>CM062393.1:25834463-27194839 GCA_031304145.1 Cardiospermum halicacabum | reverse complement strand
CCTCGGGCGGAACCCCGGGTTTAGGGGTTATTCGGAATGCTGCCAAGATATTAGTATCTTTGGTTAAAAGATTTAACTAAGAGAACAAGTACAATAAGAAATCAAATAGAGAAAATTACAAACGAAACTGCAGGGCCCAATCATAGTCAAAAGAAGAGTTTGATCCTGGCTCAGAAGGAACGCTCGAATAGGAAGAAGATAGAAAACTAAACACATTCACATTAGCGTCAATCGTGGGTTTTGACCTACGCCCGTAGGTTTCAGTTGACAGAGGTTACACTTATAATCAGAAGCTAAGCGAGCAAAAACAATTTCACAGTCGCAGACTTTTGCTCATCGTCTGCGTCTTTAGTCGAAAGCTATTTCTGTCACTTTTGTCGGTATGCTCGGACTTCTTCACAGCAGTTCCCACCTCAGTAAAAAAAATGCGGTCTTCGAAATCTTGTTTTAATTTCCTTTGAAGGGTAAACCACGATTTCTCACCTTCGTCCCCGAAAACTTTCTTTGATTTGATGAAGCAGAAGCTTTAGGAGTTGAAAGAGCGGAACTTATAGAAGAAGGGTCATCTCCCCTATAGTACGAAAGATAGGAACACTACGACTCCTAGTAGTTCAAAGGTTTTTAGTCTTAGAAAAGTACGAAAATTACTTTCTTTCCCATAAGCTGCTTTCCTTAAATAAAGGAAAAGAAAAAAGGCTCCCTTACCTCTAAGGTCGAGTGAGTCGCTTCGCCTATCCCGATAACCGTATCGAAATCGAAGGAAGCCCTTATATATAATTAAATATATTTACCGCTAAAATTAAGTATTGAATAGCGTGTCGAAAAGAAATGTTGCAAGTAAAATGATACGAAGGAAGTATTATTTAAATTTAATTTTTCCTTTTATTAATTGATATATTTAATTAAATATTTATTTGTTATTAATAAATTGAGTATAATATATATATATATCAATTTTAACTTTCTAAAGATTTTTTATTAATTTAGAAAAAGATAGAATCAAATTTTATTATTTTTTCTTTTTTTTTTTCTGGAGAATCATTATTTTTTTTTTTCATTTTATAAATTTATTTTACTAAACTATTTAATTAATTTTTTCTTATTTTAATTTTTTGTGTTAATATGTTTTTTTTTTTTTAATATCATTAGTTTTTAATTGATTCCTATATATACTAATAGTTTATTTTCACTAATTTCTTATATTTGACTTTTACAGAGCATATGAAATTTTATAATTTTTAAATTAAACTATTCGTATGCTTTAAATCACTAATATATATTTTATTTCAATGATTTTAAATTTTTATTTTGCGTATTCCAAAAGAAAATTTAACTAACACATTGCTTTCATATATTTTTTAACATTACTAATTTTAAATTTTATTTTATTTTAAATGCAATAAGTTATTATTTCATCATGTACAATAATGAGTATCTTGGAGTCCAAGTTCAAATGTGTTATGCAAATGTTTTTAATCACTTAAATCCGGTTTATTTTATTAAATAAATTTGCAATTAACATATATTTATTATTTATTTTATTAAATAAATTTGTAATTAAGATATATTTATTTGATATCGTATTCATAAATGCATCAATTTTCTTTATTTATTGAAAACTTTTGGCTCATTTTATTTTTCATACTTATAATTTGATACACGTCATTTTTTAGATTATTTTATTTACAATCAATAATTTACTATAATTTCAAATAATGATGGTTAATATAAATTAATAATTAAGTTAGAACCCAGTATGAATTCGATCATTGTAATTGGTTTAATTATTCAAATTTTAATTTTTTTTTCTAACACCGAACACATAACACCAAATTTTAAAAAAATGATTTGTGTTAATTTTTGTTTGTATTGGTTTATTATATGAAATATTAGTTTTGACACAAGAGCACTAGTGATTGATATAAATCAGAGGTTTTGTAATGAAATTTTCATTTTCTTAAATTTTGTTTTCAAATAATAAAGAATTCAGAAATGTATATTCAACTCTTAAAAAAAAAATAAAAACGTGTGACTATTCCGCCACTAAATCTTAGGATTATACTTATATTATTATCTTTATTTTTTTTCTTATTTAGTTATGTATTGGTTATGCAACATTAATGAAAAATCTCTTTCGTTACTGTTCTGACACTAGTACTTAACGTTGACTTTTACGTTAATAGTTGGTCAATTTAAAAATTTTAGTGACAAATTTGTTACGACACAGCAGTGACCAGATGTAATATGTAACAAAGTTGCCACTAACACTTAAATATAGTATTATAAATTTTATTCTTTTTTCCATCACGACATTTGTGATAGATTTGTTTTGAAATAATAGTTACAAAAATTAAGATCATAATTCTGTCACAATATCATCACTAAATATAATTAACAAATGCATAAATTATCACAAGTAGTAAACAACTTTGTTAGTTTTTTCCGAATTAAACGCGTATTATTCGTATGAGTACGAATTTTGTGGTTAAAATAGTTGAACCCAATTTAAACTTTTCCATCTGAATAGAGGTGAGAGATTTGGCACCTATCTGAATAAAACGTAAAATACGCGTACAAACGTTTAAAACGGGATAAAAATACGGAAACATATTTGGTTCTATTGATGGTTTTGATAGTAATAATGATCGTAAACTGTCTCTCTCATGGTGGAAGTGGGTTGTATCAAATTACTTCAATGTTACGCATAGATTCATTGACAGGAGAGCACGTAAGGACTCCTAGATCATGTTCTATTGATAACTTACCTGCAATTCGCTAGATATCTAATCATATGTTCATACATAAACCATTTTAACATGCAATATGACATTATAGTTTGGAAGTATTTTTATGTGTATTGGTTTTGATAACTCTCTCTGTTTCACTTATCAATAATATTGTTTGCTTAATCATGATGTTTTGTAATATTTTATCAAGAATGGACACATATAAAGTTTGTGAATCATAGTAATTGGAAATTATGAAACTATATAGTCTATCCGATAGAAATGAAAGACCAATATGCAACTTGAAAGCTCTATTTCACTTATCATTTTTGTCATTATCCATCTCCCTTGATGTAAAATCTCATCCTACTTAAATAGATTAAAATCGATGAAAACATAAATAAATTTTACAGAGGAATATTTTCTTCATGTTTGTACTTTTGCTTATTGTCCTGTCTAATATGGTATTCTCAAACATTGAAATTCATCATCATTACTAAGTATAATTGTTATTTAAATGAAATCGGAGTTAGAGACTTAGTTTTATTGATTTTTTTTTTCATATTTTTTTCAAAGTTGTATATCTAATATTAAAAATATTTATAAAAAATATAATTTAAAGTACTGAATATTTGAAATCAAACCTGTATTAAACATGTTTACGTCCGTATCCGTATTTTATAAGTCAACAGATTTTACTTCGAATATTTGATCGAAAATTTTATCTGAAATATCGAAATAAATACGAACGTTCCGAATACCGTATAAAACACATGCCATATTTAACTAACAGAGGCAAACAATGACAAATTAGTGATAAATGTGTGATGTGACGAATGCATTCACCATAAATCTGTCACTTTTTATTATATTATAATAATGGACATTTTTCGCAACATTTCCTTCATAATTATTGACGAAAAAATTTTGTCCCAATAAATTTGTCACTAATTCTTGTTATTCTTGTAGTGATACACACATCATAGCTACAATTATATATATTCTTAATTTTATAAATTATTCTAAAATCAATCCTAAATCCGAATTCACAGCATGTGAAGAAATCTTTAATACTTACCTTACCATGCTGAGGAACAACCCCACTCCTTCCTATCTCTTTTTATATGATAAACTTGCTACAAGTCCCAATAACATAAAATGTACAAAATCAATCAACTTCTCGTATTCTAAATAAACAATTCTTATTTGCACAGAGGAAAGACTTATAGTTATTAAAGTGTTTCTCAATCAATTCTTCATTAAACGATGTGAAAATCGTGTCTCGATTTCTCTATAAGATGGAGAAGAAAATAACCCTTCAATGCTCTTTTCTCTATGCAATCAACTAGGGTTTTATAAGAGTGAAAAAAAAAACTCTCAATTCTATAACTCTCACCCTTATATAGTGCTTTATACGAGACAACCTAGTGGGCCTAACACATTTTACTAGGAAACTTAGTAGGTCATAAATGCTTATATTGTAACCATACCCACTCCTAAAGAACCTTCTATTTATTACATACATTTTATTATATCATTCTAGAAATATAATAGATTAAAAATAATAATAATATGGTTAATAAGAATAAAAGTATCTTGAATTTCTAGGTCACTACAATTACATTCCGACTTTTTATCAGTCTAATTGTTTTTGTGAAACTGGAAATGTTTCATGTATGTAGTTGCTGTATATCTATATGGATCACTTGACTCTGATATTTACATGAAAATCCCAAAAGGATTAAAATTACATGTGTCACATTAATCCAAATCTTGAAACCTATATTCCATAAAGTTACAAAATCTCTATATGAATTAAAACAATCTGGGAGAATGTAGTATAACCATGGTTTAAAAAATCCCCCGCCTGGACCGCCTAGGCGCACGCCTAACGCCTTGACCGCTTAGACTCGACTAGGCGTCTGCCTTTTAGTTAGAGCTATTTGTCATAATTAAAGTGATTTATTTGGATCAATATGAGTGTATTTTATTCGCATTGTTTATGATTTTACAAGAATGAGAACATATATGAAGTTTTAAATATGTATGGATTTTTTTAAAGTATAATATGATTTTTTATTACATTTTATAGTTAGTCAATAAATTTTTCATTTATTTTTAGTAAAACTGTCTAGATCACCTAGGCCCCACCTCAACCACCTAGGCCTTTTGAAGGGTCACCGCCTCGATTCTGATTTCCAATTTTTCGAACACTGAGTATAACTATCTAAGTGATGACTTGGTAAAAGAATGATACTAGAATAATACTAATGTCCATGTATTTTCACAAAGAAATTAGGATATGATTTTGCCCTTATAGCAGTTATGTAGATGACATGAATATCATCGGAACTCCTACAGATATTAAAATAACTACTAAATATTTGACAAATGAATTTGAGATGAAAGGTTTAGGAAAAACGAAATATTATCTTTTTTTGGAAATTGAAAATAAATCAAATGGCATATTGGTTTACAAATAAACATAAATGGAAAAATTAATGAAAAGATTCAATATGGACAATTTCCATTCATTTAATACACCGATGGTTGTAAGAACAATAACTGAATGCAATTGGTGCACTGTTATATTTGGCGCAATATACGATACTAAGTATCTCGTTTGATGTGAATTTATTAGTGAGATTTAATTTTGCACCAACCAATACGCATTAGAATGGAATCAAACATATTTTATGTAACCTAAATGGTACGAAAGAATTGAGATTATTTTATACAAATTCAAATAGATCTCTAGGTTCAAAAGGTAATGCCGATGTTGGATACTTTTTGGATCTGCATAAAGGACATTCTCAAACTGGCGACGTTTTTACGTTTAATGGTACCACAATATCTTGGAGATCTACGAAACAAAACTTTAGTAGGCACGTCCTTAAATCATGCTCAATTTCTGGCATTACATGAAACTAGTAGAGAATGTATTTGGTTGAGATTAATTATCCAACTGATAAGTCTCTAAGTTATATGAATTTCTCCTATAAATTCTTAAGTGTTTGTGATGAATCCAGAGCATTATCTGGTTATTTGATGATTTTGTTAAGATATTTCAGGTGATTGAGTTGAACAGGTAAAAGAGCGATAATCAAGATTATATGGTCGAAAAGTCGAACTTCTGATAAACGAGGTCGAGCGAAGACAAAAGTGGGAGAGCAATACGCTGAAGCGTCTGGCGACATGGCCTTTATGTCGTCAGACTTGTCGCCAACAAACGAATCACCAACCTGAGGAATACGACATTGCGGTGACTGGCGACAAGGACCTTATGTCGCCAGCTTTGTCGCCAGTGAACGAAATCAAGCAACTCCAGAGTGCAAGTTGCGGTGCTGTTTGGCGACAAGAGACTTATGTCGCCAGCCTTGTCGCCAAAGACCGTCTAGGGCGAATTTCACCTGCTGTTCAAGGGCGTTTTGGTCATTACTCAGATGAGTCTATAAGTATGAAGTTTTGAGATGTTGAAAGGACTTTTGGCTGGATTCAGAACAAGAGACTAGTGCGAGAAGCAACACGGAAGTTCAAGATCAACATCCGAAAGGCGAGATCAAGAGCGGAAAATCGGTGAACTCTTTCTCACTTTTTAGGAATGATTATGTTAGGAAGAGTAAACATGATTGCTATGTGTAACTAAACTCCCAGTCTAGGGCTATGAAGTAGCTGAACCATGTAACCCTAATTTGGTTATTACTTTTATGAATGAAACAGTTTTTATTCTTTCTCTTGCTTGTGCTTAATGCTTGCTTTGCTTGACCACCAATTGCATGATTTAGTAATTTAATGAATGCTTGGAAGAGGTTTATTGGATTAGATTAGGGCAAGAGAATGTGTTTATTTATGTTGCTAGGAATAGAACATAAAGTTCACATATTCAAGGATAGGTGTTTCTTAATGCGTCTGCCTAAGCTATTCACATAGGAATATGGAATTAGAATAGGTAGATAGTCTCATGTGTGTTCGGAAGAAATCTTGGGAATAGTAAACCTTGAGAATAAGAATAAAAGTTTGTTGACATATTAGACATGATGGGTTACTAGTGAGGTGAATTCGTAGACCTAGAACTTAAACTCTATATTGAATCCTTACCTTAAGAAATTAGTTTTATTTGATTTTTCATAATATTTGCTCTCATAAATTTTACGCTTAATTATAGGGAATTTTATAGAATTGAACTTAGATTAGCTTCAGTCCCTGTGGGTTCGACAACCTGAATTTAATTCACTACTACTTGATCACGTGCACTTGCGTGTAGAGAATCTTAGTAATTGCATTACTTTATATTATTAGGATTTTTGACATCACCGACATATCTAGAATTCATGTGGTATCTCCCAAATTATGAATGAGACAACTATGATATTTGAAGATAATGTGGTTTGTACCCCCCAAAGTTTTGGAAGGTTATATCAAATGAGATCAAACCAAACATATTTTCCAGCATTCTTCTACACTATGAGTTTCAGAATACTGATCAAATCAACATGAACCAAATATGACTTTAATTAATTTAGCCGATCTATTAATGATACGTTAACGACGTCAACATTCGAGAAACTTGTTCATGTGACTGAAATGCAAAAACTTTCCAGATTAGAAATTCATGATCATAGGTGTTATCAACAAAAGGACTTTTTATAATTTCTGAATTCCACAAACTATACTCTTTTTCCCTCTAGCAGTTTCTATCCCACCGAATTTTTGACAAAATTTTAACAAGACCGTCAAAAGTGGTAAAATCCAAGGGAGAATGTTATTAATGATATGTGAATTGATACTAATTAAAACCATTGCATATCATCCACATATTATACGTGCCAAAGTTATAATATTCACCTTATAATATTATGACATTTGTACTTCCCCGTTCTATAAAAAACATGATGAAAATTAAAAAAAATATTTTTTTTATTTATTTAATTCAATCCATTCTCTTATATTTATTACTGTGTATATATAAATCCAATGGAGTGAGTGGTAGTAATATTCTTTGGCAATGTGTATTTATTCTAGAATGTAAAATCGGAAGAAATCTAATTCTTTTCGAGTCAAGTAGTATTAGTATGACTGTCTATACATATAGCAAGGAAGCAAATTTCTATTGTTTTATTTCCATTTCAATTATATGTCATAATTCATTTCTCCTCCTATTGTGAATGTCAACTGGATTCCACCATAACTATTCGGTAGACAAGTGTCTATTTCACATTTACCATTCATATTTTATTGACAAATGGCATGCATTTATGAATTCACAATGACTCAACTTGTTTGTACTTTTGTATGTGTACACGTGTTAATACAAGTGAAATACTCCCTGCTTCTTTCTGGATCTATATTTATTTTTCTGTCGGAATATTTTGATTTTTAGTTCTTGTCCAAGTTTTTAAACTGTCATCGATTTTCAAACGTTGTACCAAACTATCCAATTTATAAAATTAAAACTATTTTCTTTGGATGTTTTCTGTTAATGGGGTTTGACACAAACGTTTGAAAAACGGTGCAAAAAATCAAACGTTTCAAAATTTGGAGAATTTTCGGTAATTACCCTTTATTAATTCTCTAAATGATATATAATTTTTCTTGTTAATTTTTTTATTTATAAAGAATAAAATTATAATATAAAACTAATGGAATAGAATATAAATATCAAAATAGCAAGCGAGCATAAATAAGATTTGATTATAATTGTAGGTGAGCAGAATAATATTTGAAAAATAAGAATATATATAATGCGTGATTACCCAATTTACTTGAAAGAATTTGCAATATTTTTTCGTATTTGAAGAAGATATATAATGCGTGATTACAATCATTTTTTTTATTAGGTTTAATTTAGTGGTAGATTTTTTTAGTCAATTATTCTTTAATAACATAGACATTTACATGTTTTAATAATTGTTAGAGTTGTAGTAATAATAATTGAATATTAATTATAAATTATATATTTACATCATTCTAATTGGTAATATATTTGTTTACCATTTTAGTTTTATCATTTTCAATATTAATTTTTATATATATTATAATTAAAATGCATAATAATTATTCCTTTATTTTAAAAGTATTTGATATTGTCATGAACTTTTATTCTAATAATTTTAATTTCGCAAATTATAATATAAAATTAATGGAATAAAATATAAATAAAAAAATAATAAGAAAAAAAAATATAAAATTTTTCTTAAAAATATCAAATTTAAAGAAATAAACAGGTTAATAAATTAAATTAATTTAAATATTTAAATTTAAAAATAAATAAAAATATATTTTTGAATTAAACTACTTATGATAAAATATGAAATAAAATGTGGAACAATTGAAATCTAACTAATTAAATATATTTTTGGAAAAATAATTTAAATATAATGAAAAACCCCTAAACAATATCACATTTATATTTATAAATCATAACATATCCTCCCATTGAGATGTGATAATCGTATCAATATCATTTAGAGAATTAATAAAGGGTAATTACCAAAAACCTCCCAAGTTTTGAAATGTTTGATTTTTTACCACTGTTTTTTAAACGTTTGTGTCAAACCGCTCCCATTAACAGAAAACATTCAATAATAACAGAAAACAGCTTTGGTTTTGTAAATGGGGACGGTTTGGCACAACGTTTGAGAACTAGTGGTGGAAAATCAAACGTTTCAAAACTTGGGAGGTTTTTGGTAATTACCATTCTTGCATATTATTATCTTCACAATTAAGAATTCTATCTTCACAAATCAAGTATCAAACAAGTGAGTTATCTCTTTTGTGTCAATTATATACCTTTAGTTATTATTTTGTAATTATCTTCTTTTCTTCTACCAACTCTTTTTTTTTTTTTTTTTTTTACAATGTGTTATTAATTACAATGTGTTATTAACACGAGTATGTTCTCTAGTTGCCGTTTAGCCGAATCTTCCAGATCAAAAAGTGTTTGGTAATTGTGGTTCTGGTTACGAAGAAACGAAAAATTTGAAAATTAAAAAATTATAATTATTCACATGAAGTTGAATAATTGAAATTTGGTAATTTTTTAAAAAAAGTGTTCTTATCTTGTAGACAAAAAATTAACCGCTTTAAATTTGTGTCATTGTTTGTTTATAGAGAAAACTATATGAGATGGTTAAGTGATTGTGGAACTATGTTGAAATCCAAAAATCAATATGAAACATTGGATAAGGAAAATGAAACAATAGAGCAGCAGAAGAATCAAGCTTTGATTATAATAACTCATTTGAGCGATGATTCGAAAAATCAGTATATGAATATCACGGATCCTGCTGGTCAGTGCCAAGCACTGAATTCCATATATAATCGCCAAACTGAAATCATCCTGCCTGAAGCACAAGATGAATGGACCAATTTGAGATTCCAATATTTTAAAAGCATGAGTGAATATAATTCAGGGACATATCTGATTGTGAACAAGCTGAAAATGTGTGGGGAAACAAAAATTGACCATGAAATGTTAGAGAAAATATTTACCACTTTTCATCCTTCCTAAACGGTTTTACAACAGTAATATCGGGAAAGAAAATTCTAGAAATATGATGATTTGATTATAATTTTGAATATTACTAAAAAACATAACCAGTTATTGTTAAAAAAATAGTGAAAGACGCCCTCTTGGTACCTAAGAATTCCCAAGAGAGAATGCACATTCTAACAAAAATCCAGGTCGTAGTTACTATGGTCGTGGTTGTTGTTCTGGGTGTAGGAATGATTATGGAAATGGACGTGGGAATGGTCGTGCAAATGGCTGGGATCTTAAAATGGGCAGGGACGAGGTCGTAATTCTAATAAAAATTATGGACATCCGTATAATAATCTGAATGCTCCCTAAAAGTGAAATGTTTACAATGCCAGTTCCAGCAAAGGGAAAGAAGTTCAGGAATCGCCAAAGTTCAACCATGGTCCCTGTTATAGATGTGGTTCCCTCACTAGTTATTCAAGGACTTGTCGTGCTTCTAAACATGTAGTTGAAGCTTATCAAAAGCTGAGACGTGACCAAGAAAAAGAAAAGAATAATGAAGCAAATACGGATGATGTTTTTGGCGATGATGATACTGGTCCTTTCAACATATCAAATCTGAAAACTGTTGATTTCTTTGAAGATCTTGATGGAAGGATAAATCGTCTAATTGGTGATTGAACCATTAACTACAAGTGAATAGATTTCCTTGTTTTCAAATGTAATTAGAATGGAATGTAATTTTGGTTTTTCATTGTAAATATCTGTAAATAGTTTTGAATATATATTACATTTCCATTCAATTAATGTTATTTTTTTCATTTTATTAAAGTTTATGGATTCAAATCAAGAAATAGTTATATTTGGAGATATATGTTTAGCCGATAATGCTACAAGTCATACCAATTATTAGAGAACCAAAGTATTTTCAGGAACTAATACCAATTCAAGTTAAAGTGAATACCATATTAGGTCCAGTAGGTCTGATAAAAGGCTCTGAAAGTGTCTCGGTCCAGTTACCAAATAACACTAAAGTGAATATAGATAATGCATTATATTCTAACAAATCCGGAAGAAATTTGCTCTTTCAGAGAGATAAGAATGAATGGATATCATATTGAACAGTTGATGAAAAGGGTATAGAATATTTGTGCATCATATTGAACAAATCAGGCCAGAAGCTTGTGATTGAAAAACTGCCTATTTAATCATCTGGATTATATTATACAACCATCAAGCATATTGAAACTCATACAATTGAGAACCGGAAGTTCTAATATCCCAAAATATTCCAACTTTGGTATGATCGATTTCGACTCCGGAATCCACAGTGATGTGTAGAATAATTGCGAATTCAGAAAGGCATCCACTAAGAATTTACAAAATCCTATTGAATGACAAGGACTTATGTATTCCATGTTGTAAAGGAAAATTAATAATAAAACCTTCATTTACGATAATAGAATTTTAATCTCCATCATTTTTACAGAAAATTTAAGGAGATATATGTGGACTCATTCATCCACCTAGTGGACCATTTCGTTATTTTATGGTTTTGGTAGACGCATCCGCAAAATGGTCCCATATATGCTTATTGTCAACTCGAAATATTTTTTTTGCTAAATTATCAGTACAGATTACTCGATTATAAACTCATTTTCCAGATTACCATATTAAGAGTATAAGACTTGATAATGTTGGTGAATTTATATGGAAAGCATTTGATGAATATTGTCAAGTATATAGGATTGATATTGAACATCCAGTGCCGCATGCTTATACCCAAAATGGATTAGCTGAATCATTAAATAAGCGCCTTCAAATAATTACGCGAAATATATTAATGCGCTCAAAATTACCAGTAACTATTTGGGGACATGCTATATTGCATAATGTTGCACTAATTCGTATTCACCGAACAACTTATAACCAATAATCTCATTACATTTGGTATTTGGGCATCCACCTAATATCTTGCATTTGCAAACATTTGGGTGTGCTGTATATGTACCAATTACTCCGACTCAGAGAACAAAAATGGGACCCGGAGATGTTTAGGAATATATGTAGATTTTGATTCTCCATCAATTATTAGATATTTGGAACCATTGACAGGAGATTTGTCTATAGCTAGATTCGCTGATTGTCAATTTGATGAAATTAATTTTCCATTGCTTGAAAAAAAAATATTTCTCTAGAAAAGAAACTTGAATTAGCATGGAAAGTTTCAACTTTAGTGCATATGGATCCACGTAATCCACAATGTGAACTAGAAGTTCAAATGATCGTACATTTACAAATGATAGCTAATAGAATGCTAGATACATTTAATGATACTTAAAAAAATAATCAAGTCTTATGTAGAAGCTGCTAATATACCGGCAAGTGTAAATGTTCCAGAAGAAAAATCTCAAAAGATAATAGAAAAATGAAACTCCTATCTCACACCAGAAGCGTGGAATACCACCTGGTTTGGAAGATACAATTCCAAGAAAAAGAAAGAAAAGTGATCTTGATCGTAAAACCACATCCAATAAAATCCAAGAAGTTGTTGAGATCTCTGAAAATAATCTCCCTGAAGGAGGAAATGATAAAAAAAATATTAGAATCGAAAAACGAAGAATTTTCCGTAAATTTCAATAAGGTATTATGGAATAAAAATGAAATAAAATGAAAATTGATGATCTATTTTTCTAAACGGTAGGAGTAGATATTTTATATGATGATCATGAGCCACGTAGTATGGAAGAGTGTAGAAATATATATATATAATTGAAAAAAAAAGGAAGAAACAATCCGGGCAGAGTTGAACTCTCTAAATAAATGGAAAGCTTTTGGACCTATAACGAAAACACCAGAAGATGTTCAACTAGTTGGTAACAAATGTGTTTTCATTCGGAAACAAAATGAAAGAAATGAAATTGTGAGGTACAAATCACGTTTGGTTGCTCAAGGTTTCTCCCAATCAAGATCTCGAATCATATCAATCGAGATCTTGAAAGTTATATTCCATAAAGCTACAAAAATCCATGTAAGGATTGAAACAATCTAGGAGAATGTGGTATAAACATCTTAGTAAATACTTAATGAAAGAAGGATACCAGAATAATACTATATGTCCATGTATCTTCATCAAGAAATCAGAGTCTGGTTTTGCCATCACAACAGTTTATGTGGATGACATGAATGTAATTGGACTCTTGAGGAGATTAAACAAAATGCTGAGTATTTGAAAAGGGAGTTTGAGATGAAAGATTTGGAAAAAACGAAATATTATCTTGGTCTGGCAATTGAACATAAATCAAATGACATATTAGTTTATCAATCAGCACACATTAAAAAACTTCTGAAAAGATTCAACATGGATAATGCCCATCCATTAAGTACACCAATGGTTGTAAGAACACTTGATCGCAAGAAGGATCTATTTCGACCGAAAGATGATGACAAACAAATACTTGGTCTTAAAGTACCATATCAGAATGCAATAGGTGCACTATTATATTTAGCCCAATAAACCAGATAACCCCGTTTACTGTAAATTTATTAGTAAGATATAGTTCTTCACTATCCCATCTTCATTGGAATTGAATCAAACATATTTTATGTTATCTGAAGGGTACAAAAGATTTTAGATTATTTTACACGAATTCAGATAAATATCTAGGTTTGACTGGTTATGTTAATGCTGGATATCTTTCGGATCCGCATAAAGAACGTTCTGAAAATGGCTATATTTTTACGTATAATGGTACTGCGATCTCTTAGTGATTCATAAAACAAACATTGTAGCCACGTCCTCAAATCATGTTGAAATTCTAGAATTACACGAAACTAGTCGAGAGCGTATTTGGTTGAGATTAATAATCCAACATATCCAAAATTCATGTGGTATCTCCCAAACTATGAATGGACCGAGTGATATTTGAAGATAATGCAGCTTGTATAGCCTAAATTTGGGGAGGTTATATCAAAGTAGATTGAACTAAACATATTTACCCAAATTCTTCTACATCCACGAACTTTAGAATACTGATCAAATCGACATGAAACAAATCCGATCTTTTAGTAATCTAGTCGATCTATTAACGAAATTATTACTGACAGCAACGTTCGAGAAACTGATTTGTGAGATTGGAATTTGGAAACTTCCTAGATTAGAAAATTATGTTTACAGGTGATGTCAACAGAGGGAGAATTTTTATAATTCTAAATTCACGGACTGTACTCTTTTTTCTTCGTCCAATTTTTATGGTAAGACTTTAACGAGACAGTCAAATTTTTAAAAATGCTGAAATTTAAAGGGAAGTGTTGTGAATGTAAGGTGGATTTCACCATAACCATTCAATAGACAAGTGTTTATTTCACATTTATCATTCATGACAAATGACATACATTTATCTTTCGTTGGTGTTAATATAAGTGAAATACTTTCTGCTTCATCTCTATTTATTTTTTCTGTTGGAATATTTTATTCTCTCTAATCTTACATATTGTTATTTTCACAATTAAAAATTCTATTTTCACAAATCACATATCAAACAAGGTATCTCCTCTCTAATCAATTATATACCTTTTAATTATTCTCTTCTTCTCTTCTATCCTTCTTCTTTCTTTTTTTATTTATTTATTTATTTATTTATTTATTTCATTACAATACTTCCTCCTATTCTTCTTACAAGAGTTGGCCATAAATTTACTACGGGCCGTTGTAAAGATAAAACAACACCAAACCCATAAAGTGTAGATTTGGAATTTGAAACAGAATATTTTTGTTAACGGTGGAAATCGAAAGTGAATAAATGATAGAGCTCAGCTCACACATGTCGACCATTTAAGCACCCGATCAATTGGCGGCTCAATCATCATACAACATTACAAAACCCACTCGGGTCCCTCCACCCCCAATTATTAGCACCACCTCTGTAAAATATATCTCAAACATGCTTACAGTTATCTACCACACATGCATCACGTCACAACAATTTAAAAACCCAATTTCAAAATCCAGTTTGTGGTTCAAATACTTCATTCAAAATCAATAATTCACAAATATCATAGTATACAACGATTGAACATTAATTAATTACTCACAAGTAACAATAATTAATATATATACTAACTACGGTGAGAAGGTGGTAATAATGAAAAGTGGACCTGTTAATGAAAGTTGCGTGGAAGACGATCACAACCATCAATTAAATTTCATCAGATATTCAATCATTTAGTATACCATTAGGTGTCATTTGTATAAGTTGATAAGCCATCTTATTATATAATTGATTTCATTTCTTATTGCCTTCTCTTATCATTTCAATTTATGCCACGTATACTTTGACAACATTTTGTTCCACGTATACATTATTTATTACAAGAGAAGACTAAGTTCTTCGTACGAGTAAATATAATCTGTATTTATCTGCCCAGCTATCTCTCAATCATGATCCCAAGTCATTTTCGAAACTAGTTGTCTTGAATAATATTTGTCATGTTATTTTCACCAAACGTGATATATGTATGCAATTTTCTTCAATGAAAATGATTAGATCCTTCTAGATTGTCGAATTATTGTTTACTATCGTGCAATAGTTTTATTTATTTTAAGTTTATTTATATGATGATGATTGTAAATACACATTTTGTATACAACAATACTTATAAGATTTAATTTTTTTATCTTAATTTTATAAATTACATATTTAAGGAAATTTGTAATATCGAGAGAGTACTTGCAATGATAATAAGTTAGTTGGGTTTATTCACTATTATAATACTTTTAACGTGATTTATAAAATTTTTAATTCATGTTTTAATAATTTTATTATTTTATATTTTCATAACTTTTTTTATTATTTTAAACTATTTTTATTTTAAATATTTAACTTATTATAAATTAGATTTCTCAAATTATTTTTTTAAACTGTTTTTATATATAGGTGTGGTTATAAATATAACGGAAGTAGATAGTTTAAAATAAATATATGTAAATAATAAATATTTTATTTATATTATTTTTAAAATATTATATACATATATAATTGTTATTAAAAATGTAAATAATTTTGTTTATTCAAGTTTTAAACTTAATCATAATATTTTAATTTTAAAAAAATATCAATTTACTTTGTATTTTTAAAAATAATCTCATTTTATTTTTAATATTAAAAATTTCATTAATATATATTTCATATATACTAATAATCAAATTAAAATTTAAAAATTTTGATTAATTAATAAAAGGTTTTGAAAATAATAGATAGATTTAAAATCATAATTTCGTATAATATTTCACTCAAACCTCTATCCTTAACCATCAAATAATTAAAACATTAATTAAATTATGGGAAGAGAATATCGAAACAAAATCTTTGTTTGGTCATAGTTTATTACAAGAATCAGAAAAAGACAATTACACCAACAATAATTCTCGTGGTCTAATCAACAAAACCAAAACAGAAGGACAAAACCGTAATCAATCCAACTCAATCATTCACAACTCCTACTATAAATTAAACCCCTCCATTCTAACAATCAACCAAAGTGAACCGAAACTCTCTCAAAGCATGGCCATGATGCGAAAATACCAAGAATACCCTCAGAGAGCTAAGGAAACAACATTTTTACTATTATCCACCATTGTTCTAATAATCCACATCTTGACATTCCAAATATTGAAGGTCTCTCCTTCAAGCTTGTTGGAAAACAACACCTTCTGGTTCTTCATCTCCAACGTCCTTATTCTCATCATTGCAGCTGACTATGGTGTCTTCTCTTCCTCCAAACGTTGTGACTTGTACGATGAGTATGTGCATGTAATGCCTAGACAATCGAGAGCTTGTGTTGTGGAACCACTCAAAGAAGATGTTGAAAAGAATAATGAAGAAGAGATAAAGGAGATTGTTGTGTGGACAGAACCGAAGAAGAAGAAAGAGAATGGTAATGATAGAGTGGAAGTTGAAAAGGGCAAAAAGGACATTGTGGAGGAGGAGGAGGATGAAGATGAATATGCGAAGATGTCGAATGAGGAAGTGAATAGGAGAGTTGAAGAGTTTATTAGAAAGTTTAATACACAGATTAGGCTTGAAAGAGCAGCTGTTACCTTTCGTTGAGTTTTTCTTTTGTTGTCTTTTATGTGTTTTATACTCTACGGATTTTTTTTTTCTATCTTCCTTTTTATTTTTATTTTTATTTTTATTTTTATTTTTTTGTTTTTGTTTTGAGTTTTGTAGTTTCTTAGATAGTAATGATAGTAACGTAGATGATGGTGTAGTTACATTTTTAGATCGAGATATGTAGTTGTCTTTTTCCTATTGAATACAAATATATTATTGGCATAAAATTATCGTCAATTCCTGAATTTAACTATATTTTTTATGTTAACCTTTAAACTTTATGGATAATTAATTTAATCCCTCAACTTGTGAAAATAGTGAGTCAATTAAACCCTTTCCGCTGATGTTGGAGGGATAACTTGAAAAATATAGCCAAGTTTAGAGGCTTCTGAAACCCTTATGCCTATTTTATTTGATACAAATTACAATGATCTAGTAAGATTGTAAAATTGATATGTATTAGGATTAGAAATGAGTTGAGTTGGTTTGCAAATGGTTCGATTTCAACTCATTTAAAATTTGACTTTAGCTTAGGTTCAGGCTCGGCTCATTTAAAGCTTGATTTGAACTCGAGTTCAAATAAGCTTCTAACAATTTAAGTTCGTGCCCAAGTTTAAATGAACTGAACTGGAGTCAAGCCCAAACTTGTATATTAGCTAACGAGCCTGAGTCGAGCTTGGATACCAAAAGCTTTTGGTAAATGAGTTGAGCTCTAGCCTACACGAGTTCCAACTGGACTCGACTCAAATAAATCCTTAATATTACAGCTAATAAATCCTTTAACTCTTTGAATTTTTAAATTGATCGTGTTGACTTCTAGAAATATCATTTTATTTTTTGTGGGTGGTGACGGTTGATATTAATAAAAATATGATTGAATTTTTTTTTCCTTAATAACAACATCACCGATGGTTTTTTTTCCATTATTTTTTTAAGCTAAAATTGAGCCAACAAGTGATCATAATATTGGAGATTTAAAGAAGATTAAATTCTACTATCAAATGTATTTTTTCAAATAACAGTTGCAATCAAAACATCAAAAATATAAATAAATTTTGATAGGCTTTTTTCATATTCTAAAATACGATTTAGTGTGGGTATTTTGAATTTTGGACTACTCCAGAAAATGGTAAGCAAAACAACTATTCACCTAATACAAAATCAATTGAGAATCATATTTTCATACTTAAGCAAAGTTAAATAGAATAAGTTATAAAAAAATATTCAGTTCTGTAATGCCAAACCCTTACTCTGATAGTAAAGTGCAGAATGTAGCCGCCGCAATAGACAAAAGATCATAAATGTATAAATAGATATAAGAGACAAAATATAGTATTACAAACACTAATAAAGTTAATTTTTAAAATATCATAATCCGAATATTTAAAAGCAAAACGCAGTGTTACATTGTATCAAACTCATATCAAATAACTCAAAATCCTAGTCTCAAAATATAAAAAATATAATCAAGTTTACAATCTGAAATGAAGATTATGTCTAATACATAAGTTCTAGTATATGAAAAATTGAAAGTAAATGCTGAAATGCAATGAAATAAATGCCAGAATATATGCGGATAATTGAATGAATACGTTTCGTTGCTACACCACCTGTCTGTCTAAACTCAACATTTTCTATCCAACAGAAAAACAAAAACATACAAAATAAAATTTAAAAGGCAACGGGGTCAGAATATCGATGTCTGGCTAATAAACCAATGCCCAACAAACACAAGTAGATGCATTTTAATTAACAATTTATCATGATCACACAACTGTGCAACTTACCTAATTCAACAAGTTTCCCTGAAAAGAAAGAAACAAAGGCAGCCTACAGACCAACATTTCAGAAAGGTTCTAAACATATACATATTTACCTATTGATTTTATTAACAACCTCTACGGGGTCTAGAACCCTAAAAGACTCTAAAACGTAAAATGACCATAATTTTCACGATTTAAGTCCGATTAAGAACAATTATACCATTTTGAAAAGGGAAATGCGAGACGAAAAACATTTAAAATTAGAGCACAAGCCAAAGTCGTATACTAAACAGGTCAAATTCCTATATTTAGGGGGTCAAATTACCCAAATACTATTTTTAACTAGTATGCTATGATTTTATACAGGTGTTTAAACTTTTAAACATTTGATTATACCTTCCTAGACCTTATACTAGGTTTCTAAAACTTTGTCTCACACCCTAAAATCATGCTAGAATGTAAAACCACCAAACAACATAATAATATACCTAATAGAGCAGCACAGACGCAACCACAAGGCAAATCTGAATATAGACCAATATACTACCTAAAAAAAGACCGATATGTCACCTAAAATTCGACCTACAAATCACCCAAACCCGAATAGCAGCAATTGACTCGATTAGCAGCAACTAAAATAGAGTAACAATAATTAAACCAAAACAACATAAATCAGACCAGAAAATAGCAACATATGTATATATATACAGAATAATAATAGTTCATATCATCACAAATTTCTAAACACAAATAGTTATAACGCTCGTCCATAGTAGACTAAATCAAACAGATTATAGGCAATCAAGGCTAGTACGTTATTACGTATCGATATATACATCTATTCCTACGGTATGCCGGTCTTATCGCTATTACACTATAGGACAGGACTTTTATTTCACAGTATTACAGTTCATAAGTTAACATCCAGACAACAACAGTAATTCAATTTCATCATTCAATTACAGCAGCAAATAGAACATTCCAATATATCACATTATAATAGTCCAACAGAGAATACATATCCAGAAAACAGTAGGATTTAAATAAACCTCCAGATTTTAGTTGAACAGTTTAAATATCAGAATACAATCTAATTTACACATATGTCGGATTTTAACCTTATTTCCTTTTAATTCCAGATTAATGAAGTATAAAAATTCATACAAAAACAAACAAATTCGTGAAGGCTTAAACACGGTTACTAATCTTAGTCGCTAATCCCCTTACAGAGTCACACCGGTTGACAAACACCAACGACATCGTCTAATGAACGGACAAATAATTTCAAATCAGTAAAGTAGACTCAAAGAGTCAATAAGAATCAAAATTTAGGGTTTAAATTTGAAAATCATTATAGACATCGAGATAATAGATTAAAACTCGAAGTTTCAACTCTAAATCGTTACTGAAATATTTTCTTTGAAAGCCTAATTTTTTTTTTATCAAAAAGAGACTCATAAATTAGCTTTTAAAACTAGAAAGAACATATGAGATTAACAGCTCACAAGACTCCAGTTAGATCACCAAAAAAACCTTGTCGGGCTGATTAGATTTCATTAGACGAGATTTAAAGGTTGAAATTTTGAGTTTAGGGTTTTTAGTTTTCTAATGAGTTGAGAGAAAACATAATTTGATCCCTTTTGTATTCTAGTCGTGAATGAAAGTTTTGTCCCTAATTAGAGGAGAATTTATAAATAAACCCACCTGAATTTGATAATATGAAAAATCCATTCTTTGAAAAATAATTACATAATCTAAGAAAAATCCCCTTTATGTTTCAAAATCATCCTCAGAGTAAAAATACTTAAAATCACAAGAACTGACTTGGAATTTCAGATGTCTCTAAAATGACTTTTTTACCCTCAGAAGTAAAATAATAAAGTTAGTCAGAATACGAATTAAAATAGTCTTAACTTACGGACATGACAAGTTCAATAGAGAATAAACATGCAAAGGCAAAAGATTACCTAATAGTTAGTATATCAATTTAAATTATCACACCCATACTACTGTGGAATGCATTTTAAAGGAAGTTTTAATTAAAAGCATATAAAATAATGAGTTTATAACGATATTCAAGTTCATTTAGTTTATAGTTTTTCTTAGTAGTTAATGAAACATGAAATACTAGTGTCATGGGAGTTGTGATTCCATGTAAGGTAGGACAAAATCTATATGAAAGCATGATTTTTGAAATCCCCGCCTAGACTTGGTAGGCGCCTTCCTAACGCCTTGATTGTCTAGGTCCGACTAGGCATTCGTCATTTAAATAGAGATGTTTGTCATGAATGAAGTGATTTATTTGGAAATATGAGAATATTTTATTTATATTGCTTATGATTTTATAAGGATGAGAATTCATATTGTAACACCCAATATTGAGACATAATTAAAAGAAATAGAATTGTTATCCATATCACCAATATGCACATTATTTTTCGAGAGCCTTGAACTTGAGAACTCCAAAATTAAACGTGTTTGGCTTGGAACAATCTTGAGATGGGTGACCTTCCGGAAAGTTTTCTCGGGAAGCATGCGAGTGAGGACAAAAGCATGCGGAAAGCGTAATGGTGGTCTATGGGGCTAGTGGTCAGCCTTAAGACTAGTCATGTAATAAGGTGGCGTCCTGCCACCGCGCCTCGGGTCAACGGGGGGCGGGGGCCAGATGTTACGCATTTGAAATTTTAAGTATGTTTGTGAATTTTTGTAAGCATAATTTTGTAACTACATTTTAGAGTTAATCAATACATTTTCCATTTATTTTTACTAAAACCGCCTTGACTGCCTAGACCCTGCCTTAATTGATTAGGCCTTTTGGAGGGTCATCACATCAATTTAGATCTCCAAAATTTTCAAACAGTTTATAAAAGTGAACAAATGTTAAGAAAAAGTTACATCTTCTTAAATATTTATTCTGAACACCTAATATGGCCCTAATTATTATCTGTACTAGGTAATGGACTCGCGCATTGCGCAATTATTACTTTTTAAATAAATTTATAAATTGTCATTTTATATACTTTTATATTCTATAAAAAAATACATTTAAAATTTTATTTCCAACCATAGTTAGAATAATGCAATTTTTATATATATATATATATAGATAATTTCATGTTAAATAACTACTCGTCCTAATTATAATGTGATATAATTTGATTTATATTTTTAGGTTTATACCGTAAAAATATAAAGATTTTGATTTTTGTCAGATGGAAAAATTCAAAATCATTAAGCACAATTCTAATAAAGTGAAATTCAATTTCAAGTTCCATCTTTCCTCAACAAAATAATATAAAATAAACTCAAATTACTGAAAACGGTAGAAGTTGAATCTCATGAAACTTATTCTATCTTTTAAATTTTATTTTCATTTCATCCTTGTGGTCAATTGTTACAGATTTTGTCCGTAAACTATATTGACTTTGTCATTTTTTGTGCTCAAATTATATTAATATTTTAACATTTTTTGTCCTTAACTTGTATAATTGTCATTTTTCCTCCTTAAACTATAAATCTATATCGGATAACTTAATTTAGATTAAATAAAATGAAAAAAAAAATCACGGAGTATAATTTTATAATTGAATAAACCAAAACATGTAAGATCTAGGGTGGTCTGCATTATAGGGTGGTCTGTAAACAACCTAAACCCAAGCTCGACCGATTATCTTATCATAATTTTGTATTAGAAAAAAAGACAAACAACAACAGATCGTTAGAGTATTGATTCCTACTTTACACATCTTATCCTAAGAAACACATGTTAGCACACGAACAAAGGCTTACTTTGATAAACATAAACACACAAGCATGGCATCTCTAGTGGAACTATATTAAGGTTCCTTAATTCAAAGAAGTCATAAAAGAAACCAATCCAATGCCAACCATTTACATTTAAGTTCATAGAAGGTTGTTCAACCTTTATTTCGGTTCATATGTTCATATTAATACATATATTTCATAAATAAAAAATACTTGGGCTATATAAACTAAAACAAACAAAATGTCCTAATCAAATAGGTTTCCTAATCACGTCATAATACTCTTATATTGGCTCCTAAAAGCATAGAAGAACATTTTGGATTAAGTTAACTTTAAAGGTAAAAATTCAATTTTGAAATGTGCTAAAAATGGCATTGTTCACAACCGGATCACTTGACCATATTGCGTGATCACCCATTGCACATTGTATAACCTTTTGAAGTCTAAGTGAAAGTTTTTTCATGGGACAATCACGACCAATGTGTAGATTTAGACTTCTAGATAAGAAACAACACTTTTGATCATGCGACCACACTATGACCATGGTGCGAGACTAATTCTAGAATGAAAGACATGAAAACTTGACCTTTTGGAGTGTGGATGGCTTGGTCATGGTGACCACCCCACTAACTACCTCACAGACCACTCAACATTACAAGTTTTTAC
The DNA here is from genome assembly GCA_031304145.1 of Cardiospermum halicacabum. Taxonomy (NCBI): domain Eukaryota; kingdom Viridiplantae; phylum Streptophyta; class Magnoliopsida; order Sapindales; family Sapindaceae; genus Cardiospermum; species Cardiospermum halicacabum. The sequence goes on along the minus strand of CM062393.1, from coordinate 27,171,330 downwards.
TACTTGATTCAAATTAATGGCCTAGTCTGTAACTTAATAAAGGTGACCATGTCACGGATGAGGGTCTCTAGATTACCATATTTCCTAAATTTTCAAACGCTTCCAATTCATTTTCAATCTAACCTTTTACAATCTTATAAAAAGATCTTTTTAATCTAAATGTGATACTATATATGAAGTATCAAAAATTAGACGCAAACACATAAGAATACATCCATCATCACCAAATAATAACACATTCATCCATATCTTCCAATTAGAGAGATTGGTTCAAAACTATTAAGGATCCATCATTTTACCATTGCAACACTTATCAAAAGGCAAGTAAGGTAGCACCACACAAACTAATACACGACCAAACTCACTTACATATTTATATCATTAAATCATCCGTTATACCATTTTTAGGTAAGTTTTATCGTAAATCTAATATTAATAGCAAAAGTTGAAATGAAATAGATAAACTTCATAAGCTTGGAATGAAGTCCCGAGTAGTCTAATTCCATTAGTGAATCAAAATTCAAAATAAGCTAAATTATCTCAAAATCAATTGCTATTCTATGATTGTATAGGAATTTCAAAATAAAGATGTCACTCTGTGTGGGAATTCCAAAAATAAAGATGTCGCTCTGTTGAGACAATGTCAACCTCGAATCCAAATTGAAAAACTAAATTTAAAAGGGAAATTTGATTTTAAATCATGACTTGAAAACCATGTCAAAGTACTTCTAATATCCTTAAATGACATTTTTTTTAATTCAACTATGCTAGTACTAGCTAAGGGGAAAGTATTAATCATTCAGCGATTAAGTTCATTTACACATTTCTCATTTATCCAAAAAGAACTAATTAAGTTCTATCTTTCAAAAATTGCTTCAAGGGAACCAAAACCTCATTTAAGGTTAACCAATCATCATTTCAAACTTCATACTTTGCCATTAGGTTATCTATCACATTTGAATCCATTTTACATATTATCAATATCACAAAGCTTACTATATCATCATTAGCGTTCATAAACAGCCAAATAAATCAATACATACTTAAACATAATTAGATATGCTTATCAATCATAAAAAATAATAGATAATCATAAAGGGTTCAAAATGAGTGTACAAACCTCAATAAGAAGCTTCTTCAAACTAAGCTAATTCTTAATAGGCTTTTTCTTTTTAGTTGCCTATTATAACCACATAGACACCCAATCACTACAAACACATTTAAATCTAACATTTTCACAAAAAAAAAAATTGGGGAACAAATCTACCTATTGATATTAGACTTTCAAAAACTATTACAGTCCAATCAAAATCTTACAAAATTATTATAAGATAAAAACTACAATGATTAAAGATCAAAACATAAATTATGAATTCAAAAGGAGTTAAGATTTTCAGAACCATAGCTTGGGATTTTGAAGATTCAAAGCTTTGAATAACCTCTAAAGTGATAGAAATGCTCTTCTTCAAGGTAAATGAGGGAATTAGAGGGGATCAGTTTGGTGGTTGTGAATGATTAATGAAGAATATGAAAAATTTGAGTTAAGAAGTCAGCTTTTGAGAGGGTTGGGAGATAAAAGAAAGTATAAAGTGAGATGTGAGTATGGGTGATAAGATGGTACAATCACCCCTCTAATTACTCGAGCTTGCGCCTAATATTGGGTAATGGTTAGACCCAATCCAATTCTTAAGTTCATTTCTCAACCGTTTACAAACTTAACAATTCTCAATTTTTATTTATTTTTTTTAATTTTTTATTTTTTTACTTTATAATTTGAAATAATTTACAAATCCTCACAAAATAGTTACCTTAAAAGAAAAAACACTTTCAAGTAAAAATACATATTTGAACTAAAACCTTTTTTTTAATTAAAATATTATTTTTAAAAATAAAATTAATTTGGTCTTAAATTTCTGCTTCCAGTCTATTTTCTAATAATCTCAATTTTTTTATTTAATTTTTTTTAATATATATATATATAGATATATTAATTTTTAATTTTGAAAGTTAAAAGTCAAAGTCAATGATAATAAATTCACAGTAAATAATTCTAGAAAAAAATTAAATGTTACAAAATATTTATAATATATATATATATAAATAAAATGAGAAACACATGTATTCATAAGAAATAAAAAAAACTTAGTAAGATTCTTATTTGATAATTTTTTCATTTCCCATTCATCCAAAAAATAAAATTGGATGAGGCACCAAATTTAGTTGTTTAGTGCCATGATTTCCTTATTAATAGTGTGAAATATTTCGTAATTATGCTGCAATTATATAAAATTTTAACCTCATCCAATTTAACAAAATACATCAATAGAATTTCAAAATAATCAATTCCATCATTTTATACCTAAAATAAATTTAATCATTCACTAATTATATCTAAATATAAAAAGTAAACCCAATCAAAATAAAGTAGGGTTCGGGCGGATTTAGCGGAATTCAAACCCAAACCCATTTAATTTTTTAGACCCAAATCTAATCCAAACCCATTACGGGTAGGAATGGCAATGGATAGGGTTCGGGGGTAAGCTGACATCCATACCCTACCCATATACCCTATTACCCTAATATAAATAGGCGGATAAATATCCGCGGGTATGGATATACCCACGGGTATACCCATATAAAATTCACCTTATATAAAATTATAATTTGTATCTTATTGTTAAATATAAAATTTTAAAAAATTAAAATTTTGTTATCCAATACAATTAATATAATTCTATACAAATAAAAATATTTTATTTATAGCATTGAAATATTTTTATTATTTAACTGTAGTATTTTCTACTCTATTGTTTTTATTTAATTTCAATAATTTATTAAGATATGAATATTAAGTAGAGTAAGATTAATTTCCATAAATTATATCTAAAATATTTTATGTAATTTATAATATTTTAATTTAAAATAATATATATTATATTAAACGGATCGCGGGTGGCGGGTAGGATATTTTTCTTTATCCGTACCCTACCCATATCCATGGCAGGTATGAAAAATTTCACCCATATCCGTCCGTGACGGACAGATATCCGCGGGTATACGGGTAGGCGGGTAAAATTGACATCCCTAATTACGGGTTTGACGGGTTCGGATGCGGGTTTTGACCCACGAATTTGGATGGACCCATAGGTCACCCATTTATCTAAAATACTAAAAAAAAAATTATCATTTTAGATTAAAAATCTCATTCATAGTCCACAAAATCTAATATAAAATCTCAAATATAGATTAAAAATTCAAGCATTTAAAATATGAAATTTAAATAATCCAAACTTTCAAAATAAGAAATAAAAATATTGCTAGTTTAGTATTAATTCATAGCTCAAATTCAAAGCAAACATTAAAATATATAAATTATAAAATAAAATTATTTATCATATTTAATATTTATCGGGTACGGGTTTGGACGGATTATATTTTTGCACCCAAACCCGAATTCACATCCATAACGGTGCTGTTTTTTCATCCAAACCCGACCCACAAACCCGAATCCATTACAGATTCGTGGGTCGGACACCCACGAGTCCGTGGGTTCATGGGTCAAATGACCCTCCCTAGTTTTAATAAACTAATTTCTCAACCAAACAAATACTTTTAGTATATAACCGATTCAATTATAATTACTTTCTTTTCAATATATTTTTATATTATATTATGTAAAATTGATATATTATTATTAGAAAATACACTAGTGATGCAACTATATCCATATAAAAGACAAATATATGTTATTGATTCTTTTAATGAAATGACATCTATAGAATATTTTCTTATTTTCTAAAACTTAAAATTAAAAATAATTCATGTTTTTTAAATTAAGGGCAATATAGTCATGATAAGAGTTTTTTTTTTTTTAAAAATAATTTTCATATAGCATTTTAAATAAGCTAATAGAAGTTAACCAATCTTACTATAGATAGATTAACTTAAAGTAGATTAAATCAGGGAAAATTATATAAAATGAACCAAACAAAATTTAAAAATTAAAAACTAAACCAACAAACTTTATTTTTATTTTTGAGCCATCCAAATATTGATTTTCAAAAATAGACTTTCACACATTCACAAATTCTCTTCACAGACCACCTTCACACCTTTACACAAATCAATGTAAAAGGTCTTCACAGAAGGGTAAAATGGTCAATTTGGTTCATTTTTTAAAAGTGAAAGTTTGAAAAATTTTTTTTGTAAAATTTTTTAATTGGTCTATATAATGCAAATAAAAGTTATAAAATAACAAAAATGAAAATAACCCATTAAATAAATTTATCTATAAAAAAAGATTAATAGAAACAATTTAATGTCATAAAATTTAGACGGATAACATTTAACACATAATAGTTATATACTTAATATTTACAACCCTCTACAATTTTTTCTCTATTTAAATATATCAATATCAAATACAAATAACCTAAATAATACACATAATAATTTGCTAAAACATAAACAATTTCATTAATCATAATTATTTAATCATTAGTAAATCATATAAAATATAACTAAACCAAATATTAATATAGGATTGCGTACTATAATTATCTAGGTTCGACTTGTGTAATTGTTGCATCATCAATTGAATTCACAAATTTTGTTGATGAAGATGTATTTTGCTTAATTTCGTTTGTTTGCTTCCAGAAAGCAGGCTTCTTTGGAACTGCCATAGTTGTGCTTTCATTTCTTAGCATGGAAGAAATATCCAACATGGTCGGTCTATCATCTGGGATCTCTTGTACACATAGGAGAGCTATTTGTAAGCATTTTGATAACTTGTATGATGAACAATTATCATCCAATGATGAATCTACAAACTCGATATGTTTTCCATTTCTCCACAGATCATATGCCTGAAACTTCTAATTGTTAATCACTATAGGTATAATGTGTATATACAGTTGTTATTTTTTTCGGTTTCATGACCATTTTAAACTCTCCTGATCTAGCTAGTCAAAAGAATTGATAAGAATGATAAGATTTTCATGATATTTGGTGTACCTCCAAACCTTAAAATTAAAACATTTTGTAATAGGCTTTGAAATTTTTAATGAATCAATTACACACTATTTTTTCTGCGGTTACATGTCAATACATAATCCAATGAATATTTATTTATTAAAATTATACTTATAATCAACTTATTCCATATGGAAGGAAATTTTTCAAAAATCATACTCTCTAATATTATTCAACTTTTTTTGGTTGAACTACTTTTAAGTTCATTTCTATATAGTTGTGGGTTAGTAGAGGCCTATACACTGTCTAAACTATTGAAAAATTTTTGAAAGTGATGATTGCTACTAATGATAACCCCTTTGCATGAGGGTGTTAGAAGAAGGGGTAGACTCATAGCATCATGCTATTAACTCACTAGCACATGTAGATGCCAGGCCCAATAGACCTTAGCCTAAACAAGCTACAAAAATTGGTGAGTTAGTAGTACCTATAGTATAAGATTAAAGCATATATGTAATGTTGCACTACATGCTAGCAAATTGAAGTTGCTTAAAATGTTCATAACAACACTTCAACACACGTATATTGGCAATTTCTACTAATATTATAGGTGCATTAATACATATACGTGCTATGTGCTTATTGTAAGAAGCTTAAGAATGACAATCTATAATATCGTTATAAGCCCTAACAAGGTTACTATTTCCATGTGTGCATATATAAGGATCACAATAGTCAAATATAGCTTACTTACAAGTACTACCGGTGACAACCTATTTTTATTAGTGATATGTTTTAAGAATTTATCCCCCTTTTTAAAAATAAATAATATTTTGATAGAGTGATGATATACTGATACTTTGGAATTATAGATTTAAATTTAGGCTAGTTAATTTAGATTATTCATGTAGGTCATATATGACATTTTAAGACTTATTTTATTTACATTTTGGGGTAAGTAGCTTTCTAAATCCTCTTCTAAGTTTCTTATCCAAAAGGTGTAATTAGCTATAAGATTTACCAAACTAGGAAACATATGGATGTATGTTAGTTTAAGAATCTAAGTTATTACTTATTACTACATGAATCATAAATCAAATATTGCACAAAATATAAACTAGAAAAATAAGCTTTTTGTAAGGAATTTTGAGTAAACAAGTTATATTTGTTTTTCAAGTGTTTTAACCAGTTACTTAGAATGCAAGTTAAGTATGGAAATAAAGGGCAAATAAGATAAAATAGATGAAAACAAATAAAATTGCTTGGATAATAAGAAACATGAAGAAATATAATGAATCACTTAAGTTTACGAGCTTTTCATAAGAGTTCGAGGAAAACAAAAACTTATTTTGGTTCAATAATGCTTGCTTAATATATAAGCAAACCAATCTAATTGCATAAGAATGTCTAATTTTAGAAAAATCTCTAGTTTAATAGCCCTCTAGGTAGCTTGCACAAGGAAGCCAATTTGGTGTATCACAGCATCTAATTTTATTAATAATGTGAATTTATTTTTCAGAAGGGTTAAAAAAAAATAAAGAAATAAAGAAATAAATAAATAACGGACTAGGCCAAACTAGTGAAGAAAAGAGCATAACCCCTGCATTAGAGTTTCTTATCCTTTATTTTTGGATGATTAAATTCTTATATTTATTATATTATGTCATTAGTATTTCATTTTATTTTTATTAGTTTTTCTATTATTATTAGGTTTATATTATTAGATTTACTAATTAGTTTAGTATATTTGTTTATATTTTTCATTTGCATTTTTTAAATTATTTTTATTAGGTTTTCTATTATTATTAGGTTTATACTATTAGATTTTCTAATTAGTTTCTATTATAAATTTGTTCTTTTAAGACCTTGTAAAGAGATTTTTAGATTTTTATTTTATTATAATAAAAATTATTAGGCTTTACAATATTTTTCACCTAAATTAGGGTTTATTTATCTCTTGGATTAGGGGTTACCGAAAACTCGTGACCGAGTCTAAATAGTCTTAAACATTTTTGTCCTGCGTCAATTAAGCAATTAGGTTTTATAGCACTTTGAGGTAACTTGCATCATAAGGGCCTATATGCTTGAGCAAGCTATGAAATAGTTGTAAATTGTTACTTATGGATAAGGATGGAAATAGGCTAGGTAGCATGTCGGAGGCTCGCGGCCTAGCTTACATTAGGTCTGGTCTAGCCTAACATGTTTAATAAATAGGCTAGGTTCAAGTTTTTTAAAAGTTTAATTGATTTTATAGGTCGGGCTTAGGCTATCATATAAGTTTTTGAAGCCCAACGAACCAGTCATATATATGTATATATAATATAACATTTAGTATTTGTTATATATATAATATATAACCTTAAATTTTTTTTTTGAGTGGCATGATCTCTTTTTATGCATCGGATATAGATTTATATTAACTTGAATGCACAATAACTTAGCACCTACTATACACTGCGAACATTTTATTTTTAATATTTTATCTTCAAAGATAAATGTAAAGCATGTTTTTATATACGCTTTCAAGTCAGGCCAGACTTTTGAAAATGCCAAGTCAGGCCTTTAAAATAAGCCTATATCATGTAAATATGCTAAGCTCAAGCCTTACTGTTAAAATACAGTCCTGACTTGTTTAATTCAAATTACTTGCCCTGACCTGTTTCTACCCCTACTCATGGGTTGATGAAAACTTTGATGTGGGTTACACCAACTAGTCTGTTAAGTTGTACGAGTGTCCCACAGATTTCAAATTTTAAAAAAGAAAAAAAAAACTCATATTTTAATTCCAACATGTGAGAGAACTATAAAACGAGAGCTGTAGCAAGAAGAAAATAGTCATTAAGAAGTAAGGGAAATAAAAAGTGGATATGAAGTAAAGCTTATGATTTTATGCTTCTTCTCTTACTCATAATGTATCTTATTTATTATTTTTTTTTGTTAAATGTCATAAGTAGCTAAATCTCTTATATAGAATCACGTAGTAGTCGAAACCATATAACTCAATCTTTATTCAATTGTGTATCTTGGCAAATAAGTTGTTTTTCTCAATTTCTAAAACTTTTTATACTTAATAAAATTTGTTGGTTGTATACAATTATCAATTAAGTTAGTGGGGAACCAAAAGAGCTCTATTTTGTTAGCACACGACAATCTGATGTGTGTGGATTATTTTTACGGATCGAGCTTGGATGTATTTTGATGGTGGTTGATTAATTTTAATAATTTAATTAAATCATTCGAATAAGGAATTGATATTAGATTACATTAATATAATCATTGAAGTTTTAGACAAACGGAGGGTATAGGTAATATTAATATATCAGGAATCAAGAAAGAATGATAGAGAAAAGAAAAAATAAGGGAATAGGGGATGGTAACTTTGCAGTTCCTATCATTTTTATCCATGCGAGCCAATTTATTGTATTTTTATTTTTCTATTTATTTTCATTCATAAAAAATCAATCATGACTTATGTACATATAATTTTAGTGTCTAGTGTTAACTGAACTCATTATAGGAATTATCACATTTCATCATTGCATTACTTGTTGGACCATTTGCACTTATGTGTAGTTCTAATTATTTGCATTATTTTTCATACTTAGGATTCTAGACATTAGTGAACTAACTATTAAGCAAGATGATTAACACATAAGGAGCTAATAGGATGAAATGGTTCTTGATCAGGGATCGTAATACCATTCAAGACGATATTTGTTGTCATGCATAAGACAAACGATGCACGAGAAATTATTTGAGTTTTACTTTGAGTTCGAGATATGAATATAATATGTATATCAAGATGATAATTATCGAGAATGCGTAAGATTAATGAGAAGTTCATCTCTGATTGAATCTTTTAGAATTACAAATTTTTTTTTCTTTAAACCTTTAGGTTAAGAACTAAATGATATATTGGAACAAATTATTGTGCATATAGAGAATATTGGTAACAATTTTTCAATGACATACTTAATAATATTTACTTAATAGATTTAATGGAATTGCTTTAATAGAGTTCATAATTTATAATGACTTAATGTTATTTGGAATTATGGTTACATGCACTGACTTTTGTGTGTTCCTAATATATTTATTTACTATGTTTTCTAGTGGAAGGGCTACATAACAGATTGGTGATAGTTTGAAAAGTTGCCATATTTTTTGATGATTTTGCTATGATTCCTCCTAGAATGACTTATATTTGATACACTTTTATTGATTTTTCAGATTTTTTTAAGTATATTTGAATATGATAAGGCATTTGGGAAGATAAGCAATGTTTTTTTTTTGTTTTTTTGTTTTTTTGTTTTTTTGTTTTTTTTTGTTTTTTTTTTTTGCAAAAGGAAATCAGAAGGATGCAAAATTGGGCAAGTATTACAGGATGCCAAGCTTTGAAAAAGAAGCTACCAAGCTTTGAAGCTCGACCAAGATGAAGAACTCAAAATAGAGACACTTGTCGAGCTATTGTTGAGAAGCTTACTGAGCTTCAAACTTGACAACTCATGAAGAAAGCGAAATCCGAGACACTTACCGAGCTTGGAGGTGGGCAACCAAGCAAAATCATGAAAAAAAAATGAAGTTTTGAAGCCATTTCATATTGAGTCTTATTGTGCTATCAATATTTATATTTCCATCCAATAAAAGGGTCTCAAACCATTTTGTAAGCTTCGCTACTTTTTGAAAAATTCTTGTTTTTTCTCTTTAGAGTGAAGAAACTTCTTGGTGAAGAAAGGTTGAATTCATCCATGAGTCTTCAAGATCCAAGCTAAAAACTCAATATCCATCATTTTCATCATTAGTTCCATATTTTCTTCATTTTAATCTTGAGTTTTACTATGGAATTCTGGGTGATTTGTTGTTATATTTGCCTAGTTATGGACTAGACTCTTTATGGTTTAATTTCTATAAATCCTAATAGATCTTGTAATTCTAGAGTTTTTGAGGTGCTTTAATGGTGATTTAATGAATATTGCATAATTTGTGTTGAATTGCTAAATTTATTGGATGAAAATTGATTAAAATATGGATTTGATCTTAGCTAATACTAAACATAGTGATATTAAGGTAAGATTCAAGAAATTGAGTGATTGATTTAAGACTACACTTAGTGATAATTTATCATCTCCTTTTTATAAATTTATTTTGAATTGATCTTCTGTAATCATGTTATAGATATATAAATGGTTAATTGAAGATATACCTTTATATAATTTTTTGGAAAGAACATTACATTGATGTATGATTGAATCCCATCCTTATTCTTGTATTTTTTTTCCATATCTTGTTAAAATGCTCTAGAATAGGAAGATTCTAGTCGGTGATATAGGAGTTCAACCATAATTTCTTAATCAATATTTGCTAAGCATTAATTTTAGTTTAAATTCTTGTTGATTACTTTTAACTGTCAATTTTGATAAAAATCATGGTTAATTTTAACTTTGAATATACTTTCATTTGAATTCAATTGTAATAACTTTCATAATCTTTAGGGTTCCATATCCGTATTACGATAGATAAGATAGCTTTTGAACATTGAATGTTGAAATTTTAAGTGTTAAGTTTTCCTCTATGAATTGGGTTACTATTATGTATCATTATATAGAGAAATATAACTAAATGCCTATTAGAGAGTGAGTTATTTTAGTTTCTCTTCCGAATTAAATAATGAAATCCTCAATGTTAACTTTATTCTTAATTATATTTTAATCTATAACTTTGACCAAAAGTTTCAATATAATATCCTTTACTTCCCTTATATCAACTTCATTTACACCATTAGTAAAAATGGTCTAATTAGGATAAGATCAATCATACAAATATCGCCACTCAAATATTCATTCTCTTCCAAAAATTTTTGACAAAATTTAGCCAATTTACGTCTATATTTTGATTCACGAGTCGAGTTCAAACTTAGTTACCAAATATTTTTTTTAGCTTCAAGCTTGGTCTTAGTTATATTAATTGGCCCTCATTCCTTCATTGGCTAGATACTAGGGGTGTCAAAATGGGTCATGACTCGATGGGTTGACACAAACCCGTAAAAAATAAGTGGGTTGGGTTTAAGCTAAATAGATTTTGACCTGTTTATGACACGACACGTTTAACCTGCTTATAAACGAGTTGAGTCGGGTTTGACTAACAGGTTTACGTGTTGACCCGCATAATTGAAGTTAAAATAAAATTTATATTATTTTGAAGGGTTAAATAATATTTTTTTAATATATTATATATATATTATCAATCTAACAATACCCTACTTTTTGTAGAAAATTAGACGTTATTCTGCCTCCTCTCCCGCCTTCAACCACCCGGCACAGCTTCCTTTTCTCTACCTCTTGTCTCGTCATTAATCAATCATTACTCAAATATCACCTCTGCTGCCCCCTCTTCATGGTTTGCCTTAGACGAAACTCTCCATCTGTGGCTATCTACTATTAGTGTTGTCAACCCTCGTTGTCGATTTCTTGTGTGGTATGTTTCTTCTAACACTAATTATCTCAATCCCAGTTCTTTTATCTTTAGCTTAGGAGTCGGGGGTGTCTCTTTGATTTAATATATTGTTCTTGATATTATTAGCTTTAATCAAATTTGCAAGTGAGGATGTATAGATTTTGATTGATTAATTTAGTCCTTGAGTGTGGTGTTATTAATTCAAATTTTGATTTGATATATTATTCTTGATTAATTCAAGCTTTAATATTTGAATAATTTCATTTGGATGATATTTGTAATTTAATTATTTTATTTATTTATTACTTTGTATTTAAATTCATTATTGTATTAGAAAAAAAAAACTAACTATAATAGATTAAATGGGTTAATGGATAGACAAGTTAAATAGGTTAATGCATAGACATGTTAAATGGGTTAATGCACAAAAAGGTTAAATGGGTTAATGCACAAACAGATAAACAGGTTAAACGGGTAATCGAATTACACGATTACAAATTTTGAGTTATTTAACCAAATTAATCGTGTTGACACGTTAACACGCGTATTAAACAGATTCGTGTCAAGTTGAGAAATTGCAACTCGTTTATTAAACGTGTCGAATCGTGTCAGGTATAAACGTAAACGGGTCGTGTCAGGTTCAGTCAAACCCGATTCGCTAACACGAATTGACACCTCTACTGGATACCAATATGCAAAATATTTATTTAATTCTGACTTGGTAAAATATTCTTAAATTAGATATGTATAGTTAGATATGGATGGGTTGATATTAAGGATAGATAAACATGTAATTTTTTATTGTATGAATGCAACATGTTGATATTGAAGAAACAATTGATACTATGTGGAGTTATCATTACTCAACATGTAATTGTTCACCTAATTATTTAGCCCCTTATATTTTTATTTAAATGAGTAGTTATATCTTATATATAGGAACTAATATATTATTGAGTTTGTCATTGCAAACTCTAGTGTTGGTAGATTTATCCTTCTAATTAAAATTTATAATGATTTTTATAATTTTTATAAGAAATTATATTTTTTTTATAACTATAATTTAGTTTCTTTGAAATTTTTAACTGTTTAATTATGTTTAATGATGATCCATAAGTTGGTTATTTATTAACACTCTAATAGCTAGATCGTAAGACAAGAAATTAAATCAATTTTTATAGTTGAACAAGAGAAGACTTACATATTCTAGAAGGCTTAAACTTCCATTTTCACCAAATAAGTTTGAAACTCTTTTGCCGCTTATGATTTGAAGTAGTAGAACTCCAAAACTATAAACATCCGACTTGGTTGAATATATTCCTCTTCTCGCATATTCTGGAGGAACATAGCCACTGTATTTTACAATCACAATAGTTATTTCTAAAAGACAAATAAATATTTTAAATTTAAGAATATATAACAAAATTATCTTACAATGTTCCAACAATTCGGTCTGTATTTGCTTCGAAATCGTCTTTGGTGAAAACCCTTGCCATACCAAAATCAGAGATTTTAGGTTTCATATCTTTGTCCAATAAAATATTACTAGCTTTTAGATCCCGATGAATAATAGTTAATCTTGAGTACTCTTGAAGATATAAAAGACCTTGACAAATTCCTTCAATGATGTCAAGACGTTTATTCCAATCCAAAGCAAATCGTTTGATTGGATCTGTTCATGTTATAAAACATATATTGCATCAACATAAGCAAAGTTTGAAAAAGAAGTTTAGAAAAAAAACAATTAAATAGGAAATAGTAAATATAAGTTAACACATTAGCATTTTAAAGTTTTTTAGCAATAATTATAGTGAATCCTGAACCCCTAACTCGAAAAGAAAACCTTAATATTTCTAGTTTTTTTTAAAAAAAATAAAAAGTTATAGGCACAAATAAAACAAAATAAAAATGGAAGAGAACCAACCAAAAAGATAATAGTCAAAGCTTTTGTTAGGCATATATTCATATACCAACATTTGTTGTTCCTTGTCAATGCAAAAGCCTAGAAGTTTCACGAGATTCACATGTTGGAGCTTCGCGGTAAGTATCACTTCATTCTTAAATTCTTCAAATCCTTGTTTAGATGTTTTTGATAGTTTTTTCACTGCAATTTCTTGTCCATCCGCCAATACACCCTACAAGAATATAACTCATACGATTTACATGTTATTAGATTTATATAATACTAATACTACATAATCAAAATATAGTTTGTTTTTCAATGTTGGCGTAGTATTTTAGGATGTAGAAAAACCATATATTTGATAATAACATTTGAGGGTTTTGAAAAATATTTCTGGTGATATTCGTAAATACTATTTAGAATGATAGTTTAACAAATCTATACTTTAAGAATAACTACAATTTACCTTTACTTTTGTTTTTTCTTTATTTCTTTAAAACCATGCCAAAAAAAATTATAATTTTTTTCACAGTATATGTGTAAAAATTTCCCAAAAAAAATATATAAAGTGGATATTCATTATTATGTTTTATCATATTGTGTTTGCTTTTAAAATATATATATATGGGAACATAAGTTATACAAGTTTATCGATAATATAGGTTATCACATAATTTAATTATTTTTTAAAAATGATTTTGGATCGTGAATATTACTAAATAATCAAGTATGTAAATTTAACCTTATAAACTGGACCATATCCACCCTCTCCAAGTTTATTTTCAAAGGAAAATATATTTGTAGCAATCTCAAGGTCAGCAAGACAAAATACTATAAGATCGGGCGCGCTTTGGTTAAAATCTGTCTCATTCTTCGAATCTTCGAATTTCGATCCTAAGAAATTTGAAAAATTAGTAAATCAAATTAATATAAAAACATTCAATTTGTTATATGCTCATATATATAATGTAAACAAATTACCTTTACATGATTTGAACCAGTAGTAACATAATAGAAAAACTAGTAGAAAAATAACACCGATAGATGAAGTAATAATACTCAAAAGCAATTGTTTTTTCTTCCCTCCACTTTTGTTATCGCCCTCATCATTCTCATCAGCTACAAAAATAATTTAACATTTAATTATATTATTATTTGGAAGAAAAATACATAATATAAGATAATTAACTTAACTTCTATTCATTTAGAGAAAGTTTGTTTTTGTATTTTTATTAAAAGATAGACTTCTTGCATTATTAGGATTTTATAATCTTTATTTGAGTGAATTAATATAGTGTTATTCTTTTTACTAGGTATTGGTTAAGCATTGTGTTATATTCTGTTCAAACTCATGTCTTGTTTATAAAATGCTATATGCACCATCCGTTTGATCTTACAAAAGTGTACTAATTGTTTGAACATTTATGATCTACAATGCAACATTTTTTTAACTAAATTTTAAATATCCCAAAAAGATTTTCAACCTCTATATATGATTATAGATGAGTTACAATAATTGAAACTAATCGATCATATGATTTGGATTGTGTATATAGAGAATGCAATTATAATTTATGCATTATTAGCTTTTAACATTCGAATAATTAATTTTATGAATTCTTTGTAATAAAGAAACCTTAGCGAGGTTTCAATAGCAATGCATCCTTGTGGACTTGTGTGGCAAGGTCAAGGTATTCGGTACTTGAATGCTAACTTAGACTGTAGACTAGGCTCATTAGCTTAACCTTTTTTATTGCATCATTTTCTCTATTAATATAAAATTTATGTTAGTAATCGAGCAAGTTAATGTTCGCCAAAGTTGATGCCATGCTCTAATCATCTTACCATGATTTTGTTAAATGTTATTGTAAACCTTATTTGTAAATTATTATTTTGTCAATTCATACTCTTATTTATGTATGTTAAGGATGAGTTGAATCTTAAACTCAAGTCTCTCTACCTATGCCTAAGCTTGGGTTGCCGAATGTTTTGCACATGGTTATACATATATGTTTCTTTGAAGTATTGAGACTAGTTTGTAAATTGATTATGGTACTTGTATGAAATGAAAACAACATTCAAGATTAATTATCTATCCTTTAAATGTATATTATATATTAATAAGCATGTGTAATATGGCGCCTCGGACTCCCTACCTTGGGTCACACTAGGATGGGGATTCAATGCTATAGAAAGAGTTTACTAACTCATTATGGTAGTTGGGTAGCACAAAAGAAGAAATCATGCTCAAACTCAAGATTTATGAATATAATAATCATTTGTTTGTTGCTCTAATATTAAGTTTGGTTGAATATTATATTACCTCTAAGGTGGAATAATATTAATTCTTAATTGTCTACTCTAGTTTTTAGTATTATAAGTTGTGATTTCTACCCATTTTTCTCATTCATGATTATTCATTCATTGTTAAAGTTAGTTATATATTAAGATTCTCTCGAGTCTAACATGATCACTTAAATTGGACTTGTCGCATTTGCTCTTCACATAATTTTTTGATTTTTTTTTGTTCATGTTCTAATTGTTTGGTAGGGGTAAATGGATCTAGAAAATTTATATTCCTCCTAAGAACTTTACCTTATTATATTGAATAATTCATAAGGAAATATTAGTCCAGTCTCTCATCACATAATGAGGTGGTGCTTTTCCTTACTACCTTAAAACTTTTGAAACAATTTATTTTGAGTATTTAGGATTATTTATTTAATAAAATTTGGTTACATCTAGATGCATTTTATGATTTTAATAATATTATTCTCAATTTCTTATTATTGATTTTAGTTTTGTTCTACATAAAATCTTTAAAACATTATTGGCTATTCTTTGCTTATATATTTAGTGTGCGAGAAGCATGTTGATCTTTTCTAATTCTCATATACTATTTTATAGCCTGGTTACTTGAATTCGGAGTATGATTCATGATCCAAGATAATTTTATTTTGGTTTTATGCATAATACTATAAGAGACTTGTAGATTTTATCTTTGTTTAGACTTTCAAGTCATTTCCAGGCTCCCTAATTGATCGAGGAACTTTTATGGGATCTTTCAAGTCTAATCTAGTTGAAAGACCACATAGATTGTAATGCATAAGGTATCTACTAAGATGGTATATTTAATAGGGTTTTTCAAAGGTTACTTAGTTTTTCTAGTCTGTTTAAGTTTGACTTAGAAAGCATAGATATTTCTTTGATTTTGATTGTTGAAGTGACTCATGATAGAGATTACAGAATACTTTGGTTAAATTAAATAACTCTTTGGCAGCTAAGCTAGTACATATTCGATAAAAACGATTCCTTAGAGTTTGCTCTCATAATGGCTACAGTTTCTATTTCATTTAAAGTCTATGGACTATGAAATTATGTTTACAAGGAACAAAATTAAGAGATAGAAGTACTCACTTCTATAGCTCTTGATTATTATGATTGTCGTAATTTTATTTATTCGCTATTCGTAAAAACATCGAGCATTGCATTCATTTTTATTTCTTAAATGTTTTTTTTTCTTTCTCTTACATGATTTTAAAAAGAATATATATATATATATATAAAAGACTCACGAGGTGGCCCACTCAAGAAATCACCTTCACTAGTCAGAAAGGAAAATAAATGAGCCTTAAAGTTAGAAAATCACCATGTATAATAAAAAAATAAAGTGAGATGCCCAATCGAAAGCATAATTGGAAATGGTCGATTGCACTAATCAGATAAAATATAAGAAAAAAATTATGTGAGCATATACAAGTTAATGTAATTAGAAAATAAAATATAACATGAAAGTCCAAGACCTTTTTAACGTATCTTATTTGATAAGATGTTAATCATTTTTAAGCTCAACTCAAGTACTCATAATAGAGACCAACATATTCTCTTCACGATTAGCAAGCAAGTCCAAAGATTCCATCATTTAAATCAGGGTGTAAAATCAGACAGAGACTAATTTTGTTACATCAAGGCCAAATTTGTCTTTGCAAAAGCAAAAATAAAAGGAGAAGAAGTATTGTTATATGCTAAAATTCTTCGTCCATATCAAAATTCAAAAGAGCATTAAAACAATTTAAGAAAAGAGAAATATGGATTAAAGTAGACTGTGGATCGGTGGTCAAAATAACCAAAACTAAGTGTTGGAAATGAGGCTTACAGATATGAGTTGGAATTTGATTGTTACTAGGAATTTTTACAAACTAGTTATCCTTTTATGTTGTTCTTGAAAAATTATTTGTAGTCCTTTGAGGAATATAAACTTTCTTAAAATTCTGAAAGACCCTAAAATTCTTTTAAATGTAGTAATACATCATAACTGAATGCCCAATTATCAGACAAACATTGTAAAAATCCAAAAAATTTTCATACTCTACCAAAATGAAGAAAAAAAATGAACCAACTCCATGATTAATATGCAATGGATTTTTAAATTTCTTTAATAAATTAGTTGAATTGAATCCTAAGTAAATTGAGTACACATACCATTAAGAGATTTCTAGAACCTTACATAATGTATAAGCTTCTATAGTAAAGATAAGAATAAATACTTTAAACTTAAATTGTAGATCAAATTTAGATCTGCGCAACAATAGCCTTAAGATCAGTGGATTAAAATGCAATGACTACAGAAAGAGCTTAAAAACTTGATTTAAGTTATGGAAATAAATAGACAAAATTCAGCCCCTCTCGACAATTATCTTAAATTTGAACGTGAAGTAGCATTTTTCCATACTCAAAATAAGTCAAATGCCCACATAATATCTTAAATGTGCAGTTTAAACTTTATATGATTAAACATCTACAACATATTGCTAAAACTTAGGATTAAATGACCAATTAAAGTGATTCAAAAAATTTAAGATTTTATTAAAACTTAGTTAAGTCAACCAAAACCGTCATATGCTAACTTTTTCTAACCGAAATATAAGAGTTAAAATAAGTAGTAGAGGAATTGTTCAAGGTATTAAATTTGGTCCATTATTAATTAGATTGTTTTTTAATGACATAACCTCCCCACATTAGTAGAAGAAGCAACCACTAGACCACCATGGATGAGCAGTCAAACCTAATTCATAATAAAAGATTTTGGCAGACTCAGTGTAAAAGACGATGACATTATCAGGTAAGCAAAATTGACAAAAGAAAAAATAATGCTTATCGAATTAGGTGTAAGAGCGGAATGATAGCCATTATTTATGGTTCAAGATAATAGAAAGGGCTTGGAATATCAGATCAGATACAAGTGATTTCAATATTGATGACAACAATCAATAGGACAAATAAGATTGTCTGAAATTGAAAAAGAGCAATCATGATGAAGTTTCAAACTTAGAAAGTGGAAACACAACCTTAACTAGAGTGGAATCACCTTTTGACTAATAGAGAAATCATGGCAAAAGATGAGAAAAGGTTATTGTAATCTGGCCTTATGTAATATAAACGATGACAGACGTCTGACCAAGTGGTTGAGCAATAAAGGACCTTAGGTTATGGCTCTATGATAGCACAAATGATGAACTTGAAAGTTGAAGAGTCATCAATGGCAAAAGATGTTTAAAACATTAAAATTGATTTTTTAACCAGTTTTGACATTATTATTGACTAGGTTACTTTATACATGTTTGTTTTAATATTAATGATGAATTCCGATAAGTGTGCATAAGATTACAAATACAACAATAACATATCCAACCGACCATATACGGAAGAACATACAGGGATTTATCTTAGTTATAACATCCCAGATTGAGAAATATTATAATGATTGAAGTTACTAACTATATAACCCATGTGCAAATTGCTTTTTCGGAGCCTAAAACTTTGGAATTCGAAAGTCAAGAGTGCTTGACATGGAGCAAAGGATAGGTAACCTGCTGAGAAACTCCTCTTGAAGGTTTTCTCAGAAAGCTTGCGAATGAGGACAAAGCGTGCTGGAAAGCATAGTGGTGGTTTGGGGGGCTATTCACCGGCCAAGAACCTGTCCAACTGAGCAATGATGTCTTCACAAGGGAGGGTTGTTGCCAGTTACATAGAGGTTTTTCAAGGAAGTAATCAAGTAAGAAAAAAACATGATAGAAAGCATTTTGGTCATTTATAGGGCTAGTAGTTAGCCTAAAAACCGTCTGAAAGGGCGACGATGCTTTTACAATGGAATGTCATTATTATAAAAGGGTTATTGCCGATAACGACCACCTTAATGAAAGAGAGAGCGAAATTAGAATATTTTCTCTCTTTAGAATTTCCATTTTCCGAAGATTTGTCATTTTACCACACTTGCATGATAGAGAAGTGATTGATTTTGTCTCTTACGTGGATTCTGGATTCCTCTCTATTTCTTGTTCTCTATCTATGACTTTTTTTCTTTTTCTTTTCAAAAATAAATCTAATAAGCAATTTTGAATGTGTGTCAACCTAGCGAGGATACCATATTCAATCTATTCATTTCATTAAATGAGAATAATAATAACGACGGTGAAAACCACTTATGTTTTGATATTAAGTAATTCCAACATTTCAGCAATGAAATTAAAGCTTACTAAGTCGCTTCATGGTACTCTTTAAAAGGTCTCACTAAATATTTGTCTTGCATTTATATTCCTTCTTCACGAAGTAGTTATTTATGTTTAAAAAACAAAAAAAATAAAAAATAAAATAAAAAACAAACAAAAATAAAATGTGGCTACTTTATGCCCACATGTTTTACCGAAAAAATTAATTAGGGTAAAATTTTCACCAATGAATTTTTATTATAAATTTATTATTTTGATTGCATGAATAATTTATTATAGTAAAAATTAACTCCCAACCATCTAAAGTTGTAGTTCTCAGTTAATAATCATTTCAACTATGCAAATTTCTACACAATCTCCTCAACTTGTAAAAATAAAATAAATAATAATAATAAAATTGAGGTATTAAAATATGTATAATTGTTATTTTATTTTATTTATGTCAACAAAATTAGTTTCTTCTTCTTTTCTTTTTTTTCAAAATTGACTCCCAGCCCCATAAATTTATAACGGTTTATTACTTAGCCTTTTCAACTTTGCGGGTGTTAAAAATATTTTAGGCAAGATGAAAGTTAAAATTCTGAAGAGTAAAGAACACAGATTTTCTATGGTTTGGGCAAAACTGCCTACTCCACGTCGCACTAGTATTAGGGTTTCTACTCTCTTTTCTAAGTACATAGGGTGTACAATTATAAAGATATCTATTTATATTCTAATTGGTCCAACACAATATGAGCCCAATATAAAAGAGAAAAATAAAATAATAAAGACAAACTCCACACTTAATGATCTCCCACTTGAAGGCTGACATCACTATTTTTCTCACTCTTGTAAATCTAGTAGATCCTTATTTTCCTCCACTAGTGCAATAACGTTCTCTATGATCAGCTCTAAAGACCAGCAGAAGCTATGCAACCCTTCAACTTCTCTTTAGTAACCAGTCATCACTTGCTATTTTTACTAAGGTTAACACACTTCATCAATAATCAACTCCCGAATAAAATGATATCTTAGTTGAATATGCTTCGTCTTTGCATCAAACACTGGATTCTCTGCAAGATTGATGGCACTCTAATTATCACTATAGAGTACACTTTGAATATGCTCTTTACCTAATTCTGTCATGAAGTTTTTCAACCAAATCATCTCCTGCTAGCTTCCGAAATAGTCGTGTACTCAGCTTTTGTAGTGGGGAGCACAATACTTTTCTAAAGTCGAGACATCCAGCTAACAGCTCTACCATCTAGAGTAAAAATATATTTTGTAGTACTTTTTCTCCCATCTAAGTTGCCTCCATCTGCATCAGTAAAGTCGTCTATGATAGAATTTGTTCATCTGAAACAAAGTTCTCTTTCTACAGTGCCTTTCAAGTAACGGAAAAGCCACTTTACTGCTTCCCAATGACCCTTTCCTGAATTTGACTTAAACTGACTCATAACTCCTACTGCATGAGCAATGTCTGGTCTTGTACATACCATCGTATACATAAAACTACCAACTACAGATGCATAAGGAACTCTGCTCATGTAATCTCTATCTTCATCTGTTTTTGGTGATAACTTCTTTAAAAGTTTAAAGTGACTTCCCAAAAGGGTGGTCTGAACTGTAGCATCACGAAGATTAAACCTATCAATTGTCTTCTGAACATACTTCATTTGAGACAGCTTTAAAGTACCTTCTAACTTATTTCTGGTAATCCTCATCCCAAGAATCTGTTGCATAGAACCTAAATCTTTCATCTCAAAAACATCTGATAGCTTGTTGATTTCTATCATGTCAGATCCTGCAACTAATATGTCATCAATATAAAGTAACAAAATGATATAAGAGTTTGCAAAAAACTTAATATAACAGCAATGATCCATCTCACATATCTTGTAACCATTATTAGTCATAAAACCATCAAATTTTAAGTACCACTGTCTGGGAGCTTAAACCATATAAACTTTTCTGTAACTTGCAGGGTATGTCTTCTCTACCAGTAATCTGAAACCCTTATGGTTGCTTCATATAAATATCTTCATCAAGATCTCCATGTAAGAATGTAATCTTTACATCTAACTACTCTAGATGCAAATCATTTGCAGTTACAAGCCCTAAAACTAATCTGATAGTAGTCATTTTGACTGTTGGAGACAAAATCTCATTGTAGTGAATACCCTTCTTTTGCTGAAAATCGTTTGCTACTAATCTTGCTTTGTATAGCTTGCTTCCATCATTTTCTTCCTTGACTCTGTATACAAATTTATCTCAAGCGCCTTCTTTCCTACCAATTACTTAGTCAATGACCAAGTCTTCTTCTTTTCAAGAAAAGACATCTCTTCTTACATTGCATTCTCCCACTGCTTAGAATCATCCGTCTGTATCACCTCAGAGTAACACTTTGGTTCACCATGTTCTGTCAAAAGGAAATAAAACTTGGATGGAGAATACCTATCCACTTCATTTCACTGTTTGCCAGACCTCCTCAATCCAATTGTAGGTGTAGCTTTACTTATAGGCAATCTGTTTAGCCCTCTTTTTTCAGCATGCCACATATTTAGGCCTTGCCTTACTTTCTTTCGATTTTGATACTGATCTATTTTTTCTTTTTATCTTTTAATAAATAAAGGCTTGTTCTAGACGGTGTCTACCTAGTAGAGATTCTTGATGGACTTTACCTATTTCATTAAAAAAAACTATAAGTGTAGCTAGACTTATTGGTGTATCTTTGTTTGCATCAATATCATCTTCAGTAATATCTTCCAACACTACTTATTCTCTTTTCTTAGTGTATTTCATTGCAGCCTCAAAATCTGTCATAAACTTGTCATTGTATAAGATGTCCTCAGGAAAAATAATATATTTACTTCTGAAAAGTCTTCCACTATCATTATCCCAAAAATGATAACCCATGTCATCAGAACCGTAGCCTATAAAGTAACACTTTTCAATTTTGAGTCAAGTTTATCTCTGTCAGAATCTGTAACTCATATATATGAAACGCACCCAAAAGTTCTCAAGTGTGAAAGATTTACCTCTTTTCCTGACCAAACCTCTTCAGGAATCTTGAACTCTAATGGAACTGAAGGTCCACGATTTATGAGTTATGCTACTATATTAACTGCTTTTGCCCAAAATTTCTTTGGCAGTCCTGCATGTAATTTCATACTTCTCGCCCTTTCATTAAGAGTTTTTGTTCATAAGTTCCGCTACACCATTCTGCTATGGTGTCTCTAGAATGGTTTTGATCATTTTAATATCATTCTCTGCATAATACTCTTTGAACTCACGACTATTATATTCTCCACCATTGTTAGATTTCAAACATTTGATTTTCAAATCAGTCTAGTTCTCATTCTCAGTTTTCCATCTTTCGAAAGTAGAAAACACATATGATTTATTTTTCAGAAACTAAACACATACCTTTCTTGTAGCATCATCGATAAAGGTGACATAATAACGAGCTCCTCTAATTGAATCCACGGATATAGGAGCATAAACATCTGTATGTATAGTTCAAGTTTTCCTAGCCTTTGGTGTTTTGGCAACCTTTGTGAAAGTCACTCTTTCGCTTTCCCAATACACATGGTTTGCAAAACCGAGATCAACTGTCTTCAACTCTGGAATCTTGTCGTTTGCTGCTTATTGCTTCGCTCATGTGTCCAAGTCTATGGTGCCACAATTTTGAAGGACTAACACCATTGTTTAATGTATTTAAAGAATTTCATTTTTCTGCAATACACAAGGTTCTAACCTTCTGTCTTCCTGCTAACATTAGATTAGCCCTTGAGACCTTCCATTGCCCATTTGCAAAAGTGTATGATAACCATCTGCATCCAACTGACCTACTGACATCAAATTTCTCTTAGGTCCAAGAACAAACTTAACATCTGTTAGTTTCCACACCATCCATTTACTTGTCTTCAAGCTCACATCATCTTTCCCTTCGATGAATAATGGTTCATCATCAGCAAGATGAACCTTTCCAAACCTTATCGGAATAAAGTTCTGCAGTAATTCCTTGCACGGAGTTGAGTAAAACGACGCACCCGAATCTATAATCCAAAATTCTATTAGACATTCTACAAAGTAAGCAAGTGTATTAGAATCTTCTCTCACTGCATTCACCGAATCATTCTCTCTTTTGTCTTTTGAGTTTCTACATTGATTTCTAAAAGGACCAGTCTTATTACTATTCCAGCATAAAATATCTTTATGCTCTTCCTTACCACTTGTCGAGTCACTTATCTTTCTCGATTTAGGTCTACCTTTTTGGTTCTGACCACCCTGAGATTTTTTGCCTCTACTTTTAGTATACAGCGTAGAACTCGACAACATTAAGTTTGCATGTATCTTCACTGAGAATCAAATCTCGAATGATTTTAAAATTGAGAGTATTTGTTCCTGATGAACTGCTTATTGTTGTAACTGTTGTTGCCCAGCTATCTGGCAAGGATGACAATATGAGTAGAGCCTGAACTTCATCATCAAATTTAATCTTTACCAAATCTAATCTCGATATAATAGAATTAAATTTCTTCACATGATTTGTGACCGACCCTTCTTTCATTCTGGTATTCACCACTGACAAATCAAATGTACTTTATTAGAAGCATAACGCTTCTCACACATATTTGATAACGCCTCGATTAATCCTTAAGTAATCTCCTCGTTGGCAATATGTACGCAAAATTCCTCGCTAACATCAATCTGACCACGCCTATAGGTTACCAACAAAAGTTCCAGTCTGCGTCTGACATACCCTCTAGCTTATTTTTCTTGAGAGGCTGATGTAATTTTTTTCCGATACAAATAATCTTCAATTTGCATCTTTCAAAATCCGTAATCTATTCCATCAAACTTATCAATCTTAATTTTCTTATCTTCTGTCATTGCTTCGAATCATGCTCTGATATCACTTGTTAGGAAATATTGTAGGCAAGATAGAAAGTTAAAATTCTGAAGAGTAAAGAACCCACAGATTTTCTGTGTTTTGGCCAAAACTACCTACTCTAGATCGCACTAGTATAAAGGTTTCTACTCTCTTTTCTGAGTATATAGGATTTACAATTATAAAAGATCTATTTATATTCTAACTAGCCCGACACAATCTGAGCCCATTATAAAAAAAAATAAAAATCAATAATAAAGAAAGACTCCATACTTAACAACGGGTTCTCATTTGACCCCTCAACTCCTAAAAAAATTAAAAAAACATAAACAATTGACACTTTAGCATTTTTAGTAGTTTTAGAGTTTTGACTAAAATTAAAACTCTATTTTTTAAAAATAATTAATTTGGTTAGTAGCAATTTCAATTAGCCCCTCGATTTTATATGCTAATTTCTAAAACGCTGATTGTAAGAGATAATTTGAAATTAGAGATTTGTTAAAATTACCAAATTATCATACATTTAATTAACTTATATTAATTAAGTATTGTGAAACTAATTTAAATAATATTTAATACTTTTGATATCATTTTTATTATAATATTTTATTTTATTCTTTAAAATTTTTATAATATTTTTTTTATATTTATTTAATTAATAATTAATATAAAAAATTAATTAATATCATTAAAATTATTATTAATTTATATTATACATCAAATAACAGTACAACATATACACTATAAAAAGTTAAAGTATAATTATTTTAATAGATATTCTTTCACATTATTTTATAATTAAAATGCTATTATTAAATAGGTAATTACTAATTATCGATCCCTTAATAATTAAGGGTGGACAAACTGTTAATATAATCCGTCAACGCTGACTGCTATTGGAATCCCTCAATTTCTAATAAAGAAACCCCATGTTTATAGTTTTTTTATTATTATTTTTAAAATATTATTATTAATATAATTTCATTTTTTTTATTTTTAAAAAAATAATACCAATATACTTGAAAGGCAAGATTGACTCTGATTCACAGCAGCCTTGCTATCAAAAGAAATCCAAACCCAACCCATAATAACATGAACAGAACAGCTAACCTGCAGCCAGAGAGAGCTCCCAATATCTGTCATAAGCCACCTGCCAAACAAAGTAGCCAAGCAGATTCTTGTCCTTAGCATAAGAAACCTTAGCTTTAACAGCCTCAACACCATCATAACCAATCCAAGATGTCCCATTTCTACAGAAATTCACCTCATAAGTCTCATTATACTCAACACTAATCCCATATGTAGTCACATAGTTACTAATATCTTTATACATCATTCTCCCAGTCCCCTCCCCTGCTTGTACCTCACCACTGTCACCATCCCAAATAGTCCCCGGTCCGATCACCGGCGCACCAATCCAATCCTTGTCCAGACTCATCAGCATCCATGAATAACCATAAAATGCCAACCCCATAACCAACTTATCAGCAGACACTCCTGCATCAATCCAAGCCTTGATGCTATAATCCACACTGAGATCAGTGTTGGGATCATACAGAGGAGCTGGAACCGCTGTGCGTTTCCATACGGATGGAGGGTAAAAGTCGAAACACATAACATGAATCCAATCCACTTCCTTCTCTATCAATTCCACAGGAAAATTTCCTACCCCTCCTCCATTCGGGGAATATGAGCCGATTGTGGTCAATATCAGTTTTGAGAGGCCAGAATTTGTTGCTTCTGATTCAATTGCAGCTCGCCATTCTTTGAAAAGCAAACCCAGGTTGGAGACGTTAAGGAGACTTGAGCTTGCGAAAAACCAGTTTAGATCTAAGCCTTGGAAGTTGTAGAGTCTGGCTGAGGCTATTGTGGAGTCTATGAATGTTTTTCTATGAGAAAAGCTGTTGACTAGCGAATAAAATGTTGAAGAATTTGTAGCTCCAGAGCCGATGGAGAGAAGAGTTGTGAGAGTTGGATTGTTTTGTTTGACAGTGAATGGGAAGCGAGAGATAATTGGGTATGATAGAGTGAGCTGATATGTGGAGTTTATATCAGCAGGTGCACAGATAAGGTGAGTGAAAAGGTTTGAATTTATTTCTGCTGCCGAGGAATAACTGCCCGGTTGCCAGTATCCGACTCTGATAAAAGATTCTGATTTGCCTGAGCAGAGTTGGAAACAGAGTTGAAGTTGGAACAGAGTGAACAGAATCTTTGGTAACATTGAAGACTTGGAAGTGTTGGATCTGTTCTGTTGTGTGTTAAAAGAGAGGTTTAGATGGAAGCTGTTGGATGCTGTTCGTCTCTAACTATATTATCGTATGGATACATGGGTAACCGTGTTTGAAATGTTCAACTTTGTCGGTAAATGTAAGTCGATTAGCTATAAGTTTTTTTCCCGAAGTGACGTAGAAAGTTTATTGGCTAAAAGTTATATACCTCCTGGACAGACAATTCTTTCCCTATCAATTAAAATTTCTTGACAGTAAATTAAAGTCTAAGAGGTATAAATAATTAAAATGCTTACTAATAATTTTCAAGTAGATATTCCACAGCATATTCCAAATCGAGTGAGGTTATCCAGTCTATTATGGTCGTTCATTTGTATTGTCTATCTAAATGTAATAATTTGATGTTGGATGAATAAAAAATAAAGAGAGATTTTTATATTAGCATCAATGATTTGTAATATTAAAAAAATAAAAATAAAAATTCCACTATTTTATTTTTAACCAAAAAAAATTATTTTTCAGAATTTTCGATCCATGATTTGTACAATGGTCGTCCATGATTTGTGATATTGTGGTCGAGTGATGATATTTTGATAAATTTAAAAAAAAATTAAATAAAAATTAAAAATTATGAAAATGTCTATAATTACTGTATTCATTTGAGATAAACACTAAAAATGACCGAAAATGTTAAAAATTATTTTTTTTTTCTAATATTCTAAATCTGCGATGGTAAAGTGGAAACATCCTATAAATAAATATATCATCAATGTATAATATAAATCGCCCGGTTGTGATAACAAAAATTAGTTACAAAATACAATGAGTCCAGCTCATGAGTGGAGGACTTTGATTTGGTGAAGGCGGTAGAGTCCACCTAGTGTATGGACTGTTGTGGTATCTCACTTTAGCGGTGGGACCAATATCCCACTTATGTGGTGTGGGACCAAATTGTGTGTTTCAAGTTAGTGTACTTGAGAAGTTAAAAGGTGTTAGAAGCAAGAGAGAGCTTAGAACATTGTAGAGAGACACAAGTCATTTTCTGTGCGTGTCTGTGCGAGAGAACAAGAATAAGTGTGAGTGAGAGATTTTGAGAGAAACACAAGAGTGAGTTCAAGTGAAGAAGAAGAGGTGAGAAGGGGTGTTGTTCGAGTCTTCATCAATCTCATCATACTCTACAACCGGTCACTTGCGATTGTAGAAGGGTCTTCCGTTTCGTGTTCCGCCTTTTGGTTTGCTCTTTCACTCTCTTGTATCTTAGTTGTTTACCATCTTTGGGATGATGATGATGTTGTATTACTAGCTTTGCGAAGCTAAAGTTGCTGTGTTTATTGGTTGAGTTTGTACCTCTAGTAGATCTAGAGAATGATTGGTGTACCCATTAATTCATATTAGTGGAGGAGTTTTACTGGACTAGGTCCCGTGGTTTTTCTCTTCACATCGAAGAGTTTTCCACGTTAAAAATCTCGCTGTCTCATTTTATATTTTTCGCTGCTTTACTGCTGCTCAGATTCTCGTTGTGTTGGTTATTTATTGTTGCTGCTTGATTAGCTATCTTAGTACACAAATTTGTAGAAACCCCAACAAAAGTGGTATGAGAGCTTTGGTAATTTATTTGTGTATCTAAGATGGAAGACAAGAATGGCTTACATGGTATGTTTAATTTGAATGCTGGAAATTACTCAGTGTGGAAGACTCGCATGGAAGATATTCTCTATGTGAAGGATTTGTATGAGCCAATTATGAATGAGAATATACCAACTAGTGTAGTTGAACAAGAATGGAAGATTTTGAATCGGAAAGCAGTAGGAACTATTAGACAGTTTGTTGATTTGAGTGTGTTATAGCATGTTGCTAATGACACAAATGCATGTGTTATGGAAGAAACTGGAGTCTATGTATGAACGAAAGAATGCCTTGAATAAAGCCTCTATGATGAGAAGACTTGTCAAGTTGCAGTATAGAGATGGTCAAAATGTTGTTGAGCATATGAATGATTTTCAAGGCTTGGTAAATCAATTGGCTGCAATGAAGTTAGATCTTGAAGATGAGCTGCAGGCCTTATTGTTACTCAGTTCATTGCTAGATAGCTGGGAGACTCTTGTTGTGTCATTAAGCAACTCAGCACCTGAAGGAAGGCTGAACATGGAGATGGTGAAGTCTAGCTTGTTGAATGAAGAAGCTAGAAGAAAAGATCATGGTTCCTCTAGTCAGTCAGAAGTGAATGTAGTTGAAAGACAAGGTAGAGGAAGAAGTAAAGACAAAAATTTGAACAGTAGAGACAAGTCCAGGGGGAGATCAAAATCAAGAAGTGATATAATCTGTCACTATTGCAAGAAAAAGGGTCATATTCAGAGATATTGCAGAAAACAGAAAAAGGATAAATCTCTTGAAAGAAAAGAGAGAGATGATAAACCGGAGCAAAATTCAGCAGAGACAAACACTACTGCAATTGTAACCAGTAATGATGTGTTCTTGGTATGTGATGATGGTTGCCTGAACTTGGCATGTGATGACTGCAGTTGGGTGATAGATTCTGGTGCTTCACATCACCTTACTCCACATGTTGAGTATTTTACTTCCTACACTTGTGGTGATTATGGCTATGTGAAGATGGGAAATGATGGTTCAAGCAAAGTTGTAGGCATTGGCACAGTGTGTTTGGAGACTTCTACTGGTTGCAAGTTAGTACTTAGAAATGTCAGACATGTTCCTGACATTAGATTGAATTTATTGTCTGCTGGATCACTTGATGATGTTGGTTCTACAAATTACTTTGGTGATGGAAAATGGAAGCTCACCAACGGAAATTTGATATTGGCCCGTGGCAAGAAGCAGAGATCCCTATATATGATGCAAGCAAAGTTATGCAAAGAAGAGGTGAATATTGCTCTAGCTGCATCATGTGAGCTATGGCACAAGAGACTTGGCCACATGTCTGAGAAATGGATGCAAATTCTTGCTAGAAAAGACTTCCTTCCTGATGTTAGAGGTACGTCTCTAGAACCTTGTGTTGATTGTTTAGCTGGAAAACAACGTAGAGCTGCATTTCATTCCTATCCTCCATCTAGGAGAAGTAATTTAATTTATTTGGTTCATACTGATGTTTGCTCTATGTCCGAGAAGTCACTTGGTGGTGCTGCCTATTTTTTTACTTATATTGATGACCATTCCAGAAAAGTGTTTGCTTTCTTGTTCAAAACCAAAGATCAGGTCTTAGCTACTTTTAAGGAGTTTCATGCCAGAGTTGAGAGGGAAACAGGCAGAAAACTCAAGTGTGTCCGTGCAGATAATGGCGGAGAGTATAAAGGGCCTTTTGAAGAGTATTGTAAAACTCATGGTATTAAGCTTGAGAAGACAGTACCAAAGACTCCACAGTTGAATGGTGTTGCAGAGAGGATGAATAGAACAATTGAAGAAAAGGTTCGTTGTATGCTCTCTCATGCAAAATTGAAGAAGTCATTTTGGGGTGAAGCTGTGATGACTGCAGTCCACTTAATTAATATGTCTCCATCAGTTCCTCTAAATGGTGACATTCCTCAGAGAGTCTGGACTGGAAGAGATGTGTCTTACAAGTATTTGAAGGTATTTGGGTGTAGAGCTTTCGTTCACATTCCTAAGGACGAAAGAGCCAAGCTTGATAGTAAGACAAAACAATGCATTTTTCTTGATTATTCAGAGAATGAGTTTGGGTATAGACTATGGGATCCAGTTGACAGAAAAGTTCTTCGAAGCAGAGATGTTGTATTTTTTGAAGATCAAACAATTGATGATTGTCAACCTGAGAGATCAAACTCATCTACAAGTACAGATACTAGCTCCAATCCAATCGTGTTCCCTCGTGCAGATCATGGTGAAAACAGGGAAAATGATCAAGAAGCTGTTGATGTGGATTTGAATGATGAAAATGATGATGGTAATGAGCCACCACATGGTGAAGAAGTTCCTGCAGAGCCAGAGCCAGAACCTCATTTGAGAAGATCCACTAGAGTGAGACAACCTTCTACTAGATACTCAACAAATGAGTATGTGATGTGACTGATAGAGGTGAGCCAGAGAGTTTTGAAGAGGCTATGTCTCATGAACATAAAAAGGAATGGTACAATGCTATGCAGGAGGAAATGAATTCTCTCTATGAGAATCATACATTTGAGCTCACTGAACTACCTAAAGGCAAAAGAGCTTTGAAGAATAAATGGGTGTTCAGATTGAAGACAGAAGAGAATATACCACAACCAAGGTACAAGGCAAGGCTGGTTGTGAAGGGTTTTAACCAGTAGAAGGGGATTGATTTTGATGAGATTTTTTCCCCAGTTGTGAAGATGTCCTCCATCCGAGTTGTTCTTGGTTTGGCTGCAAGTTTAGACTTGGAAGTGGAACAACTTGATGTAAAAACGGCATTCCTACATGGTGACTTAGAGGAGGAGATATATATGGAACAACCTGAGGATTTTCAGATTAAAAGAAAAGAGAAGCTTGTTTGTCATTTGAAGAAGAGCTTATATGGGCTAAAACAAGCACCCCGGCAGTGGTACAAGAAATTTGAGACATTTATGATTGATCATAAATTTCATAAAACACAAGCAGTTCACTGTGTGTTTGTAAAGAATTATTCTGAGGGGGATTTTCTCATCCTTCTATTATATGTGGATGATATGCTGATTATTGGTCATGATGTTAAGAAGATTGCAGGTTTGAAGAGTGCCTTAAGTAAATGTTTCGCAATGAAGGATCTTGGTCCAGCAAAGCAGATCCTTGGTATGCATATATCTCGTGATAGGAAAAATAAGAAGTTGTGGCTATCACAGGATAGATATATTGAGAAGGTGCTTAAGAGGTTCCATCATGACAAAGCCAAATCTGTTAGTTCTCCACTTCAAAGTCATATGAAGTTGAGTTCTGCACAATGTCCCACAAGTGAGAAGGAGAAACAAGAGATGAAGAGAGTGCTATATGCATCCGCTGTTGGGAGTTTAATGTATTCCATGGTGTGTACAAGGCCAGACATAGCTTATGCAGTTGGGGTTGTCAGCCGATTTATGTCTAATCCTGGAAAAGAGCATTGGGCAGCTGTGAAATGGATTTTTAGATATTTAAGAGGTACTTCACGTGTCTGTCTTTGTTTTGGCATAAAACAACCTGAGTTAGTTGGTTATATAGATTCAGATATGTCAGGGGATGTAGACTCCTCAAAGTCTACTTCAAGTTATCTGATTACATTTGCAGGGGGAGCTGTGTCATGGCAGTCAAGGTTGCAGAAGTGTATTGCTTTATCCACTACTGAGGCAGAGTATATTGCAGCAGTTGAAGCTAGTAAGGAGTTATCATGGATGATGAATTTTTTGTCAGAATTGGGTTTGAAACAAGAGAAGTATATCCTATATTTTGATAGTCAAAGTGCCATCCACCTTGCCAAGAATGCTGCTTATCATTCTCGCACCAAGCACATTTCAATAAGATTCCATTGGATCCGAGAAGCACTAGAATCAAAGCTGTTTGAATTGGAGAAGATTCATACTAGTGAGAATGGCTCGGATATGATGACGAAGAATTTGGTGAAGGAAAAACTGGTCGCTTGTAGGGGAGTTGCTGGTATGGCAATTCCCACTACTTAGTGTGAGGGGGAGATTTGTTGTGGTATCCCACTTTAGTGGTGGGACCAATATCCCACTTATGTGGTGTGGGACCAAATTGTGTGTTTCAAGTTAGTGTACTTGAGAAGTTAAAAGGTGTTAGAAGTAAGAGAGAGCTTAGAACATTGTAGAGAGAGACATAAGTCATTTTCTGTGTGTGTCTGTGCGAGAGAACAAGAACAAGTGTGAGTGAGAGATTTTGAGAGAAACACAAGAGTGAGTTCAAGTGAAGAAGAAGAGGTGAGAAGGGGTGTTGTTCGAGTCTTCATCAATCTCATCATACTCTACTAACCGGTCACTTGCGATTGTAGAAGGGTCTTCCGTTTCATGTTCTGCCTTTTGGTTTGCTCTTTCACTCTCTTGTATCTTAGTTATTTACCATCTTTGGGATGATGATGATGTTGTATTACTAGCTTTGCGAAGCTAAAGTTGCTGTGTTTATTGGTTGAGTTTGTACCTCTAGTAGATCTAGAGAAGGATTGGTGTACCCATTAATTCATATTAGTGGAGGAGTTTTACTGGACTAGGTCCCGTGGTTTTTCTCTTCACATCGAAGAGTTTTCCACGTTAAAAATTTCGCTGTCTCATTTTATATTTTTCGCTTCTTTACTGCTGCTCAGATTCTCGTTGTGTTGGTTAATTATTGTTGCTGCTTGATTAGCTATCTTAGTACACAATTTTTAGAAACCCCAACATGGACTTGGTCATGTGTGATGATGGATGGGATAGTTTTTCATGAGCATCCTTTTACCGATATTGGGGCAGTTACTAGAGACTCAAAGGGTCGGTTTGTGTATGCTTTCTCAAACGCCCTAGACTCAGAAGAACAGATCAAGTGGAGGCTCCTCTCGTGTGCATTTCTTCAGCATTTTTCTGCTCACTTCCACTTGTTAAATATCGAAATGGATTGTAAACGTGTGGTGGACGCGGTTAATTTGGTCCGTGATGATTTTACCGAATTTGGTTTGATGACTAATGATTGTGGAAGGTTAATCGTGGATCTTCAAATAGTTTTTATTTCGTTTATCTATAGACCGGCTAATGATGTTTCTCACTTTGTTAGCGAAGAATTCTCTATTTGGGAATGACTTTCAGGGGTGGTTAATCCCCTTTTCGTATGGTTGACAATCTGGTTTGGGATTTGACTCCCTTTTAATGAAGTTCTTTTTTCTTTTAATAAAAAACACGTTTAAATTTGCAAAAGATGTTAAGATATAGTTTTGATTTTTTTTTCTAATTAACTCTTTATTATTTTATCTATTAAAATAAACTTGACTACTCATATATCAATAGAACTACATTGCTTAGAATAAAATTCTTATCTCATTTTCTTCTCAAAATTGTTGAGAAAACAAAATTTTAATACGAATCTAAGAAGAAAGCCTTTGAAAAATGAAAGGAATGTTGTCTGCATTGATTGCCTAACTTACAAGATGGTCGTATGATAAATTTTGTTAGGGATTTTCATTATATCCTTTTTCATCACAGGCTACAAGTTCAATGATCAAATCAATAAGATGATAAATCATCTTTGTTAATGATGTTGATGCCATGACTAATCCCAAATTATGCTCTGATACCAGTTTGTTAAGGATAGACGAGACAAAATGACACTAACCAAGAGTAGAAACAAACAACAAAGTAATCAAGAAGTAGAAAGAGACACAAGAGATTTAACATGGTTTAGCGATGTGCCTACTCCACTTAGATAGCAACTTAACTATTGAGAAATAAGGATTACAAGTCATTCTGACTACACACTTTCTCCAATGCTATCATACGCTCTACATAGACTAGCAATAGTCTAATTAACCAATTGTACTGAAAGGAATAACCAAACCTGACGAGATGCCTTAAACTGCCAAAGATAGAACGTCTTCTCCAACCATCCATTGTACCAACAATGGTGCTATCTATGCTAGACAACTTTCGGATATTTAGAAGGTAGTAGAGACACCAACTCTTGATGATTGGGGTTATAAACCCCAATTCTTGATCACCACCCAGGGGATATGATGAGATCATTACTTCTTCATGAGACAGCTCTATTTATAGTGACCACCAAATATACTTTCCTAATTTATTTTCTCTTTACAATGAATACCAAATAATTATAATTAGGAAAAACAAATCCTTTTCCAAATAAGGATCATAACAATAAGGTAATAGATCTAAACTCAAAATAGGAAATCCTTCCAAAATAGGAATCCTTATAATTCAAGTAATTAGGAATTTCTTGTGATTCAAGGCATCGCAACAAATTTTATTTTGTAAACCCGCACTAATAATAACTAACAATCCAATTAGATTAAATTTTTTTATCAAAGCCCACAAACTCAAATAGATCAACAACATCAAGAGGCAGCATGTAGCCAAGGTGACAAGATCCGAGTCATATTCGATCCCAATAACCTAGATTCGACTTCTTATCTCCTATTTGATCATCAAGCAATAGCTGTGGAGCCATCTTCCAACTATAAAATTTTGTTTTAATTAAAAAATTTATTTTTAAAAAGTTATGTATTATTATTTATCTATAAATAAATATAAATTTCTATTAATTCGAATGGTTAAATTTGTGTGTTTTTCTCATTTGAAACAAATTTTATTATATAATTTTAATAGTAATATTTGCAGGATTATGTTTCTACTTGTATTATATTTCTTTTGTTGATAACATCGTAATTTTAAATATATTTTTTAAAAAATATCACTAAATTAATTTTATTAGATAGGAACTAGTGATGGTAAATAAAGAAAAAAAATATTTTTTATTCACCTTCTTTTTAAGGTTTACACGATAAATCTGACTCTTTAAACCAGTAAACTCAAGATAACCAAACTAATAAAAAGAAGTTTAAAATATGAGTTAACTAAACTCTAATTTATTTTTGTGAGGTAAACAAACTTTATATTTTGAAAATAAAAGTTTTAAAGTTTTAATTTCACGGAACTTTTATAATATACTTTTTTCTCGTTACGAATTAGTAAGGACCGACCATTACATAAATCTTTTACAAACCCGTGATAAAAATTATTAACCATCCGTGACATGTGACGATGATATGAATGGAAAAAAAACTTAATTTGCGAAATTAAATTATTAAAAATTATATTTTTAAAAATAAAATTCAGCTAGCTGATTTACTTAATTTCATTTAATTTCAAGCGAAATTTCCGGAAATATAAATTTAAAACTGAGGGTGAATCCCGAAGAATATCTAAACAAACCCAACAACATGAATAAAATTACTAACCTGCAGCCTTAGAAAGCTCCCAATTTCTATCATAACCCACATGCCAAACAAAGTAGCCAAGCAGATTCTTGTCCTTAGCATAAGAAACCTTTGCTTTAACAGCCTCAACACCATCAAACCCAATCCAAGTTGTCCCATTTGTGCAGAAATTCACCCCATAAGTCTTATCGTACTGAACACTAACCCCATATGTCTGAACATAGTTACCAATTTCCTTGTACATCATTCTCCCTTGAGATGTCCCTGATACTGCCAAACCACTATAATCATTCCAAATCAATCCAGGTCCAAAAGCAGAGGCTCCGATTCCATTCTCCTGAGAGCTCGCCAGCACCCACGAATAACCATAATAAGTCATCCCCATAACCAACTTATCAGGAGACACTCTTGCATCAATCCAAGCCCTGATACTTTTATCCACAGTAAGATTACTGTTTGGATCAAACAGGGGAGCTGGAGCTGCTGTGTGATTCCACCACCAAGCAGGCGCGAAAAATTCGAAACTCTCAACATGAATCCAATCAAGGTCCTTCTGTATCAACTCAATCGGAAAACTTGTTGACCAATAATCTGTTGGCTTTGGCGTATATAAGCCCACTGCGGTCAATATCAGTTTGGAGAGGCCAGAATTACTTGCCTCTAGATCAATAGCAGCTCGCCATTCATTGAAAAGCAACCCCAGGTTGAATATTTCCAGATTATTGATTGCAAAAAGCCAATTGAAGTCGAGGCCTTGGAAGTTATAAAGTCTGGCTGAGTTTATTGATGAGTCTATGAATGTTTTTCTAATAGAAGAAGTGTTCATCATTGAGAGATAAGTTGAATAGTCTGAAGCTGCAGAGCCAACGGAGAGAAGAGTTGTGACGGTTGGATTCTTTTGTTTTACAGTAAATGAGAAGCGGGAGATAATGGGGTATGGTAGAGAAAGCTGATAGGTAGAGGAGTTAATGTCAGCATAAACACATATAAGATGAGTGAAAAGATTTGAATTAATTTCGGCAGCAGAGGAACCACTGCCGGGTTGCCAGTAACCGACTCTGATAAATGTCTGTGGTTTTCCTGAGCAGAAATGGAAACAAAGTTGAATATGGAACACAATAAGCAGAATCTTCGACAACATTTTGAAGACTTAGGAATGTTGAATATGGAAATTGAAAAGAAAAACATAAGAGAGTTAAAACGGGTTTCCTTATGTTGTACATCTTGTCGGAGTTAGTTTGTCCGTACTCTAAAGAAAAAGTACATTTGGCGGAGTTGGATAAGAGAGAGATTTTATCAGTTTATATAGGAAGTGTTCAACTTTGTTGCTAGCAGATTAGCACAGACTAATTTGACTGGACAATAAATTAAAAACAGAAATCAATATAAATAAGATAACAGTTTAGTGCAATTTGAGAGGATGTAGAATTCAGACGGATTCAAAACACATTCTATAATCAGTAATCAAGCTAAATCTAATTGAATCACAGGTCAGAAGAGAAATACAGACTCTACAGAGTCAAAAACTAGATACATATAGACAACAGCACAATGTTCTGAGGTTTGCCATATATAAAGACAAAGAATTGAATATGAAAATCCTCACTTTGGTAAAGTATCAAACTTGAAAGGAATCAAGCATGGTTTCCAAAACCTTTTTAGATGCAGACCATTGCTTGTCATTTGCGCTTGCCACAAAGAGCACGACCGTGTTTCCTTTCGCAGTCGCCTTGGCAAGATTGTGCGTCCCCGTTAGAGCAAATGGTGTCTCAAGCACATATTTGTAGTACTGCAAACCACATTCAAACAAAGTTAAGATTCATTAAAAGGGATAATGTCATTGATTAGAAAAGAACATATGAGTGGCCAGAAGATTGTACCGTTTGGTCCCCAACTTTTTCAACGGAAGATTCCAAGAGCTCATCAGGATCATAAGAGTTGCCAGTTACAAAAGGGCCAAGAGAAGCAATTAGTTTCTCAGGGTCACCAATTTGTTCAATGGTAGCATTGGGTTTGTTAGTAAGACGAATCAAAGGAGAAGCTACAACCTGTATCTTCCCCTGCTTTTCGTCTTCGAATTTCACCTCCACCCAAGGCTCTGCGCACTTGGGTTGACAGTAATTCCCAGATAGTATATTGGCTACTCTCGTCTGCTTCCATGTTGGTGGGAGCACGAACTGATATGGCTGCACATTACCTGCGCGAAGAGCAGGGGTGTCTTTGGGAGAAGCTTTGAAGACGACGAAAGAAGGGTCGGAGGATGAGGGAGGGAGATAGGAGCCCACCTCCACTTCTTTAGCGAGGGAGGGGAGTGGCTGTTCAAGCACAGTAATTGCGGTTGTTAATGGCAAAATTGAAAGCCCTTCAAGGATTTGTCTTCTTCCGAGTGATTGAAGGAAGCCATTTCGAAGTGATGGAGGCTGTTTTCCAGATTTTATGGGAGATGATGAGAGTGGTGGTGGCGGTTTCAGAGAAGCAGCAGCTGCCATTTGTGGTCTCTCTCACATTTTTCTTTTTTTCTCGATTTCTCTCCTTATCCGTTTTGTAGCGCTTGCAATAAGTTTACGTTACTTTTCCGCTAAAAAAAAATTAGAAAATAATAATTTATAAAGCAAAACTTCTAGCCGGCCCATAAATTGACGTATGACTAAGAATTTGCGATTGGGTAGAAATGAGAAATTTTAAAGTTGGAAGATATTTGACCAATTAAAACAAAAATTTCTCTATGCTTTAAATCATTTCTTTTTTTATTTTTCATTTATAAATTTGTTGGACCCTTTCTCTTCCTAGTCCATATTTTCTTTAATTTTTTTATTGATTTAATAGGTGTTCTCTTTTTAAATATGACTCTTCCTCTCCAAATTCCATGTGAATTTAATCTATATATATTATAAAGGAGAATCCACTAGCAGGTCCACGAATCTGATATGGCGCGAGTGTTGGGTAGAAAAATACCCAAAATCGCTATTTTTTAACTTTGTGTGTGTTTTACAAATAGTAAAGTGACATCCGACATTTTATTTTCTCTTCCTTATTTATTTCTCCACCATTAAATTTTGTCACACCCTCCATCTCCCTCTCAGGCAATCTTTCTGCATCTTCTATCCGAGAGTTTTGCCTTTTCAAAAATATTTTATTTATATTTTCTCTTTTTATTTTAATAATGATGACCCACATGCAATGAATGTAATGAATTTTCTTATTGGAAAGTGTTAGGAATTTTAATTTTTATATTTTTTTAATTTTCTAAATTGAATCGTAACACCTAGGAAGATGAAATAGAAAGGTGTATTAATGTATTAATTGTTCATAATTTTAATAAATATAATTAAACACTATAAAATTGTCTTTTCTCTTCTCCATTCTCATCTATAAATATCACAAAGATAAAGAAATCATAAAAACACCAACTTTTATATACTTCTCACTTGCTCTCTTCTTCAACAATTCTCATATCTATGTCCGTCAAACCTAACTATTATCGATGTTTAATTTCATTATATGTACAACGAATAATAACACAATCTTTTCTATTAAATCAAATTATTTTTCATGTGTTAATATTTAACTTTTCTTTTCCTCATTTCACAGTTTTCAGGAGGAATTCTCTGGACAAATTGCTAGCTCTCAACAAGGTAAAAAAATCCGTATAAGTGAAGTGTTTTTTTTTTCCGTAAAAGTTGTATAGTTGTATATATAATCAAATGCCTACTATGATTTGTTTAATTTTTTTTTAGAAAACTCTAACTCCAAATTTTCAATTTTATCCCTAAACTACAAAAATTCCCGGTGATTTGAAGGAAAACTGAAATCACCTTTTGTGTAAGAAGTTAATTTTATTTTTTATTTTTAATAATTTTTTTAGTACTTTTTTATTTACGTTGATATTCATATTGTTGTGTTAATTTTATTTATTTATTTATTTTGTTTGAAAATATTAGATGCATATGGTTTTTGTGCTTATACTAACGCAAAAGACAAATTAAAATATTTGTTTGATAGTCATAATATTTTTATTTTTAATTCAAATGAATTTTATACCCTTTCAAACCATATAAAATTAATATGTGTGATTTTTTTATTTGTTATTATTTAGTTTCGAATTCGAAAAAAAAGAGTCATTTTCTATTCATCTTTGAAATCACGAGTGCGTCATTTCACCCATAAACTTTTCCCTCTTTTTTTTATTTGTTTTTTTTTCTGTTTGATTCTTTAATCATTTTTTTTCCTTTTCTCATTTTTTTTAATTTAACAGCGATCATTATACTTGCTAATTTTAATAAACAACTTTTTTTTCTTATTTCCTTTTTTTTCACATAAATTATTCTGTAGGATTAGGTGAGATTTAACTTAATATTAATTTTTTTAATTTTTGTTTTCAAATTAACTGCAAAAATTTCTTAAATTATTTTATAGTAAATATATGCAAAACTTTTTAATTACTTCTTTTAAAAAAATTTAATGTATGTATCAATTTTTGTCATCAGTACTTGCATATTTTACGTTGAATTCTAACTAGGATCATATATTTGATTGTTATTTACCATTTAAAGAAATTATAATTTCAAAGAGTTGGAATATAAAGGTGAGGAAGTTAATGAGAAGGAGGAGATAATAGATGGTTAAAAATACACGTGATATTTTCATTAGTGAAATACAAATAAATTTCGAGGTTAGCCTCCCACATTTGCCAACATTTTTCGCTTTGAATTTCAATGATTAAATGATGTTTTTTCAAAAAGTTTCTTTTAATCTCTATTCTTCTTTTTTAAATAAAATAAAATTATAATTTATGCTAAAAAAATACTTTCCATATTTAACTTTTTTTTAAAAAAAAAAATTGTAAATATGATATTTAAAATAAAATTAAGATAAACAAATCATTATATTAATTATTTTTTTCATGATAAATCATTATAAATTTATATCTGTAAAAAAAATACATCAATAGAATTTTGTATTTGAATATTTTATTTTTTATTTATAGTTCATTATTTGCATAGTTAATAAAGAAATCTTAATTTTAAAAAATACCAAAAATTATGTACCAAAATAGTTAAAGTAAAGAAGAAGAAAAAAAAAAACACAACAGCAAGTGGAGTTGGAATGTCAAGTTTGTTTTAAAAATTAATAAATAAAAATAAAATTTGAGATATTTTAAAAATTAATAAATAAAAATAAAACTTGAGGTGATAAAAAATATGCACATTTTGATGATTTTTTTCCACATTAAAATTGTAAATATTAACTTTTATTAATGAATATTTATATGTAAAATTATTTATAATTATTACTTTTTTATATTTGTAATTTTTTAATATATGAAGCAACTTTTACATAATATGATGGTGATGATGATGGTATCAAAACGTCGATCTTTAGAATCATATATTAAATTTGAGTGGAGAGGAATATGGAAATGTAGGGGAATGAAATATATGTTTATTCTTTTTTTTAAAAAATTATATTTAATGTAAATTTCAATTATTTATTTGATAGGTAATTATTATTATTATTATTATTATTATTATTATTATTATTATTATTATTATTATTATTATTATTGAGTGATAATTTCTTTTAACAAAATCTTAAATTTGAAAAATTTGTTACAGTTTTAAAATATATTTAATAAAAGAATTAATTGTATAGAAATTTAATTATAGATATTTATGATGACATACATTTCTCCATCAATATATACATCAATTTCAATCCACCATGTAATCAATTAAAACTCTTTTTCATTGTCTCTTATCCCAATTTTTCCCCTATGATAAAAATTTAATATAAGCAATTTTTTTATTATATTTATTTATGAAATAATAATTAAGAGAATTTTAAAAAATAAAGAAATAAAGAAGGAAAAAACTAATAATAGTTGGAGTGGGTAACTACCAAATAATACATACTAAATATAAATTTATATTAATGATATATTTAATGTAAAAAGCATTATTGAAAAATGAATAATAAATAATTTAATGACCAAACTCACAATATCTAATATTATTTAGTTAAAACATAGATTAAAGTTTAGGGAAAAACTACTAGCACGTCATCCATAGACCTCACCAATCACATTCACATCTCTCCATTTTAATTTTAAACAATTAAAATGGAGAGATGTGATTGGTTGGGTCTACGAGACTATGGTTGTCTTTTCTTAAAATTTAAAAATTTAAATTAATTTAAAAGAAATGAAAAGTTAAAAAAAGTGCATTCATTATCTAATATTAATTTAATTGAAATATCCAATTAAAGAAAAAACATAATTAATAGTGTATTTAATCAAATTAATATTTAATAATGTTGACCATACATATAATTTTTTTGTAAATTAAATGAAAGATAAATAATTTATTAATGAAAAAATAATTGTCCAATAAAATTTATTAAGTTCACCACTAAAATAATATTTATTTATAGGACATATAAAGCTAATAGTATAAAATAAATAATAAATTATATTCCAATTAAATAATTAAAAATGAATAAGTTAGTATAAATTATTTGAACTAAAATTTTTGCTAAATCAGTAATACTATATAATTATATAATTATACTATAAATTTTAAAAAGAACAAAAAGTTTAAAATAATTAAGCATTTAATTAGTATTTTGGTTAATTGATATGTTGTTAAAATCATTAAATAAAGAAATTTATCATTTTTTTAAATTATAAAAATAAAATTAAAAAGTAATGTTGTATCCTCTCAATTTACCAACAATCATGAATTGTATATAGAAATACACCAAAAATGTGAAAATAGATTGTAGAGTATTACTCAAAATTAAAAATATATGTAATGATAATGATTTTAGGTTACTATTGCAAATGATATTTTTACAAAGATCAATTATTATTATTATTATTATTTTAGCACATTTCATTCAAGTAATCAACTATTTTATAGTTCACTTATAAATAAAATGGATTAGGATTTAAAAAAAATATGAAATGTTTATAATTTTGGAGCTTATTTATATAGGTATACAAAGTTAAGTATACTTTTGTTGATTAAAATTAAAATTTAATTCAACCAAAAAAAAATCACATACCGCGCAAGCGCGGGTCTTATCGCTAGTTTAAAATAATTATGAAAAGTAATATAGACTATTGAAGTGTCACTGATTTTCTATAAATACTTCAACATATGAATCAGTATCACACCATCGTTCTTCATCTCCTTAAAATGTCAAATTACTTTCACCTTACATATGCATTTCACTCTCTCTTTTACTTTTTTTAGGCCGTAACGATGACAACGTGTGAATCAATACTTTTCGATTCATGTAGATATCTTTTATTCATGCAGGGCAGGTAGCAGTCATGATGATGCCACGATTTAAGCCATCACTACTACTCAATTTGTATAGAAAGTAACTTTATTCGTACAATTCTCGATTTGTATGTACGGCGGAAATGTGAGTTTTATTGTAAAATGTAATCTCAAACTAAAATTTTCACTGAAAATTATAAATTTCTATATTTAGTCATCGCCGTTCAAAAGGCGACCAGTCGGATCCACCAATATGAGTCCATTCATTATAATCATATCAAATATTAAGTATGTGGTTTTATTTTGGAATATTAGCGTGTGGTTTTGTTTTTGGAATATTAGCACATTTGTTTGCTTGTATTATATATTTATATAATGAGTAAATAAAATAATAAAATAAGTTTTACATTTCATTTAAATTTATCCATTTTTTTACTCTTATTTTTGTAGTTGACAATATATAATATTTTTGTTAAACTTTCTTAATATATTTTTGTTAGTTTTTTTTTCTTAATTAACATTAATTTTATCTTAAATGGTGTATAAATCCAAGAAAATAAATTTAACTTTCTATTTTTTTTACTCATGTGACTTTTTATTTATATTCAATCCAATGCATTTTCCAATTTTCTCATTTTTCAAAATTAGTACTATTAGTAGAAAAATAACTTTTAAAATATATTTTTTTCATACTTTAAAAAAAATATATAATATTTTTCTCTTATAGTAGATCAAAATTAGGAAGTAACTTAATTTCAAATGGAATATTTAAATTGATTAGCCGAATAAATCAATATTTTATTTAACTTATAAAGACCATTGTTTTTTTCAAAAACTTGATTTTTGGTAAATTTATAATTCTTGACTTTTTAAATTATTTTTAATTTAATAATATATATATATATATATATAACAAACAATATAATTCCACCCATTAATTCATCCTATATCTAAATTATCTTCTTTTTTTTAATATATATATATATTATTTTTACATACTTATTTTTATTTTTAGATTTATAAATAAATTATAAATACTTCTCCTTATTTTGACATTTATATTTGAAAATTTCATTGATGATTTCCTTAAAATTATAAATACTAACTTTACAAATTCCTTAATTATATCAAAATTTATTTAGTGTGTTTTATTTATTAATTAGAAAAATAAATGTATTAATTATTTTACTTTCCTCAATCATTTTTTTACACTATTGTTTTTCTATACATTCATAACTAAAATAAATTCATAATATAATCAAGATATTATATTTTTTATATAATATTAAATTATATATTTTTTTAAATTAAAGTAATATAAATACATTAAATAGTAATAAATTAAAGAAAAAAAAGCAGTAAATTTAAACCCAATATTCATTTTCTTCTAATTTTTTTTAATTAGAATAAAGTATATAGTAAAAGTATATTAAAATAATAAATAGTAAATTTGTACATACATT
Organism: Cardiospermum halicacabum; assembly: GCA_031304145.1. Classification (NCBI taxonomy): domain Eukaryota; kingdom Viridiplantae; phylum Streptophyta; class Magnoliopsida; order Sapindales; family Sapindaceae; genus Cardiospermum; species Cardiospermum halicacabum. Next base: position 27,126,778 of record CM062393.1, on the reverse strand, counting down.
TTTCTTTTCGTTTCGTTAAGTTTCAAAAAAAAAAATATATATATATATATTATTTTATATTCAATATGAAATCTAATTATATTAAATAAATAATCTATATTAGTAAATATTATTTATTTCTAGGTTTACCTAAGACACCAACACTACTAAGTATATTTGTTGCATGGTACAAAGTTAAAAAAAGATTAAATATTAATTTTTATTTTAACTACGATGAAAATTTTTTTTTATATGGTATAAATAGAAATAAAATTAATTATTCTATTAAAAAATTAAAATTATAAGATGTCATAAATGCACATACACATTTACTTCACAAACACCAATTGAATAAACAATTTATTTTAAATAGAAATTTTAATTATAATCAATTAGATTACTATCTACTAACAATTATTCCCCTTTACTTTTTATATTCCATTATATAAACATAATTATTATAAATGTGAACATCATTATACCTTTCATACTCACTTAATCATCATCATAAATTATTTATTTGAAAAAGATAATTATTATACTAATCTAATGGTGTGGAAGTTTAATAGTATAGAAAAATCTATATCTTAAATATTTAAAATTAATTTGTAATAGTAATTGTCAATTAATTATGAATTTTTAAATTTATTTATTATAAATATGTACATTGTAGTCTCTATCATCAATCTTAATATAATTTAAAATATTAAAAAATCACATAAAAATAAAATATTAACTATGGAATATAGTTATAGTTGGGTTATTATGAGTTATGAAAATATTGTTTTAAACTCTAATTTAATTACTAAACGAAAAACAATTATATATTAAAAAATAGCCAAAACATATAAATTTTATTAGTCTTAAAACATATTTTATTGAAATTGATAATTAATTATTATTATTATTATTAATATTACAATTTAAAATATATATATATACATTTAATTTTAAAGACTTTATGAGAATATATATATATATATATATATATATGAAATCACACATTACCAATAAATATGTTATCATAATTATTTTTCATATTTTTTAATTGGTAAAATCATTTAATATTCGAGGTATTATATAATGTAATAATTTAAAATAAATTTAAAAAAATTATTGATTTATTTTTTATAATATAGTTTGTTAAGTGATTCAAAATATTCATAATTTTAATAGCATGTTTAAATTATTAATATATATATATATATATATATATTCATGTAACAATATTCTATTTTAATAAATAATGAACTATGTATTGTAAATGATGAAATTTAATAAGGTGATAGGGAATAAATTATATATAATAACTAATGAAGTTGAAATAAAACGATAGAGTATTTAAAAAATAATGATTAAAATAACACAAATTTCATTTTTAATTTTTTTTCTTGTTTAGATTATAATGATATCTGAAAATTTATTTTCTATCATCTAAAAAGTTTAAATCATTTAAAATTATTAACACTTATTTAATATATATATAAGTCAATATTAAAATTTATAAAAAATTATAATTACTGCGCAACGCGCAAGTCCATTAACTAGTTAAAAAAACAAAAAGTAAGAAACCACCTTAGGTTTTTGAGTTTTTTTTTCCTTTTTTCTTTTTAAAAAAACCAATATATCAATTTCTTTTTTTCTTTCATTTTACTGCTACCACGATCAAAAAATATTTAAAGTTTTTAAAATGAAACTTTGGATATTTATGAAATTTCAAAAGACGGGATCAATGATGGCGTTCACCAATAATTGGTGGTTGAATGGATGAGAAATTATAATAAAAAAAAATCAAATTTCGGCAATTCTTAATTTCATCAAATTTCATTTGTTCAATCATCGGAGACCACAACTACTAGGTCGTTTTTTAGAAATCTTCTAAAATCAAAAGGTTTTTTTTAAAAAATTTATTATTTTTTCCTTAACTGTAGTAAAATTTAGCAAAACAAAATTAATGTGATTTTTTTGGTAAATTCCGAATCTCCTATGGTTTTTTGGATTAATCTAACAAATAAATATATTTATTTGCCTCCAACCAGCTGCTATTAGGGGTGGGTATGGTCCGGTTTTACCTAAAACCGTCCCAATCCAGGTTGTACCAGTTTTTTAAAGGTTGAAATCGGCCCTATATATTTTAAATGGTAAAACCGGCCGGTTCGATTTTTTATTGGACCGGGCCAAACTGGGCCGGTTTTGTCGGTTTGGGTATGTATATCGAACTTTTCTTTTCTTCAAATTTAACTCTTTATATATTCATAAAATTTTCAAAACTACAAAATCATCAAACCATTTTAAAACATCTTATATCCAAAAATCATCATGAAAAATTTAAATTGCTAATTAATTATATTCTAATTTAAATTTTCATCATTCATCAAATAAAAACTAATAGCAACATATTATAAATCCATTAAAATCCTATTAAAGCACAAATAAAAAATTTAGCAACATATTACATATTTATTGAGATCATATTAAAATAACAATAAAGAAGAAAATTGTCCAAACATATAAATTAAAAAGAGTTTTTCATTCCACTGCTATCATCTCGTCACCCATGAAATACGATTAATCCACTTCAAATATATATTTATAACATTGTAAGAATTACATAATTATAATAATCAATACATATTTTAAATAAATAGGATTATCACATAGTGTTCACAATAATCAATATATATTTAATTTTTATTTATTCAACCGGTTTCGGTTTTGGGCCGGTTTTTCAGAACCTAAAACAGAACCGAAACCGATATAACCGGTTTTAAGCATACCAAGACCGAACTGGACCTATTAAACTTGAAAAACTAAATGAAACCAGTTTGGGCCGGGGCCGATTTTTGTGCCCACCCCTAACTGCTATGATGTTATTGCTTTGTTATTGTAAATTTCAAGTGTTACATCCATGAGTTCTTTATCATCTCTTGCAATATCGAAAGACCAGACATTCAAATTAAACTTAATATTAAATTAATTATATTCTAATTGAAAAAAATACATATCAGTTAAAATGTATTACTACTACCTTAAACAACTGGATTTAATACCTTTTTGTTAATGTCATGGACAGATTTCGGGGTTAGTCGTTTTAGGGTTATTATATTATAGTTTGCCTAATTATGTCATATTATCAAAAAAATTTCTAAACTAATAGGGGGTTCTAGGTATTAGTCATAATAAGTATATATTTCCGGTTGAAAATCCTAGACCAATCAAATTGTCAATTTCGAGAGTGAGAGAGTTATCGTGATAGAAAAGAAAAGAGAGACGTTGCGGTGAGTGGTCTGTTGCTATCTTTACATCACTAAGTGTAGGAGGATCCGGTCTAGTATACGTAGTCGTCAAGGTAAGTGTCACATCTGTAAGTAGGGGCTATTCGTTTTCGTATTTTGAAAAATTATTTTTCATTATTTGTATTTTATTTAATTTTATCTATTTTTCGTTCAATGGTAAAATGGGTATTTAAAAATATTGACTTTTCGGTTTGACCGCATTTTTGACCAATTTTGACTTTTGGATAGTTTTGAAAACAAAAGGTGAATTTTGATATATTTCATAATTATTTTGCAGTTTTTGAATTTTTAAAAGCAAATGGAACATTGGGGGTTGTGGTGATATTTACCACTCATATATATAGTGAAATTTAAGTTTAGAAATCATTCTCTTCATATTTTTAAAAACTCAAAATCGATTTCTCTCTTTTCTCTCAACTAGAAACCTAGCTGTAAGTTCTAAGTTTTAACTTTGAAGGGTTTGAAACTTGATTTCCATTGATTTCTCTACTCCACGTAACGATTTTGACTTTCTTGTTAATTAAGTCGCTTTAATTTTGATTTAGGGAATTTTAGAATAAATTCGGGTTTCCGAATTTGGGTTTTCAATTTCAATTGATTTGGGTTTTGAAACCCTAAGTATTTAATCTTTATATTTTGGGTTTAACTGGGATGATTTGGGTTTTTAATCACTACTTAATTGAAAACCCCTACTTTTTGATTTGGGAATTTATGTGTATTTACTCTTGATTTGATTTAGATCAAATTGGAGATCATCAGCTGGAGTGATTCGGTGTATTGGATTAGCAATAAAGGTTAGTAGCCATGTTTACGCCCTCAAGTTTATATGTTTCTGCTTATTTCGTTGTGATTGTATGATTAATTTTATATAATCTACATATCTGAAAATCTGGAATATGATTATTATGTTGAACTATTTTGGAGTATCAATTATTAATTGGACTCTCTGGAAATTGCATTTGATTCTGTCGGATTGATTTTGCTCTGTTTGTGATTATCAGTCACTCTGCTGCCATAATGTGGTTACATGAATTGGAGTTCGAACTGTCTGCTAAACTGAAATTACAAATTCTGTAATATGTAATGTGGTTAATATGATAAGACGAGCATGCTGTAGGAAAAACCAGATGTATACATCGATGCGCGAAAGCGTTTAGGCCTTGATTACCAACCTATTTCTGGATGTGACTGCATCATTCTGGAGCTTTGCTCGTGTCTGTATGCGACGACATCATTTCTAGGATCTTTGATCCATCTCTGAGGGTTTTACCCTATCTCTTTTTTTTGTTCCCGATTTTGGTATTTAAACTAAGGACAGACCTCGTAAATTAAACACCATATAATAATGTGATAATCTAAAGTCTATTATACTAAGAATTGTTTCTGCTTTTGCTTATGGATGTCTGTTATGAACTATTTTAATTTCTATGAGTTGCCTTGTTGATTGGGTCTTAACCTTTGGGTAGCAATGATTTGACTGCTAACTAGCCTTAGGCAATAGGAATAGACCCAAGTATATGTTTAGAGCTTGGAATAATGAAAATCATAACTAGAATAGGCTAGAAACGTGTACAGTGGCCCTGACTGAACTAGTAACCGAGTTGTCACTTAAACTCGAACTTAGTAGACAAATTGGTTCTCTGGCCGAACTCACTACTAGGGGTGTAAACGAGTCGGCCCGAGCTGGAGTATACTCAAGCTCCACTTGACTCGTGAAAGATTTTGTCAAGCTCGAACTCGAGCTCGACCTCGTCGAGTTGCTAAAAATCAAGTTCGAGCTCGAACTCGAATGATAATCGAGCAACTCGAACTCGACTCGTTAAAGCTCGTTTATATTTTTCATTAATAATTTTTAAATTTCATCTAATTATTATTGACTTGAGTTGGATGTACTCAAACTCGAATCGACTCATTAAAGCTCGTTTATATTTTTCATTAATAATTTTTAAATTTCATCTAATTATTATTGACTTGAGTTGGATGTACTCAAACTCGAATCGACTCATCTACCCTTCTAGACCTTACTATGGTAAAGCTCGATAAGGCTCGCAAGCCTTACGAGTCGAGTAATATAAAGCTCGAGCTTGACTCGTTTTAGAAAAAACTAGACTCAAGCTCGACTCGAACTCGTGAACAATGAGTCCATTTCGAGTATTTCTCGAATCAATCTCAAATAGCTCGCGAGTAGCTCAGCTCAATTACACCCCTACTCATTACCAAGCTGCCTACCGAACTACAGTTCGGTGAGCCTAGAGACCAATAGGAAAACTCTCTAGTCAAACTTGATAGCGAATTGTTAACCGAGCTTGTTACCGAGTTGTCACTAGAATAAACTGTAGAACTCGAATAAACTTTCTGACCGAACTGGTGGTCGAACTCTTTACCGAATTACAATTCGGTAAAGTTGGGAATGCTCCCTGACCAAATTACTTGCCGAACTCCGTACCAAATTCATAGTTCGGTGTTGGTCTCTTTATCGAAATAATTTGACGATTTTAAAAGCTATTTTCAGACGGTAATTGCAATAATCTGTAATCACTTATTCTAGATCACATTAAGAGGATTGGAATAAGAATAATTTTGGTTCTTAATCAACTTGTTTGCTTATATTTGTAACCCCGTGTTTATAAACTAATATGCATATGTTGTTTGATATTTTATTCAGCTAATACAAGACGCATCCTGTGTGTGTTTGTTCGGCATTGGCTTACTAACCAGACATCGATAGTCTGACCCTTCGTGGCTTTCATTTTTGTTTTGTATGTTTGTACCCATTTGGGATAGAATTTGTTGAGTTCAGACAGTTAGGTGGAGTAGTAAGATATTACACGCATGTCAACATCAGTCATAATCTGGCATCCATTTTCCAACTTTTTTTTCCTGTGTTATTGACTTTGGAATTATTTTCAGACTTTGGAATTGTAACCGCTGCATTATACTTTTGGGTTTTGATTTCAAATTAAATATTTTTTATTACTTTGATTTTGGTTATATTTTTATTGGAACTTATATTTGAATTTTCAGAATTGATAAGCTTTCTATTTCAATGAGAGTCTTTTGATTTTTGGTTTGTATTTCTGTATCAGCTCTATATGTATATTTTATTATATCTGTTTGTCCATTCCGTTCTGTATGTGACATCCATTCTCCGCGTCCCTTTTGTCGGGATAAGGGTTCGGGTGTTACAGTTAGTCAGTCTTTTCATTAGGTTTTGGGATTGGAATTTATATTCTGGGATTTCTCGTTTGTCTCAGATTAGTACGATTCTCGATTTTCTCACTAATGCAATTACGATCTCTTTTGATTTGTAGCGGGAAGCACGATGGAATGAGCGAACCAGAAAGAGGAGTAAGTTTTTCTGGTATCGTACTTGTTCTGCTGAAGTTAGGTTAAATTCATTTTGAGTCCAATATATGTCTGTTTGTTGTTAATTGATTTTCTGCATATGATTGTTTTGTCTGTTTGTATGTCGTGATTGAACTGAAACCCTAGATTGTTGTCTAGGATGACCAGTCTGTCAATTGCATTGAAATTTAGTATTCTATTGTAACAATGTAATATACTACGAATTTGAATGAATTTGAATAGCCTGCTATAATACGTTAAATTGTTATAATTTCTAAAATAACACAATACAGATAATGAATATTTTCCTTTAGGACAACCTATAGAAGAATTCATGGCATGCTTAGAGATAGAGGTACCTCGTATTAAATTGAACTACTCGGCTTGAAGTGCCAAATTTTATGTGATCTACTTCGTCCATATAAGGGCTTCGACCATACAAGGGATTTGACCATATATGTGCTGATATGATATGTTCTCGTTTTATCTATAGCTACTATGGACATTATTCAAAAAATTTACCGAACTGAACTATCTGCTTGAATTATTTACATGTTTTCTTGTTGTTGTGTTAAACTAGAGTTCATAAAGGTTGATTAAAATAACCGGATTGTATGCTTGAATGGAATTTAATGAAGTGGTCAGATTGTTTGTTATTTTTTTGTTATTGTTTCCACTAAAAATTATACATATTAAACTAGGATTCAAACAGGGTAAAATCTAGTAAGGTCAGAATTTTTGAGCCGAAACTGGTACAGAACCCTTCACTAGAAAATTTTCTTCTTAGGGCACTGCCCTTAGACCCCACGAGGGTGGCTCCCCTCTACCCCGTCCGCTAACCGGTTAGCGAAACCATCAATGATGTAATTGTAGTGCCTGATTGGTTAGCTGGGATTCAAACCGCCAAAATTAGGACCTCTATTAGTTTAGCCTTAAACTAGATTAACGGTAACAAAATTCGCTAAATGTTGGTAGTAGCTCTAGTTGGTATGATCTATGTTATAGTGAATTTTAGGGAACTCTTAGAGTCTTGCATTGTGTGTTCCCATACTTAGAGCCGAGGCTAGAGACATTTGCATGTGGTTGTTTGGAACTTGAATTGCTAGTTAGATTGAATATAGTTTAACGTAGTCTATATTCCCTTTTCTATTTCTTTCTGTTATGTGGAATCCCCGAACGGGTACATGTACATTGTTCGATTAGGAGATTACTTTTACGACATCTAGACCACGAGAATGCATTGGCATCCGCACATTTTCTTTTTGTTTAGACATTCAATGTTTTAAGAACTATATTTAGTTTATTGGATTTGGATTTGTAATCGGTTTATTGGATCTTGTACTATACTATTTGGGATATTAATTATTTTCTTATTTGGGATATTAATTATTTTCTTATTAATGGAATTTCACTGAGATTTTGGAGTATTGAGCTCTCTTAGTCTTTTATCTTTGTATTTGGAATTGCACTTTTATTGCTACAGGTTTTTTTTCTACATCGTAGTGTCAGGCCCTCCGACTTGTTTTACACTAGGATAGGGTTTTACTATTACAGTTAATATTATCAATATTATTATCTTTTAAAGAAAAACCTATGTGTATCTCAGTATCAAGAACTAGATTAGGTTTACGACTAATATGCTCATTTCATCAGAAAAACTGATCTTTATTCAATTCCAGATGAACTGCTACATCTTAATTCGAGAGACCCTCATCCTTATTCATAGCACCATTTCCAGTCGCTTCATCTCCAACAAGATCCATATCAACAAAATCGATCAATAACTCTATATACTGAAAAAATCCAGTAGCCTGATCGAAACCGTCAAACATACGACATACGTCACTATCAGTCTGAATTTCAAACCGGTCGTAATCATTATTGATCCTAAATTACCCATAGACATCTAATACAATATTTTGCTAATTTTTGGCTAGATTCAATTCTAATCGGTGATGAATATGATTACCCAAATCATCTATAGACTAAGATTGGTTGAACATTGTAACCTCTAAAAAATATTTGGATACAAAATATATGGAACTATATTCTTTCACTATTGAAACATGATGATATATAACAACTGAACATAACATATTTTCCATATTTTTTCCTTCGAGCTCTATTCTAATAGGATGGATGAACATTTGGTTCTGGATATTGGATCACAAAGAAAGATGTAATTTGGTAAGTTTTTTAGTTGACAAAACCGATCACAAAAGACTATAAATAAGCAACAAATTGAAATATAAACAAACCATTGTCCATTTTACATGCAAATTTCATGAAAGCGCATAAAAAATGTATGCAAATTTTATGAAAGCACGAAAAATATTTATGCAAATTGCATGAAAGTACATTGGTTATATGAAAATTTGTTTTATAAGCAAATGACTTTGGTTTATTTTAGATGGCTTTTAATGAACGAACCATCATTTTCTTTTTAACCAAAATGGGCTACGTTGAGAAATTATAAAAAAGATGGATTAAAACCGGAAATAAAGTTAAAGATGAACTTTTCCATCAATTAATCTAGTAAAGCTCAATTTTAACATTTGGTATATTTTTCCTTTTACTTAAAAACTTCGTTAAAGTGTAAATTTACGTGTATTAAAGTATACGAAATATATTGAAATGTTCCAAACTTCGTTTAATTTGATTATTTAAATTAAATGTTAAGTTAGAAATAGTAAACATGCACTAAGTTTCAAGAACAATTTAAATGGATGCTGGAAAAATTATGTATAACAAGTTTGAAAGTATCTACTAGAGTTTAAAAAGTGGAAATGAAGATTGAAAATTTAAATTTTACTGGATACAGTTCTGGTTCTAAATTTTAAAAAATTAGTGCTTTACGAAGTTCATTTCAAAATCCTAATTTCACGTTGATTTCATTGAATTACTTTTTATCATGTACTTACTCCGTTCCGTCTTCGGTTACATTTTAAATATCCTTTTAAAAAGTCCAATATGTAATTAATGTTGAATTGATGTATTTACCCATATTAAAGTATAATGGTGTAATCAAATATTAAAATAAAGTTATATTTATTAATTTATTCTATATTCTCATCTAGTTAATGCATATGGACCCATATTTTGTGTTTCTTCCCTTTTGATCGCTTAGAGTGGGAAGGACGAAGGAGGAAGTAACTGATATATTTGATCATATATCACAATTGGAGGAATAATGGCTATCGTATCATTGTGGTGTCCTGCGGTGAATCATCTTTACGGTGAGAGTCACTCTTGGCCGGTGTATCTTGATCAAGTTTATTATAGCAATTAATTTAATTATGTAACCCTCCTATATTAAAATTAATTATTTCATTAATTTTTTATATTATAATATTTTCTCAAACATCTTTTATGTAATTTATCTTTTTCAATTCAATTTTTATAAAAAATAATTTATTATCATAATTATTTATTATAATTAATATTAACATTGGAGTATTATATCACTCTCATTACCCATCTTTATCTCCCATCAATAGATTTAGTAATAATATATTGATATATAATTTCTTAAAATATTATATATAATATACCCATTTAAATGCATGGCTAAATATCTAACAAACATTCAATCATATATGTTAACTCAACAAACATACATCTTCCTAGCAGCCCATTAATCATTCCTCATCCATGACTCAATTTTTATCTCCTTATCTTTTGGAGATATCCCTTCAGTTATATAACCATTAATGCTACCAAACATATTTTATAGTGTATTTAATTCTTTATTAATTTCTGCACCATATCTATTCTTCCCAAATTCCTGGATCCGAGAAAATATTCTATTGAGATTGGCAGTCTCTTTCAATCATTTGATCAACATTTAAACTGAAAATTTCATTCATTTAATAACAAAATACAAAAACTTAGAAATAACATAATCATGTGGTCTTACTGAAACTAAATGCATAAAAATCTAAAACTGGGCTAAACAACTATAAATCTAGAGATTGAGTGATAGATTAGGTCCTCTATTCTCAACTAGTGAAGGAGCTTGAAACCCCATGTAAACTCCTCCTTGTCCAGTGGCCCCACCTGAAGAACTTCCATTGATTCGATTGAAACTCATATCAGAAGGTCCACCCCAACGATGTTGATTTTGATATTGTTGGAAATTATAACCAGACCCGAACCGATACGGTTTATGGATAAAAGAAGCCATATTGACACCCAAACCCCTTCCAGGCCCATTAGAAAAGCCCAATCCCAAGCCCATCATTGATTGATGCTGTTGCAACGCCGCCAAACCATAAGCATGAAAATCAACTTCCTTGTCCTTCCTCAACTGAGCCCTCTCTCTTTTATGAGCATTTTGGTGCCCACCAAGTGCTTGAGAGTTTGAGAATTTCTTCGTACAGTATTTGCACACAAATTGTCTCGCTTGCGCTTGTTGTCGCTGTTGCTGCGATTGGTGGTCACTCTTCGTCGATTCGAGACTACCTAACAAGTTAAGCTCAAGCTTAGTAGACACATGAGGAGGACCCTCATTATTGTTCGCATGATCAATGGATAGCTTTAAGTCTAACATGTTTGGATTGTTAAGTCTTGAAATGATATAATGAAATAAGTGAATAGAGAGAGAGGATATATAAAGATATGGGAATTCAATGTTGCATCTTATGATTATGGAAGGATATCGGATATAGTATTGTTTGCATATTCAACAAAATGGTAACATAATCAAATGAAGAGGACCATCATTTGAATTTCTTCTTCTAACTCATCAGGTCAAGAAATGATAAACATCAAACACTAGTTTACATACTGTGGATTAATTAAGTCAGAATTGACTACACTTAACTAAGGAATGAATATAACTCTGTGGAACCAATTACATCTACGGACTTGGATGTATGCAGTAATTGTACTTTTCATTTCCTTAGTTGTAACTTGATTTCCACACCAATCTAATTAATTAATATGCATCCTAACTTTTTGGATTTCATTAATTATTGTCATTATGTCATAAATTTTTAATATACTAACCTCTCATAATTTAATTATATTATAATATTTTTAAATATTATTATTATTCTGTTAATTTTTAATTATAAATTTTTATATATATAGTTTGAATAATATTATCCATATGAAATTATAATAAAATAATTATAAATTAATTCATCATTATATAATATATATATGATTATAATTATGAATAAAAAAATTAAAGTTAATTGATATATATATATATATATATATTTAATATGGTAAATTATTAATAAATTGTTGACCCGTTAAAATTTTTATTTCAATTTTTAACTAAAATTCAATTCATGTTTTATAGTTATTATATTATTTTATTTTAGAATATTGTTATTATTTTTCCTAAAGAAGTGAAGTAAAAGTCAATTTTGAAAGTTAATATTTTTTCCAAAGGTTAAAAACATTTTTATATAATTCAAACACACTTAAAAAAATTATAAATTATAAATCAAAGTTAGATGGGTAGGAGCTAAATAAATTTAACTTATTTCACATGGCACTTGGACACTTAAGTTAGGAATTTGTCAAATTTCAAATAAAATTTGAGTTGTGTTGTAAGTATATCTTTCTTTTGATGACGTATTAGCCTTAAATAGGGGTAGGAGACCCTTTCAAAAAGAAAATCCATTTCGAGCGAAACTCACTTCCTAATCTAATTATGCTTAGTTTTACTTCCCGGTGAGAACTCCTATCCTACGGAGGTCTTACAACATTAATCTTAAAATTGCAAAATGAGCCTCAAAATCAGGACGTCTATGACTAAGTAACCTGTAACCAAGATCGGGCCTGACAGTTTGCCCCCACTTCTAAGTTATTGGATGAGTGAAAGACTAAGCAAATGTATGACTAAATAATCAATAACAAAACTTAAAACAAAATAAGAAATAAGTAATTAATAAATTGATCAAAATACTTTGATTAACAATTTGTAACCATTCTCATAAAAATTAAACCTCTACAGTAGATCAACTATAATAAGAATTATTTTTTTTTTCAAAATCGCTACTATGCAGCCACACCTTATTGTCTTTATTAACTTCTCAGGTACAACTAAAAACATAAATTTATAGGAAAGATAATAAAACCCTTATACCTAAAATTAACACAAGTCTAACACCTCTCTTTAATTGTTTTGGGGACAACACTCATATGCTTTCGAAAAAAGAAAGATAAACTTTCCTTTAGGCAAAACTTTCATTAATATGTCTGAAACTTGATCCTCCGAACAACAATGACGCAAAATCACATCCTTCTATGCTATAGCTTCACGTAAGATGTGATATTTGAACTTGGCGTGTTTTGTTCTCCCATGATCTACCGGATTGTTAGCTATTGCAATAGTAAAATTGCTATCACAATAAATATACATTGGTATGTCAATCTTCACTCCTAGATTTTTCAAAATCTTCTTTAACTAAATGGCTTGATCTACAACTAAGGTAGCTGCAATATACTCAGTTTTTGCTATTGATTGTGCTACCACTGGTTGTCTCTTTGAGTTCCAATTAGAAACACCTACACCAAAAACAAAATAAAATATTGATATGCTTTAAAATCATCTATATAACCTCCTTTGTTAGTGTCTATATATCCATGAAATTGTAAGTTAAATTCTTTGCATAATAGATTCAAAGTTTGTGGTTCCTTCTATGTACCTCAGTATTCTCTTAGCTAAATCCATATGAACATTTGTGGGTTCATGCATGTAACGAGAGATCAAACTAGTAGCAAAAATTATATCAGGTCTTGAAGGGCTAAAGTAAAGCAAACTGCCAACCAAGCTCCTAAGTATCTTTTCATCAGTTTTCACATCCCATCAAATTTAGATACCTTTTTATCAAAGTATCATTTGCATATTTCTCTTAAAAAATAAAAAACCATTCTTAGTTTTCTCAACCTGGAGGCCTAGAAAGTACTTCAATTCCCCTAAATTAGACATCTCAAATTCATGTTTTATCTCCTCACTAAACAAATTAATCAAGACAACATTATTTCCAGTGATTAACATATTATCGATATAGAGAGAAAAAATCAACAAATAATCTAATTTTCGCAAAACATACAAAGTAACTTCATTCTTACTTCGATGAAACCATTGTGAGAGAAGATAACCATAAATTGTTGAATACCAAGCTCTAAGAGCTTGTTTCAAGCAATATAAAGCTTTTTGTAGTTTATAAACTTTATGTGCATCCCCTTTAACTACAAAACCTTCAGGTTTCATGACATATGCTTATTCATTTAAATGACCATTTAAGAAAACATATTTCACATCAAGATGAAACAGATTCTAATCATGTTAAGTAGCTAATGCAATTAGTAGTTTGTCATATCAAGTCTAGCCACATGAGCAAAAGTTCTAATGATAAAGTTAAGTTCGTGAAGCTTGTCGAGAAGGAGGGGAATATTACATGCGGTGATGAATCAACAGTAAAGATCCATGGCATCGAAACAATTCTAATTGATGTTAAAAATCTTGACATGGAATCTGATTCATAGATGAGATATGCCAAGTAACATTGATCTTATTATAACATAACGGTTACAGATATCGAACCCAAAGGACCATACGTGAATTGTTGTTCAAGAGTTAAAAAGAATCAATGTACTACTAAGTTGTAACAATTCTCAAGTTATACTAATGGCAAGAATGTAGAAATTGATTAAAAGATTTCAAAACATACTAAGAATTGCTAAAACAATAAGAGGAGATCATGGTTGAATACTTATTTCTCTAAATTGATACTTGATCCTTTTCTTAAGCATTTCATCAAACACCTAGAACACTAAATTATAACATGGATTAAAAATGCATCAATATTAGGTTTCTTCAAACTCTAATATCAATTTTCATCTATAACAATTTATATGTCTAAACATTGAGTAAATGATCATGAAACACAATCCAATTGAGATGATTGAAACTTACTATGTCTAGTTTTATTTTAACCACTCTTAAATCCTAGATCTAATCATGAAATTGTTATGTCTAACTTCTATCAAGATTAAATCTATGCATCACATGATTTTCACCAAATGAATTAGGCATTAAACACACAAAAATGCTATATTAAAGAATTCACCACTGAAGCACATAAAAAGTTTAAGAATCACAAGATCTATCTAGATCCACAAATATTTAACCACTACAATGTTAGCCTAGCATAGCTAAACTAATATAAGCACAATTCAATAAGATATCCATATTAAAACTCTAAAAATGAAATTAAAAATGAAGGATAAAATGAAACTTGTAATGGAGATGATGGATCTAGAGCTTGAATCCTTGGGTCTTGATGAATTGAACTCCAATCTACACTTTTCCTCTTGGAATCCACTTACAGATTTGAGAGAAAATTGAAGAACAAAATAAATTGTAATCTTACTCAATTCTCAAGTGTGTAGGAATGATACAAAAATGATCCAAGATCCCTCTCTTAGAGTTTAAGATAAGTATTTATAGTACCATTCAAATTACACACCAAATAGCACCAAAAACACAATTTCACTCGTAATAGCACTGTTATCGAACTCTATTTCGGTACTTAATTCGGTTACCAAACATAGGTTACATTCTTAGATTATACCAAACTCTCAATTTGGTAGCCTTCTCGGTGCACAATTCGGACAAGAAGGTTTGCCAACTTCACAGGAGATTACTGAATTGATGTTCGGTAACGAGATCAGGTTTGAATTCGAACAGGGGAAGTTTGCTGCTATAACACCCCATATTGAGACAGGGTTAAAGGGAATTGAATTGCTCCCACATCACCAATGTGCACATTATTTTTCGGGAGCCCAAAACTTGAGAAATCCAAAGTTTAGCATGCTTGACTTCGAACAATCATGGGATGGGTGACCTTTTGGGAAGTTTTCTTGGGAAGCATACGAGTGAGGATAAATCATGTTAGAAAGCGTAATGGTGGTCTGTGGGGCTAGTGGTCAGCCTTAAGACCGATTGTGAATGATGTGACGCCTTGCCACCGCGCCTCGGGTCATCCTGGGGTAGGGGCCGAAAGTTACAAATGGTATCAGAGCAACCCTGCGACCGCGAGTGCGCCTATGGACATAAGGGCCCTAGACATTCGTCTAGCGGGGGTAAAGATTCTGGAAATGATGTGGGCCAACCACACCGAGGACGTTATGTCCTAAAGGGGGTGGATCGTGACACCCCATATTGAGACAGAGTTAAAAGGAATTAAATTGCTACCCATATCACCAATGTGCATATTGTTTTTTGGGAGTCAAAAACTTAAGAACTCTAAAGTTAAGCGTGCACATTGTTTTTTGGGAGTCAAAAACTTGAGAACTCTAAAGGAATTCGGACAATCTTGGGATGGGTGACCTTCCGAGAAGTTTTCTTGGAAAACATGCGAGTGAGTACAAAGCATGTTGGAAAGCGTAATGGTGGTCTGTGGGGCTAGTGGTCAACCTTAAAACTGATTGTGAATGATGTGACGTCCTGCCATCGCGCCTCAGGTCATCCGAGGGTGGGGACCGGACGTTACAAATAGTATCAGAGCAACTCTACCATCGCGCCTCGGGTCATCCGGGGGCAGGGGCCAGACGTTACAGTTGCTCTTCAAGTGATATACAGAGCTTTAATTCGGTACCTAATCCGGTACACAATTTGGTTGGGGAGGTTTTCTTCTATGATCTGAAAACATCGAATTGTTGTTCGTTTCCTAGCTCGGTAATGAGTTCTATCTGGGAGGTTTCAGTTTCTTCCTCATTATTACCAAACTATAATTTAGTATGCAACTCGGTATCCAGCTCGGTCAGGAAAGCTTTTTCAAAAGGAAATAGCTTAACGAACTGTCATTCGGTAATCAATTCAGTATCTAGCTCAGTTCCCTGCTCTCATGCCCTTTTTTCCCGCTTTTTCAATTCCTTTTTGATACAAAACCTTCGTTTTTCTTCTTTTAAGACTTTAAGTTTCTAATTCTAAGTTTTATACCTAAAAATAAGCGAAAGTATCTCAATTATGTGCATTTTACAAAGAGAATTAACCGAATTCATACAATTTTATACTCATTTTTCAAGCTCACGACTAATCACTTCACGAGATGAAAGTCATTGACTCATTTGTAAAGTCTACTATGTGACCAAACTTGAAAAACTACATCTTGGATTTGTGTCAATTTCTCGAGAAAAGGTATGAAGTCTTCACAAAGAATTTTTTAAAATTTTAATTTTTAATATTTCAAATTAATTTTGCTCGATATGGTATTTCTATGGTTGAAATTTTTTTAAGAAGATATAAATTTTAACATTTCAAAAATAATTTTTTTAAAATTAAATTATTAAAATTTGTCAAGAATTTTTTAAATATGAATATATCCATACCCATTCGTGCAGGGACGGACATCACAATTATGTCCGTTAGTAAGTGAATTTTAATGCCCGTGCACGTACGGGCATGGATACAGACAAAAAAAAATATACAGCAGATGTTTAAAATGTATAATATAAAATAGAGAAATAAAGTTTATTATCAACTAATCTGCATGTCGTGCAATAAGAACATTGATATACAAATAAATAAAATAAATAAAATAAATAAAAAAAGGCATAAGGGAAGCCCCTGAACTTGGGTATGTTTTTCAAGTTAGCCATTCAACTTCACGAATGGTCAATTTAACTCCTTAACTTTCAAATTTTGTGTCAAATAAACCCTTTTTGCTGATGTAGAAGACTTAATTGACATTTTGAAGTTAACATATTTTGTTGCCTGATCAACCTCCACATCAGCAAAAGGGATTAATTGACCCACCAGTTGGAAGTTATGGGGCTAAATTGACCATCCGTAAAGTTTGAAGGCTAACTTGAAAAGTATAGTCAAGTTCGGGGGCTTCTGAAAACCTTATGTCAATAAAAAAATAAATAAATAAACTCAAAAGTACATCAATTTTAAAATTAGTAACTCAGAGTCCACAATTTGAGATTACTATGCTAGAGGATCCGGAGGAGTTCCTAGAATTTCTAAAGGAATTAGATACTGAACCAGAAGCATTGGGCAAGATGATACTGCTGCAGAGATTGAGAAGTTGGAGCATAATTAGTCTTTCCTAGCTAACAAACTATTCTGATGTTATTTTATCTATTGTTTTTAGTATTGCTTGAGCATACATTCTGTTTTCAGATTAACTTTTAATAATTTATAATAAAAACAACTCTATAAAAACCTATCGCATATGTATTATTATTGTGTGAAGTTTAACCCATTATATAAAATCAAGTCCAAAAGTCCAAATTGGGCCAATTAAAAGACATCTTATCAACAACATAGACACTAACCCTTTGTTTGTTTTGGGGTTTTGTATTGGATTGTATTGTATGGAGTTATTAAATTCTTATTTGTTTCAGTTTTTAAAAGATAAGGTGTGGTATTGTATTGTGTTAGATTGTGTTTTTTTCCACCAATTTTAAAACCACCAAAGTGGTGGGGAGGGATGGTTTTCAAAATTTACAATTCTAATATACCGTCAATTAATTTACTTTATTCCAAAAATAGCTTTTTCATTTTCAAAAACTAATCTCTCGCATTCAATCAAAAACTCTCTGATCAAAGTTCTCTCTCAGACTCATCATGTGATTATATGGACTTCTATCTCTCTCTCGACTTCTGATCGGTGAGTGTTCTCTCTCATAAAGATTTTCTATGATTTTGTTTGATTTAAACTCATTCAATCACTCTACCATATTTCAGATTTGGGTTGATTTCAGATTTGGGGTTGATTTATTCTATTTTCAAATTGGGGTTGCTTTCACTTCAAAATCAGGTAACTCTACTTGAAAATGAATATCAATATTGTTGAGCTTGTGGTTTTTTGATGCTGATAACTTGATTTTATATATGGGTTTCTTGTAATCATATATGATATTTTGTTAATTGATTTTTAAGTTTGAGATTTGATATGTGAATATTGGTTTTTGTTGATGAGTGAAATTTGAATAATAGTATTGACATATTTGAATGATTGATTATATCATCTTCATTTGCTTGAGATTTGAGTACTGTGAATTGGGGTTTTAACTATGTGTTTGATGAACTGTATATGAATATGATTGATGTGTTTGATGAATTTTATTTGGACATGGTTGTTATTAGTAGACTCTAGGAGAAGAGTTGGTGGATTAGGATTTATATGAGGTATCAACTGTACTATTTATTATTTAGTACTATACTTAACCATCCATTGATGTATGATCTTAAGATTGATGTATTACTTAACAATCTTGTCATCATTTCATTATCAAATATGTAACAATTGTGAAATTTAAAGTTATGGTTCATGAATTAGAGTGATAGAGTACTGATATTGATAATTAAATGGGCATAAAACATACTCCTAATTTAACCATATTGGAATTTGGATGTGATTGTCTGTTTGTTGCTGTTTATGAAATAATTGACTAGTGTGTTATAAGATTGAAGACTTGAAATATATAGCTAAGATTCCAGTTGAGTCACACTAACTTCATGTCTCTTCTTGGCTTCATTCTCTTTTCTATAAGTGAAAGTAGTATTTAATTAATCTAGCAATGAGTCTGCAAATGTGTTGGTATTTAATTAGTTCCGAAACGACACATTAACAAGCTTATCATGGTAGTGATGAAATCTTTGATTGGCGAATCCAATGAAGCTGAATTTTTAATTGATAGGAGAGGAGGGAGTGGAAACAATGATTATAATTCATAGGAAAAGTCTAATAATGTCTAGTTTCGAAGAGATAATAGTGTAGTTATGGGTTCTAAATCTGTGGTTAATCTATTTTGATGACAAGCAGCACCAACCACTACACATTTCATAGTAAAAACTCTCTATTCTTTTTATGTTCCGTTGGGTTCTTCTATGGTTTATATTTGCTTCTTTTGAATTTATTTTGCTTAAAAAGGCAATTAAGTGTATGATACTTACTAGATATAAATTAGTTTTTAATTATCTCTCAATTATTAGTAGCTCATGATGTGATTTTAAATTTCATGTTTTAATTAGATGGATAATGATGATGCATTATTATTGAGGCAACGTGTAGCAGCTATAGTTGCTCAAGCTGTTTGGTTAATTCTATTTTATACCATTATGTTCGAAATAGAAGAGAAGAATAATAAAAGAATCATTGCACGTGGTTTAAGGCTTGAGGGTGAAACGGTTAGGGATGAATTGATGAAATTTTTAACATCAAGTTCATTTTGTCATCGTATTATAAGAATGAGGGCTCCAGCTTTTTTGAGATTATGTAAGTTATTAATGAAAGAGGGGGGTCTTAGGCCAACAATTCGAGTAACAGTTGAAGAGCAGGTTGCTAAAACGCTTCATTTCTTAGGACACATTGAAACACATCAGGTTATATCTTTCTTTTATTGACGGTTTAGTGAGTCAACTTGTCGTCACTTCCATAATGTTTTAAGAGCAATATTGTGGAGAACAAGTTCATTAAACAACCTGATGGTTCACAAGTGTCTTCAGAGATTATCAACAGTCATATATTTTTTTCCATATTTTAAGGTGATGAAAGTAACTTTGTAATTCATTTTTAGGAGTGAAATACTTTTTGTTTATATTTTAACTATTGTAGTCTTAACATCAAGATTGTGTTGGTGCAATTGATGGAACACATATTCGTATTAAAGTGAGTAGAAAAGAAGCCCCTAGGTTTCGTGGAAGGAAAGATTATCCTACACAAAATGTATTAGCAGCTTGCACATTTGATTTGAAGTTCACTTATATTCTAGCTGGGTGGGAGGGCACTGTGTCTGATTCAAGAATCATTAAAGATGCATTACAAAGACAAGATGGGTTAAGAATTCCAGAAGGTATATTATTTTACATAGCTTTATAAACATTTTATCACACCATAACAAAAATTATATATCCTCTATAAGAAAATATTACCTCGGCGATGCGGGATTCATGTTGAGAGTTGGACTTATTACACCTTATATAGGGGAGAGATATCACTTAAAAGATTACTCTAGAAATCCACCTCGGAATGCTCGAGAATTGTTTAACCTTAGACATGCATCACTACACAATGCAATTGAACGAGCTTTTGGTGTACTTAAAAAGAGATTTCCTATAATTGGAAGTTCAGAACCTAAATATAGACTTAAATCACAAAAGCTTATTATTTTTGCATGTTGTATTTTGCCTAATTACTTAAGGTGTAATGATCCAAATGACGATATACTTCAAGAGTTTGAAGCTAAATTTAAGGAAACCGAAGTGAATGAAGAGCAGCATTCTAATGTTAGAGACACATTTGAGGAGACTCGGCGTGGTGAATTGATTAGGGATTCAATAGCGGGTCATATGTGGGTTGATTACATCAATTGATTTGTTTTTTTGGTTGTAAGACTTGTATGATTTTGAGATTGAGATTGCGCCAGCTGATAAGGCTGTAATGATATTATAGAATTATATAATCTTTTTGATTGTGATAATATTATAGAATTATAGAACTTTTAGCTAATGTATTGTTTTGATCTAGCTTGAATCTAAGCCATATTACTACCTTTCTATATATTCTTAGTTAGAGTGATTTTATGAAGTAGTTTCTACATATTTTTTCTTCCAAACAAAAAAAGGATAAAGACCGGTCTAAAATAGGTATTGGTGAAGAAGAATTAGAGTCGCTTGTACCTATACATAGCTCACCGCATGTAATAAAAAGAACTAGTAATCATCTGCTCTTATCTTCAATTAGATTCTTTTATTGCCTTTGTTTAAATTAGTTTGTTCTATTTGTGATTGTTTTATCATAAAGTGATTTTGATCATGCCCAGATACAATTTTATGTAATTATAAATACATTCGTGTTGATTAAACTTATATACATTAGTTTTTATGGGGTGTTGTTAAATTAGAGGAACTGGTAACTCTTCATTGTCGTGCTTCATTTGCTCAAATGGTTTTGTGATTGCCTTGAATAAGAGGCTTAGTTGGTGAACTTTATATGAGGCTTGGTTAGCTTGGTCAATTGCATATGTAGGCAGCATAATTTGAATGGTAGATATTCAAAAATAGGACTAGAAATTTGGAAAATTTACCGTGCTTTAGATTTCCTCTAGCCTCTCATTCTTCTGCTTCATCATAGTATGCTGTGGAATGATAATAATGCATTGCTTTAAATTTGCAGTGATTAGTAAGGTGGTGGTGAATTGCTCAGATTCCCGGATGGTAGTGACTTGGTTGAATATTTATTGTCATTTGTAATTTTAATGATATATTTTGTGATCTTAGACTTTGGTTATTCAGATGTCGTAGAGTATTATTCATATAAATGGATTGAAACATAGGCGATGTGCGTGCTCCATAATTTTCAGATTATGTTGATTAAATGAACTGTTTCATTATCTTGATTAATTGAATCTTTTTTTTTTACGTCCAAGCTAATATTCTCTTATTCTTGCTATTACTTTATAGGTCAATCTTGCCGCTGCTGAATTGAGAAATAAACCTGTGTATAATTATAGTAAACTAGTTGAGTTTTTTTTGGAAAGGATAGGGCAATAGGACAAAGTTGTGAAAGCACAACAGATATGCGAAAAAGGGTTTTGGAAGATGGTAGGACGAGAGATAGCCTAGATTCTGTGAGTATTGAAGACAGTAATAACATGACAGCTTATGGTGAAAACACTCTGGAAGGCAAGAAACTGTGGAAATGGAAAATGTTTCTGAAAGTGTACCAAATTTTGAATCATTGACATCTCAGGCACGCGTTGAAGCTAGTGAAGCTAGAGGTAGAAGGAAAAAGAAGTCTAAACAAGAGTCACCACCGCAACCACAACCACAACCGAGTGCTTATGTGAGTGTGCTACAAAATGGGTTAAATAATCTTAGTGTTACTATTCATAGTCTCGCACCACCAGTTGTGACATTATCTGAGCTATGGAAAATGATTAATGATTTGGGAATGGAAGATGATATGGGAGCATCGGCTTTCTTAGCTCTTAGTGAAAATCGCGGATTGTGTGTTTGTTTTATAGGTTTATCGGCAGAAAAGCATAAGGAGTTCTTGCTTAAGCAATTGAATGGTGATAAGTAATTAAATAATGGTAAGTAATTGTGGATTTGCAATTGTTAATGGTTGATACTTTTTTTCTTGATGGTAAAAATGTGGTTGTTTATGTTTCTAGATGGAAGGATTGAGCACAAAATATTGGTTTTGGAATTTTTATTTATTGGTTTTTTTTTTTTTTTTTTTTATGTTTTTGGATTAAAGAATGCAATATAGAATATTGTTTTGGTTGAAAGTATTGGTTTATTGGTTTTATTTCTTGGTTGGTTATTTAGACTTTAGAATGCGTATTGGTTTTATTGAATTTTTACCCACTTTTTTTCTTTGATTTAGTTTGTATAAACTTATTATATCAATTTCTAAATCAATTAGTAATTTACATAGTTTAGTGTATAAATTCAATACAACATTATTTTTATCGGATGAATAGTGTTTTTTAAAAAAATAATAATCTTTCATAAAGTTTTGGTTTATATAAGATGTCACAACCATTTTAATATTATCAAGAAAATGAAAAAAATATTTTAATCATTTCATGATTTGGGATCCATTTATAAAAAAATTTATTATATCACGATTTTTTTTTAAATGTAAAGTATTTTTCAATCATCTAATTTTTATAACATAACCATACCATACCATCCTATTAAAACAAATAAATACAATGAACTGGATTATTTTCATATGAAGGATATTTTTGTTTTTTAATTAGTGAAAACAATACAATACTATTGAAACAAATAAAAATTTCTTAAACTACAGTACAATACCATACAACACAAAACAATATAAACAAATATAAAAAAAAAAATCCAATACAACACAATACAGTAACATACAATACAGCCCAGTAATGAACCATATCTTTTTTAATCCAAAGAAAGGCTAAATAAAAGCTAGTTAGAAAACACCATCAAGAGTAGCAAAGCTGTGATTCATGCCTTAGTCATAGATTCCAAATCTATTATATCCGGAATAAAATATTTATATATTAATTATGATATGAGCAGGCCTCTCAAATGAATTACTGATTCTCTGTAGTATATTTATTTGGTTTTATATTAAGTAGTTTCTTTTACTACTTTATTATTCTGCATATGGGAAAAAAAAATTGTTACTTTAAAAAATATATATATATATATATTTCTTATAAATTTATATTATTACCAGGTTTGGTGGGACATTGCATATGCCAATTTTTACTTTTTATTTTTTAAATAAGTTTTTTAATGAATATAAATTTAATTTTAAATAACTTTTTATAAAATAAAAATGAATTCATAAAATTAAAAAAAATTATTGAAAAATTTCTTTTATAAATTTTTATTACTAATTAATTAAAATTATTTTTATTTTTTAAGTATAATAATTTTTTAGATTATTATTAAAATAAATGAACGTGTATGAAAATATTTATAATTCATTGTTATTTATAAATTTTATATTATAAAATTATTTTTTATTATGTATTTGGTGATATAATGAAAATTGAAAATATAATTTAATTAAAAATTAAAATTAATTTTAAATTTTAAATAATTTATTATTATGTTATATTCATTATATTTAAATTGAATAAGTAATAATAATTTTATTTAGTTATATATTTAATTTTTTTAATTTTATTTTAACATTAATATTTATTATTTATTTCCCTCGTATGAAATACATCCAAAATCAAACTTTCTATTTATATATGATATTTATTTTTCTTTTTGTGTTTAATTAAATAAAATAATTCTGCTTCATCTAAAAAAAACTCCACCTCTATTTCTCATAATAGTATATAGATATTTACATAAACTTAATTGAAGAAAAGAACTCCAGCTAGTTGATACAAAATATTGGAAATAAATTTATAATTTAAATAGAACAAAATCGTAAAAGGTGATGAATCCTTTATAAGCTCAATTGTTCTATCCTCATAGATATGTTAGATATACAAGTTTACAACTGCTATATCAGACTTTGCTCAATGAATGAGCCAATTTTGGTTTGGTGAGACAATTCACTTCCTGATAAATGTATGTCTATAATACAAAAGGTGCATGTGCTAATATTCCTAAACAACTATAACCATCATGATCTTTTCATTCAAAAATTCAAAAAACAAAAACAACCCAGATGAATTCCCACTAAACAAATCACATACCTTAAATAAAAACCAAAACTTCACACAAACACAACAAAAAAAAAAAAACCAAAAAGAATTAAAAACAGAGTAAACTATATCTGTAATTGAGTCATTTTTCTTTTATCTAAATCGGCAAAAAGCAAAACTGAAACAAAGGAAAAGCGACGGAGTGTGTTCGTGTTGTGTGGGAGAAGTGGAATTAAAACAAAAATGAGAAAAGAGAGTGATAGTTATAGATGGAGAAAGAGATCTATGAAACACAGAATCAGTAAGTCGAGGGTGTCGAGCTGTGATTGGTTGTAGGCGCTCTACGAGAAAAAAGAAAAATAGTTTGTTTTTATTAAAATGGTTAAGTGAAGAGATTAGCTGACCAATCAGAAGCCATAAACACGTTGAAGTTAACAGAATAAATGTATAGAAATTGATAGAGGAGATAAGCAGACCTGCCTGCTTATTCTTAGTAACATATTAAGTTAGTTATTTTTATTTTACAAATCAAGTTTATCATGGTGGGAGAGATAATAGTAAAAAAATAATAATTGTTTTTAAAAATATTCTTGAAACGTGATGTGATTGACAAATAAATGTCACTGTATTTTTGTTCCTCATTCTGGATTTTTTTTCTAATTGTTTATAGCTTATTATTATTATTATTATTATTATTATTATTATTATTATTATTATTATTATTATTATTATACGGATAATAAACATTATTGAAATTATATTTATCATGGAAAGTAATTATTAGTTCTTTATATTAAATGTTAATGTAATTTATATTATTTATATTTATATTTTTTCCGTTTTTGTTATTCTGCATAAGTAAATTTAATTAATTACTTTTTATACATTTAATAATTAAATATTAATAGTTTAAATAATAGTATATTATATATATATAAATAAATAATTTTTTAAATAATATAATATGAAGTATATTGTTATAGATACGATTCACCACATGTGAATGGATAATTAATATTTATTTTTGTATTTATTATTCGATTTACATAAAACTTATATTAATATCATTTAAAAAATACCGTAAAAATATACCCAAAAGCAAATTAAATATATTATTTTGTAGGCTCCATGGGTGATTTTCTCATTCGTGGAGCGCATTTTTTTTTTTTTAAATATTTGGAGCTCATCGTCCGGTTGGCTATTTATCGCCAGTTTAGTAATGCAAGTGGTGGATTTATTGTGATGTTAACTCTGATAGAACTTGATTTTGAAAATTTTAATATAAATATATGTATTTTTAAAAATAAAAATTAAACTCTCCAAATAAATTTCAACATGGAAAACGCCATTATAAATAACCTCCCTTATATGTTAATGAAAAAGTAGAGGGGTTACTTTATAAGACTTTCTCCAAACCTGCCTCCCTATCCTTAATATAAGGAGAGAGGATGTAATTTTTCCTTCAACCCATCTCCCTATTTAAATTTCCAAAAAATAATAAGGAGAAGAAATTATTTTTTCCTCACGTCCTTCACTGGTTCCATTTTGACCTCTCTCTTTCTATACTTTTTAATCTTTTAAATTATAAATGTGACCCTCAATTTCTATTAATTATATCTTTTACCCAATCCATTTATATATTTACTCATTATTTAATTTATAACTAGTTTTATAAAATAAATCTTATAAAATAAAAATTGATTCATTAAATAATTAAAAAATAGCTTAAATTGAAATTTAATATTGATATATATAATTTGAAAAATTAAAATGATTAATTATTGATATAGATAATAAATAAATTATTTTATTAATAATAAACTAAATTTTAAGTAAAATTATATATTTTTTTAAAATTTGAAATTAAAATTAATAAACTTGAACATATTCATAGAAGTACAAGTATAACATAAATATCTTTTTTTTTTAAAAAAAATAAGTTACTTAAAATTATAATTATAAATTAATAAAAATAAAGTGCATATATTTAAATTTCCAAAAGAATATTACCATTTCCTCCCATATTAATAAAGTCTTGATTTTGAAATTAAACAGTTTAGATTTTTTTATGGAATTGTTTGGAATATCTTTTATTGTAAATTTGACGTTTTTCTACTGCAGTATGCTAACGATTTTATATGTCTTAACAGTTTCAGTAGTTATTATATGTCTTATATATATATATCAAATGATATTTGTTTTATTTTTTATTATATTTAATATTAAATTTTATAATATAAAAAATAATTATCTTAAATAAATTGATTATTCAAATATTAATTTCAATAATATCATACAATTATAAAATATAGATATTTTTTTTAAATCCATTCTCCAATATAAGGAAGAAATAGGTTGGAATAAGTTTAGGGAAAAAGAGTATTTTATTTTAAAATAAAATTACCACTATTTAATTCGAGGATTGAGGATAGGGTGTGTTAAAATAAAATTACCACTATTTAATTCGAGGATTGAGGATAGGGTGTGTTGGAGTTGACCGCATTAAAGAAAAAAAAAAGTTAAAGTGAATGATAGTATATTTTAATTTTTCATTTTTTAAACATTAAAAAAAAAAAAAAACAAATCCCTTATACCCAAATCAATTCACTCACAGTACCTCCACAACAATCAAATTCCTAATACCCAAATCAATTCACTCACAGTACCTCCACAATAATCAAATTCCTAATACCCAAATCAATTCACTCACACTACCTCCACGGCTCCAGTCCGTATAACTAATATGAAAAGTCGGTCTGGACAATTGTATTAATGATACATTGTTTAATATAATTTTATTTTATTTAAATCGTTGATATCGTTTAATTTTTTTCTTAGATTCGCCCTTGGATGATGGTGCTTATGAGCGATCTAGTATTTATATAAAACTATTCCAAAATCAGATGACATGACATGGTTAGAATTCTCTCATTCATATTTATAAAATTAACTTTATATTTCATTATTATTTATATCTATACCATTTCAAATATTTATTATTACATGTATTTTAAAAATGACTTTTCATTTGATACTCTCTGATCAAACCATGACTTTTTAAAGGTTGTTCATACTCTTTAATTAAACCATGAACTCTTTAACTTACATATCAATACAAAAAAATCTATATAAATACATACATTTCACTTCATTTTCTCAATTTTCAGTCGCCTCTCATCTCTTCAATATATTTATAAAACTAACCTATCTACTTTTTAATTTTTTTAATTTTATTTTTTCACTATAGCAATTCATTCATCTTTCTTCTCATCATCTTTCTCAATATGATTTTTGTTTTAAATATTAACAGAAAGTTTACTGAAAAATCTCAAGACCACGTGTAAGTTTCAATTTTTAATAAATTTATCGTATATTACGTATGTTTCTAATTTTAAACTAAAATTGATTTAATTAAAAGGTTTTGATTCACTCTATTGAGTATAACATAAACGAGAAGTTGTTTCTCATTTTTTATTTTAATTGAATTTTTATAAACTTTTATTTTTGCACCTGAACAAAAAGTTGTTACTATTTTTTTATTATATTTTTATAAACCTTTTTTGAGGTATATGTTCATTAGAATTAGCTGATTCATGGAGGCAAAAGATTTTAAAAAAAAATAGATTTATTAATATATATATATATATATAAATTAAGTTTTAGAATTCTTATTAAGTTTTTAAACAATCGCTTTATAATTGATATACATTTAATTTATATTTTAATAACATTGAAAATAATATTTATGAGATGTATGAATATTAGTTATTGTATTAAAACATTACAATGGTATTAATATCTTTTAATTCATATGTTAATCTCCCATCTTTTAATTTGTAAATAAAGTGATTATTAATGTCGAATGTGTAGATGGATTGGAGCAATTCTTGAATTATATTATTTACTTTGGAACACATACTCATTTATATATATTATATAAATTTTATTGTTACCTGTCTTCTATTTCTTATTATTTTATTGTTTTATTCTTATTAAATACTACCTCCGTTCTAAAATAGGTGAAACATTAGCATAATATTCACTATTTATCAATCAATTTGTTTCATATATTGTTTCCTATCTCTAAGGAATAATATAGTCGAAGTGAATCTTATTTTATTTGTCTTAATGTCTATTTTTAAAATATTAAATTATTATAATTTTTTATTGTGTAGAATTAAAAATATTTACCGTTAAATATTGGATAGCGTGTCCGCAGGAAATGTTTCACCTATTAAAGAATGGAGGAAGTATTACTATTGAACAATTTATTATTATTTAAACAAAAATTAGAGTCCATTGGATTTCTAGGCCATAAAAAGTTTACTATATAATTATAGGCCACTTTTGAAAAGTTTGTAAAACTAAACTTTGATTTTCATTCCATAGGTCAATCACAGCTGTGAGCGTAATTCACAGACTGTGAGCATAATTCACAGCATCTGTGAATTGTAAAGTTTCAGGGATATTTTGGGAAACTTGGCCTATGGAGTGAAAACTAAACTTTTAAAAGTCTGTTTTTGTATGTTTTTCAAAACAGGCCTATAATTGTATTTTAAACTTTAAAATGCCCATTTTTTAAAATTTTCACAAAAATTATGTAATTTTATGTTAATAATTGGGGATGTGCAAAAATATTACCTAGTTAACTTATAAAAAAATCATGAAAATATGCTTCCTATTGTAATTGTTAATCCAAGTTAATCTTAACCTAAGAACCTAATTGCCAATATAAGCTAAAAGTATATAAATTTTTTGAAGGGTTGAGGAGTTAGTTGGGTTGAGAATAGGGCTGGACATGAGTCAAGTCGACTCGTGAGCTGCTCGTGACTCGGTTCGATAATTGCTCGATAAGTTTGGTCCATGAGCTAGTGAGCCAAACTTAAATTTTAATTTTAAGTTCAATTAGTCAAGTCGGCTCGTGAGCTGCTCGTGACTCGGTTCGATAATTGCTCGATAAGTTTGGTTCATGAGCTAGGGAACCAAACTTGAGCTTTAATTTTAAGTTCGATTATTAAATCACTTGAGTTTGAGCTTGAGGTTGCATGTGTTCGACTAGTTGGCTTGTGAGCTAACTCGATAAATTTTATTAATTAAAATTATAAAATATAATACACATATAGATATATAAATAAAAATATAATATAATATAATTCACCTTACCAACCAAACTGATTTGATGCCTATTCACAAAATAGAAATAAAAATAAAATTATATAAATTAAAGTAATAAAAATTTAATTCAATTCATATTATTAAGTGTCTATTCCTTCAAAATTAAATATTATTTTATATGAAATTAGTATAGTTATCAAGTTAGATTATCGAGCTCGAGCAGCTCGTGAGTTTTAAGTGAGCTCGTGAGCTTTAAGTGAGTTAAACTTGAGCTTAAAAAATAAACTCGTTAATTAAACGAGTCGCGCTTGATAAAAATTAAACGAGCCAAGCCGAGCTAGGGCCCAACTCAGCTGAGTTCGGCTCATGTCCAGCCCTAGTTGAGAATGCACATCTTAAAAAATAAGTAAAATGTCGCTTATAATTCACTAGTATTCTTTGTTAGGACTCTCACGAGGATATGGGTATACTCCGGTATCCATAATTGGTTTGGTAATTTGGAAAAGACTCGAAGACTATTTTGGAAGTGTCATATTTGATTAAGAATGGTATTTCCTAAAGTGGATTCTAATTAGGAAAAAAGATCCTTGAGAATCCTAAATACAAAAAGGTTTTCTTAATGGTTTAGGATTACTTTGTGACTAAGTAATCTAATGCTATAAATATGATGCTTGTATCTATTATTAGATATCCTGAGAGAACAATGTAGATCTAGTTGGTTAGATTTGGGAGGTACCCCATGGGGGCTTGGGAACCATGGAGACCATGGAGATCTTGAGTTCTAGGATCGAGTCTTGTTATCCTGTGAGAGCCATATTGGGAGAGCTTGTGTGTGAGACTGTAACCAATGTAATTGAATTGGAGAGTGGGAAATGGGTATTATGATGTTAACTGTTGCTTTATTGTTACATAGTGAATTAGTCTCTCGTCGTCCTGACGGTCGCATTTTGGGTTCCACGTAAAACCTTGTATCTTATTTTCTATCTCTATTTTCTTACCTTATGTATGTTTGTTTTACTCTATGGTTATTAATACTCGTCACAGCTGCAATGGATCACTGATTTGTTCAACAAGTGGTATTAGAGTTAGCCTTGTTTTCCCAACATTCTTAAGTCTGAATTTGAATAAATTTAAAAATAGGAATAATTTCATTTTTGTCCTTTTCTAACTTTTATTTACACTATATAGTCCAATTTTAAAAACTTCACAAAAATAATCTTTCACACTTTTACTTTTCAAAAAAGTCATTCAAAAGGTGTGAAAAGGGGTCCTTCATAAGTGTGAAAAGGGCCCTTCACACATATGAATGGCTATTTTCGAAAATCAAAATTTGAATGGATCAAAAATATAAATAAAATTTTTTTGGATTAGTTATATAATTTTTCCTTAAAAATATATATTTAATATTTTACCATCTATAATTTATATAAATTATTATTTTAGATATACACATTCTCAATGAGAGGAAAAAATCCCTTACTTTTAAAATAAATAAAATAAAATAAAATAACACCATTTACAAACGTGATAATTTTTACTTTTGGGCCAATCCAAAATCAAAATCTTTATTTTAACCCAACATTAGAAATCTTTCAAAAGTAAACAATTTTAAATATTTTTTTTACAATAAATGAACCAAGTTTACTATTTTACGCTTCATGTTAAAAAATAAAATCCAAAAAATAGAAAAAAAAAATTAAAATTCCTAATCTACCGATATGTTAACCGTTTGAATCCAAAATCATATCTCCTCCCTCGTCACATTCAACGTTCACTACTCCGGCATCCAATCTCTCCTCCTTTCCACTCCCCACTTCTCCGGCAGAGACCTCATCTTCAATATTCACTCCGTACAATGCCCCTATTCTGTAAAATTCCTCTCCAATTTTGCCAGAAGATAAATTTGTTAATGGTCCTCACACAATAGAAAAAATAATCCCCAATTATATTGGAACCCTAACTTTTATAATCCTAATTCGCCACATTCTTGGAACACCAAATTTACACCAAATTAAACCTTATTTGTCCATTAACAATTTATAAGCATATATGCACGTGTTTCTCCAATATATTTATGAAAATTCATCTTCCATCAGAACTCAAAGGTATGTTTTTAAAGTTGTTTCATTCTTGAGCATGGTAGTGTTAAAGTGATGGTGTATAGGTGTAGGAGTCTTGAATATAATATTTTAGAGTTCATGGTAATGTTAATATGGATATTGGATAGTAATTCGAGTCAATTGTATGGTATAGGAATGCAATTTTACGAGTTAGGGGTACAATTCCCGACTATTAGTTTTCCATCCATTTCATGGTTTTCATACCTGGAAACTGACACGAATTATACCATTTCACGGTATTCATGCATGGAAATGGTGTATTGATATCGTGACACATGTTAGGAAATAATTTTTTTGGTTTCCAAACATCAAAACCGAGACAGATGTGGTTTTTTTACCTATTTCCCGGTACCCATACTAGGATACAAAAGAGATTATTTTTGTCAGTCATTTCCAGTGTTGAAGACTGGGATACAGGCTATTAGACGCCCTAATTCTAGCTTTCATGAAAGGTAAAATATTTACCGGACTCTATACCGGGAAATAGGGGTTCAATTTGCATGTTTCCCTACCATTATACGTGGAAACATACCTGAATTTTTTGTCAGTGATTTCCAGCTATCAACTCCGAAAAATAGGCCAAAAGTGCTCCTATTTCCGGGTATTCATAACCTGAAACTGCTTAGATGCAATATTTTTTCCTACATTTTTTCAGAAATGGATTTGAAAAAGACACTAGTGTACTTCAAGTTCATTGTGGAGAGTGTAAAGAGTTAGGGCATATCATTCGCACGTGCCCAAACAAACATATCGAAGTTCTGAATTTAGAAGAATCACCACAGAATGAAGATTTGACACAAGCAGCGGAACCCCCAAGCTGAAAACTCCTTCAGGGATATATCGTTCCATCGGGAAGATAACTCACCCCAGTCTTCTTTACTTTAGATTTATCACTTTTGTTATAAGTGTGTTTGAGTATCGTTTATCAAATGTTTTTCTGTTGAATATGATTTGGTTGTTGAATTTGATTTGACAGTAAGTATGATTTTGAATACAGAAATTTATTTCAAAAAAATGAAATTATAATGAAACAAGAAATGTAATAGGTTTACAGTGGGTTTTAGGTATCTTCTAATGGCTAAAAGTGGATGATTATCCATACTTACAATAAAAGAATCCAACACAAGTTATTAGAAATTAGGTGTTTAGATCTTTACTCCACTTAGCATGCAAGAGTTATACATGATGGACAATGTACTCCTACCTAAGCCATGCAAAACATCATATTTTCAAACTATTTCAATTATGAAATTATTTGATACATTTAAGTTTCACTATATGTAAGTAGGGATAATCATCCACTTTTAATCGTTAGAAGGTACCTAAAATCCACTTTAAACCAATTATACTGATATATTAATCCATCCTTGAGTGCCGCAACATGCTAGGGTTGAGGGAACCGACCAAACAATAGTATTTATACTATTACTAGGTGGGAAAAGTTGGTTGGAGTTGAAAAAGACTCTATTCAATGAGGAAAATCAAAGTTTCCAAGTGGTCATACCTGGAGATGTGTCACAAATTGCACCATATCCCGGTCTCGAAGCCTGGAAATGAGGCCCTCAATTTCTTAAATTTAACATTGGGATACAATTATAAATGGCTCTAGATCCCGGTCATTTCCCTCCCTTTGTACCGAGAAACGATTGTCATAGACCACAAAATATGAAAAATCACTAGGATTTTTGACAAACCGTTTCCATGTATGAACGCCAAAAAATGGACCAATTATCAACATGTTTTCATGCACTCGTACTAGAAAATAATCATTGATCAATCTGTTTCACTGTATAGATACCAGGATACAGGCAAATTTTTTTTTTCAAGTTATCACACCAGGAAATAATTTGGCAAAATCTCAGCTCATTTCCTCCCTTAGGACCGGAAATGGCTGTCGTATTAGCCCATGCCTTGCCCATGAAATCTAGAAATCATTGCAAATTTTGCTAATCGGTGTCCCTATATCAATAGCGGAAAATAGACCAAATATCATCATGTTTCCATGTTGTCATGCCCGAAAATGATTACAAGTCAATATGTTTCACGGTATGGAAACGGAAAACCATATAAAAAATATCCAATATTCATGTATTAAAAGAGGGAATAACCGGTTTCATTACAATTTCATTTTTCCGAAATCCATTTATGCATTCAAAATCATAATTATAGTCAAACCATATTCAACAACCAAACCATATTCGACAAAGATCATATGATAAACGATGTTAAAAAAAACTCATAACAAAAGTGATATATCTAAAGTAAAGGAGACTCAGGCGAGTTAGCTTCCTGATGAAATGGTATATCCCTGAAGGATCTTTCAACTATGGGGTTCGCTGCTTGTATCAAATCTTCATTTTGCGGTGATTTCTTAGAATTCGAAACTTTGATATGTTTGTTTGGGCACGTGCGAATGACATATCAAATAAAGTGTTTTGCTAGCGATTGGGAGAGTGAAATATTGTTATCGAGAAGAATATGACCATTTCTTTATCCTTATATCCGTCTTCAACCCAATTTGCCTGGAAGTATAGAATTGTCTTTTTCAAACTCGTTTCTGAATGAAGAAAACATGAATTATTTAATCGCAGTAAAAAATAATACATCATAGTGAAACTTCAGAGATTATTTTTTTAGTGAATTATTTTTCTCCTTGGAGATTTCTCATTATATGGTGATGTACATGCTGAATTTCAGCCTATTACAATATCACTTACACACTAATTGAAACAATTGACTATACATTAATTACCTTGATTTTAGCAATCTGTTAGACAATTGACTATACATTAATCACCTTGATTCTAGCAATATGTGGAGCAATTAGATGAGAGAATCAAGCTAATTATCCTTTGACACCCCCCTCAAATTGATGCTAGAAAATTTAGAAGCATCAATTTGTTGATAAAAAAATTATGACGCTGATGGGTCATGGACTTGGTGAAAATATCCGCAAGCTAAAGAGTTGTAGAAATATATGGAAGATTAATAACTTTGCAGTGAAAGACGTCACGAATAAAGTGGCAATCGACTTTTATGTGTTTTGTGCGTTCATGGTAGACTAGGTTGGCAACTATTTGGATAACACTCGTATTGTTAACATGTAGTGGAGTAGGTTGGAGTTGAGAGAAACCATGTTCTGTAAGTAGACCGCATAACCAAATAATTTCAGAACATGCTTCAGCCATGGCTCGATACTCTGCCTCAGTGGATGATTTAGACACACAATCTTGCTTCTTGCATTTCCAAGAGATAAGGGCATTACCAAGAAACATGCACCATCCAGTAGTGGATTTTCTAGTATTTGGACAGCTCGCCCAGTCAGAACATTGTATGCTTAGAGTTAATGAGAAGAAGTCGTGGGAAAGAATAAAACATGACTAGGTGTACCAAGGATATATCGAATTATGCGACGAACAGCGGCTAAGTGGAGGTGTCGTGGTGATTGCATAAATTTACTCACAGCATGAACACCATAAGAGACGTCTGGATGAGTTATTGTCAAATATATTAAACTTCCTACCAATTTTCTGTAGAGTGTGGAATCCTCAAGAAGATCCCCTTCATCACGTCTGTATTTGACATTAATTTCCATTGGAGTGTCGACTGGGGTAAAGTCTTTCAATCCTGCCAATTCAACTAAATCTTAAATGTATTTTTGTTGGTTCAGTAAAATACCTTGGGGTTGATGATGCATTTCTAATCCCAGAAAATATGTAAGATGATCAAGGTCTTTCATATGAAAAGTTGAATTCAGCAAACTTTGAACTTCAGAGATAGAGGGATCCGAACCAGTAATGATAATGTCATCTACATAAACAAGTAGAACAACTATACCAGTACTAGTTTTGCATTGAAATAGAGGGGGATCATATTGACTTTGTGTGAAGGAGAAACTGAGTAAAGTATTCCGAAATTTTTCAAACCATGCTCTAGGTGCCTGCTTGAGACCATAAAGAGAACATTTCAGTTTGCAAACATTAGTAGGAGAGGAAGTAGGCATACCATAGGGAAGTTTCATATATACTTCTTCCTTGACATCACTGTGCAAAAATGCGTTCTCAATGTCCATTTGATGTAAGGTCCAAGATTGAGAGGCAGCAAGAGTTAGTATAGTCCGCACAGTAGTCATTTTGGCAACGGGCGTAAATGTCTCATCATAATCTATACCATATTCTTGCTTATTGCCAAAGACAACCAAGCGAGCCTTGTAACAATCCAAAGAACCATCAGAACGAAGCTTGATGGAGAATACCCACTTACTTCCAATAGGTTTCACATTAGGCGGACACAGTACAACACCCAAGTTTGATTTTCTTCTAGTGCGAGAAGTTCAGTTTCAATAGCTTTTCGTCAACACTCATACTATGTTGCATGTTTATAAGATGATGGAATAGGAATAGAAGACAATGTGGTTGCTAATGATAAATGAGGAGTGAAACCAAACCTATCTGGTGGTTGACGAACTCGAGTACTTAGTCGAAGAGGGTCGGGAGGAGTTACAGGGATAGAATCAATAGTCGGTAGATAAGTGGGAGGGGGCTCATCAGTTATTGGAGTCTCGATACGAGGATGTCTCTAGTACACAATTAAAGATTTAGATAATGTCAAATCTGCAGACGTATCAGTAAACAATGGTAAAGATGTAAATGACTCAGAATTACTAGGAGGATCTAGATGTGTGGTAAAAAATATTGATTTTAAAAAAAAGACAACATTTCTAGAAATTCGAATACGACGCAAATTCGGATCATAACATAAATAACCCTTTTGATGCACAGAATATGTCACGTCCATAAGTGGGGCCAAATTGAAACTTATTTTGTTATTTGACCGATTTTGAAAATACTTTTGACATGGGGAAATTTTTGAATTAAAAGAACTCTGATGGGCTCGTTTACAATTTATCTATGGTTAGGTGAAAACCTAGGTTACCCCACCATCAATCATTCAGCCGCCAGACCCATTTCTTCTCTTTTCTCTCAACTTTGAAAAACTCATACAGAAACTCTCTTTCACTGTTACATTGGTTTTTGCTGTCAATCTAAAAGTTTCCATTGAACCTATTCTTCGAGCGTGAAGGTAAGTTCATATGTTCATGATTGTTTTTGGTCTGTTCTTCATTGTCACTTCTGTTCTCAAGTTGTAAATCCTAACCTTCGAGTTTCTGGTTTGATTGAGTCTGTTATTAAATTTATTCTGTCCGATGCTTAGGAGACGGAGTAGGAGAACGTCAACCGGAGTAGTCCTGCTGTTGGATTAGCGTATTCGGTTAGTAGCCATGTTTAAGCTCTCACTTATGTCTGTTAATGTCTGTTCTGTGCTGCATTAATATGGACTAAACTTAATGTATCTAAAAATCTGAATCTGGACTCTGTGATATGTTTATTACTGTGAAACTGTTGTTCAACTTGCTGATAAATGGCTATTATGTGAACTGATGCAATATCTGTTGAATGCTGAAAGCTATACTCTGTTATAATATGAAAACTAAGCCCTGTCTAAAGTATTATAGCGAAAAGACCGGCATGTCGTAGGGATATTAGATGTATACATCGATACGTGAAAACGTACAGGTCTTGAATGCCTTCTGGATGTGACGACATCAGGCCTTGTTGCCTTCTGGATGTGACGACATCAACTTTGTCTGGAGCTTTGCTCAACCTTTCTGGGATCCTTGATCCATTTGTCTGAAGCTTTGCTCATAAGTAAGAGGTCTATGACCTATTTTTTATTCCTGATTTTGTTATCAAACTAAAGACAGGCAAATAATTTGTAATCTGATGTTTTCGATGTTTGATAAGAGCTTGCTAAGAAATTTCTAAAATCTGATGCATATTGAATGCATAATCTGGCATCATCTGTTAAGTTCTGTAACCTGCATGACAAGCTGATATACTCTAGTATATGTTTCTGTCATTCTCTGAAAAATCTGATGTCTGATATGTAAACGGGTATATGATCTACAAATCTGAATTTTAAGTGTATTGTGAACTGCTATGATTGTCTTGATGATTTCTGATTTGAGCTACTTGCTAATATTGGGTTAACATGCTGCCTTTAGACTGACTATTGCCTAATTGGATAATTTGAAGAAGATTCAAAAGTTGAAATTAAAACGAGTTAGACTTAGGCGAAATTTTGATTACTCAGCCAAAGTCATCGCCTAGACTAAGTACAGAGTTGGCAAAGTCTTAATTATGTCACCAGTGTCATCGCCTGTTTGTAGGCAAAACTTTGAACACCCGCCTAAGTTCATCGCCTAGACTAAGTGATAAGTTGGCAACATCCTGTGTCCATCGCCTAGCAATCTCGCCAAAATTTAGGCGATCCTATTTTTAAAGTTAAAATCTCCCCAAGTTACTTCGCTAGTATCCTGGAGAAATTTCCTTAATTTTTAATACTTCGCCAAATGCCTTCGCCAAGATTTAAACGAAACAATGTTTTAGTCGTTCAATTTTGCTAAATACCTCAACAAAATTACTAGACGAGACTTTTTCTTTTAAAAATCATTGCCAAAATTCTCGCCTAAAAAGTGAGGCAAAATATTTTTATCTTGCCAAATAAGTCGCCTAAATTGAGGCAAAATATTTTTTATCTTGCCAAATAAGTCGCCTAAAAGTGAGGCAAAATGTTTTTTAATGTTGTCAATAGCAAGTCGCCCAAAAACAATTTTTGTTTGAAAAATCATCGCTTAAAAACACCCTGCCTGGAAGTGAGGCTAAATGTTTCTATTTAGCTAAGTAAGAGTCGCCGAGAAATTCCCACAGAAACAAACATCGCCAAACACATCGCCAAATTGAGGCAACATATTTCAATCTCGCCTAAAGGTGTTGCCTGATGTTCAGGCGAAATAAATATATGTCGCCTCAACAATTCGCCATGTCCCTTTTCTTCGCCTGACTTCTTCCAAATTTCTTCCTCTTTATTTTCCCTTTCCGAAAAGTTATTATAAGCCTGATTCGGACTTCAAACGAATAAGTTATGACTGTTTTAAATTTAGAGCATTTACAGGGCATAATTAATCTGTTTAATCACTGTTAATGGTATCTGATTCATTTGTTACTCCTTAAGGAACCTAATAAGCTTTAGAACCTTTCTGAGTTGTTTGAAATCTTCTGTAATCTTCCGTTTTCTTCTGTTTTAAGCCTCTGTTTTGCCAGGTCAGCTGCATATGTTGTATGTTCATGCTTAATTGTTAATTTAAGAAGCATTGTATGTGTGTGGATGTTGGGCATTGGCTTCCTAACCAGACATTCGATAGTCTGACCCTGTTGTTTCTTTATTTTTGTCTTGTATGTTAATTTTCCTGATCGGGATGGAAAATGCTGAGTTTAGACAGTCAGGTGGAATAGCAAGGCACACATATATCACTCCATGTATCCGTTCTGACATTGGTTTTCATATTAGCTTCCGCTTATATTATGTATTGAACTTTTAAGTTTTATTAAACTATTTCAGTTGTAACCAGATTTTGAAACATTATGTTTTCGATTTCTAATGATTTTGTATTCAGATGATTTTAAGTTCAGTATTTGATTAAGTATCCAGTTTATCATTTCAATGTCAGATTTTACTATTACAGTTATATAAGTTCTGTTTGGATATTTGATAGTTGTTCAGTATCAGTATAAGTATAATATGTATGTTTTCTGTCGTGACATCCATCTCCCTGCATCTGTCCGTAAGGCGGGGGTTTGGGTGTTACTGAATATCCTAGAAAGACACATTGAACTAACTGAGCACTCAATTTTGTACGCTTATGAGTAGGAAGATGAACAAAACACACAAAACCAAAAATACAAAGATTAGAATAATTGGGATAATGACCAAACAATTTAGTAAAATGAGACACATGATTCAAAACAGAAGAAGGCAGCCTATTAATAAGGTGAACAGCAGTGGAAAGAGTTTCACACCAAAATCGAGAAGGTACAGATGACTCTAACAAAAGTGTACGAACAACATCAAGAAGATGACGGTTTTTCCTTTCAGCTACCCCATTTTGTTGAGGAGTTGAAGGACAAGACCACTGGGAAATTATTCCATGAAGCTGTAAAAATTCTTGAAAAGAATCAGACATATATTCACCACCATTGTCAGAACATAAGATTTTGATATTTGAAGAAAATTGTGTCTGAACATATGAATGTAAAAGTTTAAACACGGAAAAAACTTCTTTTTTCGAACGTAAAAAATAAACCCAAGTGAATCGACTATGTCATCGATGAATGTCACAAAGTATTTATAATTTTCATGAGAAGTAACAGGTGACATACCCCACACATCGCTATGTATCAAATCAAAAGGTTGAACATTATTTGGGGTGTGTGTAGAAAATAGAAGTGTTTTACTTTTACCAAGCTTACAAGAACCATAATCAAACTGAAAGACACTAGAAGATGGTGTTTCTTTATTCTCAAGTAAACCAGATTTAAACAAATTGGAAAGCACACTAGAGTTTGGATGTCCTAAACGATTATACCATACATGAAAAAAAAACAGAATTGCAAATAACATATGGAATTCTAAACTCGATGACGAAGATATAAGACAAGGAAAAAGACGTCCAATTTTAGGCCCCCTCGCGATCATTTTCCCGGAGTGTTGATCCTGCACAATGCAACCAGATTTAGAAAACTCGACTTTCAAATCATTATCAACTAATTGTCCAATAGATATCAAATTTGTGGTAAGATCAGGGGAAACAAAAATATTTGTGAATGAGGAAGAAATGTCACCAATTTGTGTGATAGGCAAAGAACTACCGTCAGTGGTATGAATTTGGAGATTTCCAGAATATTTGTAGACATTAGTTAGGAATTTAGCATTATTGGTCATATGATTTGAAGCTGCTCTATCAAATAACCAAGGAGCGGATTTAGAAAAGGGTTTACCTGAAATTCCTAAAGCAGAAAAAGCGGAAACAATCATTTGCTGGATAATTTCAGGAGTAACGGATGAAACAGAAATAGATGAATTTCGTGATGGAGTTGTTGTGACTACTAAACTTTTAGCACCGGAAGAATTAATCGTAGCAGTACATGCAATTTCAGATTTCTTTGGAGGATGAATCTGGCTTTCTTTTATAATATGACCATCCTTCTTACAGTAGTTGCAGAACTTTTGAGGACAATTAGAAGCAAAATGACCATTCTTTTTGCAACAAAAACATTGGATGGTACTCAAATCTCTACATTTTGTCTTACCATGAGTTGCAAAAGCCACCGTGGAAGAGATCGAGCTACACTCGCTTACGGTAGTTTGAGTGAGAAGAAGTTGTTCCTCACGAAATAGCTCACCGAGACATGTATCTAGAGAAGGGACCGGATCTCGATTCATAAGATTGGATCGAATACCTTCAAACTCGGACCTTAACTTTATAAGAAACTGTACTTTTTTTGTAGTTTCATGGACTAATTGTACAAAGCTTAATCCATCAATAGGCAAAGTAGCATAAATTATATCAGTGTATTTAGCCCA
Source organism: Cardiospermum halicacabum (assembly GCA_031304145.1). NCBI lineage: Eukaryota > Viridiplantae > Streptophyta > Magnoliopsida > Sapindales > Sapindaceae > Cardiospermum > Cardiospermum halicacabum. The sequence goes on along the minus strand of CM062393.1, from coordinate 27,085,308 downwards.
AAGATTCATGAATTTTGAGTAAAAATCTGAGATAGAAAGACTTTCTTGTTGCAGAGTAGGCAACTCAAGCTCAATTTGAAATCGCCGAGTAGTATTGCTTTGATGGTAGATCTTTTTAAGATAGATCCACATCTCAGCAGCAGTCTTTCAAGGTCAGAGATTCAACAAAGAGTTGGATCCATTGAACCAAGTATCCATGTCATGACTTGAGCATATTTGACTTCCCATTTTGCATAAGCATCTTTATCTTGATCACTAGAATGAAGTTTACTCCCATCGATGTGACCCCATAGATCCTTACTCTTGACGAAGACTTTGAAATGAAATTCCCAAGCGGGGTAATTTTTACCGTTAAAACGAACCAAGAAAACCTCTGACTTATCAGAAGACATGAGAAAAAAAAACAAGAAAAGAACTAGATACTTGAGTTTCCAAGCTTAAGGCTCTGATACCATGACACCTTAGAGATTATGATTTGAGTGAATAATTTTTCTCCTTGGAGACTTCTCCTTATATAATGATATACATGCTTAATTTCAGCCCATTACAATATCAATTGCACACTAGTTACAACAATTGACTATACATTAATTACCTTGATTCTAGCAATCTGTTAGACAATTGACTATACATTAATCACCTTGATTCTAACAATTTGTTGAGCAATTAGATGAGAGAATCAAGTTAATTATCCTTTGACACATAGTAGTTTTCCGGTATGGACATCCGAAAATAGGAGCTCATTTGGTCTATTTTCCGGTATTGATACCAGAAAATCACTGGCAAGAAATGCAGATTTATTTCCATGCATGGACACCGCGAAATAGTATAATTTTGAACAGTTTCCAAGTATGGAACCCAGAAAATCGCTGGAAAAAGTACAATCGGGAATTTCAACCCTAACTCGTAAACTTGTAGTCCTATACCATACAATTGACTCCAAACAGTATCCAATATCCATATTGACGTTACCATAAATTCTAAAACCATATATTCAGGATCATAACATTAACTCTACCATGCTCAAGAATGAAAAAACTTTTAAAACATACATTTGACTTGTGACAGAAGACGTATTTTTATATGTGTAGACATGCTTATGGATTATTAAGGAACAAACAAAGTTGAATTTGATGTTCCAAGAATGCGTGGAATTAAGATTGTAAAATTTAGGGTTTCAATACAATTGGAAACTATTTTTTCTATTGTATGGAGATCATTAACAAATTTGTCGGGGACCTTTACTAAATATGGTAGGGTCAATATTCAAATATTACATTTGAATTCAAAATTTTAAATTGAAATACATAGTAGACCTTGCACATTTTTGAAACAAATAATTATATTTTAAATTGATTTTTTTAATTGAAAAGGGTATTATAGTACTCTTAGTTCATTGTGTGCAAATTATTTTTTTTAGATCGTTTAGTTTTTTAAAAATTTAGTTCTTACTTTAAAAATATAATGAATTTAATTGGTTGGTAAAAAAACTTTAAAAAATGGTTTTATTAAACGGTGATTGCTCTAACACAAATACTTTGATCACAAATATCACCTACACGGAAATATAGAAGAGAGTAGGCCCAAAGTGAAGTAAATGACCACGTAACATTGTAACTATTACAATAAAATAAGCAGAAGAAAAAGATGAACACACCAGAGGAGAGCTAGTATATTCTCTCGGCTGTGGATACTGCTCTCAGGAATATAACAATGACTGTTATGTTATCTTTGCTGCCGCGCGCTACTGCTTCTGTAGCCAATCTCTTAGAGCACATTCCTGGCTCTTTCACTGTGTCTCTAATTATGTTTACAACCTCTTCTTTACTCAAAACATCCCACAGTCCATCACTAGCCATTACCTGATAATCAAATCATTAGTCTCTTGGATTAAACACGACAATGTCATAATCAAATTTGCATAATAAGAGGATCTCATATCAAGACTTAATTTCTTAGGTATGCTTATGTGCGACAATGGACTTCTCTTACCAGATATTCATCCTCTGGTGATAGTATAGTCTCCGTAATCTCAGGTTCAGCAGTCACAGCAGGCTTCAGATCATCATCACCAATAGAACGAGTGACCTGTTTCAATAGCAAATTATTGTAGCATTTGAATTGAACATGGTATCAAACAAAACCAAACCCATCTTTGTTTTATTTTTATTTCATTTTTTGAATAAGTGCTCAAGCAATATCCTACATTAAGATAAAAATAAAATATACATAACCACATAACTAAATACAATTAGCAAACGAATTACAAGCTCTAATAATTCAATTTTTTAACACATGAAGTAATACTACATAAATTCCCGGAAATGAAGTCCTTTAGTTTATCACTTACCACTAAGGATTCTAATGGATAGATTTAAGATTTTATCAACGTTAGAACAATACAAAAGGTCACATTTTACTCTATTTTATTATGTTAGAAGTATGTCTATTGATGTTAAATGGGTATGCACCATTTATGAAAATACTGTACTTAAATTTATTTTGAAAATATATAATTTTTTAATTTTTTGATTTTTAATTTACTTTATTATCTTTTTTAATGAAACTAACATATTAAAAGTTTCGACACCTCATGTATCGTATAATTATACTGAATTAGGATGTCAATTAATTGAGATGTGGTACTATTTGTCTATTCAACCTATGTACAAGAAAAAGAAAGAAGGCTTTGTAAATAAAAATAATAATAATAAAAAATAAAAAAGCTATCAAGGATTTCAATTTTATTTTATCCAAACTTTCATTAATATCAGTTTCAAAACTTTTCTTTCACTAAGAAAATAATTTTTTATTATTATTTTTTTGCCAATCCATTCTGACAATGTTACTCTTTAGAATGCAATAATTGAGACGCAATTGTTCCACCCAACTTGCCATCTATAAGACCATATACAGGAACATAAACCTAACCAATCACATTTGAGATATTGCTCAAGGAATCTCTTACAAAAGAACCCCCCACCTAAGTGTTCTTGATACTCTTGCATCATGCACACATCAAGGACTTAAACACAGCTCCACATCAAGGACTTAAACATAGAGCTCCAGAGTTGAAACCCAACCATAACACCAAAAGTTGAAACTAAGGATAGAGACACAAATTGGTCCTCTAATAGGACGGACTCATCCAGTTCGGGTCAAGGAATTCCTTAAAATAGACCCACCACGCCATAGTTTTCATGATGAGCATACATTACATTCTCATAGCCAATAAGTTCAGATTCTGTATATAAGAACTTTTATAACATAATAAATATTTGGTTTCTATAATATAATTATTTTTTTCTTTTTATTTTTTATTTTTTATTTTTTTATTGTCAACTAGGACAGAATCTGAAAGTTTTACAATATAAAGTTTTGTACTATAAATAACGGCATTTTTTTTTTTAGTTGAATTATAAGGGGAGGCTTCGTGTATGTATTTCACTTTACCAATCATGGAGACAGAGCATTGGGGTTGCGCAACATGGTCTCCAATAACAATAGTGTTAGACTTTAAGCAATGCAAATTTTGAAAAACTTAAAATAATATATATCATCACTGATGCAAACATCAAATGGATTTGTTAGGACAGTTAAAAAAAACCTGGAGTGCAGCAGGACCAACTCTCCATGTATCCACTTGCCATTTGACTTGTCCTCCTGCAGTAACAATACGCTCTCTCTCCTCAAGGCAGCTGGCAACATGATCCTAGAAAGTCAAAGTAATTCAGACTTAGATTTATAAATAATGCCTTAAAAACAACCACAGAACCAAGTCTAGATAAAGGAAATAAGTCTTGCTTACTCGACTTAGAGCATGAGCATGACCACCCTGACATAAGATCACCCTACAATCACCGGCATTAGCAATAAAGAGTTTGTTTCTAACTAACAAAGCAACAACAGCAGTGCAACCCGGATGCCAGTTTTTCTGAATGACTCTCTTGGAGTTACGAAGAGATTCCAGTTCATTTCTAAATTCAGTGTCTGTTCTAACAAATGCTTCCACCAATGAATCTACAGGACTGCGCTATTATATCAAATTATCAATTATAGAGGAAATCCATAATAGATAGGAAGTGCGAAAACTTCAAACAGAAAATACCTGCTGCTGTAACCTAGGTTTTGCAAAATTCTTGGCAATGCTCGAGCAGAAAACTCAGCCGCTGCTGAACCTGCAGAGCAAACATGAAGACACTTTATCATGCAATAAAAAATTGGTACCATTAGAAGAGAAGCTTATATAATAAAATATAAGTTAGTTCAGCAACTATTCAAACTTTGAATCAAACTTTGAAATCGACAGACTTTCTTTTCCCCGGAGAAAGGAGAGTTGGGGATCTTTCTCGATATAATTAGTACTCACCCCATAAATCATTTTGGATTGATTTTCTAGATAAAGCACGGTGCCAATATCGTCTTACTGATTTCAATTTGTTAGAATAGGCCTTATTATCCCCACCCATTGGGATTCTAAAAGGCTCATAGTAGTAGTTATATCGATGCCAATAAATTAGTGTAGCTGCCCTAGAAAAACCAAATGACTAATGTAATAAGTGTATTATAGGTTGTATTCTTACTAGGTCGGTAAGAGAAAAACAAAGAATTTCATGATATCACAGCATTTGGCTATTCCTAGTGTTGTATAGGGTTCACTTTGTCTCTAAAAGACAGCTTCTGCATATTAGAAGCACTTTTAGAGTGTTTATTTTGTCTTAAAACCACCATAAAAGAAGGTGGGATTGCATTTCCGGCTGACTGACACTGCTCCAGCACATGATGCACACTTGCCACCCTTTTCCCTGCACTACATTGCATGTACTGATGCATTCAGTGTAGCCCATGTACATGATGTTGTTTCAACCTATGTTACCCATTTTCAGTCTAGTTCCAGAAACATCTATCGTCCAAGCTCTACAAGACTACAACTAAGACCTTTAGCCTTGTCTTGCTATTTCCAATTTGATTCTAGCGGCAAAAGTTGGAAGTTCTTGATCATTGCATTGCACAATGACAGACTCTAAAAATGCCTGTGGTGAGTTAGTTCCAGCAAGGTCAAGAATTATAGAGCCTAAATTGAATGGCTCTAAATATTAAGAATGGAGTAAGATGGCCAGATTCGATCTACTTCATGTTCATAAGGATATTCAATTGGCTAAAGAACCACCTACTGTACTGGCAAAGCCAGCATATGGAATTTTGTCAATACACACCATCAGAGAAGTTGAACAAATCCAGTATCTTGAAAGAACCGGAAGAATATTCCAGTGTAGGAAAAAATCCCTAGAAAAATGACTTACTTTTTATTAAGAAGAAAAATCTATTTATATACAAATTAGGCTAACAATTAGAACCTAAAAGGTACGAGATTTGATTTTCTAGTTAACACTAGAAAATCACAATCTCCTTAAACAAGAAAATAAAAAATCCTTCCTAGTTAGTATAGATGAATGATTTATAGAAAATACATCACTGGGAGGAGAAGTCAAAGAAGACACTTACTACCTACCCTATGTTAGGATATAAATTACTAACTATCTGCAACTAATTTAAAATTGTAAGAGATAACATATACAAGCGCTTCTGTCTGACTGTTAATAAAATACTCAAATATGGTAACATTATCTCACAGTTATATGATATTTATCTAAATGGTTATATGGGTGTCTAAGGTGCCATTTGTTTGCACTTGACGAATCTCTTAACCAAATGGCTTAGATCTCAATCCATTAAAATAGATGTAGTAAGCATATGTATAGGGTATATTCTTCTTGGATCAGCAAATAAAAAACAATGTATTCTTCTCTTTGACTATAGATTTCACATTTATTTCCCCAAAATTTAGTCCCTAAAAACAAAGGATGAAATTAACCATACCTCTGTGACCATCAAAGATGCCAAAAACATGGATATCCTTCTCACTGCACATTTGAGGCATGAGAAAATGAGTATCCTCCATAGTCTCCCTTTTTCCACATGTAGCAAATGAACCCCAAGTAACTACTGGATAATAGATCAAACAATCGTTTACAGATTCAGTCCATATTTTTACATTGGAACCCATTTCATCAGAATAACTCTTGGCAGCATGTTCTCCCTGAGCAGACCAGTTAATAATTTCTTGATAGCATTCAACATTGTTGACCCTTTTTATGATCTTATCATCTTGAATAGAAGATTTATCAGGAACCAACTCTTCTTTATTCACACTATTTATTTTTTCCAATATTACTTCAAGTTCAGCAACTATTTCAGAAAAAGAAGGCCTAATTTCAGGGTTTGCATCCCAACACTTCTGTATTAATGACAAAATGCTAGCTGGTATGCCAGTGTCAAGACAAACAAGAGCAGGGCGCAGTCCACCAGAAACAACAGCAGCAGTAAGTTGCTGCTCCGTATAGTTCATCTCCAAAACAGTGTGTGCCTGCCAGGCATGTACATAAATAATTTATATAAATAAATAAGAGCCAAGTGGTATTAGTTATTAACAAAAGTAAGCACAAAGTCAAACACTAGTTAGCATTGGAAGTAGCAATTGAGTAGCTCTTAAAGTAGTCGTCGGAATAATAGTTCAGTATTATTTCTAGCGGTTTAATTAGTAGTTAGACATAAAATTACAATAAATATGTTGTCAACATTTTTACTTGTATTTATTACAAACACGATAGGAATGAGTCAACATAAACACATAACGCAAGTAATAAATGGGTCATTATCCAATCTGACACGCCAACACGGAATTAATACGTTAACCCAATTATTAAACGGGTTGAAACGAATTTTTTTAAGAAAAATTAATTTTATTTCATAAAAAATTATAAATAAAATATTAAAATTTCAAATTACATATACGTTCTGAATAAACGGGTGAACCCGTGACACGATTACGCCAAAAACAAACGCAGAACAATTATTAAAAGGGTTAAACGGTTCGATGCAGTTACTGACATTACACGATTATGGTCAACTTTAACCCTCAATAATCGATTTGTGTATATGCTTTTCATAGTTCACAAGAACAGAGAGATCTTTAAGACTTTTCATGTTCACACCAAAACATAAATATTATAATCTTTTTTATACTAAAATTTGGAGTCAAATGTTGGTTTTTCTAGCATGGCTAATGTCCATTTATTGTAAGATTGTGCCAAATAATATTGTCCCATGATATTTTTACTTAATCCTCAATAATCGGTTTGTGTAGATGCTTTTCATAGTTGGCACAAGAATAGAGAGATCTTAAATTTTCCTGAAGCAAGATAGATAATAAAACATTAAATTGTCCTAAAGCAAGTTACATGTGAATAAGATATATGAACCTGAGTTTCTGCACGAAGGTCAGTGTATGGGACGACACCAGTAAGAAGCTCACTGCGAAACAAGCATAACTTTTCACGTATTAAGAATACTAAATTCAAAGAAAATCATTCTAAGTTTGCAAAATTAAGAATAAGATTATGCAACTTTAATGCACAAGATATGAAAAACAATCCATACATAACTAGAGAGGATCAATAAGCAACTTCTTTAGCTATTTGACCAACTAAATTTCTTTATTATAGATCAATTACACTGCGGTAACTATAAGAACAAAAACAAATGCATTTAGGTTTATCTGCTTCTCATATATTTGCAAGATGGATTTTTCTTAAAGTTACCTTTCTAGGGCAATGCATCTGATGCACTAAGGACCATGTATAAATCCATCAAATGGGAAAGGAAAAGAATTTAAAATACTACAATTTTACAAATTATGAAGGAGAAGCATAGAGATTTTAGCAACTCATAGCTAAGCTAATCAAATAAAAAGCTTTGACAGTTGGGCACTGTTGTTGACATACTAGCAAGCTAAATATCTTGATTTTTGTTTTATTTCTTCTAAAGTTTTGAACAATCTTTGAAAGAAATGTCAATACGAGATTAACTCCCAAAGCCTAGGCATCAACTAAGGATTTTAAAGGTAAAAATAAATTCCAAACAAAAAATGAAGAAAAAAGTAGCAATAATTTACTCATCAAATATGCAACTATTATTCATTGTGTCAATATGAGATTTCTGTTTGAATATTGGAATAAATAAAATTACCATACTAAATCCTTACTTGATTGATATTCCAAAGCTGTAGACATCTGATTTCTCACTGTGGATTTCTTTCTTCAAAATTTCAGGAGCCATGTAAATGAGTGTGCCAACCATGTTTTTTTTATGGAAACCACCGGTCGGCTTACCAGAAGATCTCCAATTCTGAAAAGAAACTTCTTTGAGATTTGTCCTGTATTCAGCCAAACCAAAGTCCGCTAGGTGTGGATGAAGGTTTCTGTCAAGCTGCATACATAACATGCATGCAATTAGAGTTTTAAGGCTTATCTCTAACTAATTTGAAGCATTTACTGATGGATAATAAAAATAGAAGATTAGAGAACAGCTTAGGAAATTAAAAGCTTGTGAGGAAAATTACAAGAACATTTGCTGGTTTCACATCCCTATGTACAATCCCAAGATTATGCAGATATTGCAAAGCCTTTGCTGTAAGAGGAAAATAGCAGAATAGGCAAACTATTTAACATCATCAACCAAAATACTTACTGTATAACAGAAAAATGAAAATCTGAGAAGCAACTGCCAAAATTTACACTAAATCAACAAACTATATTCAAGTATATGCGCATATGTGTAATGGTAAAAATAAATAAATTAAATAAAATAAACATAAAACAAAATAAAACACTGATCCTTGTTGGATGCACAAAGTTATAATAGCCATTACTTGATAGTTTATGAGTACGAGATCAAACCATTAGCTCAGTTTAAATTTGACTTTGTCAAGTGCCGATTGCAATTCACCATCAAAACATCCAAGCACACATAGTACAGTAGCCCCTAAATAGTAGATTATTATTTCTGAATAATTTCGTTCTTTAACTTCCTAAGTCTTCCTTACTCAAGTTTTTTAGATCTTGTCTTGTTTGTCAAAGGAATAATCTCTTTAGTTTGGTAATTATCTATAAAAATGATCCCCAATAATCTTTTCTAGTCATGTGATCCAACATTGAAGTCTTTAATTAGACTTACAATATTTTGATGAAGGCAACGACAAATAATAACCTTGTAAGACAATGCACCAAGTAGCTTTTAAGGTCTCATGTCTAACATCAAAGTCCTAATTTAGAATTACAATATTTTGATGAAGGCAACGACAAAAAATAACCTAATAAGACATCGCACCAAGTAGCTTTTATGGTCTCAAGTCTGCAATAGCAAGTTAATTACCAAGCTACTGTTACCAAACAATTGTCATATCCCACAACCACTTAGTCCATTAAAGAGGACTCATCATGAGTACATCGTCTAACAGAAAGATAGCTTTAAAAGAAAAAGAACAAATTTAACTATCAATGAACAACTCTCTAATTAAAATAAAAATCCCGTTTCATTAGAATAACTCTGTAAGTCATATCTGAGTCCAATTCTCACAACAGTAGACATCAAACAATATCAATAAATTGGATTATATTGAACATCAGGAGCGACTAAGGAAGTTGATCACATTTCAAATCATGAGTCTGTCATCACATTTCAAATCATGAGTCTGTCGAACTCACAAATGAAACACAGACAAAAAAGTAAGCTACCATTAAACGTTTAATTTCCAGTTTAATTTCTAGGATTAAGTATCACAACTGTTTCAAATTCCACATACAACAATTTTACTTAATATATAAAAGCTACTCCATTCATATTGTTTGGAATAAGTCTCCGAAATCTAGACTTCCTAACAAAAGGAGCACAGGAGTTAATTAATTCCCTACAAGTAAACCAAATTTCAGAAGCCGAAATAAGCGTTGAACAAAAACAGTTTACCTAAATGGACAGCAATGGAGAGAACCTGTTCAATACTGGGACTCCACTCTTCTACATGTAACTTCTCCCCAAAATTTCTGGACTCATAAAATTCGAAGAAAAGCATATAATTGGGCGGTTTGGCATGTGCAGCGACCAATTTTGCCAATCCAGGATGATCCAGCTGGCTAAAATTTAATACAATCATCGTCACTATATAGATATATACACACAATATATGACGTAAAAGAGAGAAGGTAACCATAGAAGCTGCAATTGCTGATGGAACTTGTCAAGATCATGAGAAGTGGACAAGACTGGTTTTTTGACAGCCACTTTCTTTCCGGCCAAAACGGCTTCATAGACAACACTCTCAGCTCCTGAACAATAATTTAATTGACAACAATTGAGAATAGATTTAAACAAAAAAAAATGGTGGAGAGCAAATCGAAACTCTGTTACCTCTGGCAATTGGGGAGAGCAGAGTGTAGGAAGAAGGAGGCAAGTGAAGCGGGATTGAAGAGCTGGTGCAGCAGCCTCTGATGCATGTGTTTGGCTCCACAATCTCCAGACCCATCACTCCCTCTCTCTCGAATCGGTTCGAGTGAAGGATTTTGAAGACACAAGTGAAGCTTCCTTCACACTTTCGTGTTGGGGTGTGGTGGGGTCAGAAATTTGATAAGTTTGCTGCTTCTATTTTTTTAATCATGTGGATTTATTCTTTTGTGGCATGTGATCAATGAACGTTTTGATCGGATTGTTAGACCATCTCGAAATGGCCAAGGGACTCAGAACCTCAAATGCTATCCGACCTACTGCCTTATTAGGGATTGGGGTTATATGACTTTTCTCTAGTAGTTTAATCTCAGCCTTGGTCCAAATGCATCATGTAATAATAATAAATTAACGAGGGCAATTGGGCGGATTTGTGTTTTTCCGCACTTTACCACCCCAGTTCAGTATTACCTGTTCTATACTTTCCAACAGAAATTTCAGCATCTTCACTTAAATTTTGTGAAAAAATACTAATATTCCACGGTATGAACTCACGTCTCTCCATATTTATTATATATTATTATTGATTAATTTTTTCTTTGCACGTATTTATGGCTGATTAAAGTTATATTATCAATATATTTATTTTAAATAATATTTTAAAATTTTATTAATAAATTGTATAGAAATAATTAATAAAATTCTAACTAAATTAATGCCACATGATATTATTTATAATATTTTATTTTTATATTTAATTTAAATAATTTTTTAATGAATAAAATTGATATTCTTAAATATAGAAACGGTGTATAAATATTCAATTTTTTTTAGTGAGTAAACTACATAATTTTTTTAATCACTCTTTAAAATTTGATAAATAAATTTTCTTCTTTTTCTACAATTAAATGAATAATAAAATAATTACATATAAATAACATATATATATATATAATAATAATAATAATAATAAACAAATTGTGACATTTAATAATTAATTAAAATTAAATAGAAAAATAAATAATCTATATAAATATAAATATAATAAGGAGAAAATATGCAAATGCATGTGCAGTATTCAATACTTTTATATTTTTCTGATTTTTGAGTTTTTTTTAATTATCTTTTTAAATAATTCATATTCTAATTTAATTTAAATTCAAATAATTTTTAATTTTTTAAATTAATAATACAATATCAGATATTAGAAATATCTTAATCTAATCCAATCCAAATAGTTTTTCATGTCTAATTAGGATCGAATACTATTTGAATTGAATTAGGATACAACAAATAAATAAATATATATCTTATTTTTGAGTTTTTTTTAATTATCTTTTTAAATAATTAATATCCTAATTCAATTCAAATTCAAATAATTTCTAATCTTTTCAATTAATAATACAATATATATAAATTTTCTTGATTTTTGACTTTTTAGTTTTTTTAATTATCTTTTTAAATAATTAATATCCTAACTCAATAAATATCTTAATCAAATCCAATCCAAATAGTATTCAATGTTTAATTAGGATTGAATGCTATTTGAATTGAATTAGGATATTACTTATTTTGAATTTTTTTGTTTTTTTAATTATCTTTTTAAATAATTAATATTCCAATTCAATTCAAATTAAAATAATTTTTAATCTACATAAATATAATAAAAAAATTAATAATACTATATATATATATATATATTTTTTAAATAAGAAATATCCTAATTCAATTTTTTAAAATAAGTAATATCCTAATGCAATTCAAATAGTATTTTTAGTCTATTTATACAAATAAGCAATGAACTTGAAATTTACGCTTCGTCCAATATTCGCTTTTTCCGTCAATATTTGTTTTTTCCATCATACTAAGGTTCATCTCTTTTGATTTGATTTATCATCTTAAGATTGATCTCCCTCAATAATTAATGACTTTTTTTTCCCAGATTTTATTCCGTATTTCAATGGATTTCATGTTTCTTGAGTGACTGAATTTTATAACTTTTTTTAATAATTTTATCCGTGTTGTTTTGTAGATTCATATATTCACTTTCTCCATCACCTTAAGGTTTATCTCTTTTTATATTTTGATTTGATTTATCATCTTAAGGTTGATCTCCCTCGATAATTAATTACTTTTTATTCCAGTTTTTATCCCGTATTTCAATGGATTTTGTATTTCTTTAGTGGCTGAATTTTATAACTATTTTTTTGATAATTTTATCCGTGTTGTTTTGCAGATTCAAGTATTTACTTTCTCCATCATGTATGAAGGTTGATTTCTACATATATACACAGTAACATGCTTCCATACGTATACAAGAGATACAAAACATCATATATATATATATATATATATATATCAACCAAGTAATAACAGAATAAATGAGAGGGAATAAGGATTCCTTTAGTGATCTACTTCAAAGTTGGGAATAATCACAAGCGGATGAATTCCTCTTTTCACCAACTAAGAGCAACCCAGTGAAATGCTTCTACTTCTGTGTTTGTTTTTCAATTGCAGAATGTTTTTGTTTCTTTCTTATACACATACTCAAGTAACTGAACATCTTCTTGATATTGTCTCTAAATATTAGGGGCAGTTTACCCATGCTGGGTAACTGCCAATCACACGTGTCTTGTACACGTTGTGTCTTTGGGTGTAAAATCCAACATTCTCCCACTCACACAAAGAAGCAACATATTGGCTTTATACTCGCAAATAGTCAGTGTGACCAAAACGAAATGAATCAGTTTCCTGAAAGTCAAAACTTGACATAAATTCATTTTCAATCCTAGACTACTGACATATATTCACATCAGACACGTTCGGTCCCGTCGAACCAGTGATCTGACCTCAAGAGTACTCCTCAATCACTACCGTGTTCCTGGGAACCACAGTTTCATTGCTAGCGTGTGATAATTGTGAATACAGTCAGCATTTTCCAATCTACTCTAAGTTCAAAAGTCGATGAAAGTAACCGACATCACAGACATGCCACATATACCGAATTATCATGATCATAGAAAGACATGCTAATGATACAGTCATTACCTCAACACTCCAGACATAAGAGTGATTGTACTAAGGATCAATATTGGATGGTACTTGCACGATAAGAAGTTGGGACATACTCAATACTTATCTTCCATCAGGGCAACTTAAAAGCGTGCACGGTATAAAACATGCGCGACAATGAACCTTGCCATTTAAAACAGCGCATATGTTAATATATAGTTTATGTTCATTGTACGGACTATGGCACCATACCATCTCATGAACTTGATCGCTCCCACTGACTAAGTTAAGCGACTCGAAAGTTTAGGCCGGCTTGTCAGGTCTTATGAAATTGGAATCTCATAAGTGATCCTCCAATATGGTTTTAGAAGAATCTCATTTTGATAATATATCAAAGCGACATACTGTACACTTTCATGAGTTCTGGAATATCTAATTCACAAAACAAAATGTACAAGTCTCATCCCGCATTATCCTTAGATAACCGAGGCGGCTGTGGGTGCAAGTCCACCAGCCTCCAACACCTGACAACATACTCTCGGATGATAAGAAACATACTGTTTATTTATGCTATAATCAAACACAGCACTGAAAATATGAATCATACTAGAACATAGATAAGTAAACAAATATGTAAGGTTCACAATCTACATAGACCCAACGACCTGGTGTGCTTAGCAAACACGTCTCTAGTTAAAGCTTTGGTAAGAGGGTCTACTATCATATCATGTGTTGATATGTATCTAGTAGTTACATTCTTCTTAGTCACTATGTCCCTGACAAAGTGATACTTAGTCTCTATATGTTTAGACTTACTATAAAAATTAGCATCTCGGGTATAGGCAATTGCTGCCTGACTATCACAGTACACAGTAATAGGCTCAGGCTCACTCTCATCTAAGTTTAAATCCTCTAAAAACCTATTTAGCCAAACAGCTTCTTGCACAGCCACGAAGCAGGCAACAAATTCTGCTTCCATGGTGGACAGGGCTATGCAAGTTTGATTTTTTCTACTTCAGGAAATCGTTCCTTGACTTAAAATAAAAGCATATTCAGAAGTAGACTTTCTTTCATCTAAATCACCACCCCAATCCGCATCTATGTATCCAACTAGGCGATCATTACTGTCTTGCTAACACAGAGCATAATCAGCGGTACCTTTTAGATAAGCTAGGATTCTTTTCACTGCTATCCAATGTTTCTATCCTGGATTTGACTGATATCTGCTTACCAGTCCAACCGCATAACAAATATCTGGTCTTGTACACATCATAGCATACATCAAGCTTCCAATGGCACTTTCATATGGTACTCTTCGCATTTTCTCACGCTCTTGCGGAGTTTTCGGGCACATTTCTAGACTCAAGGTCTGAACTTTTGCGATAGGTGTATCCATTGGCTTGCAATTTTCCATATGGAACCTCTCAAATATCTTATGAATGTATGGCTCTTGAGATAAGGCCAAAAGTCTTTGACTTTGATCCCTTGATATTTTGACTCTTAAAATGTAGGAAGCCTCACCCATATCTTTCATTTCAAAAAATGTTGATAACCAGTCCTTCGTGGCAAGAAGAAGGGTTTTTTTATTACACGCCAGAAGTATGTCATCAACATATAAGGACATTAAAATGAAACCGTCACTGGACTTTTTCAAATAAACACAATGGTCCTCTTCCGTCATTTGAAATCCATATGACATAATTGACTTATGGAATCGAAGGTACCATTGTCTGGAGGACTACTTGAGTCCATAGATGGACCTCAAGAGTTTACAAACTTTTCTCTCTTTGCCTTTGGTAATAAAACTTTCAGGTTGTTCCATATAAATCTCTTCCTCCAGCCCTCCATTGAGAAAAGCGGTCTTAACATCCATTTGATGTAATTCCAAGTCCATATGTGCGACTAAGGCTAATATGAGGCGTATCGAGGCAAATCTCACCACAGGGGAGAATGTTTCTTCATAGTTTATACCCTCTTGTTGAGTATAACCTTTCGCCACCAATCTAGCCTTATATCTCTCAATCGAACTATCTGCCTTGTGTTTAACGCGAAGGACCCACTTATTTCCGATGGCTTTTCTACCTGGCGGTAGGTCAACTAAATCCCAAACTTTGTTACTTTTCATCGACTCCATTTCCTCTTCCATGGCCTTTATCCATAAATCTTTTGCCGGCGAATCGGAAGCTTCTTTTACATTCTTTGGCTCATCACCATCATGGGAAGCCAACATGAATGCTTCTCCTTCAATCTCAAAACGTCGTCGGGGAATTCAAATCCTTCTACCCATCCGAGTTGACGTTTCTGGATTTGAAGTATTAGGAACAACGTCACTCCTACTGCGATTTAGCTGTGGAGTTGATTCATCAGTCACTTGTCCATTCCCACTGGGAACAACATCCCTATGTACGGAGTTTAAGTCCTCTGATTCATTTTGCTCAAATAAATTAGATTCTCTCTCTACTTCACATCTCCGCGGAAATTCATTTTCCAAGAACACAACATCTCGTGATTCAATCTCAGATATAGTCCCATCTGAGTTTTCCCCTATCAGTACATATCCTTTCGATTGCTCAGGGTAACGAATGAAAATACATTTCTTTCTCCTAGCACCCAATTTTCCAAATGGGCTATTGAGATCATGTACGTAACAAGCACACCCCAAGGCCGCAGGTATGAGATCATGTACGTAACAGTTTTCTACCTGTCCATAATTCATATGGGGTCGTAGTCACATGCTTCCATACGTATACAACAGATACAAAACATCATATATATATATATATATATATCAACCAAGTAATAACAGAATAAATGAGAGGGAATAAGGATTCCATTACTGATCAACTTCAAAGTCGGGAATAATCCCAAGCGGATGAATTCCTTTTTTCACCAACTAAGAGCAACCCAGTGAAATGCTTCTACTTCTGTGTTTGTTTTTCAATTGCAGAATGTTTTTGTTTCTTTCGAATACACATACTCAAGTAACTAAACATCTTCTTGATATTGTCTCTAAATATCAGGGGCAGTTTACCCATGTTGGGTAACTGCCAATCACACGTGTCTTGTACACGTTGTGTCTTTGGGTGTAAAATCCAACAGGGTAGTCGCTTTCTCCATAAATATTCGTTTTCTCCATCATCTTAAGGTTCATCTCTTTTTATATTTTGATTTGATTTATCATCTTAAGGTTGATCTCCATCAATAATTAATGATTTTTTTCTTTCAGATTTTCTCCCGTATTTCAATGGATTTCGTATTTCTTGAGTGGCTGAATTTTATAACTTTTTTTTTTTTATAATTTTATCCGTGTTGTTTTGCAGATTCAGGGGAAGAACAAAGGTATTCAATAAGGTAGGTGATCACATTTTCTTATTATGATTATTTGAAATTTAGGAGTTCCAAGATAGGGTAGCTAATTTGAGGACTTTCTTTCAAGATGATAAAACTATCCTCAACCTTTGGATCCTTGGAACCTCACCGAAGTATGACTCAAACCATAGTACAAAAATGTTTTAAGAAGACCAGTCAAGAATGTGGATGGTATCCAAACATGAAAAAATAAATATCGGTTTATCAATGTATTCAACAAATGTAACATGTTTGTTTAACAATATGTTCAAAATATTTGGTTATTTTGTTCTTTACATGTATTTTATATAAATTTCAAATTTGAACTCAAGTGAAAAAACCATCCAATTCAATGTAGTGGTTAATCTGAGTTTTTATTATTATTTTTTAAAATTCATGATAGTTGAATATATTACATTTCAAAATAAAATAAAATAATACTCCACTAAATTTATTAAAAAAAATTATATTACATAAATTTACAAATTAAAAATACAATATAAAAAATAAAATTTATTTAAAAACTAAAATTAGGATCAGACCACTATTTCTATTTATTAGTTATTGATTTTAAATTTATTTTTTGATTTAAGTAATTTATTTAATTTTTAATTATATAAAATAAAAAATCATTAAATATTTAAAAATTACAACACATACATTTCTTAATTAATTAAAAACTTCAAAATATAATATAATATTTTTAAAAATTATGAAATAAATTCGACCTCGCTTCGCGCGGGCAAACGACTAGTTTATTATAATTAAAATAGAAGTACAATAATTTAAATATCCAACATCTAATGATCTTTTAAAATAACTAATTATTAAACACTTGTCATTTAAAATGTGTCCAACTAATTTGGTCAAATGACTAATTCAAGTAACCATTAATTTTAATCGGCTAATTACTATAAGGTATAGCTAATTGCCCAACAGTGTCTGAATTAGTGAAGTATTTGCTACGGCAGGAAAGTAACTATGAACCATTATAGGTCAGTAGAGGTCAAGAAATTTAGAGAAAGGAGTTAAGGACTTCGAACAAAAATACCAGGAGTCAAGTCAAGACAAGGCCTTTGGCCGAAAGTGCTTCTACCGAAGCACACTCGCCGAGTCCAAGCCCAGCAAGCATTCTTCGACCGAATAGACGACATAAGCCCAACAAGCCTTCTTCAACTGAATTAGACGACACAAACTCAACCGGCCCTTTCAACCAAATCAAATGGCAAGAGCCCAGCACACTTTGCTGACAGTAACAAGACAGTCCAGGCCCATCAGGCCCAATCCAAACAAGGTTTCTTGGAAATAGACAGATAGGGAAACCCTTTTCCATTACGATAAGGAGACCATTACGAGACGAACTAAGAGACCCAATCCATATGGGAACAGAATTCTTAGACCCCTTATAAATAGATGTCAAGAGTGATTATAAAAGGATCCGATTTTTTATTCATAAAAGAGAAACTCTGTTAAAACATTTCTGCAAACCATCAAACCATTTTTCTCAAGAAATCTCAACCTTAATATTTGGCTATGGTTTATTTGGCACCACATTTAGATAATCGAATAACTTTTTTTTAAATTATATTAAATAGTTTAAATAAAATTACATAAATTATTGCATTTGATTTAAAAGTTAGAGTACTTACTATTTTATTTTTAGTAATTAAAATCCTATATTTTATAAAAAATATGTCATGAAAATATACATGTACCATACAATTGGATGTAACTGTAGTGGTTCGGAACTACAGTTGATTCGGACCGGCTGGGCCGGATGGTTCAGAGTCTGGTTGAGACCGATTCCAAGTGTGAAGAAATCCTGCAAAATGGAAAGAGAAACGTTCGAACAAACCTAGGACACCGATATGGTGTCTGCCGTAGGCACTCCGACGCTCAAGTCAGTCTTGAACTTAAATAATAAACTTAAAGAAAGTATTAAAGTAAATATTGACTTCCTGTGGATAAACATTCCTGAAGAAAAAGCCTCTGAAGGAAGTTGACAAACACTTTGTAGAGCTCTAGGCTAGACTGGTTATGACTAGGAGGGTGACTGGAGTCTGGGGTGATTCACCGGAGTATGGTCAGAGACAATCAGTATCAATTTTGGCAGTGTTTTAGTAAAAATAAGAGTGTCGATTCTTCAGAGAATGGTCTCCTATTTATAGAAGACCGAGAAACCGTTAGGTGGATCTTGCCGAGATCCTTACGGAAGGATCTCCGTAAGATCCGGGATTTGGCGGTCAGGTGACTTGGTCAGTTTTGACCAACCTCGAAAGGTGCTGGGCCAATGGGCTTCTCGGAAGAATGTGGGCTTAACTCTCTCGGAATGATTAGGCCTAGGCCTGGGCTATGGCCTGCTGAACGTTTTGGGCCTGGGCCTTCGAATCCGAACCCGACTTAAAGATTTCGACCTATATAATAACACATCTAAATATAAAAATATGCTAAAAAAAGTGTTTTATTTAAAAAATTATTTTATTTACAAATTAAATAATAGAATGGATCGCCTTACTGCAATAACATATAAATGTACATGAAATTTTGAAAATATTCATCATCACAATGTTGATGTTAAGAGTAATGCTACACAGCTTACTCCTGCTGCCTACTTTCATTGCCTAGTTGTACGTGACAATAAATGATTAGATATAAATTTAATAATAATCAATTTATTAATTATTAATAAATTTTTTCATCCAATCAGCATTTGCCATGTAGGAGTAGGGAAGAATAGTAGTCACAACGAGTAGGCTATAAATCATTACTCTGATGTATGGAACTATTGGAGGATAATTAGTTCATTTGCATTTTTGGAAAAAAAAAATTGTTCTGATTACTGTCTCCTTATATTTGGATATATAATTAACTCCTATAGATTTTATTATAGTAAAATTGTAAATTTTTTAATCATTCATATATTTCTATCAATTTTTATATTATATTATAATATTCATATTTTATATTCCCTTTTATACTTTCAACCATTAATTTAACCATTTTTACATATTAATATTATATTCTGATCCGTACATAATATACCCGCTATGTTATAAATAGTCTAAGCATATTTTATATTTATAAATATATATTAAATAGTTTAAGATGAAATGGAGATCGGTGGAGAAGAAGATGATATGGACATTGTCGAATGAATTACATTCAACCATATCCATATTATTTTGTTATTGTGTTTGGATTAGGATGCATTTATTTTGTGTATTCTGGATTAGAATGCATTTCCGAGTCACCTCATGCATTATTTTATATTTAGACTTTGGTCATTATTAGATGAATATTTTTATTTTTCATGAGAATTGACTTCTAGGTTGTTTATCTATAACTTCAAGTAATGAATGAAATAGATAGAAATATTATTTATTTCAAAAATTAGTATGATTTAATAATTTATTATACATAATATTTTATATTTAAAGTGTGCCTCACTTCATAAAAGCATGTGAGGCTCTTTGCGCCTCATGCCTCGGGCTCTAGAAGCATTTGTGCCTTGCTGCACCTTTCGTCTTTCAAAACTATGATGTCCATATATATATATATATCATCCAGGTGAGTTATGGTACCTTAAAATTATATAAAGATTCGTGTAAGGTCTAAATTTGAGCAAGACTTGCTTTACACCCTAGTGTACATGACACTCTCTTGCATCATTATCCTAATCCATTCTCACAATGTTAGTCTTTAGAATGAATCGATAGGGAAATTGAACGCAAGTAAACTAGCTCTAACACCATTTGAAAAGAGACGCAACAAATCCATCCAACTTACCATCTATAAAACCATACACAGAATATAAACCTAACCCCTTCAATTTAAGACATTGTTCAAGGAGTCTCTTACAAAAGAACCCCCTACCTAAAAATTCTTGATACTCCTACATCATGCACACATCAAGGACTAGAACACAAAGCTCCAGAGTTAACACCATAAGATGTAAAGAAACCAAACCAGTACACCAAAAGATATAACCAAGGATAGAGACACAAATTGGCCCTCTAATAAGATGAATCCTTCTAGTTTGGGGCCTTACTTCAAAGAATTCTTTAAAATAGCCCAACCATAATTTTCATGATGTGCATACAGCACATTCTCATAGCCAATAAGTTCAGATTTTGTACATAACAACTTCTATATTATAATAACTATTCTTTTTTCTTCTTCTTCTTTCCAACTAGGACGATGAATCATAAAAGGCTGACAATATAAGGGGAAGACTTTGTGTATATATCTCACATTTCCAATCATGGAGACAAAGTATTGGGGTTTTCTCAACATGGTCTCTAATAACGATAGAGCGAGACTTTAAACAATGTAAATTTTGAAAAACTTAAATAATAATATATAGCATCAGTGATGCAAACATCAAATAAATTTATTAGGATAGTTAAAAAAAATAGAGTGCAGCAGGACTGACCCTCCATGTATCCACTAGCCATTTAACTAGTCCTCCTGCAATACTCTCTCCTCAAGGCAGCTGACAACATGATCCTAAAAAGTCAAAGTCATTCAGTCTTAGATTTGTATGTAATGCTTTAAGACCAACAATAAAACGAAGTCTAGATAAAGTACATAATTCTTACTTACCTGGCTTAGAGCATGAGCATGACCACCCTAACATAAAATCACCCTATAATCACCGTCATTAGCAACAAATAGTTTGTTTCTAACTAATGAAGCAACAACAACGGTTGCACCCAGACCGGATGCCAGTTTTTCTAATGACATGGATTTACGAAGAGATTCCAATTCATTTAAAAATACAGTGTCTTGTTGAAGTGTGATTCTCAATCAATCAACAAAATGGTTTGAATATTAACTACAAACGTTATTTTCAGCAATATTAATTAATAAGTTACTCCTCTATTTATGGAGAGTAATTTTCTTTTATTAATATTTATTTATTCTTTTATTAATATTTATTTATTCCCTTGTAATGCTCTTGATATGTTGCCTATATAAGAGACTTTTCTCATTCTAATAAAACATAGAACATTACATAAGTTTATCTATCTGATTATCACTTACTCTTTGTTCTTCAACATTGTGGTATCAGAGCCACCAGTAAGTGAATTTGTAGTTAATCAGATATTACTTATGTCTAGTAGTGGCAATAGGAGTGTCATGGGGGCTACACCACCTCTTATTCCCATTTTCAAATGAGAGAATTATGAGTTCTGATCTATACGATTAAAGATGTTACTCAAATCACAAGGTGTTTGGGATTATGTAGAGAATGGATACACAGAACCTGGTGTAGAGACAGTCCTCACAGCAGACGAACAAACCAAACTCAAAGAAACAATGAAGAAATTTGTAAAGTATTGGCTATTATTCAACAAGTTATCCATGGCAGTGTATTTTCACACATTGCAATAGCAACTACATCCAAATAAGCATGGACTGTACTGCAAAAAGAATTTCAGGGAGACTCAAAAAGTGATGGCGGTTTGACTCCAATCTTTCCGCAGAGATTTTGAGATGCTTCAAATGAGGAATGATGAGAGTGAATCTAATTTTAAGCTAAAGATGCTAATTTGATCAGCCAAATGCGCACATATGGAGTCAAAATCGACTATCGAACAATTGTTGAAAAGGTACTTTGCATCTAAGTCCTAAATTCGATCACGTTTTCGCTACTATTGAGGAATCAAAAGATTTGGATATTTTTACTTTGATGAACTTAGGGGTTCTTTACAAGCCCATAAAGTTAGAACCAATAGAAATATTGACAAAACGAAAAACAAAACTTTTCAAGTGTAGGATAACAATAATAACAAATGAGGTCGTGGTCGTGGAGGATCTAGAGATCGTTTTACTTGGCAAATACGATCCATTAGACACGGTAGAGGCCGTAATGATGATAGGCGACGATACTTACAAAACATTCGGTGCTATAATTATGGGAATTATGGACATATGCAGGTAGATTGTTGATCTAAGAGGAGTAAGCAAATTTTACAACTGGAGATGGGAGTAATGATACATATATAGAAGAAGAAGAGAAACTCTTTATGGCTCACAATACACTGGGTGAAGACAATCAAAATCATATTTGAATTAGCGATAGTAGATGTTCAAATCATATAATTGGATTAAAACATCTTTTCCCAAACCTTGATGAAACAAATACACAAACAGTGCAGCTAGGAAATGGAAGCACTCTTCTTGTGAAAGCTAAAGGGATTGTTAGCATTCAATTAAGCTTAGTAAAAACTAAATGCTTACATAATGTCGAATATGTGCCTGCTTTGGGGTTCAACCTCATTAGTGTTGGGCAATTGATGTCATGTGGTTACTTGGTACTATTTGATAATGGGGAGTGTTTCATTAAAGATAAACAAATATAGAGAATTTTAGTGAATATAAAAAAGACTTCAAACTAAATGTTTCCTCTTGATGTTTCTCAAATAGGGAACTTTGTACTTACAGCAAGAGAAGATGTTTAATTCATATTATGGAATATCCAATATGGACATTTACATTTAAAGGGATTGTAGTTACTCCGAGATAAAAATATGGTCACATGCTTACCAAAGATTGATGACATTAAGTTATGTCAAGGATGTGTATATGGAAAGCAGACACAAAAATCATTTATTGTGGGTATAACTTGGAGAACTTTATCTTATTTACAATTGCTTCATGCTAACTTATGCGGTCCTATGCAAACAATGTCTCTGGGAGGAAGTAGGTACTTTCTTTTAATAAATAGATGATTATACCAGAATGTCTAGAACATACTTTCTTCAATGTAAAGATCAGACTTTTGAAAAATTCAAGAGTTTCAAGTCCTTGGTGAAGAAGCAAAGTGAGTGCAATATCAAAGTTTTACGAACAGATAATGGAGGAGAATTTGTGTATAATGGATTCAACTCTTTTTGCAAATAGCATGGAATGCATAGAGAGATAACGATGCCATACTCTCTTGAACAAAATGGTGTTACGGAGCGAAAAAATCATACTGTTGTTGAGATGGGCAGAAGCAGTAGCTATAACTGTGTATCTTCTTGATATATCTCCTGCAAGAGTAGTACAAAATCATACTTCATTTGAAACTTGGAACGTATACAAACCTTTTGTAAGTCACTTACGAATTTTTTG
Source organism: Cardiospermum halicacabum (assembly GCA_031304145.1). Lineage (NCBI taxonomy): Eukaryota > Viridiplantae > Streptophyta > Magnoliopsida > Sapindales > Sapindaceae > Cardiospermum > Cardiospermum halicacabum. Next base: position 27,061,491 of record CM062393.1, on the reverse strand, counting down.
TTCTATTTGTTATGCTTTGATCACATCAGAAAATAGAAAGAAATAAGATACTAAGTATCATCAGTGCATACTTGTAGGATATGACATGTAACCAAAAGCATACATATTATTAGATCCTACAAATAATAGAATCTTAACTATGAGAGATGCTGTATTTGATGAGAGTTTAAGTTGGCAGGAAAATGTTACAGCAACATCTAGCAAATTATTGAAAATGATGAACAATAGGAAGAATACAACAACAATCATCCAAAAAAACTGTGACACCACCTGATACACCTTCATTGTTATCAAATCCATAGTCTCAAGAAGAATCTGGTGGCTCCTTTACTGTAGGAGAATTATCTACTCCATCTGCTCTTAGAAAATATAGATTCTTAGTGGATTTATATGAAACATGTGGAGTTGCACTAGTTGTTGCTGATCTAATTAATTTTGAAGAAGCTTTTCAAGAGAAGAAATTATTATGTGCCATGGAAGAGGAGATCACTACTATTAGCAAGAATCAAATTTGAAACTTATGTGATTTACCTACAGGTAAAAAGGCGATTGGACTTAAATGGGTGTTCAAAACAAAACATGGAGTAGATGGTAAGATCCAAAAGTACAAAGCATGACTGGTTGTGAAAGGATATGCACAACAAGCTGGGATTGACTTTGAAGAAGAAATTTCTCCCGTGGCTCGATTTGAGATGTTTCGAATATTCTTAGCCTTGGCAACTCAACAACACTAGCATGTCTACCAATTTGATGTAAAGTTAGCCTTTCTCAATGGTGATCTTAATGAAGAGATTTATGTTGAAAAGGGAAAAGAAGAACAGGTGTATAAGTTGAAGAAAGCCCTTTATGAGCTTAAACAAGCGCAATGAGTATGGTACAGTCGCATTGATCAGCATTTCATGAATAATGGTTTTAAAATGAGTGAAATGGAGCCTACCTTTATATGTGGAAAAGTTAGATGATTGAGCTTTCATAATGGTTTGCTTATATGTAGATGATATGATTTATGCAGGATGAACAAGAACCATTATTGATAAATTGAAGGATCGGATGATTAATGAAATTGAGATGACTGACTAGGGCTTATTACAATACCTTATTAGTCTTAAAGTAAAGCTATGTGATGATGGCATATTTCTCTCACAGGAGTTTTATACCAAAGAACTACTTCAAAATTTTGGTATGTTGTATTGTAAAATGGTTAGTGCTTCTTTAAATGTTAATGATAAATTTGTCAGTAGAGATGGTGAAAGAGCAACTAATTCCACCTAGTATAGAAGTCTTGTTGGCGGGTTAATTTACTTAACACATACACACCTAGATATTGCTTTATCAGTTAACACAATTTCTAGATTCATGTAGAAGTTATCACAAGTACATTTTGGAGCTACAAAATGGATTTTGCGATATAGTGCTGGTATAGTAAGTTATGAGTTTTGGTATTCTACCAACTTTAATGAACATTATGATGGAAAACTATATAGTTCCTCGAATTCTCATTTTGCCAGTTGTATCAATGATTGGAGCAGTGTGTCAGCCCATGTTTTCACTTTAGGATCGGGAGATATTGCATGGAGCTTTAAAAGGCAACCTAAAGCAGCTTTTTCTTGTACTGAAGCAGAGTATGCGATAGTAGCTTTTGTAGCATGTCAGGCTATTTGATTGAGATGAATTTTGAATGATTGGCAACAAGAACAAAATGCAACAACTAATGTTTTCTGCGACAACGAATCGACTATTTTCATGACTAAATATCCAGCATTACATAATCGAACAAAACACATAGATACATAACTACATTTTATTAGAGATTTGGTGGCTAGAAGAGTTGTCGATGTTCAATACTGTAATACTCATGATCAGTTGGCAAATATCTTGACAAAGTCATTGTCAAAGGAAAAGTTTTATTTTCTCAGAAGCTTACTTGGAGTTTGTGATTTCGAATCAAGACAGGGTATTGAAGTGTGATTCTCAATCAATCAACAAAACGGTTTGAAGATTAATTGCAAATGTTACTTTCAGCAATATTAATAAATAAGTTACTCCTCTATTTATTGAGAGTAGTTTTCTTTTATTAATGTTTATTTATTCCTTAGTAACATTATTGATATGTTGCCTATATAAGAGACTTTTCTCATTCTAATAAAACATAGAACATTATATAAGTTTATGTATCTGATTATTACTTACTATTTGTTCATCAACATGTCTTTCTAACAAATGCTTTCGGCAAAGGACCTACAAGACTGCGCCAGTGGCACGTGGGGAACATTGGTGTCGATATCACCGTAGTTGGCTATTTGTAGAGTTTTATAAAGTTCACTTTGTCTTTAAAAGATAGCTTCTGTATATGAGCAACACTTTTACAGTGTTTATTTTGCCTAAAACCACCATAAAAGAATAAAAACACCATAAAAGAATGTGAGATTGCATTTCCATGCATGCAGCGTTGCACGCACGGGTGCATGCAGCGTTGCACGTGCCAGTATGTTGTTTCCATCTCTATTTACCATTTTCAGTCTAGTTCTAGAAACATCTATCGTCCAAGCTCTGCAACTAAGTTTTTTTACCTTGTCTTGCTATTTCCAATATGATTTCTAACGCAAATTGGTTGGTGTTTTTTTATCATTCCAACTAAAAAATATTTGTGGCAAGTTAGTTCCGGCAATTAGGGGTGTTCATAAATATCCAATCCGCAATATCCATCCATGATCAGGGTGATCCAATCCGAAAAGTGAATATCCGATCCGATGATTAATATTCCGGATATCCGAACTCCGAATATCCGGAAAAAGGCGTATCAGATATGGAATATGATTTTACATTTTTGGATATCCGGTTTTTTAAATAAAAGATTGATTTCGTTCGGTTAATGTTATAAACATATATATTTTAATCTGACTTCAATTAAAAATGTTGAATCCATAATATTTTTTAAATAAAAACTGAATGCGCTCAATGTTATGAAAGATTGACATTTTGACAAAGCAGTAGAATTGTTTTTAAATTATTTTGATTAATGTTATACTTTAATTTAATTTATTATTTGTTGGGTAAATTTATTAATTTATTACCACCGAATAATCCGGTGATCCGATCCGATATTTTCGGATATTCAAAGTCCGGATATTTATAAATTTCCAGACCGAATATGGAATGAATTTTTACCGATCCGGAAGGTGCGGATATCCAGCTTACTGGACCGGATCGGATTGATCCGTTTGAACACCCCTACCAGCAATGTCAAGAATTATTGAGCATAAATTGAATGACTCTAAATATTAAGAATTGAGTGAGATAATTATAGTCTATCCGCTTATAGTCTATCCGTTTAATGTTGATCAGGATCATTCGGTTAAAGAACCATTTAATGTATTGACACAAAGAAAGTTGAACAATTTTAGTATCTTGAAAGAATCCGAAGCATATTTCAGGGTTGGAAAAAATCCCTAAAAAAAATTACTTACTTTTTGTTGGGAAGAAAACATCTATTTATATATAAATTACACTAACAATTAGAACTTAGAATGTATAATATCAGAAAATTACGATCTCCTTAAATAAGAAATAAAAATGTGAAAATTTGCAAAATTAGACTTTATAAACTTTTTTTATTTTAGTTTTAAAGCAACCCTAATTTTTTTCACTTTTAAAATTTTTGTTTAAAAAAATTGTAAAAGTTAACTTTTAAAAAATATATATACAAAAAAAGAGCTTCCCGGTATGTATTACCAGGAAGCAAATAAAAATTTGTCAGCTTCCCAATATGTAATATCATGAAGAAAAAATTCGTTTTCTAGTAGTACACATCCGGAAACAGAATTGATTTTTACCTATCTCCTAACCTGTAATACTAGGAAGTGAAAACTTAACTTCCCGATATTATACACAGGGAAACAGATAAAACTCAAGTGTTATTTTCTGGTGTGTACTGCTAGGAAGTGAATTTTTACTTCTCAGTATTACACACTGGAAAACTAAATTTCAACTGTCTATTTTCCGATACATAATACCCAAAAACTACTGAGTTATTTTTTTAATATCGAGAGGTAAAATGGTTATTTTAATCTATTTTTGAATATATATATATATTAAAAACTGCATCAAGCAACTTGAATTTCAACTTCTACAACGGTCATTGAAAAGTTCACTGTAGGATTAATCAGCTCTGTAAGAGAAATACAAACTGCATTAAAAATTACATTGCAGCTAGAAGTTTGAGTTACGGTTCTCCCAAAGTTAATGAGAAAATATAGGTAAAAATTAATCTGCTCTGTGGTTAAAAGAAAATTTTAAGTTTTTATACAGCTCAGCTTTCATAGATGACTAAATATACAGCATGCTACAAAGATCCATACAGGTGTATTTCCATATCAACACCCTACAGAACCATATTTTCCAACCATGACAGGACCTGTACTTCATAGTAACTAAATGGAAGATCTCAACATGCCTATATGATAAGAAATAAAGCATATCCTTGCTAGGATGGTTCCCGGTCATGTGGGGACCATGGTTATGGGCTTTGTAATATTAAGGCCCATTAGGTTTTACCTTAAGTTGTTGCTATATAAACTTAAGATGGGTTACCAGGTTTGGAGTGGTGACAGATTTTGAGGCAGAGAAAATCACATCTCTTCAGGAGTAGATTCAAGTATTGGTTTCAAGAGTTCAACAAGTGAGGGATCGTGAGAGAGCGAAACACTTGTGAGGAGAAACACTTGAGTGATTGTTGAGAGTGTGGATTATTCATTATTGAGTGTTGGGTAAGTGAGTGTGTACTCTTCCATCTTAATAATATTATCGGCGCCTCCGTGGACGTACCCGCAATTTGGGGAACCACGTAAATCTGTGTGTCTACTCTTTCTGTAGGTTTATTATTATCCATTACTGTTGGGGTATTATATTTGCTGCCTGTTTCCGCATTAGGTTAGCATAATATATTCTTGCAATCAGGGGTTTTTCCTAACAAAGTGGTATCAGAGCTTGGGTTGTCAGATTGCAAAGATGAGTATGGATAATAATCTAAACTTGAGTAGAATGGTTACTTTGTCTGGTTCTAATTATCACGTTTGGAAGGGTAAGATGGAAGATCTCTTGTATGTGAAGGATTTTCACCTACCTGTATTTGCCTTGGAGAAACCTGAAGATAAGACTGATGCTCAGTGGAATTTGTTACATAGGCAAGTATGTGGGTTTATTAGGCAGTGGGTTAATGATAATGTTTTGAATCACGTGAGTGGTGAGACTCACGCTAGAACCTTGTGGACAAAACTTGAGGAGTTATATGCTCGGAAAACTGGAAATAATAAATTATTTCTGATGAAGCAGATGATGCATCTAAGATATGATGATAGTGCTCCGTTGACAGATCACTTGAATACCTATCAGGGTATCATAAACCAATTGGCAGGGATGGGTATTAAGTTTGACGATGAGGTGCAAGCTCTATGGTTACTTGGAACACTTCCAGATTCATGGGAGACCTTCAGAATGTCTTTATCAAATTCTGCCCCGAATGGTACAATAACCATGGATATGGTAAAGAGTAATATTCTGAATGAGGAGATGAGAAGAAAGACTCAAGGCTCAACATCTACTTCAGAAGTCCTTATTACAGAAAGAAGTGGGAGAAGTATGAATAGAGGTCCAAGGAATAAGAACCAGAGCAGAAGCAGGTCAAACAAACATTCTAATGTTGAGTGTTATCATTGTCACAAGAAAGGGCATATCAAGAAAAATTGTAGATTGCTGAAAAATGATAAGAAGAAGGATGCCAGTCAAGAAAAGAAAAGTGAAGGGGAAGATGACAGAGTTACTGCTGTAGATGATGATTTTTTGCTTGTGTATGATGACCTCATAAATTTCACAATACATGAGACTAGCTGGGTGATTGATAGTGGGGCTTCAATACATGCTACATCAAAGCATGATTTCTTCACATCTTACATTGCTGGTGATTTTGGAAGTGTAAAGATGGGAAATAATAATGAGGTTAAAGTCATTGGATATGGTGACGTGATATTGGAGATAGATAACGGCTCCAAGTTGATTTTGAAGAATGTCAAACATATCCCTGATATTCGTGTGAATATCATCTCTACAGGAAAGCTTGATGATGAAGGATATTCCAACTTTTTTGGTAATGGTCAGTGGAAGCTCAGTAGAGGAGTTATGGTAGTGGCCAGAGGTAAGAGACAATCTAACCTATATACGTTGCAAGCTAAGCTTTCAAAATCTGTCATTAATGCAGTTCAGGATGGGGATAAAACTGAATTGTGGCATAAGAGACTTGGGCATATCAGTGATAAAGGCTTAGATTTTCTGAGCAAGAAGATGAAAATTTCTGATTTGAAGAACCCAGAAAAATTGAGGGGGTGTTCCCACTGTTTGGCAGGAAAGCAAAAACGGGTTAGTTTTCATCGCTCTTCATCTAAGAGGAAATTAAATATACTTGACCTTGTACATTCAGATCTCTGTGGGCCTATGAAGGTGAAGTCACTTGGAGGTGCCTTGTATTTTGTGACCTTCATAGATGATTATTCAAGGAAGACTTGGGTTTATACCTTGAAGACTAAAGATCAAGTTTTGGATGTGTTCAAGCAATTTCAAGCACTGGTTGAAAGACAAACGGGGAAGAAATTGAAGTGCATCAGAACAGATAATGGGGGAGAATATACAGGTCCTTTTGATGAGTATTGTAGACAGCAGGGTATACGTCATCAAAAGACAACTCCTAAAACCCCTCAGTTGAATGGTTTAGCGGAGAGGATGAATAGAACAATAACTGAAAGGATGAGATGTTTATTATCTCATTCTCAACTGCCAATGTTATTTTGGGGTGAAGCTTTGGGTACTGCGGTACATGTTCTAAACCTCACGCCTTGTGTTCCATTAAAGTTTGATGTACCTGAGAAAGTTTGGACATGTAAAAATGTGACCTATGACACTTAAGAGTCTTTGGGTGTAAGGCTTTTGTGCATGTTCCTAAAGATGAAAGATCCAAACTTGATATGAAAACCTGACAGTACATTTTTGTTGGTTATGTCAAGATGAGTTCGGATATGATTTTATGATCCGGCTGCAAGGAAGCTGGTGAGAAGTAGAGATGTGGTGTTCATGGAAGACCAAATCATTCACGATTTTGAGAAGTTTGAAGATTCGGAATCAAAGAGGAATGAAAGTTTGGTTGATTTAACTCCTAATATTTCCATGAACAGCCTATGCAGGTTGAAGATTGGGAGGCTGTAGATGAGACAGGAGATTCCTCACACCCTAATGAAGATGCCGAATCGATGAACAATTATCGGTTCCTGATGATCTTCATGATGTTCAACCTAGGAGATCTGCTAGAGATCGACGTCCCTCTACTCGATATTCTCCCAGTGATTATGTGTTGTTGACTGATGGGGAGAACCCGAGTGCTATGCTGAAGCTATGGATGATGAGCATAAAAAGGAGTGGCTCATTGCAATGGAGGATGAGATGGAGTCCTTATATCAAAATCATACATATGCTAGTGAGGTTACCTGAAGGTATGAGACCTTTGAAGAATAATGGGTTTATAAATTGAAGCATGATGAGTTCAGTAAACAACCCAGGTACAAAGCTAGGCTGGTTGTAAAGGGTTTTAACCAGATAAAAGGTATAGATTTTGATGAAATTTTCTCCCCAGTTGTTAAGATGTCATCTATTCGATTGTTTTTGGTTTGGCAGCTAGCCTTGATCTAGAGATAGAACAAATGGATGTGAAGACAGCTTTTCTTCATGGTGACTTAGAAGAAGAGATTTATATGGAGCAGCCAGAGGGTTTTGTTGTTAAGGGAAAGGAAAGTTTTGTGTGCAAGTTGAAGAAAAGCCTTTACGGTTTGAAACAGGCGCCTAGACAATGGTATAAAAAATTTGAGTCGGTGATTGCGAGTCACGGGTACAAGAAAACTAATTCAGATCATTGTGTATTCTTTCAAAAATTCTCTGATGATGATTTTGTGATATTATTGCTCTATGTGGATGACATCCTTATTGTTGGTCAGAATATCTCTAGGATTAACAGTCTGAAAAACTTGCTGAGTTTATCTTTTGTCATGAAGGATTTGGGGCCGGTTAAGCAAATCCTTAGGGTAAGAGTTATAAGGTGTCGGAGTGCCAAGAAATTGTGGATGTCACAAGAGAGGTACATTGAAAAGGTACTCCAAAGGTTTAATATGAATTATGCTAAAGCGGTTAGTTGTCCTCTTGCTAATCACTTTATGTTAAGTTCCAAGCATAGCCCTTCTACTGAAGAAGAAGAACAAGAGATGGAATGAGTACCTTATGCCTCAGCAGTTGGAAGTTTAATGTATGCCATGGTGTACACGGCCAGATATTGCTCATGCAGTTGGAGTAGTGAGTAGATTTCTTTCAAAGCCTGGAAAGAAACATTGGGAGGCAGTTAAGTGGATTCTTAGATATCTGCAGGGAACTTCAAAAGTATGCTTATGTTTTGGAGGTGACAAACCGGTGTTGTCTGGATACACCGATGCAGATATGGCAGGTGATATTGATTCACGAAAATCCACTTCGGGTACTTGATTAATTTTTCAAGGGGAGCTGCCTCTTGGCAATCAAGGTTACAAAAATGTGTTGCATTGTCTACGACTGAAGCTGAGTTATTGCAGCCACAGAAGCATGTAAAGAGTTGATATGGATGAAGAAGTTCTTAATTGAACTGGGATTGAGCCAAGGCAAGTACCAGTTGTTTTGTGATAGTCAGAGTGCAATCCACCTTACAAAAAATTCTTCGCTTCACTTCAGATCTAAACACATTGATGTCAGATATCATTGGATTAGGGATGTCATAAATGACAAGGAGATAGAGCTTGAAAAAGTTCATACTGATCTTAATGGATCCGACATGCTCACGAAGACACTGCCAAGAGAGAAGCTTGAAGTCTGCAAGGAGATTTCCGGGTTGGCGTATCCCCCACATAATCGGGAAGGGGAGATTTGTTAGGATGGTTCCCGGTCATGTGGGGACCATGGTTATGGGCTTTGTAAATTAAGGCCCATTAGGTTTTACCTTAAGTTGTTGCTATATAAACTTAAGATGGGTTACCAGGTTTGGAGTGGTGACAGATTTGAGGCAGAGAAAATCACATCTCTTCAGGAGTAGATTCAAGTATTGGTTTCAAGAGTTCAACAAGTGAGGGATCGTGAGAGAGCGAAACACTTGTGAGGAGAAACACTTGAGTGATTGTTGAGAGTGTGGATTATTCATTATTGAGTGTTGGGTAAGTGAGTGTGTACTCTTCCATCTTAATAATATTATCGGCGCCTCCGTGGACGTACCCGCAATTTGGGGAACCACGTAAATCTGTGTGTCTACTCTTTCTGTAGGTTTATTATTATCCATTACTGTTGGGGTATTATATTTGCTGCCTGTTTCCGCATTAGGTTAGCATAATATATTCTTGTAATCAGGGGTTTTTCCTAACAATCCTGTCAGATAATCAAGGGGACACTGCTCTTGAAGTGAAGAAGAAGAAAAGTGATGATGATGATGGTAATGATGATGTGACTCATACATTAACTAACAGGAACTCAAACATTAACCTTGACTCCCAAAATAGAAATATTATCCATGCCAAAAAGACCAACATTTGACTCCAAATCTTAGTGTTAAAAAGATTATTATACTTATGTTTTGGTGGGAACATGAAAAGTCTTAAGGATCTCTTTGTTCTTGTGCAAGTGTGAAAAGCATATACACATACCATCACATTTCCTAATATATGTCAAGATTTTATATGTAAAAATCAGAAATCTCTATTACAGAGAATGAATTTATATACTAGCCCAAAAATTCTTTCTGAAATCTATCTAATTCTATATATGTACTAATACTTGACAATCTTGAATTATATCATAACTGGGGAGGCTGGTCATTAGAGAACTGCAAAAGAAAAACATTAACTTAATTGAGAATGTAAATATATAACTTTGAGTAGAATAGTCTAATGTAGATACTTTTGGATTGAATGTTACCTGTTGGATGAGTTCTGTAAGATCATCACAGGAACTAGTTGAATTATTCTCCAAAATTGGATTCGTCTGCTCTGGACAATGCACAGCAAGCGGAAGCGGGTAGACATTATCTAGGGATGAATATCCGCCATCTAAAGGATAATGACCTTCTTGTGCAATAGATTGCTGGTTAAGTAGTGTCATATCTGGTTCCTCTTGAGCTAGGATAGGCATTTGATGAGGATTGGGACAGTGAGAAATGAATGGATAGCTATTAGGAAGTGCAAGCGCGTAGCAGTGATTGTTGTAACTAGGCTGCAGAGATGAACTCGCCATGTATTCATCAGGAAATTTCATAGTTGAAAGAAATGCTGGTGTAAAGTTCAATTCCCTGAATTGTGGGGGAGCTACTACGTTAGGCATCATCAACTGCTGAGGCGGATAGAGAAATTGTTGCGCAGTGTTCAGTTGTTGTTGATGTTGGAGATGAACCTGATTATTTATAGACGAATACAATCCGGACTGCATACCCGTTAATGCTTTATTTGCTGTCTCTGCGCGCATTTGGTTCTCTTTTTCCTCTTCATCCTTCTTTTTCCTCCTGTATTTCTGCAAAACAATTTACAGGATTTTTGATCTATAACACTCTTTGTCACGCTCTTTAACACATACAGAATCATCACAAAATAGTTACCTGTAAATGACTCGCAACCTGATCTCTAGACAAACCTGGTTCATTCATAAGCTTCAAAATCTTTTTCGGATGAATCACTATAATAAAACACACAAAACCAAAACCAATCACTATTTACCAACTTAACTAAAAAACAACTAAACAGAACCATATTTAGAATTGAAACACATACCATCTCCAAGTTCTTCAACAGCTTTCATAAACTTGCAATGAAGCTCATTTGTCCATTTCAACCTCGGCTTTTTCTGACTGGACAAGTTATCAGCTTTATTCTCATTGTTGTCCTCATTGTCGGATTCACTATAGCTGTTTTCTACTTCTCCTTTACCAGTAACAACAATTTGTTCAATCTCTTGAGAATGGACCAGCAACTCTGGATTGATTGGTTCAATTTCCTGAGCAGGTATTATCGATTCTGGATTGATGATACTAGATTTCTCTACACTGTGTTGTAATCTTTTCCTGACAACATGTTGCCATATGTTCCTCATTTCCTGAACTCTAACAGGTTTGATAAGATAATCTTGTGCCCCATGTTCTATCCCCTTCATTATACTGTTTTGACTCTCCTCCGCTGACACAACTGCCATTACAATCTCTCAACAATCAGACAAGAACAGTTTATAAGAATTATGTAAAACTACTAATGTACTTACGAATCACAGGAACATCAATTTCACGAAGCAAATCCAGAAGCTTAAACCCATCAATGTCAAGCCTTACAACATCACTAATCACAATATCAATCTTCTCTTTACCACTCCTCAATATCTCCAATGCTTCATCAGCTTTTGTAGTAGATGTCACTGCATACATATATATGTCTTATAACCACAAGAGTGTCCTTAAAAATATATTTGTATGTATCTGTTTACAAGGTACTGACATATATAGATATGTCAGTAAATTGTACACAAAGTATAGATTAGTTAGTTTTTATAACCACAGGAGCGTCCTTAAAAAACTTTAAAAATCCACCCTAACCGATAAACTTAAAAGCAAAGTTACTATTTGTCCATGAAATACTCATCATTAGCGAGAAACACAGGCTACCTACTATTGATTTCTTTACAATAATTAAAAAACTGCAAAACTAAGTAAATATGAAGAAGTACAGAATGAGTGTAAATGTTGTTTGAATAATTAAAAATAAAGAGCACATGGTTTTGAATCAGACATCAATATCTACGGGTCCTTGAAATGGATACTGACTGTGATCAGAGAAGAAGTATACTTGTTAATAATGCCGCTAAATTAATATTTATAAAACTCTCTCAGTATTATTAGTATATAGAATCAGATATGATCTTTAGTTTTTTATTTCTTTTTTAACATGTTTGTGATGGAGTTGAAAACTTGAAATTCACAACATTCATTAAATTTAGAGACAAAATGACTCTTTTATAGATAATACTCAGAAAAATGTTGTTCTAATAGCATGTCCTGTGTTAGTATCTGTGTATATATAGATCTGGTGTGTGTCTACAACTCCTATATATATATAAATAGAGAGACAGAGAGTATATTGCCTAAATATATATATATATATATATATATAACAGAACAACAAAATCTAGGCATAATTGCCTGGAATCAAGCATATCAGAATAACAATAAAGAGAAGATCAATTATGAGTTAGAATTAAGTACCTTGGTATCTACACTTCTTGAGCACGGTAACAAGATATATTAATGAGACAGCATTGGCATCAATAGCGAGAACTCTTAATTGAGTTGGATCAAACATTAACTCTTCATCTCTTCCATTGAGAGTTTGGTTGTCAATTTCAGACATGTTTCAAGATTGAGAGTTCTAATCTAAGAATGGAGAGTAGGGTATGGAAATTTTGTAGAGAATGGTGCGAAGTTTGATTGTTAGAATATATTGCAAATTATTAATAGAAGGTTTATGTTTATGTGTGCAAAATTTGAATTCAGGAAAATCTTTATTTTCCTTAATTGAAAAGACAATCTTCAGAATCTTCTTAATTTAATTGCACTGTTCTTTTTTCCTTAATAATAGGTTTGATTGGTCCAATGTGCATTCAATTTGGAAATAAATCTTTCAATACTTGTGTAATTAACTACTGCCTCTGACCTGGGAGAGCGAGTACTAATATTCGGGAGATGCATTTTGTGGTTAACGAACCCGAAGCTGCAATGCCCTGGATAAAAATAGCACTTAGTTTCCGCACTTGGATTAAGTATCACAACTGTTTCACATTCCACATACAACAATTTTACATTACCTGTAAAAGCTACTCTATTTATATTGTTTGGAATAAGTCTCCAGAATCTAGACTTCCTAACAAAAGAGCACAGGAGTTAATTAATTCGCTACAAGTAAACCACATTTCAGAAGCCGAAATAAGCCTTGAGCAAAAACAGTTTACCTAAATGGACAGCAATGGAGAGAACCTGTTCAATACTGGGACTCCACTCATCGAAATGTAACTTCTCCCTAAGATTATGGAATTGAATACAATCATCATCACTATATAATACTATATACACACAACATAAACGAGAGAAGATAACCATAGAAACTGCAATTGATGGAACTTGTCAAGATCATGAGAAGTGGACAAGACTGGTTTTTTGACGGCCACTTTCTTTCCGTCCAAAACGGCTTCATAGACAACACTCTCAGCTCCTGAACAATGATTAAATTTAGAACAAGTGAGAATAGCGACATCGATTTAAAAAAACGAAAATGGTGGAGAGCGAATGAACTCGGTTACCTCTGGCAATTGGGGAGAGCAGAGTGTAGGAAGAAGGAGGCAAGTGAAGCGCAATTGAAGAGCTAGTGTTGCAGCCTCTAATGCATGTGTTTGGCTCCAAAATCTCCAAACCCATCACTCCCTCTCTTCCTACGTGTCTCTCGAATCTGATCGCGTAAAGGATTTTGAAGACACGGGTGAAGCTTCATTTACTCCCTCGATTTGGGGTGGTGCGTCGGAAATTGGATTTTCTGTAATTTTCCTACTATTATTATTATTATTATTATTATTATTATTATTATTTCCAGAATTTGTTTCTTACTGGCGCGTATTTGGATAATTTGGATAAATTTAGATAGAAATTTAACTGAATTATAAAATTTGAGTGTTTTTTTTCTTACCCGAATTATCCGAATTTTATTTTTACCCAATTAACCCACTTAATCGAATTGTATAATAGTTTTCAAATTAACCGAATTACCCAAATTTTAAAATTTTTGGCCGAATTTAACCAAACTTTATAATGGGTAATGGTTAAATAGTAAGAAACAACTATGAGAGATTGAGAAAGAATAAAGAAGAGAAAAGTAAAGAAGACATTAGGTTTAGAGATGTGAAAATAAAAGAAAAAATTAGAAATATAAAATGACAAGTATTTTATATTTCGGGTAATTAGGTTAATTCGACCAAAATTTATTTTACCCTAAATTATCTTAATTACCCAAATTTTTAATAACTCTTAACTGAATTACCCGATTAATATTTTTGACCGAACCGAATTACCCAAATACCCAAATTAACCGTATTACTCGATTATCCGAATAATTTTGCTCACCCCTAATGTGCTGTGTGGTGTGATCACCGAAAGGTTTTGGTGGGTTATAAGGTAAAATTGAGGAAGCTTTAAAAAAAAAAAGGTACACAGTTAGATGAATGGAGAAACGAAAATAAGATATTGTGACGGCCGAATGAATGATCATAACATTCTTGAGTTTGGAATAAATTTAAAAGGATTATTTTATTTATTTTATTCTAATGATAAATTAATATTTTAATTTTTTCGAAATATTTGATATCTTCGTTTTTAATAGACAGAAGTTTCTTTTATTTCGAAATTCAAAATGACTCCAAAAGACTAGTTTTATTTATTCATCGGTATAACTACTATAATGTGTTATAATTGAGTATCTCAACAAATGGATTAAGAATTATCGGTATATTATCATTTTATTTTAACCAATCCATTAAACATATGAAGTGCAATATTTTGATCCAATTGTTTAACTAGTTATATCATGTTAATAACAAATAGTAGAATATAAATAACAACTTCAATAAATTCAATAAGGCTTCATTTAGTAGCCCGTTATATAACTAGAATAGGATGAAATAAAATTTTTATCCTACTGGATATTATGTTCGACACCATCTGATATTATTTAAATATTTATTTTTATCCGAATCCAACTTATTTTATTAACAAAAGTGTTAAATACAGCGTGCCAAAATGTTAAATACAGCATATATTTTCAATTATACCATTAATATAATTGCATCAACAAGTTAATATTATAGTTTTAATAAAAAAAAAAATTTTTGAATTTTTTTATCAATGATAGAATAATGGAGAACATTCAGAAATTTAACAGTATAGTTTTAATAAAAAAATTTATCCATCATCTTAACTCGTTTAATTTTTTAGTGTAGTTTCAATAAAATTCTTTCTCTCATTATCTCAACTCGTTTGAATTTTTTCTTAAACCATATTATGGAGAAGATCCACGGAACTAATTCAAACGACGATAATGAATGAAGTGAGGGTTAGGATTGTCAACAATACGGAAATAATATTTATCTTCCAGTTTCACGTACCATATAAATTTTAGAACTTTTACACGAATTTAGTTTACATCTACTTTATCAATTAATGTCTCCATGATATCACTTTTCACTCAAAATTTTGGAATCCTGAACATGATTTGTTTCTGAGTGACTAAAGAACGAAACTTTCGGAGAATCTAGTTGCACATTTGGACATATTTGTTGTATAACGAAATTTAAGATTAAAACACAACACATCTTTTCTTTCTCTTCACCCTCTATAATTGAACTTGAGATTTTCTTTATAAATTCATCTATTTTGAAAAGGGTATAATTGATATTTTAATTGCGGTATTGATAAATTTGATGCGATATTTAGTAATGCCCTTTATTAATCCTAGGTGGATGAGAAACTTAATAGGAGATCAACTTCTTCTTTTTTTTAACTCATACTCTGCTCTACTCATCTGACATCACTTATCTCTCTCCTTCTTCTTTTTTTCCTCTTTTATTTTTTTTTAATTTTTTTCTTTATTTTCTTAGTTAATAATTCAACTTTTCTTTTCTGCTTTCTTCATCAACGGACTCGACTCTTCTTCTACTTCTTCATCTCAGAGGCGGATTTTCACTTGATCTTAATTTTTTTGTGCTATTGGTAAGTTTTTCTTAGTCGTGGAAGCTTTTGAATAATGGATTTTTCTATAGTAGAATGTTCAAATTGATTTTTTTATTAAAATGGTAAGTTGATTATTGACAGTATCTTGTTGAAGATAAAGCTTGGGTGTCTTAGATTTATCTAGTAAGTGTTTTTTAATCAAGCCTAATTGAGAAATTTGAGTTCTTGAGTACTGTATATATTTTGCTATGTTTTTGGAAATTTAGATTTAGATTGTATTTTGTTTGGAATAAAAGGAACTGAGAAAATGAATGGGTTATGATGTTTAGCTTCATAGATAGTTTTGAAATCATCTCATACATACTCTCTTTTTTTTTTTTTAAGGCAGATTATAGTGTACATGAGATAACATACAACCTATAAGAAAGATTTTGATTTTCTCTATTATAATGGAAACGATGATAATTTGTACAGTGATAATTATTTTCCACAATAAATAATTGATAAAGAACAAATAGATTGAGTTGGGTCGGAGTTTTGATTGTTTAATCTCCTTACTTTTAATGGCTTTTGTTATATGTTATGATTCATTCACTTACGACCACCAACATTCTTACACTAATAGTAATAATAATTTAAAAAAAAAGATATAAATGGTTGTTTTCGTAGGTTCCTTTGTATTTTAGATGAAAAAGTAAAAAGTCATTTTAAAGCTATATTAATAAAGTGTGAAAATAGGGTGCAAAAGTATACTGAGTGATATTGTGAAGAGTATAGTTATTAAAGGCGTGTCCAGGCGTTTGCCTAGGCGTGAAGTGGCTTAAGGCGTCTGGTTGACGCCTTAAGTTAAGTGAGGCGGCTTAGATTTAGTGAGGCGGCCGCTTTATATGGTGAGACGGTGAGGTGAGAGTCAGACAGAGGCACGCCTCATCGTTACTGAACACCTTTTTTCTTTTTGAAATCTTTTTACTACTCTTCCTTCTCTTGTTGTTTTGAAAGCTATATGTATTTTTGTTGAACAATGGTCAATTTTCTCTAATTGTGGTGTGTTGAACAATCTTTCATGTCTCTTATATATTTTTAAATTTTCTTAAGTCAGATGGGCAAGCACCGACTCAGTTAAATGAGTTGAAGTGATATGTCTCATCCAATTGACTAACTGCATATATCCCACTCAATTAAACTGCATCTGTATCTCTATTAAAACAACTATTATATTTAAGGATTCAGATCATCTGCTCATGTTTTATATGCTGAGATCTTGCTGATGTTTTGATATGGAGATGACACGTGCTAATTTTCAATCTAATGGATATTGTGTTGACACCTCATTTAAAAATTTTCACTTGTTCTCTTTCTATTTTCTTACTCTTTTCTCTCTGTTTGAATGATTATTTTATTTCTCTATTTTTTATTTTATTTATATAATTATAAGAATAAAAAAGGTTTTATTTTTTCTTCGTTCTTTCCTTCTTCTTAGAAACTATATCGTCTTTTTTTGTTCTTTCATTACTTCCTCCTTTTTCTTTTAGAAACTATACCTTCTAATTTTCATTTTCAGAGAAGTGGTTCTTACCTTCAAACAACACTTATCAAGTTAGAATTTTTTTAATATACTATTGAATTTTAATATATTTTAGTTTAGAATTATTAATACTACCATCTTCCTTAGAATGATTTTATATATATATATATATATATATATATATATCAGTACTTACAAAATTTTGATACTATTACAATTTTAATATTATATTTAGTTAATATAATTAAAATGATAAAATTCAATTTTATTTGGTATCTTTTCAGATTTCTAATTGACAAACCACGAATAACACTATATTTTGGATTAACATACCATCACTATGTATTAGGTTAGATTCCTTCTCCAATTAATCAAAATCTTAACTATATTTTTGTTTAGAATTATTAATATTATCCTATTTTTTGGAATGATTTTCTTTATATATATATATATATATATTTTTCATGTACTTACAAATTTCTAATCAGATATAAACTATTAGTTTAGATTACTTAATTTTAATTTATTTTTTTAAATAATTATTATTTTATATCTCTTTTCAATATTCAGAAATTTTCAATCAGATACAACACTTCATTTAACAGATTAGAATTTATTTATAATACACAAATTACTTTATTGTGTTTAAGTTGAAAGTATTTGATTAATTTTTTTTTTCTTTTATTTAAAAATATATAGTTTGTACATGTTTAAGTGTTTTTTTTTTTTTTAAATTCTGGATTCTTATGTTAGTTGTATATGATGGTGATAGTGATGATAATATAGTAAAAGAATGAGATATATGTTTAATTGTATGTGTTTGGTTAGCATGTTCTTATAGTTGAATTGTTTTTTTTTATTATTATTAAAATTGGTAATTTTGTATTGTATTGTATTTATTTTTTTAATTTTGCATAATATATTTAAGTCTATCTGTTGATTGTAATTCTTAATCCATAGGAAAATGAATAAAATTGGAAGTGCGGTAGAAAACTCTAATAATGATTGTGATTGGAAACCAAATACTATGCATATGGAAGGAGAATAGGATTTAGTATTAGAGGAGATACACATGCAAAGAATAAGAAGACAAATGAAATCACTTCTAGGAAATTTGTTTGTTCTAAAGAAGGTTTTCGAGAGAAAGATAAACGTGATGAAATCACAAAAATTTCTAGAGTAGTAACTAGAACTGGTTGTGGTGCATAATTATGTATTAAGCAAAAGAAAATTATGTATTAAGCAAAAGAAAATTGACAAAACTTTTTTGGTCAATTATTTTATGGAGGAACATAATCATCCTTTAGTTAAACAAGAGTGTGCACATATGTTATCTTCACAACGAAATTTAGGAGCTGCACAAGAAATTGAAATAGAGTTGAAAGAAGAATCTGGAATTCCAATTAGATCCTCATATGAGTTGATGAGTAGAGAAGTAGGTGGTCGAGAGTCTCTTGGGTACATAGAGATTGATAAAAAAAAATACTTAAGATCAATGAGACAGAGGAATTTAGCATATGGAGAAGTAGGATTTCTATTAAGTTATTTTCCAGAACAAGCACTAAAGAATCCATCTTTTTTTTATTCTGTGCAAGTAGACAGCGAAGAACATATCACAAACATATTATAGGTAGATGCTAAAATGATGATTGATTATGGCCAATTTGGGGATGGTGTGAGTTTTGATATAACATATAAAATAAATAAAGAAAATAGGTCATTTGGAGTGTTTGTTGGATTTAATCATCGAGAGACTGTTGTGTTTGGAGCATGTTTAATGTACGATGAAACTTTTGAAACTTTTGTTTTGTTGTTTGAAATGTTTTTACAAGCTATGTCAGGAAAAGGTCCTAAGAAAATTTTTATTGATCAAGATGCTCCAATGACTAAAGTTGTTCTACATGTTATGCCTAATACATACCATAGGCTTTGTGTATGGCATATTATGCAAAATGCCTTGAAGCATGTGTATGGTGTAGGAATAAAAAGTATCTTGTCAACTTTCATGTTTAGTATTGAAGAAGAAAATGAGTTCTTAAAAGTTTGGGTTGATATGCTTGATAAGTTTGATTTGCATGACAGTACTTGGTTGAAGAGTATATTTTCAGTGAAAGAAAAATGGGCTTTTGCATATATTAGACATGTGTGGTCAGCTGGGATAAATAGTACATAAATTAGCGAGAGTTTTAATGCTTGTTTAAAATAATATTTGTATTATATGAACATTGCACTATTTTTCATGCATTTTGATAGAGTGCTAAATGATAAAAGATATAAGGAACGTGAAGCGGAATATGATTTGTTCTATTGGTTACCTTCTCTAAAAGTTTCATGTAAAATGTTGATTCAAGCAAGAGAAATGTACACAAAATTGATATTTCAGAAGTTTCAAGATAATTTGAAAAATCTCTCGATTTGACATTATTTGACTCAGTTTTATCAGATGGAATTGTCGACTATGTTGTGGGGGTTGATAATTTTAAGAAGTGGCATGTGAGAAAAGAAAATGATGACCGAGTATCTTGTAGTTGTAGACTTTTCGAGATGACATGAGTATTATGTTGTCATGTTATCAAAGTTCTTAGAGAATGTATGAATATTAAGGAAATTCCTAGTATTTACATTCTTAAGAGATGGTTTAAACAAGCAAGAGTTGATCATATACAAGACATACATGGAAATGATATCCAAGAAGATTCCAAGTTGAAGCAATCATCTCGATACAGGTCTCTATGTACTATGTTCACAAAGATATCAAATAGGGCTTCAGAGAGTGAGAACGCTTTCAATCTAGTAACTATTGAAGCGAGTAAATTGGCAAATCAAGTTGAAGAGATTTTATGCTTAGAATTGAACGGGATAAAATAAGAGAAAGATTTTGGATCTCAACAAAACCATAGTGAAAAGAACAATACTCAAAATCCATCCTTAATAAAGCAAAAGGATTGAAGAAAAAAAAACACAAGTCGTGGAGGTCAAAGAAGATTCAAAATACCACGGAAAGGAGATTACTGACTGTTGCGTGGAAAAAGGTCTGCACAATCAATAAGGAGGGGGGTCTGGGCGTTCGGACGCTCAAAGCCACAAACAAAGCCATGTTGTCCAAACTTGCTTGGGCTATCCTGGAAGGTAACACTCCTATCCTCTCCCCTCTTAGAGCTAAGCTGGTGAATAAAGATGGCTCTGCTAGATCTGTTTATTATAAATCCACGATCTGGTCCTCGATCAGAGATGTCTTTACTGGGCTGCTGGCCGAAACTATATGGCTTGTGGGGGAACATAGCGTGGTTAAGTTTTGGTCTATGAACTGGTTGGGATATACTATTAGAGACAGGGTCGAGGATGCAAGAATTGAAGATCATAATGCCCTGGTCTCGGATTTCTACTCGAATGGTAGTTGGTGTCTTCCGGATTGGTTGGAAGTGGACTTTGCAGATATTTGTGAAGATATCAAGAAAGTCAGAATCATTCGTGGGGGGACAGATAGACTTATTTGGAAGAATTGAAAGTTGGGCAAAGTAACTTGTAGGGCTGCCTATGATGGATTTTCCCATCACCTTCCTGAAGTAGACTGGGGTAAGAATATATAGGCCCTTTACATTTCGCCTAGGGAGTCTATGGTAGTTTGGAAGATTCTTCATGGAGCCCTCCCTACCCAAAACAATCTTCGGAGGAAAGGGGTCACGATTGTCTCAACCTGCCCATTTTATCTAAAAAACTCGGAGTCTACGGATCATATTATGTTAGGCTGTGGCTTTAGCAAGAAGAATTGGGACTACTTTTTAGACAAGCTGGGATTTCATTTGAATCTAAATGTAAGCATAGTGAGCTTGATTAGCACCATTATGCACTGGGCGTGCAACCCTGGGATGAAAGCTATTTTGAAGACCCTCATGAGCTCTATTTGTGCGGAAATATGGATAGCTCGTAACAGAAAATGCTTCAACAACAAAGCTATACCTAATCACTCCGTTATCTCCAGAATTTGGTCGACTGTCCAGAACCTCAAAACCTTCAAATTCGGCATCATGTACAATTCCCTACCTGACTTTAAAACCCTCTCCCTTTTCAAACTCAGCGGCTACTTTCAGTGTCCAAAGGTGGTTAAGGAAGTGTGGTGGAATGGCCCTTCGTCGGGTTGGACCAAGGTCAACATAGACGGTAGTGCGGGAGATGGAGACGGAAGACTGGTGGCTGGAGGTGTCTTCCGTAACTCACGTGGTTTTTTTAAGTTTGCTTTTGCAGGTACAGGTGGATTCGGAGACGCGTACGAAGCAGAAATTCTAGCATTTATCCTGGCCATCGAATACGCGATTGAGAAGGACTGGACTCGCCTCTAGGTGGAATCCGACTCAACTCTGGTGGTTCATCTGGTCAAGACTCGCTCAGATTGTGTCCCCTGGAACCTCTTGGCTAGATGGCTCAATTGTCTTCATCACATAAAGCATCTGGACTTTGTCATCTCGCACATCTATAGAGAAGGCAACCAAGCAGCAGACAGACTCACCAAGCTTCCTATGGGTAGCATCAAGACTTGGACTGCCTGCCCAGATTTCCTTTGGCCTTTCATTTGCAGGGACCTCCAAGGTAGACCTTTTTTCAGATTCTCATGATTCAAGATTCGTTCCGGAGGGACAGCCTCATCGCGCACGGAAGAAAGAAGACAACAAAAACTGGTGCTTTCTGCAGGGGTTCGTTGCCATCACCCGCTGCCAGCCAACAGAAGGAAGATGACGGCCAAAGAAAGCGGCGCTCTCTGTAGGTGTTCGCCGCCAGCGCCCGCTGCCAGCCAACAGAAGAAAGGTGATGGCCAACAGTCCGCCGTCAGCACCAGCTGCCAGCCAACATAAGACAGGTGACGGCGAACAGAAGCGGCGCTCTCTGCAGGGGTCCGCCGTCAGCACCCGCTGCCAGCCAACAGAAGAAGGGTGACGGCGAACCCATCCGCCGCCACCGTCCGCTGCCAGCGGACAAGGCCAGTCTGCCGGCGAACGACAATGACGTTTTCATATTTTTCTCTTCATGATTCAGTTTCGTTTCTTCATTTTAGGCTCCATTATGGGCCTCTTACTATATTCGGCCATCTGTTTAGGCCTCTACTCTTTTTTAGGCCCCCTATCTAGGCCTCTTTTCACCAGGCCATCTGTTTAGGCCTTGCTTTTATATCTTTTGGGTATTGTTTTTGACAAACTCTTTGTTTTTTTTTTTATTTTCTTTCAATAAAGTTCGGCTCTGTTCTAGGGGGTGCCTACCTAGTAGGGATTCCTGATGAACTCTGCCTATTTCATTCAAAAAAAAAAGAAGATTCAAAAGTGGTTTGGAGAAAACATTAGCTAAAAGGAAAAGGTGTACAAAACTATCATTGCATGATAAAACATCTCAGGTAATATAATTTTGATAATAAAACATCTCAGGTATTATTATTTTATTTTTTTTAACATTCAAATGTCATTTTACAAGATTTAATATTGTACAGGATTCAATCTCCTTATGTCCTATGAATAATGGTTCCCACAACAATTGATTTATCCTCCAGTTTTGTTTTTTTTTCTTTTTAAAATATTTATTTATTATTTATGTTTGATTTAATTCTTATTATGTACATATTTTTCACTTGATAGATTTAAGGGGATAGTTCAAATGCTACTCTTGCATGGCATCCTCAAGGGAATTATCAACAAACAAGTTTTCAAGAATTGCTTTGTCAGAATAGCAATCTACCTCGTGAAGTTCCAGATGTTTCACCTGACTTTCCATTTAATTTAGGAAACATGAACTAATTTTTCTATTATTGTTATCATTTGAAGAATTATTAGTGTTGTTATTATTTTAATATTTTGGAGCATTAGAGACTTATCAGAGAATGTTGATATTTTGTTTATCTTGTGCAAATATTAAAAATGTGTGTTATATATTTTTATTATTGTGATTCTTAAGTTAGATTTTGGTGTATAGATTTGTATGTTACCGTAGAAATTATGTTTGAAAAAAATTAAGTTAGTGTTTTTTTTTTAAATCAAGTATTGTAAGTGTTATATGAACAAATTTAAGTGTTAGGCTGATAGATAATATAAGAGAGAAAATGAGAATATAATATTAAAAAAATAATAAAGTGAGCATGAGGTAAATAATTATACTAGTGAAATATAACTTTTGAACTGCTAATTCTATATAAAATGAATCAACTTGCTGTTTAAATGTAATAATTTATTTCTTGAGAATGAAAGTTACAGAGTAGGAAAAAAAACAGAGACAGTGAGAAGAAAGAAGAAAAAAACTTCAAAAAATAAAATCATTACTTTTTATATTTTGAAAATAAATAATAAAAAAAATAAAACAATCACTTTTTATATTTTTGAAATAAATAAAATAAAAATAAAAACATAAATAAAATAAAAAAGGAAAAAAATTGTTGAATTTTGAAGATAAAAAGAGAATATTTAATTATATAAATAAAATAAAAAAAAATAGAGAAATAAAATAATCATTCAAATAGAGAGAGAAGAGAGTAAGAAAATAGAAAAAGAATCGGTGGAAATTTTTAAATGAGGTGTCAGCACGATATCTATTAGATTGAAAATTAACACGTGTCATCTCCATATCAAAACATTAATAAGATCTCAGCATATAAAACATCAGCAGAGGATTTGAATCCTATATTTAAATAGTAGTATCAAGGCGATTGTAACGAGAAAAAGCAATTTGAAAAAGTGCTACTACCAAAGTAAAAATCTAAGGGCCCGTTTGTTTTTCTATAAAATATCTGAACACTTAATTTAAGTGAATATTTTCGTTTGTTTTTTTTTAAGTATCTGAAATTCAGTGAATAAAATCTGAACCATTAAGTTAAATAATTCCAGCCGAATCTGAATAAGTGCTAAATCTGAACCAGTATATATATAAATTTATAAAATTCCTAAAGTGCCCTTGACATTATTTTCAATTTCTAAACCCTAATTTCACGGCTCTGATCTCTCCACCGCTCTGAACCTCCACCTCTCTGAATCTCTCCACCATGTTCATATGAGTCGCTCCTCCGTCTGTCTCCGTCGCTCCTCCGTCTCATTAGTCAACCTTCATTGATTCTCGTCTGGGTTTTCGACTTGTAAGTGTGTTTTCACTTTTGAATCTGTTAAATCGAAAGAAATTTGTGTGTATTCGATTTGTCTGCATATGTGTTGGAGATATTTCTTTGGGTTTGGTGATTTTGATCTAAATTATGTATTTGTTAAACCAAGTATAAGAACTATTACTAATTTGCTTATAATACATATTTTTTCAATTTGGAATATCTCACATCGTTGAATACTACCATGAAGCTCACGTTGCAGGAAACCTTGGTGGCTTGACAATTTCAAGTGTGTTGCTTTGTTTAATAATGTTTGCTCTGATATTCTATTGATTTAATAGTTGTGTTTGATGATTCTTGTGCACATTATATGCTGTTTGATGTTTGGTTTAGATATTGTGTTCTTGTTACTGGTTTTGTGTGGAAACCTATTGAGGTGAACGTAGATGTCATACTATTACATACATACCATTAAGCAAGTCTGTTAAGAAAAGTCCAATAACTTTTACTCCCTGATGGAAATTATAAACGCTGCTGCTGCAACCAATAACCGTAAAAGCTAAGCTTGCTACTGTTCCGCACGTTAATACAGTGTCTATTTTGTTTTCCAGTATGTTGCTTTTTGTAGTGGTTGTGCAGGATAATAAAAGTGAGGATGACTCTTGTCTGCTTTTAAATTGATGTTAATTTCTGGGGACACCATAATATTTACTTGATTTGGGTTGTTTTCTCTACTTTAATTTCACCTTTTTAATGTCTTATTATTTAGGAATAATATATGGTTGAATATAGTGGAAATGTTAGAGCGAATTTGAGCGATGACCTTCCTAGGAAATACTTCATTGAAATTTGTCTTAATGAAGTAAAAATGGCTGTATATCTGGAGCTACATTGAAACATACTACTTGGGTTCGTATTTCGGAGGGACTAGAAAAGACAATTGGAAAATGCTTAAATCAAAAGCAGCTAAAAAATGGATGGGATTATATGAGTAGGTAGTATAAAATTTGGACCAAATTGATAACTACTAGCGGCCATGGTTAAAATTCATCAACTCATACCATTGACTGACCTGAAGAAAGATGGGAAGAGTACTTGAAGGCAATCACACTTTAACTCTAATATATCTTATATTCAGTTTTATGTCTATAGTTTTATATTTAGCTGATTAGTGCTATATTTTGTTATAGACCCATCCTGAAGCTAGACAGTTTCGCTATAATTCTTTGGCTTACTATGTAGAATTAAAACAACTGTTTGATGGAGTCTTAGCTACAGGAGTTGAGAACTTAAGTTCTAGTATGAGAGATATGCCTGAAGTTGGCTCTACTTCATCTTTTTTTCCCTTGCAATCGATAAATTTTCTTAAATTAATGAATGAAACTAATGATGATGGTCACGATAATCAACAAGATGAATTAGAGGTCCAAGGGAGAGGTAAAAAGAGAAAGAAAAGGAACTCGGAAGAAACTAGTGAAGAAATTCATAGAATAGTTGATGTATTGGAAAAGGACAGAGGACTGTTAGTTGATGAATGTATGACAATTTTGAGGAATCTCATGTCATTTCACGATCCATTATACTTTGTTGCAACCAATGTTCTTTGTAAGCGGAAAGAGTATCGAGATTTATGGATGAGCATACCTAGTGATGAGGAGCGATTATTATGGATTAGGAGCTTACCAAAAAAGTAGTAGTTTGATTTAGATAGTGTATTTAGGGGTTTAGTTCAGTGTTAAAGCTCTTTGAAGTATTTTTACTATGGTTTAAGCTCTTTCAGTATGTAAGGAATTATATGTTCTCAATGAATCATTAAATGTTTGAGTATTTTGTTGGATTATTTACTGAGTTTCATTTATAAAATATTTTGAATTTAATCCTTTGCAATTCATTATTGTTGTGGATTGTTACTGATAGTTGGTGGATTATTATGTATTATAGAGTTTGTAACTTCTGTTTTTCTATACAGAACTTGATTCTATGGAAGAAGATATAGAATTCGAAGATGTTATGGAACTAGCTTTGGATATAGATCTCAATTTGCCTCCACCACCTTCACCAGTCCAGGTTGGTATTTGAATTTTTCATTCGAAGATGTCAGAACTTTAAATTTGAATTCTAATGTTTATGTTGGTACATGGTTTGCTTCAGGAAATGGGATTTGATTCTTTTGCTTATTCATGATTTCAACACTTATCATGTCTTTCCTAATGCTGTTACTTGTTCTAAATTGATTGCTACTTGTATTAGGTTTAGGAAATTTAGACTTGTAAATAGTTTGCTTGATGTTTTTAAATCGATGGATGGTGAAATTGCTATTAAAGCGTTCGGTTCTGCTTTGAAAGGTTATAATAAACTTCATATGTATAGTAGCATCATAATGGTGTATGAGAGGATGAAGTCTGCTAAGATTGTTATGGAATTTTGGTGTTATTGTCACATAATCCGAATAAAGAACGTTCTTATAAATAGGCTTCTGTCCATCAGCCAAAACTTCAGGAAGAGGACCTATAACATCCTGAGGCCTCGGATTGACAAATATAGGCACCGACACTCTATTTCTACTTCCATTAGCAGTCACACGATGCTCAACACTTCTATAACGACCATTGCTTATTATCTGCAACGCATCTCCAATGTTTATAACAATAGCTCCATCTATAGGCGGCACATGAATCCAACTGTCTTCTTCTTCTTTTCCTCGAACGTAAAGTCCTCCGACATTGTCCTGTAGTAATATAGTCAGAGTCGAAACATCAGAGTGACGTCCCACTCCGACAGTCAGTTCAGTATTAGGACATTTAGGATAGTAGTTGATGTTGATCCTAATAGAGCCAGTGAGGAGAGAATGTTTGGTTTCATCAATATGGTGGACATTGAGTCTCTTCATCAACACACTTAACAAGTGGTTAATAAGTGGTTTGGAGGATTTCATGTAATTCAAAATCTGATCTCTACAGACAGAAGACCAGAGAGATTTAGCTTCTTCATCGGAAACATAGAATAAGCTTCAGCTTCTTGTGTATATGGTTGTTTAGTGCATGGTTTTGCAAGTATTGGGGAGGTGGAGTTAGCAGAAGAGGTTTTTAGATATGCTGTGGAGGAGAGAATCTTAAGGGATCCTGAAGTGTTTTTGAAGCTTATTTTAATGTACATTGATAAGGGTGTAGTTGAGAAAACGCTTGAAGTTGTTGTGGTAGTGCAGAAAGGGAAACATAAAGTTTCTGATTGTATATTATGCGCAATTGTAAATGGTTTCTCTAGAAGAATAGGGCATTGTATATTGAGTTTTGATTGAATATGCTAATAATTAGGGTTATGAATGACTCTGTTTACTATTATTAGGCTTATTCTAGCTGAAATATTAAAAGATCTGAACGATTCAGATGCTGGTTATTACTCTTGATTCTAATTGAGACATTTGAGAATGTGTCTGTATTGTTGCTCGAACTTGTTGGAATTATTACAAGTCAAAAGTTGCTGATTGTTTTTTTATGGTTTAATTATGAACTGATTAACATGTTGCTTATATTATACATGTTATTGTTTGATACCTAGATATTCAATGTTTTAACTCTCTATTATTAATATTTGTAACGTGAGTTCTTTTGTGGTTGAATTAGAGCTGATTTCTTTTCTGTTCTGTTTGTCAAATTTTTCAGTATCGATAATTCATGATTGAATTTGATTCTTGTGGGTTTTAGGAAATGGTGCATCATTATATGTTAGCTTCAAGTAGCTCATCCTCCTCCTCATCATCATCAAGTGAGGGTGAAGACATAAACATAAATCTCAAAGATATATTACGAAGACGGTTGATGATGAAATTACCAAAAATAATTGCTAGAACATCTCATAGTAAGTCTTCACTTACAGGTGCAATGTATATTGAAGAACTTTAAATGGTTCATCATCTAGTTGTTTTGATTTAATGCGTATGGATCCGAGGAATTTTAGAAAATTGTGTAAGATGTTTTAAGATAAAGGGTAGCTTGCTAATAGTAAACATTTGACTGTGAAGGAAAAAATGGGAATATTTCTGATAACGATAAGTCATAATAGTTGGAATCGATTTGTTAGGGATAGGTTTCAACATTCGAGCCAAACGATTCATAAATATTTTCATGAAGTTTTGGATGCTATGATGAACTTCTCTAAGGAAATGATTAAACCTCCCACTTTTGATGATGATTATGGCACAATCTCTAATCGTCGACTTCGACAAGCTTTTAAGGTAATTAATTTATATTTCAGAAAGTTAGTTTAATGCTTTAAGTTTACATATTTTTGGCTTGTGGTAGTTGTGTTAATAATTAATTTGCATAAATAGGGTGCTGTTGGTGCAATTGATGGTACACTTATTCATGCATCTATTCCTACGAATAAGCAAGTACCATATAGAGGTCGAGGGAGAGGGGAATGTTATCAAAATGTTATGGCAGTGTGTGATTTTGATATGATTTTTAGATTTGTTGTTGTTGGATGGGAAGGAACTGCCCATGATTCGAGGATTTTGATAGAAACTTTAAATGATCCACAACATAATTTTCCCGTGCCACCATCTGGTATATTTCTTTACGATGCTTTAAGTTTTAGTTGTTTAATTTTTATTATTAATTGTTTTAATTTTATTTTATTATATATAAGTATTATTTGGTCGATGCTACATATCTACATACTAGAGAGTTCATGGCACCTTATCGAAATGCCCGTTATTGGATGAATGAATTTTGTAATGAAGTTTAAGCGAATACCAAGGAAGAAGCATTCAATCAAGGCCATTCAAAATTGAGAAATGTGATCGAGCGATCATTTGGTGTGTTGAAAGCACGGTTTCCGATTTTGAAAATGATGCCACCATATTCATTTGGTACTAAAAAAAATTGTTTTGACATGTTTTGCATTGCATAATTTTCTTCGAGATGATAAGCTTTTTAAAGGAAACTATCAAGACGAAAATCAAGTGAACATTTCCATCGACCATCAATCATCAAGTTCAAATCAATTCGGTGTATCGGATCAAGTATTCATGCAAGGACTTCGAGAAGAAATTGCGAACATGTTATTTTCAAACATGTGATTAGTTTTATTTATTGCTTTTAAGGAAAAAAGTTACTTATTTTTTATTTAAAATAATTGCAAATACTATAGTGTTAATGATTGTCATTATTCTTATGAAGTTTTTTAGTTTAACTTATTAAAAAATATATCATAAATAATTATTAGTAAAATATAAAAGTACGTAGAATAAATAATTTTTATTATATATTTTTATTTTAAAATAACACATCATAAATAATTATTAGTATTAAAAGAAAAAATATATTATGTAGAATAAATAATTTTTATTATATATTATATATTTTTATATTTAAGTTTCAAATTATAAAAATATCCGTGAATTATTTTATATTTAAAAATAAATTAAAAAATCATTAAAAAAATAATATACAAAATTTTATAATTATACTAGTAGGTGTTGTAGGAGTGAAACTTTTAAAAATATAATGAAAAGTGTTTTAGGGGTAAAATAGTCAAAAGACAAATAAAATAACTTATTTTAAGTTACATCAAATTAAAAAAAAAAAAAACAAATAGATGTGCATCTTAATTCCATTAAGACTTTTTACCATTAGCACTTAAATTAAGTGCTATTAAGTCTTAAGTGGAAAAAACAAACGGGACCTAAGTAAGATATTTGTCTGCCACTCATCAGTGTCATAAACACATCTTACTCATTACATATACACATAATAAATATGGAATATTTGGTTGTTTTAATGTAAATTTATTACTGACAGCTAGTTTAATAACATTTGTGTATACTATCTCTGCTAGGCTGTTTTTATATTCTATGATGCTATATTTCTCACATGAAAATTTTATTTTATTTTTAATTTATTATCTCATACTACCTCTGATCCAAAATAAGTGATGTTTTAGAGGGTTTGAAATTATCCAATATAAGTGATGTTTTAAATTTTCTAGATGAAAAGTTAAATAAATTTACTGTTATACCATTATTTATCATTAGTAATATTACTAAATTAGAGTAAAAGAAAGGAGAGAGAGTGCATTTATGAGGGTTTATGTAGTCATTTTCATTTTTTTCTTAATAAGAGTGAAAAAGTCTAAAACTTCACTCATATCAGATCAGAGGGAGTATTTTTTATATTTTTTTAAATACTATTTTAATGTATGTATTTTTTTAAAAATATAAATGTTAACGGTAAATTTAAATATTATTTATTTTATAAATTAGTATGAATTAATTATTTATTATATATAATATTTTAATATTTAAAGTGCGCCTCACTTCAAAAAAGCTCGTGAGACTCACTGTGTCTCATGCCTGAGGCGTCTGAGGCACTGCGCATTTTGCCTTTTAAAACTATAGTGAAGAGTGGTTATTTTGACTTCACTAAAGGTGGTGGTTTGGAAAGTGTTGATGTAATGAGTAAGATCTTCCATTAGCTAAAATTATATTTTAAGGTGTTTAACAGTATCTATAAAACTTAAATTAATTGTGAAAATTGTCTTCGCTCCACCAAGACAAATCTCTGTATGGGGTACTTTTGTTTCTACGAGATAATTAATATTTTCTTCATTCTTTAATAGGTGAAACATTCCCTGCGGACAAGCTATCCAATATTTATCTTTAACGGTAAATATCTTTAATTATATTAAAAAAATTATAATAATTTAATATTCGAAAAATAGATATTAAGACAAATAAAACAAGATTCACTTCGACTATATTATTCCTTATAGATAGGAAACAATATGCGAAACAAATTAATTGATAAATAGTGAATATTGTGCTAATGTTTTACCTATTTAAAAATGGAGGTAGTATTTGACCGTGTATTATTGAGTTCTCACTAATGGGTTATGTTTCTGTTTAATTAATCAATATTTTATTTTCACTAATATTTTGCTTGAATAATTTGTTAGGATTTTGACGAAAATTCGGGTATATTCAAATATCCATAATTGGTTGGTAATTAGGAAAAGACTCGAAGACTGTTTTGGAAGTGTTATATTTGATTAGGAATGGTATTTCCTAAAGAGGATTCTAATTAGGAAATAGATCTTGGAGAATCCTAAATAGGAAAAGGTTTTCTTAATGGTTTAGGATTACTTTGTGACTAAGTAATCTAATGCTATAAATATGGTACTTGTATCTATTATTAGATATCCTGAGAGAACAATGTAGATCTAGTTGGTTAGGTTTGGGAGGTGCCCGATGGGGGCCTGGGAACCATGGCCACCATGGAGATCTTGAATTCTGGGATCGAGTTTTGTTATCCTGTGAGAGCCATATTGGGAGAGCTTGTGCGTGAGACTATAACCAATGTAATTGGATTGGGGAGTGAGAGAGTGGTATTCTGGTTGTAACTGTTGCTTTATTGTTACATAGTGAATTAGTCTCTCGTCGTCCCGACGGCCGTGGTTTTTTCCCGTTTTGGGTTTCCACGTAAAAACATTGTGTATTATTTTCTATCTTTATTTCTTGCCTTGTGTATGTTGTTTTACTTTGTGGTTACCAATACTCGTCTCCGCTGCAATGGATCACCGATTTGTTCAACAAGTTGTATCGGAGCTAGCCGTGTTTTCCCAACAACTGGTATCAGAGCCCTTGGTTTGTGAGCTAGCGCTGGTGTGGTCCGTGAGTTTTGGTTTGGTTAAAGTAAATATGGGTTAAGGTAAGATGAAAGCGAAAGGTTTTGAAGGATAGGTAAATCTCCCGGAGTCTCTAGAAGTTCTGAAAATTTTGATTTGGTTTCTCTGATCGAGTTTTGAGCTGGTTGCGTGGAAAAAAAAAAGGTTAAAGCTGAAAAAAAAATCACAAGTGTTGTCAAGATCTAGTCTGCGATAATCGTAGAGATGAAAAAGCTTAGGCGGTATTTCTCGAGCAACGGTGGTGGTGATCTACGACATGTATAATTGTGGTGGTAATGTAACTTTGAGACTTTTGTGTTTTCTGTTAACGCAAGTAAAGATCAAAAGATGTGGTCAAAGATTCAAGTTTGGTCAAATAGTCAAAATAAAATTGAGGGTTTGACTGGAGGTGTTTTGGAATCTTTGTGGGCTGAGAATTTTGATCAAGTGGTTGGTGAACTCGAATAAGGAAGGACTGTGAGGAGTAGTTCGGCAAAGGTTCCGACTGTACGTTGGGATAGGTGTCCTTATGACATGATCCGAACCACCAAGGTTGTCATGATAAAGGATGGAATAATTCTAGCGTGTCCATAATTTGCACGGGCATCTGATCAGCATGGATGTGGGTGTAAGTATGTCGATGCTGAGGAGTTTCCTGAAAGCTGATGAAGGAAGCTGCACCATGGTTTATTCAGCAAGTGTTTTCGACATGTGCCGAGAAAAGAAAATCTTGGGTTGATCTGAGTGGTTTGTCTTGGGATGGATCGTACCTGAGTGAGTATACTTTCATGGTGGGGTATGATGACTCTGGTTTGAGTTGTGGTCGTCGGAGAGGGACAAAGGGAATTTTCGTCAAGGGGTGGTTTGTTAGGATTTTGACGAAAATTCGGGTATATTCAAATATCCATAATTGGTTGGTAATTAGGAAAAGACTCGAAGACTGTTTTGGAAGTGTTATATTTGATTAGGAATGGTATTTCCTAAAGAGGATTCTAATTAGGAAATAGATCTTGGAGAATCCTAAATAGGAAAAGGTTTTCTTAATGGTTTAGGATTACTTTGTGACTAAGTAATCTAATGCTATAAATATGGTACTTGTATCTATTATTAGATATCCTGAGAGAACAATGTAGATCTAGTTGGTTAGGTTTGGGAGGTGCCCGATGGGGGCCTGGGAACCATGGCCACCATGGAGATCTTGAATTCTGGGATCGAGTTTTGTTATCCTGTGAGAGCCATATTGGGAGAGCTTGTGCGTGAGACTATAACCAATGTAATTGGATTGGGGAGTGAGAGAGTGGTATTCTGGTTGTAACTGTTGCTTTATTGTTACATAGTGAATTAGTCTCTCGTCGTCCCGACGGCCGTGGTTTTTTCCCGTTTTGGGTTTCCACGTAAAAACATTGTGTATTATTTTCTATCTTTATTTCTTGCCTTGTGTATGTTGTTTTACTTTGTGGTTACCAATACTCGTCTCCGCTGCAATGGATCACCGATTTGTTCAACAAGTGGTATTGGAGCTAGCCGTGTTTTCCCAACATAATTAAAATTTTGTCATGCTCAAATGATATTTTATTTATTTTTCTAAGAAATGGATGACATCAATGAAGATGAAATTATATATTTTTTTTATGGTTATGCAACTAGTAAATTTTAATATTGAGGCAATAGTTCAATCATGTATCACATGATAATATACCAACATAAAAGACAATTGTTGAATAATCGTATAGTTTTCAATCACTCCATGTGTTTAAAGTACCTAGATAGTATTATTAGAAGCAACGATATATATATATATATATAATATGTTGATGAGTTAAGGATGGATAAAAGAATATTTGGTGTATTTTGTGAATTATTACGCAACACCGGGAGGTAAAAGACTAATAGTACGGTTTCTATTGAGGAACAAGTGTGTATGTTCTTACATATACTTGCTCATCATGTCAATCTAGTGAGATAACAAGTTGCTACTTCAATTCAGTTTTGAGTGCGGTTTTACAAATACATAATGAGCTACCAGACTCACCTAATCTTGTGCCTAAAAATTACTCTAATGATAGGTAGAAATGGTTTAAGGTAAGCATTTGTTATACTAATAATTATATCTATCCATTTTATTAAGGGAATCTTATATGTAAGTTTTATGTTTTTATTTATGGACAGAATTGTCAGGGGTTTTAGATGGGACATTTACTAAAGTTTATGTTTCGGAAGCCGACAGACCTCGGTTTAGAACTAGAAAAGGTGAAATCGCGACAAATGTTCTTGGGGCTTGTACCAGAGATATGAAATTCACATTTATGTTTCAGGGATGGGAAGGTTCTGTGTCAGATTCTAATGTAACACCCCTGTCCGGTTCAGGAGAACCGGACCGGAAAAGCCACATAACTGATCAAATAACTAATTGGATTCATCACTTTAGGTTTTTAATAGATATAGTTAATTATCTAACATCTCACAAAATATCATTAATAAACTGAATAAAGAACATAACAGAATTTTAAAAAACTTCACAAAATAAAACGAATAGGATTTTCTTGATAATCCAATAATATCTCAACCATCAACCTGTTTAAATTCAATCTCAACAAATCATAGTTCATAGTTGCATTCTCAACAAAGTTCAAATATCCCACACTGTAAATAAACAATATCCAATTGTGAAAATCTAAATTAAAACATAAAATCAAAAATTACAATTCATATAATATCTAATATCCCACCCAACATGTCGGGCAAATAACAATGTCTACCGAATTGAAATGTAAAGAAACTTAAATGAATGACTCTAGTCTGCTCATTCGTCTCAGCTACGAAAACCTGCGGATGAAACCCGCGTAAACTTTGAATGCTTAGTGTGAACACAGACCCAAGGCGTTGCCCACTCTAACTTATATAATAGGACAAATTACATCTAAGCAAGCATATGTATCAATCATCATATCAGCAATACCAAATCTCATACAAAAACAAAATCCATACATGTAGTCAAGCAAATTATATTCCACAATTATGTATTGGTATAAATCATAATAAACATCAATAAAGAGAATACCAATTTATAAGTTTTGCCTTTAAGTAAGATTCCTAAATGTCTGTAGGACACGAGAAACCCAACTAGAATCAGAACACAGGCAAGGCCGAAGCCCCCATAACCCAAGTAAGGCCGAAGCCCCCATTACCCAACCATATGGTGGACCAAAGACCCCTTTCATAACCCGAACCAGGCCAAAGCCTCCAAGTACTCGATAGCTATCAAATCCCTATGGCATGCCAACTATCCTTACAGACAGAAATCTCTACTCAACATTCACATAATAATTATTAAACCTAACATTTATTAAACCCAACATTCACATAATAATTATTTCAGCACAACTTTTCACAATTTCCACAGATTTTCAAAAATTCAATCAATATACATCACCACAAGCATCTATAATTGTTTCTTAAACCAGACAATAAAATTAAGTCTCATAGCATATAAGTTCACAATTTTCTAATAATTTGTCTAATACATAATCTAGAATAAGTTATCCGAAAGTGCGTATAAACACCTTATCAGCAAAATAATTCCAACAGAGACTCAAGCAGTGTGATCCCATCTAATATGCACAACAACAATTTATTAAATCTAATAGGTTTATGACAATTTGCAGAATTTTATGCACATACATAATCAAGTGATTTCAAATCACTTTATATAAATTACACATAACACAATGATGTGTCTCAAGATCAATTTAACTATAATATATATATATATTACGATTTCCAACTATATGAAATAATATGTGAATTGAAAATTTGTGGACAACAATTTGTATATTAATGCCTATTAATAATAATACCCATTTATCTATATAACATTAAGATTACCATGTGATTTGTTCACGTATATTTATATGCATTAATATCAACACCATTAATATAAAATACGGAATATATAAATAAATAAATAAATATATATATATATATATATATATATATATATAGGGATAGTTTCACAAATAGCACTTTGAAAGTTTTAGTTAAGTAAATAGACCATGAAAGTTTGACTTAAGTTTTTAATCCTTGGAAAGTTTGGTTTTCATTCAATGGCTCTTTGTGACCATTATACTCTTTCTAATTAAAAAATAAATTTTGAAAATTAAGTAAATGAAATTAAATGTTGAAAACCCAAAATGACCCTCACTTACATCACTAGATTACCAAAATGCCCATATAAATAGTATTCATAAAACTTAAAACCACCCCACAATCCCTAACCCGATTATCCCCTTCCACCATTTTTCTTCATCACTTCTTCTTCCTTCCATTGAAGATCTCTTTCAAGCTTGGAAGTTACACATTAAGGTTTGTATAATTCTTAATCACATCATCATTCCTTCTTTTAATCTTATCTAGCACTAATTTGGATGACAAATTGATTTCTAGAGTTTATGGTGGAATTGAGTTTTTAGAGTTTAATTTCCAATTTTGTAAATGGTGATTGGGGTTTGTTGTTGGTTGTTAAAGAATGAGTAATTAAGATTTTCTTGAGCTAGTTAATATGGTATTAGTGGTTTATTTGAATATTTGATAAATGAATGCATATGTGAAAGAATAGAATTGTAGTGTTATGTTGGATTTGGGGTTTTAGAAATTAGTTTTCAATATTGTAATTCTTTTTTGAGATTTATTGTTCTTTGATATAGAAGCATTAATAAAGCTTTTATGTAGTTATTTAATGGTGTATGATTTGTGGATGTGAATATTTGATGAAATAGATTATACTTAGAAGAATTTGTTTGTAGTGTTTTGTTGATATTGAGAATATTTAGTTTAGTTGTTATATTGAAATTGCTAATTTTTTTTGAATTTTTTTTATTGTTCTCATAGAAGCTTTTTTGTTTTATATTTTTGTGATTTTCATCATGGTATATTTGTTGGATTTGAAGTGTATAATAAATGGAATCTATTGTTGTTGTCTTTTGTCAATATACTTTAATTCTCAATATTGAAATTGTTGAATAAGTTTATGTAGGTGGTTCTCATAGAAGGGTTTTGTTTGTGATATTACTTGTGGTATACTTGTTAGATTTTTGAAGAGATGTCTACCCCCGCTACACAACTAGTTGGCGAGGATAATGAATGCTCACATGTCAATGGGGAGAGGTCCTCACATATCAATGGGGAGAGTCATGAATATATAGATATACCATCATAACATGCAGAATTTTAAAGTTATTAGTTTATGATAGTTGGTTAACTATTGTATGGACTTATTTGTTTGTAAATTTACTTTTTTGGATTTTTTTATTGATATTTGAAATGTACTATGGTGCCCGTTAATAGTTTTTATTTTGGAAAAAAATATATAAAACTGTATTTGGAAGTGGATTTTAAAGCTTGAAATAATACTTGTGAGTTTCCATGTCTAGGTAATTAGTTGTATGGAAAAAGTGCTTATGGTTGTGCCTCTAAGTGTGTAAAATTCTCAAGTGGTGTACAAAAATAGACACCACCTGAAAAGCATTTAGAAACTGAAATGTAATTTTTTTAAAAAAAAAATTGACAGTGTCTAAATGCTTCTCGGGTGGTGTCCAAAAACCGGACACCACCTGAGAAGCATTTAGACGCTGTCATGTTTTACTTTTACAATATCTGACAGCTCATGTTTGCTTAATGGTTTTGGTAAGGGGCACTTATAGCCTTCAAGCCTTCACAAAAAAATAAAACTTCTTCACATAAAAATAAGTCTCCTTCACACGATGGGGTCCACATAGGGGGTAGAAAGTTTATTTTATTTATTTTTATGTTTTTGGTAAGTCAATTATGACCTTCCAGCCTTCAAAAAAAATACTCCACAAAATAAATAAGCATCCGTCACACGGGTCAAAAAGTGGACTTTATGGTTTTGGAAAGTCAACTATAGTCTTCCAACCTTCACAAAAAATTTAGACTTCTTCACAAAAAAATAAACCTCCTTCACATGATGGGGTCCACATAGGGGTCAAAAAGTGGACATTTTTATTTTAATAAGTCAATTATGACATTCCAAGCTTTCACAAAAAAATTTGACTCATTCAAAAAAAAAATAAGTCTCCTTCACAAACATCTTTCACATAAAAATAAACTTCCTCCACATAAAAGTCAATACTCAATCCTGAAATGGACTACGTGTCCTTCACAAAAAATTATGTGTCCTTCATAAAAAAAGTAGTCTCATTCATAAACATCCTTCACATCCTTCACAAACATCCTTCACAACCTTCACAATCTAGATAGTGTCCTTCACAAAAAAATGACCCTCCTTCATCGTGGACAAGATAGCTCCATATTAAACTACATAATGTTGAGATGGTATTAATAACATATGAAAAAGTATATTCCAGCAAAAATATATGTTTTTAAATTTTTGAAAAATGGCCTTCACCGTACTACATAGATGTCCTTAGTATATGCAATAGAAGATATGAACTTAGGCTATCAATTCATGGCAAGAATCCTTTATAAATATTTCCTGCACTTTAACATGTTCAAATTATTGATTTTTTAGTGTCTTTATAAAGCCATCTTTGTGAAGGGGCCGCCAAATGATGTGATCATTTTCTATCTACATTTACGTGCAACCTGTATGAAGGAGAAAAAAATTTAAGTGATGCAGCGATATTTTTTTTGAATGCCAAACACGCCTGAACATGGAGAAAACATGTTTTTTCTAGTGCATTTACGTACAGCCTTTGTGAATGAGGTAAAAATTTATGTGAATGTGAGATTTTTTGGGAAGGCCAAATAGGCCTGAACATGGAGAAAACATGTTTTTTCTTGTGCATTTACGTGCAGCCTTTGTGAATATGGTAAAATTTTATGTGAATGTGAGATATTTTTTAATTATTAATTTAATATATAATATATTACAATTTTAATTATTATTTTATAAGATAACATATATTTAATTATTAAAAAATTAAATATAATTTATATTAATATTATTAAAAAATTTTAAAATTAATTAAAAAATACTAAGATTATCGCACAATGCGCGAGCAATTTTACT
Source organism: Cardiospermum halicacabum (assembly GCA_031304145.1). Taxonomy (NCBI): domain Eukaryota; kingdom Viridiplantae; phylum Streptophyta; class Magnoliopsida; order Sapindales; family Sapindaceae; genus Cardiospermum; species Cardiospermum halicacabum. The sequence goes on along the minus strand of CM062393.1, from coordinate 27,022,334 downwards.
ACTTTAATAATAAAGTGATAGTAATAGTGGCGCGTAATATGATTGAAGACTTAAAAAATTTGTCCTAATTTGTTTTAATTTTTTCTGAAAAATTATATACTTATTTGTGTAGAATTTTGATATATTATTATATTTACAAACTGATCCTAAAGTTTTGCAAAACCAGGTTGTATAAAATTATTTTGGTATATTCTTTATGACTTTACAATTATAAGCAACACCTCTCAAGCCATATAAATGTCATCAACATTGAGCAGATAAACACTACCATTAGTATCTATTTACTTATAATGCGGTTAATTGCTTTTCCTTCATTTTAATGGATTCAACAAACCCAGAGGTGAAGAATTCATGAGCAGCCTACTGCTCATACCTCCCTAAATGCTTTGAATGTTGCCACCAACTTCAAACACAAACAAAATAATAAAATTTATCTCAGTGTCAGTTCATCGATATCAAGCAAGCATCAATATACATGTACTAAAACTAAAATTAATCTCACTCAAAGACGAATAACAAATTTCTCATTCATAAATCATGAAAAATATATCTTTATGCACACATAAGCATCTAATCAATGTAACCATCCAATGATCAACAGATAATATTTACAACAACAGATAACAGACCTGTAAAGAAACTGGGCAGGGTTGTAAGAAGATTCTAGAAAATGCAGTAGAGAATATACCATCAACCTCACAAAGGCAAACACAATTGATGATTCAATGAGGATCCTTATCGAACCTCTTCTTGCAAGCTTGATGGTTATGTTGATCACTCAAAGAAATAGTTAGTAAAAAGGTGGAGTATGAAGCAAAGCCTGCAATATAGAATTCAAGATGCAAGTACTCTCCAAATTGTTTAACCCACTCAATCTTCATAGATAACATGACTTAGCTTTCTGATCCATCATAGAAACCATCTGTTTCTGCTTCTTTGAATCAAATTCAAACCTCATTCTCTTCTCTATTGATCTCTTTCCACTATCACCACCAACAATAACACCACTTTTGCTTGGTGGTAAGTCCATGATGTGTTTTCAACATCACAAATCCTGTCAAAATAAGGAACATAGACCTGATCACAGTAATAAAGCTCGGATCTTTCTGCATCCACAACCATTTCATTATCATATCAAATTTAGAATGCAAAAGGGTATGTGTTAGAACAGGTGATTGATGAGCAAATCAAGCAAATGTAAAGCTTTTCTCGACACCCATCACAAACATTAGCCTTTATCACAGAAATCATAACTATATGAACATCACACTACAAACTCTATCATTAAACATATCCTAACCCAATCTGTATTGCAAACAGCTGATGATAACATTGAAAATAAATATCAGAATAAAATATAGAACCATCGACGACATCATTGAAAGACCAAGAACCATTATTGTTCATTATTAATCTATAAAGCCACAAGCAATCGACTACATAGCCATCAGAACTCATCACACCAACACATAAAAACAAATCCCAAATTCAAATAATCAATTCACAACCCTTATTTTAGTTGATTGAAGGGATACCAACATACCTGAGGCACACAAAATTGAAAACGTATAATTTGTACTCTGCAAAACCGCAATTACACCGTCAATTTGGTGATGTCACGATTAATTTGAACTTTGACAGTTACGGTGATGGCCGGAAGTGAAGAAAGTTTGAAGAAGGTTTGAACGATTTGTTTTGAATCTTGATAATAAGGTTGTTTTGGTCTTTTTACACTTTATTTTTGTTTTAATTTAAACAATTTAAATTTTAATGACATTATTGTAAATAAATTTTCTAATTAAGGGTAGAATGGGAAGGTTGGCTCATAGATTGAAAACCAAGTTTTATTTGGTCTATAAACTTAATTCAATCTTTTAGGGCCCATTAATTTAAGTGAAAGTTTGTATGATTCATATCTGGTATTTTTCCCATATATATATATATATATAATCAAAATTATTGATATCTATCATGTGATTTATCGCGATCGAAAGTTATAACATATTCAATGTCATATTACCCCAATTTTAACATGTGAACTCTAACCCTAATATGAATTGATTTTATATACGATAGCATTTTTCAATTCCCACATAAATTCACAAATCCCAACATATAATAATGAAATTCATCATTGATACCAGCAATCAGACCTCCCTACTCGATGCATTCTAATAAACAATTCTAGGTGTACATTCATCATCACTACTACCAAAATCACAACAGAAATCAAACCTATCTCCAGTGAAGAGCAACACACCCAGTGACACACCACACACACCCAGCAACACACCACGTGAGAGAGGAAAGAAAATTGAATAATTTGATTTAGTAGCTTACGACTCAACGAATGGGCGTATGACCTAATTTACTATATATAGGTCAAAATTATCATTATTTATATTATTAACCCTAATCTTCCAATATTTCCACAATTGCCCAATTTTCTAATCATGGTTAAAAATCTCTAATTCCCAAATCCACATCAAATCCCTAAAATTCATGAAAACCATAAAAATTAACCGGAAGTAAATTTTGGGTGTTACATCTAGAGTGTTTCGTGATGCATTATCTAGACCAAGTGAGCTAAAAGTTCTTACTAGTTTGCATTATTTAAAACTCAATAAGGATTTTTTTTTTCTATTCTTAAATATAGTTATTTATAGTTAATTCTTTTGTTATTTAAGATGTTACTATCTCGTGGATACGAGTTATGCAAATGGTGAAGGATTTTTAACACCATATAGAGGAACACGATATCATTTATCTGAATAGAGAGATGGTTATGCTCCGATGACTTAAGACTTATACTTTAATATGAAGCATGCTGCAACAAGGAATGTGATCAAACGTTGTTTTGGCTTACTAAAAATGTGTTGGACAATATTGTGAAGTCCGCATTTTTATCCTATTAAAACGATGCAAAATCATAGTTGCTTGTTGCCTCTGCCTCTTGCACAACCTTATTACAATAGAAATGTCAATTGATCGTATAGAAGAATAATTAGGTGGATATAATGCAAATGATGTCAATCATGATGTAATCGCACAAGTATCTTTATCTGCTGAATGGACCGCATGGCGAGATAGTTTAGCACATGAAATGTTTAATTCGTGGAGAGTGAATCAGTCTACTTGATTTTTTTTTTTCTATAAGTTTGCATTCAAATTAGTTATATGCATTGGAATTTATTTGTGTGGAAGTTGCATTCTATTACTTTTTTAAAGTGTATTTTTAAACAATATTAACTCAGTTATATGTAGTATTGATTGATTTGAGTAATTATCTAAATATTAAGTTATGATTTCAGATAGTAAATTGATGTTCCTTTAATGATGTACATATATTGCATTAATTGATTTTATAATTGTGGTGCTTTATATAAGAATTAGCTTTTAAATAACTTTAGTTATTATATAGAATATTATTATTATTATTTAATAATATTTTATTAATCAATGTTGTTTATTTAGGATTGGATATGAGATATTCAACTCAAGCACGGATGGATAAAAAAACAAATAGATTTGTTTGGACAAAGGAAGAAGAGGACAATTATTTAATATCTTTGAGAAAATAAATTTTATATGGGATTCTGAATAAATAAATAAATAAACCCCCCATGTGTTTGGATGACTAACATTGTGGTTTCTAATGTATAGTTCTGTTATATTGTGTGGTATAATATTGAATTTTGTTTGGATAGATTATACAGTTCTGTTTAAAGTATACTTTTCTCTTTCGATGTATGGTAATATACTGTTGTAAAATCCATAAAATGACCAGAATGTCCCTTAATAACTAATATTATAATTCAAGTTAAATTCTACTAATTTTTTTTCTTTCCATAATACTTTAAATATAATTTAAGTAAAATCGTCTTCTTATTTTATGATATACTACTTTTAAATAATCTCAATAACCTGAGATAATTAAACATAATCTAATATGAAAATTAAAATTAAAAAATATGTATTTATTTTGTAATACATTTATAAATACAAATGTATAAGTACAATTTTCAGATCGAATTGAATTGAGTCAAACTAGACTGATTCAGTTAGAAATTTTGGTTTTCACTATTTATTCAATTTATTTCAAAATACATATTTGAAAATAAATTATAATTAATATAAATAAAATAAAATTATATATTTAATTGATATATATTTATAATATAATATTAATTTGATAATAACTTAATATTAATTTAATAATATTATTATTATTTTAAAATATTAATAAAGTAAAATAAATAAAATAAAAATAAATTTGAAAATAAAAGGGTAAATATGCCAGGTAGCAACGAGTTTCTACAAAATTATAGCTGTGAGTAACTTTTCACCAATTCTACACTAAAAACTGTTGCACCTCAACTAATGCGGTTAGTTCACTGGTAAGTGTCAGCAATTTTACCTTAATTTTTTATTAAAAAAATATATTAAAAGAGACAATATAATTTATATTTATTTATGTAATTTTTTTAATAATATAATTTAATTTTTTTATACTTAATAATATTATTAACAGTATTTATTTATATTTTATTAAAATTTCATACAAATATATGATTTTATATCCTACTCTTTCCAAATACACAAATATTATTATTATAAAGTATTACAAAATAAAAATTGTAAAATTATTTTTTAATAAAATAATATTAAATTTAAAAATAATTTCTTAATCTGAATTGTTGCAATCAAAAAAATTAATTTTTATTAAAACAAATACATTAAGTTAAAATAATTATTATTTTATCAGAGGATATATTAAATTTTTGAACTTAACTATTCAAATTTAAATGCGTATTTTACAATAAAATATTTTTTTAAAAAATAATATTATTTTATTTGAAAAAATACTTTTATAATATTTGTTATAATTATTTTAACTTGATATATTTTTTAATAAAAATTAATTTATTTGAAAAGTTAATAAAATATAATAAATAGTATTATTAAATATAAAAAAATTAAATCACATCAATAAAAAACTACCTAAATAAATATTAATTATATTGTCTCTTTTAAAATAATTTATTTTTAAATTTAAAATTCAAATGACAGACACTTAATAAGTTAGTTCGAGTGTAACATTTTTTTCTTTTTAAAAGTCGCTATTATTTAGGGTCAAATCGGTAAAAAATATGCTATTATTTAGGGTCAAATCGGTAAAAAATATTTGAAGTTCACGACGGTAAGATATAATTTACCCAAAATAAAATATAAAACTAAACTAACCGCAAAAAAAATAATATTTACCTATACATGATACTAATGAACTAAGTACTAACATCTGTAGCTCATAAAAGAAATATGGTATACCATGGAACCATAATCCCAACAAAGCCTAATGGGACTGGCCTGGTAAACAAATTTTGATCATTGGACAAGCTGTGCCAAAAAGGCATTTAAATAAATAAATAAATAATAAAAAAATTTAAATACCTTGGCCGCTAACTGACATTAAATCCAATGAAAAATACCACGTATTACGCAAGATCTCCGTTCCAGTACAACCTTGAGATGATGCGGCCTCCGACACTCTCTGTCGTTATTGCGGTTCTGCTCTGGGGGAGCTTTACTGGACCGACTCTAAGCGCCGACGACAATCCCATAAAGATGAAACTTGGTGGCGTCGTCGACTGCGACTCCTCTCAAAATAGCGCTGAGATCGACAGCCTTGCTCGATTCGCTGTTCACGAACACAACAAGAAACAGGTCAGTTCCCTTTCGATTCTGTACCTTCATTATTTTTCACTTCTCTGTTAGGAGTTAACAGTGATTTATTGGATTTGAAGTTATATAATTAATTAGGGTTTACAAGTAAGAAGGTTTTTTGGAAATTTTGAGTTGTTGTGGGATTTTTTTGTGACGGCTTAAGTTTTTGGGTGGGTGATGCAGAATACAGTAATTGAGTTTGTGAAGGTGTTGAAGGCAAAGGAGCAGGTTGTTGCAGGCACGTTGTATCATCTTATTTTGGAAGCCGTTGAAGGCGGGAAGAAGAAGATCTATGAGGCCAAAGTGTGGGTGAAGCCATGGATGAATTTTAAGCAGTTGCAGGAGTTCAAACATGCTGGAGATACCTCTTCTTTCACTTCCTCTGACCTTGGCGTCAGGCAAGGTAACTGATTTTTATTTTTATTTTAAATTAATTTATTTTTTTACAAGCAAAAAGGCCCTTTTAGAGTTGGGTTGAGGAAGATGACATCGCTGTCATCCATCTTAACATAATTTAGACACAGCTAACTGTAATTATAATAAAGGATGTTGCACATCTATTGGGTTTGTGTTGTACTACGGTTTTCTCTCTTTCTTTGTGATTTATGTTATTGTTTGACTGCTCCCCTGATCTCTGCAGAACGGTGCTCTAGTGTACTAGGGTTTTTCATTCGTGATTGCAATCTCTAGTGGGGTCATATTTATCTGAATCTGCATACTTGTGTCTGTCTACCCAATAATGTTAGTAAATCAGTGAATCGCTTGGATTGATGCAGATCCTTGAAAATTATGGGGGGAAGCGAAGAAGAGAAGTTCTGGGTTGAAGTTGTTGAGACCGATGAAGGGAAGTTGCTTTTGAATTAGGTGAATAGTCATACATATATGCTCATAGTGATTATGTGAATGTAATGTATCTTGAATGTGTGGATTGAATCTATTTTTCTATAGGATCAGAACAATAATCACCATGACAACTATTAACACTATCTCCTATTCGGTATTTGGTACCTTAACAGCTATGAATTCAATGTAAATATGTATTAACATTATCTGTGTGCAATATATGTGTCAGTATATAGATAGATTCTTATTAGTTACCTTTTTGTTAGTTATTAGTTTATAAAGTTACTTTTTGCTTCATTTACTGATATTTTTAGCTGTGATGCTTTGCGTGTGTCTTTCAATGTGCTTGGATCAATATCTTAAAATCTTACTAGTACACCTACACTATCTTGGTGCTGTACTAAACTGAATGTTTTGATCCATTGTATATTTCTAGAGGTAACTGTTCACTCCCAATTGTCCAATACCAATAACCTGTAACAGTTATTGTACCAAACTTTTTATATATATATTTTAACTACAATTATTGCTAGGGAATCTCAGATCACTCCATATTCATATTGCTAGGGAATCTCCAATAACTACATTGTTCAACTTTGTCATCATTTAGACCAACATATAATCAAATCCTAAATCGGCAGAAAACATGTCACCAGCCACATGTTTATATTGGTGTGAAAGCTGCTTGCGGAGGAGGCTTTTTATATAGGTAAACAGCAAACAAAACTATTGATTTATTTGGTCATTTTTTGGTCCAACATATAAGCATCCCATTCAGTTCATGTTCAACAAAAACTACAACTCTAAACAGCAGGTAATATAGTAAGCAGCAACTCTCAACTCAATCAAAAATTACATATCGACAGGCACACGTTTGTACAGGTGCGAAGGCAACCTAGGAGTGGCCACAGCTTGCAGAGGAGTCTTCATGAAGGTGACCAAACCAGGATTCTCAGACATGTCAATCTCCTCTGGCTTCACACCCTCAGGTGGTCCCCAACTGAAGTGATGCAACAAGTGACCCAACATAGATGTTATCAAATTGATACCCAGCTGCGCACCAGGACACACTCTTCTTCCAGCCCCAAAAGGCAGCAGCCTAAAGTCATGACCCTTGACATCCACATCCTCCTCGAAGAAACGTTCAGGTCTGAACTCAAGTGGGTCCTTCCAGACTGCAGGATCACGAGCTATAGCCCAGACATTGACATGAACATTTGATCCCTTAGGGATGTCGTATCCGCCTATCTTGACATTAGCATTGGCGCGATGAGGAAGCATTAGAGGCGTTGGAGGATGTAATCTTAGACCTTCTTTGGCAAGTGCTTGTAAGTAAGGAAGGTTGCTAATATCAGCTTCTGTCATTACCCTTTCGAAGCCAATCACTCGGTCTAGCTCCTCTTGAACCTTCTGCTGCACACGCGGGTTCTTGATCAACTCTGCCATCGTCCACTCTGTTGTTATTGCAACTGTATCTATTCCTGCAGTAATCATATCCTAAACAAAACACACCCAATTAGTACTCAACCACAACAAATAGTACCAATCACATATCTAATTGCATTATTGCATACCCAAAGGAGGCCGATGATTGTATCTTCACTAAGATCATACTTTTCTTGCAAGGTAAGCAAAGCATCAACGAAATGTTGCTGGGCACCACCAGTCTTCTGGCGAGCAAGAGTATGCTCTTCCATGATGGCTCTAGTGAGACGGTCTCTTCTAGCGCCGTGCTTGGCGAAAGCCTCTTCCTCTAATGGGAACATCCAGCGAAGCCAGGGGATGTGCTCTGCCATGGCTAGTGAAGCACCAAGCTTTAACCCATTAGCTACTACTGCCTTGAATTCTACTCCTTGTTCATCCACTATGCCTTGATCATTCACAAATCTTTTCCCAAATACAAGCCTTGTTATATTGTTGAATGTCACTGTCCCCATATACTTCTTCACCGGAAGACTCTTCCCTGCGTTTTCTGCTCATAAACAATCCAAATTCCACACCTTACATGTCAGGTTTTACTTCAAATTCTTAAATTCCACATCTAATGTACTTTGGACAATAATGACGTCATAGATAGAAGAAAATAAGCAAACAAAAGGACAAAAGTTAGGTGTAGAAAAGTCGAGCAAATCAGGCAGGCCATAGATTTTATACTAAAACAAAATAGTGACATCAGTTCACCAACCATAGAGTGGAATTCATTGCACGAAACATACACGAACCTCAATATTCAATACATCGAAATTAGCACCTATCCCAAGTTCCCGACAAGATTAGACCAAGTATTATTACATCCTTAATCCAAGATTAAAGAATTACCAACTACAACAACCTCTACAATTATCAATTTGATATTTCTTTGTTTTCCTAATAATCGATCCAATAATTCCGGTGACATAATACTAATACAAAAACAACAGGTAGGTACAACAAATATATCAAACAACAATTCGAAACTAAAAGTTTTACTTTTCCATGGATGGCTATCAAACTTAGATGATACTTTACATATTTCATTTTTTACGAATATATTATTATTATTATTATTATTATTATTTATGAATAGGATGTTATTCGATCTAAATTCAAGTTTATATAGGCTCATTTGGTTATAAAATATTCGGATTTAAGTTAAATTGTTATATTTATAATTTTTAATATAAAATAATATAATTAATTTCATTTTGAAAATTTGATATAATATATTATTTTAATATAATTATATATAATATAATAAATTTTTATAAAATTAATTATATTCATAAATTCTTTTAATTTTAAATTCGAATTTAAATAGGTCAAAATTTATTTAAATTCGAAATATATGTCAATTCTAACCTTCACCTACTATCCATTTTATATGATCGAAATTAAGATTAAAAAATATATTAATGAGTCAACTCCAAATAAATAAAACCACCTTCCAAAAGCAAATAGAAAGAGAAAAAGTGACTCACGAGGATCGGTGCAATCTCTGAAAACGGATTCCACCATAGCGGTAACTTCATCTTCCCTAATAGGTCTCAAACTCTCCAATCTCTTAGGAGTGAAAAGCTCAAGAGTACAAACTTTCCTAACCTTAACATAGTGGGGTCCATAATCAGCCCAAATAAGATCCTTCCCATCTCTACTAAACTTGGCAGCCGATCGAGTCCGATGCCTATCCGCCAACTGCTGATCATTTTCCTTCAAAACCTCCTTCGCCAATTCCGTATTGCTAACCACCACGTTAAGTGTCGAGCCGGTCCAAACCGATATGATCGGTCCGTAGGTCTGCGCCCATTCGTAGAAGCAACGGAACCGCACCGGTTTGATGTCGTAGAGGTTGCCGACTATTGGCCACGGACGTGGACCCGGCGGGAGCTTGTATCTGAGGTGGTGGTACAGTTTGTACGTGATCAAAATTGTGAGGATGGAGACTAGGATTATCAAGAGTGCCATGGTTTTTGGTTGTGAAATGGGAGACGTGTGAGTGTGACATAATATAGTGAATTGGGGTTGGTGATGTGGGGCTTTTTAGAATTTGGAAAAGTTATTGGTTTGCACATGGTTTTGGTTTGGAATCGGTGGGCAATTTGGTGATTTCGACTTTGAAATGAAGCTTGGGGAGGTAAATGTAATTTTGGGCTGTATGTTTAATGATATTAAAATTTTGAATTACTAGTATGGTATTTAAGAGGCGTGTGGGGAGTGGATGGATTATGTTATTGGGTGGTGGGTTGGTGAAGTGATAATGATGTTTGTTTAATGGAGAGGTGTGGAGGGGTTGGTGAGGTGGTGACCCATCAATTCTTGGGCTATACAATATAATAATATTATCATAATTTTCATCATTATCTAAATTTATTTTTCTATCATGAAAATTTATGGGGATAATGAATGTTTATTTCTTACCAAACCGACATAGTTCTTACATAAAATATCAATGGGCGAAGGTTTCTCTCAATTTTCAATTAAAAAAGTAAAAATTCAAAACCAATGAGAAGCATAAGTCAACATCAAATATATGCTAGCACTTCAATACTAAAACTATAATATTGTTATTACAAATGTGCATTTAAAAAATATTAGAAAATTAGATGTGAACTTTTTATGGAAAATATATTTACAATATTGTGAATTCAGTCATTTTCCTCCACATGTCCAAATGATGCAAAATGTATCACATAAAAATTGCAGTTAGGATAGTTATTAGGTGCAATTCCAAGTATTTATTATTTTTTTTCATTGCACTATTTTTTACCTTCGACAGAAGGGTTTCGTTTTGTATACTTTTTATTTGAGTTGACTGGTAGTGTGAGATATTTCTATGCAATTGAATGAACGGAGACTAGTGAAATGGGATTTTTATGATAGATTTGATGAGATCGAGCCATAAATCTAATTACTTAGTCTATATTGTCGGCAATATACGATCACACTTATAGCTACTTGCAGGGTGATTAATTGAAGCTATGTAATTTATAAAAACTATTTTTTATTTAATCGCATTTAAGGGAATAAGTTATCGGCTTGTCATTCGAAGCTTATTAATAAATTTTAAAACGATAAAATCCTAACTATTTTACATTATTTTCAAATAACTAACTAACTTACCGACCCGCTTACTCATGCAAGTGGTCCAGTCTAGATCATTCTATACTGTTAGATTCTCTAATGAATAATCATTATAATCTCTAATGCTCCCTATAAATATAAACCCTTAGATACAGAGAAGTCTACTTGAACCCTTCTCATTTAAAATTTCCTTTTATGTCTTTTCTAAGAAACACCTTAATTGACATGAGCGTTAGAGAGCTAATCGCCAAATACAACACTGGTGTCCCTTCGATCTGAATGTCCTTTGTTTGTAGGTGATTAGAGAACCTAAAAAATGAGACAACAACCCCATTCTATAAGAAGTCCAAGGATTAAGACCATCTTACCTTTCCAAAATTTGACCCTAACTATTAGGCATCCTTTTTATGATCAAGACATGATGAATGTAAGATCCTCTAACATTGTCACTTTGAGTAACATCGGTGATCAACCTTAAAGAGACAACACTTCTCGATTTGAAATTTTGAAATAGTAGATGAATGAAGCTCAGCGCTTGAGAACAAAAACCAGTCACTTAGAAAATGGTGAACAATTTAAAGACTGACAAGCTCTTCAATCCTTGTCCAACATCCGTCGACTAGGAGAATCGGTGTCAACAATGATTGAGCTTTAAAATTCACTCTTTAAAGCTTCGATCTTATCATCAATTGTAATGACACTATTATGTGACCGATCCGCCATTTTGATCTCATTGAAATCGATAACAAAGAAGATGTAGAAGAGATTGAGGTAGACACCGAACCCGGTGCAGTCTTTAAAAAGCATCCTCCTGAGAACCAAGATATCACTTACACAAAAAATAATGGAGTCAGAACTCACAATATGATCCTAGAAATTAAAATCCACGCATGTCCAAAGATTCCCTTCGACAATAAACCAATAAGGGCGCAAAGGAGGTTCTTTACTAGAGTACCAGCACCTCTAAGAAAAATAACATAGGAGTTGTTCACAAAAGCATCATTCATTGATGTCATCGCTTTGATCGATCTGTCATCCAAATTTATAGTATTTTGATTCCGATTCTACGATAGGATTATCGGTCTCGACAACTATATTGTACACTACTACTAGGCGATGCTCATAAATTCTATACCTGTGAGACTTGAGAGGCCAAATTTTACAAGCCTTTTAGGAATAATCTCTCTGGACCGACTTTAGAATGGTATGTCAACCTACTAATGAGATAGATTAAATCTTTTGTATAGTTGATAGACTCATTTGTTGAGAATTTTATCTGTATTTACAAGTCTAAAAGACAGTTAGAAGATCTATATGGATCAGCGAGACCTTTCGATTGTATCCTACAGTATTCAATATAGAAAAGATTGCAATCCCTAATTTTAACTAGGATATCGCAATCCACAAACTGATGGGCAGTTTGAAAGGACAACACAGACTTTGGAGGAAATCCTCAGATGTTGTGCGATTAAATTTGGAGGATCATTGATTAAGTATTTGCCTCTGGTTGAGTTTGCCTATAATAACAGTTTTTAGGCAAGTATTAGAATGACTCCTTATGAGAATTGTATGGTAGAAACTACCATACTCCACTATGTTAGACTGAGTTGAATGAAGCTTAAATGGTTAGACCAGAGTTGGTCTTAGAAGCTGAAGAGAAAGTGAAGTTGATCAGCGAGAAACTTAAGGAAGCATCAGATAGGCAGAAATCCTATGCTGATCTTAAGAGGAAAGACATTGAATTTCAGGTTAGAGACAAGATGTTTCTAAAGGTATCTCCATAGAAGAAAGTGCTTAGATTTGGCAAGAAAGGTAAGTTGACACCTCATGTTATTGGGCCATATGAGATTCTAGAAAGGATAGGTCTTATTGTTACAAACTTGCCTTACCATCTGAATTGGAAAATACCCATAATGTCTTAATGTATCGATGTTAAGAAGGTATCGCTCTAATTCTTTTGACATCCTTACTCATGATACTGTAGAAATCAGATTTGATTTAAGTTATGGAGAAGACCCAGTTCAGATATTAGCTAGGGAAGTACAATTTTTGAGGAACAAGATAGTACCCCTAATTAAGGTTCTCTGGCGTAACCATATAGTAGAGGAAGCTTCATGGGAATCAAAAAAAGCCATGAGATGTCCTTATCCGCATTATTTTAGCCAAGGTAATTTCGGGGACAAAATTTCTTAAGTGGGGTAGAGCTGTCACGTCCCTAACTTGGGCTAAATTAATTTTGTTTTGTTATTTGATAGATTTTGTAAAACTTTCTGAAATGGGGTAATGTTTTGAATTAAAAGATCCCTGGTTGGCTTATATGTAACTTATTAGTGGTTAAGTGAAAACATAGGTTAATACACATAGGAAAAAAAATTCAGTCGCCAGAACCCATTTCTTCCCTTTTCTCTCAACTTTGAAAACTCAAACACCAACTACTAGCACTATTTCATTCAGTCACTGTTCCATTATACCGTTTCATTAGTTTTGCGCTATTAGTTTGAAAGTTTCTCTTGAAGCTGTTATTTAGTCTAAAGGTAAATTCATATGTTCATGTTTTGAGTAATCAATTCTCTAAACTCAGAGTTCAATGTTTGATTGGGGTTACTCTTCAATGTCTCTTCTGTCACAAGTTGTAAAACCTAATCTTCAAATTTCTAATGTTATTTGAGTCTGTATTGATTTGTGGTCTGTCCATTATTTAGGCGATGGAGTGGGTGAACGTCAGCAGAAACAATCCTGTTATTGGATTAGCGGTTCACAGTTAGTAGCCATATTTAAGTCCCTCACTTATGTATGTTATTTTTTGTTCTATACTGCATTAATCTGGACACAATCTAAAGTATAAGAAAATTGAATCTGAAATCTGTGACATGTTTTGATGTTTATGTTTTTGCTCTTAATATTGCTATAGGTATTTATTAAATGTTGTAAGCTATAATCTGTTACAATCTGATAACTAAGCTTTTTCTGAGGTATTAACAGCAATAAGATCGGCATATGCCATAGGGATAGATGTATATATCGATATATGAAAACGTACAGGCCCTGGATGTCTTCTGAATATGATGACATCAGACCTTATTGCCTTCTGGATGTGATGACATCAACTCTGTCTGAGGTCTATGACCTATTTTTTGTCCCAGATTTTGTTATCAAACTAAAGACAGACAAACAATCTGAAATCTGATGAGATCTATGCATGATAAAGACCTAATAAATAATTTGAAATCTAAAATATTCTGAAATCTGCTATTCTCTTGAATCCGGTATATACATTTTTTAAGTTAATCACATGATAAAAATCTGATATCTAATACATTCAATAGGTAATCTGAACTCTGATGTTTGATATATAATCTGATATTTGCAATGTATATAAGAAAAGTTAAAATCTGATGTATGATCTACAAATTTTAAAATCTGAAGTATACTCTGAAATGATTTTGTTATGTTTTTATTGATGATTTCTAAACTAAATATTTGTTATTAGTGAGTTAATGTTTGACCTTCAGTCTAGATCGATGCCTAACTGGTTAATTTGAAGAAGACTTTAAAATTTGAAATTAAAACAAAGTAGACATTGAGTCAACCATCACTTAAGTACTTCGCCAGTATCAGGTCCCTTTGCCGATACTGAAAACTAACCTTAAAAGTTTCGTAGAAGTCCATCACCAAACTAAGTACAAGATAGGCGAAACTCATTTTTGAACCAAACACTACCGCCTAAGTCCATCGCCAATCTAAGTATAAAGTTGGCGAAACCTTCTTCCTATCGTTAGTGACCATCACCTTGTTGTAGGGGAGACCTCCCAAACAAATTATCATTTGCCAAGTATCTATCGCTAAGTGTTAGGCTTTACCCAAGACTTCAAACTTCCTTCGCTAAGATATAGGTGAAAACCTTGAACCAGCTGTTGAACTTTGCCAAATTCCTCACCAAGTTTGGACGATACCATCTTCCTTTGATAAGCATCATCAAATAGTCTCGGTAGAATTCAGGCGACAATTTCCTCAGTTTTTAGCCATCGCCAGAAATCTTCTCAGCATTTGATAAGCATCATAAATCTTCATTCAGGCGACATTCCTCAGTGGCCATCGCCAGAAATCTTCTCAGCAATTTTAGCCCAAAATATCACCAAGACCATTTCATTATTCGATTTTCTTTTAAACTTCTTCTTGAAATTCCATTTTTGAAAAGTAATCATAAGCCTGATTCAGACTTAAAATGAATTAATTATGGCCATTTTATTTTTAGAGCCCTTTTAGGGTAAAATCAATCTGTTTAGCCACTGTAAATGGTAAAGGACTTACTTATTACTCCCTAGTAAACCTAGGAAGCTTTAGAAGAACTTAGAGTTGTTTGATTTCTTTTGTACTTCTCTGTTTGCTTTTGTTTCAGGCAACTCGAATGCCAGGTAAGTTGCATTTGTTGCGTGTTCACGCTTGATTGTTAATCTAAGAAGTATTGTATGTCTGTGGAAGCTGGGCATTGACTTACTAATTAGACATTCGATAGTCTACCCCTGTTGTTTCTTCATTTTTATTTTGTATGTTATTTTTCTTGATAGTGATGGAAATGTTGCGTTTAGATAGTCAGGTGAAGTAGCAAAGACAAACATATATCATTCAATCGATTAGTTCTGACATTGGTTTTCAGATTTGCTTCTACTCACATTTTGTATTGGATTCTTATGTTACATTTTACTATTTCATTTGTAAACCAAATTATAAATATTATGTTTTCAGATTCTATACTCAGTGGTTCATAACTCTAAGGATTTTGTATTTCGATGATTCAAGTTCTAAATTTTGATTAATGTCTCAGTTTGCTATTTTAGTTTAAGATTTCAGTAACTATCTATATTATATCTATCATGCATATTTGGTACTTGTTCGGTATATATAGACATGTTATTTACCATAGTGTCTGTCTCTGTACATCTGTCTGTAAGCCAGGGATTTAGGCATTACCATTAGTATGTACGCTATTTGTAAATTAATGTAATGGTGTTATTTGTATAGTGTTATTACTTTTATTTTATAATAAAATATTTTATATTTATCCTAACCAATGAAAACACCGAAAATTCAATTCATAACAAATCTTAATCGGAATAAAGAAGATTGTACATTCATCCTACTTTTTATATTTTTGTTTAATTTGAATTAAGAATGTTTCAGAGAATTAGTCTATAAAATATATAACATTCAAAATTATACATCCTGTAACACTAATAAAGTTATTAAGTAGAAATACTATTTCTAATATATTTCAATTTATTTTTTTTTGTCCATATTTATAAATGGGAGAATTTTACTTTTAGTCTTTTATAACTTTTATTTACACTATATAACCCAGTTTTAAAACCTTCACAAAAATAATTTTTCAAACTTCAACTTTTCAAAAATAGTCCTTTAAATGTGTGAAGAGACTCCTTCAGTGAAAGGAATACTTCAAAGTCGTGAATGACTATTTTTGAAAACTAAAGTTTTAATTGATTAAAAATATAAATGAAAATTTTTTAAATTAGTTTTGAAAATTTAAACTTTATTTGAATTATTTTCTATAATTTTTCCTTTATAAATTTAGATAATTTAATTTAATTAAATTTCAATTAATTTTTTAATAAAAAATGTAAAGATAAGAATTATAGGACTACTAATACAGTACATATTCTGGGATTTTATGAGATTGTGAACCAGGTATGTTAATATCAGGTAGTATATTTCCATCAATTAAGCATATTTAAGTAAAATAAATATATTCTATCATAAAAGATAATAGTGTAATTGAAATTTATTGATTATTGAAAGTATGTATTAGGAGGGGTGGAAGAGCATCTCCAATGCAGGTCTCAAGACCCTCTCTCTCCTAAGTGGCATTGACTTGGGACCTTGCAAAATGGGATTCCCATTGGAGATGTATAGGAAAGATGGGACCATCCCGCCTCCGAGGGACGTCCAAGTTCATTATTTTATTCATTTTATATTTTCTTTTTCCTATTTTATATTGTTTTTGTATTTTCTCATTCTCTTTTTTCATATTTTATTATTTTTAAACTCTTACTCCAGATGTAGTACTTTGTTGAATTTTTAAAATAATAAATTTGAATTAATTTATTTTTTATTTTATATTTTATTATTTTTACTTTTTTATTTTATTATTTAATTATTTTGTATATTTTTTCAATAAATTTTTTTTATTTTTTATTTTTTAATAAGTATTTGTTAATTGTTTTTAATTTTTTATCAACGGTAACTTTTATTACCATATATTTTTAATTAAATAAAAATAATAAAGATGTATTGTTCAATATAAAAAACTATAAATTTAATTTTTTTAATTTATTTTTATAATTTTAAATTAACAATAAGTAAATTTATTTTATTTAATATATATGTGTAAAAAATATATAATATAATTAATAATATTTAATATTAAAAAAAATAATAATAATTACTTGGGACTCAAGATGAAACATTGCATCGGAAATAAGAATTCCCAATTAAAAAGAATCCCAAGTTGTGTTGAGAAGAATCCCAAATTGTATGACATGACAAATGGCGGACTCATAGTTGGGACTCAAAATGAAACTTGCATGGGTGATAGCTCTAATAAGCGGACTCATAGTTGGGACTCAAAATGAAACTTGCATGGGTGATGCTCTAATAGTACAATCTCTCTGGGATAAGATTGATTCAACAAGTGATGGGGCTAGAATTTGGTTCGTAAATTTCGTATCTACAGTGTCAATTAAATTGAGCCATAAACAGTCGTGGTATTTATAAAAGCACGTAAAAGAAAATTGATCATAGATGTATTAATATTAATATTAATATTAATATTAATATTAAATGATGTGGAGGTGGGTGAGAGTTAGTGGCGGTGGAGGTGGGGGCCCATTATGGCAGGTGCGGAGTTGGTGAGAATGAGACTCTTGAATTGAAACAAGTCCAACGCCAGAGCCATCTCGGGTGTGTTCGTCCTTTGTCCTTTGTTTTTCAATCTTTAATTGAATAATAAATTTTTATTTATTATACTTTAAATGTTTTATTTAGATTTTATTTGAAAGATACTGTACACGTAATATTTTCTTATTCCATACCTTTTGTTATTTGAATTCACATGTGTATATGGTTGGATATTACATCTTTTCTATATAAAAAATCCATTTGTAAAACGTCTTACTTGATCCATTTATTCGTAAACTATGTATTTATTCAGCTAATGGCAAATAGAAGGTTAAAAGAATTGATGAACATAGAACTTGATTTTGTACAGTTGAATTGTCATTTATAGCACTATTTTGGGAGATACAACTGTATCTTCGATACTTTATTTTGTTAGATAGTTTGGTGTCATTTTCTTCCCTTTCTTCTTTGTTCTTGTCGTTTATGATCAATCTTTGTTTGTGAGTTGTTCTATTGTGGCACTAAAATAATTGTTACATATTGTATCTATAACTAAGGTTACTACAACATTGCTACGATATATATAAAACTAGCGTTGCTACAACATTGCTACAAATTTTTCGTAGCAACATTTCTCGCATTATGGCCCCAAAATAATTATTACGTATCAAAAATTTGTAGTTAACATTACAGAATATCCATTGATATATTTTGCATTATTACGACAGTAAAAAAATTACTACGTATTGTATTATGTAGCTAGCGTCAATACAACATTGCTACAGAACATCCCTAACTAGATTTTTACCCATTATGGCACCAAAAGATTTGTTACGAATCAAAATTTTGTAGCTAGTGTTAGGGTTTCTACAACTTTGTGTACTAAGATAGCTAATCAACAGGTCATAACAATCAACTAACACAACAAGAATCTAAACAGTAGTAAAGTAACGAAAAAATGTAAAATGAGACAGCAAGATTTTTAACGTGGAAAACTCTTAGATGTGAAGAGAAAAACCACGGGATCTAGTCTAGTAAAAAACTCTTCAACTAATATGAATTTAATGGGTTCACCAATCCTTCTCTAAATCTACTAGAGGTACAAACACAGCCAATAAATATAGCGGTCTTAACTTCGCAAAGCAAGTAATACAGCATAATCATCATCTCCAAGAATGGTAAATAACTTAGATACAAGCGAGTGGAAAAAGCTAACCGAAAGTGAAACAAGAAAGCGAAGACCCTTCTACAATCGCAAGTGAGCGATTGTAGAGTATGAGGAGATTGATGAAGACTCGAACAACACCCTTTCTTACCTCTTCTTCTTCACTTAATCTCTCTCTTGTGTTTCTCTCAAAATCTCTCACACTCTCTTGTTCTTGTTCTCTCACACAGACATGCATAGAAAATGACTTGTGTCTTTTTGAATATCACAACCCCTTTAACTTCTTACACATTTTTGCTTCTCAAGTACAATAACTTAAAACACATACAAACTGGTCCCACACTACTTAATTTGGATATTGGTCCCACCACTAAAGTGGGATACCACAACAAATCTCCCCCTCATACTAAGTGGTGGGAATTGCAATACCAACAACCTCCCTACAAGCGACAAGTTTTTCTTTCACCAAATTCTTGTCATCATATCAAAACCATTCTCACTAGTATGAATCTTCTCTAATTCAAACAAATTTTATTCTAGTGCTTCTCGGATCCAATGGAATCTTCTTGAAATATGCTTGGTGCGAGAATGATAAGCAGCATTCTTGGCAAGGTGGATGAAACTTTGCCTATCATAGTAAAGAATATACTTCTCCTATTTTAGACCCAATTCTGACAAAAAATTCATCATCCATGATAACTCCTTACCAGCTTCAACTGTTGCAATGTACTTAGCCTCAGTGGTGGATAAAGCAACACACTTTTGAAATCTTGATTGCCATGGCACTGCTCCTACTGCATATGTTATTAGATAATCTGAAGTATACTTTGAGGAGTCTACATCCCCTGACATATTTGAATCTGTATAACCAATTAACTCAGGTTGTTTTGTGCCAAAACAAGGACAGAATTGTGAAATACCTCTGAAGTATTTGAAAATCCATTTCACACCTGCCTAATTCTCCTTTCCAGGATTAGACATGAACGACTAACAACCCTGACTGCATGAGCTATGTTTGGCCTTGTACACACCATGGTAAATATTAAACTCCCAGCAATGGATGCATATGGCACTCTCTTAATTTCTTCTTTTTTCTTTCTCACTTGTGGGACATTTTTTAGAACTCAACTACATATGATTTGGCTTTGTCATGATGGAATCTTTTAAGTACCTTCTCAATGTATATCTCCTGTGATAGCCATAACTTTTTATTTTTCCTATCACGAGAGATGTTCATACTAAGGATCTATTTTACAGGACCAAGATACTTCATTGAAATGATCTACTCAAGGCACTTTTCGTACTTGCAATCTTCTTGACATCATGACCAACAATCAGTATATCATCCACATATAATAGAAGGATGAGAAAATCCCCCTCAGAATAATTCTTCACAAACACACGGTGATCTACTTGTGTTTTGTGGAATTTATGATCAATCATAAATGTCTCAAATTTCTTGTACCATTACTTGATTGGTCTTAAGACTAACCACTAGCCCACAGACCACCACTATACTTTCTTTCATGTTTTGTCTTCACTCGCATTCTTTCTGAACAAACTTCCGAAATGTCACCCATTATAAGATTGCTCCAAGTCAAGCATGCTTAATTTTGTAGTTCTTAAATTCTAGGTTCCCGAAAAGTAATGTGCACATTGATGATATATGTAGAAATTCAAATCCTTTTAACCATTTCTCAATTTGGGTTGTTATAGTTGAAATCCCAAATGATCAACGAGTCAATCTAGAGCTTAAAAATTAAAGATAAGAGCTTTGGCATGGTGAAAACAACTGCAACTCAATTGACAATGCAAAACCAATGTGTGGGTGCATGAGAAAAGATATGGGGAGTACTTAAACAATTGTTTCTATCCCAATGTATGAATAATTAATTTACCAACAATTTCAAAATATTGAAAACCTTACTAAATGGTTGTTGATTATACTGAGAAATTTTATTGATTGAGTGTGGGTGCAATTTGAATGAGAAAATTAATTAATAAGTTATTTGGTATATCAATGAATTTAAGATAGAGATTCAAGTCGCAATGATTTTCTAACATACATCTATATTTTCAAATATAATTATTTTATTTTCAAAAATTGAGACTCAATTGAAATTTGACGAATTTACGAAGATTCATCCCTTATAACCTACCCATACAAAGGAATTCTCGATAATAAAAAGTGTTGATACCTTCAAACCTGTCACAGTTTCTCAAACCTTGAAGTAAGGAGAAAGAACTAGATCATCAGTAAGTAAATCGATATCACTCTATCAATATAGAATCAAACTAATTTAAACCCCAATTCCGGACATATTTAGGCAAGTGCATTCGAATGTAACCCGATTAGACAAATAGTTTCCCTAATTAATAGTCAATAAACATCTTTAAGGAATAAAATACCGGAAATTATGGTTTAGTAAAATAAAATAAATAAGACTTGTTCTATTAGAGTGTTGAATTTGTAGAAGGAGATAATGTATAACCTATTAATTGTGTTATTTATGATTTTTTTAACTAAAAAAAAAATCAATGACTCAAAATGACACCAAATTTTCAAGAAAAAATATATCATCAATAATAAAATTTGTAACGTTAATAATGTGGGTAATCTAATATTTTATTCATTTATTATATTTATTTTTCTAGAGTAGTCAACCTTTTCATACAAAAAGTGGTATCTCATTTTAGCCTTATTATTTATTATTGTTACAATGGATGATGTAACTTAAGATCTCTGATGTTGTGACAAATTTTCATTTAAATTCGCCGACTTGACAAAAATCGGTCATTTGGATACTCAATGTTGGTGTGGACTAGAGCGTAAATTACCGGTAAGTGAAGTGCATGAATTATATTTTTTCCTTCCTCATAAAAAAATAATAATGTATTTAAATACTCGAACTTAACATCAATTTTCATTTAGATCCTCGAAAATTGCAAGGTTTCAGTTGGGCTCTCAATGTTAGCAAAACAATCCATTTGGGCACTCGGTCAAACCAACATATTGATTAACCCAATTTCCTTCACATTTCTTTCATTCATCACGATCACACCTACTTAATCTCTATCCAAAATGACTAAACCCTTATCTCTTCTACAACCTAATTTTTCTCTAACAACCCAACAATAATTAATTATTTGTTTAGCAAGATATCAAGTTCCTTAATAAACATGAATTCTCATGTTTATAATCTCATTACAGTGAAAGACTCTACGGTTGTTTTTAGAGAAAAATGCACCTCGTGAGATTCTTTCTTCGAGAGATTATTAATGAAGAGGATACCACTTCTATGAAGGAGGAGATGAGAAATTGCTATGTATAAGGATTTTATTTATTTATGGTTTGTTGTGAAATGTTTGGGGTTTTATAGTGTTTGAATTAGCAGTTGATTTTATTTAGGAGGAATTTCAACCTGCCAGTTTTGTGTTCAAGAGTCCAAATATAAATTTTTGCCAGTTTTGAGGCTGTAATTATTAAATATAAAAATGGGTGAAGAGCATGTGACAAAATGTGTTTATTTAATGTTCTTGAAAGGTGGAAATGAATGATTTTTATTAAAAGTTGGAGGTTTCAAATAAAACACCACAAAATTTTAGGCGTCAAATGAAAATTGATTATTACATTAGGCATTTAAAAATCCATTATCTCTTTTTTATTATTATTTGGAACTTTTTTTTTTTTCTAAAAGCTCATGTTTACACTATTGAAATTCACTGCCATGGTATAACATTATCACAGTTTGATAGTTTGCTAATGAATGCGTATGTCACAAATTCTATCACACCTATGTATGTGTTTGAAAATAACTTTTCATTATGAAATAACCACATAATTTTAACCATACTCTACTACCGTCCTAAATTTAGATGTGGTATATTAATAATATATTGAGATAAATTTACAATGAATACCAAAATATATTGGGATAATGGTATTCTGGACCCCTAAATTTGTAACATTTTTTTCTTTGGACCCTCCAACTTTACGGGGTTCCATTTGGACCCTCCAACTTGCCTATTCTCAGTCATTTGGACCTTTTAGGCTCACGTGGAGCGTCTCGTGAATTACAAAAACAGTGTGCGCGTGATTCATATAAACATGGTTTCTGAATGCTTACATGACTGATGAGTCAGCTATTAAAACTTATAATTAGAATTATGATTGATGATTCAGCTATTAAAAATTCTATATCTATTCTGATAAAAAACCTAAATCAATTTCACATTGTAAGCGACCTCAAGTAAGCATATCCTCGACTTCAAAGACTCCATAGATGAAGATGTTGATATCGTATTGTGCCGCTGCCATAAGAATGCGATTTTGAGGGTTTCTTGGACGAAAGCAAATCCAGATAGAAGGTTTGTAACTTGTCCTCAAGATTGGATTAGTAAGTTTTTATTTCAGTTTGATTGAAAGCGAGGCGGTTTTCATTTTAGAACTTGAATTGGTTTTCATGGTTTTAATTTCAATTCCATCGATTCAATTTCTTTTCTTTCATTTAATGTAATTATAGAATGATGGAGGGTGTGACTTCTTTCGGGTGGATCCTGAATTCAATGAACAAGTTAGAAGGGTTATTTGGGGTCTTTTGTGCAGAGTGAAACGATATGAAGACGAAGATGAACATTTCGACCATCAAAGAATAGATACTCAAGTGAATTGGAAGTTATTTGGTTATGTAGTTGCTACTTTTTCTATTTTGTGTCTATGGCTATATCTTTATTAGATTGTTAGTTTAGGATGAATTAATATTGGATTTCTGGTTTAGATAGAATTAGTATCACATTGATGATCATTGACTTGTGTAATCAGTTTTTGGTTTTGATATGTAGCAGATTGAACTATTTTGAATCATATGTAATGAAGGTGATGGTGTTTGATTTTGAATTTGTTTGGATGTGTTCAAGTAAGGTTTGATCCATGTTTAAATCTCATGTTTTATTGGTTTTTTTTATCTATTATTGAAGAATTAGATATTGTTCGTACATTTTTGCATAGTTATTGTACTAAACAATGACAATATTTGAGATGGTTGCTTTCACAGTGCCTGTAAATTTTTGAAGGTAATAGAGTTTTCAAACAAAATCTGATGAACACTCTGTTTGTCTAATCAATAGCAAAACTTTTTATATATTGAACCGAATGTAAAGAAACCAGAATCCTAAATGCACCACAACCATCCACCCACATTCAACAACCTATATACATGAGTATCACACTAATCTCATCACTCAGGTATAAACTCAGCCACAAATTGATCTGTAGAATGGTTCATCACTGTAATGAAATATAATAGACAAACATCCAAATGATTAAGACAAAATCATATTTGAACGTCCAGGTTTGTTGAATATCAAGCATGTTGAAATAAAACTTGGATGCACTCAAAATAAATACCACATTCACACAAAACCTCATCCATCTACTAACATACCTAAACAAAGTTTTAGACACTTTACTGTCCATTATGCACATAACATTTGGCCTATATTGCTATAAGACAAGAAAAGAATATATAATACCCTGAAAATATAGGTAAATATAATCATTGGTTTCCAAACCATAAGCACTTCTTGGAACATCTCTAGCATCAGTTCTCGATCAACTTGCTTGAAAATTTGATCCATTTCTTCTCGAACATCATATATCTTGCCAAAATCAAATAAATACGTCATGCATCCTTTCTTCAATTTTTTCAGTTTGTACAGCCAGGCCTCCTGCAGTCTCTCCAAGACATTGGCTGTGTTGATATCTTCTAAAAGGCTATCCTCACAAGTATCTTTTAAGTCTGCTATGTCCTATTGGTTTGTTGCACCATCAAGTGCCAGTCTGTGTTTCCAAAAATCATCTTGGTTTATGGTTTCATATATGTAAGTGAGAAGGGTCATGCAAGATTCCTGTGATTTGTTTTCAATGTAGATTGTTGAAGATTCCTTTTCCTTAAGATCACGAAGGAACATGCTCTGGAAAACAGGAGAACTTGTTGACAGAACATCCTCGTGAGCTTTTAGTCGATAAACAAATTCTGGTAATAATTTCTAATAGCAGTACCTCAATCACCTCTACAGTTATTTATAGGAACTCACATTCAGTGGGTAGATCTTCGAGTCCAGAAACTGAACACCAATAATAAACCGACCATGAACAATTGAATCGACAGGTTAGACAAAATCTCACATGTTCGAAGCAATCTTTCATTAACTGTAGCAGAATGTAAGAAAATGTTATAGGCATCATGAAGATAAATAAAGTTCCTGGATATTCATAGCAAGACTAACACAAATCATCATCCATTTCCCACAACCTCCAAAGCTATCACTAGCACTTCACCCAGCCTCACATATAAAAAAAAAAAAGAAACAATAATGAAAATACAGCTTCCATGTATCAAGATAGAAGTATTGATTTTCTTCGGCACAAAAGCCATGTTGTGCATATGTCAGTATAAACTTGCAGACAACAATAGAGAGTGGGAATATATATATATATAGAAAATAAAAGAAGTGGTCAAGACACGCACTTTCCACGTTTAGAGGTCTCCACAATAGTTGCATCCTCATCTTCTTCAGAGACAAAGATGTACTGGAAGAAGGTCAGACTATTAGGTAAAAAAAAAGACTACAGAGACTTTAATCAACTCACAAGACACATAGGGACTTACTGTACGACCACTGCTAACCAAATCTTTGATAAAAACTTCATTGGAAAGCAAACACAAACATGACAGCTTATAACTGCTTATGAGTGCATAGAAAAACTGAATAAGAGATGCTTAGATTCATCAACTCCTTGCCTGAACATTGGTTTCTCCAGCAAGTCCACTGAGTTTGGCAATCCCTGCGTGCAAAATGAACAATGATACAATAATATCAAATAACTACAACAATATCAACAATATCAACATTCTCAAATACCATGCCCAATTGAAACCAGGACATTTTACTAGTTGGATCATATCTCAATTTTTTAGATCTTCTCCTAGATCTGATATCTACACCTTCTTCAGCTTCAGGATCTAATTCCTCCCTACTATCCTCACTTCCAGGATCAGATGATCCATAATAGTCTTCATCTCTACCTAATCTTCCTTCATTTCTATCATCTCTAACAGTAATAGCACCTTCAAATCCCTTGTCAGTGCCCGCTTCACCTAATTTTACTTCCTCAACCAAAGTTGCTTCTTTTCTTTTCTTCTCCCTTCTTTCTTCTCTAGCAGCTTCTCTATACCTCAATAACTCTTCATCGACATCACTCCCATCTTCCTCTGGACCTGGTGTGTCACTACTATTATCTGAGTTCAAATCTGCTTCTATTATAAGTTTGTCCTCAGTATCCTCTTTACTACTTTCATTAAATTCAACATGATGTTCAGTTTCTCGGCTTACACTTAACCCAACTGGTATATCATATTGTAGAAGGTCTTGAGTCAAAGACCATAATCCCTCAAAAATCTCACTTTGTAATATATTATTATTCTCTATATGTACAAAATCTTTTAAACCAGCAAAAGTATGTGAGTCCTGACCATCACCATCTGTATTGGGCACATGTTGATATGATGTTGTATTAACCCTATGTTCAATGAAAATATCGATAATATCCTCATTCTTCATACCCCCAAGTATTCTTAATAGGAATTTATCATCTACTATCTCCTTAAACTAATTTGTCATATCCATAAAGTAGTATCGACCAATTTTTCTATAACCTAAACCAACTGCCTCCATGTCCAACTCTCTAATAGACAATAAATCTTTATCAACAACCCACTCTTTACAACCTTGTTCATTAGCATAAACACCTGAGTTATCATCCTCAAATGAACCCCCATAATGCAATTGAATGGCAATAAAGTCAAATGCCATCGTAAACAACCTATTAATAAAATGACAAAAAAACCCTAAGGTTAGCTCCCACTTATATAACGAAAAAAATACAATATACCACGACTTTCGTACAAATAAAAAATATTAGTAAATAAAGTTAAGAAACAGAATGAGCAAACTAACCTAGTCGCTTCAAGTTGCAGATGTTATTTTGATAGTCTCTCAAATTTCGGACGGTTGACGATGACGAATACAGTGTTGAAATCAAAGTCACACTCGTCTGAAAATCCTAATATCCTTGAACTTCTTCTTTTCCAAAACTTTGCTAATTGAAACCCTAAATTTTAACACTTCTAAATCGCTTCAGAGAAATCTACCGTGTTGAAAATCAATTTCTTCATCTCAAATCGAATGAGCTTCGACGAAATCGCAAATCCCATTCAAACACAAAACTAATGTAACATCAGCTTATACAATATAATTTACGTGTCATTTACATGTCAATTTTAAATGCCACGTCAATTAATTTTTAACACATCAGAGCGATTGCAATTAACGCGCTGAGGTATGATTTTTTAAACTTTTTTAAGAGTCCAAATGAGTGAGAAAAGGCAAGTTGGAGGGTTCAAATGGAACCCCGCAAAGTTAGATGGTCCAAAGAAAAAAATGTTACAAATGTAGGAATATTCCATTATCCCAAATATATTTGAAGTTTCATCACCAGAAAAGATTATTTCACAACACAGTGTGGAAGCAAGCAGGCGTTTTGCCCTTTTGGAAGAACTTCTATTCCTGCTGGCTTAATAGTCCAGGCTTCTTCTACTTTGTGTGGCTGTTTTGGCTGTTCTATATTCCATCTTTGGCAATGATACGTGATCAGTAATCTATATAAATTTACACTGGTCAAACACTTCTCAACAAATTTAGTTCAGATCTGCTATCCAACAATATAAATTACATTAATTTCAATACAACAAAATTAACCCATTTTTGAAAGCATTGTACTGAAGACTCCTGCTTGATATTTTGAATATTCCTTTTGTTTGTCCTTAAGCTCCTTGTACACAACTTTGACCTCTCTGCCAAAAGAAAAATTGTATTAACTTTGTATCACTGTTTAAAAATTATATCCTACACAAGATTTACCTGTTACTGGGGTCAATTGTCAGTGCTCTCTTTATATCAATCTCAGCTTTCTCCAGTTCATTTGTTTTCAGGTATGATTGAGACCTTCTAAATAGAGCTTTCACATTTGATGGATCAAGTTCTAGAACCTATAGATCATCAACACAACAATGTATGCTTTTAATAAAATTGAACACAATTTTTACACAAGCTTCTATTAAGTATATACCTTTGTGCAGAGTTTTGATGCTTCGGAATAGTCCTCCAGTTTGAGCTTACAAGCTGCATTGTTTGAGTAACACGATATCATCAAGCCCTTTGCCTGAGACTTCTCATCGCCTGTGAATGAATGATCAAACTCTATGAACTTCGCGGCCTGCAATTCATTGTCAAGCAAAATGCTTCAGTTCCAACATCTACATTAACATGGCAAGACTAAATCATGAGGTCAAGTAGTGTTTGGTATCATGCCTTCTCGTACTTCTTTGCGGCACGCCAAAATTTCCCAGCCTTGAAGAGTAAATTTCCGTCATGTTTCTTCCTTTCACAGGCTTCAATCTTTTCTTGAGTGTCCATCTTCCAAAATGGTTTCTCCTGTGAAAAGCATCAATGTCAGCTAACACGTTTCAACATTGATATTGTAGATACTTGTTGCGAAAGGAAGTAGAAAACCTTGGTGAAGTCAAGCAACTTGACATCATAACAAAGCACTGAATTTGCAGGAACAATCTGTGTCACTTCTCTGCTACTCAAATATTCTGCGCAAATTGTTATTATGGCTTGTTCGCCTTTTTTCATACTCATCACTGCTCTATCCAAGCCTTCATTTACATTTTCTGTCAAAGCATAGTACAAGCTATGCACAGTTAATGCTACATTACATCATAAGAGTTCGAAGAAAATGAATTCACAATCTTTCAAAGAACAACAAACCATCAAGAACTGTAAACTCAAAAGGTTCTTCATCAGATCCTTTCCTTTCGTAAACAGTACCGTCTTCAAGTCTGGCAAAATAGATCACTGAGGTAAAGGAATCATCTTTTGTTCTATTAAAATTCTGAGAAATTATATCTGAACCATGTTGTTGTCTCATGAGTCATTACCTTTTACCAAGGATCCTTCATTAGGATGTTCAAAACCTTCACCGGCTTTGATTATCTTCTTGAGGACTTTTTGATCTCCAGTGACATCAATTACAGTTTTCCATGATAGCAGCTCAAGTTGAATTGTCAGATTAGATTCAGGTAAAACACCACAATCAATGTTAGCAGGATCATAACCACCTCTCCCAATTCCATCTGAAATAATGCTCTCTCAATCGTCACACCAAATATAGAATTGATCTAAACAAGTTCAGATGTTGATATATTGAGTAACTTACAAGAGAACTTCACTGCCAACTCTGCTTTCTCACCTCTTCTCATTTTCTTCACTGCTTTACTTAAAGCAGGACATACAACACCTAATCACAAAATCAATTCAACACACTGATAACATTGAAAACAAAATCTAACATTCATGCCCAATTCAACTTACTATCATCTATGCAGAATTCGACACCTTCCTCAGAGTCCGAAACAACTGTTCCATTCGCTAATCTCGCCTCATACTTGACTACAATTCAAACATTTCACAACAATCATCACAATAAACCATCAAGAGAGTAAAAATTATAATATCAATGTACCTAAAACTTCATCGTTGCCTCTTGGAGTGGCCCATCCCTCACCCTCCACAAGTATTTTCTTCAAAACTCCTCCATCACCAGTTACATCCCTTACGCTGCTCCAAGACAGCAGTTCAATATCGAAAACAAGACTCGAATCCGGAGGAACAGAAGGCGGAGAACCAGCCTCCCCATACGCCAAGCTCGGCGGTATGTAGAAAATGGCTCTCTCACCTTTCTTCATTGTTGCAACCCCTTCATCCCAACCTCTAATAACTTCACCTAGAAACGTCAAATTCAAATTCCTTTTAGATGTGCTCGCAATTTTAAAACATTAATACCAAAAATGAGTTACCTTGGCCTAAATTGAAGCGAAAGGGAGCTCCATTAGTACGACTGGAGTCTAAACACACACCGCTTTCAATGTGACCAGTGAAATGAACTGGATAGAGAATACATAGTCTCAATTAGAATTGAAATAAACAGAGGAGATATGTGAAGTGGTACCTTGGACTTCGTCTCCAGGAGACGGAGTTTGCCATGAAGTTCCCCGCGTGAGAATGTGTTTGGTGAGTCCTTGGTTTCCGATTGGAGTGAGTTTTGAATCTTCGGAAAGGGGTTTTGAGTGGGAATCCATTTGTGAGGGAGATAGTGAGTAGACCAAGAAGAAGAAGAAGAAGATAAGCCGTTGTTTGTTTCCCTCCTTTAGTTTAGTTTGTTACATTCGGTTAAGATTTTTGTGTTGGGAGACTCGCCCCGCTTTCACTGCTTAACGGGCCTGGGTCGGGTCGGGTAATAGCGTGCATGTGAACCCATATCTGCACACGAACGAACTTACATGGATAAGACAACGAACTTAATTTAAAAACTTTTATATGGACACACAAGTGTATGATCTGATGTAGAGTAATTTATCATTTAAGTTTGATGGATGGTGAGGATGAGACCCACTAACCCACTAAATATCATACAACAGAAGAGGAGGCTTGACACAGAAGAGGATGTAATTTAGATCATGGGTCGAATCAAAAACTAAATTTGGTTTAATCCAAGTGGACTATGAGCTAGAGCTACTAGTCTCACAAGCCCATCTCACATACAATGGATCACGTGTAATAAAAATTTATGACTCAAGTGTCGTGGTAAAAGGATCGTAACATGATAGATGGACACGAATCCATTTTTAAAAAATAATAAATTAGAGTTAATGTTTTAAGTGTAAAAATAGAGTCGGATAGAAAAGAAGAAAATAGTTCAAAGTTAGTTAGAAAATAAATTGAGATTAGAAAGCCACCTGGTAATCTTGATAGGCTTCTTGTAATATTGCAGAACAGAATTGCAATGATATTGTGAGAGAAAGAACACAGGAAGGAAGAGAAGGAGATCAAAAATCAAAACCACGTATGTATGTATATATATATATATGTTATTGATATCAGTATTTTATATATATATATATATAATATTTATGTGCCAGGTGTCCAACAGATACATGAAATGTACATACATACATGCACGTGTACAAATGGTGGAATCCACCTAACCAGCATATAATTTCACAACACTCCCCCTTGGATTTCACCATTTCAAATAT
Source organism: Cardiospermum halicacabum (assembly GCA_031304145.1). Classification (NCBI taxonomy): domain Eukaryota; kingdom Viridiplantae; phylum Streptophyta; class Magnoliopsida; order Sapindales; family Sapindaceae; genus Cardiospermum; species Cardiospermum halicacabum. Next base: position 26,990,912 of record CM062393.1, on the reverse strand, counting down.
TTGACTGTCTCGTTAAAACCTTGCCAGAAAAAAAAATCCAACAGGGGATAAAAACTGGACCAAGGAAAAAGAGTACAGTTGGTGAATCCAGTTTTACAAAATTCTCCCACTGTTTACAACACCCATAAACCTAATTTTCTAATCTGGAGAGCTTTCGCATTCCGATCTCGTAAACGAGTTTCTCGAACGTTGATGTCGATAATGACTTCGTTAATAGATCGACTAGATTATTGGATGATCTGATCTGCTTCATATCGATTTGACCAGTATTCTGAATCTCGTGGGTGTAGAAGAATTTTGGGGAAATATGTTTGGTTTGGTCTCCTTTGATGTAACCTCCCCGAACTTGGGCGATGCATGCAGCATTATCTTAAAAAATGACAGTTGACCCATTTGTAGTTTCGGAGATACCACATGAATTCTGATATGTTGGATCATTGACCTCAACCAAATACACTCTCGAGTGGTTTCATGTATTGCCAAAATTTCAGCATGATTTGAGGACATGGCTATTAAGTTTGTTTTGTAAATCTCCAGTAGATCGCAGTACCATTATATGTGAAAATATAGCCAGTTTGAGAACGTCATTTATGCAGATTCGAAAGATATCCAACATCAGCATAACCAGTCAAACCCAAAAATTTATCAGAATTCGTATAAAATAATCCCAAATCTTTCGTACCCTTCAGGTAACGCAAAATATGTTTGATTCCATTCCAATGACGACGGTTGGTGCATAACTATATCTCGCTAATAAATTTACAGCAAACGAGATATCTGGTATCGTACATTTAGCCAAATATAACGGTGCACCTATTGCATTCAGATATGGTACTTTAGGATCAAGTAATTGTTCGTCATCATCACTCGGTCGGAATGGATCCTTTTTGGGATCAAGTGTTCTTAATTACATGTGTGTTAGTGGTGCATTATCCATATTAAACATTTTTAGGACCTTTTCAATGTATGTTGATTGATAAACCAATATCCCATTTGGTTTATGTTCAATTTCCAGACCAAGACAATATTTCGTTTTCCCCAAATCTTTCATTTCAAACATCTTTTTCAGATATTTAGCAGTTTGTTGGATCTCTTCTGGAGTTCCGATGATATTCATATCATCGACATAAACTGTTATAAATGACAAACCCAGACTCTGATTTCTTTATGAAGATACACGGACATATCGTATTATTCTGGTATCCTTCCTTAACCAAATACACGCTCAGGCGGTTATACCACATTCTCCCAAATTTTTTTAATCCACATAGGGATTTTTGTAACTTTATGGAATACAAGTTTCGAGGTTTTGATTGATGAGATTCAGGTAATTTCAGTCCTTCCGGGAGCTCTATGTAAATATCAGAATCAAGCGATCCATACAGATACGCAATAACTACATCCATTAAACACATTTCCATTTTTTCAGCAACTGTAAGGCTTAACAGAAATCGAAATGTGATTGTATCCATGACTGGGGAATATGTTTCATCGTAATCAATTCCAGGTCTTTGTGAGAATCCTTGTGCAACCAAACGTGCTTTGTATCTCACAATTTCATTTCTTTTGTTTTGTTTTCAAACAAAAACTCATTTGTAACTAACTGGTTGAACATCTTCAGGTATTCGAACTATGGGTCCAAAAACTTTTCGTTTATTTAACGAATTTAATTCTGTCTGGATTGCTTCTTCCCATTTTTTCCAGTCATGCCTACTTTTACATTCTTAGATATCACGTGGCTCATAATCATCATATGAAATACTAATTGCCACTGAATATGAAAATAAATCATCAATGATTGTTTCATTTCGATTCCAAGTCTCTTAGATGAAGTCTATGGAAATTTTTTCATTTTTTGATTCTGGTATTTTCGTATTATTTTCTCCTTCTGGGAGGCTATTTTCAGGGATTTCATCAACTTTTGGGATTTCATCTAATGTGGTTTTAGGATCCAAATCATTTTTATTTCGTTTTCGTGGGATTGTATCTTTTGAACTAAGGGGTGTACCACGCTTCTGGCAGGGAATTAGAGTTTCGCTTGCTATTGTCTTTTGAGATTGTCCTTCTGGAACATTTACCCTTGCTGGTACATTAGCAGCTTCTATATAAGACTTGGTTATTTTCGAAGTAGCATTGAATGCATCAGGCATTCGATTAGCTATCATTTGTAAATGTAGGATCCTTTGAACTTCGAATTCACATTGCGGGGTATGCGGATCCATATGCGCCAAAGTTGGAACCTTCCAGGTTAATTCAGATTTCTCTTCTGGAGAATTATTTCATTTTCCAAGCGATGGAAAATTACTTTCATCGAAATGACAGTCAGCGAATTTAGCTGTAAATAAATCTCCAATCATTGGTTCCAAATATCTGATAATTTATGGGGAATCAAAACCCATATAAATTCCTAGACGTCTCTACGACCCCATTTTCGTTCTTTTAGTTGGGGTAATGGGTACATATACAACACACCCAAATATTCTCAAATGTGAGACGTTAGGAGGATTCCCAGATACCAATTGTAATGGGGAATATTGATTATAAGCAGTTGGACGGATACGAATCAAAACTCCAGCATGCAATATAGCATGTCCCCAAACAGAAACGTGTAATCTTGAGCGCATTAACAATGTTCGCGCAATTAATTGAAGGCGCTTAATTAATGATTTAGCTAATCCATTTTGGGTATGAACATGTGGAACTAGATGTTCAATATCAATCCCGGATACTTGACAGTATTTAACAAATGCTTTCGACGTAAATTCACTAGCATTATCAAGTCTTATACTCTTAATAGGGTAATCTGGAAAATGAGCTCGTAATCGAGTAATATGTGCTAACAGTTTAGCAAAAGCAACATTACGAGTGGATAACAAGCATACATGGGACCATCTTGCAAATGCGTCTATCAATAACATAAAGTAGCGAAAGGTTCCACTAGGTGGATGGATAGGTCCACATATCTCTCCTTGAATTCTCTGTAAAACAATAGAGATATAAAACCTACTTTCGTAAACGATGGTTTGGTCATCAATTTCTCTTGGGAACATGGGATACACAGGTCCCTATCATTTAGTAGGATTTTATGATTTTTCAGTGGATGCCCTTCTGAATTCACTATTATTCTTCGCATCATTGTGGATCCCGGATGCCCAAATCTATCATGCCAAAGTTGGAATATTCTGGGATTACAGAACTTCTGGTTCTCAATAGCATGTGTTTCAACATGCCTGATGGTTGTATAATATAATCCATATGATGAAATGGGTAATTTTTCAATTACAAGTTTCTGGCTTGATTTTCTTGAAATAATACATAGGTATTCAATACCATTTTCATCAACTGTTTCGATGTGATAATCATTCATTTGTATATCTTTGAAACTGAGCAAATTTCTTCTGGATTTGTGAGAGTATAATGCATTTTTGATTTCCAATTTAGTGTTATTTGGTAACATGATTGAAGCTCTTCCGGAACCTCCAATCAGATCTACAGGACCTAATATAGTTCACTTTCACTTGATTGGAATCAATTCCAGAAAATATTTTCTATCTCTCAAAATCGTATGGGTTGTAGCACTATCGGCTAAACAGACATCCCCATGTAAAGCCATTTCTTGGTTTGAATTCATAACTTTAATAAAATAACACACAAAATTAGTTGAATGGAAATGTAATATCTTTCATTAATATTTACAAATATTTACAACCAAAATCAAAATTACATTCCATTCTATTTACATTCTAAAATAAGAAAATACATTTCATTTATAGTTAATAGTTCCATCACTAATCAGGTGATCTATCCTTCCATCAGGATCTTCAAAGAAATCAGCAGTTTCCAGATTTGATATGTCGATTGGACCGGTATCACCATCGCCTAAAATATCAGCTATATTTGCTTCATTATTTTTTTCCTTTTCTTGTTTGCGTCTCAGCTTCTGATAAGCTTCAACTACATGTTTGGGAGCGCGACAAGTCCTCGAATAACAAGGGGAACCATATCTATAACAAGGGGAACCATATCTATAACAAGGACCACGATTGAACTTTGGTGGTTCCTGAATTTCTTTCCCTTTACTAGAATTAGCATTATTATTATTCCACTTCTGGGGAGCATTTGGATTATTATATGGATGTCCATAATCCCTATTACGACCACGTCCCTGGCCATTTCCAGATCCTCGACCACTTCCAGATCCTCGGTCATTACCACGACCATTTCCACGTCCATTTTCATAGTTATTCCAACGCTCAGAACCACGGCCACGACCACGACCACGACCATGGTCTGGATTTTCATTATAATATGCATTCACTTCTGGGAATGCTTGGGTGCCAACATGACGTCTTTCACTATTTTTCAGCAACAGCTAGTTGTGTCTTTCAGCAATATCTAATGAAGCAATCAAATCATAATATTTCACAAATTTTCTTTCACGATACTGCTGATGTAGAATAGTCTGAGAAGGATGGAAAGTGGTAAATGTCTTTTCCAACATACCATGGTCAGTTTTTGTTTCCCCACATATTTTTAATTTGTTCACAATCATGTACATGGCAGAGTTATACTCACTCACACCTTTGAAATCTTGGAACCTTGAATTGTTCCACTCATCACGTGCTTCAGGCAACATGATTTCCTTTTGGCGATCATATTTGGATTTTAGAGCTTGCCAAAGATCTGCTGGATCTTTTATATTCATGTACTGATTTTTGAGATCCTTAACCAGGTGTGTTTTAATTATATACATGGCTTTGCATTTTTCAACCTCAGTTGTTTCCACCTCCTTATTGAGGGTCCCAAATAATTCTTTGGCTTTTAATATTAACTCGCAATCATCACACCATTTCATATAATTTCTACCAGAACTTTCCAGCTCATCAAATTTCAGATTTTTCATTTTCTGCAAAATAAGAACACCTTTTAGTCACCAAATTCCAGATTCAATTTCAAAAATACAAATATTCAGCTGGGGTGAATAATATTATCATTTCAAATTTTCCAGATCCACCATTTATTCAACTCAGGTGAATAATGGTATTTTTCCAAAAATTTTCAAACCCATCATAGTTTCTAAAATTTCCAGCACACATAGAAGAAAGAAAACATCATTACCAGACACTTTCTGGTCTGGAAGATCCGGCAAAGCGGCAACCAGAGAGTATACTCGTGCTGATAACGTGTTGTAAAAATAAAAATAGAGTCTGGGTAGAAGAGAAGAAAACAGTTCAAAGTTAACTAAAAAATAAATTGGGATCAGAAACCCACCTGGTAATCTTGATAGACTTCTTGTAATATTGCAGAACAGAATTGCAATGATATTGTGAGAGAAAGAACACAAGAAGAGAAGGAGATCAAAAATCAAAACCACGTGTGTGTGTGTATATATATATATATATATATATAACATTTATGTGCTAGGTGTCCAACAGATACATGAAATGTACATGCATACATGCACGTGTACAAATGGTGGAATCCACCTAACCAGTATATAATTTCAGAACAGTTAAATGTATTTCAATATATTAAGTGAAAATTCTAAGAAATGGACTTTTTAAATTTTAAAATACAATTATAGGCATGTTTTGAAAATCATACAAAAACAGGCTTTTTAAAGTTTAGTTTTCACTCCATAGGCCAAGTTTCCCAAAATACCCCTGAAACTTTATAATTCACAGATGCTGTGAATTACGCTCACAGTCTGTGAATTACGCTCACAGCTATGAATGGCCTATGAAGTGAAAATCAAAGTTTAGTTTTGCAAACTTTTCAAAAGTGGCCTATAATTGTATAGTAAACTTTTGATGGCCTAGAAATCCAATGGACTCATATATTAATAATACGATAACGTAATCAAAATATTCAACTAAAAAGAAGTCGAATCGATAAATTTCGAATCCATCCGGGATATGAATTAAGTAGAATTTTTAATATGTAAATTTGTCAATCCGTTTAACTAGATTAATTTTATTTTTAATATCTTGAAAAGGGAACTAATAAATTTATAATATATAGTTAAACATATAAATACTAATATCTAACATATATCATGTTACAAACACTTTTTCGATAAAAATAATAATTTATAAATCTACTAAGGTATTTTTTATTTGAATTATTTAATTTTTTTTCTTGTATATAAATATTAAATTATAATTCGACATGATACACTGACACAGTTTAACACGAACTCGATAATAAATGGGTTGAATTGAGGATAAATAAGTTGATATGATTATGACACAAACATGCTTAACTCGTTTATAAATGCTGAGGTTGGGTTTGATCCGATACAACCCTTTAATACATTTTGACACCCCTGCTCAAGCGTACTATGTATAAATTTAAAACTTTTCATTCAATGAGAGAAAATTCCTCCTCAAAAATAGAACTGATGTGATTGTGGGGTGACTTCTATCAGGGGAGTAGGGTAGGAATAGGCCAGACCAGGTTAGACTTTTGGTTAAATAGGCCCAACCTGTATTCTAATAGTCTGGTTTGAGTCTGGCCTACAAACCTATTACAGACTTATATTATAGGCTTGACTTGACCTATTTAAAAGCCTATTAGGCCTGAAAGCCTATTTAAAAGCCAGTTAACAGTTATTTGTATTAATAAAAAAAGATAATGAAGGTTTATAGTTAATACAAATTTACTAATAAATACAAATAATTGTTAACCGTCACCCCATTTATCGAAAAATTTCCTAATAAATAAAATACATAGAGGAATGATTTTGCCACCCACCCAATTTTGTTTTTACACCCCATTTATTAAATTGTTTTTCAAAAATCCAAGTTTATCCTTTCAGGTTTATAGTTTCTTTTGAATAATTTTATAAATAATAATAATTACAATTAAATTAAGATAATAAATATTAATGGATTATATTACTTTCAATTATTATATTTTAAAATTTTATAATTATTTTATTATATTTTAAGAATATAAGTTATAACTATCTATTTATTCTAATAATAATCATTACATAAAAAAAAGAAAATAATAATAAATAATTATATAAATAAATCGATTTAGTATAAATTTATGTAATTTATATTATAATAAAAAATTATATTTAATTAATTTTCTAATAAAACTTATATAATTTTTTAATTTATTATATTAAATATTATTTAAATAATAAATAATACTGTTAAGTTGAAGTGAAGGATAATGTTGTAACTTCAATACTAATACTAATGGTGTGTAAATACAAATTTTAAGAGGCTTGAATATCAAGCCTCTAAATAATATATGGACCGGTCTGTTTAGTTTCGAAAGTTTTTACCAAAGCCTAAACCGGACCTCTTTAATTAAATAGACTTTTAAAAAAAAAATAAATTTAGCTTATTTATTAAATAGGGCAGGCCTAGCCAGATTTTATACTGGTCAGGCCGTCCCCTGAAAGGCCGCCTGACCTATTTCCACTCTTACATGGAGTAAATCAAGGTGATTTTTTTAAAGGAATAATAATAATAATAATAATAATAATAATAATAATAATAATAATAATAATAATTTATTGATCTAAGGGAGATGGTTGATGTTGTTTTCAAGTTTTGATCAAAATTTCCGATTCAGGTTTGATTTTTGTAAACAGGATTTTAACCGATAAAAATTGGAATGGTTGTCGTTGTTTGAAATTACCTATATCGGAATATTTTATATTATGGATATTAGTTATATCTCTATTTCACTGTAGGCTATAAATTTAATGATTAAATTAATTAGATAATAAATCAACTGATGTCATAATTAATTTTAATTAATGGCTCAAATACCAATTTGTTAGAAATAGTCAAATCAATTAGATGGTTTAAATTAGATAATAAACAACTTTGTTAATGATGTTGTCACGTTCATAACTAAATAAAATTTATTTTATTATTTGACTGATTTTGTAAATATTTTTAAAGTGGGATGAAGTTTTGAATTAAAAGAATTCTAGTGGGCTTATTTATGATACTTAAATAGTCAGGTGAAAGTTAGGTTTTTACTCTCTACATACATTCAGCTGCCGGAACCATAATTCTTCCTTTCTCTCTCAACGATAAAAAACTCAAACACAAAAACTTGCTAGCACTGTTTCACTCAATCACTATTTTATTTGACCACTGTTCCATTTATTTTGCTCTTTCATTTCGAAGGTTGCTCTTGAGTTATTCTTCGAGTCTCATTTACTGAGTTTTGAAGGTAAATTTGTATGTGCTAGTTTGAGTTAATCGATTATCTTATTTCAGAGTTCAACGTTTGTTCTTAGATCTACTCTTTAATGCCTCTTCTATCCAAAAGTTGTAAAACCTAACCTTCAAATTTATGATGTTATTTGAATTTGCTATTCATTTTGGTTTGTCTATTGTTTAGGTGATGGAGTTGGTGACTGCCAATCGGAGTAGTTCTGATGTTAGATTAGCGTTTTACCATTAGTAGCCATGTTTAAGCCCTCACCTATATACGTTATTGTCTATTCTCTGCTGCATTAATATGATTTAACCTAACAATATAATGAAACATGAATATGTAATCTGTGATATATATGAATAAGGTTTCTGAATTCTGCTGCTAACCTTGTTATTAAATGGTTGCTATGTGAACTGCTATGAAAATATGTTGAATGCTAAAATTAATATCAGTTTAATCTAAAAACAAAGCCCTACCCGAAGTATGATAGCATTAAGATTGACATGCCATAGTGATAGATGTATACATTGATACGTGAGAACGTACAGGCCTTGAATGCTTTCTGGATGTGACGACATCACTTTCTGGGATCTTAGATCCATTTGTCTAGAGCTTTGCTCAATCTTTTTGAGGTCTCTGACCTATTTTCCTGAGCTATGCTCACATTCTATTTTTGTTCCTAATTTTCTTATTAAACTAAGGAAGTGCATGATAATTTAAAAGATTCTGTCATACATTGATGCACCCTGAAATCTGAAGCATTTTGAACAAATAATCTGACATCATCTGTTCAGTTCTATAATCTGCATGACAATCTGATATACTCTAGCATATATATGTTATTCTCTGTAAATCTGATGTAATCTGAGCTTAATAAGACTACTTACTTTGAGATTTGATGCATTTTGGACAAGTAACATATAATACTGAACCTGATGAACTATTGTGTTTGTATTGATGAATTTAAACTACATTGATTGCTATTATTAAGTTAATATATAGTCTTTATACTAGATTGTTTCCTAACTGGTTAATTTGATGAAGACCTTAAAAATTGAAGTTAAAATGAACTAGACTTAGAGTAACAATCAACTATCGCTTAAGTCCTTCACTAATGTCAAGTCCTTTTTGGCGACACTGAAATCTCACCTTAGAAGTATCGTTTAAGTCTATCACTAAGATAAATAAAAGTTAGGTGAAACCTCACTAAACAGTTCAACCATCACCAAACAATCTTACCAAGACTTAGATGATACCCCTTTCCGAAGTTAAACTCTTGCTAAATACCTTCACCAAAATATAGACGATACCTTGAACCAGACTTTGAACTTCGCCAAATTTGCCTCGCTAAGTCTAAACAATACATTTTTCCTTTGACAAGTATCGCCATTTAGTCTCATTAGAATTCAGGTGGTACTTTCCTCTTCTGTCAGCTATCACTAGATCGTCTCGCCAGGAACCTTCTTAGTTTTTAAGTATCGCCAATAGTATTACCAGAATTGTGGCACTATCTTCACATATCACCAAAACTATTGCCAAGCACCCTTCCATTTTCATTTTTCTTTTCAAGTTATTCTTCTTGAAATTTCCTTTCCGAAAAGTTATTACAAGTCTGATCGGACTTAAAACAAATAAGTTATGGCCATTTTAAGTTTTAGAGCTTTTCTAGGTATACTCAATCTATTTAGCCGCTTTAAGTGGTAGTGGACCTACTTACTACTCATTAATGAACTTAAGTAGCTTTAGATTGATTCAAAGTTGTTTGATCTCTTTTATACTTCTCTGTTTGCTTCTATTTACGCAACTGGTATGCCAGATAAGTTGCATTTGTTGTGTGTTCATGCTAAATTGTTAATCTAAGACGCATTGTTTGTGTGGTTGTTGGGCATTGGCTTACTAACAAGATATTCAATAGTCTGACCCTATTATTTCTTCATTTTTATTTTGTATTTTAATTTTCCTGATCAGGATGAAAAATGCTGAGTTTAGATAGTCAGGTAGAGTAGCAATGATACACACACATATCACTCCATGCATCAGTTCTAACATTAGTTTTCAGATTTGCTTGTGCTCACATTTTGTATTGGATTTCTATGCTTTATTACACCATTTCAGCTAAAAAACTAGTTTTAATCATTATGTATCAGATTGTGTATTCAGTTGGTTTAAGAACAGTTTTTGGATAATATATCACTGCACATTTGGTTTGTGTTTAAAAAATGTTTCTTTCATTAAGCTGATTGATATATATTTTTTTTTTCAATTTTGATTATATACATATATATAAATATAAATATATATATATTCTGTTACTTTGACTGTAAGATCTTCTGTCTGTTCGTCTCCTTGCATCTACATGTAAGACGGGGGTTCGGTCGTCACAGATGTTGATGGAACAATTCATCCTAACTAATTGCTTTAATATCAATTTGTTAGGAATAGTGGAAACAAAATAACAACACTAGAATTAAAACAAACTACATGCCCCAAAGATAATAACTTAACTATTAAGAAAGAAGAATTGTAAGTCATTCGGACAATATTATCCCTCCAATGCTATCTTGCGCTTAACCTAGATTAGCAATTGTCTAGTTAATCAATTGTACAAAAAACAAACAAACAAAATTGACGAGATAACTTAAATTGCTGGAGGTAGAACATCTTTCCATGCTATCCATTAATGGTCAACAATGGTGCTACTGTGTTAGCCTATTTCGAACACCAAGATGGTAGTAAAAGTGTGAACCTTTAAAGATTGGGGTATAACCCCAATTCTTGATCACCACCTAAAGGGATATTATATCTTCTTCATCATGAGATAATTTTTATTTATAGTGATCACCAAATTTTATTTTCTAATATTTATCTTTTTCAACCAAGGATTACCGATAAACAAAAATTAGAAAAATTAAATCTTCTTAAATAAGGAACCTAATAATATGTCTGTACCCCCGCGCGCGCGTGCTTGTAAAGCTGGACTCTCAGCGAATCCTACGAAGCTGACATGGCACACTAGGAGTTTAACATTAGATTGAAAAAATATGAACATTGTTGTTTTTGAATTTTAATTGTATTTTACATTTTACAAATGGAAATATGACATGTCACATATTATTCATTCATCGTCTCATTTTCTACTTATTATTTTCTATAGAATGAATTTTTTGACTTCTCATTTCTTCTCCTTTATGTGTTTTTTCTATTAAAAACCATCAAATGAGATTGTCAACACATATTGTTAAATTTTAGTGTTTGTTCATCTTGTTGAACATAAAGAATTCTTCTTCTCTCTTCCACCAGATCAAATACAGTCCATTATCAATCTATATTCAAATTCAATCTGTTTGACTTCAATTAAGAGGACAAACAAGAAGAAAATAACATGTCATCAAAAGCGAAGCTTTTTGAAGGCTTATTAAACGAAGAAGCAAAATTGTTTAGAAGTATGTCCAAAATCTTCAATAATCTATTCAGCCCAAACTCGACGCCTTTAAAGCTACCTCCAAGGTCCCTCTTTACCTCATATTGATTATTTTTGTTTTTAGATTATGTTTGCTTTAGGTTTTTATATTATATATACATATAGTGATAGGAAATGAAATTAGAGTCTAATGAATTTTGTTAGGATTTGATGAGTCATAAAAATAAAATATAGGTAGGTTATGTAGATTATAGATGATACTAAGGTTGAGTTATTTTATGGACAGAAAACGAATGAGGAAGAGAAAGCAAGAGAGAAAGAGCTTAATGATTTGTTCAAGGTTGTTGTTTCTCAGCCAAAAGTGCCAATAAGTGTGTATTTTCACTATGAGCATTAGAAAATCTTTATTAAGATTCAATATTTGCCTCATATAGCTAAATGATGCCAAATTGATAAAATGTATATGTTTGTGCTAAATGTGGTGGAATTGTGTAACACTCGAGGTTGAAAATGGGTTAAAAGACTTGATATTGCTACCAATATCATCAATATGCACATAGATTTTTGGGACTCAAGACTTTAGAACTCCAAAGTTAAGTGTACTTAACTTGGAGAAATTTTAAAATAGGTGAAATTTCGGAAAGTTTGCCCGGGATGCATGCCAGTAAGGACAAAGCATGCTGAAAAGTATCGTGGTGGTTTATGGGGCTAGTAATTAGCCTTGAGATCGGTCAAGTGAAGATGACGAAAAATTATGTTATGTAGTAAGGACTGGTAAATAACCAAATGCCGCTAAACTTACTTTAGAATATAGATGTATTTTATGCCTAGGGATTAGAAGTACTTCGACCCATGAGAATATTGTTGTTGGCTTTTAGCCTTGTGGTCGCGGATAGTCCACTTATGTTGTGATTTCTCCGTCTTGTTTACATATTTATCCGTCTTGGAATGATGATCCACCAACGGTTTTGATGTACCCTTGTGGCGATATGACTATCTTAGAACTTTGATTCACTACAAGCTTGCCCGTCTTGGTACTTTAGTCCATCTTGAATTCAAATTTTGAGCCTATTGTTTGTTTATGGGCATTGTTAGTAAAAATTGACAACAGCGCGCTTGATGAAACTTTGGCGATATTGATGAATGAAATGATAAATAAACTTGATATGGGAATTGATAATGTTCTTGATATGGGCATGATAAATAAACTTGTTATGGGAATTGATAATGCTCTTAATGTGGTCATTGATAATGACGTAGATAACGAAAATGGATAATAGCATTGATAATGAAATTGGGAATGATTCATAGATATAATAAGTCACTAATGATACAATGAAAATTTATGCTTATATATATATATATATATATATATATATATATATATATACACGCGCGCGTATATGTGTAACTCTTATTTGTGCCTCGCCACCTTATTTGATGTAATAACTGCTAGACCTGAAAGCACAACCTATGTTTTTCTACACAACCTAGCTATACTTTGCATTGCCAACAAATTTTCATTTACCGTCCAAAAATACAACATGTGTTTTATTACACATCTAGGCTGCATTTCCTTCAAAATTGGCTTCTACAGGTTACCAAATTTCCATAAAAAAGCATAGCCTGCAAAAATAAATGACCCAACGGTGTAATATGCTGGAGCTAATTTTTTTTTTACATATTTTGATAATAGATTCTTGTATAATTGATTGATAGGATTGTATATAAGAATGACTTGAATGATCTTTACAAAGTCCAAAATATATTTATTTGCATGATCATTTTCTTTCCATGGAGGTAAGTGCATTTGTATTTCTTTATTAGGGTATGAGGTTACGAACTAGGCATCTTGTAGCTTAACTCCCAATTTTCTTTATTTTTGTTATCCTTTCCTTTTATACCTGAATAGTCTTACAAGTAATCGAGTAATAACTTGAAGGATGTGATATTATTTTCATGCATATCATCATATTAATAGAGTCATTTTGTTATGCCTTAGCTCGTTTTGAAAAACAACTTATTTTGTTAATCCTTCCAAACTTTTATAAAGTAAGAAATATCTAACTAGGGTAATATTTTGTCCATAAAATTAAACTCGCATTTTAAATTTATAATGATGAGAATGCATGAATTACTAAATTGTTATAAACTATTTTATGACAATTAATTATTTGGAATGATTATGATTTATGTAACAACATGAATGAATCGAATATATGAATTAAATGCATTGATATTATGACAATTGAATGTTGATGTGGCGCCTCAGACCTTGCATCTCGAGCCCCACTAGAGTGGGGGTTCGTCGTTACATCAATAGTCTAATCATCCCAATTGTTGTTTTCATTTATTTTTTCACTTTTATTTATTATCATATGATTTGTTCACGTATTCAATGATGATCATCGAAGTTCAATCTTACTTAAAAGCATAACATTACATTTATTGATTTCTTCCACATACTAAACTATATTTGAACAACATTATTATTTTTTCAATTCACTTACTTGTATGTGTTAGTAATGAGTTGAAAACTAAACTTGTCTCTCTCTTTTTTTTAATTTTTTTTTTTAAGTTGAATTTAGATTTGTTAAATGAACTTATAAGAAATTTTGATAAGTTATTTGTACTAGTTACACCAACGTATGCTTGAAAGTTTCTCATGTTAAATTTATAATTACAATATACACTTTGATGAAAGTATTGTTTAATATGATTATAACTATGAAAAATATATCAGTATACATAAGTAAAGGAAAGCATTCGGGCAATTCGTATATATTTGGGCAAAACCTTAATCAAATTACAAAATTTGATTTTTTTTACTCTACCTAAATTACCCAAATTTTATCTTTACCTCATTAATTGATTTAACTGAATTATATAATAGTTTTTAAATTAACCGAATTACCCAATTTGTAAAATTTTTGGCCGATTTTTAATATGCTATATAGTACATTCTACCGAATTGGCCGAAATAATAAGAATATGTAAGAGAAACATTTTTAAATGTATACTTCAACATGTGGAATTTAATTTCAACCTAAATAATAATAGGCGTCAATATTCTACAATCACAAAACACAAAATAAAAATAAATTTCATTACGGGTTCTTTATCAAAGACATAATTAATATAAGCTTATAACATCCGTCATAAAATTAATCCTTCAAATGATGGATGACAGTGACATTCAGTAATCCTCTTGTGCATATTATCACATTACATCACCCTTAAGGATTAAAATAATGAGATACTTAAACACAAAGATAGTAAAATCAAACACAATAACAATAATGATTTTTTTATTGTCAAACAAGCACAAAAATGCTAATTTTATTGCTGTAAAATAAATGGCAGCCCAACACAGTAATATAGACAAATAACAAATCACATCGGAAGCATAAAGGTTATGATATATACCTCAAAATGATGAATTTGGTGCAGCAACTACAAATCAACTTCTGGTTCCAATGTTATACTTTGAAATTCTATAAAATATGCATAAGAAAATTATAAATTAGATTAATAATTTGTACATTTAAAATGTTGAAACCAAATGATGAATCACCTTTTTCCAAATTTAAAAGTTGTTCTATGTCTTCGTGAACACTAATTTTATCTTTAGATGATCGGATCTATAATCTTAGAGAAAATAAGTGATTGTACCATTTTTGGAGTTGAAGAACTCCAAAATAAATCTAATACTCTCCTTTCGATGCTAAAATATGACTATAAAGAAATTGTAGATAAAGGCATAACAAGCACATCACGAACAACTTGTGATAATATAGGTAATTAAGCACTAATATTCTTCCACAAAAGTAAAACATCAAAACCCAATCTTACTAATACTTTTCTAATCAGATATACTAGGACCACCTTCTAACTCAACAACTTCACTTTCAAGAAAATCCAAACAAAAGTTATCATTCGGGCTCTTTGAACCTATCAAAATCAAATACTTTCTTTAGTTTAAAAGTTTTGCTCAACATAAGGTATATAGAGTTCCACATTGTACAAACATCTAAAATGATACTTTACAAGAAATGTATTCATATTCCACACCATATTTAAACTTTAAGTTCTAGCAGATGATTGTCCCACGTAACACCCTGCATTTGTAACCTTATTAATTGCATCATTAATCTATTTTAAGTCATCTATAACGATTGAATTAACAATGTGTGCAATGCATCATATGAATGTGCTGACATCCTAAAACCCCCTGCCCCAATCAAGTATTCTATCCTTCAAATATTTGATTGCAACATCATTAGAACTTACATTATCTAAGTGATAGTGGTTATTCTATCTAAACCCCCATTTTTAAGACATCTCTCTATCTCCTTGTCACTATCTTATCCCTTATGAGTGGGAATAAGGGTAAATTTAATTATTCTTTTTTATTAATTTCCAACCACTACTAATATAGTGAATTGTTACAGACATGTAATTAATTCT
This sequence comes from Cardiospermum halicacabum, assembly GCA_031304145.1. NCBI lineage: Eukaryota > Viridiplantae > Streptophyta > Magnoliopsida > Sapindales > Sapindaceae > Cardiospermum > Cardiospermum halicacabum. Next base: position 26,974,834 of record CM062393.1, on the reverse strand, counting down.
TTGTATTAATGTCCATGTGTTAGTCGTGAGACAAACCCTTTGATTGGTGCTTTCAACACGGATTAAAGATAGATTTTTTCATCAACAAATAAATTAAAGACATATCTAGATATAGTGAAATGAGAAGGAATCTTAAATCTAGGACGAAAAACTAACATAAAGTACTTCAACATTTCACTCTCATAAATCTAAACGGTAGTTCATCAGCAATTATCATATAAGTTAAAGCTTTCCTCACTACTTCCCGGTCAAATTTCTTAATACCAAGTGTGTTTCTCTCCCCTGAATTGCTAGGCTTAAATGTAACTTTATTATTTTTTTAAGTCCTGACAACTAGGTTTCTTCTTACATCTCTCTCCGTGATATCTAAGATGGTTTGTTACAGTTTTCCTGCTATCATAACATAATACTGCACTATTTACATTTACCTTTCTTATTTCCATCAATGTCTTTAAATTTTGTGAAATCTTTTCAAGTAGCTGATCTTAAGACCATGAGTTTTCATTTGACGTTCCTTTTATGTTAACAACAGTAGCATTTGCAATATCACTTGAAACTTTATCTTCTTGATTATAATTAATATTTGTAGGAGTTTGTTCTTTAGTTGCCATCTATCAACCAAAAAAAATTCCATTCTTTCCTCAACAAACTGAACTCAGTTACTTAACTGAACTTTGAGCTCTTGAAGAAGTTATTTTGTTGAAGGCCTGAAGGTGGTCCGATGGTGAAGAATAGCTAAGTGTTGCATGGATAATGGTTAGATAGTGAGGATCCATGTTTGAACGTTGAGAGAGAACAAAGAAGATAAGAGAAGATATTAGGTTTAGGGATTTTTTTTATGAGATATAAAAATAAAAGAGTGAATTAGAAATATAAAATGATGATTTTTTATATTTCAAGTAATTAAAGTTAATTCGGCTAAAATTTGTCTTACCTTAATTGATCTGAATTATCTGAATTTTAATAATTATTAACCGAATTACTCAATTAATATTTTTCTACCAAAATGATGTATCCAACATACTCGAATTACCCATATTATACAATTATCCAAATAATTTTGCTCACCCTCTATATAAGATATAGATGTGACGTCAAACTTAGCATTTTAGATCTCGTGGGCTTGATACTACATGGTAGATTTTTGGATTGATTTTTTTTATTTAATTTTTAATGATTTCCAATCTCTGTTCACTTTTACCTAATAACACAAGCGGTGCTTAATAATAATAATAATAATAATAATAATAATAATAATAATAATAATAATAATAATAATAATAATAATAATTTGTTATATGGACACCGATACGTGAGGATACAAATATTATAATTTTTTAAATTTAGAATACGATTACAAAAATAATGGTAAAACAATAATTTTATATTTAAAAATACAATAAATATTAATATATCAGTATAAATAATTAGCTATATAATATATGTATTTTATATATATTTTACATTAAATATATATAACCAAATTTATAAATCCCTAAATAATGTCAAATCCTTAATATAAAATTATAAAACTTTTAATTTAATTTATTCTCATTTTGAACAAATAAATTGATAAGTGGTAAATAGAATTTTTTACAAGAAAAATATAAAATAAAACAATTAAAAATATTGGACAAACACCGTACAAATATATTCCATTTTTTTTATTACCTATTTATTTAATTAATAAATACGATTTGTACAAATGTTAAACAATTAAAGTATTCGAACATATTCTTAGCCCTAAAAGTAACCATGTAAGATTGTAATAAACACTTCAATAATTTTATTTATTGATTGTGATTCAACAGGATCAATTAAATTAGTTTTTTTTAACTGGTTTAGAGTGTTTGGAATATGTTTTTCCAGTAAATTAAAATGATGTGAGGTATGATTATTAAGTGATTTTTGGATGGTTGAACAGAATCCGAAAATAGATAATGTGTGGTTACAATATCATCCTTGTATAAATGTCAAAAGTCATGACCATTATTATATATAGCATACTCATTGTTTGATGACACAAATGAATACATTTATAATTTATAACTAATAATTATAATATAGTAATTTCAAAATATAGTTATTATTATTATTTTTTTAAAATCAATTATTGGAAGTTCGAGACAAGAACATTTGTTGCGGCATTCAACAATAACACAAAAGAGTTGTTTTACTCAACAAAACTCTCGTCTTTAAATAAAAAAGCAAAAGTAAAAAAATTTATACAAGTGCAAGTGCAAGCGCAACTTCTCTTAAGAAAAGCCACTTGTTTAATTGGTTTATTTGGGACGTAAAGATTCCCCCATTATACAATTTTACAAAATCAATCTTTGACCAATTTCCCCCAATAACATATTCAATATTTTCTTTTTAAATTATTTTCTATTTATCTCAATTTTCTAAATTATTATCCCCATCAGAAGCGAAAAAAAAATATTTTCTTTTTAAGAAAGTTATTTTAAAATTTTTTAACTTTATAAAATAATCCAATATAATTAATTTGCTTTAGTTATAAATTAATAAATAATTTTCATAAAAATAATGATAGATATTTATTACTTGAGAGGATAATATAGTTATGTGTTTTATTTTATTTTATATTTTTAAAATTGTATTTAGGCATTGATGATTTTTTTTTTTAATTCTTTCAAAGAAAATTATGTGTTTCTTTTTATTAAACAACCAAATAATTTCTAAAATTTTATTTTCACATTATTAAAATTATTTTTTAAAAATTAAGCTAATTTGAAAAATTATAAAAATAACTTTTATAAATTTGAATTTTCACTTAGGTCAAATATATATATATATAATTTCATTAAAATAATAATTCATAAATATTTAATAATTTAAAATGTGAATGAAATTTAAAATTTATTTATTATAATTTTTTCAAATTGATTTTTTAATTTTAAATTTATTTAATTTTTAATATTTATCATAAGGTGTTTTTTTCCTTATTTCTTTTTTTTTTTTAGAAATAATAGTTACAAAATGAAAGATGTATAGAAAAATGATTAGAGATTTCTTAATATAATCCATCCTCATGCCTTTATATTGTAAAAGGAAAAGATTTAATATAAAGATGAATGAGTAGTGGAAGGAAGTGACAAGTATGGTTTATTGCACTTGTTGAAAGGGGACATATCGTCAAAAAGACCAAAAGAAACAACTTTTGTAGTTTTTGTATTATCCTCTAGTAGTAGTAATCAAACAAAACAATGTTAGTGTCGTAATCACTCAAAATATGAAAAAGTGATATTTGTTTAAAGATAAAGAACGGTTTCTGATTTCTTGTGGAGAAAAGCAAAGAAAGTTGGTCAAATTGAGTAATGCAATGTAAGTTGATGTATAAGCAAAAGAGTTCCATTGCATGTTGATCAATTCTCCAATGTTTTTCATTTCTTTTTTAATTAGAGTTTGAGTTTTTATTTAATAAAATGCTAATTATTTATGATGAGGTGATGTAATGTTGCTTTTAACAGATATTATTAATTAATAGAACAGAGTGAGATATAGGTCACTCTAATTTAATTTAAATAAATAAATTATTTATATTTTATTTTAAATTTATGAAATTTTAAAAATTAAAATTAAAAAACAAATTAGAATGATTCATACATAATTCTTCAAAACTTTATAAATCTTTCAATTTTTTTAAAGTAATCGCTAGTATTTTTGGTTTTTTTTATTAATATATAATATATATATATATTTAAATATAAATTAAAACTTTTATAAAATTAAATTTTTTTCAAAAATTTTTGAAACAATATACCAAAATAACATTTTGTCCCTCCTTTTCGATCTTTATTTGTTTCGGACAAAACAAATTGAAAAGCGAAACATACTAAAAATAATAAAATCTAACTGCCTTTTAGTGTTTTCCTTTTCGCACCGTAAAGTAGCACACTAGAAAATAGTTATATTTTACCCACTTCCTAATCTAGTGTCAGGAAGCTCATTTTTGTATTTTAAAAAGAATTATTTTTACAATTTTTTTTTTAAAAATTTTATGTGTAAAATATAATATTTATATATATTTTAAACATTTTTTCAAAAAGAAAACTTCCATCACTATCAAATTATTATTTGTTATGTTATATTTTATAATTTATAAAATTTAAATAAAAATTGAGATTATAAATTTAAGTAATTGCATCCTAAGAATATATATAATTGTCAAAATATTATGCTTTACAATAAATTATACAAATTATTAATATTTATAATAATAATAATTATTATTATATTATTATTATATCATAATATAATATAAGGAAAATAAATTTCAAATGAGTGATTTTATTTTTAGCATTTTAAATTTTAAATTAAGTTAATAAATCATTCAAACCTTATTTTAAGTTTTTAAATTTTTGAAAGTTTGAAACTTTAAAAATAAATCAAATTGACCAACATACTTTCATAGACGCGCTTCACGACATCACCAGTATGTGAAACGCACTTCACCAGTTAATTTAAGGCTGGTGAAGCACACTTCACATGGTGGTGATGCCATGAAGCGTATTTTTAAGGGCATATAGGTCAATCTAGTTCATTTTTTAAGTTTCAAACTTTCAAAAGTTTATAAACTTAAAAAAAAGTTTGGATGGTTTATTTACTTAAAGTTAAAGTTTGAAAAGCTCATATTTTATCATTTTTCCAAATTTAAATAATAATTTGTCCATCTAGCTTAATTTAAATTTAAAAGAATTCTCACTATTTTTACAATATTAGTTTAAAACACCAATTAAATATAAAATATAAAATAAATTGAATACATTATTCTGAGTTAATATATACATTTATTAAGGTTTCAAATATATTTTAAATTAGCGTTTGAAAATGCTATTTAATTAGAATTCTAATAAAATGCTATTTTAAAAAGATCTCATGACTCTTATCATTCCAACGTCCTTTCTTTTAATTGTACAAAGGACACTAATGCCTTAAAGGTCGATATAAAAATTAATTTAGTAAAAATCTCATTTATATAGTAGTGCTAAAAATAAACAGTGAGTTACCATCCGATGTGGGATAAAAATTAGTTGAAATATAATATATAGTAAAAAAATATATATATATATATTTTAGAAGACAAAAAAAAAATCCTAATGAATTAATTAATACTTATATGTTAATATATTTACGTATTGTGTTTTTATAACACCACTTGTCATCACGTGGTTAATTTATTTGTTTAGATTTCTCCATTTATAAAGATAAATATAGAGAATAGAGATGAAATAGAGAAGGTTCTTATCTAAACTTTTTATTAATTTTGTTTGTATTGAATCGGTTCAATTTTTAAGAATGAATTTATTTGGTTTTTAAGATGCTATGTTTGCTATTATAAAATAATTTATTTATTCATATTTTAAATTTAATCAAACAAATTATAAAATATGTTTGGTTGAACTTCTTCTTTTAAGAAGATGGTAAGTAAATTTTAACTTTAATCAAACATGTACTATTATATATAATAATATAATGATAACATATATTTTGGATTTATATCAATTTTAAAATTCTAAAGTCGTGAATCCAAAAAATAAAATAATACAAACTCATATTAAAATTTAAACTGATGCACTGGGTTTTCAACATTGATTTGGGGTATGGAATTTGAAGCCCAAATTTGACTGGTTGAAGCGAAACGACATTCTGAGGAGTTTTTCGGACTTTTATTATTTTAAGGGTTTTCGGTAATTTCAAAATTATTTTTCTTTTCTCCTTATAAAAGGAGTGTTTAGGATTTCTAAAGAACGGATTTGACATTATATTTTCAGTAAATCAATTGAGTGAACGAATTGTTCCTCTTATTCAATTTGCAATACTCGTTCAGTCAATTTAACACACGTTTCCGGCATCATAAACCCCTAGCGGCAAGTAGCTTTATTTAATTTATAAAGAGCACCAATGTCTTCAGGGTTGATGTGAAAACTAATTGAATAAAAATCTCTTTATATGGTGGTTGAGAAAATAATCAGTGAGTTATATTTGCCATGTGGTATAAAAACTAGTGTAAATATAATATATATTTAGAAAATATATATTTTTTAAATAGAAAAAATTGAATATTAGAATTTATTACATAATCAGTGAAAAAGGTGGGAATTTATTAAAATGTCGAAATAACCAATTTAGTTAATTAAAATTAAAGACTTAAAAAGTAATTTTATAAAAAAAATATGACGTATTATATTTTTACGAAGCCACTTGTCAACACGTGGTTAATTGCCTTTGTTAATTTCATCCTTTTATTGTAAAAGATATTAAAATTAATTAAAATAAAAATTGATGACTATATTAAATACTTTTAAAAGAAAGGAATAATATATATAAATTAATATTGGAAACGATGAAATTAAAATGGTATAAAAAATATATTATCAAATAGAATGATAGAATGATGTAAGGATATTTATAACTAATATTCAATTATTATGATTACAACTCTAACCATTATTAAAACATATAAATATCTAGGTTCACTAAATTAAACTTCACAGAAGAAAAAAAAACTATTGTAATATAGAGGAATATATATATATATATATATAATCTCATCTTCAAATGCAGAAAATGATTACAAGTTCTTTCAGTAAGTTGGATAATCACGCCTTGTACATTTTCTTGTTTTTCAAATATTATTTTGATCACCTGCAATTATGATCAATATTATTTTTCTCATATGAAATTATCAAAATTGAAAATAAATATCAACAAATTTGCTCATAGTAAACCATATGAACAATGATCAATATTTATAAAATTAAAAAAAAAAAAACTACATTAGAAAAAAAAAACACGTTAGAATAAAAGAAAAAAAAAACTATCATAATCGAGAGGAAAAAAAAAACATATTTATACTATCTCATCTTCAAATATAGAATAAGGTTCAAATTATTTCAAGTAAGTTGGGTAATCACGACTTATTCATATCCTTATTTTTCAAATATTATTCTACTCCACTGCAATTATCAAAATTGAAAATAAATATAATGAACAGTAATCAATATTTATAAAACTAAATTAACAATGAAAAATAATAAATATTTATAAAACTAAAAAAAATTACATCAGAATAAAATTCAACAGATTAAACAGATGAATATATTTAGAGGTGTAAAGTTTGTTGGAAAAATACGGCTAGTTCTGATACCATTTGATGAATAAATCATTGATCCATTGCAAGGGAGACGAGTATTGATAACCACAAAGTAAAATAGACATATACAAGATAAGAAAATAGAGATAGAAAATATGACACAAGGTTTTACGTGGAAACCCAAAACGAGAAAAACCACAGCCGTCAGGACGACGAGAGACTAATTCACTATGTAACGATAAAGTAACAGTTATAGCCAGAATACCCCTCTCTCACTCCCCAACCCTAATACATTGATCACAGTCTCCCACACAAGCTCTCATCATATGGCGCTCTCATAGGATAACAGAACTCGATCCTAGAACACAAGATCTCCATGGACTTCATAGTTCCAAGTCCTCATCGGACACCTCCTAAATCTTACCAGCTAGATCTACATTATTCTATTAGGATATCTAATAATAGATACAAGCACTATATTTATAGCATTAGGTTACTTTATCAAAAAGTAATCCTAAACCATTAAGAAAACCTTTTATTATTTAAGATTCTCAAGTATCTCTTTTTTTCTAATTAGAATTCACTTTAGGAAATATCATTCCTAATCAAATATGACATTTTAAAAAGTCATTGAATCTTTTCCTAATTATAAACCAATTATGGATACCAGAGTATACCTGAATTCTCGTCACAATCCTAACAAACCACCCCTTGATGAGAATTCTCTTTGTCCCTTTTAGACGACCACAACTCAAACCAGAGTCATCATACCCCACCATGAAGGTATACCCACTCAGGTACGATCCATCCTAAGACAAACCACTTAGGAACCATCAACCCAAGATTTTCTTTTCTCGGCACATGTCGAAACACTTGCTGAATATACCATAGTACAACTTCCTTTATCAAGTTTTAGGAAACTCCTCAGCCATCGACATACTTTCCACCACACTCACATCCATGCTAACCAGATGCACGTGCAATTGTGGACATGCTAGAATTATTCCATCCTTTATCATGACAACCTTGTCGAACTGCTCCTTACAGTCCTTCGTTATTCGAGTTCACCAACCAATTGATCAAAATTCTCAGCCTACAAAGATCCTATCATACCACTAGTCAAACCCTCAATTTTATTTTGACTATTTGACCAGACTTGAATCTTTGACCACCTCTTTTAATCTTAACTTGCATTAATAGAAAAGCATAAAAATGTCAAAGCTACCTTATCACCACAATCATACATGTTGTAGATCACCACCGCCATCGCTCGAGAACTATCGCTGAAGCTTTTTCATCTCTAAGACTAATGTAGACCGAATCTTGACAACACTTGCTGATTTTTTTTATCACTTTGACTTTTTTTTCTCACGCAACCAGCTCTAAACTCAATCAAAGAAACCAAGTTAAATTTTTTTTCCAGAAATTCTAGAGACTCCGAGAGATTTACCCATCCTACAAAATCTTTTGCTTTCATCTTACCTAAACCCATGTTTACTTTGACCAAACCAAAACTCACGGATCACACCAGCATTAGCTCACAAACTAAGGGATTTGATACCAGTTGGGAAAACACGGCTAGCTCTGATACCACTTATTGAACAAATCCGTTATCCATTGCAGCGGTGACAAGTATTAATAACCACGAAGTGAAATAAACATACACAAGATAAGAAAAATAGAGATATAAAATATGACACAAGGTTTTACGTGGAAACCCAAAACGGGAAAAACCACGGCCGCCAGAACGACGAGAGACTTATTCACTATGTAACAATAAAGCAACAGTTACAACTAGAATACCCCTTTCTCACTCCCTAACCCAAATACATTGGTCACAGTCTCATACACAAACTCTCCTCAAATGACTCTTATAAGATAATAGGACTCGATCCTAGAACTCAAGATCTCTATGATCTTCATAGTTCCTAAGCACCCATCGGGCACCTAGGGGTGCAAACGAACACGAGCACTCGTGAAAGATTCGTGAACGGTTCGGTCAAAACTCGGTCAAAACTTGTTCAACACTTAAATGAACAATCACGAACAAAATTTTATAGCTCGTTCAGTAAACGAGTCGAGCCCAATCAAACCCTTGTTCGGCTCGTTTATTTTCATGAATAAACTCATTCATAGCTCGTTTATGTTCGATTAAAACTCGTTTGTCACAAACGAGCTCATTTATAACTCGTTTAATATTTTTTTAAAAAAATAAAATTAAATAGACAAATTTTTAGTGGATATAAAAAGGTCCAAATTAAGAAGGTCCAAATTAAAATAGATGCCGGAATTAAAAAAATATATCAAAAATAAAAAAATTAATTAAAATAATTTATCTAATCTAAGGTTTAGTTTTCTTATGACTAATAGTTTATCAAGATAGCCACCACTCATCTCTATTATTACTCCTTCTTTCTCTCTCTATTTTTTGGTCATCAAGCCCTCAAGTAATTCCACCACCCATCTCTACCAACGCCGCCTCTCTCTGTCTACTTTTCCGTCATCAAGCGTAAAGCAATTTCACTCTCTTTAGCCTTACTCAGAAATTTGCGTCCAATCCAGCTTGCTTCTCTACCACTTAGTGAGTTAAATTACTTTTCTATCTTTTTTATTTTTCTTCTTTATTTGTCTTGATATAGATTTCACTTGGATTGTTTGTTGATAGAGTCTAATAATTCGAAATTTCATTGTTTAATATAACTTAGATTATATCAAAATTTCATGGTTGATGACTTTATATTGGTTCAACTCGAATGAATTATGAACACTCTTTTAAATTGTATTTTGAACTTAGATTTGTGTGATACTATTAGTATTTTTTTTATTGATATTTTTAACAAGAAGAAATAAACTCAAGGTTTGAATTAATTTTAGTTGAGGCTTAATTTAAATTAAATTTATTTTTGTTTTAATTTTACCAAACGAGCTCAAACGAGCTACTCTAAATGAGCCTAATCGAGCTCCTAAACGAGCTGAGCTCGATTAACTTAAACGAGCTAGTAAATGAGCTGAGCTCGATTAACTTAAACGAGCTTAGACGAACCGAGCTCGAACATGGAAAAAAATTATCGAGCTGAGCTTGAACAAACATTTACAAAGCTCGTCGAGCTCGAGCTCGGCTCGAGCTCGATATTTGACAAACGAGCCGAACACGAGCACCTCATATACTCGACTCGGCTCGGCTCGGCTCATTTGCAGCCCTACGGGCACCTACCAAACCTAACTAGCTAGATTTACATTGTTTCTAACCAAATTTATAGATACAAGCACCATATTTATAACATTATGTTACTTAATCACAAAGTAATCCTAAATCATTAAAAAAATATTTTCCTATTTAGGATTCTTAAGTATCTCTTTTTCCTAATTACAATTCTCTTTAGGAAATATTATTTCTAACCAAACGTGACAATTTCAAAATAGTCTTCCAATTTTTTTCTAATTATAAACCAATTATGGTTACAAAAATATACCCGAATTCTTGCTACAATCCTAACAAAGTTTGATATTAAATCAAACTCTATCATATTATCGAGATAAATTTGAATATCTATAAAATTAAAAATAATAATCACATCAAAATAAAATTAAAAATAAAAATCACATCAGAATAAAATTTAACTTTATTACATTATCGATATAAATTTGAATAAAATTTAACTAGTAAAACATATGTTAAATCAAACTCCATCACATTATCAAAATAAATTTTAATATTTATGAAACTAAAAATAAAAATCACATAAGAATAAAATTTAATAGGTAAAGCAGATGAATAAATATAGGTATAAAGTTTGATAACTTTATCTTAGATAAGTTTGAATATATAAAAAAAAACTATTTTTATCTTTTCAATTTTATCATTTTAAAAAAAATTAATATATAAAGATAAGTATATATTAAAATTATTTTTTTTAAGATATATTAAAATTTTAAAATAAATTTATATTGTATTATTATTAGAGAAAAAGATAACTTAATTATTATCATTTAATTTTTTATTTATTGATATTTATTTTTAAATATGTTTTATAAAATTATTTTTTCAAAATTTTATTTTATGAAAAATTTATTGTTGAATAGATTTAGATTATATAAATTGTTAATTAGTAATAAATATAATAATATAAAAATTAATTTATTTTATATTTATCCTAAATTTGTGTTGATTGTGTTGATAATGTTAATTTACGAAAAAAAATATAATAAAAAATATAAATATTAAATTAAAAAAATTAATACAAATTTGTTATATTATTAAAGAGTTGTCTTAATATTTTTCTGTTTTTATATATATATATATATATAGATGAATTTATTTTTAGTCATTTTAAATTATAAATTAAGTTAATAGAATTTTTAAATTGTGTTAAATTGATAAATTTTAGGTCTAAGTATTAGGTTTCATAAAAAAAATTTTTAAAAAAAGTTTGGACTAATACTAACTTTTTATATATTTTAAAATGCATTTTTAGAAGAAATACAAAAATAAATTTAAAATATTACAAAAATGATCTTCCACTATACCATGAAACACCAAATTCGGAAGCCGGGCAAAATATTTGACTTTCCGTTGTCGTACTCCATGTTCGGGAAGTGTGACCACAGTTGCAAATATATTTTACGGTTTTTTTTATTTTTATTTTTATTTTAATTTTAATTTTAGGTATGATTTTCTCATAAAGTAAATCAAAACCGAAAATTAAAGATAATGTGGCATGTTTTTACACTTTTTTTTAAATAAAAAATTAATTTAATAAAAAATTTAATTTTAGTCTTACTACATATTTGTTTAATTAAAAAAAAACAATGGAAAGACTCCTAAATTGCTATGGATTCCTAAACCAGAACACATCATCCAAATCCACCCAATCAAATTTATATTATTCATCTTATCAATACTAAATAATATGCATGGAGAGTGACACTAGACAAAATTATTAACAAGAGTCTTATCTAATAGTGTTACTTATGCTTATTTGTGCCCTATGCTCTTTGATTGAAGTGAAGAGAACATAAAAGTTTATATCATAAAATATTACATCCCTTTATATTGTCCAAAACTTTTCTAAGTTTTTATGAAAAGAAAAAGCTCCGTTTACCTCAAAACTATAACTTTTTATTTTTTAAATAAATAATTCTGTATAAGTTTTTTAAAATATTTTTTTAAATAATCGCTTTACTTTTTAAATTTAATATCATATAATATAATATATTTAAAAATTATTAATAATATGAGCCTCATAAAAGAATATTAATTTTTAAAATAATATATATTAACAATTTGACTGAAAAAAAAATTAATCCTTAAATAATAAAAAATAATTTACCCTTAAATTTAAAAAAAAAATATATATAAATTAACATTGAAAAAAAAAACCAATTAAGTAGAGGAATTTTTAGGAAAAGTTTATTTATAATAAGCATAGAAATATTATGTTTAGTAAAATTAAAAAGTGCATACTTCTAATATCTATATCATAATATTAGATAATATTATTATAAAATCCAATATCTTAATCATTAGAAGGCATATGGGATACACAGAAGATATAGTACAGCTACAGGAGAGAAAGGGTTGGATGCCCTATTTATTAATTATAAAATCAAGTAGCATTATTGTTTCTTAATGATTAGGAAGTGATTGCCTTCATTCTAATCATCAATACAATCAAGGAGATTTAGAATAATGTGTGTCAACCCAACTTCATCATGAGATCCAACAAATAAATTTATATACAAATGTACAACATATATTTCTTGCATATGTATTATTTATTTATTTATTTATTTTTTAAAGGTGGAATCTCACACACACACAATCATGCATGACAAATGTCCAATTGCATATAGGAAGAAGAAATGGTGGAGATGAGCAAAAGAGGAGGTAACTTGTTTATGCCTCACATATCCCAAAATAGAGTCTTGTGAGTTTCCCTATATTGTAAGTAACTTTCTTTCTTCATTTTCCTTATTAATCAATATGATTGGAGCAACTAACTATGAACGAAAAGAAATTTAAAATAATAATAATAATAATATAGCTAAAGTAAGAAATTAAAAAATACAGACAATTAAGCAAATAAAAAATTTATAAAAACCTTCAATTACGATAAAGGCTAAGATGGATGCACTTTTTCAAATAAATTTTTTAAAAGAAAAAATTAATATTTTAAAAAAAATAAAATATAACCGCGGTTGATATTTAAATAAAAAATTAAAATTTTTAAATTTAAATTTTTATTTTCATTCGGGTTCGTCTTCCTTTCCAAAGTTTATCCGACGAGGCATTATCCTGTAAATACATTTACCGTGGTGTTAGTTAATATCATATTAGTGTTAATTAATTATGTAATATTAATAAAATTGTATAAATAACACTGTTTTGCCACTGTCAATACAAATTTAATTTTATATAAGTTTTAGAGTTTTTAAAGATTGTGTAAGTGTGGGCAACCTATTCAATATGGAGGTGAATGTTACTAAGTCACTTTTTGAATCCCTTAAAAAATAAAATTAATTTCTAAAGTTAAGAGATAGGGATCCAAACAGACTTCTTAAAAAATCTCTTAATATTTAGCTTTATAGAATCTTAACAATTAACTCCTTAGTTGAACCAACTTTACTAACACCTCTTAACACTTCCTAACATATTACAAAAGGTTTAGGTGCCGTTGGTTATTTTTAAAAAAAAAAAAAAAAAGTCTTTTTACATTTAATGTCTATAATTTAGACATTTTTACACTTTTTTTTTCTTCTTAACTCTAAAAACTATTTTAAAAAGTCTTTTTAAAAAAAGTCAAAATTGACCATTTTTTCTAATTAAATAGTCAAAATTATAGACAATTTTGCCCTTATATCAAAATTAAAGGTAATAAAATGAGTATTTTTTATTTAAATTAAATAACATGCATTAATTTTTTGTTGGTAGTGCGTTTATTATTCATTAAGAATTGAAAATGTCATCTTTTACAAATAAAAAATTCAATTCAAATGCATTTATTAATTACTATATTTTTACTTACATTTTAAATTTTCAATAAGCAATCAATACATATTATCTATTAATTAATATATATATTAAATTGAGATATTAATAAATTAATATATATATAAAAAAAATTTATTAAATTGTGAAAGAGACACTAATTTTATTAAACTAGATAAAAATGGAAAAATGATAAACAATACATTTATAAAATATGTGAAAAGTGGAAAAATAAACTGATCGTATATTCTAAATGAAAAATACTAAATAAATCTAAATAGATAATAGATTAAAAAAACAAACGGGACCTTAATTTCCCTCACAATCTCCAATCGTATTAATTTTAATTAGTAATTAATAGGGGTTAAGTACTTTCCAAGCCTAATGAGTATTGAAAACTAGTAGAGAATTATTACATTTGGGGTTTAATTGGTTGGACATCATTCATGCTATTCAATGATTTAGTCAATTTATGTACAATAATATTAATACTCATTGAAATATTGAATTGAATGTGTTGAAATATTTGAAAGGTATAAATTATCTTTGTTTGTGGTGACAATCACCATCTAATATCAAACTTTATTAACCTTACTATGATGCATATTATGCATTTTTTATGATATTAGAATATCCTTAACAAGATTGTGTGGTCTTTGATCCTACACTAATATCCTAGAAAGTTGAAAAAAATAGGCTACTATATTTTAGTAGGTAAGAAAAGTCTGAGTATATCTAATGCCCCTCCTTACAAAGGGGTTGTCATGATAATAATCCTCATTTTTAAGGTATCATCACTAATCTAGATGGTTTCTAATTGTTATGATGCCAATCATACATCGCAACATAATCTAACCATACATATCATTCACAGAGTCTAAAATACAATAGAAATCAAAATGCACAAGTAAAGAATACTAAGCATACGTGGTTCACCAAAATGGCTATATCCACGAGGATAGACTCGTAACGAACCCAGTCATCCACGATTAAGGATGAGAAGAGCAAGTACAGTAATCATAGAGAAAACAAAAGAAATTATCAAGAACCAAAAAGAAACAATCACGAATAACACTAGAGACAAATAAAACCCTAGTAGAGAAAACAAAAGACGAAAAATACAACTGAGTTGGCCAAAAGTGAACAGTGACAAAAAAAAAAAAAGAATTATATAGTTAGAGTTCAAGCTGGATCGAGTCAAGAGCTTGAGTAGAGCGCGGGTCTTCAATTTCAAGTGGAGAATTAAGACAAATTTTTTACTTAAATCTTAATGGAGAATGCTAAATTGTATCTTTCTTACATAAATTTATATAAATATCCTCAATAATTGTGTATTTTTTACATTCAAATGAATTTGTAGGTATATTTATGATTGTGAATTAAAAAATAAAAAAATAAATATTATCCTGTGTTGTAGATGGTTGATAATGATTGTATCTCTCTATTTATACATTTGATTGAATTCAATCCAAAAAAAAAAATTGTGATTTTTGTAGTGGTCTAGTTAAAAATGGACTACAAACTTGTAGGCCTGAATTCCGAAGATAGGCCCAAGTCATGAACATTGGGGCATGACCCAAACTTTGAAGAAAAATATACCAGAATGATAACTCGATTCCGGGCTTGATCATGGTACGATCAAATATATTTCAGTCAAAGTATCTTACACTCTACTGAAAGGCTTTAAAGCCCTACTACAGCCTTATGACAGACCTATTTTTTGGGAGTCGAAGCCCAACGGAATTTTTTGGGAGATCAGAAATTCCGATTGGGTACAACTATCTAATAATAATTTGGTCATTAATGGATAAATATTGGTCAAATATGGTTTATTCATTATTTTATAACTATTTAAGATGTAAATATATTAAAATCGGAAAGATAATTAAATAAGAAAAATAGGACAATTAGAATTCTAATTTCCAAAATAAATCAACTCCTCTTAAACTCTATAAAGGGAGCCTTAAAACTGAATGAAAGGGATCCAGATGGAACTTGCCTAACCTCTGCAAAAACGGCTGCACATAAAATATCAAATTACTAGAATCCCTATAAAACAAAAGAGGAAATCTGATATCGAATTCTCTGACTATGATTTTTCATTTTTCGTGACCACCACAGTTTGGCGCCCACTGTGGGGCTTTCTAGTGATTTAATTGATTTCTACGTTGTTTTGGGAGGGGTTCTAGGACTGGAAGCCATAAACTTATAAAGTAACACAACCTTGCCCATAGCTGTACCCTATGAGATTATTCCGACCGCCGCCTCTGGTAATCAAAGCATAATCGGCATCCCGATGGATCATTATGGGTTTAGCGATTGAAGTACTGGAGTGTTGGTTCCACATAATATCACAGCGTCACTCGAGGCTTCGGTTTCAAACTCTTTTCGGATTGTTCCTCAATAGCAGTACCGACACTGGCACCATCTCAGACTAAACCTTCGTCGGCGTTGACTATGCCGGAGTTTTTAGAGGCGTTGAACAATCTTGTATCTTCGATCTTTTTTTTTCGAATGAAATAGCCGATCAGGGACAGTAATAAAAGAGGAAGAAGCGCGATACCAGCAATCAAGAATACCGACAGACCAAGTAACAATTGAAAATTGTAAAGGAGAATCATAAGAAACAGAGAGTTTTAGAGAGAGATGAATGTGGGTAAGCCTCTCACTTCTCGGCTTCCGGACGATGCTGCTCTCACTGGAGCTGTCGATAAGTCGGTCATGGTCAGAACTTATCAAGCCTGGAAAGGCAGTAATATATTTTGTTTCTAGGGACGACTTATATTCGGACCTGATGTTAGATCGCTCTTCTTTTCAATCTTTCTAATTGTTTCTCCTGTTATGTTTTTCTGTATCTTTGTCGTAAGCAAGCTGTATGATGAATTTCCTAATAGCGAGGGAGTGTCAATAATGGTGGTGGTTATTGCTCTTACGTTATTTAGTTAAGTTCTTCTACTAACCTCAGGAAGAGATCTAAGTATAATAGCTCGTAATGCACACCTTTTAGAACTAGAAGGTTATGAAGGCAGCACTGAAGTTGGTGTAACACCCAAACCTCCGGCCCGACGGGAGTGGACCATAGGGACCCGGATGCTACATTACAGAGGCCGAGGACAAATTCGAAATGCCGATTAAGTGAAAATAAAATAATACACCATACATTCGGGTTGACACGAATAATAATTGAATACCAAATTAACTTGTAAATAAATAAGTTCGTACGTGGTAAAATAACAAACTAGTTCACATTTCTCAAATATTCAATTAAAATATAATATTAAAATAATAAAATAAATGTGTGGGTGCGAAAAACCAAAACAAGCTCACATATCTCAAATATTCAATTTAAATATAACATTAGAATAATAAAATAAATGCATGAGTGTGGAAAACCAAAAC
Organism: Cardiospermum halicacabum; assembly: GCA_031304145.1. NCBI lineage: Eukaryota > Viridiplantae > Streptophyta > Magnoliopsida > Sapindales > Sapindaceae > Cardiospermum > Cardiospermum halicacabum. Next base: position 26,957,333 of record CM062393.1, on the reverse strand, counting down.
AAGCTCACATGCCTCAAATATCCAATATATATATATATATATATATAGAGAGAGAGAGAGAGAGAGAGAGAGAGAGATAGAGAGAGAGAGAGAGAGAATAAATACATGGTGCGGAAAATCATATCTAATTCACATGTTCCAAAATAATAAAATATAAGTGTAATATGACTATGATAAGTTAAGTCACTTATCAATTGCAATTATCATAATAATAATAATAATAATAATAATACATCTCGAATATCCAAAAATCAAACTCATGACCAAATCGTTTAAATTTCAAAGTCACAACCCAAATAAAAATCAATTACAAAATTCGAGAGACATAATGATCGAAATGAACCAAAGAAAAAAAATGTAAGTCCAGATGCCCATGAATTATGCAACACATGATTTTCCGGCTGACCACCTGATTAGCCTGAACACAAAATTTTGTATGTCGTCCCAAACGAGAGGACAGTAAAAGAAAACAACAAAAGAAAAACTACGTCAGTCACTGGGACTAGTTAGCAAATTAGAGAAATAATAGACCACAACATTCTAAGACAGAAAAGGTTACCCACAAACGGGTACAAACAAATAGGTATCTAATGCAAAGCTAGACTCGGAGAATGTAACAGATTCAAGTTCAGGTAGCAATATTATCATATGGGTGTACTTAATTAATTCATGACAGAGTTCGGATTTCAAATTTGGGAGTTCCAGACTTACGGAGATCAGTAACACAGGTTGGGACTACTAATTGATATATGGGTTTAATAAATCAAGTTATAACAAATAGACTCTAAGACTTATACTTGAATTGAATTATCTACACCAATATCGAGAGATAGTCACATGCTACTCTAGTTCAAGTTATTAATGTCTTAGTCACATGACACACTTATTCAAGTTTTTTATGACCTAGTCATATGACACACTTATTCAAATTTTCAATGACCTAGTCATATGACACACTTATTCAAGTTTTTAATGACCTAGTCACCAATACACTACCATACACAATGTACTTATACTTAATTCACTTACCAAATTAAAATCAACACATTAACCGATTAGGAAGTCCAAGTTGGATTACCAATTTCTACTAATCAAGTTTGACATCTATGTGACTAGGATCATTTTATAGGATTGTTAAATTAGACCTCTAAATAAGACCACAACTTCGACTTAGATCCTATGCAAGCATAACTCATAACAACCAAGCCAATTATTCAAGAAAAATAATTACCAGATATATTTACACTCACACCAAGATTTCTAATTAAGTGGTTCGTTGGAAATCCTACAAACTAATCATTTATTTCAAGGGTATAGATCAAAATAGATTTTCAGATAATAAATAAATTTCGGCTTAGCTAACAAAAACTGTAACTTTACTAGCTTAAGCAATTAACCAGAATTTCAAACAGTTAATGTAAATAAAGTCCATTTATCCATAATATTACATACAAAATATCAGACTTCAAAATATGTAAATTATGGTTTCGATTAAGCAGCCCATCCTAGATCAGTTAGCGAATCGGGACAGTACAGAGGTGATCCGAAGATCCAGAATTGGTCCAAAGACCCAGAATAGAAAAGAGGTGATGTCGTCGCATCCAGAGATGGCCGAAGCCTCAGAATATAATTAAAGGCAGAACTAGGCCCACACGCGTTAGCGTGTAGAAGTACTTCTAATTTTTCCCTACGGCATGCCGATCTCATGTAACTTATCTAAGGATTGGGCTTATTTATCTTGCTTAACGTTTAATTAGAAAATTTAGAATTTAACAGAATAAATAATTAAGGCCACAACCAAGCCTATGCTAACTAATGGATTATTCAGCAGCATCATTATAACAGTAACAAAATAAAATCGCATGATACCTAAGTCTCTTATTTTAAGACATGCACTTAGGTGTTGATTTCTAAACAAACTAAAGCAAAAGTCACATGACCTATTTGGTTTTTCAAGACATATTAAATGTATAAACATATTCGGGTAAACATGTGACTATCACAATTATCAAACCAACGCATTGATTCAAACAATTCCCAAGCATAAAAATCACTAATTAAACACAATAGAGCTGAAATACTAACCAACAAAGCAATTTCCCACAACTAAGCCTACAGGTCCCGTTCCATGGTTCCAGTAGCACCAGCACCGTCACCTGACGCTCACAAAAATAATCACAACAGGATAGAGAACCAAAACAAAATATCAGGAATCAAAATTAACAGGGTTAGGGTTACTAGTGACCTTGAGACATCTTAAGCGAATTTCAAATCAGAGAGGTTTTATTTTCTTTTTCTTTTAAATCAAACATATACTGACATTCCATTAATGGGGACGAACATTCACATCAAACAAAAAAGTAGATCGGAGGGTTACCTTTGAGTTGGGGTGTGTGGGGAAAAATCAATCCGAAAGTTGTCTAGGGATTGGAATCCTAAACTTTACCAATTACGAGAAATAAATTCAATATTTGATAAAATAAATAAATAAAATGAAAATCATTGAAACTAGAGGTGAGAGTCTCTTACCTTGATTACGAAAAACAAGAACTTGAAAACCTAAATGGTTGCTAGGTTTCGTAAAAGAGAAAATGAGAGAAAAATAGAGTTTTTATAGGTCTCGTAAATTGAACTAGTCACATGAATAGTAATTTTTCAAATTAGTCCATATTATTTTATAATATAATAAATCAACTTTTTCTTATTTATAAATTCAAAGTAAAAATCCATTTTTTTTTGTGAAAACACTCAACTTGTTAATGGAGATTTTTTTTTAAAAAAAGAAACTTTTAGGACAGAATTCAGATGTCTCAAATTCATTGATACCCTATAGTTTCGGACACGGTTTACAGTTAAAACACCGAAAAAAAATCACCTAGTCTGACGGATGTGACAGTTGGTCCAGGACAAACACCACAATTGCATTTACCACATTCAAAGGTTGTTATTATTAATGGAATCACTGTGAAGATCAAGTATTGTGACACTTGCATGCTCTACAGACCTCCTCGTTGCTCTCACGGTTCGATAGCAACATCTATGTCGAAAAATTTGATCATCACTGCCCCTGGGTTGGCCAGTGCATTGGACTGTGTAACTATTGGTTCTTCTTCACGTTTGTTTTTACTTCCACTCTACTTTGCCTGAATGTGCGTGCATTTTTCCGGGTACATCAAGAAGATCATGAATGAAGAAGAGGTGTTTTTGTGGAAAGCAATGGCCAAAACTCTTGCATCCATGGAGTATTCTTGTAATTGGGAAAACTCTATCACAACTGGGCCATGCGAATTCAATTCAGAGAAAAAAGAATGGAAGTTTTAGTCTTAATCAAGAATTAAAGAGATCATAATATACAATCTATAATACATTCAAGAGCACCTATGAGAACGGCGAGACTTCTTCTTCGACAAATTCAGTAGTAATCGTGGTACACCCTCCAAGATTGGTATAAGTATACTTGAAGTGCATCATGTTGGGAGGGTGAGATACATATTGGTCGTAGATGTTAGTGAGAAAATTAGGGTTTATATAGAAGATGGTAAAGTTCATGGTTCTGTTTTTCTGTCTAGTAAACCAGTTGCATTCCGCAAACAAAGATTCATATTTTTTTACGGAGACTGGTGCTGACTCATTGGATTTAAGGACCATGAAAGTGAGGGAATCTGAATGTGAAGGTTTAAATTAGTCCCATGCTTTGAATTATGCTTTTGATACCACAAAGAGGTCTAAAGTATATGGCGTTACACAAGATGGGGATTTAATTCATGTGTTGCTTTTGGGTGATGTGATGAACTTCAAGTGTAGGGTGAGATCAAAGAGAAGATTTGAAATAGATGAGTCGCTAGCTATTCAGGTAATTAAGGGATATTTGCTTGTTATCAATGAAAAGAAAGTTTTCGTCTATAATGTTTCTACTCAGCATTATATGAGGAGTGCTAGTCCTCGGCCAATTTCCTCTACTTGTTTGGATGAAATCAGGTCATCATTTTTTATTTTTCAAGATGGATGCAAATTCTGAACTCGACAGTGAAAGTGCAAATTCAGTTCCTTTAATAGCTAGTGACCGTGACAGGCTTATTGTTCTTGGCCTTAGAGGTGGATATGTTGGAATGTACCGCTCCAAACTTCCTACTTACAAGGTGGAATCCAACGTCATGCTATGGACTAGTTCAGTGTTCTTTATCGTACTCTTCTTGATCAAACATGGCACTTTTTCGCCAAGAAGAAAGAAACTCTTACATCCTGGGGCCAGACGACCCTTTTAGCTCCTCATCTCCTACATCTGGAGCTCCAATAGAATATTTTCTCTAAAAAAACAGAAAGAAATATTCTGAGAGGCAACATGTTTAGTTTAACGGGAAGCAATTTTGCCGAAGGAGCTAGGCACATCCTGAAACTAGCAATTTAAAACTATTATTTTCTATTTCGCTGGCTCTAATCAATGGTCAAGTACGTCTTCCCACACCTTTTCCCTTAATTTTTAAAGATTTAGTCGTATTTTTAATTTGGAGGATTTTGACCGTGCTTTCAATTATAGAGATGAACTTATGTGTCTATCTCGAGTATTGCATGAACTTTTCTAGATTGCCTGTGTTTTTATTTAGATGAAAATTCTTTGTTATGACATTTATTGCTACTCTTCTCAGTGTTATAATATTCATATGATTTTATCCATGATGAACTTTTTGTGGCATGTTATGATTCTTGTTCTTATGACTCTTATTTACGTGATTATCTGAAATTTTTGGAAGACTTTTTAAGACTAGAATATCTTAAATTTATGCTGGTTGGGTATAAATTCTTGTGATAGTTGAGTTTGTAGTTACATTTGGAAACCAATATTACCACTTGGCTCGCAGTGTAGTATCACAAGAGTTATATGAATAAATTTGATAATTGGTGGCTCACTTAAATAGGCTATCATGCCTATGTTATTACACGCCAATACTTCTTGGTCTTTTTATTAATAAAAAGTTGAAAGAAGTTGTGTTTTTATCTATTATATAGATGGAATTTCTATTTCTCCAATCTAATAGGAGATGCAACAACCCAAATTTGCTATACGTAAGCCCGGGTAAAGCCATTGGTACTGGCCACACAAGCTGAAAGCCCACATAAAATCCTTGGTAGTGGTATGAAGACCCGCGTAAGTCTCCGGCTGCGGATGAAACATAAGCCCACGTAAAGCCCCTGGTAGTGGCATACATAAAATCCACCTATGTCCATTGGCAGTGGCACCTAAATCCGTTTAAGTCCCTTGGCAGCGGTACACATTAAAGTCCATCTAAGCCCCGTGGCAGTGGAATTTAAATGTGTTTAAATCCCTTGATAGCGACATACATGAAAGCCCACTTAAGTTCCCCGGCAGTGGCACCAAAATCCATTACAAAAGCACTTGAAATACTCGATATTGCACACAAAACTTTTGATCACAATCCATGGACGAGACTGAGGATTAAGTAAACAAACCTCATAATGAACCAATTGCGATCCAGAGAGAAAACCAATAATTATGCTATTCGTATGTTCTAAATTCGATCGAATGCCAAAAATGTTAACACAAAAGTACAGGCATTAAAATTTAGTATCCATGGATTTGTTAACTTTACATTGCCACATCTGACTCGTCGCATGTAGCAATGGGGGATTTCTGTAGTGGTCAAGTTAAAAATGGACTACAAACTTTTAGGCCTGAATTCCGAAAATAGGCCCCAGTCATGAAGATGGGGGCATGACCCAAACTTTGAAGAAAAATACACTAGAATAATAACTCGATTCCGGGCCTGATCATGGTACGATCGAATATATTTCAGTCAAAGTATCTTACACTCTACAAAAATGCTTTAAAGCCCCACTACGACCTTATGACAGGCCTAGTTTTTGGTAGTCGAAGCCCAACAGAGTTTTCTGGGAGATCAGAAATCCCGATTGGGTATAACTATATAATAATAATTTGGTCATTAATGGATAAATATTGGTCAAATATGATTTGTTCATTATTTTATAACTATTTAAGATGTAAATATGTTAAAATCAGAAAGATAATTAAATAAAAAAAAGAGGACAATTAGAATTCTTATTTCCAGAATAAATCAACTCCTCTTCAACTCTATAAAGGGAGCACTAAAATTGAATGAAAGGGATTCAGATGGAACTTGCCGACCCTGAGCAAAAACGGCTGCACATAAAATATCAAATTACTAGAAACACTATAAAACAAAAGATGGAATCTGATATCGAATTCTCTAATTGTGATTTTTAATTTTTCATGGCCACCACAATTTTAAATTTTAATGAACAATAACAAATGTTCTTATCTTTTTCATGTATTTATATTTTAGAATATTATAATTTTTTTTAAAAAAAATTAATGAAATTTTTATTTCAATTAATAAAACAACAATTTATATTTGATAATTGATTTTTTTTATTTGTATTTATTTTATTTAAGTTCATAATGATAAAAAATATTTAATAGATAAATATTTATATGGATTACAATAATATATATTTATGTTTTAGAAAAATAATAATAAATAAAGCTCTTGATCTATAAAATATATTTTTAATATTTGATAAAAGGACAACATTATGAATTAATAGAGTAATCACTTATTTTAAGTTGGTTTTCCAAAAAAAAATAGCAATAACAACGTTTTAATAGATTAAGTATGTGTTTGGAACTATTTGTGATTATGAAATAATTATTTATTGGGTGGTAAAATCCCAAATATTTCTTTCGTACATTTCAAATTTATATTCATATTTTTTTATGTAAATTTAAAATGAATGAGGGTATGATTGAAATTCTACGATCATACAAATGATAATTATATAATTACCTTTAGCCGCGAATACATATTAACATTTTTTCACTTTTAAGTATTATTAAGTGTTTGGTGAAAAAAAAAATGGTGCTTAAACTTCAATTTGAGGATAGTGCTGGGATATAAAGAACTCTTGATGCTTATGTAACTAATATCAATATAGTTATTGATTCTATTTAGTTGCTTCCTAGAGTTACTTACATAACTGAGTTATTAGTTAGATATAAAAACTGAATATACTTGTATGTGTTGTAATGTTTCATTCTCAAATTGTATTTTTGTATATGTTTTTGGACTTAGTCTGTTGCTGTGGCCTTATTGTTGTTGTGGGCCTCTTTCTATGGTCTTCTAATATCTCCTGGCCCATCTTCTGCTGCTGGTTGTCTCTTGCCCCATGCTTTGACCCGACCCTGTGTGGATCCGCGCTTTTCTCTTTGGAGACCCGGTTGCTGGCTGCTGACCTAACTATATATGTTATCTTTTCTCCTGTTTGGAGTTTAGAGAGAGAATCTGTATCTTCTCTCCTCCTGCTCTGTTAGGGTTTCGTTTTTAGGGCTCTTTGTGACTTGTTTGTGATTTCTGAGTGCTGTAACTTTGTGATGATATTGTGGTCTTTGTGATATGAATTATAGTGCCATCGATCTCTCAGTGAATGGCTGAGGTCCCGTGGATTAGCCTCATTTTGAGGTGAACCACGTAAAGTGTTGTGTGCTCTTTTTGGTATTTTTTATTCTTATAACTTGCTGTTTTGTTACAGATTGGTATCAGCGCTCCAGGTAAGAGCTTGTTTGTTAAATTCTGTGATCTAGGGTTTATAGATCTGTGAATACTTTGTGCTTTCTTGGTGCTTTCTTGGTGATTTGTTCGATCTTGGTGATCTTGTGCGCTTCTGTGTGTTCATTGTTCGTATTTGTCTGTTTGCTGATATTACCTGTCTTCGATCGTTGTAGATCTAGGGTTTACTGTTAGCAATGACTCATTAGAGAAACCCTAACAGAGCAGTTTATGATTTGTTCGATATCTTGTTGTTTTCTGTCATTTCTTGTTTCTAACAAGTTTGTTCAAGTGATAGGTACCTTTTGGAGGTGACTGAGAAGGATAAAAGCTTAAGGAGAGGAAGAGGAAACTAGAAAGGTGACCCTAAGAGAGGTTCCGGGGCACTAGGAGGAAAATCGAACCTGTTAAGGTCGATTTACCAGTAATCAGCTATAACTGAGCCTTTCTAAACCGTTAACTCTATTTTAATTCCTTCTCTACTTTTACATTGTGATTTCTTGTACTGTGTATATTACTGTGTATCTTTGGGCTGGTTGAGAACCTTGGCTGAAGAGGTACAAGCCTTAGTAGCTTGTTAAAGCCTCGAACCGCCTACCAGTACGGAACAGTCTGGCTTGTTTGAACGTGGCTGAGGGTCACAAGTTTAGTTATTGTTAAAAGACCCAAACGGTGTCAGTAACGTGAAAATCTGACTTGTTTGAGGTTCTCAACCCTTGGGAATTATTTGGATATTATCTGATCTATCTCTGTGTGAATATCTGAGTGATTTGTTTGTACTGTGATATAGTTTTGTACTTCTGATATTGATTTGTTCATTCTTTGTGAATATTGTGCATCACACTTTCATTGGCATTCTTATTAGTGTCAGTATACTATAAAGATTTTTTTTAAAACATTCTTTGAACAAAATTCTTTATAAATGTCTTCTAAATCTTCTAGTACCAATCCAATAAATATTGAGGTATTTGATGGATCTCAAGATTTTGTTTTGTAGCAAAAGAAAATGCTATCTGTTTTGGTTCACCATGGCATAGAAGGGGCTGTGGATAAATCTATCCTTCTGGTATCTCTAACACTGATAAGGCTAGAATGGTCAAACGTGCATATCATACTATACTATTGCATTTATCTGATGATGTTTTAACTGCCATGAATGATGTTAAGACTGTTGACTCTCTCTAGAAAGCATTAGAAGCTAACTATTTAGAATTTGATATTCCAAATAAGATTATTAGCCTTCATAAATTGTTTAGCTTTAGGTTTGCCCCTAATAAGACGGTAAATGAGAACTTGACTGTGTTTAAAAGGTTAGTTCAGGATCTGAATAGTAGGACAAAAGAAGCTGAGAGGCTTAGCGATGAATATCTAGCTATGGTCATTCTTCATGCTTTGCCTGAGTCCCATAGTGTTGTTAGACAATTCATTTCTTTTAATAAGAAATCTTTAACCACTAAGGATATCATGGATGCTATGAATTTCAGATCTGTAGGTGAGGAAATGATTAAAAAGGATAATGAAGGGTTATTCCTTAGCAAGCCTAACACCAGCCATAGGACTAAGGGGAAGGGTAAGAAACCTGCAACTAACCAAAATAATCTGAATAGGGCTGATAACAAACAAAAGGACAGTAGTAAGGGTAAAAATGGTAGCAACAAAGAGAGGAAGTGCTATTATTGTAAAAAGGCTAACCATCTTATTAAGGATTGCTTCCAGAAGAAGAGAGATGAAGCAAATGGTATTGTTAAACCTGCTGCATCTAATACTGTTACTGTTTCTGATCCTTTTGTTGATGGTTTTACTGCTGTGATTGAGTTAAATAATTCTGCCATTCCTGATAATTCCTTGATTGATTGGGTGATAGATTCTGGTTGTACACACCATATGTAACCAAATAAGGGCTGGTTTTCAAACCTTGAGTCTGTTAAAGGGGGTTTTGTTGTCATGGGGTCTGACCATAGGCGTGACATCGTTGGGGTAGGAAATGTAACCATTAGGCAGTATGATGGTAGAACTTTAACCCTTAGGGATGTCAAATATGTCCCTGGACATAGGAGGAACCTTATGTCAGTAAGTAAAATGGGTGAGATGGGTTTTGAGTGTGTGTTTAAGAACCAGTTGGTAGAAATGTCTAGACCTGGATCTAATAAAGTAGATTTAATGGGGAACATGGTAGGAAACCTATACATTCTTGAAGGATCAACCTTAGAAGTTCTAGCTACCCAAACCAAACTTAGTGATTCCATCAGTAAGGCTTTACTGTGGCATAGAAGGTTAGGCCACATAGGTTTAGGCAGTCTTAGAGAACTTCAGAAACAGGGGTTAATTGAGAGTGACTTTCCTTGTGTCATTCCTACTTGTGAAAAATGTGTTCTTGCTAAACAAACCAGATCACCATTTCCAAAATCTGATTTTAAATCAAAAGCTGTTCTTGAATATATTCATTATGATTTGTGGGGTCTTACTGGAACCAAAACATTTAGCAACTGTCAATATTTTCTTTCATTTACTGATGATTTTTCAAGATTCTGCTGGACATATTTGTTAAAATCCAAAACTGAAGTCTTTGAAAAATTTAAAACTTGGAAATCTTTAGTAGAAAATGAAACAGGAAAGAAAATCAAATGTTTTAAAACTGACAATGGTCTGGAATTTTGCAATGAACAATTTCACAAGTTTTGTGAGGAATCCGGGATTAAGAGACATAGGACTGTTAGGTATACTCCTCAGCAAAATGGGGTTGCTGAAATGTTGAATAGAACCCTTCTAGAAAGAATTAGAAGTCTTTTATTCCAAGCCTGTCTTCCTAAGATCTTCTGGGGGGAAGCTTTGAGTTATGCCACCTACCCTAAAAATAGGTCTCCTTCTTCTTATATTGACAATAGGACTCCTTTTGAACTCTGGTATGGAAAACCTCCAAGTTTCAGTCACATTAGGACCTTTGGCTGCAAAGTTTTAGCCTATCAAAGATTTGATATGCTCGTTCCTAGATCTCTTATTTGTTTGTTCATGGGTTTTCAGGCTGGTACTAAGGGTTACAGGCTTGTCTTTAAGGATAAATCCAGTCATAAATTCATTATCAGTCGTGATGTTGTGTTCTTTAAGACTGAATTTCCTGGATTCCTTATTTCTGAGTCTTCTAATCCTATTCAGTACAAACAACTTGATCTCTCCAGCTTTGAAATCAAACCACTAGAACCTGAGGATTCAGAGCCTAGTATTGAGTCTGATGTGCCTATTACTGAGCCTGATAGCCATAGGGTCAGTGAACCTGGAACTAACAGTGAGTCTGTCCTTTCCCCTGATCCATCTGAAACTGATCCTATTGAGAATACTGAGAATCAACCTATTGAGACTATAGATGAGACATACCATGAGCATAATTTGGATGATTATCTCCTGAGTAAAGATAGACCTAGGCGGACCACTAGGATGCCATCCAAATATAATGACTTTGTTGATATAAATCTTGTGATCTATGCTCTTAACACGTATACTGAATTAGAATTTATTCCAAATTCTTATCAAGAAGCTATTAATTGTCCAAATGCAATCATGTGGAAGAATGCTATGGATGATGAAATAGCCTCATTGATGAAGAATCATACTTGGGATCTGGTAACGAAACCTAAACTTAAGAAACTTGTGGGCTGTAAGTGGATTTACAGGGTGAAGGAGAACTTACCAGTTTCTGATCCAGGTCGGTTTAAGGCTAGATTAGTTGCCAAAGGTTTTACCCAAAAAGCTGGGGTTGATTTCTCTGAAGTATTCTCTCTAGTGGTTCAGTATATCACTATTAGGATCATGTTGTCTTTAGTTGCTCACTTTAATTGGGAATTACAGCAGATGGATGTCAAAACAGCCTTTCTTCATGGCTTTCTTGACAGGGAAATCTACATGGACCAACCTGAAGGGTTTGTCAAACCTGGTGGCAAGGTGTGTCTCCTTAAAAGATCTCTATATGGTCTGAAACAATCACCTCGTCAATGGAATGAAAGGTTTAATGATTATGCAGGCAAAATGGGTTTTAAACGAAGTATGTATGATGCTTGCTTGTATTACAAGTCTGTTGATAATTCACATGTATTCATGCTATTGTATGTGGATGACATTCTGTTAATGAGTTCAAAAATGCAGTATCTGGCCACTGTCAAACATGATCTGAATAAGGAATTTGACATGAAGGATTTGGGGGAAGCCTCCAAAGTCCTTAGCATGTCTATATCTCAGGACAGAGGTAATAATATTTTATGCATTGATCAGAAAAATTACTTGTATAAAATTCTGAACAATTTCAATATGAAAGATGCTAAACCAAATAGTTTGCCCCTATCTGCAAGTCATAAACTTGACAATAAACTCTGTGATGATGATCATATCCTTCTTAACATTCCATATCCAGAAGCCATTGGCAGCATCATGTATGCTATGGTCTGTACAAGACCTGATTTAACTTATTCAATAAGCATATTAAGCAGATACATGATGAAACTAAGGCTTGAACATTGGAATGCTATTAAAGGACTCTTCAGGTATATTAAAGGCACTGTTGATTTTGGTTTAGAATATAGAAAGCATTCTGATGTTGTGAATATTATTGGCTATACTGATTCTGATTTTGCAAAAGATATTGAATTCAGACGGTCTATGACTGCTTATGTGTTTACTATGTGTGGAAATTGTGTTTCCTGGAGATCCAAATTGCAATTTGATGTGGCTTTGAGTACCACTGAATCTGAGTACATTGCTCTAACTGAGGGAATAAAAGAAGGGTTCTGGATATAGGGGCTCCTTCAGGAAATCAAATTACTTGGCTCCAAAGCAATAGTCTTCACTGATAGCCAAGGGAGCCTACCACGTCAGTAGGAACCCTGTCTATCATGACAGAACTAAGCATATTAGGGTCAAATATCATTTCATTAGACTGAATATTTTAAATAGTGTCTTGCAGGTTGAAAAAGTTCCAACAGACGAAAATCCCTCTGATATGGGCACCAAGGTAGTGTCACTGAAGAAGTTTCTGTATTGCAGGAACTTCCTTCATATCTGCCGGGTCTGAAAAAAAGGAGGGATTGGACCAGTGATGCAATCCATTGAAACTGAGAGAGACTTGGAGGCACAATGATGAATTATGATGATCATAGACCAGTGTTGATATCTGTAGAATGTACCATTAGGGGAAGTTTTTGTTGTAATGTTTCATTCTCAGATTGTATTTTTGTATATATTTTTGGACTTAGTCTGTTGCTGTGGCCTTATTATTGTTGTGGGCCTCTTTCTATGGTCTTATGATATCTCCTGACCCATCTTCTACTGCTGGTTGTCTCTTGTCCCATGCTTCGACCCGACCCTGTGTGGATCCGCGCTTTTTTCTTTGGAGAGAGAATCTGTATCTTCTCTCCTCCTGCTCTGTTAGGGTTTCGTTTTTAGGGCTCTTTGTGACTTGTTTGTGATTTTTGAGTGCTTTAACTTTGTGATGATGTTGTGGTCTTTGTGATCTGAATTCTAGTGCCATCGATCTCTCAGTGAATAGCTGAGGTCCCGTGGATTAACCTCATTTTGAGGTGAACCACATAAAGTGTTGTATGCTCTTTTTGGTATTTTTTATTCTTATAACTTGCTGTTTTGTTACAGCATGTAACCCAAATGATGAATTTAATTTCTCCAAAAATTAAAATTTACATCACCAAATAAATTCAACAACAAAATCCAATAATAACAACAAAGAAAGCATCAAACCCTAATTATTATAATTTCATGAATTGGTCCTACTTTGTGGTGATGATTGGGAAGTGATTAGATGTCCACATATATTATTTGTTCTAGGTGACCCCTCTTTCTCTATACATTGATCCAACCAACAACGTTAATGCTGGATTCTGTTTCATCAAATTTATGGTGTCATCACATACACATTTATCTATTTTGGTCAATTTCACGAACAAAGTTGTGGCACTAGGTTAGATAGGTCACCAAAAGGTATTTGATTTTTATTTTCTCTTGTCTTATTGTAAATATTATGCGAAAAATTGTGGTGTTCGAATATGGTCCGGTTGTTTTCAATTAAGATCAAATAAAAGGTGAGAATGGACAATTTAGAATTAGAAGACGTGTGGTAGTCTCAACTTGAATATGAAAGTTACACAACACACGGATATCTCCTTTTCATGCATAATAATAATGCTTCTATGCATTATCCAACTGAATTTCATATATATAATTACAACCTTCTGCTATATTTTCTATAATAAAAAATGTATTTTATAATTTTTTTATTTTATACAAATACATCGTACTGTAATTAATTTTATTATTGTCAATTTAAGTTAAATTTAATTAGTTATTATTAATTTGGTTTGATTAAGTTTTTTAATTTTTAATTTTTAATTTTTTAGTATTTATTCTTTTTTTAAAAATTGATTAAACTAAAATAAACTACAGTCTAATTTAAATAAAATTTAAATATATGAAATTGAGGAGGTTAGGTTATCGAAATTGACCTAGTTCACTAATATATCATATGAAACACAAATAGAATTTTTAAAGTATTTTAGTTCTAAAATACTAAATCAAAGTGTATTTAATCAATTGAGTATAGTTAAAAAAAATAATTAAAATATTATATTATATTATGAATAATAATTATGTTCTATTTTTTTATGTATTTATTAAAATTGAGAAAAAGTATTATTTTTTCCTATTTTATTAGATTATTTTATCTCTATTTTTAATAATTATTATTCAAACAATTGTATAATGAAAATTTTCAGTTATCAGCCCACAAAATATAAAAAGAAAATAATATAAATTATATATTTTTTATTGATATTGGGATTGTAATCTTTATAGTTTATTCAAATTTCTTAAGAGAAATATTTACCCTTTTTTAATTAATAAACTACAAAATTTTCGATGAAATTATTTTATCTATATTAGTAGAAATGAATAATTTTTTATTATAAATTAAATTTAATAAATTAAAATAAATCACAGCATAAATAAACAAATGAAAGGACGTTAACTGGTCCATGAATAAATGGAACCACAAGAACAATCAATGTAGGCATGAGTGTTCAGTAAAGTTGAATTAAGAAAATAAAATAAAGAGGGAAAATTCTAGAAATTCATATGGAAATGCTCATATATGTCCATTTCATGCATATTTAAATATGTATTTAATATGTATTTTAAAATGAAAGTTAAAAGAACTTTTGTCATTATCAAAAGCACTTACAACAAATTTATAAACGTTTTCCTATCTTTTTTTCCCTCCTAGATTTTAATATTGTAAATTAAATCGCATTATTATATAAGAGTGTATTTAATTAATATCTATATATCGGGTTTGTACATCTCTCAATGTTATAGAGGTGGACATGGGTCGATTTGGTCAGGTTTGGGATAAAAACGAATCGAACCGATTCGATAAAAATCGATTTTAAATTTATAGGACCGATCC
The DNA here is from genome assembly GCA_031304145.1 of Cardiospermum halicacabum. Lineage (NCBI taxonomy): Eukaryota > Viridiplantae > Streptophyta > Magnoliopsida > Sapindales > Sapindaceae > Cardiospermum > Cardiospermum halicacabum. The sequence continues at coordinate 26,942,273 of CM062393.1, read as the reverse complement.
GACCCGAGTATACTATTGGGTCGGGTTCCAAAGCCCAACAAGTCTAAGGAGCTTTAGTATAAAATCTAATGAGTTTAGAGTTTATTGGCATCAAAGAATAGAATGATAGCAGTCACTGAAAGAAGAGAAAAAGGGTTGAGAGAAAAAAAAAGAAAACTGGTTGTTCTTCTTCCGCGCAGTCTGAGGGTTTTGACGACTGCTCTTAAACCAACCATTGGATCGTGCTCAAATTTGGAGAGTACATAGAAGACACATAGTTTTGAATATTGATTGTTGGGATCATCAATTGAAGTTCTCAGGAAGAAGTTATATAGTCGGAAGTGGAGGCTGTCGGATTCCCGTCACAGCACAGAGCAGTCAGATTCAAATGGGCTTATCTCTTTCGTTAGCTGTTGGATCGAGCTGAATTTTGGATATGTTGTTGAGAACATATTGAAGTTTATTCTGGACGATGGAGATCGGATTTGGAGACCTTTGTAGAGAGCGACATTCATCAAAACAGAGGTGTTGGTTTGGTTTGTGTTCTTTCTCTTGTTGTTAGATCCTAATCTTGGTGTTATTAGGATAGCTGCTATTCTTGGTTCCCTATTTGGTGTTGGAACATTGCGTAATCTCTATTTTTTATCATAGTGGAGTTTTGGAGTGGACTCTGGTCCCGTGGTTTTTACTTCTCACATTGAGGAGGTTTTTCACGTAAACATTGGCTTGTGTTATCTGTGTTATTTATATTGCGTTGTGTGAGCATGGTTGATGGTGTGCTTTACTTAAATTGATTAGATCATATTCATCTCAGGGAGAAAGGATTTCCGCTGCTTGTTTGATTGATTGTGTGTGTTTCTCCTAACATATACATGTAAAACCGATCCGATTATTTTCAGTTCGATTTAGGGATGTCAATGAGCCAAGTCGAGTTCGAGTATTGTCAAGCTAAACTCGACTCATTTAAAAATTTTCAAACTCGAGCTCGAGCTCGTCGAGCTTCAAAATATGAGCTCGAACTCGAACAATACTCGGGTAGCTCGAGCTCGACTCGCTAATAAAATAAATTAATTTTATAAATATAAAAATTAAATTTATTATTAAAACTCAATAATTATAAACTACATAACCAATATCCAATAAGAAATTCTAGTTCAAATTTCAAAAGAATATATATTCGATTCTAGAAGATATATATATATATATATATGTTTAAGTCCAGTCCAGTATAAATATATATATATATATATATATATATATATATATATATAAAAGCTCGCGAGCATAACGAGTCGAGTATTGCTAAACTCGAGCTCGACTCGTGAGATTAAAAGCTCGACTCGAACTCGAATAAAATGAGTCGAGTTCGTATTCTATTCGAGTCAATCTCGAGTAGCTCACGAGTAGATTGTCTCATTGGCACCTCTAATTCGGTCCGATTTGATTTTTTCAGTTTTAATAATTAATTAATTTTCTAAATATTTTTAATATTATTACTAAATATATTTTGTTATTTTTAAAATTAAACATTAATTTATGATTTTCGGAAATGAGAACGCATCCACTGAATTTAGTTAAAAATATTTTTAGCATATCTTTTTAAAACACTTTGTATATATTCATCATAAATTTATTATCATAAATTTATTATTAAATCAAATAGTTTATTCACATTACTAAAGAATATTAGTAACAAATTAATAACTAATTGTTATAGTTGTTATAGTTAAAATTATATATGATAATGAGTTAGAATTACATAGAGAAATATATATATATATATATATATATATATATTTTGATTTAGTCATTTAATTTTTTTTTATAAATCTATCCACTCCGGTTTTTTTATTTTATCATATCAATAATCGAACCAGCCAGATTTAAATCGGTTTTCCACTTTTCGAAACCGAACAGGCCGGACTAGTGGAGAAAAACCGACTCGAACTTGTTGGTTCAATCCAGTTTGACCCGATTTAAGGCGGTTCCGGTTTTCATGCTCACCCCTAATAAGAGATAATAAAGTAAATCTCAACTGTTAGATTTTCATCCAACGTTAAGATTTATGTAATTGCATGAAAATCTAACAGTTGAGATTTACTTTCTCATCTCAATGAGAGATGGTTTTCTCATTTTATATATATATATATATATATATATATATATATATATATATATATAATTAGGGCTAATTGAGCCATATATCTCCAAATTTTAATATTATTATCCATCTGCTCCAATTAGCAAAATTCCTAAATCTATTTTGCTGATTTGCGGTGTGAGTGGGAGTTGGTGGCGACGTTATAATTTCGCAGCGAAACTTCTCTTCAAGTTTCGTGGTAAAAAAATTGGTCGCAGCAAAACTAAAATAGAAGTTTCGTTGCAAAGTAGCTAGGCAATAATAAAACTTTTGCAGCTGTTTCGCTATTATGAAGCCGATTAATTTTTTTTATTATTGTATATTCCCATCTTATCTATTCAAAATTAATTAGTCTCCAAAATGATAGTCTCCAATTAAATAGTGACCATAACTTATATTCCATAATGCTTTTGTAGAATTATTCATTTAAAAATTATTTTAAATTAAAAAAAACTAAATAAATAAATAAAATATATAAACTATGTAAAAAACATTTATACAACGTCAACAAAATTAATTTATACTTAAATTTTCTACGAAAATGAATTTGTATTCGAGAAAGTCTTCCTATGCCAAGTTTGCCGTAATGTTAATACCGTGGAAGGCAAGTTTGTTGTTAACGCTTTGAGCTATATTTGTGTAATGATTATCCTTTTAATTTGAGTTTATATTTTAAATTTTTTTAAAAGTAAAAATTAGTGTTTTTAAAAATAATATTTTGATTAATATTCTCAAAAGTGATTAAAATTATTTGAAAATACATATTAATTTAATATTAAAATGAGTACAATAAGATAATATTCTTAATACAAAACAACAATCACAAAATTATAATGAACATGAGATGGGTAGAAGTAGATTATATACAAATAAACTACTTTAGTTTTGGTGCAACCAAATTTTTTTTATAGCGAAACTACTACTTTAGTTTTGCTGCGACCAATATTTTTACGGCTAAACTTCTGGAGAAGATTCGTTGGTGCAGCAAAACGGCCTCACTAGTTCTCCGCGAAACGACCAAATAGTTTTGCTTCACTAGAAGTTTTGTTGTGAAATTGCCATGTCACCACCACTTCCCACGCATAGTATCTCAGCAAAATGGACCTAGGAATTTTGCTAATTGGAGTGGATTAGTAATATTATCATCTAACAGAGTATATTAGTAATAATATTAAATTTTAGAGATATATGACTCAATTAGCCATAAAATTAGCTGGCGGTAGTCTCTATGTAGAAGTTTTTTTTTTTTCATTACATAGATAATAATCAACATGATAAAGATCTTTAAATAAGAATAATGGGAATAAATAGGTAGACACAGTTTTTTTTTTTTTTTTTTTTAATATGAATATTTAATACTAATTTTTAGTATTTTTATGAATTTTTATGAATTTTTAAAATTTTTATAAAAATCATGGAATATAACTTTCATTAACTTTTAAAATATTTTTAAAATTCTTGTTACATTTAATCATCATTTTTTTTATAAATTTTTTAAAAATACTAATATATTTAATCATGACTTTAAAAGTTCGAGAGTATAATAATTTAATAACTTTTAATAATGTTTAAATTTGATATAATTAACTAATTAAAAAATTCAAAGTTTAAAAATTATTTATTCATTTTCCATCTATTTTGAATGATTTTAAAAGATTTTAAAATATTAATAAGTAGAAGTTCAATGACACCACATCAGTTACTTCTTTTATTATTAGTTTGAAAGATATTTATTGGTCTTTTTATTAATAAATCTTTTTTTACTTATTTTAATCAAGTATTATTATTTTTATTTTAAAAATAAAATAATAATTTACTCATTTATTTATAGGGATGACAATATTGCAACTCAGGGTAGGCCATGAAGATATTAGACCTATCGTGTCTCCCCAACCCTGTGACATGTCCTGTGGTGCGGGTCAAAAAACTTTGCCCTGCAACCTGTTGTATGGGACTTGCCTTACCCTATCTAGTTTGATTTATTAAATAGAGAGATAAAAACAACTAGATGAACTCTAAATTCCAAACATCAATATAGACTTATGTAATAAAATCAAGTATGTTTAGTTCGAGATAATATTTCGAACTTAAAAAAAAAAAAAGACTATCTGAATTTGAAGTAGAACTACTGTAGCAATTATCTAACTCTCATCTTTCCTCAATTATTCAATCTTCTTTTAATTCTTCTGAAAATTATTGTAGGCTACATTGAAATAATTCAACAAATTAAAACAATATGTAATTATGTTCCCATATTATTTGTTAAATTAAAAAAAATAACTATTTCTAAAATTACACACCATTACTCATCCTTATCATCATCGGAATCATATAAGATCATAGCATCTGCGGGATTTACCACTCCCATCGATTGTCCTTCTTTATTAAAAAAATAAATAAAAAGCATATATAAAGCCTTTAATGCTAGAAAAGTTTTATTTTATAATATAAACTAAGATGACCTTATAATAGCGACAAGAATTATTACCTTTCTTCAAGTTGACTGATAGTCAATATCGTATGCACATCAAAGTATAGTTTTGGGGGTGAAAACTACTATGATGACTACTAATAATCCTTCCACTTGTACTAAAAGCAAACTTTGAAGCAATTGTGGAAATTTGAACAACCAGGATGTCCCTCAAAATCTTATGCAAAATGGATACTTATCTTTGTTTGTTTGCCACCATGCCAAAATATCAAAATCTGGAGTTTTAAGTATTCTCTTCCAAGTAAAGATCCAAGTCCGAACTAGAAACTTTTATTTTTTGAAGAAGCTAATTGCTCAAACTCAATATCAGTTGTTCCTAATAAATTATTATTGATCTCTTCTAAATAGTTCCTAGAATTATCTCCCTTCATTTGTCCCTTTAATGCATATTTCTCAACCAATTGACGAAACAAGATATTTATCCTCTTTACCTCAAATTCAGCATTTTCACTATTAGTCTTATTAAAACAGAACTCCACCAAGACAAGCTTATACCTTGGATCAAGAGTAGTAGTAATCCCTATTACACCATGTAAAATAAACTAGTATTTCTCAAACTTGGTCATCATTTTAACAGCCATGGTCTCAATAATATCAGTACCACAATTCATTCATTGACCAAAAGAAAACCTAATATAACAAATAATTGGAAAATATAGATTAGCGTTTGGATATTTAGTGCTAGAAAAAGTTTGATGGTGTTATAAAAAACATTCATCCTAGTACATATCCCCTAGTCATATTGCAGTCAAGATTAAATGGCATGGATTTATAATTAAAGTCACATTGTTTCAAACAAAAAGAAATCATCCTTATAAGCTAAAGTCATTTGCAACATTGGAAAGGTTGAGTTTCAATGAGTATCACAATCAAGTGAAAGTTGCTTACCAATAGAAATACAAAGTTAACGAGTTATCTCTTCAAACTTCTCCCATCTCTTTGGTGCATAAATTCAATAAAAAAACTTTTTCTTATATTCTCAACCGCCTCTCCATGGACCTGCAAACCTTTTTTCACTACCTAGTTTATAATATGTGTCGAACACTATATGTGAATAATGCGATCATATAGAAAAAGAGAGTCTGAGGGTAGCTTGTTAAAAACCATCCTCATCATGAAATCGTTAGTCAAGCAATTATCCACCGTGATAGTTGAGATCTTGTTATCAATTCTAGTCGAGAAGCATTGCACCAAATCCTCACAAAGCACTTCACAAGAACAAGGACAAAACATATGAATAAATCTATATAAAAACTAAATCTAAGTTATAATACATTTGATTATCACGTTAAGGAATTTTTAAATTATTATAACATGAAAATTTGAAAAGTAAATTATATACCTAATAATACGAATTTGAAGCTTCAAATATTTATCTATATAGTGACCGGTGTCGGCCATAAATCTTTTTTTTATGAGATGTTGTCCACATATCCATTGTTATTCTCCTCAACCATCAGTCTTCTCTATTGCCTCCATCAAAGCTTTCTTCTCATTCTCATAAATCGCTAAGCAATCAGCTTTGATAGTGTTCCACAACACCATCTTGAAGCTAGCATTTAAACTTTTGCAAAATCTCTTAAATCTCCAATGATTAACCATCGTCAAAGGATACTTATGCTCTATAATCGTCATTGCAAGCTCTTCAAGGGATACCTCTTGACTAGAGCTGAAGTCAAAAGCTCAAATTTATCCTTATTGAAGTTAGCTTGGAGTACTTGTTGCCTTATATCCATGTTTTTCTTCTTATTATATCTTTCAAAGTGCTTCTTTAAGTGATTTGTCCCCTTCCTCGACTTGCTTAGCATCCCCACTTTGCAATATTAGCATACCACTACTTTCCTCCCCTTTATTATCTTATAATCATAATGATTCCATACCTCAACACTGACTTTTGCCTAAGGATTATCTTCTTTAATTTTTTTCATTCTCAATAGTAGAAAGTCCTGCATTCTCAAGAACAATAGGATTGAGACTAAGGGCCTGTTTGGGATAGCTTGTGCTTTTGGCTTCTGACAGAAGAAAAAGAGAAGCAAAAGCACTTTGATAGAAGCACCAACTGAGGTGCTTTTACTGAAAGCACTTTTCTAGCATATAAGCATTTATGAATTTCCAATCAAACAGTACAGAAAAGTGCTTTTGAATTCAGAAAGCTGTAAAAGTGCTTATATAAGCGATACCAAACAGGTTCTAAGGACCTTAAAGGAAAAGTTGGGTCAAACAGTTGAGTATTAGATGGTGTAGCTAAACTTGTCTCTCCAATTGAAATTGGAGCTGAAGACTCTTCATTTGAAATTAAAATCGGAGATATAATTAGAGATGAGCTCAATGATAGATCTGGACTTGAATTTTCAGTCATTACTGTAAAAACGGAATCAAAGAAAATTACTGTATTTATTTTAAAAAAAGTCAATATTATTGACAGCTTATCAATTTGCAAGTTTAAGAGACCATGATTCTTCTAGTTTGAAGGATTATCATAAGTAATATTAGTAACGTACATTTACAATTACCTAAAATTAGAATTGCACTATTTAAGTAAAAAAAAATACATTATAAAGAAATTCGATTGAATTAATGAATAGAACTCCAATGACCAATGCATTATACAACCAAGCTTTAACCAGACATTGATACACATATCTATCGCTATCAAAATCATCCAACCAAATAATTTGATTAAATACATCATTGCAAATATCCAACTATCCATAGAGACACAAAATATACAATTTGATTAAAGTAAAAATAGACACAAAAATCCACAATTTGATTAAAGCAAATGTATATAATAAAATCTTACATATTGCAAATCAATTGATGAGAAGCCTGTGATTAATGATAACACAAAAATCCACATTATCATACACCCCAAACTCCCTCTTTTACAAATAATAGTATCAAAAGTAAATATAAAGCACAAAAATAGAATAAAATTTTACATAATCCAAATTCAATTTACGAGAAGCATTGTACAGGTCGAGACTCTTCGTGACAAGGGTCTTAAGATTCGGGCAAATATTTTCATCCCTACTTATTTATCATTGCAAATTTATCCGTGTGATTTTATAATCATATGTTTTTAATAAATTTGATTGTCTTATTTAATCAATTATACTTGACAAATAATTAAAGGTACTGATAGAAAGTGTAGACATAAGAATAAATTAGTCAATAACTTGATAAAGGGGAAAGAAAATACACAACAATCAAATAAAAGAGGGAGGGAAAACGAAAGGGAAAGAGAAAATATTATAAAGTTTGGTCAATAGAAGAAATAACAAATTATTACAACTCATGAGTGGTGCCACCAATGGGTTGCATAATAGGAATGAATTTTTTTATTAAGACTATTGTTGAAAAAAAAAACTCTCTACTTTTAATAACAAAATTGGATGTCAAAAAAACTATTTTCAATGTCAATGAAATTTATCTATTGTTAAAAAGTATTTGCAAGCCTACAAAAGTGATTGAAAGCCATTACAAAAATCCATCAAAGTCAACTCAAATCGTGTTTTGTTTCCTTTTTTTTTTTTTTGGATAACCAAGTTGTATCATTTATCATTTGGGTATTCGAAATATACGAAGATTAAAATAGATACTTAAACTTAACAAAAATGAGTCTTTTAGATCCTCCCAAAAAGTTTTAAAATCTCGACCTAGCGCGTGAAGTACAAATATAATAACATGTTTAAAATCAATCTTTTTGGATTTGCTGTGACGCCATCTGTAATAAATGGTATTTTTGTAAATTAATGATATTTTTGTAAATAAGGGATTTATGTTTCAATAATGACATTTTTGTAAATACAGGATTCAAGTTTCATTAATGAATTTTTATAAATAAGGAAGATAAATTTTATTAATGACATTTTTTGTAAATAAGAGGTTCAAATTTCATTACTGATATTTTTATAAATAAGGGAGGTAAATTAAATCAATGACATTTTTGTAAATACGATGTGTAAATTCAGCCACCTATTCGTAAAAAATATCACATAACGCGTAGGGATGGCAATGGGACGGACTGGGGCGGATTCGTGGTCAATCAGAACCTGCCCCGGTAGTTTTATAACTAATTCTAACCTGCTCCGCTGGGTTCTTTCCATATTAAAAACAATCCAACCCTCATGGAGCGGGTTTAAACTCGCCCCACCCCGTCGCAACTCGTTTTATTATCAAAATTATATAAATAATAAAAAATAAAATACTATATCAATATACAACACTAAGAAATTCATAAATAGCATTAAATTTTATACATTAAAAAAATTAAAAATAGAAGTGAAAATAAGTTAAATTAGACCTTATCAACTTTTTTTTCTTAGTTTTAGACAAACCCTAATTTTTTTACACTTTTAAACTTTTTTGTAAAAAAATTGTAAAAGTAAACTTTAAAAAGAAAAAATTACAGAAAATGAGTTTCCCGGTATGTACTACACACCGGAAAGCAGGCAAAATTGAATCAGCTTCTCGGTGTGTAGTATCGGGAAGCTAATTTCAGCTTCCTAGTATTACAAACCGAGAAGCTGATTCAATTTTGCCTGCTTCCTGGTTGTACATACCGAGAAGCTGAAATTAGCTTCCCGGTACTAACACTGGGAAGCGGGCTTGAATTTTGCCTGCTTCTTGATGTGTAATACCGGGAAGCTACTGGATATATTTTTTTGGTATCAAGGGTAATATGGTCATTTTGGTCTATTTGTTGCAAAATAATTTCAAAAAGTTTAGTTTTGTAAAAAAATTAATGTTGGTCTAAAAATATAAATTTTTCAATAAAAAAGTCTAAAAGTGCAAATCAACCAAAATAAAAATACATTAAATATGAAAATAATATTATATTATATTATAAAATATATTTATATTGTAATATAATATTATAAAATTAATTAATATATATCTATCGGTGCGGGGCGGACCGGATTTTGATAGAACCCGAGCCCACCCCGCCTTGAAACCGATTTTTCAATTAGATTTAATCCACCCTATGCGGGACGAATTTAAACCCGCCCCTACCGGGTTGGAGCGGGTAGAGAACCCGCGGGGTGGATTCAAATTGTCATTCCTACGAACGCGTTCTATTTTGTTTGAAATTACACCACTCTTCCATGTCAGCAAAGAGGATCTAAAAAACTCATTTTTGTTAAGTTTAAGTATCTATTTGAATCTCAGTATACGTCGAGTATGCAAGTGAAATGATACAACTTGGAGTACCCAAATAGTGATTATCCCTTTTTTTTTATATAAGTATTCATGGATTTTAATAAGATTTATTAAAGGTATTCATTTTTTAAAGGGAGATTCCCAAAAAGACCACCGCGAGTTTGGCTTATTAGCCAAAAACATCATCTATTTAGTTTTTAGCCAAAAACCCTCTTTTTTGTGTTTTTCCATCCCAGTTACTATTCATCCGTCAGTAATGAACAGTAACCGATGGTATTTTTGTAATTTTGTATCTTTTAATTAAAAAAATTAAATAAATAAAAAAAATAAAAATATTTTTTCCTTTTTTCTTCGTTTTCCCCTTCTTCTTTTTTTGTTTTTGTTTTTTAAATTTTTTTTCCTTATTATTTTTTAACTTTAAAAATTAAAAAATTAAATATTTTATTTTTAAAATAAAAAATTTTAATTTTTATTATTTCCTTCTTTTTAAAATTTTCCTTCTTTTGTTTCCTTCTTTTTTTCTTTGTTTTTTAAATAAAAAATAAATCTAAAATTAAAAAAAATATTTTTTTTTCCCATTCTTTATCTATTTGATTGCATTGCAGTAGTAAAGAAGAATGAGAAAAAAAAATAAAAGGAAAAATAGAATGAAAATATAAAATGAGGGGGAAAAAAAGAAAAAGTAGTTTTTTTTATTTTTTTAAAATAAAATTTTTAATTCTTAATTTTTTATAATATTTTTTATTTTTAATTTTTTTAAATTTTAATTTTTTTATAAAATTTTAATTAATTATTTATTTTTTGTAAAATTAAAAATATAAAATTATGAAAATATCTCTCGGTTATTGTTCATCACTAATGGATGAACAGTAATTTGGATGGAAAAATAAAAAACGAAACAAATGAGATTTTTTTGCTAATTGGCCAAACCCGCGGTGATTTTTTTGGAGTTTATAAAGATCACTATGTATTTAGATACCGACTTTTAAATATTATTACACATCAATTCATTTTGAGGGGAGATTAATGATGTCCATTTTCTCTTTAAAGTGTGGTAGATGCATGGTTGTGATTAGGGCTATGTACGAGCCGAGCCCGAGTCTGGTAGGCTCGTGGCTAGACTCATTAAGAAAAGTTTGGCTCGTGGCTCGACTCGTGGCTCACGAACTTTTTTTTTTTCAGGCTCGGGCTCAGCTCGTGATAATTATATAGGCTCGACTCATTTGGGCTCATAAAGACTCGGCTTGATCAGGCTTGTTTGAGCTTGTAAAACTTGTTTGAGCTCGTCGGGCTCGTTTTTGGATTCTTTTGAGCTCGTGAAGCTCGTTTGAGCTCGTTTACCAATATTTATATTGATATTTTGTATTTAAAAAAAAAATTAAAAACATTTAATGAAAAAAAAGGTACTCATTCAATAAATATTAACATATTCATTTAAATTATCTTTATATCTAAATTTTTTGCAATTTTATTTTCTTATCCTACTATTATAAAGGAACTCATTTAAGCTCGCTTAACTCGCAAACCTATTACCATGAAGCTCGAGCTCGGCTCGTTTAAGGCTCGACTCGGGCTCGGCTCGCTTCAGGCTTGTTTAATCCGAACTCGAGCCGAGCTTTAACCGAGCTGAGCCGAGCCCGAACCGTTCGCGAGCCGGCTCGACTCATTTCCACCCCTAGTTCTGATTCATTAAAGTATGATAGGTTCTGGTAGGTGCATAGTTGTGGTACATTGATATTATTTTTCATGTTTGAAAACGTTATGTGGTTTGTCAGTGTATCGTACAATATTGAGTTATTTCTAGAAAGAAAAAAATGAAGTATCACACAGCCACCGATTTGGTGGTTCAAAAATCTATCATTTTGAACCATGAACTATTATTACCCTATTATCACCCTAAAAATAGAAACAAATAAGAGTATTACTCTACCATCACTCTTTGTTGAAGTTGTTTTAATTTGTTGAAGCTTCTTCACAGATGAGGGTTATTTTAGATGTGTCTGGTAATTTTGCGACATGTTCTGGTGAAAAGGTCAATGGTAGTAAAACTCTTATATTTTTTTTGGCAAACGTTTCCACTCTTTAGCTGATTCGATTGCTTTAGTGAGTGGTTTCAAAGTTGATACTATTAGAAAATATTTGGGTGTATTGTTAGTCACTGATGCTAAAAGAATTTTCGCCTTTCAATATATTATGAGTCGGGTTCAGGCAAGATTGACAGGTTGGAAATTTAATTGTTTGTCTCTTCCATTTGACAAAGAGTTCTATTGTCGATTCCATTTTATGCATTCAGAAAAATCCAATTCTAGTAGTAGGTTTTTTTTTTTTAATTTTTTTTTATGATTGAACAAATATGTAAGAGGTTTATTTGGGGATTGTCAGAAACTGAACAGGGTATCCCTCTAGTTAAATGGGACTGGGTTTGTACTCCACAAAAAGCAGGGAGATTGGATTTTCATAGACTCGAGTGGTCAAATGATACTTTTATAATGAAATTAGTTTTGCATTTCTTGACATACAGCTCCAAAATTTGGGTACGAGTTATGTTGGCTAAATATGGGGTTGTTAATGTTTATGAACTATCAGTTTTTAAGATGTAGGGATTCTCTCATTTATGGGGGCATATGGTTCGAATTTTCCCTTCAGTGTTGCAAGGTATTTGTTAGAGTGTAGGTGATGGAAGACTGGTTCAATTTTGGAATCACCCATGGGTTGTCGATTTGGGTCCTTTGTACCAATTTTCATCAGCCCTAATTTCAAATGCTTTACGTAATGCTTCATTATATGATTTTATTGGTTAAAACAATGTTTAGAGATGACACATATTCTCAAATTTGTTGACAATGCAGATCGTCTAGCTAATTGCATCCAGTTATGTGCATTTGTTTATGAGCATTGAGGATATATTGTTTTGAAATTTTTCTGCAAACCGTGCATTTTCTATTAGATCTACTTATAATTGTTTGATAGACCCTAATACAGAACATCATAAGGGTGTATAGGAGATAGTTTGGAAATGGAAAGGGTCTCAAAGAGTGCAAAATTTTATATGGCTTGTTGTGTATAACCAATTAATTATAAATTTAGAAAGGTGTCAGCTTCATCTTGGTTCTAATTCAATCTGTATTGGTTACAACTTAGATGATGAATCTGTTATGCATGTGCTTCGAGATTGTTCATTGGAGAGAGATATCTTGTTGCCTTTTATTCGGCTCTTTGGGCTTAATAACTCTTTTGATGTTCCCTTGGTTGATGATTGAGCGGAGCAAAACATGCTAGAAGTAAAATATGTTAATGATCTAGAATAAAAGGCATTTTTGCAATAATATGTTGGGACCTTTTGGCATGATGAAACAAAACCATATTTGAGCCTGACTTTGTGGTTCCTAAGATATGTTCTCCTTTATATGGATAGTGTATTTACTATGGTGCTTGTAATTATAAGTTGGACACCACTTTATTTGAACTAAGTGAAGCTAAACACGGATGAGTCTGTATCTGAAAATACTAGTGCTGCTATTGCTGGAGGAGTTATAAGAGATGCTTTTGGCATTTGGAAAGGAGGTTATTCGTGTAATGTTAGAGTTTGTTTAGTTTTATAGGCGAAACCTGGGCTTTAGTTCATGAATTACAATTTGTTTGAGATGCTAGATTCTGGAAGGTGTTAGTGAATATGAACAGTTTATGTGTTGTGACTATGGTTTCCAAGACCATGAATCAAGGTTCTCCTTACGCAAGTCTTGTTTCGCAAGCTCAGGCGATGATGGATAAAGATTGAGTTGTATATATTGTGCATGCTTATTGTGAAACAATTAAAGTTTTTGATTTCCTTGTCATATGTTTGAATTTGGTTTTTATGTGTTTCATTTTATGCCTTGTCAAGTGTCTTTATTAAAATTTAATGATTGTTGTGGCGCTGGAGATGTGAGACTCCAACTTGTATAATCTTTGTTCTTTTTCATTAAGAACCATTTCTTTTAAAAAAAATATCTCCATGGAATTGTTAAATTGAGATTATTTTACTCGAATTCAAATAATTCTTCTACTTTCATTAGTTATGCTAATATTGAGTATCTTTTAGATTCAAATATATTAGTTCTCAAATTGAATGTGTTTTTGCATATAATTACACAATACCTTTTTAAAGATCTGTAAAATAAATTTTTTTTTTTAAATTATAGCATTGTATGAAACCAGTTAGGATATATCTACTTGAGGTCAGTTATAGATCATATTTAGAGTTTATATGGAATTTCTCAAATAATAAATGAATCAACATAAAGATATTGTTACATACTATACCATTTAAATTATAGGTGAGTATATTAAAAGGAATATACCAAAGTACATATTATTCACATTTTTTTATATTTATGAGTTTTTAGTAATCTGGTTACTTAGTTAATTAAAAAAGACAGGAACACATTGTCAACCGTAATATTTTAGAAATTGTTTCATAACAATATAAGTAGAAAGACTTTCCAAATTAGATAATTAATTATTAGTGTTCTTATTCATGAAGTTGTGTAATATTTGAATTCATTTGTACTATTTCTTCCTTGGTTCAATTTTTTTTCAATTAAACTTTTTTATAAAATTTTTTAACAAAATATTATACATTAAAATGATATAAAAAGAGGGTTATAAAATTAGTGGATTACAACGTTCAATTAGTGCCAAAATCATTTCATTCAATATGACTATATTAAATATTTAAAAAAAAATACTAAATATACTTGCATCATTTTACTAATCTATTTATTATATTTTAAAATACATAAAAAAAAAATATATATATATTATTGAGGCAGAATAACTTCATAATGAGAAATGAGGGACCAAGTCACATACATGTTGTGTTGTCGGACCGCCGCGTCGATAGCGGAAAATATGTCAGGGTTAGACGGCGGGCCACCACCTCCACCACCACTAGCAGATGCCGGAAGCCCCACCAACCCCACTGCACTCTCCTTTGTTTTCATATAATTTTTCCACTCACTTTCAACCAAGTGGATTCCATTTTCTACACAATTCATCTTCATCCATCTTAAGTTTTAGAGCAACATTACTCATACAGTGTTTTATATTCCTCATTAATAACAAGACTATCATCGAAATCAAATCAAATAACAATGAAAATATATATATAAACCAGTTTATAAATATAAAATAAATAAAGGACTAATTTAAGGTTTATAATATAGATATTTTAATTAATTTTAAATATATAATTCGATATTTTAATTTAATAAAAACAATTTAATTACGATTCATTTAAATTAATATATATTTAATATTTAATTCATAAATTGTTTAATAATTAAAAAAATATTAAAAATATATATGTTTTTAGTTTTTCCTTTTATAAATTTTAACTATATTTATAAAATCCATTATCATAAATTTTTTT
Organism: Cardiospermum halicacabum; assembly: GCA_031304145.1. NCBI lineage: Eukaryota > Viridiplantae > Streptophyta > Magnoliopsida > Sapindales > Sapindaceae > Cardiospermum > Cardiospermum halicacabum. The sequence goes on along the minus strand of CM062393.1, from coordinate 26,927,090 downwards.
AAAAAAATTATTTTTAAAAATAATCAATTTAAATATTTAATTATTTACTTTATTATTTTTACCATTAATTACCTATTTTCAGAACGTATAAAAATTAAAATTAAAATTTTAATTAAAAAATTTATTCAATAATTCACAATTTTCATATACATTAAAAGTTAAATTTAACAGCTCATCTTGTCCAAATTGTAGAGTTACATAGTTTGACAACAACTTTATAATAATAATAATAATAATAATAATAATAATAATAATAATAATAATAATAATAATAATAATAATAATAATAATAATAATAGTAATAAAAGGAAAGAAAAGAAAAGAAAAGGTAACGCATAGATATAATATTGGATTAGAATGAAGATTCAATTTCCACAAGTACGTAAGCATCAATACCACTAACTTATGCACTATTCCATCAGATATATTCTCACACATACACCTGCTCAAGAAACTTCTATAAATACACAACCTCTCAACCCAGTTCAGAATCAGGAGACACAGCTGATAACCTCAAGTGTGTTTCCAAAAACAACATTCATATAGAAACTTACATTTTTAACCAAAAAAAAAAAAAAAATGGATAGGAAAAGATGTTTATGCGATGTTGCAGATAAGTGCAAGCCCTATATCGCCATGATATGTCTTCAATTCGGCTATGCCGGCATGAACATCATCACCAAAGTTTCTCTTAACAAAGGCATGTCTCATTACGTCCTTGTTGTCTATCGCCATGCCTTCGCCACTGCTGCTATTGCCCCTTTTGCCCTTCTTCTTGAAAGGTACATACACATACATGTTCAATTTGTGTTTTTGATGTTGTTGTGTTGATGACAGTTGTGTATGTGTTTTGCAGGAAAGTGAGGCCAAAGATGACATTTCCAATCTTCATGCAACTTTTTGTTCTAGGCCTTCTTGGGCCAGTGATTGATCAAAATTTCTACTATGCTGGACTGAAGTTCACGTCTCCAACATTTGCATGTGCTATGAGCAATATTCTACCAGCAATGACATTTGTGATGGCTGTTTTCTGTAGAATGGAGAATGTTGAGATAAGGAAACTAAGATGTCAAGTTAAAGTTGTAGGAACTTTGCTGACTGTGGGTGGTGCTATGTTGATGACACTTTATAAAGGTGAAGTTGTAAATTTGTTTTGGTCTCAACATGTTCAGACTGGTGGTGGTTCTGTTTCTCAACCATCTGGTGACAAAGACTGGTTCAAGGGCTCCATTCTCTTGATCCTGGCCACTATTGCTTGGTCTTCCTTCTTCATTCTTCAGGTATTTTGAAAATAAGTTTATTATCAGAACATTCTGATATAATATATGTTTGGGACTGCCTGTGATTATCAAATACACTTAATCAGATTTATACGTGTGGTTGAGATGTGATGTACTGATATTGAAACAGGCTATGACAATGAAGAGGTATCCAGCTCATCTATCATTAACATCAATAGTATGCTTTATTGGGACATTACAATCAATGGTAGTGACATTTGTGATGGAACATAAGACTTCTGTTTGGAGGATTGGTTGGGACATGAATCTTCTAGCAGCTGCATATGCTGTGAGTTTAGTTTAGTTCAGTTCAGTTTAGATTTATGTTAGAATATTGAAATTGAATTTTTGACATATGATGCAGGGAATAGTGTCATCAGGAATTGCATATTATGTGCAAGGGCTTGTGATGCAGAAAAGAGGACCTGTGTTTGTGACTGCTTTTAATCCTCTCATAATGATCATTGTTGCTTTCATGGGCTCATTCATCCTTGCTGAGAAGATCTATCTTGGAGGGTAATTACTGAAATTTCACATGTTATATAATAAAGAAAACTTTCTAGTGTGTGTGAATTGAAAAGGAGACTTTCCAAAAGCAATTACCAACTTTGTCTGGTATATTATTAAAGAAAGATTGAGGACAAAACAAATAGCTTTGATGAACATTATTAGTGTCACAATCAAAAGCAAATCATTGATTAACTTTTGAAAGCACTAACATTGATTTATAATGATGTTTTTCAGTGTCCTTGGAGCAATATTGATTGTATTTGGACTGTACTCTGTGCTGTGGGGGAAGTACAAGGAATACAAAGAGATGGAAGAAGAAAATCAGATGAGTGATATTCCTGAACCTGTCAAGATTGGTGGAGCTACTGCAACCATACATGATGATATTGAAATGCAGAAGAATTGTAAACCTACATTAGTTAATTAGGGAGGAAGAGATGAGATCAAATAAAATAAAGGTGTAATGAGAGGGGTATTTTTGGGTTTAAATTTTGTAATGCTGAGTCATGGTTTTGTTCATATCAATTTGCTTTTAATGAAAATGGTATGTGGCTCATTGCTGACCACTGATGCAGATTCCACTGGTGTTATTACAAGTATCCCTTATTATTTTTTTTTTTTTCGCTTTTTAAAAAGGAAAAATAGAGACAGGATTATTTTTAAAAAAAATAATAAAACAAAACAGAGAAGTAATTGTGATTTTTTGTTTGGGTTATTTTAATTTTCGAACATGCACAAATCCAGTGGATCCAATCCAACAAGCCCAACTTATAAGACTAAAAGTCGGCAGGACATTAATATAACTGCATATATTATGTGTGTGAGCTTCACTCATCTCACTTTATGTTTCAATCATTCAATTTTAGAAAAAGAATTAGGTCCAATTAATTATGAAACATAAAGAATTAGACAAAAAAAAATTTAAAACATTAAATTACAAGTGAAACAAAACAAAAGAAGAATTAAAAATTTTAGGAAAAAAAATTTAAAACTTATGCTATAATTGAGGACCTTCTAAAGAGGAAGGTAAGAAGATAAGTTTTAAGTCACTTCCTAAGTTTTTCTTAAAACCGGAAGGATTTGAAAAATGCTTTAAAAATATGACGGATGATGACATCATTAACTATTTAGATAGCAAAATAAATAAATAAATAAACTAATTGGAATAAAAATTGAAAAAATTGTCTAAAACACTAAATGAATACTTAGAATCTAATGCTAGAGAAAAATCAAATACAAAACCCTTAGAAATTCAAAAAATCTATTGTAAATCCCAAAATCAAAATAAATATCACAATGACACTTTTAAGAAAAATTGGTATATTAAACCAACATCCCACAAATAAATGAAAATTTTGAAAACTGAAAATAAAAGACCTAAAAATAAAAGTAATATTTTAGAAAAAAAAATTCTAAAAAAATAACTTTGTCTGAAGATTCTGAGACCGAGAAATCAGAACCAGAATTAGAACATGACAACCAAGAAAAAATAGAAGATAATGAAAAATTATTTCAAATTCTAAATAGAATAACTTTTAGAAAATGATATTGTAAAATAACCATAAGAATAGCAGACTATTATACTTTAATTGCCAATAATGCTTTAATAGATTCTGGAGCTGATTTAAACTGTATTCAAAGAGGATTGATTCCATCGATATATTATGAAAAGACTAAAGAAAAATTAATACTGTAAATAAAATACCTTTAGAAATCTAATATAAACACCCACCTGCAATAATATGTAACAATAAGGTTTGTTATCAAACAACTTTTTTGTGGTCAAAACCCTAACCCAACAAGTAATTTTAGGAACACCATTTCTGGAATTAATTACGACATTTACTTTTACCAAAAAAAAAGTACTGAGACAGAATATGGAGAGAGAAAAATATTGTTTGAATTCACCCAAAGTCCCAAACAAGAACACTAAGTTAGCTAAATAAATATTCTATTTATTTAATACAAACAACCATTCAAATAAAAGTTTACATTCTTTGAAATAATCTGTCCAAAACATAATGACCCAAAAGTATTTAAAAGTCTACAAATCCTTTAAAACAGCCAAAATAACGAATAAAAAAGACAATGATAAATAAAGTCTCAAAAATCTATGAAGACTCGACATGCTTTTTATGCAATGCTGGACCTTCAATCTGCTCGATCACCTGTTTCACATTAAAATAGAAAGACAAGGAAAAATGGAAGAAAAACAACGTCTGACTATCGATGTCTAGTTAGCAAGTCATACTCTAACAAACACAAGCAATACGTCTATTTAACCATACTAATATGAATGCACACAAAATGCACCTAAACTATCAATCAAGGGTGAAGAGAATACAATCCCGCCCAAGTCCGTTGCTATTAACAAGTTCAACAAGGTGAGGTAATCATCTAATTCCAATTATGTCATTAAGCACGTTTAACATTATTAGATATCCAATTAGGTGATCCAAATTCATTTAATAACCCCCAAAGCATATCAAATATCCACTAGCATCCATCACACAATAGCAATCATATTAAAGTTCTAATTTTATTTGACTACCACTAATCTATGATCAATAATGTAACTGTGCCAATTATGTCGAAGCCACCAATATAGTCCGAAGACTGAGAGCCGTTTATCCCCTCCCCCGGACGGACTACTACCTTAAAATCCCATCAATTAGGTCCGAAGACCACCAATAACAATAGTCTGTGGTGCCGTCACACCCAATAGGAGTCGTCACTCAGTTTTCAATGGAGGTTAGCTAAACCAAAAGTCCTATTATCTCTCAATAGGTTGAGATATCTCAGGTACCCCTAATGACATGTCATTCCATCACTACTTTCAACCATGACTAGGGCAATCATTAGTTGTTAAATTAGGTGACCAAACATCCAATTTCCTTTAACAATCAACAATTACAATATATCAATCCATTGGCTTCCATTTAATTATTCGTTGGGTACTTTTACTAGTGCCTTATCCATTTATTTCCAGTTCTAACTAACCAAAGCCTAAGTCTAACATGCAATAGACTTATCACTATAGCTAAGCAACAATACACCAACAATAGCAGCAATCAATTATCTATCCTATACTTCGTTATCTAACTTTACCAATTACAATTCATGTGGTAATCTTATTTAACCGTGTTAATGCACATTCATAAAACATACAACAACCAAATGTAGGGTTTAAACCTTTCTTCCAACGATAAGCTAAGCTAAATGTCGTCGACACGATCCTTGGCACCGTCTGTTTTGCTTAATAACAATAAAGAGCAATATTGAATTTAGACAAACAGTCGAATATGTGGCGCGCGAAAAGAGAAACCTAATCTAATTGCAAAGAAACGACAAATGATCGAACGATAAACCATATCGATAACATGATTACACCAAATACTACTTTAGTTCCATGATTCAATCCTCCAAATTACTTTCTCCAAACTTTAAGGTTTCCAACAAAAACCCTAACTAATCCAATACCTAATCAACCCTAAAACACTATCAATCACTTCCAATATCATCATCAATCATGCTTAAACTCAAAGCGAAGAAGATTAGGGTCGATTGGAAACTTTGTCACGTCAGTAATCTGGGGCTATTTGTCTACTTAATTTTGAAATTTTTTTCTTAATTTTTATTTATTTTCGTTATAAGGGTAAAATGGGCATTTTTGAAAAATGTTGACTTTTCCGGTTTGACCAAATGATTTGACTAAGTTGACTTTTGGGTTTGTTTTGAAAACAAATTGATATTTGAGTTAGTTTTGTAATTATTTTATAAATGGGGTTGCTTTTAAATTAATTTATAAACATGTGGGTTTATGGCGATATTTGCCACCCATATAAATATGAAAAGAAACCTTTTTGATTCATTTGTCACACAAACCTAGAAACTTAATTTCACGTATTCTTCAAACACTCTCAACCAAAAACCTCTCCAAGGATTTCAAAGCCGCGATTTTCAAAGCTTTCAATTGGATTGTTGTGTTGCCTCGATTTTCTTAACACCTAGGTAATGTGTTCTTTAATTCTCTTGGTTTTAAAGCATATTATTGATTTTGGAATTTTGGTTTAGATTAGGGTTTGACGAATTGATTTGGGGGTTTTACTTTATATGGTTTGGGTTTTGAAACCCTTGGTTTAATTTTACTACTTGGGTCTTAATTGAATCTCAATTTATTTTAATTGTTCTTTAGACATAAACCCCAATAATTTTGAATTGGGAATTTATGAGTTATCCTTGATTTTGGTATAGACCAAGTTGGGGATCGTCGACCGGAGTAGACTCGGTTGATTTGGATTAGCGAATAAGGTTAGTAGTCATGTTTACGCCCTCACTATTGTTTGCCTTTGTTTGTTAAATTGTCTGCGAATTGATTAATTTAATGTAAGTTGAAATCTGTGATTGGATACTTAATCTGCTGCATTTTATATAAATTGCTTGGGTATATTGCTGCCCTATTATTTGTTCATGATCGGACATATGAATTTGTGTCCATATTCATTTGCTATCTGTCTCTATTTGAAATCTGAATTTTGTAATCTGCTAAAGTCTTGTCCTAAGGTTAATACGATAAGACCAGCATGCTGTTAGGGAAAACTAGATGTATACATCAATGCGCGAAAGCGTATATGGCCTTGATTGCCAACCACTTTCTAGATGCGACGGCATCATCTTTGGGATCTTTGATCCATCTCTGAGGGTTTAACCCTATCTATCTGTTATGTTCCCGATTTTGTTATTAGACTAAGGACAGGCCTGGTAAGTTAAACACCTAATAATTGGGTAATCCGAATTCTGTGATAATGAATTGTTTCCGCTTCTAATGATGTTTGTTTGCTATATTTTGGTAGACTCTTGTTAATGCACACTTTTATCTTTTGGGTTCTAACATTGGGTAGTGTTTATTGTGACTTCTAATTGGCTGTAAGTGCTTGGATTAGACCCAACTAGGTAGCTAGACTTTGATTTGGCGAACGACATAACTTGAAACAGGCTTAAAATTTGTCCAGGGTCCGTAACCGGACTGTTTACCAGATTAGATACCGGACTGTCACTTAAAAACTGGAAACTGGACGTAAGATGGTCTCTGGACGAACTCCTTACCGAGCTGGTTACCGAAATACAATTCGGTCAGCCTTGAGATCATTAGATTCACTCTCTGGACGAACTACTTACCGAACTAGCTACCGTACTGTAGTTCGGTATGAGCCTCAGAAGACTGTTCAACCTCTCTGACCGAGCTCTTCACCGAGCTAGGTACCGAATTACGATTCGGCATGTCTAGGAGACTTGAAACTCTCTGACCGAGCTTCATGCCGGATTAGGAACCGAACTGTCACTTAGAACTTCCTTAGATTCGTAGAATCACTCTCTGACCGAGTTACCTACCGGACTGTCTACCGGATTACAATTCGGTAAGTCTGATAGTGCTCTCTGACCGAATAACTTGCCGGACTGCCTACCGAAATACAATTCGGTTGCAGTCTTCCTTCTGAAAATAATTTGATAACTGTAAAGTCTTTTTCAAATGGTAAATGCAATAATTTGTAGTCACTTATTCTAGATCACTTAAAGGGAATTAACTTTGGGATAACTTGGTTTGTTAATCAACTTGTTTGCTTTTGATTGTACCCCTTGATTGATAACTAATTTGCATTGATGCATGACATACTATTCTATTTAATAAAACGCATCTGTATGTGTTTGTTGGGCATTGGCTTACTAACCAGATATCGATAGTCTGACCCTTCGTTGTTTCTATTTTTGTTTTATATATTTTGAACCCTTTTTGGAAGGGAATTGCTGAGTTCAGACAGTCAGGTGGGATAGCAGGATATCACTAGCATCGAGCATTCACATGGCATCCTCTTCAGATTTTGATTTCATATCAGTTTATTTTGCTGGATTTATTTCTGTATTTTAAACCCGCTGCACATTTTTTGGATTTGTTTCAGATTAAGTACTCTTGGGATATTTTTATATAATTGTCTTTCATTTGGAACTTATAGTTCAACTACAATTTGGTTTTGGATTTGTTTCGAACTATTTGAATTTGGATTCATAAATTTTTTTTTTTTTTTTTTTTTTATTTTTTTTTTATTATCTTTTTGTTTATGTATGTATGTTTTTTCCTTTTTTTTTTTTCGGGTGTTACAGACTTACCCGAGACAACCAAGTAGAGAGATAGCAACGAAGTTGAGAGAACAATCGCTTGCGAGACGAGAGGATTCGAGAGAATGAAAGAGAATGAAAAGACTCAGTCAAAATAGATTTTAAAAACTTGATAACGTTCGTTGGCGACAAGGCTGGCGACATAGGCCTTATGTCGCCAAAGCGCACCGAGAAGAACACTTCGATTTCCCAGAATTCGCTCGCTGGCGACATGGCTGATGATATAGAGCCTATCTCGCCAGCTTTGGCGACATGCCTGGCGACATAAAGCCTATGTCGCCAGCATGGCCAGTGCCGAGCACTTCCGTTCCTTTCTTCATTCAGATTCGCTTTCACTTTGGTTTTCGAAATACAATCATTGCAATACCAACAGATATTCCCATAGCAATCCAATGAAGGAGAATACCATTTCATTAAATCAAAAAGTTTAAGAGTTACAAGAAAGATTCAATAACTCTACAACAAACTTTAGTTCGAAAGTTAGAAAACATTTAGCCCCAAAATCGGGACGTTACAACTCTACCCCACTAAAAAATAATTTCGTCATCGAAATTTAACCTGTAGCAAAAATATGAGGGTACTGCTTTCGCATTGCCTCTTCTGTTTCCCATGTTATTTCTTCAACTGCATGGTTTTGCCACAATATTTTAACTAGGGGTAAAGACTTCCGTCGCAATACCTTCACTTCCCTATTCAGAATCTGAACAGGTTCCTCTTCGTACGACAAATCTTGTCAAATCTCAATTTTCTCACAAGCAATCACATGTGAATGATCCGACCGATAACGCTGTAGCAAAAACACAAGAAAGACATTATGAATTTTATCCATTTCCGGCGGTAACGCTAAACGATAAGCAACCGGTTCAATACGTTCCAGCACTTCGTAAGGACCAACGAAATGCGGCGTCAATTTTCCCTTCTTCCCAAAATGTAACACGTTCTTCCATGGAGAGACTTTTAAGAACACTTTATCACTTACGGCGAATTCAATCTCTTTTCGCTTCAAGTCAGCATAAGACTTTTGATGGTCTATTTCCTTATTGAGTTTCTCCTGGATAAACCGTACCTAATCACTCCTTTCATGAATTAACTCAGGACCAACCAATTTTGCCTCATTCAATTTTGTCCAACGTAAAGGAGTACGGCATTTCCGCTCATATAAAGCCTCATACGGTGTCATCTTAATACTCGTCTGATAGGTATTATTATAAGCAAATTCAATCAGTGGCAAGTACTTTAGCCATGACCCTTTAAACTCCAATATACAACATCGAAGCATATCTTCGAGAACTTGTATGACCCTCTTAGAATGCCATCCGTTTGTGGATGGAAAATGGTACTAAAATTCGTTTAAAACCCAATTGCTTCCTGAAATTTCTTCCAGAATCGAGACGTGAATCTAGGATCCCGATCGAAAAAGATCGACGATACAACCCCGTGGAGTCTCACAATCTCCTTGATGTACAATTCCGCCAACCGTTCCAACGGATAATCCACCTGAATCGGTATGAAATGGAAAGACTTCATCAAACGATCAACTACCACCCAAATAGCATCAAATTCCTCCTTGGTTAACGGCAATCCGACGCGAAATCCATTGTGACTCGATCATATTTCCATTCCGAAATCATAATACTCTGAAGCAATCTAGACGAAACCTGATGTTCTGCCTTTACCTATTGACAAATCAAATACTTACCGACGTATTCAACTATGCTTTTCTTCATCCCTGACCACCAATACATCAATCTTAATTCTTGGAACATTTTTGTGGCACCCGGATGCATAGCAAGTACATGGGTATGCGCTCCATTCAAGATCTCAGCACAAACACCATCAATGTTCGGTACATAAATTCTGTCCCGATAATACAATCCACCATCCGATTTCCTGACGAAATCTTTGGCGCTACCTTCATCAACCTTACGGAACCATTCAACCACTCTATCATCTTTTCGTTGCGCTTCCAGAATATGCGGAATCAAAGTAGGTTTCACAACTAACTCGGCTACAATAGCATCCTCAACAATCTCTAATCTAGCCATCATCGATGCCAAAGAATGCATTGACTTTCGACTCAATGCATCGACCAATACATTCGCCTTTCCAGGGTGATAATCAATCACCGGATCATAGTCTTTCAGAAATTCCACCTACCTACATTGTCTCAAATTCGACTCCTTCTGAGTAGGCAGATACTGTAGACATTTATGATCTGTATACACATAGCATTTAACCCCATACAGATAGTGTCTCCAAATCTTTAAGACAAACACTATAACCCCTAATTCAAGATTGTGAGTGGGGTATACAGTCATGCGGCTTAAGCTGTCATGAGGCATATGAAATCACATTTCCTTCATACATCAATACACATCCCAAACCTTGCAGAGACGTATCACTATACACTACATAATCCAACCCTTCAACCGGCTGAACCAAAACTGATACTTTTGTCAATAACTTCTTCAACTTGTCAAACCTTTCCTGACATTTGACTGTCCATTCAAACTTGATATCCTTATGAAGCAGTTTGGTCAATGGACCTGCAATAGAAGAGAATCCCTTGATGAACCGGCGGTAATAACCAGCAAGTCCCAGAAAACTCCTTACTTCAGTTGTATTTTTAGGCAGCTGCCATGCAAAAACTGCCTCTATCTTCTTAGGGTCCACACTGATCCCATCCTTCATTATAACGTGTCCTATAAATGCAACTTCAGTCATCCAGAATTCACATTTTGAGAGCTTTGCATATAACTGTTTCTCCCTCAATATCTATAACACAATCCGCAGATGCCTAGCATGTTTTTCCTCATTTTTTGAGTAAACCAGAATGTCATCGATAAAAACAACAACAAACTGATCGAAATACTCCTTGAACACCCGATTCATCAAGTTCATAAACACTACTGGTGCATTAGTTAATCCTAAATGCATAACCACGAATTCATAATGCCCATACCGTGTTCTAAACGCCGACTTCAGAATGTCACTGTCCTTAATTCTCAACTGGTGATATCCAGACCTCATATCAATTTTCGAGAACACACCTGCTCCCCTCAACTGGTCAAACAGATCATCAATTCTGGTAAGGAGGTACTTGTTCTTCACAGTCAGCTTGTTCAACTGCCAATAATCGATACACAATCTGAATGACCCGTCTTTCTTCTTTACAAACAGAACCGGAGCACCCCAAGGAAAGACACTCGGTCAGATGTAACCCTTATCAAGTAATGCCTGCAGTTGAACTTTCAACTCCTTCAATTTAGCTAGAGCCATCAGGTAAGGAGCCATAGATACAGCAGTTGCTCCCAGAATGAGCACTACTGAAAACTCTACTTCACGCTCCGGTGGCAAACCCGGCAATTCTTCTAAAAACACATCAAGGAATTCAGAAACCATCGGTATAAACCTCTCATCTGATCGCTTCTTACTATCATCAATTATGTGAGCTAAATAAGCCTCACACTCATGCCTCATCAAACTGTCTGCCAATGCTGTAGAGAAAACCCCTTTAATTGTTCCACTACGATCCCGTAATAACGTTATAGTTCCTTTCGGAGACTGTAACATAAACCGCTTAGCTCTGTAATCCAATATTACTCATGACAGGATAACTAATCTATTCCCAATATCACATCAAACTCCGGACTTTTCATCTCCAATAAATGACCCTTGAAAGTCTTACCCTGAATCACTAAAGGCACATCCCTATACTCCCTGTTAACAATCATATTCTTCCCTAAAGGATTGGTAACAACTATGTCGAAAGCTATCTTAGAAGTCTCCCAACCTTATCACCCAATACATTACTACACATGTAGGACAACATTGAACCAGGATCGATTAAAGTGAAAACAGGAGTATCAATGATAGAAAATGTACCAGTGATCACATCAAGAGTATCAACATCATCACGCCCCCTCAATGCATAAGTACGCATAGGAGCACGCCCTTCAGTTCTATTTTCATTCCCTGATGGTGCTCCACCACGATGACCACTCTGAGCAGCAATAGGAGCAGATCTGACATTCTTCTACACGGAAACTGCTTTAGATGGAGTCACTTTCAGTGGTGCTCAGGCATTCTGGGGACAATCCCTCACAAAGTGACCCTGTTCACCATATCGGAGGCAAGCACCAGAAGCATTAGCATCCAATGGCTCCTTGTTATTGACAATTCTATCACTCCTAGGAGCTCTAGAACCAGAAGGGTTTTCGTTAGGGTTACGGCGTGTTCTGGCTATAATCCGGAATTGTTCTACTATCTGAAACACTCACAAGTGATCGAGCATTAGACTTTATGATATGAATAACTTTTATGCACACAATTCCTATACTCTAATGCACACGAGCATACAGACAAGAAGCAACAGAGAACCGGTGCTCTGATACCAACAAATGTAACGCCCAACCCTTGGCCACGGCGGAGCTGCGAACGAAAGTCGGAGCGTCATATTACATTCAATCATTACAATACAATAGGTGAGGAAATATAAGCATCAATATTAAAATAGTCGATTACAAAATAATCATCCTGCCCATGTTTCAAAAATAATTCCATAATAATTCATTTGAAAATAAACATGTTAGCAATCCATAATAATAATCATTCGATCAAACATTTACAATCTCCAAATAAACTGTTCAAAATGTAAGGACTTGAAAGGTTTACAAACTCCATGATAACTGACTTAAAAAATCATAAGCTAAATTGCTAGAAAGGTTTACATGTCCTTCAAAACTAATCAAAATAAAGGAAAAACGATAGCTGTCAATATGGTTCCAAAAATATGAAGATATGCAATGCGACCTTCAAACTGCTCGATCACCTGTTTCACATTTCAATACATAGACAAGGAAAGATGGAAGAAAAACAACGTCAGACTATCGATGTCTAGTTAGCAAGTCACACTCCATCAAATACAAGCAATGCGTCTATTTAAACATACAATTATGATTTTTGGCACGCAATGCACCTAGGTCTAGCAATCAATCATAATAGAATACAAACTTGCCCAATTTCCATATTATTCACGAGTTCAATAAGGTGTATTTATCCTTACGTTCTAATTATACTCATTATATTCAATTAACACTCTTAGGCATCCATATAGGTACTATGTATCCATATAAAACCCCCAAAGCAGTCAACTATCCACTAGCATTCATCACACAATAGCAATCATATTATGTTTCCTATTCTATTAGACTGCCACTAATCTAGAATCAATAATGAAATGGGGCCAATTAGGCCAAAGCCACCAATATAGTCCGAAGACCGAGATCCATAGAGCCGTTTATTCCCCCTCGGGTTAGACTACTACCTTAGAATCCCATCAATTAGGTCCGAAGATCACCAATAACAATATGCCTGCAGGCGGTGGTGCCGTCTCACTCAATAGGAGTCGTCACTCAATTTTTCAATGTGGTTAGCTAAACCAAATGTCCTATTTTGCTCAATAGGTTAAGATATCTTAGGTACCCCTAATGATATGTCATTCCATCACTACTTTCAACCATGACTATGGCAATCATTATCTTGATCTATTCAGTGATCAAAACACACAATTCAATTTAGCATTCACAATTCCATTATATCAATCCATTGGCTTTCAATCAATCAATTGTCGGGTACTTTACTAGTGCCTTATCTATTTATTTCTAGCTCTAACTAACCAAAGTCTAAGTCTAACATGCAATAGACTTATCATTATATCTAAGCAGCAATATACCAACAATAGCAACAACCAATATCCACCCTATCAATCACTATCTAACTTTACCAATTAGAATTCATGTGGTTATCTTGTTTAACCATATTAATGCACAATCATAAAACACACAACAACCGATTTAGAGTATAAAACGACATTGCTAACATTTCTTCCGACGACAATTAGCTAGGCATCACCGGTATATTCTATGGCACCTTCTGCTTCGCCTAATAAAGAACAAGGAATGATAACTCGATTAGACAATCAATCGAACATGTAGCGCGCGGCAAACAGAACCTATTCTAATCGCAAAGAGACGATAAACGAGAGAACAATAAACGATGACAATATCGCGAATATACTAAAACCCAATCCAATTATCAACAATCTATCGTCCAAATCGATTATCCCTAAATCTTAGGGTTTCCAACAAACCCTAACTAATCAACAACCTAAACCAATAACGATCACTTCCAAATCTATCATCAATCATGCTTGAAACATAAAGAACAAGATTGGGGTTGATCGAAAACTTACTGGAGACACTCAAACGGAGAGATCGCGAAGGAATCGAGAGAAAAATCATTTGCGAGACAAGAGGATTCGAGAGAGTGAGAGAGAATAAAAAGGATTCGGCCAAAATAGGTTAAAAACGCCCAAATTCGGTCTTTGGCGACATAAAGCCTTTTTCGCCAGATGGAACTAAGACCGAACCTTGGATTTGCAAATTTTGCTCGCTGGTGACATAGCTGGCTACATAAAGCCTATGTCCCCATTGCTGGCTACATAGAGCTATGTCGCCAGAACCACTAATGTTGCAAATTTCCACTTTCTTCATTCGTTTGCGCTACCAGATTTGATGGAACACCAATAATCATTAATAGACATTTTTATAACCATTCCATAAGCATTATATCATTTAATTACTCTCAAATGTTTCAAGAACCACATAAAAGAGTTCATAACCTTGAAAGCCAAAAATCAGTTCAAAAATATAGAAATCGTTTAGCCCTAAAATTGGGACGTTACAGTCGGTCACTATAGCCGTACTATAGTAGTCGATCACCGTAGCTAGACGATACTATAGTTGTTCTGTTGTTATATTGTAGTTATCCTATGTTGTGTAGAAGCTATTAAATAAAAGGGACAGTTTCATAATTTTGGCAGTGTTTAGAACCCTATAAATTGAAGATTTTAGATTGAGATGACGATTAAGAATTTAAGAGAGAGAAAGCATTCAAGAGTTTAAGATCAACATCAACAAGGTGATATCAAGAGTTAGAAGGGGTAGTATTCTTTTTCTTATTTTGGAACAAATTATGATTTTAATGGATTTTGTGCTTAGCATGTGTAACTTAACTCTTATTTTAAGGCTACAAAGTAGCCAAGCCATGTAACCCTGTATTTTTTTTATTATCAATTAATGATTCAATTTTATTATATCATTTCGTTAGTCTTAACGCTCGCTTTTGTCTGATAACCAATTGCATGATTTATTTCTTAATAGATGCTCGAGAGAGATTATTAAGATAGAACCAACTAATTGAATGTGTAGGATAATATTACTAGGAATAGGGCATGTTCTGCATATCTCCAAGGTTTGATTGAGGAATGCATCACTTTAGTCTGTTCGCATAGGAATATGGAATTAGGCTAATTTGGTAGTCTCGTGATTGCTTGGGAGAAACCATGAGTATAATTTATATCTTAAGGATTAGAATATGAACTTTTTGACATTGTGAGTAATGAGGGTTACTGGTGAAGTGAATTCGTTGACCTGAAATTTTGTCTCCATTGAATTTCTCATTAATTAATTTTAGCTTTTTAATTAGTTTAATTAAAATCAAACAAATCAATCTCCAAATATGTGCACTTAAATATAGGGAAAAATTATTAGTTGTGCTGATAGGTTTTAACCTTAGTCCTCGTGGGTTCGATAATTTTCTTTCACTTTACTATTTGAATGACCACATGCACTTGCATGTTTATTCTTAGTTTTCATTATTTTGCTTGCTTAGGATTTTTGTCATCATTGATGAATTTGTGTTCATTGATCATTTAATAAAGAGTATAATGACTTCTAACTTATCATCTCTTCTTCAATAAAATGATCAAGACATTGTAGTTATCATTAGTTTAATTCATACAACAAAATTGATGTTATAGCAATTGAGGGATAATGGTTTAGAGAAGTTACTAGAAGAAGTAAATTCTTTTTTATTTTAAGCATGATGTTTTTATTCTTAATATGGAAGCTAATGTGCCTACTTGTATTCCCTATAAGTAATGTACATTTTACCACCACTTTTCTGTTGAAATTTTTTGCCATGTACAAAATATTTAAAGTTAATGTTGATTTTAATTAGTATTAAATTCTCTGGGTTATAATAGTAAGTATTAATTATTTGTTTATAATATGGTGGGTCATTGATAGTATTGCTTAAGAGATGAACAATCATTTCACTGAGGCAAATAACAAGTTATTACTATGCATATCTTGATGAGATTGTTACGAATTAGGGTTTAGAGAACGACAGAGTAAGGCGATGAGGATGAAGTAGCACTTAGCATATTTGTGTAGCGAAATAATTAGATTGAAGAGAGTTGTGTACTGGTTTATGTGAAAGTGATAATGTGTGAGGATTTATATTTATACACGGAGGATTTTGTTTTACTATGTTTTCCAATACTCATGTGGGGTTGGTGGCGACTAGTGAAGAAGATTGAGGTGCAACATTGATCTTTTTGTGAGATTTATGTTTAACTGTTTAATATTTTAGTATATAATTAAAAAAATTATTGAAAAACCAAAGTTAAGATAGAACACTAAGTCACAAATTAGCAATGATAAAAAACGAAAAGAATTTTAGGAACACCGATTTACCCAGATTCACCCAATTGTGGCTACTTCCTACTTGTCAGATGATTTTATTGATTATCTCTCTAATTACAACCAAATCACACCAAACTCCTCCTCACACTTACAAGGTGGCTAGAAACCCTAACACCTTACACATTTACTAGAAACCTTAGCAACTAAAATATGAGACTAAAAAAGACCCTTAAGGCCAAAACCCATTAGTAACTAAAGAACATAACATTACTAAAAGAACTTAGAAGCTAACAAAATGTATATGTCGCTTCTTCCTAGAGCAGTGCTTTGACCTAGCCAATTTACCGACGAGCAATATTTTTGAGTCGGACCGACTCTAAAGTATGAGACAATCTCAATATTCTCCCATTTGGCGAATACTTCATGACGCCCATATCGTCTCTACACCATACAAACTTCTCTACACTAATAGCCTTAGTCAGCGAATCTGCACAATTTACTTCATTGTCAACCTTTTCCAGAGTATCACCTTCTATTCCACATTTTCTCTAATGAAATGATATTAGATATCTATGTGTTTTGTACTTGAATGATATGTAGGATTCTTTGCTAAGTGAATAGCACTTTGACTATCACACTTCAATTTTATTGTATCTTGAATGAATTCAAGTTCACTGCAAAATCTTTTGATTCATATTACTTCCCTACTTGAATCAATTAATGCCATGTTTTCTGATTCAGTATAAAACAAAGCTACAACACTTTGTTTCTTGCTCATCCAACTTATAGGGCCACCAAACAATTTGAATACATAATAACTAGTAGATTTTCTACTATCAATATCTTTACTCCAACTAGCATCTACCGACCCCATCACCTCAAAATGTTTTCCACTTTCTTTATCTCCAAACTGTAAGGCAAAATTAGAAGTTCTAAAAAGGTACCTGAGAACCCTTTCGACGGCTGTCCAGTGCTCTTTGCTAGAATTTCACATATATCTTCATAATACTCCCACTGCTTATGCAATATTAGGTCATGTGCAGACCATTGCATACATTAAACTACCACCCACACTGGCATAAGGAACTTGAGACAGTTCTCCATTTTCTTCTTCAGTTTTAAGACACTGATAAGCAGACAATTTAGTTTGAGTAGGCATGGGTTCTGAAAGACTTGCAATAACTCATGTTGAACTTATTCAACATTCCAACAATGTATTTCTTTTGTCCCAATAACAACTTTCTATTCTTCTGATCCCTGTGTATATGCATACCAAGGATAAAATTCATTGTGCCAAGATCCTTCATATCAAACAATTGTGCTAATAAGCCCTTCAAAAACTTGAGCATTTTCATATTATTTCCAATAAGCAACATATCATCAACATACAAGGTTAAGATAACAAAATCATTACCTAACATTTTGATATAAACATAATGATTAGCTTGACAGCGTTTGAACCCAAGTTGTTGAGCATATGAATCAAACTTTTGATACCACTTTCTTGGGTATTGCTTAAGCCCATACAAAGACTTATTCAGCTTACATACCCAGTCTTCTTTTCCCTTGATAACAAAGTCATTCGGTTGCTTCACATAAATTTCCTCCTCCAAATCTGTAGAAGGAAATATGTTTTAACATCTAGTTGTTCAACCTCTGGATCATAAGCAGCTGCTTCAGATAAAACAATTTTGATGGATGTCAACTTTGCTACTAAAGAGAATATCTCATCACAATTAACCCCTTTTATTTGAGAGTACCCTTTACCCACCAATATTGACTTGTGCTTCTCTATTTTCCATCTACATTTGTCTTTTTCTTAAACACCCACTTGCACCCAATTATCTTCCGATCCTTAGGAAATTGAACAAGATCCTAAGTTTGGTTCTCACTAAGCGATTGCATCTCATCACTCATAGAAAGCTCCCACTTCTTCAAATCTTCTGAAGCTCTTGCCTCTTTTACTTCGCATGATTCATTATTAATGATAAGTAAAGCATGGTAAGCACGAGGATTATACTTATTAGGAAGCATGCAAACTCGTGTGGATCTCCTTAAAATAGGATATGCATCCCCTCAAGCTTCTTCCTCAATATTAGAATCATCAACAATTTCTTCATCTTGCAAATCGACATGTATAGGCTCAACTGTTTCATCTCCCTCAAAATCCACATTAGCTTGTGATTTTCAGATTTTGACTGTTTATTCAAACCCATATCAATTTGCACATGATTAGATTCCTAAGAAATTTTATCTTCAACTTGTTTATGTGAAGTTCCTCTAAACACCACATCTCTGTTATAAATTACTTGTCTACTATTTGGATTCCATAATTTATACCCCTTGACTCATTCCTTGTACACTTTCACTTCTCAGACTTGAAATCAAGTTTATTTCTTTTCTCTTTCAACACATGCATATATGCATCACAACCAAATACTCACACATGAGACATATTAGGCTTCCTCCCATATAGTACCTCAAATGGTGTTTGATCCTTTAATAAAGATGTGGGTATTCGATTTTGCAAATAACATGTTGTTGCAACTACTTATGCCCAGAATTCAGATCCTAAACCTACCCAACTTCGCACACACCTCTCCTTTTCCATAAGTGTGTAATTTAACCTTTCAGCCACACCATTTTATAGAGGTATCATTCGAATTGTGTCTAGCAATGCCTTGCTCCACACAGAACTGATCAACTAGAAAATACTCTCTGCCATTATCAGTTAAAAGAACATTTATCTTCCTACTGAATTGATTTTCTACTAGTGCCTTAAACTCCCAAAATTTATCAAGATCATCAGATTTTATTCTAATAAAATACACCTAAGAAAATCTGGAATAATCATCAATAAAAGATATGCAGTACCTTGATTTTCCAAGAGATGCTTTTGGAGTTTCCCCAAACAAGTCACTATGTGTCAGATCTAATGCTCTAGTAGCTCTAGTGGCAGCTAACTTGAACTTGGATCTGTTATGCGTTCCATAAAAATAACGCTCATATAACTCGAATCCCAAAAGGCTATGTGGAACCCCTTCCACCATTTTCTTCGATGGACTAGTGGATAAATTATTTTCGCTGATATGCCCTAATCGTTGATAACACAACATAGATGTACTGTGTTTTGCATGCTCTTCAAATTCAAAGACAAATGAACTACCCAACCGCTCCTTAATGGTACTTCCCAACAACTTGTATAAAGTACCATATCTTTTACTGTGTGCAATCACCAATGATCCACATGTCATCTTACGAGACTCCTTATCACAACTGAAATGAACTCCTCCATCAGTCATCGAGCTCACAGAAATTAAGTTTCTGCTTAAATCATGAATATGCATAATTCCTTGAAGTGTCTTTATGGTGCCATCATGCATATTCAGTTTCACCTTTCCACGATCAACAATCTTTGCCGATGTGTTATTTCCTGTCATGACACTAGCTCCACTAAATGTTTCATATTGACAAAACTAATCCCGATGAGATGTCATATGATAGAAGCTCTTTTATCAATAAACCAAACATCATCATCTGTTTAAGCAACACAAGCGACAGCAATGTATAAGTCTCTAGTAGCTTCATCATCTTTCTTTGAATCATTATTATTCATAGATTTGCCTCCCTTATACCTACACTTCTTCTTTTGATGCTCGAATTCATTACACTTCCAACACTTTTATTTTGATTTGTCTGATTTCTAAGATCTCTCTCTCATCTTCGATCGAGATCCTGACTTCTTTGAGTTTCTGTCATTACTTTGTCCTCAAGCAAACAGTGCCTCTTTTGATGAACTCTCCATACTTTCTCGTCGCATATCATCTGATAATAAACTGAAACAACACCCTCAAATGACAACTCCATAGTACCCATACCAGTAGCAATGATCAAGTTGTTCCATAAATCCGGCAGTGAACATAATAGAGTAATAGCTTTATAATCATCACTAAGTTCATAGCTTATTTATGCTAACTGACTAACCAAATTATTGAATTCATGTAAGTAAGCCGAGAATGTACCACTATCATCCATATGGAGTTTATAGAACTTTTCCCTCGGAAATAGTTTGTTAACAAGTGACTTACTTTAATATAGGGCTTCTAAATTATGCCAAAGATCTTTTACTATTTTCTATCCAGAAACATTTATCAGGACGTAGTCCATTAGATAAAGATGAATCAAACTGCGTGCCTTCCAATCTAATTTCTCCCATTTAGTAACTTTTGAACTTTCATCACTCGAAGACATCGTATCTTTCTGAACATCAACTGATGGTTTTGGATCTTCAATTACCAACCATAGATCCATATCCACAAGCAAATCTTTCATCTTAAGTTTCCAAGGTTTAAAATTTTTTCCATTGAACTTATCGATCTTTATCCGTGACGACCCCGTATTCGACATCCTAACTTTCAACTAACCTAGGGGACCAAGACCTGATCTCTGATACCAAATGTTGAAAACCAAAGTTAAGATAGAACACTAAGTCACAAATTAGAAAAGATGAAATGTGAAAAGAAATTTAGGAACACCGATTTACCTAGATTCACCCAATTGTGGCTACTTCCTACTTATCTGATGATTTTTTTTATTATCTCTCTAATTACAACCAAATCACACAAAACTCCTCCTCAATCTTACAAGGTGGTTAGAAACCTCAACACCTTACATAGTTACTAGAAACCCTACCAACTAAAATATGAGTCTAAAAACACCCTTAAGCCCAAAAGCCCAAAAAGCCATTAGTAACTAAAGAATATAACATTACTAATAGAATTTAAAAGTTAAGAACATAAATTATATAGCTTCCTCCCGAAGCAATGCTCTAAGCCCGCTAATTTAGTGACAAGCAATATTCCCGAGTCGGACCGACTTTGAAGTATGAGAAATCCCAACATTAATAAACATGAAAGATGAAAATTACCCTTTTTGGAATTTGAAGAAAGAAAATTCAAACGTCAATGAACAATAAATCTTAATTGTAAGAGATTGCAAAATGGAAAAATGAAAGGAGAAAAAGAAAATATGGTAATTTTTTTTAGAGACGTCTAAAACCCTTGTTGGTTTTTTAGGATTATCCATTTTTAGCACTATTAAATATAAATAAGGATGGTAAAATTGAATTATCCTCAAATCATTAGAAGAAATGTAGACCACAGACCCATATAATGAATATGAATGAGATATTCCTTACTATAGATACATTAAAGGGTATTTGCTAGAAACCCCCCAAGTTTTGAAACGTTTGATTTTTCGACACCGATTTTCAAACGTTGTACCAAACTGTTTCCAATTTGGAAAAGTGAGTTGTTTGCTATTAATGTTGGATGTTTTCCGTTAAAGGTCTTGAAAAGTTGCATTTACACCCTTATACCACTATAAACTACAAATAGGTATAAAATTATACTTACATCCCTCCATCCACTAGTTTATAGAATCAACGGTCAGGATGATTTCTTTACTCTATCCCACATTCAATAACAGAACAGACAAAACCACCTCTTCATCACAGTCATCTATCATTATCTCTCAAACCTGGTCATCTCTCCCCCTCCATTTCTCAATCTCAAAACCACCTATTTTGAACATCTCTTCAATCCCAAACCATTGTCCCGCCGCTAAACGGAAACTCTCTCCGCTACATCCGTCCCAAACAAACATATCTATCATCATCGGCTTACTCTTCAAGAACCCAACTTTGAAAAACCCAACGAGATCAAAATTTAAACTTTCACCTCCTTAACATCGATGTAAAACACCGGATTCGAAGTCAAATCCGGCGACGAAGGAATATAACAATTCCTATAAATAGGTACAAGAATCTGCACTTTCTCTATCAGTTGCTTCACTAATGAAAATGTGAAGACTTAATTTGTGGTTGAACAAGGTAAGCGGCTCTCTTGGTTGAGTGAGTGACACAATGGAATGAATCATTTTGGGGTCCTCCACCAGCAGTATGAAAAATTCTCCATGGTCTGTTTGCTTTTTATAATTGAGGTTTTGAAATTATTCCTAGATAGTTGTCTTACCTATTGTTAACACATCATGGAGAAGAAAATGTAAAGTTGACAGGTTGACTGATATATACTACATGGTCTTATAATTGTGTGAGTAAAGTGGTGTTGATGTTAATTGCTTAATGGTGTGTCATATTGTTGAGCTTTGGCGCTTTGTTTGTGTTGACCCTATATGCATACTACGCAATCAACATACAAATAATACGTGGAAAAAGAAAAGGGAGATTACTGTCAATTGATCGACGATAAATCTCTTGGAAATATCGTTCAGTTCACCGGCTAAGAACTCCAATTGCACTTCTAGAACACGAACGCGGAATCTCTTCAAAATTTGAACTCTTGGAAACCTTAGAGTAGGTTTCACTTTGCAAAAACTGTTTGCAATTCACGTTTCAGAGAATGCTCTGAGATGTGATATTTTGGGATGATTGAATGAATGAGAGGAGGACTCTATTTATAGTAGTCCTTGGCTAGTTCACTTGAACTAGAACTCATTTGAATTCAAATATGAATTCTTATCAGATTGTTATCTTACTATCCATTACTTAATGGACAAGTAAGTGACTTGGGCTGGGCCTTTGTTGGGTAGACCAATCACCCAGGCCCAATGAGCCCAAGCCCACATCAATATGAGGATTGGGCCAATCCATATAAGCCCCAAGTCCAACATTCTCCCACTCAGACAATAGAGGCACAACCCACTAAGGACCGCAAGGCTTAAATAGAGAAAGCACGCGTCGTTCAATCAATTGATTTTGTACGGCAAATAATCGGTGTGACCAAATGAACTAGCTTCTTCAATAAAGAAGAACAATCTCGAAATTCACTTCATATCCCAGACTACCATGATTTGAATTCACTTCAGACATGTTCGGTCCCAAACGAACCAATGTTCTGAAAACTTCGAAGTACTTCTAATCACAACTGTGTTCCCAAGAACCACAGCCCGCTAGCGTGTGATTTAAATAGTGTGAATACAATCAGAGTCTTCAAATTCGCTCTTGTCCCAAAATTCGATGAAAGTAACCGACATCACGGTCATGTTACATAGGCCGAATTTACCGTAGCCATAGATAGACACGCCAATGACACAGTCATTACCCCAACACTCCGGATACAAAAGAGATTGTACTAAGGATAAATAAATATGGGACTTTGCACGATAAGGAGTAGGGACTGTTCTCAAACTTATCTCCCATAGGGTCAACTTATAGCTCACACCGTATAAAAGCATGCGCGACAATGAACCTTGCCTCTACATTAGGCGCATATGTCTATTATGATAGTTCATTGTCCGGACGATACCACAAAGCTATTCCTCAGACTTGACCACTCCCACTTTCCAAGTGCGATGATTCAAAAGTCTAGTCCGGCTTGTCAGGTCTCATAATTGTGGTTCTCATGAGCGAATCTCAATCCATGTTGGAGAATCTCATCTTAACGACCACGTCAAAGCGATCATATTATACACCCCTCTTAGTTCATGAAACTCCTATTCAGTACATGAGTGTATAGATCTCATCTTGCATTATCACCGGATAATTAAGACAACTGCGCGTGCAAGTGCGCAAGTCTCTCAAACTTGACGACATACTCTCGGATGAATTAACTTTCTATATGCCAGAAAACACATGAAGATAAACAATTATCATTAAAACATAGGCATAACAATCCAAGACATTACAATCTACGTAGACCCAAAGACCTAGAATGCTTGACAAAAACATCTCTAGTTACAGCCTTTGTAAATGGGTCTACTACCATATCATGTGTAGATATATATCTGACTGTTACATGCTTCTTTGTCACTATATCCCTGACAAAGTGGTACTTAGTCTCTATGTGCTTAGACTTACTATGATACTTAGCATCCTTAGTGTAGGCAATAGCTGCCTGACTATCACAATATACAGTGACTGGCTTTGACTCACTCTCAGTTAGGTTAAGGTCATCTAAAAACCTTTTGAGCCAGACAGCTTCCTGCACAACCACCGAGCAGGCTACAAATTTTGCTTTCATGGTGGACAATGCTATGCAAGTCTGCTTCTTGCTACTCCAGGAGATTGCTCCATGACTCAGAATGAAGGCATAACTGGAAGTTGACTTCTTTTCATCTAAGTCGTCACCCCAATCAGCGTCAGTGTAACCCACTAGATGGCTTTCACCACCTTGGTAACATAGAGCATAATCTGAGGTTCCTTTTAGATATGCTAGAATTCGTTTCACAGCAATCCAATGCTTTTGTCTTGGATTAGACCGATACCTGCTTACCAGTCCTACTGCATAGCAGATATCGGGCCTTATACACAATATAGCATACATTAGGCTGCCGATGGCATTTGCATATGGAACTTTCTGCATCTTCTCACGCTCTTGCGGAGTTTTAGGGCACATCTCAAGACTCAAAGTCTGCCATTTTGCAATGGGTTTATCCATTGGTTTGCAATTAGCCATATGGAAACATTCAAGGATCTTTTGAATGTAGAGCTCTTGCGATAAAGCCAATAGCCTCTTACTTCGATCTCTTGAAATCTTGACTCCTAATATATAGGTAGCCTCACCCATGTCCATCATCTCAAAAGTTGTCGACAACCAGTTCTTTGTTGACAATAGAATGTCCTTGTTATTGCAAGTCAAGAGAATGTCGTCTACATATAATGACAATAACACAAAACTGTCACAGGACTTCTTCACACAAACGCAATGGTCTTCTTGTGTCATTTGGAAACCATATGACAACACCGAGTCATGAAATCTCAGGTACCACTGCCTGGAGGATTGTTTGAGTCCATAAATGGACCTCAAGAGTTTACACACTTTCTTTTCTTTGTCTTTAGTTATAAAACCCTCAAGCTGTTCCATGTAAATCTCTTCCTCCAGTCCTCCATCGAGGAAAGCGCTCTTGACATCCATTTGATGCAATTCCAAGTCCATATGTGCGACTAAGGCCAAGATTAGGCGAATAGAAGCGAATCTCACCACAGGTGAGAACGTCTCCTCATAATCTATGCCCTCTAGTTGGGTATAGCCTTTTGCCACCAATCTTGCCTTGTATCTCTCGATCGAACCATCAGCCTTCCGTTTAACGCAAAGGACCCATTTATTTCCGATGGCTCTTCGTTCTGGCGATAAGTCAACCAAGTCCAAGACATGGTTACTTTTCATCGATTTCATTTCCTCATCCATGGCTTTCATCCATAGATCCTTGGCAGGTGAATTGAGAGCTTCCTTTACGTTCTTTGGTTCATCACCATCGTGTGAAGCCATCATGAACGTTTTCCCTTCTATCTCATAACGTCGTCAGGGAATGGGGACTCTTCTACTTCTTCGATTCGATGACTCGGGCATCGAATGATCAGGAATCTGCGTATTCCCACTGTCATGTACTAGTGGAGCTGATTCTTCAGGCACTTGTTCACTCCCACTAGGATCAATATCCATCTGTGGAGGAACTTAGTCCTCTGATTCCTTTTGTTCAAAGAAGGAAGTCTCTCTTTCTACTTCACCCCTCTTGGGGAATTCATTCTCAAGGAACACAACATCACGTGACTCTAATTCAGAAATGGTACCATCTGAATTTTCTCCTATTAGTACATATCTTTTGGATTGCTCGGGATATCTTATGAAAATAAATCTTTTACCCCTCGCACCTAACTTCCCATATGGGCTATAAAGATCATGTACATAACACGCGCACCCCCAGGGTCGCATATAGGAGAGGTCAGGTTTTCTACCTGTCCATAACTCATAGGGTGTAGTAGTCACTGATTTCGTTGGAACCTTATTTAATATGTGGATCGTTGTCAGAAGTGCATCTCCCCAATAAGATATTGGAAGATTTGCTTGTGCCATCATCGATCGTACCATTTCTAACAGTGTTCTATTCCTCCTCTCGGCAACTCCGTTTTGCTGAGGAGTCCTAGGAATAGTCAACTGTCTCACTATACCTTTCTCCTGACACAACGTCTTAAATTGGTCAGATAGATACTCTCGACCTCGGTCAGTGCGTAGCACTTTAACAGTCTTATCTAATTGATTCTCCACCATAGCCAAAAAATTTCCAACGCGATCTAAAGCTTCAGACTTATGGGAGATTAGATAGACTATACCGAAACGAGTGAAGTCATCTATGAAGGTAATGAAATATGATGCACCACTTCTAGCCCTAACATTCATAGGTCCACATATGTCTGAATGAACTATCTCCAGCCCTATTTGCCTTTCCAAAAGGTTTTCTAGTGGCCTTCCCAGCTAGGCAATGATTACACACTGGCAACTCGATCTTATTATAAGATCCTAAAATCCCCTCTTTTGCCAATCTGTTCATTCTATCTTGTCCTATATGACCAAGTCTAGCATGCTAAGTGGAAATATCAATATCACCAGATGCAACAAGAGTAAAACTAGTATCACTATCGACATAAGAAGGGTTCACATAATCATCAATGCAAAGATAAATAAATCCATCAGTCATTCGTCCAGAACCAATAAAAACAGTCATAATACAAACTCAAAACTTTCGATTCAAACACAAGTTTATATCTAAAAGTCATCAAAACAGAGACTGAAAGGAGACTACGTCTAATCTCAAGAGCGTAGAGGACATCATGTAGTAGTAAAATGTGGCCACTTTGCATCCTTAGTTTGCAAGTGCCGATCCCTTTTACTTCAACTCGAGAGTTGTTCCCCACATATATCCATCTTGTACCACGCGGTATGCGTCGGTACTCTACGAACACTCCTCTGTCTCTAGCTACATGGTCGGTTGCCCCTGAGTCTACAATCCACATTGAATAAGACTCGGCAAGCAAAATGGTGCTAGAAACAAAAACATTAGACATATTAAGATCAGAATAGGATACCTCCTTTTTCGGCTCGGAACAATCACGAGCGAAGTGTCCCATCTTGTTACAATTGTAACACTTGATCTTTCTCATGTCTCTTTTTTGCCCATTTCCACGTCTGGCCTTCTTTTGGGGGTTTTTGGTCCCGGGCTTATTAGGATTCCTCGAATCCTTATCTTTCTTGTTACCCTTATTACCCCTCTTGCGCTTAGCATTACTGCCCCACGCACATTTGAATCAGCCATGTAAAGCTGACCAGAGGATTTTGCCGCCTCTAAGCGCTCATCCTCAAGTTCCACATGACGGGAGATATCATCAAACGTTTTGATGTTATCATTATGTGTCATGTTTATCTTCATGTTTTCCCAATTGTTTGGAAGGGACCTTATCACTGCCTGCACTTGTTGCTCGTCCGTTAGGACATGACCAGCTGATTTCAACTCGCGGATCATGTTAGACATCTCACGACGATGTTGGCATATAGTATGATCACCGCGCTTGCGATAAGTATCAAACTTAATCGTCAGCCGTCGGAGCTTGGTGGTTGAAGTCCCACCATATTTGTCCTTGAGTGCTACCCACATAGCCTGTGCAGTGTGGTAATCCTTAAAAGCACACATCAAATCATCAGCCATGCTCGACAATATGGTGATGGGCGCAATGCTATTCTTGCGCTTCCGGGACAAATAGGCATCCATATCACGCCTCACTTGTGTAGTGGAACCATGCGCTAGTTCGACCATCGTGTTCGAAATGGTCTCGAGAGCTTCTTGCTCCTCGAGGATATACTGGATCTTGCGATGCCAGATATCGTAGTTGTCTCCATTGAGTTTGTCACCCTTGTTCAGGTCAGCGACAATAGACTTAGTAGCAGAGGCCATCACTGACAAGCACCAAAAAGATATATAAGACCATCTATGTTTTAATCTAGTATATTCATCCGATAATCATATAAATGCACTAGCTAAAATAATCAAAAACTCATCGAATCAATCTGAGGGGGAATCGGAGAAGATAGGCAATCTACCCAATCACCATCCTTATCCTCAAACTTCATCAACTTGTAAATCATGCAGTGTGCAAACAAGTCTAAGCATGCAAGCCTAGAACATCCACTAAATTATTCAGCAACCAAGGAATAATTAAAAAGAATTCATGTTATATAAAAAATATATATCTATAATATATTGAATAAAAACTGCATACTAATCAGTTCTAAACAAAATATGAATAACTTTAAAAGATATATGGTCTATGGATAGTCCTCTGGGTCCCAATCAGAATGTGTGAGAGGGGTGTACTCGGGCTCAGTAATCGCACTATCGTCATCCTGAGCATCGTCAGGTATCTCGGGTTCGTCGCCGTCCAAATCGACGACTTCCATCTCTTCGTCGCCATTCCACTCGGCGACCTCCTCCTCCTCTCTAGCCCATTGGGCTTCGTCCTCTTCTTCATCAACCCACTCGGGGATCTCTCCTTCACTAGCCCATTGGGCGAGCTCATCTTCCAGAGGTTCGAGCTCATCTTCGAACTCATCATCTGCCTCATTTTGCTGCTGCAACTCAACTTCGGCAGCCGCTTGCTGCTCTACAAGTATGTCATCCATGAAGTTGATGTTCTCTCCTGGCACATAAGCTCCATGCACATGCAGAAACGGTGGAGGTGCATGAGCTTGAGCAACCGGATGTTGCTCAGGAGGAAGAGGAACAAAAGTTTGAGCAACCGGATGATGCTCAGGATACATTGGGGCCGGTGGCGGAACCATCGGAGGATGCTGAGGAGGCAGTGGACCGAAATAATGTCCCACCGGGGGTGTGGATGGAGAAAAGGAAGTGCCCATCTAAAACCCATCGGCTGATGTGGAAGTAGAGGTGGTGGAGCAGCCGGATGCTGCTACTGGACTGGATAAGCATGTCCAAAAGGAAGTGGCACCATCATTTGATGAAGATTCAGAGGGAATATGTAGACGAGGGCCGGTGCAAGGTGCCTGTTCGGATACTGAGCAGCCCTCTCAGCGGGGACCCAGAAGTCGTTGTCCACAATATAACCATATTTATGAACCATAACCTGTGTAAAACAAAAATGCACATGTCATAAGCATGCAAACGGCATTAGTAAATTAATAAAAATAATTAAATGCCATAGTAAATAGAAAATAATAGTTCAAAATTTTTCCACGAAATTGCATGCTCAAAATATTAAAAAATTGGCATAAAAAGGTTAGGTTTTAAATAAAATTAAAAACCAAAAATTTGGATAAAAAAATATTTCTTTTTAAAAAAATTTTTCGGTCGCCAGTGGCTGCGCGTGGCAGTCACGCGCCGGCCAGTGCCGGGTGGGTGCTGCACGCGCCGGTGACACGTGGCGCACCGAGGCGTCGCCACGTGTCACAGGTGCGTCAGCCACACAGTCAGCATTTGGGCTGACGTGGCGGCCACGTTAGTGCTGACCTGTGCGCCACGCTGCACCAGGTGTCAGCTTGCCCATTCAGCAAAAATTGCTGACTGGGACACTAACTGGAAAGGAGGCCGCCCCCTATACGCCTCACGCACCCGCCTGGCGCGTGAGGTGCACGCGCCGCCTTGCCGTGGTGCGACGACGGTCGGGCTGGCGGCCATTTGCTCCTCTCGCCGTCCTCTTTCCAGCTGTGCCGTCGGTTGTTGTCTTCGGGACTCCGGTCGTCGGCGGTGAAATGCGCTCTACGCTGCTGTGACTGGTCAAGATTGCTCAACAGGAGTTATTTGTTGTTAATGTTGTACCAAACTGTCCCCAATTTGGAAAAGTGAGTTGTTTGCTATTAATGTTGGATGTTTTCCGTTAAGGGTCTTGAAAAGTTGCATTTACACCCTTATACCACTATAAACTACAAATAGGTATAAAATTACACTTACATCCCTCCAGCCACTAGTTTATAGAATCAACGGTCAGGATGATTTCTTTATTCTATCCCACGTTCAATAACAGAACAGACAAAATCACCTCTTCATCACAACCATCCATCATTATCTCTCGAACCTGGTCATCTCTCCCCCTCCATTTCTTAATCTGAAAACCACCTCTTTTGAACATCTCTTCAACCCCAAACCATTGTCCCGCCGCTAAACGGAAACCTCTCTCCGCTACATCCTTCCCAAACAAACATATCTATCATCATCGGATTACTCTTCAAGAACCCAACTTTGCAAAACCCAACGAGATCAAAATTTAAACTTTCACCTCCTTAACATCGATGTAAAACACCGGATTGGAAATCCAATCCGGCGACGAAAGAATATAACAATTCCAGTAAATAGGTACAAGAATATGCACTTTCTCTATCAGTTGCTTCACTAAAGAAAATGTGAAGACTTAATTTGTGGTTGAACAAGGTAAACGGCTCTCTTGGTTGAGTGAGTGACACAATGGAATGAATCATTTTGGGGTCCTCCAGCAACAGTATGAGAAATTCTCCATGGTCTGTTTGCTTTTTATAATTGAGGTTTTAAAATTATTCCTAGATAGTTGTCTTACCTACTGTTAACACATCATGGAGAAGAAAATGTAAAGTTGACAGGTTGACTGATATATACTACATGGTCTTATAATTGTGTGAGTGAAGTGATGTTAATGTTAATTGCTTAATGGTGTGTCATATTGTTGAGCTTTGGCGCTTTATTTGTGTTGACCCTATATGCATACTACGCAATCAACATACAAATAATAAGCGGAAAAAGGAAAGGGAGATTACTGTCAATTGATCGACGATAAATCTCTTGAAAATATCGTTTAGTTCACCGCCTAAGAACCCCAATTGCACTTCTAGAACACGAATGCGGAATCTCTTCAAAATTTGAACTCTTGGAAACCTTGGGGTAGGTTTCACTTTGCAAACACTGTTTGCAATTCACGTTTCAAAGAATGCTCTGAGATGTGATATTTTGGAATGATTGAATGAATGAGAGGAGGACTCTATTTATAGTAGTCCTTGGCTAGTTCACTTGAACTAGAAATCATTTGAATCCAAATATGAATTCTTATCAGATTGTTATCTTACTATCCATTGCTTAATGGACAAGTAAGTGACTTGGGCTGGGCCTTTATTGGGTTGACCAATCACCCGGGCCCAATGGCCCCAAGCCCACATCAATATGAGGCTTGGGCCAATCCATATAAGCCCCAAGTCCAACAGTTTGGTATAATGGGTAGGCTTTGTTTGAGTGCTTAGTTGCACTTGACAACTATAGTTGTCAATCTCAGTGCCTCAGAAAGAAGCTGGATTGGTTATGATATGTTAGTGGGATTTCGAAATTTTTGTTTGTGATTTCACGCCATTTTGAATTTATGATCCGTTGTGGTCTAAATTGTGTTCTCTCATTGTCTTCGGAAAATGTGTTTTGATTGTTCGGTAGAAACATTGTGATTGTTAAATGAGATCTCCTTATTTTACCGCTTGTTTTGTTCTATCCATTCTCTTGCATTATTTGATTTCTTATATGGAGAAATTTGGATAATTTTTTTACTGCTAGACAATTGATTGCTCTATTTTTCTAGAAGTCATTCATGGTTTTAGGGTTTGGGCATGGACTACATTTAGTTATGTGATGTTGTTGTAGAAGAAGTTAGGCTAGTGAAAAGCTATCAGATTAGTTTTGCGTTGTTGTTTAGAAATTAAGTTAGTAAAAAGCTTTCGTGATTGTCTGATTTATTTACTTAATTGTTGAAATTAAATAGCATTTTGTTTACTAATGATGTTTACTAGTGGTTGGAGGGATGTAAGTGTAATTTTATACCTGTTTGTAGTTCATAGTGGTATAAGGGTGTAAAAACAATTTTCAAGACCCTTAAAAAAAATCCAACATTAATAGCAAACAACTCACTTTTCCAAACTTTAGGCGGTTTGGTACAATGTTTAAAAAATGGTGGCAGAAAATCAAATGTTTCAAAATGTGAAAGGTTTCTAACAAATATCCCAACATTAAATCTATGATTTAATTTTCAATTAAAAAGTTGTATTCAAATTTGTGTTTTATTAACATACTAGTAAAACAAATCGCGCGGTTGCGCGAGAGTGAATATTTTATTATTTTAATTTATAATTTGAATAAAAATAGTCGTTAAAATAATTTTTTATGCCATAATTGATTTTTTTAAATGCAAAAAATTCGAATAAGTATTCACTTATGGATAGTTTGAATAGGTATTAATGTATAAATTCTTATATTTTATCAATTGTATTAAAATAATAAAAAAAATAATTTAATTTAAAAATGGAGAAAATACATATAAAACTAAAATAAATAATATAAAATTTGATTGAAGTTTAACATCCATAGAAATAAAAGCATGTGTTTTAATGTAACACTTGACACGACTTTAAAAACAATGTGAAGATTTACTTTCACTTGATACACAACCAATATATGTGCGCATATGATTAAATTGCACGTAATTGTTGATTCTTGAACTGCCTTTGCATTTAGGCTTTTTTTATTTTACAAATCTCAATAATTAAAAATATTTCCCTCTTTTGCTTTGTCTATCTGTAATATTACTAATATTTATAGATTAACATATGTGTCGCGTGGTACACTTATACTTCTATTCAAATCTGGTTTTTTTTTTTTTATATTTTAAGAATGAAAGGGAAAAAAAATGGAACCTTTTAAAGGGAGAAAAGAGAGATAGTATTTGAAGAAGTGTTTTTTCTGAGAAGATGATCACTAAAGGTGGAGACGGAGACGATAAATATTTTGACCATAGTGCAGCTCCTTCGTTCAAGTTTGATGAGATCCAAGCAGTTATATCTAAGCATAGTTGGAATAGATATTGTCGTCATACGAAAACCATTCTGAGCAAGATCAGAAATCATGGAACTAAACAGGGATACAACCTTCATATTATTTGATGTTCTGCTTAAAAAAAGTAAAATAAAATTCTACTACAGCCTCATGTTTCTACATTTTATGTAGACATCTACCAAAGTAGTTCTAAGATACACATCCTAGCATTGTACTACAATATCTGAAGCTTTTTATTTGAAAACCTTTAAAAATCCTAAAATATCCAAAGAGAATCGCATTGAAAATAAGAGTATTAAAAATTTGTGTTAGTTAAAATACCTGAATATCAACTCCAAAATTAAATGGAGATCCAGTCAAGTACTAATACAGGAAAATTAGTTACATAATTTCCTCAATAAAATTAGATAAAGTAGAGAGGTCAATCTGAACACCAACCACTCCTCAGCCTTAAATATTTTGCCAGACAGAAATGCACAATCCTAGTACTCCATCCCAACTGAGCTAATACCCAATCAGCATCACATGTTCCTTTAAGAAAGTCTGTATTTGATTAAAAATGTTGTGTATCATAAGCAAGTAGGAGGAAAATAAAACTAAAGTTGCCAACAAAGTAATAAACTCATAGCTAATATAGATATAATTACTTATTCAATAAGTATACACTTAACCATGAGAACATATAATAACACAACACAAATTTTATGTCATGAGCAAGTAAAAACAAAATCTCCGAAGAGTTTGAACTAACCATCATAGTAATAGTGTAACTCTAACCTAAAGAAAGCAGCATATAAACAATTTCAGAATTCAATTTTTGTTCTCTAAAAGATTAAGTTGCTTATAACTCAAAAGCTCAAATATTTGGAAATTATTACAGTAATTGGAATTTTAAGAGAAATGATAAGAAATACAGTGCAATATGCTCCTTTATAACTATGAATTTCCATGATTGTATTGCTAGAAAGTAAAGTTGAAAGTCAAAACTAAAATCAAATTAAAGAAAATTAAAAGGGGACATCAAAACACAAACCTGATCTATTGATCTTCCTCCTTAGGATCATATATGCATCTTTTATCTTTTTGCAGATTGTTTTCCAAATAATGACCATTCTTCAATTTCCAAACTCCAAAGTGGAGATGGAAGGCCTTACTTTGGAAAGGATGCAAGGTTTGGGTGATCATAATGGCCAGATGTTGAAGAGAGGTAAAATGTTGGAAGCTTGATAGATACTTATATCAATTAGAGTTTGTGGTATTTTCATTTCTCATCCATCTTGTTGAAAAGAAACTGTGAAACTGTATATGCGCATCTGCCAATAAGTGTTTCTAGAGAAAAGTCGTGCAATTCCAACTCAGTCACTACCTGTACATTAAAACCGCCGTGTAAAGGATATATATGCTGGGACATTGAGATAAGCTTAATTGTCTAAGAGAATCAATGTTATGGAAGCCATTTAGAAGAGCTTCTAGCTTCCCACATTTGACAATCGGAAAAATTTTCATATAGGTGTTAACTGGATCCAAATACTAAGAAGCTAAGATTCACAATACCGTATCATATTTTGGTATATCCATTGTATCTAATGAGACTTTGTTTTTGATTCACTATTTGTACGACACCAAATTTAACTTTTAAAGATTGATATCTAAATCTGTATTTTACATGTTAAGCGAGCGAGCGAACAATTGCATCCACAAATACATGAATAACATAGAACAGTATATACCAAAGCAATAGAACAACTGCACAACCAAACACCATCAAGCAGCTGAAATGATACCCAACCAAAGCTAAACAGTACCTGATTTGTCTCAGTCTTAGCCATCCTGCAGAAATCCTTTTTCATGGCAGATTTATGAAGTAAAGCAGATGATTTGTTTTGCTTCCGAGTCTTAGTAGTCGTAAGCACCACAGAATGATCCTTACCCGGCTAAATCATCACCGTTCTAGAATTTGTCAATCCTAACACGATCAGACAATCAATAATCACAATCTTCAAACAGAATAAATACACTAAAGAAGTAACCTATTCACGATCCAGCAAATACAATTATCTCATTCACCAAATAAAGCGTATATTAAACAAAAAGAACACACCAGAGTGCTAGAAGGGGTTTACGGATTTTTTGGCTTTTTGCTAAATATATTACATTATTGAAAATATCATCCAGAGCAAAAAAAATATTATCCTAATATTACAAAACACACATCAAAGAGAGCATAAAAAATTTACATGGAGGAAAAAACTCAACAAACTTTCTTAAACTATAGAAGGTCCACTGAATCCTTCGAACCTTTCTCTCCTATAAAAACAATCAGAGTTTTTCTGGTACATCAAACTTAATCAAGGACTTGCTATACCTACTGCATATTTCTCAATAAAAGTCACTTCTTAATATTATAATAGCCCAAACTACAACTGGTCAATGAATATACCCATTATTCAAATTAATACCACAGACACATCAAAAGCTCAGAACAAAGAACATTCAATTAAAAACAGGTTCAAGTAAAGAGAACAACCTCAATACTCAGCAAAAGCCCAAGAAATCCAATCTTTAACCAGCATAGCAGCATTTTCCCCTTCAATAACCTAAAACACCACAATATCATTACTCAATAATCCATCACCCAAAACATATAAAATGGAAATAAAGACTCACAAGAATAAGATCCTTAAGATTGCTTAGTTCCAGCTGCTCCAGAATGATAAGAAAACGTATTGACTGGTTCGCCCAGAGGAAGCTTTAGGGACGTCCTGAAATGGCAAGAAAATGTGAGAGAGAAAATTAGAAAGTAAAAAATAAATTAAAAAAAGAAAGAGAGAGAAGCCGTGAAAGCAAACCTATCAGACACGAGCGACTAACTCCTTTGAATTGCAACCAGCCAGTGTAACCACCTGAAAATCCATGGCTGCGAATGAATGATGACCAAATGAATGACATGGGCAGCATCGAATCTACACGGCGGTGCATAGAGTTGGCCGTGTTGAGCTCGATTGCGAAAGTGATCTACTGGCAGAGCAGAATGAACAGAAAGAGAGAAGATATAGAAAAAAGTTTCATATCTAATTAGGGAAATTAATCCACACCTCGTCCAATGAACTTGTACTTTCGAAGATTATTTCAGCAACCTCTCGATCGTCGATTTAGTTTCGTTAGGTTTTACTTTTTCCGAGTGAAAGAGAAGATGAAGATAGATAGACTCGTAAGATGAAGAGGAAGAGACAAAAATATAAATACCCATATAAGCTTTTAAATAAAAAAACAGCCTATTTTTCAATTAAATTATAATAATGAGCGGGTGTAATTGAGTAATTTAACACGTGGTACAATTCTATTGGTTTAATGTGTTAAAAACTCAAAACCAGCCAAAATCACTGTTTTTCAATTTAATCCGGAACTCTCAGCCCGCCACATCAAAATTTTGGGGTCCACTGAAAATTCCGCTTTATAAATATACATAGAAGATTCGATTAAATTCATCACATCATCTTCAATTTATATATATTATATATATATATTTTGTTCATGATATCAATTTTTTTTTTAATTATGAACTGATTTTATAATTAAAAATAATTTTAATAATATATATTAACTTAATTTTTATTCATTTTTCAATGTACATGCTTTTGTCTATATATATCCTTACCAAATAAAATAATATTAATAATATCATATATATATATATAATTAATTAATTGACTATTAAATTTCAATTTGAACTTTTTAATTGAAAAAATAAAATCTATTTGAGAACCTTTTCTTTTGTTCAATATCTATTATTTGCTTGTCAGACTACATCACATCTTTAAAATCTGCTTTGTAGATGATTTATAAGTTTTTTTTTTTTCTAATATGAATTATGACTCTAAATTTCTATAATTATTCATCTAGAGAAAAAAAAAATCTTAATATATTTTAAATAAATTAAAAAAGAAATATAACTTAATCTAATTTACATATTAAAAAATAATAAAATAAAATTAGGAGAAATATTGTTACCAAAATTAGGTAAGAAAAATAATTAAAATAAAGATAACTTATATAAATATTTATTAGAGTTTTTTGAATTTTTTAATTAAAAAACTAGATTTATATTTTTTAAAATTATTTTATTACCATATTAGTTAAATAAATAAAAGAGAAATATTTCAATTTGACAGCTTTTATGTCATTTCCTAGTCTATGCAATGATAAATAATCTCTAAAAATCTGATAGAAATTATTATATTCCCGAGATAGTCAAATGAACTTTTTCCCCTTAAAAATAGAGATGATAATTTTACCCATATATCCGTATATCTACGAATCGTATGATAGATCCATTTATATTAGTAGGTGGATATAGATGAAAAATTCATACCATGAAATTTGAGTATGGATATGGGTAAAGATCCTACCCAAATCTATTTATCCGTTTAAATAAATAAATACGTATTTAAATTAGTGGATGGATACGAGTGAAAAGAAAATATACTTCTTGTTTGGTTATTTTATTTTATTTTTTATAAAAATAATATAAAATTAAATTGTATTGACATCATTTTATTTATTTAAATTGTGTTGACATCAGTTCATTTATTTATATATTATTAATATATTATTTTAATAAATATTAAAAAAATTATTTGAATTTTATTTTTAATTAAAAAATCTATTTAAATAAATAAATATATTTATGGATATGTCCGTATCTATAGAAAAATAGATTATTTGTATCCTTTAAAATTTAATAAATATAAATAAAATATGAATAAAATATATTTTTTTGAGAAATATAATATGGACCTCGATCTACCGGACCGAACCCTAACTATTATTGCCCCTCTATTTAAAAAGCAATCATAATCTTCCAACTTTACAACATGCTATTGATGCTCTATATGTGAGTCATGGTGTGCCTATTTCTAACGATATCTTCACCAATAAAATAACTCAAAAGAAAGTGAACTACCTAATACGCAATTGCTCTCAATTCTATAAAATAGACTACCAGATATTTATCCACCATAGTCTCTATAAAAAACACCAATATCGCATTATTAACCTAATAATGTTACTAACCCTGATCAATACTACTAAACCGACTTATCCATTGTCTCAAGTACCAAGTAATCACGGTCAAATAAACAAAAATATTTTATTTTGGTTTCGTATTAAACATAACAAAATCCAACAACCATCTCTGCATCCTCCGTTCACACATCACATGGTAGAATCCATATCTATAGTCAGATTTTTCAAAATCTTGAAAATAAACAAAAACGCTCCAATTGGTTGATTTATATAGAACTTATCAGATGTTGAATCAATATCTCAATTGAAACCAACCAAAAAGATCACTACAGCAATCAATGGACCTCCAACTTTTCTCTCTTCCATGGTTCCTGTTCTTCTCCTTCCTCTTCATCTGTGTCTACTTCTACCTGTATGTCCACTCTTTTAACCAAAAACCCAGGAAAGGAGGATTCAAATTCTACCCACTGCTGGGAACCTTACCAGGATTCATCAAAAACCGTCACAGATTTCTGGAGTGGTCAACGGAAGCACTCAAAGACTGTCCAACTCACACCGCTGTCTTCCACCGTCCAGGCAAAGTCCACGGCATCTTCACATCAAACCCTGCAAACATCGAATACATACTCAAGACCAATTTCGAAAACTTCCCAAAAGGGCAGAGGTTCGTCACCCATCTAGAAGACTTTCTCGGCAAAGGAATCTTCAACTCGGATGGTGAAATCTGGAAATTGCAGAGAAAAACAGCTAGCTACGAGTTCAACACCAGGTCTCTCCGCAACTTCGTGCTCGAAACAGTCAGTTCGGAGATTTCCACCAGATTAATCCCGATTCTCAACAAATCCGTTCAGACACAACAGCTCATCGACTTACAAGACATCCTGGAGAGATTCGCGTTTGATAATATATGCAAAGTCGCGTTCAATATCGACCCAGGTTGTTTAGACGCAGATGGGAATAGAGGAACAGAGTTCATGACCGCTTTTGAAGAAGCCGCGACTCTCAGCGCAGGAAGATTCAGATACGTAATCGCATATCTATGGAAAATCAAGAAGCTGTTCAATATCGGGTCAGAGACAAAACTCCAGAAGTCAATCAAAATCGTTCACGATTTCGCTAACAATATCATCCAAACAAGACTACAAAAAACAAAAACAGAGACAGAAACCCCAAACCAAGATTTGCTCTCTAGATTCATCGCAAATCATAACAACTCTCCGTCATTCCTCCGAGACATCATCATAAGTTTCATCTTAGCAGGACGAGACACGACATCTTCGTCTCTCTCGTGGTTCTTCTGGTTACTCTCATCGCACCCAAGAGTCGAACAGTGTATATTACACGAGCTCGATTCGATAAAGAAAAAACGAAACGGGAATAAAACAGGGGAGATGTACAGCTTCGACGAGCTACGCGACATGCATTATCTCCACGCGGCGATAACAGAGTCGATGAGATTGTATCCACCGGTACCGATAGACACGAAAAATTGCTTGAACGACGACGTATTGCCTGACAGGACGTTTATCGGGAAAGGGTGGTTTATAACGTATCATGTGTACGCGATGGGACGAACAGAGGAGCTGTGGGGAGAGAATTGCAGGGAGTTTCAACCCGAGAGGTGGCTTGATGCGAATCGGGTTTTCCGACCCGAAAATGCTTTTCGGTACCCGGTTTTTCAAGCCGGGCCCAGGGTTTGTTTGGGGAAAGATATGGCGTATATTCAGATGAAGTCGATTGCAGCTTCTGTGATTGAGAGATTTGTATTGGACGTGCAGGATAAGGACACGTGTCCGAAGTATGTACAGTCGTTGACGTTGAGGATGAGAGATGGGTTAGCTGTGAAGGTGAAACAGAGATGATTGGGTCGGGTTAGGTGAAAATGAAAGTTGGCGTGCAATTTTTTCTTTTGGTTTATTATCATTTAAATATAAGATGTTTCGTTGTGTAATTGATAGGCGTGGTGGGTGTCGTTTTATAATTATGAACTCTTTTAATTTGTGCATATTTTCTAATTAATCAATCATAATAGTTCTATAAAATATAGATTATGATGAGCAAGAAGATTATTGGCTGGGCCGTATACTTTATTTATTAATTAAAAAGATAATTGCACACCTAACCTACTGTAATTTAATGACAATTGAATTTTATATTTTTTTTCCGTGCGAATTATCTTGACAAGATATTTAAATATAATATTTAATAAAGTTTTATATTTAAATTAATAAATTACGATTTTTCCAAAATTATAAATTATGAATTAAGTTTATGTTTGGGATTGTCTGTGAATCACTTATTGAATGGTAAAATTTCAAGTATATCTCATTTCTTTTATCTTAAATTTACATGTAAAAAAATAATATATAAATATAAATTTAATGAAGGTTATGCTTGACATTTTTATCATCCAATAAGTGATTATCTCATCATCACATGTAGCCCCAAACATAACCTAAAATGATTAATATATTTATCACTTTAGACTTTACTGATTTTTTAAATGTCTTTAGGATCGGTAAAAGAGGGATATATTAGTCGTTTAAGAGATATCTGATGGGTGGCTTCTCATGTAGTTCATGGATACTGCATTCAACATTTTGTCTAGAACTTTCAATGATTTAATAAAGACGTAACTATACAAAAGGCATTAACAAATGCAAGTATGGATGATAATAAAGTTTATTATCCAAAGTTATAATGTAAACCCTTTAACAGTTTCATTTATTTTGTAGCTTACTATTAGGCTGGATTAGTTCTCCTATTTGTATGATATTCTAGCAGCTGACCAACCCATTAAACGTTGGATAGAGCGTATACCATATGAGAAATGGGCATAATTATTTGATGGTGGATTCAAATATGGAAAAATGATCACAAACATGGTGGAATGCATAAATAGAGTCTTGAAAGAGGTTCATTATTTACCCATCAGTTCTTTGGTCGAGGTCATTTATTATAGGTTAGGAGAACTCTTTGATCGACGTGGATAAGATGCAAATATGTAGTTGGCGGTTGGACATAAATGGACTCAACACCTTATTATTATAATGAAACAAAATGATCCACACACTAGACGAGTCAAAATTTATTACGTTAATCGTTGCGATCTAACATTTGACACTATCCAATACATGTTGGCCAACCAAAGTAGAGGGAGTAAAGATTTCAAGTTGACTTACTAAATCAAAAATGTGACTATGGCATAATCTAAATTCATATATGTAATTGCACTCATGCACTTGCAGCATGCGCATCACAATAACTTGATTGAGGAACATATGTTGATGATGTATACAAAGTGGCAAATATGTCTAGGGCATACCAAGGCAGATTCACTCCTATTGGTAACTAAGAAAATTGGCCACCATATAATGGACCTATTTTATCTGCTAATACAAATCGTCTTCGCACAGAAGGAGGTCGTCCAAAAACTTCACGCATTAGATTTGATATGGATATACTCATGCAAGGTCAAGATAAGAGACATGAACTATGCAAGACTATTGGAAATAATTGAAATGAATGTCCTTACAAAGAAAGATTTCAAGAGGATTGAGTTTATATTTTAATTTATATTATCTTAGTTAAGTGGTATGTGTTAAGACTTATGCATTGAACATGTTTTTCTTATAGTACTGATATTATGTATTTGAAATTGAACAATGATAAACTTAATATATCTGTCACGTTCGTATAGTGGGGCTAATTTTACAGTGTATTTTGACTAACTTTATTATTTTATTTTTGAGGATAAAATGGTCATTTTAGGGACATCTGAAATTTTGAGTCAGTTCTCATGTTTTTAAATATTTTTATTCGGGGAGTGATTTTGAAACAAAAAGGGAAATTTTCTAATCTCTGTAAATATTTTTGCAAAAATGGGTGTTTTTAATTAACAGATTTCTAGTGGTTTATTTGAAATTCTACTCTAATTAAGGTCAAAATGTTGTTTCATGGTCAGAATCACAAAACACTAGCTTTCATATTTTTTTCTCAAAAATCTAAACTTAGAATACGAATTCACACATCCCACATTTCGTCTAAGTAATATGATCAGTTCCGAGAGGGTTTCATAGACATTCTATCCGAAGTCTTTTAAGTTGTTTTTCTACGTTTGTTCTTCCTCGTTTTCAATTTAATTTTGTGAGTCCTTTCCGATTAAAAATTAAGTTTTTGAAATAAAAGATTTCAGCAATATTTTAAAGTTCAATTTCATGTCTTAATCTTTCCTATTGATATCTCTAATTATCCACGATTTAAAACCCTAACTATTGAGTCTCTATTGATGTTCTAAATCTGCTTTGCTGATTTATAATTGTCTATTCGTTCGTTAGGCGACACTGTTTGTGATTGCCAGCAGAAATGAGCTCCACAGGGGATTTCACAAATAAGGTTAATAACCATGTTTAAGCTCTCACGACTCTATTTGTTATTGTTTGAATCTTTTGTTGCATTAAGCTGGAAATAAAAACATATGAAACCAAATTTGACATAGCTATGATTAGGTTGTAATCCAGTGGTTATTTAGTTCTGTTGTATTCTGTACATGAGTTTTCTCTACTGGACTGTTGTAATTATTTTGTTAGAATAATCTGGTTACTCTATTACTGTAATTTTAACATTTAAATTGACTTATTAATGTTATCTGGATGTTAAATTATAAACGGTAATACTATGAAATAAAAGCCCTTTCTTGTGGTGTAATAGCAATAAGATCAGCAGGCCGTAGGGATAGAAGTATACTTTGATACGTGATAAACGTACTGGCCTTGATTGCCTATTATCTATTATTCGAGCTTTGCCTTGTCTGGATGTGAGAATATCAATCTATCTGGGGTCTTCTGTTGTGGAGCTCTGCTTAATTTTCTGTATCTATTTTTTATTTTTTGAAATCTTTTTTCGACTATGGATAGGCGCTATAATCTGTGATATTATGAACTGCTACTATTTCTGTATATATAGATATTGCTGCTATCTGGTTTAATTGTCGTTGTTTTGGGTTAATTTAC
This sequence comes from Cardiospermum halicacabum, assembly GCA_031304145.1. Taxonomy (NCBI): domain Eukaryota; kingdom Viridiplantae; phylum Streptophyta; class Magnoliopsida; order Sapindales; family Sapindaceae; genus Cardiospermum; species Cardiospermum halicacabum. The sequence goes on along the minus strand of CM062393.1, from coordinate 26,883,899 downwards.
TACTGCTTATACTTAATTGCTATTGTTCTAGTTTAAGTATTGTTATCCTAGTTTAGTTGTTGCTTGTCAGGTTTTAGGTGACATACTAGTCATGTATTGAGTTGTATACTCGTCTAGATTCTAGTTTGATTTGTGGTTGCGTTTGTGAAGTCTTGTTAAGTCGGTTACTGGGTTGTTTGGAGGTAATAGGTCTTAACTTTTTTTCTTTTTTTTTCGGGAGACAAAGATGTATGAACATGGTACTAGGTCTAGAAAGGTCTAATTAAGTGTTTAAAAGCTTAAACAGTTGTAGAAAACCATAATAGACTAGTAAAAGATAATAATTGGCTAATTTGACCCCTTAAATGTAGGAATTTGACATGTTTTGTTTGCGAAGCCGATTCTATGACCCTAGTTGCATTATTCAAAATTGTCTGGCTCGTGATTTCCTTTCTAGAAGGATATGGTAGCTCTTAATCGAACATTAATTGTGAATATTATGGTTGTTTTATGATCTAGAGTCTTTTAGGGTTCTACACCTCTGTAGATGTTGTTAATATTGTTAATAAGTGATTCTGTATAGGTTTAGGTCCTTTCTGGGTTGTTGGTATGTAGACTACTGCCTTTGTTTTCTCCTATTTTAGGGAAACTTGTATGAATCAAGTAAGTTGAATTTTTGTGTGCTCATGTTAAATTCCTAATTTAGACGCATTTGCTTGTGTTTGTTGGATATTAGTTTACTAACTAAACATTGATAGTCTGAGCTTGTTGCTTTTAAATATTTGTTTTGTATATTCTTGTTTCCTTGATTGTGACGAAAAATGCTAAATTTAGAAAGTCAGGTGGTGTAGTAAGGACACACATTGATTCACACATTGCATCAATTCTGGCGATTTTATTCGCCTCATTTCAGCAATTATTTTTAGACTTGCATGCACTAGATTTTATGTACCCAACTTTCTTTACATTTCAATTATATTCAGTTTGAAACAATTTGACTCTGCCTATTTTTTTTTATACTTATATTATGATATTTCAAATTCGGATTTTATTAATGTTTGTATCTCTATTTTCTGTCTCTTATATCTGTATACAATCTATCTTCCATTTGAGGTGGCTTCCGCGCTTTGCACTTTGTTATCGGGGTGGGGGTTTGGGCGTTACAAAATATCCATGCTTACTATTATGGTTTTTAATTGTCTGATATCAAATAATAACTAGATTGATATATAACAAACCCACGCACTAAAAGATAATTAACGAACTAGGATCAATGTGAAGTAAATACATAATAGTCGATAACTTCATATAAGATTCTGAAGCTAAACATGTAAAAATTGTCATATGATCATCAACTAATATCATCCCCGACCATCACGTCGCTGCCTCTGACCAACACGTCACTTTCTCCTAGGCTATGCCAAACTACTATGATATGCTACATGATCATAACTATGGTAAAAACATCCTAGTATAAACATACCTGAGTTGTTATTATCCATTCAGTCCACGCCTTAAGCCTGAATCGGGTGGTTGTGCACATGTTGCAAAAATGTTCGCAACTAGCGTCCTAATGTCATGAAATGATGGGAAAAAATATGGGTCACAGGAATTGATGATGTAGGTGGGGAAGCAGTAAAAATTTATGTCAAAGTAAATGTTGTTTGGCCTACTAAAGTCGACTGGTATGGTTGTGTTATGCATGTCGACATTTGTGCTACTACAGAAGATGATGCTTCTTTTGTGTCAACATAATATAGTGTAGGATTATAATTCATGTCAAGTAACATGTGAATATCCAACTCCATGTGATGATCCAGCACCATGTGAAGAAGCACCACTATGTGACGGATCAGCACCACGTGAATAAGCACCTCCATGTGAAGGACCAGCACCCAGTAAAGGACTAGCTCCATGTGAAGGACCGCCTCCATGTAGATTAACACCTCTATATGAAAGACCAATACCATGTGAATGACCAGTTCCATGTGAAAGACCAGCACCCTATGAAAGGCCAGCTCCATGTGAAGAACCGACAGCATGTGAGAAAACACATCCATGAAAAGGACAAGCTCCATATGAAGAACCACTTCCACATGAAAGATTAGCACTATGTGCAGTATCATGCACATGTTGAATCGAAGGTTGAGCTGGCTAGACGGATCAGAAGGTTGTTCCCTACTTTTCATTGTAGTCTGTGGGAAAAACGTCCTAATACTGGCCAAATGATAAATACTCGGAGTTATCTCCTCATGGTGGTGGAAGAAGACCCAACATCACAATGGGTAAATCAAGATGAACTAGTGCTCCCAAATATAGAGTGTAAATTTCGAGTTTTGGAGAGTTCCAACAATACTATATGTAGTCTCTCTAGCTGCCATAGGTGTTAGATGCTGATCTATAAAGGAACCAGTCAAACGATATATCAGAGTATCCCACGACTTGATCTAAGCACTACACTAATCTCTCTAATCTATTTCATTTCTCCATCGCATATCACCAGGGTAGAATTCATTAATATAAATTAGCGTACGAGGAATATGTTATATGTAACCAAATTAGCGAAGTGCACGGTCAGCTGAATTTGGCTCAATGATCGTCATACAAATTAAAGGATAATAGAATCACTAATGATGTAAATAATGTTAATTCTCATCGGGTAGTTGTGCTAGGATGTTGTGGCCCTCATATAGCCTTTAAATAAAATGTACAATAATAAATGATTAAAAAGACAACACACATTTTAGATATATACGTATTATATTTTTAATTAACAAATATTTATATTAATTCATACTCAATTTGAATCAAGTGAGTCGATTTGCACGTGGAACTCAGTCAAATTCCGATAATGGGCTTGGACTACACAGCGGTATCAAAGCTATAAAAGTTTAGAAATTGATGTTATATACTGAACCATTTGTATTAATTCTCTAAAATTTCGTATAATGTTTAAGTATAAAAATGAACCTGTCTGAGATGGGAAATGTGGTTCTAAAAATCAAAATCCTTGGCCGAATCATAGGTATAGACATCTATCTCCATTCCTGAAGAATTTATAAAAAGCCTCCAACCTGATGTCTGTGATCGATAGAAGACTGACACAGATATCGGTGTAAAAAAGTAAGATATGCTGTAGCACACGAACCCCCGCCCCGACGGAAAGGGAACGCGGAATCCAGATGCTACGGGTGCGGAAGACAGATAAACATATATACGCAGATACAGAAAAAAAATATACAGATCATAATAAAAACTGAAATACGGTTCTTATAATTCCAAGTCAAAGGTTCAAAACAAATCCAATTACATAATAGTAGTTTGACTACAAGTTCCAAATGAAAGGAAATCACTTAAAAATATCTCAAAAGTACTTAATTTGAAAATCAATCCAAAACATAGTGCAGCAGGTTCAAATACAAAAATAAGTCTAGCAACAATGAAACAAATGCAATCCACGTCTGAAGAGGATGCCATGTGATGCTCGATGCTAGTGATATCCTGCTATCCCACCTGACTGTCTGAACTCAACAATTTCCATTCCCAAAAGGGATCAAATTATACAAAATAAAAATGAAAACAACGAAGGGTCAGACTATCGATGTCTGGTTAGTAAGCCAATGCCCAACAAACACATACAAATGCGTCTTATTAAACAGAATAGTATGTCACACACAGATGCAGGTTAGTTAACAACCAAAGGGTACAAACTGAAGCATACAAGTTGATTATCGAATCAAGTTATCCCAAATACAATCCCCTTTAAGTGATCTAGGATAAGTGATTACAGATTATTTCAATTACCGACTGAAAAGGGCTTAACAGTTGTCAAATTATTTTCAGAAGGAGGACCGATACCGAATTAGGAGTTCGGTATGCAGTCTGGTAGGCTATTTGGTCAGAGAGCATCACCAGAGTTACCGAATAGTAATTCGGTAAGCAGTCCGGTACATAGCTCGGTCAGAGAGCAATTATACGATTCTAAGGAAGGTTTAAGTGACGGTTTGGTTCCTAATCCGGTATAAAGCTCGGTCAGAGAGTTTCAAGTCTCTCAGACATACCGAATTGTAATTCGGTACCTAGCTCGGTGAAGAGCTCAGTCAGAGAGGTTGAACAGTCTTCCGAGACTCATACCAAACTACAGTTTGGTAGCTAGTTCGGTAAGAAATTTGTCCAGAGAGTGAATCTAATGATCTCGTGGCTGACCGAATTGTATTTCGGTAACCAGCTCGGTAAGGAGTTCGTCTAGAGACCATCCTACGTCCAGGTTACGGACCCTGGGCACAATTTTAGCCTAATTCAAATTATGTCATTCGCCAATCAAAGTCTAGCTATCCAAATGGGTCTAATCCTAACACTTACAGCCAGTTAGGAGTCACAATATACACTACCCAAGGTTAGAACCCAAAAGAAAACAATTAGCATCAGCAAAAAACAAACCAAAACATACCCAACACTAAGCAGAAGCAGAAACATATCATTATCACAGAGTTTCAGATTACCCTATTATTTTGGTGTTTAACTTATTAGGCCTGTCCTTAGTTTAATAACAAAATCGGGAACAGAAACATACAGATAGGGTTAAACCCTCAGAGATGGATCAAATATCCCAGAAGTGATGTCGTCGCATCCAGACAGCAAAGCTCCAGAAGTGATGTCGTCGCATCCAGAAAGTGGTTGGCAATCAAGGCCATATACGCTTTCGCGCATCGATGTATACATCTAGTTTTCCCTAACAGCATGCTGGTCTTATCATATTAATCTTAGGACAAGACTTTAGCAGATTACATAATTTCAAATTACAGACAGATAAGGACACCAATTCACATGTCCAATATGTATAGATAAAATGGCAGCAATATACCCAAGCAATTTATATCAAATGCAGCAGATGAAGCTAATCAATCACAGATTTCAGCTTTTATTAATTTAAACAATTCGCAAACAATCAATAAGACAATGACAATCAATAGTAAGGGCGTAAACACGGCTACTAACCTTATTCGCTAATCCAAATCAACTGAGTCTACTCCGGTCGACAATCCTCAACTTGGTCTAGACCAAATCAAGAATAAATCATAAATCCCCAAATTGAACAAATTAGGGTTTATATCTAAAGAACAATTAAAATCAATTGAGATTCAATTAAAACCCAAATAGTGAAATTAAACCGAGGGTTTCAAAACCCAAACCATATAAAGCAAAACCCCCAAATCGATTCGTTGAAATTAATTCCAAATCATCAAACCCTAGTTTATGTAAAAATCCCCAATTCTAATAGAAATCAATTTAAAGTAAAAAGAGGAGAGAAATAATTACATAGGTGTGAAGAAATCAATACAAGTTCAAATCCCAATAGAACTCTTGAAAGATGTGACTTTAAATCTGTGGACAAAGATTTAGGTTTGAGAGCGAATGAAGAACACATGAAATCAAATTTCTAGGTTTTGGTGACAAATGAATTAAAACTCATTCTTTTCATATTTATATGGGTGGTAAATATCTCCACAAACCCATATGTCTCATATGTTTTTAAAACAACACCATTTTAGAAATAATTACAAAATAAACTCAAATATCAATTTGTTTTCAAAATCATCCCAAAACTCAACTTAGTCAAATAATTTGGTCAAGGCGGAAAAGTCAATATTTTTCAAAAATGCCCATTTTACCCTTATAACGAAAATAAAGAAAAATTAAGAAAATTTTCAAAGTAAGCAGACAAATAGCCCCATATTACAGACGTGACAGCTCTACCCCACATAAGAAATTTCGTCCCAGAAATTACCTGAATCAAACAGATACGAATACTGACGTCGCATAGTCTCTTCTGGTTCCCACGACGCTTCCTCAACCGCGTGGTTATGCCAGAGGACCTTAACTAGGGGTACAATCTTGTTCCTCAAAACTTTCACTTCTCTAGCCAGAATCTAAACTGGTTCTTCCTCATAACTCAAATCTGGTCGAATCTCAATAGTCTCACGCGTAAGGATATGAGAAGGATCAGAACGATACCTTCTTAACATCTATACATGAAAGACATTATGGATCTTCTCCAACTCAGGTGGCAAAGCAAGTTGATAAGCAACTGGACCAATCCTTTCCAGAATCTCATAAGGTCCAATGAATCGCGGAGCCAACTTACCTTTCCGACCGAATCGAAGAACTTTCTTCCATGGAGATACTTTCAGAAACACCTTATCACCAATTTGGTATTCAATATCCTTCCTCTTAAGGTCAACATAGGACTTCTGCCTATCCGATGCTTCCTTAAACTTTTTCTTAATCAACTTAACTTTCTCTTTAGCTTCTAAAAGCAAATCCAGTCCAACAATCCGAGACTCACTCAACTCAGTCCAACACAGCGGAGTACGGCACTTCCGTCCATACAAAGCCTCATCAGGAGCCATACAGATACTCGCCTTAAAACTGTTATTGTAAGCAAACTCAACCAACGGCAAGTACTTAATCCAAGAACCACCAAATTCAATCACACAATACCAAAGCATGTCCTCCAAGGTCTGAATTGTCCTTTCGGACTGCCCATCAGTTTGCGGATGAAAGGCGGTACTGAAATTCAACTTCGTTCCCAAAACCTCCTGAAATTTCTTCTAGAATCTAGAGGTAAACCTAGGATCCTTATCAGAAATGATAGGCGAAGGAACCCCAGGTAACCTCACAATTTCCTTCAGATACAATTCAGTCAATCTCTCTAGAGAATAATCAACTCGGATTGGCAGAAAATGTGTAGACTTGGTCAACCGATCCACAATCACCCAAATAGCATCAAACTTCTCACGAGTCAATGGAAAACCAACAACAAAGTCCATAGTGACTCGATCCCACTTCCATTCCGAAACCAATATCGGCTGAAGCAAACCAGATGGAAGTTGATGTTCTGCCTTAACCTGCTGACAAACCAAACACTTCCCAACAAAATTAACAATGTCTCTCTTCATACCCGACCACCAATACATCACCTTCAGATCGTGATACATCTTGGTAGCACCAGGATGCATAGCATACACTTGCTTATGCGCTTATGTCAATATCTCAGTTCTCAGATTATCAGATAATGGCACATAAATCCGATCACCGAAATACCAACAACCATCCTCTCTCTGAGACGCTTCAGTTCTCTTACCCTGACCAGATTTCTTAGCCCACTCCAAGGCTATCTCATCAGACTTCTGTGCTTCTAAAATCCTAACAGTCAAATCTGGTTTCACTACCAGTTCGGCTACCAGAGCATCATCCCTCAGACTCAATCTGGCCATCATGGCATACAAAGCATGCATGGATTTGCGGCTAAGAGCATCTGCTACCACGTTAGCTTTACCAAGATGATAATTGAACTCCATATCATAATCCTTCAGAAACTCAACCCATCTATGCAGTCTCAAATTCAAATCCCTCTGAACAGGTAGATACTGCAAACTCTTGTGATCCGTATACACAAAACACTTCGCTCCATACAAGTAATGCCTCCAGATTTTCAATGCAAAGACAATGGCAGCCAACTCTAGATCATGAGTAGGGTAATTACGCTCATAAGTCCGTAATTGTCTTGATGCATAAGCAATCACATTCCGGCCTTGCATAAGCACACAACCAAGACCGTTCAGTGAAGCATCACTGTACACAATATAGTCCAACCCTTCAACTGGTTGAACCAAAACTGGAGCTTCAGTAAGCAACTTCTTCAACATATCAAAACGTTCCTAACATTTGCTAGTCCATTCGAATTTAGCTCCCTTATGCAGAAGCTTCGTCAAAGGACCTTCAATGGAAGAGAATCCTTTCACAAACCGATGGTAATAACCCGCCAAACCCAAGAATCTCCTTACTTCAGTCATATTCACAGGTGGTTTCCAAGCCATTACAGCCTCAATCTTTTTCGGATCCACCTTAATGCCATCTTTTGAAATCAAATTATTAAGGAAAGCTACTTCTTCCATCCTGAACTCACATTTGGACAGTTTCGCATAAAGTTGCTTCTCACGAAGAATCTGCAAAACTATTCTCAAATGCTTAGCATGCTCTTCCTTATCCTTCGAATACACCAGGATGTCATCAATGAACATCACAACAAACTGGTCCAAAAATTGCTTAAACACCTTGTTCATCAGATCCATAAAGACAGCAGGAGCATTAGTCAAACCAAATGGCATCACCACAAATTCATAGTGGCCATACCTGGTCCGAAATGTTGACTTAGGAATATCCGACTCCCGGATTCTCAATTGATGGTAACCAGATCTCAAATCAATCTTAGAGAACACACCAGCCCCTCTCAACTGATCAAACAAATCATCTATCCGAGGAATAGGGTACTTGTTCTTCACAGTAAGTTTATTCAACTGTCGGTAGTCAATACATAACCGAAAAGTTCCATCTTTCTTCTTCACAAACAGAACTGGAGCACCCCAAGGCGAAGTACTCGGTCGAATATAGCCTTTATCCAACAGTTCCTGCAACTGCACTTTCAGTTCCTTCAATTCAGTCGGAGCCATCCGATAAGGTGCCATAGAAACTGGCGCGGCGCCCGGAATAAGCTCAACAGTAAACTCCACTTCTCTCTGTGGCGGCAAACCTGAAATTTCATCAGGAAAGACATCCAAGAATTCATGAACAGTCGGAATGAACTTTCCATCAAAATGTGGCTTATCCACTTCCACCACATGAGCCAAGAATACTTCACATCCACTTCAAAGCATCTTATCACACAAAGCAGCCGAAACAACCCTATCTAAAGGATTCCTAAGATCACCTACAAACGTGACCCAACCTTGTGGAGATTGAAGAGTCATCCTTTTCGCCCTACAATCCATAATTTCTTCATGTCTAGATAACCAATCCATACCCAAAATGACATCAAACTCATTACTTTTCAACTTCAACAAATCACCCAGAAAAGTAATACCACCAATCACAATTGGCACATCACGATACACACGGTTAACTACAACACAATTACCCAACGGATTAGTGACATAAAGATCCTTATCAGTCAAACACGATCCCAACCCTTATCCTCTAAGACACTACTACAGGCATACAATAACGTAGAACACAGATCCAACAAAGAATAAATAGGAGTGTCAAGGAAGAGAAGGTACCTATCACCACATCAGGAGTATCAGCCTTATCACGACCTCTTAGAGTATAGGTACAAGCAGGAGTCCTCGAATCCCTCCTAGGAGCAACTCTAGACTGAGCTCCACGTCTACTAGCATTAGGCTGAGATGCAGCAGGCCTATCATTCCTCTGAACTGAGCTAGCATCCCCAAAAGCAGGTACTCTACCAGAACTAGCAACTTGCTGAGGACAATCTCTAACCAGATGCTCTATAGAACCACACCTGAAACAACCTCCAGTCTTCCTAACACTCACCCGGATGACGACGGTAACAAGTAGTGCACACCGGATAACTCACACCTCCATTGCCTTGAGTAGGAGCACTAGCAACATATGGATTCGGCTGAGAGCCTCCTCCAGTACTTCTGTTAGGCCGAGGTTGATTAACTGAACCACCTCCAGTGTTCTGAACTTGAGTCTTGCCTTTCTTGTGATGTTGACCAACCACAGCATGTGCACTCTTGGTGTCCCTCTCACGCTTCCAGTCTTTCTTAACCAACATCTTAATATCAACAGCAACTTCAACCATCTCATGGAAGTCATCAGTCCTCAAAGTAGCCAACAACTTCTGAATCTCAAAATTCAGCCCATATCTGAACTTCCTACAACGGTCAGCTAGAGTAGGAACCATCTCAGGTGCATACCTGCGAAGCTTCACAAACACATTCTTGTAGTCCTGAACTGTTCTGTCCCTCTGCTTCAGATAGAGGAACTCAACCCTCTTCTGTTCAGCCCAAGCATGCCCAATATAATTCTTCTTGAACTGCTCGTGAAAGAACTCCAAATTGACCACAAATTAAGGGTCTAAGAGCTGAACCACTCCTTCCCACCAACGTACTGCTTCATCAAAGAAGGGAAACCAAGCATTCAAGCTTCTCAGCATCATTGCACCTAATCTCGTCACAAACACCAGACATATCACTTAACCAGTTATCTGCCACTTTAGGACCTTCATCACTAGTCCCCTTAACACAACTCAATCTTCTTCTTAGGATGACGTTCAATAACCGACCTCTCATACCTAGCTCCTCCCTCTTGCACCCCACGGAGGATGGCAGCAATATCCTGAAAGGCCTGAGTCTGAGCAGCGGCATTATCGGGATTACGATTCTCATCAGAGTTACTGTCATGTCCAGTGGGGATATTACGGCATCTACCAGCCATAATATGAAAATCAGCAAATCAAAGGAGTACGGGTCTGGAAAAGGTTCAAGAGCAGGTGTTAGCAAAGATATACTCACTAAGACTCAATTTCCTGAATGAAATGTCATGTATGCAATGTCATGAGTTGAAAACAATGCACAAACACACTTAATCTAATGCACAACAAGAAGCAACCGAGAACCGGTGCTCTGATACGAACAAATGTAACACCCGAACCCCCGCCCCGACGGAAAGGGAACGCGGAATCCGGATGCTATGGGTGCGGAAGGTAGATAAATATATATACGCAGATACAGAAAAAAAAAATATACAGATCATAATCAAAACTGAAAGACGGTTCTTATAATTCCAAGTCAAAGGTTCAAAACAAATCCAATTACATAATAGTAGTTTGACTACAAGTTCCAAATGAAAGGAAGTCACTTAAAAATATCTCAAAAGTACTTAATCTGAAAATCAATCCAAAATATAGTGCAGCGGGTTCAAATACAAAAATAAGTCTAGCAACCATGAAACAAAAATGCAATCCACGTCTGAAGAGGATGCCATGTGATGCTCGATGCTAGTGATATCCTGCTATCCCGCCTGACTGTCTGAACTCAACAATTTCCATTCCCAAAAGGGATCAAATTATACAAAACAAAAATGAAAACAATGAAGGGTCAGACTATCGATGTCTAGTTAGTAAGCCAATACCCAACAAACACATACAAATGCGTCTTATTAAACAGAATAGTATGTCACCCACAGATGCAGGTTAGTTAACAACCAAAGGGTACAAACTGAAGCATACAAGTTGATTATCAAATCAAGTTATCCCAAATACAATCCCCTTTAAGTGATCTAGGATAAGTGATTACAGATTATTTCAATTACCGACTGAAAAGGGCTTAACAGTTGTCAAATTATTTTCCGAAGGAGGACCGATACCGAATTAGGAGTTTGGTATGCATTCTGGTAGGCTATTCGGTCAGAGAGCATCACCAGAGTTACCGAATAGTAATTCGGTAAGCAGTCCGGTACATAGCTCGGTCAAAGAGCAATTATACGATTCCAATGAAGGTTTAAGTGACAGTTCGGTTCCTAATCCGGTATGAAGCTCGGTCAGAGAGTTTCAAGTCTCTCAGACATACCGAATTGTAATTCGGTACCTAGCTCGGTGAAGAGCTCAGTCAGAGAGGTTGAACAGTCTTCCGAGACTCATACCAAACTACAGTTCGGTAGCTAGTTCGGTAAGAAATTTGTCCAAAGAGTGAATCTAATGATCTCGTGGCTGACCGAATTGTATTTCGGTAACCAGCTCGGTAAGGAGTTCGTCTAGAGACCATCCTACGTCCAGGTTACGGACCCTGGGCACAATTTTAGCCTAATTCAAATTATGTCATTCGCCAATCAAAGTCTAGCTATCCAAATGGGTCTAATCCTAACACTTACAGCCAGTTAGGAGTCACAATATACACTACCCAAGGTTAGAACCCAAAAGAAAACAACTAATATCAGCAGAAATCAAACCAAAACATACCCAACACATAACCGGAAGCAGAAACATATCATTATCACATAGTTTCAAATTACCCAATTAATAAGGTGTTTAACTTACCAGGTCTGTCGTTAGTTTAATAACAAAATCGAGAACAGAAACATACAGATAGGGTTAAACCCTCAGAGATGGATCAAATATCCCAGAAGTGATATCGTCGAATCCAGACAGCAAAGCTCCAGAAGTGATGCCGTCACATCCAGAAAGTGGTTGGCAATCAATGCCATATACGCTTTCGCGCATCGATGTATACATCTAGTTTTCCCTAACAGCATGCTGGTCTTATCGTATTAATCTTAGGACAAGACTTTAGCAGATTACAGAATTTCAAATTACAGACAGATATCAGATAGATAAGGACACCAATTCACATGTCCAATATGTATAGATAAAATGGCAGCAATATACCCAAGCAATTTATATCAAATGCAGCAGATTAAGCTAATCAATCACATATTTCAACTTATATTAATTTAACCAATTCGCAAACAATCAATCAGACAATGGCAATCAATAGTGAGGGCATAAACACGGCTACTAGCCTTATTCGCTAATCCGAATCAACCGAGTCTACTCCGGTCGACGATCCTCAACTTGGTCTACACCAAATCAGGAATAAATCATAAATCCCCAAATTGAACAAATTAGGGTTTATATCTAAATAACATTTAAAATCAATTGAGATTCAATTAAAACCCAAATAGTGAAATTAAATCGAGGGTTTCAAAACCTAAACCATATAAAGCAAAACCCCCAAATCGATTCGTTGAAATTAATTCCAAATCATCAAACCCTAGTTTATGTAAAAATCCCCATTTCTAATAGAAATCAATTTAAAGTAAAAAGAGGGATAAATAATTACCTACGTGTGAAGAAATAAATACAAGTTCAAATCCCAATAGTTATCTTGAAAGATGTGACTTGAATTCCGTGGACAAAGGTTTAGGTTTGAGAGCGAATGAAGAACACGTGAAATCAAATTTTTAGGTTTGGGTGACAAATGAATTAAAACTCATTCTTTTCATATTTATATGGGTGGTAAATATCTCCACCAACCCATATGTCACATGTGTTTTTAAAACAACCCCATTTTAGAAATAATTACAAAATAAACTCAAATATCAATTTGTTTTCAAAATCATCCCAAAAGTCAACTTAGTCAAATAATTTGGTCAAACCGGAAAAGTCAACATTTTTCAAAAATGCCCATTTTACCCTTATAACGAAAATAAAGAAAAATTAAGAAAAATTTCAAAGTAAGCAGACAAATAGCCCCAGATTACGGACATGACATATGCAGACTCCTAACTAAAAGTCTTGCACTCGTTTAGATCCACTAAAAGCTATAAATAAACCATATGATCTCTTTTGATGACTTCTAGCCTAAAATAACACCTGTTAATAATCTAATAATGTATGCACAAGTATATTGCTCAAGCTGCTAATGAGTTGGTATATTCGGAAGTGCTTAAAATGTATTAGTTAACTATGCTATACTAAGAGCGTTAAGGAGTAGCCCATGCATTTTCTATTAGTAGACTACCAAGTAGTTTGGTAACCAATACGTTTTGTGACACCATCTTTTGTCCAACAGTATAATGATTAGTCCTGTCAACCACTGTCTCACCCTCTAGAAATAGACCAATAATAAGGTCATGTCTTCTAATGTAATTGTGCACTCACCCCATGGAAATTAGAATGTGTATCCCAAGACGACATCGCTCAACCAATGCATGATCATAATTTTTCTTACATAACTTAGAAACATCATCAAAACCAGCAGGCTCTAAGTACAGTTATAGTCTATAATCAAGAGGTTCTATAATAAGATAACTCGGAGTAAAAAATGCATATTCGGTTTAAAAAATATTTACATAAAATCAACAATTGTAAAATTAAACACAAATTTATAAAATTTATCTATTTAATGCTATTAAATGGAATGGTATAATTACTGATACTAAAATAGTCAAAATATTTTCTACCTCCTTACATACTAGAATTTAAATCTCTAAACGCTAACTTAAAATAATATATTTAAAATAATTTGAGTTAATAATTTATCACTACACGAAAAATTAATATTAACCTGTCTTGTACCTAATTCTGTCACGTGTCATTTTTAATCGTCCAATATCTTTATATATCTCTTATGAAACAACCATCTGCCAAATATATATTAAAATAATTATAATTTAAATATTAAAATATTTATAAAAATATTAAAGTTTAAATAATCTACCTTAAAATAAAGTGGAAGAATTAGAGTAAAAGTGGAAGAATGAGAGAGTTAGAGTAAACGTAAAAGAGTAAGAAAGTAATAGGGATAGCGATAATGTGAAAGTGAGAGTTAAAAGTTAAAAGAGTATATTACTTTATCGTATGAAGGGTTGACATATTATACGATCCTATGTATTGAAATTTATTTTATTATACGACTTCACCTAACTTGCCTTGTTGTATAATATGTCAAAATGACCTATCTTAATAAATAAAATAATAAACAGAATAACTTATACATGAGGGTCAAGGCTAGTATGAAATCAAACTATCAAAGTTAAAAGAATTTTTTTCCTCTGTTAGACTGCTTTTTTTTTTTTCTCTAAACTAGTCACATTAACTTCTAGTAACTTTGTGCAAGTTTCTTTGATTCTTTAGCTAGAGTCAATTCTCCTGTAATTAAAAAATCTTCTAGCTTGCTTATGTGTATCTCTGTGTCTTATTTCACCAATTCCTTCAGGCAACATTGTTTCAAGCACCACAAGAAGACATAGCATATAATCCGATTAACATTACAAATTTCATACCTTGAATTCTTGTTTTTAATTTCCTTTCCTCTGTCATTATAGTAATATATAGTGGTTGTTATATGTCGGAGGAGAAGACTCCGTTCAAATTCAACATCAAGGTGTACCATCTGAAACATAGATTGACGCAATGAATAATTACTCTGATAATAGATAATAGGTATAAACCGAACTCGCCTTCGTGTAAGGTCGGTCGCTTATAAATTCAGGCTCAACTGCAACAATCTTGAAGGGCATCTATAGGTGATTTATTATGAATGATGGAGTAATTGTCTCTTTGCTCGTAAAATCCGAGAATCAAACTCATAAAGAGATACAAGAGTCTATTGTACAAGAAGTTACTTACTTGAACGGTGTAATCATCTTTTGATTTAATATCCTCCTCATGTACAATAATTGCAAATCTGAATATTCTAGACTAAGATGAGAACAACATCCAGATCGAAATTCCGATTGTTTTCAATAAAGAAGAAAAATAAAAAAAAGTCAGGGTTTTTTTTTTAGTTTTAGTAATTTTTCCAACTTTGGAGGATCAAGAAATTCAAGTTGGGAATTATTTTAGGTATTTGGCTCTATTATTCAAAAAGACGAAGAATTGGATGGAGATATGGAACATTGCATTAAAGTTGGATGATTGAAGTGGAAGAGTGCAAGTGGAGTTCTATGTGGGCGGGACATACCTATAAAACTAAAGGGTAAGTTTTATAGGACAGTTGTTCGACCGACATTGTTGTATGGTACGGAGTGTTGGGCTACAAAAAGAAGTCGCATCCTAAAAATGGGAGTGCTAGAAATGAGAATGTTAAGATGGATGTGTGGACACATTAGAATGGATGGATAGAGTAAGGAATGAGGTGATACGAAAGAAAGTGAAGGTCGCACGCCTATTGAGGAAAAAATGAGAGAGAATGATGGTTTGGGCATATACAAATTGATGCACCTATTAGAAAAATTGAGAGATGGAAAAATGAAAATGTTGTGTGGAAGCGAGGGAGAAAAGACGTGGATGGAGGTGATTAAGAGTGATATGGTGTCTTGGGTGTGGATAGGGAAATGGTTTTGGATAGAAAAGAATGGCAAGAAAAAATTTATATGAATGACCGAACGTAATTCTACACTGTTCATGTTAGCCGATCCCAAATTATTAGGGATTAAGACTTAGTTATTGTTATAGTAATTTTCCCAAATATAGGATTGGCTCTTTATATTTTCAAGAAATGTAATCATAGTGTCAACTTTTTCTAATAGTGAAATGAGGGAAATTAGAGATATCAGTGAATTTTTATAAAATTACACCTATAAACTAGTTTTCATCAATTTTACACAAAACACTCGTCAATTTTGCATAAAACACGAGTGAATTCTGAATAGTATGGCACTAGTAAGTTTTGAATAAGGTTGCATAAAACAGCAGTGAATTTTCGAATTTTCAATAATGTTGCATGGAGTTGATGTTAGATTAACAAATGTTATTAGGTAAACCTTAATTAAGAGATACACATGCCGCTAACATATCGTTGATGTATGTTGACGCGTGTTTACTTAACTGAATCGCTATTATTTGGTGTAAATTTGATAAAAACCGGTTCACTTTCCAGTGTAATAATAATATCCAATTAGAAATATAATCGCATACTCACACTCAAAACTCAAAAACTAACAGTAATGGCATGGAAGACAACAAAAGCCTAATGTATCCTTCACAAGAAGGATTTTAGAAATTCACATCGAGTCTTTTCCATGCCATTCATTAAAGCATGCTTCTAGGCCATAGTAAAATCTCGGATGCTGTCCTATCCTGTCAACAAACTATCATTATGTAACTTCAGTTTGAAACAGCAACGTGAAGATTAAAACAAGCATCAACTACTATAGCTTAAGCTGCCATAAAAGCTAAAATATGTTTTTGAATAAAACTATTATAAACAATTCATAAAAATGCACAAACAATCAAATGAACTAGGTATTCTAATGAATTGGACAAAATATATAGGCCTCAACACACTACAAAGAGCAAGGAGTTGCAAATAAGTTATGCTAAGCATGGCTACTACCTGCCTAGAGAGAAATTAGAAATATCTTGTTTGTACATATAGTGAGAAAGTAAACAATGACAATCAGATAAAGACTCATTTACTAAAGTAAGAAGGCAACACATACAATCATATTCCAGTATTAGGGTTGTTTCCAGCGAGGATGAGAGAGATTTCGAGACCCCTACTGAAGGCTTGGTTGAACATGAGCCTAGTCTGAAATGTGGATACAAACGGGAACCATGAGAAAAATGCAATTGGGATGAAGATAACCATCCCCATTCCTGCATCATATAGCCGTGCGATTGACCGAACGGACTTCCACAGTCCTAACCTTTTCATCAATGGCTTCCAAGCCGATGCAATTGATAGAATACCCCAGCCAGTGGGTATAAATGCCAGAACGCATGCAAATATGTCCCCAATTGTCAAATCTGTTAAAATTGTTGCAACAGCCAAACCAGCCAGAAGAAACATCAATGACACACCTTGGATGAAGCGTAGCAAGAGCTGGAAATTCACTGAAATCTTTTGACTGAATGTGAAAACTTTGAAAAGAAGAATCAGTCCAGCAAATACAGCCCATGATAGGCCATAGACCAGCAGTGATTTATTATCTCCCTGAATCTTCAACTTGTAGACAATGCCATACTGGAAGATGAAAAATCTTAGACTCAACACTGTTTCAGCTATCCTTCCTCCAAAGGTCCGGATGTGTGCCAATTCTTCTTCCCACCATGCTTCCCAACTTTCTGCTCCCTTAACGCCAATTCCTCCTCTGTAGAAAAGCCAATTTGTCCATTCCCTGAAGTCCTCCACAATCTTTTGCCACTCAAATCCTGATGGGTTGAACAAATAAGGAGCAAAGAGCCAAGAGAAGGCCATAAACCAACTGCTGACGGACAACAGTATGTAGGATAATGCGCCACCTTCATTGTATCCAAAAGCTAGAAAGACTACCAGCAAAAGTACAACTTCTAGTCCTTTGACAAAATGACTGCGGGAGTAAAGCCTATAATTCTCAGAGAATTTGATATGGCGAACCACAAATCCCCTACCAGTAGCTTGATACCTTGCACCACCGTGAAGAATGGTCCGCCCAAAATAATGTGTTCTAGTGCCCAAGGAAAATGTGAAAAACACAGAACAGAGCTGAAGCTGCATCGTAATGAAGCTGACACACGCCCTCAAGAAACCTTGTTCCAAGATGAAACCCAAAACCATGGGCACAGCAGTGAAAACACCAATTTGAATGAGAAACTGTGTATTTAAAGCAGCACTGAGTGCAGTGTTCTGAGTTATCCGAGCTCTCTGTTGAAGGGTTTCACCAACTCCAGATAGTGCCAAATAGATCTTCCCATAGAGGAAAACATATACAGTCAGCACGGTTAACATGGTGCAAAAATAGAATCCAACGGTTGTAAAGTAAAATGACATCATTCGGAAGAAATCGAAGAGCTGCCCAAGCCTATATACATCCCGACTAAGGACCTGTTCACCATTACCACCAGCAACCTTCCCTTCAAATACAGCAATCTGATTCAATCCCACATCTCGCCCTTTGCCAACCTGAATGTACTCATGATGGGTAACATTGCCTTGCCTCAGTGTTGAATTAAACCCAGCATAGATATCTTCACTAATGTTGATAACACGAGAGGCCTTGCTGATACCACCACGTGTTATATGGAAAACTCTATCGAAAACATCTGGATGACCATAATGCATGCGGACTTTCAATGGAGTTGCCAGCACACGCTGTCCTAGGGTCACAAAACTGGTTTCCTGATTTGACATGAAAGATGCTAGAGAAGACACACTTCCAGTGAATACATGCTCTCGAACACCAAGAATAGTAGCAGGACGAATACCGTGATCACAATGAAACTCTTCAAGAAGGTTTCTCATCTTCAAGGCTTCCTCAAAATAATTGTCCTGATTCATATCAATTGTTTGAATTGCATTTCCTCGAGTAAAAACAACTGCATGATTTTGATTCTCTGGTTTTCCTTCACCAAGTTTTGGATTTCCAGGCAACTTTATGGAGTAGATTTCCTTATCTTTCCCATTGATGTCAGCCTTCACAAGTTTTGAGTAGAAATCTGTGTGCACTTTACCATCCCTCAATGTTTCAACTTCATCAATAAATGCAACACGTAGAGCTTCATTTCTTTGCATCAGCAATGCAACATCAGTAGCTTCAGGTTTACCTTCCTCCTTCTGTTTTCCATATATTTGACAGGTAACTACATAAGTGAACTTCAGATCTGCTTGCGCCCTTGCTTCAGGGGACAGCTCAAAACCTTGTGTATTTGCTACATCATTCTGACGGACAGCAGCTTCCACATCTCCTGCTCTTTCCAAGTAGGACTGAAGCATAAGAGCTTTTCTATAATACATCATCCCCCGAACAGTTCTGGCTAATGTTTGCCCACGATAAGATGCCCAGAACCGGAGTTCAAGTATATCATTCGCGCTTTCAAAAAGTTCAGAGTCCGATGAAAGTTCATCACGGCCAATTCGAGCAAGAAAGTTTTTCCACTCATCTGGATAAATTTTCTGGAGGTAAAACAAAACTGAAATTCCATCTTCATTCTTCTTTAAAAGTTCAGGCATACTATAAAGCACAGTCTCAGAATAGTATGGAGTGAACACGCTGAAGGACATCATCTCACGAACTGGTCTGGCAGGAGGCATCTCCATGAAGAGGGAATTTGTGAAGAACTCCAACCTCCGTCTTGCCTCGAGATTTTTCGGCACATTTGAAGCAGAATCTTTGATGGTTAATAAAGAAAACAATCTTCTGACTTGTGCCACCAGCTCTTCATCTTTAGGCCATTTCAAGTTTGAAAACAGGCGACCATCTTTCCTTGCCTTAAACAATAAATTCCAAGTGTCATAGTGTTCCCTCATGTCAACAGAAAGGACATCATGGTGCACAACATCAAATAGATCTTGAACAGCCTTAATGGCTCCCCTTTCAAGCTCTGGTGTTTCTGCATTTTTCAGAATACCCATGAGAGCAGTCACTCTTGAAATGACCAGTGGAAGCTTATTTAGCTGAAAGCCAACTTGAATGCTACCCTTATCAATATTTGTTACAATGTCGTCATATATCCTATCAACCCACATCTTCCCCTCTCCATCCAATATTTCGGTTAGGATAAATCTAAGGGTGTGGTAGCATTCTTCAACTGCATATTTCATATAGTCATCTCTAGAAATCCTTTCCCAAAGTTCTTGTTGAGAATCTCTAGTTTCTACAGCAATATCTCTGGCCATGATTATCTTGCTAGCAAGAAGAAAGAGGGGCCACTGAACCAGTGGGAGTCTACCAGAATTCTTTGGCATCAGAAGCAACTCCATTTCAAGATTTGTAATATAATCTTCTTCACGAAGATTTTTAATAACTTCATTCCAAAAAGGAGAAAATCGTGCAGCATCCACCTTCCTCTTCTCAACCAGACTAGATTCATGGGCAGCATTCCCATCTGGAAGTCGGATATGCAGAGAGTTCATGAAAGCCCGGGGAAATTGCTCAAAAAGTCTGTGAACAGCTTCCAAAGATCTAATCTCTCCAAGACGATCCCTTGCCCCGAGTAAGAACCCGCAAATAGAAGATACAATCGTGTAGAATACATGGATGTCCAACAAATATATAGCAATAACTGGGGCCCATAAACTAGCAACAGCCAGAGCATTATGATTATTTTTGGATACAAAATCATGCCAAGAATACTCCACAGGACCTGAATTAAGTACAAACTTTGTCGGCTCCGCCAAAGGTTTAATCTGGAGAAAATAGGCGAATGCAAACTTTCCACCCAGGACAACAAGCCAAAAAAGCATATACTTGATAAAGTCAGAACTTCTTTCATACATACCCCGCCCAACATAGTGTCGTTCCTGGCGCATCCACTTGATAAAGCGGATCAAAGGCCAGCGGTCACATTGATCAACCAGCCTATGGCAGGCTGGTATGTGCATGAGGAAACTTAGAAAAAACTGGACGCCGGCGTAGATGGCTATAACAATTACATACAACCGAAAAAGAGCAGAGCTTCCATTTGGTCTACCTCTATCCTGCATGCCTTTCACATAAAGGAAAGTTATGAAAACAGAAGCGGCGCTGAACCAAATAAATCGAAGATAGATTCGAGAAACTGCCAGGCGTCGAGTCGTTGAGTAGGCACCATACATCATAATAACATCCAACACACTCTCAAAAAACTTCATCACAACATATGTTGGGCCAAGGCTCAATACTCCCATCAAAGTGTTCTGATCAAGATTTCCTTTATTGAATGCAATGATAGTTAGTCCCTGAAACATCAAAACCAAAAATATCCATAGACGATGAAAACTGTGATAAAGATGCAGAAATGTCCGGTGCTCAACAAATGAAGTCTTCCCCCGCCGTTTTCCACGATCACCACTAAGAAAATTCTTGGATCTTGCTTTTGGCTTAAGAAAAAAAGGCGAACTTTTACGCCAAGGCCAACTAAGTTCAAAACAGTGAAGGGACCAAAAGTACTCATTGAAATCATCATAATTTCTCCATGCAGAATGAGGAGCCTTGCCATTATTATTATTGGCTGCCTCCGCCGCAACCACCTCATACAGAGGAGTGATAACTTGATCAAGAAATGAGGCAGCACCACCATCCAAACAGCAGCTATCAGCTTGCTGTGCAACTTGCTGCCTTAAAATTTGATCCAGTTCCCTTGCCATATGATGAAATATGTAGCATAAGCATTCCGGAAGGAATCTGACATTTGACGCTTCACCCCAGATCAAGAAATACAAAGATACATACAGTACTTTCTTTTCCTTGCCAAGACCCTCAAAACTGCTCCAAACAGGTTGAATGCATAAGTAGTTACACCATTTAATGTAGTTATCAAGAGACTTCACAAAAACCCCATGCACAGCAGCCTCATCCAATTTCGGTTCAGGTTCTTCCAGAGCACGAAGACGACATTGCTCATTTACAAGAAGGAGAACTATGTGTTCACGCTGGTTGGAAACGTTGTCTTTCTGAAATCCAAAAACATAGTGCAGAAGATCAAATGTGTCAGGACTCCTTGTAGCAGGAATGTTAAAATCTGCAGGCAACCTTGGCAAATCTCTGGAATAATTAAAAACTGAAAGAGAAGCCTTGACCTCAGGGAAGGCCAAGATAGAATTTGGTACAGTAGGAGTATCAAGAGGGATAATATTATAAGCAATTAAATCTTCTGTCATTGCTGCATCTGATTCAATCACTTGTTTCAAATCTTCTGGGATTTCTTTGGTCAACTGCTCGAGCACCATCCCTAGAACTTTTAAAGTTCCAAATACTCTTTTCCTCCTCACTGTTTTTCGTTCCAACTCACCAAGGTTTCCACTGAAAGTAGCTGACTCCCTCAACTTCATTTCTTCTTCCCGTAGCTTGTCAACGCTGTTCTTCTCTCTATACAGTTTGTAGAACTCCTGCAAGCGAGCAATATCTTGAGTTCTGTCTATTGTTCCTCCATCTCTCTTGGCTAGCTTTTGCTTGATAACAGACATTAAACCAGTCTTAAACTGTAACACGCCTCTTCCCTCACTATTAGGATCCAGATTTTGAGCAAGTGAATAAGCATGTTCGCACAATATTCGAGAAACACTGGGATCTTCATCTTGAATTTCATCGGCAGCCCTTAGAATTGCATCTATATCTCGATTGTTTGCAAGTGACGAAGGAACGATTCCAGCAATGCCACTAGCAGGCCCACCAAGTGCATCTGTTCCAATTCTTTCCCTCCGCAATGCAGCCCTTACTAACCGCTCCCATAAATCCTCCACTCGAGACATTTTCTTAGCCACAAGAAATGGACTTCTGCTTTATAAATTAAACACAGTTAGCAGACAAAATTTTATACATATAACTGGCCAATAGCTTTTCAATAAAACAGCTAGATAGATCCTCCATTTGAGACATTTTTAAATGAAATACGAGTAAATAAATTTAACAGAAAAGAGAAGGCCCCTATTAAACAGACAAGCAGCAGCAAGCTCAAGTTTAAAAATGACTCGCCATCCACCTCTTGAGGCATTTTCAAAACGAAATATAAGTACATGACTCCAACAGAAAATTAAAAAGCTAATATTCAACAGAATAGCAGCCACCAGCGACTCTATAAATTAAACAATTAAATGCACATAATTAGAGAAGTAGTGGACTACAGCATAACAAACTCAGCCCAAACTCTGCTTTGCATATAAAATTTAACACTAATAACTGGCCAGTTCCTTCTTAAAAGTTCCCATTTTTATAATAAAGATCAAGAGTAGTTACTATCCTCAGTGTCTCAAAAACCAAATCTGTATCATCTAAAGAAGTGTATTTATAATCTGTAAGAAATTTACTCATTTCACAATGACCCTTGGCTAAACAATTGTTGAAAAATAGATTAAAAAAAGCAAGGTATTGCCACTCTGAATGTTCACTATAGCATAGTGAAGATCGAAAAAAACCCAATACACAGTCAAAAGAACTGCAGATAACAAAGTAGTTTGGTGAAATGACCTATCTAGTAGCATATCAAACATATATTAAAAAACAAAGTTCAATTCCAACAATAATGTAAAAATATTCCCAGAACCTCTTAAAAACAAATCCGTTCAAAATCCATCATTCGAAGAGGTAATGAAGTTATCATCCAATTTAAAACCCTAGAAAATGAAAATTATGCGAGCGAGGATGCAAACTTAGAGATCCTCACCTGGTGAGTCCGAATACGCTCAGAAACAGACCCGAATGCGAGCAGACTCAGTCATGAAAGTCGTGGATTTGACAGTAACAGTTCTTGTATATTCAGGGAGACTAGAGAGGCGTGAGAGAATTAACAATGTTCCCTGTAACATAGCGAAGATTTAAACATAAATAAGTAGCCAAAAGACCTATCTAATCGCATATTAAACGTAAATTAACAGCGTTGAATTGGAAGGTTGAACAAACCTCTCACTAGAACAAATCTATGTCCAGATCTTTTCATTTAAAAAAAGGTTAAACCCTAGAGAATCAAAATTAAGCGAGGGAGAAGGGGAAGTTAGAGACTGTTACCTGGTGAGTTCGAATACGCTCAGAAACAGAGTCGAATGCGAGTAGAATAAGGTCATGAACTCGTCGTGGATTTGAAGGGAACGTTTCTTGTATATTGGGGGAGACGAGTGAGAGATTGGTTTGAATTTTCATATGATTAAAGTCAAAAAGGGGAAAGTAATCGAAGAGGAAAGGGGAAAGTAATCGAAGAGGAAAGGGCATGGGAAACCGTGTTTAAAGCCCAGTGGTACTATTCTAAAATGAGGATTTTCAAATAGCATTTATTTTTTTAATATTTTAAAACTATAAAAATAATTTTAAAAAATATTTAAAAGAAAAAAAAAACCTTTAAATCTACTTGTCATCTATATAATATAAATTAGAACTATCAGCAGTCCCACGAAATTGACGTGGACACGGTGAGAGTTCAGCATTTCATTGAAAATGAACTAAAATTGCTATTTTTGGATTTAATTCATATTTTACCAATCCGAGACTCACATGTCAATTTTCAAAAAAAACTGTTAGATAAAAATATCTTAAATGCTTTTGTAGTAAATTTTTAAAATAAATTATATGTCTTTTCTCTTTCTCTTTCCCTTCCGTTTTTATTATTATTATTATTATTATTATTATTATTATTATATATATTCTTTCTATCATCCATTTCATCCAAGAAGAATTGGACTGTGATCTCACTTTTTTTTTCTATTCTTTCATATATATATATATATATATATTATAATTTCACATATATTTCTTTTACGATATTATTTCTGACTTTCTTTTTGTGTTCCAGGATTCATTTGTTGAGGTGGATTTTATCACGACGGCTAAATTGCTTTTCATTTTGAAATTTATTGTGAATCCTTCCTCTATTAGGTTCTTAATTATCTTTTTCTTTTTTTTCTATTTTATTCAATTGTTTTTTATACGAATTTTGATATATTTTTATTCTTTCTATTTTATTAGTTATATATTTTCTAATGGTAGGTATCACGAATTTCGAATTATTTCTAACAAATCAAAGTCTCAACAAGGTATTTTTTTTATTCATTTCTATTTAATTATTTTATTATCATGTGAACAAGATTCTATTTTATTTCTTTTATGGATTTTCTCATGTCAAATCCTATAAATGTGTCTTTTTTTTTTTAATATCTATATTTGTGTTATACATGCATGTATTTATATAATACATAGATTGTATCTCTTTTAGTTTTGTTGTTGGTGTCATAGTATTAATTGAAAATCACTAAAAATTGAATTTTTTTGCGGGTTGATTTGTCTACACATAACTCCCATAATATTAATCTTTTAGTCATAGAAAATATAGTACAAAAAAAAAAACCAATACTTAATACATTAAATTATACCTATCAATGCACAAATTCTTAAACTTTTAATATCCTCGACTCCCGTTAAAGTCAATAATTTAAAATAAAATAAAATCTCAAAGCTATCTCTTTTTCTCTTTCTTTCTTCTTTTCAATGTATTTCAATTTCTTTCTTCTTATGGTATGCATTTTTTTTAGTTTATAATTTTTTTTCACAAATAATAATAAGATATATTTATTTCTTCTCAGGTATTAATGGTAAGATTCGCATTCCTTGCAATTCTATATACTTTTTTTTTTTGTTCTTTTATATTTTATTTTATGTTTTTTTTTCTATTTACATTTTATTTTGTGTTCTATTTTAGTTTATTATATTTGAATATTTGCGCAACCTCTCATTTACTATGTATATATATATATGTATATATATATATATATTTTTATATAGTAACTATGAATGGAGGAGATGAAGAATAGAGACAAGAATTAAGGAGTTTTTTTATATATAGATTTTATATTGTAGTTAATTAATTATTTTCATTTTTATTTCACACTAGGATTATTTATTTGTTTCTTTCTAACGAGTCAATCAAAGTAATTAATTATATAAATAAATTTGATTGGTTTGAAAATTAATATATATATATATATATATTAAACTGATTTTATTTATTTTTTTATTTTATTTATTTATGTGTATTGAAATTTATAAATTGATATATTCTTTTTATGAATTTATATATTTTTTTAAAATTGTTGTAATATATATTTTTTATTATAAATTTATTATTGTTGTAAGCTTCAAAACAAACGTATGATAAGATATACATATTCATAATAAATCAATAATAATGTGAAAAAATTGATAATATATATATATATGTATATATTCACATTTTGTTTCACGAAGCATTACTTGATAAACATTGCAAACAACAATATTTTAGAGATCTTCATAATAATGCTACATACTACTAGCAATATTTGCATCTATTGACATTCTTATATAAAAAGTAATAAATATATATCAATCATTATTCTAAAGTTTCACATTTTAATGGTATTATAATACAGTGTATATTTTTAACTTAAAATTTTCATATTGAATATTGTTGGTTGAAATCAGCTTATTTCAAATTATATTTAATAATTTAATAATAATATTTCCTCTATCTTATTCTCATTTTTATATATGGAAAACCTATGGTTTTATTAAAATTTTATATTTTTGTAATTTTATTTATGATCAATTAGTTTTCATTCATTTCTGAATTTATTACTATTAAGTATAATAATAATAATAATAATAATAATAATTAACTATATAATATTTTAATAAATGAATTGTTGATAAGAGAATACGAAAAGATTGAAATTTATAGTAAATGACAACAAATAAAAATCTAAAAAGAAATGAGAAGTTACAAAAAAATTGAAAATATTTTAACTAATGTTATGATTAATTAATATGAAAATAATAAATCAATTTGATTGTGTATTTTATTAACTTTAATGAAATAACTATATAAACAAAATTAATATGGTGTAACTTGTATAGTTAATTACATTTTTTTACTTAAAGGAATAATTTTATCAAAATGATTGAGTTGGCCACTTAACTATAACAAGAAACAGTTAGTTGATGAAATCGAAAAAGTCGAATGGATAATTTATCTAATGTTATATAATTCTATAGTAAAATTATCTAATAATAATAAATTAGTCAAATATGAAATAATCAAATTAAAAAAATGGACTCATATAATTTTTTTACCATTTTTAAAAGTTTACTATTTGACCCAATTATGCAACCCACATTACTAACATAAACACGAATATGAAACACAAACCATATGCACAAAATTTGTATGGCTGCATACAACCAATTTAATGACTAAATTTCCCACGACTCTAATAAAACACCAAAATAAATAAATATATATATATATAATATTAAAGAATAACTGAAAATAAAAAATTATAAGAAGTATTACTGACATGAATATATATATATATATATTTAAAATAAGTCTATTCATTCACATAAAATAAATGGAGTTGCTAAAGTTTTTCTATTGATTATTTAAGTATTCGAGCGGTCTTCTTAAAAATTAGTTTATTTAATATTTTTAGTATATTAAAAAAAAAAACTCAAAATCAACACTAATCCACCGAAAACTATTACATATTTAACAAAGAAAAAATATTTAAATTTTACTTTTTCATTTATATCGTTTAAAATTAGCTTTTAGTGTTCACTTCCTTTTGAATTGTATTTATTCAATTCTAAAATTATACTCCCTATCATTTTATTTTTGTTTTTATACTTTTAATTTAAATTAAATTATTTAATATGAATTTATTAGTTTAAGAATGGAAAATAAATTTTATTCAAAACAAAGACAAGGAATGACAAAATGTTAACAGAAAGATAAAAATATAAAATTAATATATTTTTAAGGACAAATATGTCCCACGACAAGGATAACATAAATATAAAATTAAAAAAATAAAAGGAAAAATTATAAAATATAAGCTTTTTAAACTTTAACTTTAAGTAAATAAACCATCTAAAGTTTATTTAAATTTATAAACTTGTGAAAGTTTCAAATTTAAAAAATGAACCAAATTGACCAACATGCCCTTAAAAACGCGATCAATTTGGTTTATTTTTGAAGTTTTAAACTTTTGAAAGTTTAAAAACTTGAAATAAAGTTTGAACGGCCTATTAAATTAATTAAAAATTTGAAATGGCTAAAAATGAAATCATCCCAAGATAAAATCAACCCCATGAGGTTCTACTACAGTTTTGAATGATTTGAGTTTATTTATTTTAACGGAAATATGAAACTTAAAAGTTGAATTTTACTTGATTATAATTATTCTTAATTTCTCTATCTATTGACAAAGAAGAAAATTATACTTTTATGATTTTAACTAAAAATATAATATTAAATTTTAATATCATTTTATCCTAAAATGAAGTGTTTTTTAACTCTCTATGTTATATATAAATTTTATTATTATAATTATGATCAGAAATAAAATTTTATGTATATTTCTATCTAAAATATAAAAAATATATAAAATAATTATTTAATAATTCATTTAAAAAATAATAAACCCGCGCAACGCGCGGGTCTCTTACCTAGTTAGAGTATATACGATGGATCGAAATTTGAAATTGGTACGAAGGTTAAACTTTCATCTGCTATAGTTAAATTACTATTTAAGTCTCAAATTATTTATTAGTAATTAATAAATTATAACAATAAAGAATTATTATTAATATATTTAAAAGAATAATTTAATTCTAAAATAGTTATAAGTAAACATTAAATAAATAAATGAAAAGGAATTGGACAGTCTCAATTTTTTTAGTATCATAGAATGGGTGGGAATAAAAACATCAAACCGAACCAGACGGTCGAACAGGTTAAATCGGAATCAACCGTCCACATAATTCGCTTTTAATTTAAAATCGTATTTTCAAAAACCGGTTAAATTTGGTTAAAGTCATTTTAATTTTAAAAAAAAATTGAAAAAAAATTAAAGTTTTGATTTATTTTAATTGTATTTGGTTTGTTTGGAATAATTGTTTTATTTTTTGAACGAATTTAAAATTTGAGAATAAATGTATGAATGTTGTTTTCATTTTAAGCCTATTATATAAATATTGTGTTATTTATTTTATTGATAATTAATCCATATTAATAGATTTATTTTTAAGTATGTTCAATTATGATGTTAATTAAAAATATATTTATTTTTAAAATAAAGATAAATTAATTTCACATTTTAATTTTGTAATATATATAAAATAATTATTTTTTAAAAATTAAAAAAATCCGATTCAACCCGTTCGAACCCAAAAAATCCTGAACCCTTCGCGAGACCAGTTTGATGCACAGTCCGATTTTAAAAACATTGGGTGGGATTTGGTTTTGAATCCCAACTCATTACTGCATAGGAGAGAGATGAAGATTTGAACAGTTGAATTTAATGTGTATTCTAGGTGTGCCACACTAATGGTCCAACCCGCCCTTCTTAAAACCCACCACTTAATGTGGTGGGATGAGATAAAGATGGTGTCTTATCAGATGAAATCACATACACGTGATTCGTATAGATGATTTTGTGCGAAAATCAACCCAATCAACACTTCTTGAAACTCTCCCAAAATCACTTAAAAAAAATACACTCTGAAAAAAGAGTTTTGCACATAAGAAAAATAAGAGTTTTTTCTTTCCTTACGACATGTCTTCTATATTCATTTTTGTGGTCGATTTTACCCGATGAATAATTGATGGTAGTTTGTATACTGTGTACCGTAATTATTGTCCGACCGATAACTAGTATTGTATTTCTATCCAAATTCATATTTTAGCTAGAGTATGTATATTTAGGATCACGTACTGTTTTATTAGATGCAATAAGAATATATATCACCAACAAGAAAAATATAAAAGACCAAATTTCTTATGATTTGTGTTTTTCCTACTTATTAATGGTTTGTAATTCCTTACAATTGCACAAATATTTTATTAAAATTTAAAAATATTTTTTTTTTCAAAAACCAAAATTAACTCCAATCAAATTAGATTAATAATTGAATTCAACTTGGAAACATTCCAATTCCATTTGGATTGACAAAACAAAAATCTATCATGATTCAAATTGATTTGAATCGAAAATTTTGAATTTGCATCCATCCGGATAAACCTAGTAATAATTATATAAAAGAGAAAAATTGAACCAATAATATAATAGGTAAAGTAATTTGTAAAACCTTAACCAATATCCAACACTTCCATTAGTCAACTCTTTCCTGAAACTCCAAAAAATAAATTCTACTTTAAACTACATTTAATTGATAAGATCTTGCAACTTCAAATTGGCAAGTCCAAATTAAATAAGATATCAAGCATGTTGATTCAAAAGTCATACTAGATAAAATCAAATGTAATGACTCTTAGATTGGTGGAGGTTAGAGTTCATCTTAATATCTTACTTCGACTCCCTCGACATCGAAGCTTAATTATCCTTCAAAACATTCATCTCCGCTATTATATGTTATTACATTCCTAAATTGTATTACCATTGTCTCCAATATTATGTTTGAAGTTTTATGTATAATTATTTAAATTTTATTTTAGAAGGACTTGATTCACATACTATTTTTCTCAATTTTTGTGATCGACTTGCTTAAAGGTACAATTATTTGTAGGTTGAGGAAAAAGGTATTATCAAAAATATTACACATAGTATTTCTACTGATATGATATATAATATTTTTTTTTTTGTAAATAAAATTTTATATGTCATATCTAGGCATGTCATGCAATATATCTTACTAATATATGGTTTTGGGTGTTAAACCAACATGTTAGTATTTATCTCTACAACTACGTCTCTTCAAAATCAACATATTGTTAATGATGAAATTTTGAATATTGATATCACAATATGTTGATATATTGTAATATTGTGTTTTGAATAATCTCATATTAGTAACTTATTAATTACATAATATTTATATATTTATATAGATTTATAGAGAATAATAAATATATTTTCTTCTACATTATTTTCTACTCTATTTTAAAAGCTTTTATGGTATCAGGGCCTTTTAGAGCATCTCTAATAAGGGACGATTAGAGCATCTCCGGTGGTAGTCCCATATTGGATCCCAACTCTGGGCCCACTCATTGCCATGCCACTCAAGTTGGGATTTTGATATTTTGTCTCCGATGCTAGTCCCAAACTTGTGGCCCAAGTACTTGATAACTACTATTTAATATATTATTTAAATTTTATATTTTGCATAAGTAGGTTATATTTATATATTTTTAATTAAGAAAGAAATTACTTACTTTTTTAATATTTTAAATTTAAATAATATATAATTAAAATAAATATTATATTATTAATAAACACCCTATAAATAACTAATTTTACATCATTAATATCATATTTTTTATATATTAGATAATTTTAATTATGTATTATTTTTAAAAAAATATGCATTTATTTTAAAATTAGTTAAAATCAACATAGTAGAATAAACAACCTCACAAATTTAAGAAACCACATTTTATTAATTTTTTTTAAAGAAAAAGTACATAAAGAAACACAAATGCAATAACATAAAATTGATAATTTAACTCATATTGTGGAATTGCCATATATGCTCCACTAAATCTGCTTGTAGTCGTCGATGTATTTCTCTGTTTCGCAGTTGAATATTAGTTTGAATATACCGTTCATATGGACCAAAAGTTTCCTCCCCCAACTCTGGTTGTGAAATTCCATTTGCAACATCATCATAATAAGATGTCTCACCAAAGTTACCTGCATATGTTTCCCTTTCATCTTCAACAATCATGTTATGCAATATAATGCATGCTCTCATTATTTTGGCAAGTGTTTCCTTTTGCCAAAATCGTGCTGGACCACGTATAATTCCAAATCGAGCTTGTAACACTCCAAATGCTCGCTCAACATCCTTTCGACATCCTTCTTGATATTGTGCAAACAATTTTCGCTTATCTCCCTGTGGTCGAGAAATTGTTTTCACAAACGTTGACCATTCAGGATATATACCATAGTTAGGTAATATCCCATAGAATAGTTATTACCATTCAACGTATAATTAATTTCTGGAGCATGGCCTCGTAGAATATCATCAAACAATGGTGAACGATCTAGCACATTAAGATTGTTATTCGATCCCGCAACGCCAAAAAAAGAATGTCATATCCAGAGATCAGGAGAAGCCGCTGCTTCAAGTACTACAGTTGGAACTCCATGGTGACCACCCAAGTACATACATTTCCAAGCTTTTGGACAATTCTTCCATTGCCAATGCATGCAATCAATACTCCCTAACATGCTTGGAAATCCACGAGCCTCTCCCATTTGTAGTAATCGTTGAATATCATTTTAATTTGGCCTTCGTAGGTATTCAGCCTCAAACAATTGAATAACATCTTCAACAAATTTTTCCAAACACTCAATTGCGATACTTTCTCCAATTCGCACATAATCATCGACAGCATCTGCTGATACACCATATGCTAACATACGTATAGCCACAGTGCATTTTTGCAAAGGAGATAAACTCTTTCTTCCTACCGCATCAGTCGTTTATTGAAAATAAGAATCAAAATTGGAGAGAGAATCTACAATTCGAAGAAATATGTGTCTTTGCATTCGAAACCTTCATCTGAATGTCTCTAACGGATACACCGGATTAGGAGCAAAATAGTCTTTGACGAGTCTTTCATGCCCAGCTTCACGATCTCTATTTCTTGTCCGTCGAGTTCTAGTTGAAGAACCTTCCCCATATATTTCCATGATGAGTTCAAGTTGACGCTCCATTGAATCATCGTACATGAAGTCTACAATCCAATCTTCTGATATATTATGCGGCAAGTTAGAATTTCCAGCCATTACGAGAGAAGAAATTAAATAGTGTGTAAATGTTGTGAGAATTTGAGTCTAAAAAAGATAGATAGTGTGTGTGAATGTTAGTTAACTAACATTCTCTATTTATAAGCAGAGATTAACGGCTAGTTTTCCAACAGCTAGTTTTTAAGAATAATTTTTAAATATATATATATATATATTATATAATTACATTAGAAACTAAAAAATTATAGAGATATTTAATTCCATATATTCCATAAATAAATTTTCATTTTCAAAAATGAAATAATTTTATAATTAATTAAAACAAATCTAGCATATAATCCACCATATTAACACAATAATTTTTGTTTTTTTCAATTTTATCTTTAATTAACATTAATTTATAATTTAATTTATATATTGAATCTAGTCATTTATTTATTTACAAAACTAACCCACAAATAACATAGAACAAGTAAACACCGTGTGTCTAATTTATTGTGCAACACCGTGTGTCTAATTTATTGTGCAACACCGTGTGTCTAGTTTAGTACTTACCACTTATATCGTGCAAAACCGTACATTTAATGCGATCAATATTAATAGGTACTATGTGACACCAAATGTATGAATTTGTTATACAACTCTACAAATTAATATTAAAATAACATAAATAAAATCAATTTAAATAATAAAACTAAAATAATTAAAAGTTAATTATTTTTTCATTAAACTTATAAATTAGAAAATTCAATAACATCAAATATTAAAACAAAATACATAAAAATATTTAAAATGAAAAATAAAAATTACATGAAAATAAAAAAAAAGTACAATAATAATATAGAAATATGAAATGTCCTAATTATAAAGAGTACTTGACTTTAATTTTTGCTAAGAGTTGGAGATGAATTTCTTTTTGTTCCTCGCTCATGTATGTCATGTCCTTATAAAGAATTTGCATGTCTATTTCTTTTTCCTTAATTTCATTCCATCGCTCCAATGCTGCAATTTTAGATTTATTATCTAATTTCAAAGTTTCCAAATGCACTTTCAATGAGCCTCCATCCTCATTTTTTTTTTAGATTTTCCTCTCCCTTTTCTCTTTGCTGCTTTTATGCCTTGGGGACGATCTGGATATTGAGCTTCAGTATCTTCAGCAGCGGGCCTTTCTGTATTTGCAGATGATGAATATGATCCAGAAGCACTTAACTTAGTTCTTTTACTACCTCCACTTTGATCCACTTGACTTTTCCATTTTTGTTCCCTACGAAGCTCATGCCAATGTTGGACAAAAAGACATTTAGTCAATTTTGCTTTAACTTTGTAAATCTCAATTGCCATTTGCATTATATCATCATTGTTCTAACCATTTTTTGCATTTCTTGTCGCTTCATCAAAAGCAGCACCAAATTTCTGAACCCCGTGTTAATTCTGTGCCATCATTTCTTCATTGCAATTAATCCTTTTTTGATCAATTCAGGATTACTTTCCTCGTAATATTCTTGAATTCGGCTCCAAAAAGTAGCAGCCTTTTGATCAGTTCCGACCAAAGGATCTTTTGAAATATTTAACCAAGCGCTTATTAGGAGTTTATCCTCCTCCCAACGCCATTGGCTATTATCATATTCATCTACTGCATCCGCTTCATTGTTTAGATCGATAGATTCTAAACCTTCATGATTAAAGAATTGAGAAGGTGGTGAACTCGGATCTAAATTGATAAGTGTTTGTGGAGATGATTGAGATGAGCCTCCAACACCTACACATCTTCTTGATCCTAATTGATTCTCAAACTGGTAATATGGTGTATCCATAATGTTAGGAGGTTGGTTCATGACACTTGAGAATGGGCGTAAATTTACTTGCCGATTTTGATTGTGGTGGTAAAAATACCTCTGAAAATCTAAGCTTTGAATGTTAGGGGAATGTGGATATGAAAAATTGTTTGACATTTGAAAAGTGGGGATTTGATTTTGTGAATTTGGACGTGGTGGATTTGGATGGGGAGGATAATTGGAATTTGGTTGATAGTTGAAATATTGATTATGGTTATTTTGGTTTGGATCCATATCTCTTTAATAAAGATTGAGAATTTGTGTATGTAGTAGATGAAAAAAATGGGTATTTGATAGTAATTTTAAAGAAAATTTGGATGAATAAATGGTAGATGAGTGAAAGGGTGAATTAGTATTTATAGTATTTTTTTATTTATCTTTTTATTAAATTAAATATACTTTTTGTTTTTACCGTTGATCAACGGTCAAAAAAAAAAAAAACTAATATTACCGTTACAATGAAAAATCAAGTAAACATGTCATAAATAGTTAAACATGAAAATAGGAATGCTTGTAATAATAATCCAATATAAAAAAAATAAAAACACTTAAATAATAAATAAATTCAAATGTCTAACGGTAATAAAATAGGTTTTTTATTTATATTTTTTATTAAAAAATTAAAAGATTAATCAGGTTTGAAAAGTCAAAAATAGCTGCTATATTTTATTTGAGAAAAAAATAGAAGATGAAAGAGAAATATTAAAATAATCTAACTTGGGTCGTCCCATGGCAGTGGGACGGTCCCAGCTTTTGCAATTCACTCCAATGCAAACTGAGTCCCACCTTGATGCCATGTAGGAAAGAGATGGTCAGTTGGGACTCAAATTTTGCTGCATTGGAGATGCTCTTAGAGTCCCAATTTTGCTAAATCTCTAACACCCCCATTTGTAATTGGTTGGTTTTTTTATTAAAATTTTATTTCTCTCTCTTTGCCCCTCTGAGTAGGAACGACGGACAACTCTTATTCTGCATTTTCAAATTGTTCACCTATTAAAAAACTATTAAAAAATTATATAATGACTAAATTATAATATTTTTATCTTCTCCCTACATAATTGCCTATTATTTCTTATTATTTTAATTTATTATATTTTTATTTTATAAATTAAATTATTATTGAATGATATATTCTTGTCATCTGATAAATTGGGACGAGAGTTATCCTACTATACTGGTGATGCTTTTAGCTAATTAGACTTTCATTTGATCTTTTTCATTTATGGAATCCTCAAGTACAAGCATGGTTCATTCTTTTGGAAACCACTTAGTAACTATCAATGTTTCACAATTTCCTCTCAAACTCACATTTCGAGATTACCCTACAAAGCATGCTTAAATTACTCTAATTTTTTGTGGTATTAATGTTAGCTAAGGGATACAACCAATGGCCTGATATTAATATAGTAACACGTTTAGCCTTATTCTTAAATATGCAATGATTCATGTGATGCTTACTCTTTTTATTACTCATAGATGACCTATTTTACAGTTGGATGTTAGTAATGCTTTTCTTTATGATCTTTTATAAGAAGATGTCTACAAAAGAAACCTTCTAGTTATGTAGATAAATCTCACCCGGATTATGTTCGTAAGTTAGTTAAGACATTATATAGGCTCAACCAAGCTTCCTTGTCCTAGATTTCAGACTAGTCATGATTTTACTCTTAAGTATGATTTCATGCAATTTTATAGTTATCATTCTCTTTTACTTTTCGGTAAGTTGTCATCACTTATTGTTTTAGTCTACATGGATAATCTTATTTCGACAAGCAGCAAAAAGGTCTTATTTATAATTTCATTAGTGCATTTCCCTTAACGATCAATCCCCTTTGCGTCTATTTCTAGGAATTAATATGCATGCTACCCCTATGGTTTTTTTTTCTACCACAACATCACTATATTCAACTTCAAACTCATCACAAGATTATGTCAAACTATTTTTTTTACACCTATTGACTCTACATTATCATTCTTTCATGATGATTTATCTAAATTTTTAATTGAAGTCTCTTTGTATGGAAAAATGGTTGGCTCTCTACAATATCTCACTTATACTCATCAAGATATCACTTATATTGTTAGCAAATAATCTAAATTCACGTATTAGCCCTCCAGTCATATTGGAAGGCTTTAAAATGCTTAATGTTTTACTCATACTACTATCTATTTTAGGCCACCAATGACAACACTCCTATTGGGTTTTCTCTCGAGAAAAAGTTCCATAGCTTAGGCACCCTTCAAGCTCTTGTCTAGGGACGCATCTTTCGATCTCTCTGGCCTTTTTTAGTCAGTTGAGAAGGAACAGAACCGAAACTTGAAGGTCTCGGTCTTGTGGCTTAAGATCTAGGATATGGTCGATCAAATCCTAACAATTTGAGCCTACAGAA
This sequence comes from Cardiospermum halicacabum, assembly GCA_031304145.1. Classification (NCBI taxonomy): domain Eukaryota; kingdom Viridiplantae; phylum Streptophyta; class Magnoliopsida; order Sapindales; family Sapindaceae; genus Cardiospermum; species Cardiospermum halicacabum. Next base: position 26,847,197 of record CM062393.1, on the reverse strand, counting down.
TAATTATGCTTGTCATACTCTATTGCATAAAAACAAAGAAATTAGCTAATATTCTACGTGAAAAATATGATCAAAAAATGTTCCAAACTAAAGGTTGCTCTCATACTCAGATCGAGAGTCCACTTGAATGGAATATCTCTATCATCATCGTGCCAGTTTCCTAACACAAAGAGATACCTCTATTTGCACCCTTATTTGCAAGTGGAAGGGTTAAAATGGTCAAACAGACTCGGAATGACATTACAAGTTGACTCGGCCGCGGTCTACTGTCATCTTTTGCAAGAAATAAGTCGCATAGATGTATTTGACTTAGAAAGAAATCCCTAACCCCATAGTAATAATATTAAATGCTTGAAGCACTCTCATTGTGTTCAGGTTAACTTGGCTTGGATCCATTTCTTGTCGTTTACAAAACCTTTTGAGCTTCCCTCAGAGTGGAAAATTTAAGCCCTCAGCTCACTAATATCATATATGTGTGTCCATCCCTCAATAACCCAGTCAGTGCGCTCCTCTTCCTTTGGAGCTCGAATTAGAATGTTATCCGAAATCTTGTGTGTTAACTTATCGTACCAAGATCTTCAGCATCAATTCTTGATGGATAACCCTTTGGAATCCCTAATGGATAAGTCGCTATGCAAAAAATTATCTCTCGGTCGAAGGTCTCATCAACTACTCAAAGCATTATTTCGGCCGACCTTATTACATCTTTAACCACTCTTTGATACTACTTCTACAGCTTCACCATTGTCATTGGACAAAGGCTAACTACAGGACCGTTCTTCGGACTCTAAAATTGGAGTAGTCATCATGTCTGGACAGGTAGTCACCCATCATCTCTTGGATGCCTGATTAAATGTCTCCCCTGATGTACCAAATTAGAAAAATCAAATAGTCACGCCAAAATTTTAATTTCACTAGATCAAAAAATCTATTTTTGGTCAAAAATCTCCAAAAAAAAAATGTTCAGAAAACTCAAATTTGTTAACCTAAAAAGCCTAAGATCCAATTTTTCAACTTAAAAATCTCATCTTTTTCCTAACTGCTCATCTTCTCTTAAAAGTTACAGGAGTTCTATTCATTTCAGGAAAAATGAAATTGTTCTACCAATTTGATTTTAGGAGAGAAAGAGCAAATGTGTGGAAAAAAAATAGGGGATCAACCTATTTATAGGTGTGAGTCGGTGAATGGATGAAACTTCTCTGAAAAGTTTCTCCATGTGACAGTATCTAAAAGGAGATTTTTTCTCATGTGAGACATGTGGTCACAACGGTTATGAATACGACGTGATATAATATAACTCAACCAACTCGTGTGTGGCTTTACTGCCATTCATCCGCTCATATTGCATTTGCCCAAATGAATGAGAAAATCTATAGAGGGCTGTTTCCAAGCAAACCGGTCTATCAAATAACGTCTTGGTCCATGCCTATAAAAATCAGGTTAAAGTCCATTCATCCAAATGGTCTATGAGGCCTACATTTCATCTGATTGCTTTTAAATTTCAAGAGTCACGGTCAGAGGAGATCTCATATTCTGCGGAGATTATTTCCCGAAGAGATTAGTAGTTCTAACTAGTGTCCACCTAAAATAAAAGAATTATAAATCTCCAAAATAATTTATAGGAATATCGTAAACAAAGCCATTGCGACACCTATCAAATGAGTAATTCCCCATCTAGGAGCTACTTTACCATTTTTTGAATTCAACATTTTCAATAAATCTTCTACAACTATTCATCTTAGACCAGATCTAGAACTTGCCACAACTATTTGTGTAGCCATAAATTCAATTTTTTTATAAATTGAGATTTATTGACTTTATATACCATTTTGTTGTAAATAAACAATCTTATTAAAGATCTTACCTTCACCTCCTATCATCAAATTACACTTACAGAAACTCTGCCAAAATTTATCCTCAAACTGCTTTCAAGTTTAACTCTACACTTCAATGATTTACTCTGATTCTAATCACTGACTCCGGTTGGTATCCTTTGAGTCTAACACAACCTAACACAAACCCTTATAAATAACTAGCTTTTTAAAATAAATCTTTATCAATAATAAAAATGAGAATCAAATTAACATCGCTCATTCTCCTAGCAATATTAGTAGCATTATATTTACTTGGATCAATAACACTAAGAAAAGCATGTGCCAATGAAATTCAAATCATCAACATAGCATTCCTGTATAACTTTGAGAATGATAAAACTCCACAAATTAACTTTTCTCGATAATGCAGCCTATCATCTAATAATTGTAAATCATTCATAATTATCCAATGGCCAACATCACATATCTCACCTCATATCCCCATCTCACTAATATCGTTTCCTCTACTAACTAAATAAGAACCTTAGATTTAGAAACCACGAAAAAGGTAATTTTGTACCAAAAATCTCTACACTCTTTACACTCGATATTAGTTATCTATATATAAAGCGAAACTCTCAGCGGGCTCTATAAAAATAGTGTTACAGTGCTGAGAGTTCCTGTTAGGTTGAAAAAAGGAAAAATAGGAGGTTTTGAAATTTGAATATATTACCAATTAAAAAGATACATGTGTCTTGTAACGTCAGGCCCCCGCCCCCGGATAACCCAAGGCGCAGTGGCAGGGCATCACCTGATCACATAACTGGTCTTAAGGCTGACCACTAGCCTCACAGACCACCACTACGCTTTTCAGCATGCTTTGTTCTCACTCGCATGCTTTCCGAGGAAACTTCCTAGAAGGTCACTATCCTAAGATTGACAAATCACACTCTTTCTATCTTCTATTCTTCTGTTTTAGAAAGAAAAAATATTAAAGTCGACGAATCAGAAAACAAAGCTAGCTATTAAAATCAAATTTCTCATTTCTCTTGGAATTGCAACGTGGTCTCTAGCAAAACTCGAAAAACCCAGGATGATTGGAGCCATTATCATTCATAACAATGCAAAGAAATGGAGAAAGTCATTAATAAATTGAAGATCTTGCTCGAGCATCTCAGACCTTACAATTCATCTTTTTACAACTGTGAGTCTTTGCTTTCTGTAAGTCTTTCTGATTAAAAGTTAACTCCTTATCTTTATCATTTGATTTTGATTTTGGACATTGAATCGATTAGTGATTTATTTTTTTTAGTTTTTATTCAAGGCTATATGATAGTGTGATTGTTGTGATAAAGTATACAGATTGCCCTAGTAAATCCAAGATGGGAGGGTCTAAGGACACTTATGCTTATGATTTGCTTGCTCCTATTTTGAAGGAATTTTTCTATGTGTTGATTTTGATGATTGAAAGATGGGATGAAAATGGGTTTGTGTATATAAATTGGGGTATATTTTGTTATTGCAGGCAACGATTGAAATGACCAACTTGAATCCTTGTGAAGTTAGGTATTGTTGTGGTACTATAATAGTGCTTGAGTCTCAAAGAGACGGTAAATGTAAAATGGCTACTGGTTGATGTCTCTTTTTAATGGTTTTATTTTCTTTTGTATGTTTGATATATTTGTTATTTAGTTCGAATTCTAGTTTTTTTAACGTTTGAGATATATATACCACATTATCATTCCTCTATCTTTTGTTTTTTTTTTTTTTTTTTAATTTCATCATTTTTAAAATCTTTGCACAATCCACTAGAGATCAAACAAAAACCCCATTTGTGCACTCCATTCACTTATTCATATGCTGATTTATTCTTTCTTTTTCAATTTAGATGAGTTTCACGTTCTTGACATTTAGTATATTCATCGTCTGCCCCTTTCATGACCGGTAAAATTTGCATTCTTCTCTTCTCTATATTTAAGGTTATTATTCCTGTCTCTTTTCTCTTATGTTTATCTTTTTCGCCTTCTGTAGTTTATGGATTTTTTAGGATTGAAAAAATGATGACAACAACACCATCAGTAGGATAGAAACTATTTCACGTTCTGATGGTGTTATTCACAGACTTATCAACTGAAAACACGTTCTATATTGACAGGCAATATTCATCTAGACTTGAGGCGATTTTCTAATGTTATTTGAGATTTTGTTTTGTATTTAATATTTTGATTATGTTATCAATCGGTATCGATCTGATGATGGTTTAAGGATATGAAAATTGTTAATTCTCTATTGTTGTTCTTCGAAAATGATGTTACTATTGCTGGTTCTGCTCCCAGATTCTTATGGTTCCTCTAACCTATTCATTCAAGGAATTGATTTAAAGGAGTTGGTAAATGTTTATTTATTTTATTGTATTAGATTTTAAGATTCTTAACTTTTTTTCAATTTACATATTTTTATATGGTATTGTGATTTTTATTATTTATGCTTGGATGGAATATAGTCTGGTTATCATCTGAGTCGTGGTTATGGATCAGGAGTAAATAGCTGGATCGTTCACTTAGAGATCTAAAACAGACTTTCTTGTTTCTTCTAATAACAAAGTTGTTGATTCTAAATTTTTGTCTGCTATAGGGTTGGCTGATGTGATACTATTAGGAATTGTGTTTAATGCAAAATTGATCGCTTTGAATTTTAAGAGTTTATGGAAAAGCAATTGGCGTTTATTGGGATATTGAGTGGCAAAGCAAAGAAAACTAGGTTTCGATTGATTTATTTGAATACATTATAATTAAGTTGATTAATAAGTTATCTGAGTTTTATTTGTTGAATTAGAGAATTTAGAATGCAGTTCTTAATATGTGTTGAAATAGATCGGATAAGCTCTTAATTTATTTTTTTAAGTCGATGAATGTGTATGATGTTAATTTCTAGGGAGAACAATTGGTTGTTTCGTGTTTCTTTGAGAAGACTATAATTCAAAAAAAATATCTAATTTTGATAGATTGCTATAAATAAAATGTGGAGATTTGTTACATCCACTCCAAATTCATAAATTACATGTATTATTCAGAACAATTTTTTTATAAAAAAAGTAGAGAATTTGTTTAGGGTTTGATTGGTTTTAAATCTCTTTGACATTTTTCCAATGAAAGTTACATTCTTTTATCTGTTTTATCATCTTAACTAACCAATTAAAAATAACCTCCTTCTTTATTTTCACATGACAGTGGAGTTGAAGTTATGCTTTGGGTTGCACACAAGGTGTTTGAGAAATTGACTATGAGAAGATTCTCTTTATTACTTTGTACTATAGCACTAAGCAGCACAAAAGCTCTGGGCTCCCAAGATTCTTGGTTTAATAAAGTTTTGAAATTTGTAATTTTTTTTTCTTCAATTTGTTCATTTTAAAAGTATATATTGTGTTTGCTTAGAGGGTTTATTGGTTTTGGCATACCTTTAGGTTTGATTGATAAGTTATTTCAGTTTGATTAGTTGAATAAGAGAATCTAGAATGAAGTTCTAAGTATATGTTAGAAGTCGATTGGATAAACTTTATAACTCTTTTTTACTAATGAATGTGTATAATGTTGTTAATTTTTAGACGAAATAATGGGTTGATCAATGGGTTCCATTTCATTTTCTACGGCTGAATAATAATTGAAACACATTCTTATTGGAAAATATTGATTATTATTATTATTATTATTATTTATTTTAATTGCTTGTGGGTTGTTCTAGTGTTCTATTGATTTTGAAATTTAAATTTTGAAATTCAGACTGGATTAAATTTATTTATTTTTTTGATGATTTGAATATCATATTTTTATTTTTGTGGTTGAATTTCTGCAAGATACATTTAATGTTAATAAGTGAAAATGATAGTTGGATTTTTAAATAAATAAAAAGAATAGTAAAAGATAACAAATAAAAAGGATAGCAGATAAATTATAAAAAATAGAAAAGATTAGTAAAAATTTCAATAAGTAATAAAAAAAATATCATAAATAGAAAATAAAAATGATAATAAATAAATTATAAAAAGAATATTAAAAATAAAAAAATAAAACAATCACACATAAAAAAATTAATAATTAAAAATAGTAAAAATAATGATGAATGAATTGACATAGACCTGATAAAATGATAGGTGAGTGACTTACGACGTAATAAGTGTAAATTACCATAATGTCCCGCCAAGACAAATCACCGCTAGCCCAAACGAGTATTTTTCATTTAACAAAGTCAAAGTTTTGACCTAACACTGGTAATCATTTCTGTAACATTTTGAAAAATTTATGTAACTCTAAAATTAAAAAACTCAATACATTTGTCACTAACTCTCTCAGTAATTTTGCCGATACAATACCTAGTCTCATTCTATCCATTTTTATAATCTAATACTAGTGGACATTAATAGTAGTTACTTGTCAATATTAATATTGACAGGAAAATTTTATCACGATAAATTTGTTACCGATGCTTATTTTAATTTTTTTTACCGTGAAGAAAATTGAATTCACTCTACATTAAATTCAGTATTTAATTTTTAATTTATAAAATTATTAATGTTAATTTAAATGTTTGGTTTAATTGTAATTTTAATTAAAACAATTATTTTCAGTTGATTATTTGCATTTGGTAGGGAGTCTACCGAGTACCAAACTCTTTTATATTTATTTAAATTTATTTTTATTTATTCAACTCAAATTAATTGCATCTTTACTCAATTTATTTTGTAATAAAAGATTTTTGAAATAATAAATTTGAAAGCAGAATAGCCATCATTATATTTTAAAATTATTAATATATTAGAATTTTGAATAATATAATGTATTAATTTATTATATTTTTTATAACATAAAAGTAGGAATAAGCATATACCTGCTTTACTATTCCCTTTTCAAATTTGATTTTGAGTTCTTAAGATTTTAAGACAAGAAGAGAGAATGAATTATAACTAATAGAAGACAATATTGCCTATTCGAATTGTAAAGTTCCGATTTGTGGCTAAATAATTTAGTTGTTTCGAACTGAATTTGATTTTTGAGTTTATGAATATTTTTTTGTGATGTTTGAATCATTTATGATTAATGATTGTGATACAATGTTCAATGGATTATTAAGAGAATGTTTATCAATATTTTAATGGTCATTCGTCCAAACAATAGCAAAATCGAAGTCGAACGAGGAAACGAACGGAGGTGCACGACATTGTAGGTGCTGGCGACATAGCCTCTTGTAGCCAGCTATGTCACCAACACACGAATCCAAGCAAAAGCGATGGTCACGACACTATAGGTACTAGTGACATAGGTTTTATGTCGCTAGCCATGTTGCCAATTATCATCTCAAGTGTTTCAAATGACCAACGTGCTGCACCCTCTGGCGACGTAAGCCCTAGGACGCCAGTTTTTCCGCCAGAGAGCATAATAGGTCAATTTCAACTTAAATCCATTGAATTTCATTCATTCTATTCACTTCTCTGAAGTTCTCTTATTGCACGACTGATTTCGCTCTCGCATCCCTCGTTACCTCTTCATCAGCGTGACTCCGGTAAGTATATCTATCAACCCTAGATTGTTCTTCCATTTTCGCAAGCATGATCTTAATGGTTATTGAGGCTAGATATTGATGCTTTAGGGTTGATTGTCAATTGAGATTGGTTAGGATTTGGGTGGAAATCCTAGTTTGTTGTATGGTTGAAATCTTGGTTTGTATTGGGTTTTGCATAATAATCGCTAGTGTTCCCATTCCTTGGTCATTAGATCGTCGATTTCTAAGTGATAAAAATAGGTTTTCCATTCGCGCGCCAAGTGTTTGATAAAAGGTTTAAACGAATTATTGTTCCTTGTTAGGCAAAGCGGACGGTGCCAAGGATCGTACCGGTGACGCTTAGCTTACCGTGGACGGAAGAAAGGTTAGCACCCAGTTTATGCTCCATAGTGGTTGATGTATGTTTATTGAGTTGTGCATTAAAATGACTAATAACTTTTCCACTTGAGTTATTAAATGGTACTATTAGATAATGACAATGTAATATGATGGTGATTTGCTGCTATATATATATATATATATATATATATATATATGCCTATAAGTACATGCAATGTTAGACTTAGATTTTAGTTAGTTAGAGCCGGAGATAATTGGATAAGATACTAGTAAAGTACCCGATATTGATGATTGAAAGCCAATGAATGTTGAATTGTTCTAATGGATGCTAAATGGTCTTATGTGCATTATATCACCTAAATTAATTAACTAATGATTGCCCTAGTCGTGGTTGAAATAGTGATTGAATAACATGTCATTAGGGGTACCTGAGAACTCTCAACCTATTGGAAACATAGGTTTTATAGTTTAGCTAACCACTATTGGAACTGAGTGACGACACTTATTGGGTGTGACGGTACCACTGTCTACGAGCATATTGTATTATGGTCTTTGGACCTAATTAATGTAATCCTAAGATAGTTGTCCATCCCGAGGGAGAATAAACAACGTTACAGATTTCGGTATTAAGACCTTATTGTGTGTCTTTGGCCTAACTGATGGCTTCGGCCTAATTAATCTTGTTTCATTATCGATACTAGATTAGAGGCAGTCTATAACAATTGAAAACTATTAATGTGAATGCAATTGATTGATGATTGTAATGCACAGAACTGTATGTTTGGGGATTCTAAATGACTAATAATGTACTTATCTAGACAATAGGTAATGATCACATGCATACGAATTAGCGCAACTAGAATCTTGATAAATAAATTAATATTAAACTCTTATTGTAAAGGCTACACGATTGGGTGGGTTTGTCTTCTCACATATTTGGTTGATGGTTTAAGTGCATTTATATGCCACTTCATAATTGTATGATTAAATAGACGCATTTGTATGTGATTGTTCGAGTGTGAGTTGTTAACTAGACATCGACAGTCTAACATTGTTTCTTTTTCCTTTTTCTTGTCTCTTCTATTGAAATGTGAAACAAGTGATCGAGCAGATTAAAAGTCTCCGCATAACATTTAAAGCATGTCAAGTTTTCATGATTTTTGAAACTATATCTAGAATTGTTATTTATGTTTTTGACTATTTTTCAAGGGATTGTAAACCATATTGGTATTTCAATTTATGTTGTTTTGAAACAATTATTTTGGGATTTGTATACTATTTTAATATTTCAAGTTTATGATGATTGAACAGTTTATTATGAATGTGTATCCTATTGTTTGGACAATTATTATGAATTGTGAAACATGTTCTTGATTTTATTTTATAATCGAACTATTTCAATTTTATGTTTATTTCCACATTAATAGTATTGAATGAATATAATGTGGCGTTCCGGTCTTCAATTGCAGTTTCGCTAGTCAGGGGTTAGGCGTTACACAAATAAGCTGGATTAAATCCAAATATTTGCCTGTTGAATGCAAAATTTACGATGAACCCTTCTTCCACTAGCGCCCAACGCAACAACACCAATTTGCCTTCAATTTTCTCAAATCCGAGCACGAAGGGTCACTGATGAGCTCCGCTTACCACCGTGGGCCGAACAACATCAAGAATATAACATAGACGACAAACTTAAACATCAATATATTTTGTTCATGAATGAAGCACAAATGAAATAAAACATTAGAAAGAAAAAAAAATAATACAAAAATGATAAAAATAGAAATCAAATAAGTAATACAAATATTAATATCAAATTACTATTCTAACAATCGATAGCGATATTTTAACCATCGATAATATTATTTTTAGTCTCGCAAACTATGACACGACAACATAGTCTAAAGGTAGAGGGGATATTTTCAATCTCACAAACTACGCATCCACGATCACAGAGTCTAGAGGTAGAAGAGGTTGGCTCTGACTGAAGAATTGAATAGATCAGGTGAATGAAAATACAAAATATTGAGAGAAAAATCATGAGCAGATGAAGATGAAAAATAGAATAGTTAAAGAAGAGGGTTTTGACTGATGTTAGAAGTTTTTGTTGAAAGTTGAGCTTAATTTAGTCATAAACTTTGTCGATGAATGATACTCTATTTAAGAGAAAAACTCACGTTGGCTAAAGGATGAGATAGTGCAATTATAAAATCATATGGGTCATAATTTTTGTTCAATATATAAATTTTAAAAAAAGGGCAATAATATCTATAGTAATGTTTAAAAAAAGGGGGATTGTTATTTCACACACCCAAATTACTATGGGTAACATTTTTTTTTTCCAATTTTATCCTTTTAATAATTTATTAATTACATTTAAAAACTTTATTTTTTTTAAAAAATAATACTTTAAAAATTATAAAATTTTACAATTATAATTAAATCTAAATTTTTTATAATAAAATAAAATTATTTTATTTTAAAAAATAATAAAAATTAATATAATATTTTTAAATAAATAAAAAATACTAATATAAAAATAAATTGATCTTAATAAATATATCAATTTGTTATATTAAAATTAGTTAAATGTGTTAATTTGGGTTACGATACTACTAGTCGGCATGATACAAATTTATTTATTATGGATTTTAATTAAAATAAATGGATTCAACGGATCAACTCGTCAATCCGCTTAAATTAAAATAAATGAGTAAATCCGCTTATTAAATAGGTTGAATTCATATTGGATCAATAATATATTTCAACCCGAATTGTCACCTCTAAAATTAGTTAAGTCATTTAAATATTAGTTAAGATAATTAAAAATTTAATTATTAAAATTTAATTAAATTAAAAAATATTTAGAGTAATTATTTAAAAATATCAAGGACAATTTAGGAAGATCTATGTTAGTTTTAGTAATTTAGGTGTGAGAAATAGCAACCATGAAAAAAATGATGAAAATAATTTTTTGATATTATTTTTAAAGTAAGAATATTCTTTAACATAAAAAATAAAGAAGATAAAATTAGAATTAATATAAATAATAACATTATATATTAACTTAAATATATTAAATTTGAACTAAATTGAAAAAAAAAATCTAAGATATCAATTTAAGGGAGTAATATATTTAAATAATAATGTAAAATATCTATTCCCCATCATTTATCAATGAATATATATTTATATTAATTTTAATTACTTAGATTAAAAACCACTTGTTAAAAAATTATTTATTTTAAAATTTTAATTAAAAATCATTAAGTAAATATAAATAAATTTTTTAAAAATAATAAATATATTTATGCATCATTTTAAAAATTAGAAATAACAGTAATATATATATATATATATTACTATTTTTACTAAAAGAAATTTTAATGTGGTAAATAAAAATTATATTTTAGTTTTTAATGCTTAAAAATAAATTAAGTATAATAAATATTTTAAAACAATATATAAATTTCACTAATTTTACAATTCATATTTATACTATTTTAAATTTAGAATTTTAGTAAAATTATGAAGTTTGTATCCGAGATATAAATAGTATTTATAAATTATATTGGAGATAATTTAAAGTTTAATAGTATTTATAAATTTTATTAAACTAATTTTATAGATATAAACAATTTCAATATATAATTTATATTAAATTTAAAATTATTATTATATTATATTTAGTTAAAGTGAAAAATTAGACTTTATAAACTTTTTTTTTTTCTTCTTAGTTTTAGATCAATCCTAAATTTTTTACACTTTTAAACTTTTTTATAAAAAATTATAAAACTAAACATAAAAACAAAAATTACAAAAATGAGCTTATCTGTATGTACTACCGGGAAATATGCAAAATTGAATTTGCTTCCCAGTGTGTAATACCGCAAAGTCAGAATTTTTTTCCTAGTGCTACACACCAGGAAGCATCCAAAATTCAAGCTTGCTTCTTGGTGTGTAGTACCGGGAAGCAAATTTTGACTTCCAGATATTAAACGTCGGGAAGCAGACTTGATTTTTGTTTGTTTCCTTGTGTGTAATACCAGGAAGCTGCTTGATATTTTTTTAGTATTTAAGAGTAAAATGATCATTTTGGTCTATCTTTTTTGCAAATAAATTTTTAAAAAAGTTAGTTTTGTAAAAATTGTAATGTCGGTCTAAAATATAATTTTTTTTTAATAAAAAGCTCAAAAGTGCAAATTACCTTCTGATATAAAATTACATAAAATGGACCAAACAAAGTTTGTAATTTCAAAACTAAACCAACAAAACTTTATTTCTATTTTTGAACCATCAAAACTTTGATTTTAAAAAATAAACCTTTACATCTTCATAAATCCTTTTCACAGACCACCTTCACATCTTCACAGATAAGTGTAAAAGGTCTTCACAAAAGGATAAAATGGTAATTTAGTTCATTTTTTAAAGATGAAAGTTTGAAAGATTATTTTTATAAAATTTTGAAAGTTGGACTATATAATGTAAATAAAATTTATAAAATAACAAAAATAAAAATAACCCATGATCTAAATAAAAAAACTAAATAACATAGCGGGCGAGCACGGGGCAGGGCGGGTTGAGGTAAGACACAAACCAGATTTGGATTTGCCCGGCCTTATATGCGGGACAAGACGGGGTGACTTATACCTAACTCATTTCATGTACAGGGCAGGTCGAGTCAGATCAGGACACTTAGGGTCGGGGCAAGTCAGGTCTTGAAAAAAAGAAGAAATCTCATATTAAAATGAAATCAAATTAGAATATATATATATATATATTAAAAAAAAATAACATTCATCATACTAAAAATATGTTTTGGCATCTGACTTTATAATAATAGTTAGATTAACGTTTCAAACGGCAGTGGCAATTAGTTATTAAATTAAATTTAAGAACGGTTTGAATTAAATATTTAGTATTAATATTAACTTTTAAAATAACGGTTAAATGTAAAATTAGAAAAAAAATTACGGAATTAAATGTAATTTAAATGATAAAGATTTAATTAATTTTAAATATAAAATTAATAAAATAAATTACATTTATTATTAGAATTGAAAATTATTTTAATAATTTTCACCTAAAAATTTGTTACCGAATACTCTAAAAATAAAATTTCAAAATTTAAACATTATAAATTTGGTACCAAATATATCGAGTAAATCGTATTAAAATGTTTAAAAAAAATATTTAATTTAAATAAATTTTTAATGGCATTACTATTTAAAGATAAAATTAGAATATACTATTCTATTTTATTTTATTAACTTTTTAACCATATGGATCACACCAAATTTCATTTCCGAAACTGCCAAATAAATGAGATCAACCAAATTTATTACTTAGACTTGGAATAAGGAATGTAAATAAAATTTTATAGGTTTAAATACCTACCAAAAATACATCTAAAATAATTGAAAGTTACCTCTGATGACCAATGCTATGTCCTCCTCTACCCACTCTCATTTGCATGCTTCAACTCCAGCCCACATTGCCTTTAAATATTTCACCCTTCATAACAAATCACAAACAACAATGTATTACCCATCTCCCAAGCTCTCTGTCTCACTACTTTTCCTCTTCATTACCTCGCTTCCATACCACTCAAACTCATCTTCCATTGAAGACAGCTTCCTCCAATGTCTTTCAAACCAATCCCAATCCCAGTACCAAATGTCCGAAGCCATATACACTCCTAGCAACGCTTCATTTCTATCAATTCTACAATCCCACATACGAAACCTCAGAATCGAAACACCCACAACACTTAAACCACTCGCAATCGTAGCAGCCAAACACGAATCCCATGTACAAACAACAATCCTCTGCGCCAAAAGACACGGATTACAATTAAGAATCAGAAGCGGTGGACACGACTACGATGGTCTCTCGTACGTATCAACAGTCCCATTTGTCATTCTCGACATGTTCAATCTTCATTCAATCGACATCAACATGACAGATAAAACCGCTTGGGCTCAAGCCGGCGCAACAACAGGGGAGCTTTATTATAGAATAGCAGAGAAAACCAAACTCCACGGCTTCCCTGCCGGTGTCTGTACAACACTGGGTGTTGGTGGACATTTCACAGGAGGTGGATACGGTAACATGATGAGAAAATACGGGCTCTCGGTAGATAATATCGAAGATGCATTAGCGGTAGATGTTAATGGGAAAATCTTAAACAGAGAATCGATGGGTGAAGATCTGTTTTGGGCTATTAGAGGCGGTGGTGCTGCTAGTTTCTGCGTTGTTTTAGCTTGGAAGATTAAGTTGGTCGATGTACCGGAGAAAGTTACAGTTTTTAAATTAGATCGGACTATAGAGGAAAATGGAACCGATCTTGTATATAAGTGGCAACAAATAACGGATAAAATCGACGAAAATGTTTTCATCAGAGTGATGTTGAATCCGGTGAATAAAACAGAGCAAAGTAGTGAAAAGACTATTAAAGCCACTTTTGTCGGAATGTACTTAGGAAACAAAACAAGTCTGATTCAGTTGTTGAAAGAGGGTTTCAACGAACTCGGATTACAAGACAAAGATTGTCTCGAAATGAGATGGGTGGAATCTGTGTTGTTCTGGATGGATCTTCCTGTCGGAACACCAATTGATTATCTGCTTCAAACAATCCCAAAATCGAATATTTACTTAAAACGTAAATCAGATTACGTCAAAAAGCCAATTTCGAAACGAGAATTGGAGTCAATATGGAAGAAGATGATTGATATAGGTGACGTGGCAATGTATTGGAATCCGTACGGTGGGAGAATGAGTGAGATTAAAGAGGATGCGACACCGTTTCCGCATAGAGGTGGAAACTTGTTCAATATTCAATATTCGGCGAATTGGTTTGAAGGTGGAGTAGACGTTAATAATCGGCATTTGAATTCGACAAGAGCGCTTTATGAAGCGATGACGGATTACGTGTCGAGGAATCCGAGAGAGGCGTTTCTTAACTACCGTGATGTTGAAATCGGGTTGAATGTCAATGGTAGTTACGAGGAGGGAAGAGTGTACGGAGTGAAGTATTTTGGGAATAATTTCGATAGATTGGTGCGTGTGAAGAGTGTGGTGGATCCTGATGATTTTTTCAGATATGAACAGAGTATTCCTGTTGCTAGGAAGAGAGAGTCGTCTGTCCAATGATCGGTTTGTTGGGTGTTTTGTGCTATGTAATTTGGCTTGTTGAATAAATTTAAAGAGTAATTTAAAATGAGGGATAAATCACATCCGCCCTCCTGTAGTTGGTTACTTATCGCGTTTAACCTCGTCGCGTTTAACCTCTGTATTTTGTCTCCTACCATTTAGTCCCTTCAATTTGATTTTTTTTACTATTCTGCCACTTTTGATTAGGAGTGTGTCACATGTGCGTGAGTGACATGACATGTATATTAAATGTTATAATAAAATTTCATTTTGCCCCTAATACTTGACTTTTTTGTCACTTAATTCCTCGTACTTAAATTTTTTTTTCCATTAACCTTTTGTACTCTACTTTTTTTTTTTCACTTGAGCTCATTTATTTATTTATTTTTAATATTTTAAATATTTTTCACCATCTTATTTTCTAAAATTTCAATTATAACCTTACTTTTACAATTGCACAATTAAATAAAAAATAAAATAACATATACTATTAATTTTTATATTACTTTTTTACTGCATAAATTATTTTAGATTTAACTTATATGATAAGTTTATTAAAATTTTAAAACTTTATAATGTTAATAAATAAGATTAAATTTTAATAATTATATAGTTATTTTAATTTCTTATTATTTTATATTTTAATTTTCTGCTACAGATCAATAATTATTTTGTTATTTAATGAAGTATGCACTATTTTATAATTTTCCGTCTAAATGAAAATTTTATGCTTATATTATATTTATATGGTTGTAATTAATTTCAAGATTTAATTTTAAAGATTGATTTAAAATTAATTTTCTATTGTATGTATTTATTTTATTTTGTTACTAACAAAAAAAAGCAATTTTAAAAATAAAGTTAAAAACCATAAAAATAGTTTATGCAGTAAAAAAATTAATAGTATATGTTATGTTGTTTTTTTTTTGTTAATTATGCAGTTGTAAAAGTAAGGTTATAATTGAAATTTTAGAAAATAAGATGGTGAAAAATATTTAAAATATTAAAAATAAATAAATAAATGAGCTCAAGTGAAAAAAAAAAAGAAGTAGAGTACAAAAGGTTAATGGAAAAAAAATGTAAGTACGAGGAGTTAAGTGACAAAAAGGCCAAGTATTAGGGGCAAAATGAAATTTTATTATAACATTTAATACACATGTCATGCCACGTCACGCACATGTGGCACACTCCTAATCAAAAGTGGTGGAATGGTAGAAAAAAGTCAAGTTGAAGGGGCTAAATGGTAGGAGACAAAGTACAGAGGGTTAAACGGGACAAACAGCCAAGTACAAGGGGCGGATGTCATTTATCCCTTAAAATAATGATGTTTAGAACTTCACTGTAAAACCAGTTATCATCAGTTGAGTTTGGGTATGATGTATGGGTTCTTTTCAGTTTTATTATTGGGATTAATAATATAAAATAAGTCATAAATATTTTCTTTATAAGATTAATATATTAATAAATATTAGATTTTTTTTATAGTTAATCAAATAAAAATATAATATGATAAATTATATTTTTAAATTATAATATAAAAACTCGAGATGTGAAGAATAACAAATTTATGATGAAATGAAATTTAAAATAAGATAAATCTTGAGATTTAAAAAATAAAAAAAATAAAAGAAAAATTTGCTTAATTGATAGTCCACATTCAAAATTAATAATAAAAAATTATGAATATGTTATTTTACTCTAATTCTTTTATAAATATTTTTTGGATAATGTAATTCTGGGCACATGTACCAAATTTTCACTTAGATATTCTAATTTTGCAGGGTTTCATATAGGTAGGGGTGGGCAAGATCCGGTTTTACCTAAAATCGTCCCAAGCCCGGTTGTACTAGTTTTTTAAAGGTTGAGACCGGTCCGATATATTTTAATTGGTAAGACCAGTCGGTCCGATTTTTGATTAGGCTTGGCCAAACCAGGCCGGTTTTGTAGGTTTGGGTATATATATCGAGCTTTTTATTTTCTTCAAATTTGGCTTTTTATATATTTATAAAATTTTCAAAACTACAAAAATATCAAATCATTTCCAAACATCTTATATCCAAAAATCATCATGGAAAATTTAAATTGCTAATTAATTCTAATCAATCAATATAAACTATCATCAATTATTAAAAATAGTAACCATATTAATCTAATTTAAATTTTCATCATTCACCAAATAAAACTAATAGCAACATATTATAAATCCATTAAAATCCTACTAAAACACAAATAAAAAATATAGCAACATATTACATATTTATTGATATCCAATTAAAATAATAATAAAGAAAAAAATGTCCAAACATATAAATTAGAAAGAGTTTTTCATTCCAATGCTATCATCTCGTCACCCACGAAATACAATTAATCCACTTCAAAAATATATATATATTTATTTATAATGTGCTAAAAATTACGTAACTAAATAATCAATACATATTTCAAATAATAGAACTATCACATAGTGTTCACAATAACCAGTATATATATTTAATTTTTTATTTATTCAACCGGTTTCGGTTTTGGATCGGTTTTTCAGGATCCAAAACCGAACCGGAACCAATATAACCGGTTTTCAGCATACCAAGATCGAACCGAACCTATTAAACTTGAAAAACTGGATGAAACCGGTTTGAGTCAGTTTGGGTCAGACCGGTTTAGTCGGGTCCGGTTTTTATGCTCACCTCTACATATAGATATTCTAACTTTGCAGGGTTTCATATAGATACTCCAACTTGTAAATTACAGGTCATTTAGATCATTCGAGTTGACGTGACGCAATTGGAATACCTATATGAAATCTCGCAAAGTTAGAGTATTTATATAATATCTAATTTGTAAGTTTGAGTATCTATATGAAATATTGCAAAGTTGGAGTAATTATATAAGAATTTAATTTGCAAGTTGGAATACATGTATGAAACTTTATAAAGTTGGAGTACGTAAGTTAAAATTTTTTAATTGTGCGTACCCAAAGTTATATTATCCCAATTTTTTTTACTTCTATTAAAAACATATTATTCATATAATAAGAATCATTAAAAACATTTTTTATCTCTAAATTAGAGCATTTTTAATGGAATATGGATATGAAATGATGTGGTCGTCGAAAATAAAATTCGTGAATGATATTGTGCTGTAAATTATATTGTCAAATATTGTCTTTTGAAAATAATCCTACCATGGTGATTGTTTGTTAGTTTTGTTTTTATTTTTATTTTTAATTAAATTAAACTAACGTTAGAATTACTATATAATATAAAGTTTAAAATATATTCAAAACCTAACTAGTTTTTAATTAAAGTGTCCGCCTAATCTCCTAAGAGCGTATTCAATGATGTGTTAATTTGGAATTTATCGACAGTCACATGTTGAATGACATGTTTTAAAATTAGAGCTCCGCAGGTCTATTTTGAATGTTAATGGGGCAAATTTTAAAATAAACATCATCCATAAGACTTTCTAATTTAGACGGTTATTTGATATGTTGATTCAACTCTTTTATATTATTTTATTAGATTTGTAATGTGTTACAAATTCTTTTTGTTATATCAATATTTATAATTTTATTATAATTTTATTGGATTAGTTTAATTTAATTTAATTTATTTTAAAAGAAAGCAATGAGATAGAAAGTAATCATTTTATCACTTCTTTTAAATTATAACGTCTATCCATAAAAATTTTTCCATGTCATTAATCATGACCTCTTATCAGTGGCGGAGTCAAAACTAAAATCATGTGGTGTCAGCTCCTAAATTAAGTGGTGTCATAGTTATTTGAATTTCATATATTTTATTAAATAATTTATTTATATATATAATTTTTATTATTATTTTCATTATTTTTTAAAAGCTGTGATGTGAATGGACACCACAAGTTTCCATGTGACTCCGTCACTGCCTCTTATAAGGTCACCTCATCTCACATAGGGGTGACAATTTGGATCGACATGACATGGAACCATTTAGAGTTTAATGGGTTGACATGAAAGGATTCGAATCAACACGATAAACCTATTCAACTATTAATTTATAAACTTTATTTATTAAATATATGATAATAAAAATTTTGTGGTGCCAAATAAACCACAACCAAATATTAGATTAAGATTATTGAGAAAATAGCTGAGAAGCTTACAGAGATATTTGAACAAAGTTTGCTCTAATTAATAATGAAAATCGGATCCTTTACAATTATCTGTACCCCCTATTTATAGGAGGTATTTGGGTCCTATTACCATAAGGATTGGGACTCCTTATCTTTCTTGGATTCATTCTCTTAATTGTATTTGGAGAAGGATATCTCAATTGGAATTGATTTAGGAAATCATATGTGAAGTGGATTGGGCTTGGGCCATTTTATATTGTCTAGAAGGTTGCTGGGTCCGTGTCGTCCCTCTTTGGCTGAAAATAGAAGTTGGGCCTTTTGAGTCTGTTTCGGCCAAAGGCCGGTTTGGCCTAGTCCTGGTGGATTTATTTCGGCCGAAATGGTTATGGCCGAAGGTGGTTTCAGCCGAATTGACTTGGCCTCAGGCTCTGGCCCATTTTTCTTGTGGAACTCTGAAATCTTCAACTTTTTGGATTGCTACAACCTTACCTTTAACCCTTGAAGGTCGTAGGTTATTTTCCTACTACAGTAATCCCCTCATTGCCACTATTTGATTTTTTGAGTTTGGCAATGCAAGTTAGTGGGAGTTTCGATCAAAGATTCAGGATCAATGCTATTGGCTTTTAGGATTACGACTGAGAGTTCGGCCAATCCCCGGTTGCACTTTTCCTTCGTGGTTTCCATGTATTTGCATAAGTGATTTCGACCGAGATATTGTTGTCAGTAGACAGGTTTGGGGATCAATCCCCCAGTTTCTATCTTCGGTCGAGGAGATCATTTCTTGTGCTTTTGGCTTTGGAACGATTCGATCCTTATTGTCTTGGGGAGTTCTCTTGGTTCTGGACTGATTTTTAAGGGTCTGTTATGTTTGCTTTGACCGAGCGTGGCCCCATTGGGTTCTCTGACTTCTTCAGCCAAAGTACGTCTTGGCGGGTTTTGCCTGTTATACTTTGAAAATTCTCTCGCCCGAGGCCTTCTGGATTTACCAGAGGTTTGCTCTTGGCAATTTTCGGATTGCCCTTTGGGCAGTTTTTGGATTTCCCTTTGGCAATTGGTCTTCGCCCGAGGCCTTCTGGATTTACTAGAGGTTTGCCCTTGGCAATTTTCGGGTTGCCCTTTGGGTAGTTTTTGGATTGCCCTTTGGCAATTGGTCTTCGCCCGAAGCCTTCTGGATTTGCCAGAGGTTTGCCCTTGGCAATTTTCGGGTTGCCCTTTGGGCAGTGTTTGGATTGCACTTTGGCAATTGGTCTTTGCCCGAAGTCCTCTGGATTTACCAGAGGTTTGCCCTTGGCAATTTTCGGGTTGCCCTTTTGGCAGTTTTTGGATTTCCCTTTAGCAATTGGTCTTCGCCCGAAACCTTCTGGATTTACCAGAGGTTTGCCCTTGGCAATTTTCGGGTTGCCCTTTGGGCAGTTTTTGGATTGCCGTTTGGCAATTGGTTTTCGCCCGAAGTCCTCTGGATTTAGCAAAGGTTTACCCTTGGCAATTTTCGGGTTGCCCTTTGGGCAGTTTTGTCATCCGTACTCTTAATGGCCCTGAAAGTAAATGACTAAAAGAAGGGGAGAGTCGTATACACCCATAGATATTCAACAGAAAGGGAAAGAAGTAGCTTGTGATAAATCAAACATAATGATAAGTGTAGCATTAGCTTAGGAATTAATCAACTAAGATTGATATTTTGATCCTAATAACACTCAACATGATGTTTATAGTTAACTGAAATCATAACTAAAAGTCAAAGAGATCATGGACACATAGATATGTATTTATGGAAAAACCGGTTTCATCTAAATTACTAGTCTTTCGTGTGGTGTTTGAATCCCTTTATGTGTCGGTTGAGTAAAAAGATGACAAATATAAATTATATAACAATATAAGGTTGCAAAAATTAAAAGCCTTTATTATGAAACTAACATATTGATATAATAAAGTGTGCATGGCAAGAAGAAAAAGACATGAGAAAAAACAAGAGTAAACAGCGAAATTTGGAGTCTGTTATAAAAATTACTAGTGCAGGAAATTGAGTTGAAATTGTCAAAGCAGTATTATCACATGACTGGAAAAGTAAAGAAAAAGAAGGGTATGAAGGCGTACCTATAAAGATCGAGCAAAATTAGAAATTATTTCAAACCTGAAACTCCGAGCTTACTAGGGAAGAAACCAATCGTCTGGAAGCCAACAATATTTTGAGGGTTTTGTATAAGATGCTTTACTTAATTCTTGATTCGGATCACACGTTAGTCTTGGGAACCTTGCGCTATTATTGATAACGATATTTTCGATTCAGTATCTGAAAGTTTTCTAGTTTTAGACAAGTTTCTCAATCCAAGTGCAGATAGTTATTTTGCTCTTGATTTCGCAGGATGGTTGAGTTGGTCACAGCAGCTGGTCATAAGTTGAAGCTCCCAGACCAAATTCATATTATGTGAATCCAGTCTGTCGTGAAATGAAGTAAGATACCGAGTAGAGCTTTCACCATGCTTGATTTAGATCGAGTAGTTCTTGCATTAGAGTTGAGCTGATGAGTTTTGAGAGTGATCATTATCCATTTCACAAGACTAGGTCCTACGGATGCTTTCAGTTCTTGTCATGTGAGTGGATGCGGACAACATCAGATCTCTCGCCATCTACTGAATTTTCGTCGTATAAATTATCTCTGAACAAGAATAGCTTGTCGACAGGTTTTAGCTCACAAACTAGTTCTTGACCATACTTTTCTGATAATAATCTTGTATGACTAGGATGGTCTTTATGCCATTGACCGATTTTATATGACTAGTCGCTGATCCTGCTGCTTTTGGTGATGAAACAATTCCACATAAGATACAAAGAAGAGATACTTGACATGGAGGAGATGTATATGATAATTGATCCCCAATAGTTATGATAAACTCGGACTGCATGGAATTCCCTTTACTGTGCAGATGCTAATTCCCAGTGTCTGGGATTAGATACTGTATTCGCAAGTGTTGCTGCAGCTAGCTCATTCGATTCCTGATTTCTGAAAATAATATTGGTAAGAGTGGGAAGAGTTCCAACATCGACTAGGATGGTTGTATTGTCGTCTGATCCTTAGAGATTATACAATGCTTGTAAACTAGCTAGGCATCCTTCTGACTTGGATGACAAATCAATCAGTCCCGTTGTGCATAGTCGAGCAATCTATTCTCCACTAGTATTTCTTAATGTCGTTTTTCAAACCATTTTAGTTTTGACATCATCTGAACCTATCTTCACTTAAATTGCTTATCGAGGGCTCGAATCTTCTTGTTGCAGCCAAACATTGAACAACTTCTTCCACTCGCTCCATCTTCTTCAAAATATCCTCAGCTAGCTTGGACAATGCAAGATGCCCTAGGTTTCATGCCATATTAGAAGGGAGAACGAAATGCACTTTTCTCTGAGGTGATGGATACGCAATAGGCTTCATCACTATCTTCCTTTAAACAGTAACTTGATAGCATACTCTATTTCTTTTTCAGAACTACCAATAAGACTATATATAGCCAATCTAGTAACACCTCTTCAAACATTATATTCTTGCTTTCTTCATAATTTGCCAAGCTAACAGCATCATGAGTGCTTTGCTCCTCAATATTGTGCCTATACTCTTAGATGAAACTCGAAGCAATTTGACAATAAGCATCACATCACAGCACCAGCATTCTTCACTTTATATCTTTATGAAGGATAATCCTTAGAGATCCTGTAAGTACAATCCCACACATTCTCAACATAATTTATCTTCACTGGCTCTTCTATAAGACACTTCACTACATTATTAACTTGCATTTCAATGTTCCTATTGATCCACTCCCCAATAGCTCTGGCTAATCCAATATTCGGTTCCAGTTGTAATGTACTCAAAACCTGACCTGTCACAGCACAAGTAGGGTCTTTACCATCTTCCAAATACCTCTCAAACCAGTACCCAATCGCTTTCTTTTCACAAGTCTATCACGACTTTAATACAGGCTCCTTCATCACTTCTTTAGTTAGAGGACATATAAAGTTCTTAAGAGACAGAAAATGGAAATCTTCTTCTACTTCAACATCCATTTTGGTTAAATCCACCACAGGGAGAACTGATAAATTGTTTATAATCCTCTACAAGGAACTCAAAATTCATCTTCTTAGAAACAGAACTTGGTTATGATAAATCAATGTTGAACTGGTTAACTTGTTTTGTGAGCTCGTTATAATCACATGAATCAACTCTTAAAGCTCTAGCTAAGTCCATTATTATCGCACTCTGACAGGCTTTTGTTGTCTCTCTTCGTTCTTCGGCTTTCTTTGGTGATATATAATGAACTCTCTTTTCAGTTTCACTCACTTTGAATATCGTTTGTTTCATATCAGAAGACAAAATCAATCACTTTCTTCATAATCCGAGTATTGTGGTTTAAAAATATAGGACTCAGTCAACCTTAATCAACCATCGATTGAGGCGGTTGATTGCTGTAGAGAAGCAGACAAAATACGCAGTCAATTGAAATAAAATTTCCACTCTTCTCCTATAAATCGACATTGTTTCGACCGCTTTCGAAATCTCCAGCTATTCCTTTAAGAGCTGTTTGTACGGTTGGAGGAAGAGGATCGCCATTACAAATGAGTGAATGAAAGGTATGGAAGAATCTTGTGGCGTAGTTGTGGAATTGACGGGGTTGATAGAGTGTTGAGTGATTGCTTGATCGATTGAATGGTCTGTGATGTTTGAAGAACTGGTGGTAGAGGTGTTGACATTTGATCTTGGTTTCGCAATATCGTCGAGGGTCGATCTTGAGACATCGTTCACATCGTGCTTATCGTTCTTTTGAATGGCTACTTTCTGAACTTACCTCTAGTTCCGAAGCCGATGTCTTCTCATATCGTTGTCATGAATGGAGAAGATCTTAGGGTTCGAAATCAAGGCTCTTAACCTTGTGGTTGTGGGTTCGAGCCCCACGGTGGGCGCCAAACTGTGGTGCCAAATAAACCACAACCAAATATTCGGCTAAGATTATTGAGAAAATAGCTGAGAAGCTTACAGAGATATTTGAACAAAGTTTGCTCTAATTAATAATGAAAATCGGATCCTTTACAATTATCCGTACCCTTATTTATAGGAGGTATTTGGGTCCTATTACCATAAGGATTGGGACTCCTTATCTTTTTTGGATTCGGTCTCTTTATTGTATTTGGAGAAGGATATCTCAACTGGAATTGATTTAGGAAATCATATGTGAAGCGGATTGGGCTTGGGCCCTTTTATATTGTCTAGAAGGTTGCTGGGTCCGTGTCGTCCCTCTTTGGCTGAAAATAGAAGTTGGGCCTTTTGAGCCCGTTTCGGCCGAAGGCCGGTTGGGCCTGGTCCTGGTGGGTCTATTTCGGCCGAAATGGTTATGGCCGAAGGTGGTTTCGGCCGAATTGACTTGGCCTCAGGCTCTGGCCCATTTTGCTTGTGGAACTCTGAAATCTTCAACTTTTTGGATTGCTACAACCTTACTTTTAACCCTTGAAGGTCGTAGGTTATTTTTCCATTATAAATTTTATTTTGTAAAAATAAAATTTATTAACATTGCAATAATCGTATTTATATTTGATATTATATTTATAATGATATTATTTTATTTATTAAAATTAATATATTTTTAATGAAATTATACTAGTTTTTAATAAATGGGGTCAAATG
This sequence comes from Cardiospermum halicacabum, assembly GCA_031304145.1. NCBI lineage: Eukaryota > Viridiplantae > Streptophyta > Magnoliopsida > Sapindales > Sapindaceae > Cardiospermum > Cardiospermum halicacabum. Next base: position 26,822,555 of record CM062393.1, on the reverse strand, counting down.
GGTCGATAAAATATTAGTGTCGAGGTATGGTTGTGCGCCACGGTAACATTATTTGCCAACCCAAGTATCACGACCACGTTTCATTAGAGATACTCTAAAAAAAAATTATGAACAATATTTATTTAAAAATTGTTACATCAAATAGACATTCAAAATATGTTGTATAATTGGAGTTCTATATTTTAAAATAGTTTTACATAACTAAAGTGATTGTTAATAATTTTTAAAGTTAATGGACCCTAAATATGCTTTTAAGGAATATGCAGATATTTATATAATTTTATAATAATAATAATAATAATAATAACAAATTATAATATCTTTATAATCTTTATTTTTTTCAAATATTTAGGATTTTCTCTCCTCATTCTTAGGCTATCTTTAATCCAATAGACCATTAATTTATTCAAATCACAATCCATTTCCATTTTGCATATACCAATACAAAAATTTGACATTTGACACCTAATAGTGAAGAAGAGAGACCATATTTGGCATGTAAAAAAGCAACATGTTATTTTACTTTTTAACTTTTTAATTATAAATTGACCCCTAAATTTTTAAAATATTAACTTTAAATATTTTTGGTGCATTATATTTATATTTATAATGTTTGTTGTATAGTTATATTTATAATTTGGATTTGGTGTTAATATATTATAATTCGAATTATTTTTTTCAAATTCTTTAATTTAAATCTTATATTAATATATTTTTACCATTTTAATCAAATAATAATTAAAGTATTAGAAATTTAAATTATTTGTAAAAATACAATATATGTGAAATAATACTCATATTAAATTGATAAAATAGAAAATATAGTAAATGACATCATAATAAAACTTAAATCTTAATAGTTAAGATATACAATGTGTTTTCCCCTTCTCCGTCAAAGTATTAAATAAATTATATTTTATTTGTTATCAATATATTTATTATGAAAATTTCTCCAAATCGGCCATCAAAAGTTTGAAATACAATAATAGGCCTTATTTGAAATTTATACAAAACTAAGCTTTATAAAACTTTGTTTTCATCCCATAGGCCTAACTTCCAATATTGTCCTTGTAATTAAATTATAATAATAAAATTGCCATTATATAATATTAAAATATAAAACAAATATAATAAAAATAGGAAATTCCACAAATACCACTCTTACAAAACCAACGTTTAAAATTGTATTTGAAACTGTTTCTCCTCAATCACATTATTCACCCAGTCACAGACATTGCTCACATCTTTCAATCTCACCCCTTGAACTTCAATTCAAAATCAAAACCAGACATTTGATTGAAACCACCGACCCACACCACTGACCCACATTTGTCTTCTCTTCTCCATTTCCTTGTTCGTCGAAGCAAACCCGTTGAACGCCCATCTCCACTTTTCTGTGTTCGTCGAAGCAGAACCGCCACTCATCTTGTCTGTGTTCGTCGACGCTTTCTCTCCGTTGGACGCAATCCACCGTCACATTTCATTGTTGCTTCGTAGAGGTAGCATCACTGTCTAAGGTGAGTTTTTGTTTGCTCGCCCTTGGTCGTCGTTCGCCACCGCATATCCTAATCGGGTTTGTAATTATTTTGTTTTCAGATTGAACACTGTCGAGGGTTCTAGAAGGGTTCATGGCATCTCAGGTGAGCTGCTTGTTGCTTTTTGGTTCTTCTGGTGTCGTGTTTGTTGGTTTATATTGCATGTGTTCTTGTACTTGTGTACAATTAGCAAAAAGTGTTACTTAGGGTTAGGTTTTTAATTCAGGTTGTTGCTTTGTACTTTCTGGTGTTGTCTACTATTTGGATTTTGGTGGTTAATGTCAAATGGCATCTGTTTTCGAATTTGAGAAGTGTGTGAATAATATTCACAGTTTGTATTCACTGTTGCTGGAATAGTAATTGTAGTTTTGATTGTGTACCTTAGCTAATTGTGAAATACTATTGTTTTGAGTGAAATCTTGTGACTATTGTTTGGTGTGATTGTTTAGTGTTATTTTGTTTTCAATGTGAGGAATAGTTAATTGTCTATGAATTGTTTAAATACGTTTTTTTCTTCCATTTTTGTAAAATGCTAATGATTTTGTTTTCAATGTGAGCAATGATTATTTTAAAGTGTCTGATCATCTCTTGGATATAAGTTCATAGTTTATGCACAAGTCTGCCAATAATATTCACGTTTTGTGATATATATTCATACTCTGTGATGTTCACAGTATGTGAATTTTTTTCATAAGAAATGTATTTAATTCGTAGACATGTTTATTGCTTTCAACTTTCGTTCTTACTTCTGATTAGTTTCAATATGAATGTGTGGTTCTTAAATAATACCTTTCATTACTTGTGACTCATTCATTTATAATTTTCAGGAAAGTGTGTACAAGAGGAGATGGACAGGGGCGATAGACAAACAGCGTGTGAATTGTTTTTCTTCATTCAAGATTTTCAATAGCATGGATAAACTGTCCAAGAAGCACAAAAAACTGGTTGATTTTATTATGAGTAGTCCATTTAGGCAATTCCTTGAGTGTGCCCGGGTTGCTGAATACAAGCGCCAGCAAATTCCAAGTAATCTATTGTTGAGATTGCTGTCGCATGAAGTAGTTGTTCAAGGTCAAAGATCTGATGAAATGTGGTTTGAGGTCAACGATGTGCTGCACAGATTTGGCAGAGAAGATTTTTCCGTGATAACAGAATTGAAATTTGGGGCGGGATGAATGGGCAGGAAAGGGACAGTTGTTCTCAAGGGTTTTTGGCAAGAAGAAGGGAGCAGTTTGTGGAAATGCAGTGATGACGAGTCTACATGGGTCAAAAAAGCTTTCCTTCCCTGATTGTCAAAAGCTTTTTTGTGTTTTGGTTGTGAATAATTTTCTTTATGGTTATCCCATGACCAGAATGATAGACAATTTCCTTTGGCATCGAGTTCAAGACCTAAATGCATTTCTTGAGTTTCCTTGGGGGTCCGATGTTTATAACAGAACTATTATTGCACTGAAGAGTCTGATGTTTGACAAGCTATTTCAGAACAAGGTGTTTGGTGTAAACATGTATTGTTGTTCATACGCTTTTGCGGTAAGTATTTTTTGCATAGTAAGTTAAATTCAATTAGAACAGTTGAATTACTAGGTTGAATTAACATATTTCTCTTTGTATCGTTTGTAGTGGTGGATGCTGGAGGCCTTCTAGCATGTGAGGCCGGTGTTAAACGTTGAGCCAATAGAAAGGGAAGAAGAAAAGTTCCCAAGGTGCGTGAAGTGGGCATTGACCGATGGCTCAATTAAAAATTTCAATGGGCTACCTAAGGTAAGTGTCATTTGCTGTTTTTCTAAATATTTCTGAGTGTAATTGTGATCATTATTTACTGATATCCGATTACTGTGAACGATGATCACAGTCTGTGAACATATATCACAGTCTGTGAACATATATCACAGTCTGTGAATATTGATCACAGTCCTCTAGTCGTGAATAATTTATGAAATGAAATTGTTCTTAATCTATTTATTAAATGAATTGCATAAATTTATAGGAGGCCGGGTTGTCAAAAATCCAGCATAGTGAAGTTGAGAAACAAGCGTGGTACTTGGAAGGGTTTGAAGCATTCATTGCCAATGCTGTTGACACTGATGTGAATGTCAACATTGAAAAGGGTGAAGGGAATTCTGAAAGATTATTTAGGGGTGCCATTAGAGAGGATGGCGATGACAGTGAGGATGATAGCGATCAAGAGCTATCAAGATTTATTATGCAAATGAGGAAGTAAAAAAAATGTTGATAAAGAAAGGTCCCTTGAAGTGAGGATGAAACAGTTGGATGAGAAGGAGAAGATGTTAGACCGGCGGCTAGACGCTGTCGAGAATAAGGAAAAACGTTTAGATAGGAGGCTGCAATTGTGTGAAATGTTGTTAGGAATCGCTCCAAGCTGTGAACATCATCAGAGCCCTCGGCAGGTATGTTTGATTTTATCGTTATTAGTTATAAATTGTCAACTCAAGTTTTTAGATTTTAAATTTCAGACGATGTGAACTATATTCACAGTCTGTGATTTGAGATGAGTTAAGTCAAAAATTTTAATTTGTTCGACCTTAATGTTTACATTATTTTAGGAAATGCCAACTAATCATGTTAATGAGGAACGTGAAGTTCAACATGATTTAAGTGAAGTTAATCAAGATGGCGGTGATGGAGTCATGGTGGTGTTGAGGATGTTGTGGAACATGGAGACATTCAAGAAGGAGCTGAAAGTGAAGGGAATGAAGCCAGTACAGATGTAAATATCCAGCAAAGTGGCGAGGTATAACAGTCACGATTATTTAAGTTTAAGGTTTTAATTGTGTAGTTGATTATGTTTTTTTACATTTTTGACTTGACAGGAAGCTGAAGCTGATGCTCCCCATGATCATGATCTGCATGAACATGATAATGTAGAAGATATAAAGACCAACCTGAAGTGGGAGATGCAGAACCTGCTGATGTGATCATGAATTTTCAGTAGGACATTAAAGAGGATGAAATTCAATCACACAATGATATGGTGGTTGACTCGGTTGCAATACCTGTTATACCAAAGAAAAAGAAAGTGCAGAAGAAGAAGCTGATGAAATCAGCTTAAGAGAAAAAGAAGATTCTGGCAGAGGCTGCAGAATCTATAAGGAAGAGGAAAAGAAACCAAAAAAAGAGGACAAGAAGTGCAAGTAAGAAGCAGAAAAGTGGGCGTGTGATGACACGCCGACAGAAGAAGATAGAAGAGGACAAAGAGCAAGAGAAAGAAAAAGAAGAAAATGATGGAGACAGTAATGATAAGGAGGTAGAGCAAGAAGACTTGGTCAAGAGGGATGACAAAGTTGAACCTGATGGCAGGTGATAGTTTTGAAGGAGCAGAAGGAGATGGGGTTCAGGATAATAAAGGTGAAGAAGATAAAGAAGAAGAAGGATATGAGGGTGCTAGAGACTGTGATAAGGGAAAATATATTGAGCAGGTTCCTTCAGATGAAGAAGTTGGGGGTGAGGATGACAAGGAAGAACAGTTGTCTAAGGAGGAGCTCATTCTGTTGAGTTCAAGTGTTGGTCCACCTGAGCGCCATGTGAATGAACCAGATTGGCCACAAGGTGCGGAGCCTGTCTTTGTTGATGCTTGTCTGGGGTTCCTCCCAATTCTAGAAAGAAAATTTCCAAAGAGAATAATGGCTCGAGATGAAGAGTTTATGAATTTTATTAAACAGGAGAACAATGTAGTGTGAGTAGTTCATAGTTTCTGAATTCCTTAGTAATATTCAGATGTTGTGATTACAGTTCACATTCTATGAACTCATATTCATAGAATGTGAATTATAATCTTAGTCGTGTTACAACTAATACATTCATCTTTACGTGTTATTTTCAGGCGGCATGTGGATCATCACTTCATTAACAGCAAGATATTATCTAACAGGCTGCAAACAAAGTATTGGTATGCCGGGACAGACATTGATGCTTTTACCTACACGTTGAAAAAGGTGTATGGTAATCAGAAGATGAAATATGCTATCCTGTGTACCCTATTCTTTTCTCAGCTGACCTACAGATGGAAGGAGGCTCTAAATTCACCCGCAGGGATCATGAGCATGGCATGTCAGCCTAATTGGATTGAGATTGTGCATGGCCGCCACTATGGGGATTTTAAATGCCCGCCATGGTGGGAACTCGATACTGTAAGTATGGTATTAATATCAAATGTCATTTACTTACCTATTATTTCAGTAAAATTTAAATTGTAGCTGTCACAATTTCCTGTAGGTATGTTTCCCATGTAATATTGATGGCAATCACTGGGTCATGTGTGTTTTAATTCTGAAATCACATAGGATTATATTGGTGGATCCTCTTGCTGAAAGCACAAATAGCGTGGACAATGGTGGTGCGTTGGCTGCACACTTCAAATGTTTGCCATTCATGCTTCCTGTGATTCTATCAGCTGCAAAGTATTACGACCATGTCAGGGATCGACCAATAAGGCCGTGGTTAGTCCATGTTGCAGATAGTCGTCATATTCCTCAACAGTGTGATTAGTAAGTTAATTTAACTGATTTTACTTATTGTAGAATAAGTATTCTAATATGTACATGTTTTACCGATTTTACTTATTTTACTTAATTTTACTTAATTTGTCTTCTACAACCATTCTTGCGGACCTTATGTGTGTATGATGTTGGAAGATATTTATCTTACTCGCATTTCATGGTCTATTGGTAAAGATAAGAGATGGTCCAAGATTATTCAGGAATACATTGCAAGTTTCGTGTTTAAGTATTCTACAGATGAACCTCCAAGATTCGTAGCGTGATTATATTTATTGAACTTTATGCTAGTTTTTAATTAAGGGATTATAATATTTGACGGTCTTTGTGATTGTAATATTTGACGATGATATTTATGTTTTGAACAATTTGAAGATGTTTTGGGCTGACAATATTATGATATTGAATCTTAGTTTCTTATCATATTTGACAGGTTTTTACAACACTATAAATACTGTGATCCCTAATCACAGACTGTGAATCGAAATCATTGTTGTGATCAATAATCACAGTTCGTCGAACGAGTAAGGGAGATAGTAAATTCACGATTATTCAAGCCCTTAATTTTTTTTTATTAGAAAATGCACTTTGGTGATAGACCAAAAACGACCCCAAGTCTAAGTTGCACAAAAATTGACCAAGTCCACTAGAACAAGGAAAGAGTGGTAAGGGTGCATAGCCAATTGTGGCCCAAATGTCATGAGATGATGTGGGGAGCCGTAATATGTTATGATTAGTAGAATGATGCCCATCCTTTCCTTTTGGGATGCCATGCCATCCACATTGTTATACTGTGAACTGTGCTCACAGACTGTGAACCATGATCACGGCTGTGATCAATAATCACAGTTCGTCCAACGAGTAAGGGAGATAGTGAATTCACGATTATTCAAGACCTTAAACCTTTTTTTGATGAGAAATTTCACTTTGGTGATAGACCAAAAACGACCCCAAGTCTAGGTTGCTCAAAAAATGAGAAAGTACACTAGAACAAGGTAGGGGTGGTAAGCATGCATATTCAATTGTTAACTAAATACTATGAAATGATGTGGAGAACCTTAATAAGTTATGGGTAGTTGAATGATGCCCATCCTTGCCTTTTGGGATACCATGCCATCCACATTGTTGTACTGTGAACTGTGCTCACAAACTGTGAACCGTGATCACGGCTGTGATCAATAATCACAGTTCGTCCAACAAGTAAGGGAGATAGTGAATTCATGATTATTCAAGCCCCTAAACCTTTTTTTGATGAGAAATTGCACTTTGGTGGTAGACCAAAAACGACCCCAAGTCTAGGTTGCTCAAAAAATGAGCAAGTACACTAGAACAAGGAAGGGGTGGTAAGCATGCATATTCAATTGTTGACTAAATACTATGAAATGATGTGGGGAACCTTAATATGTTATGAGTAGTTGAATGATGCCCATCATTGCCTTTTGGGATGCCATGCCATCCACATTGTTGTACTGTGAACTGTGCTCACAGACTGTGAACCGTGATCACGGCTGTGATCAATAATCACAGTTCGTCCAACGAGTAAGGGAGATAGTGAATCACGATTATTCAAGCCCCTAAACCTTTTTTTTTATGAGAAATTGCACTTTGGTGATAGACCAAAAACGACCCCAAGTCTAGGTTGCTCAAAAAATGAGCAAGTACACTAGAACAAGGAATGGGTGGTAAGCATGCATATTCAATTGTGGCCTAAATGTTATGAGATGATGTAGACCACCTTAATAAGTTATTTTTAGTTGAAGGATGGTCATTCTTACCTATTGGGATGCCATAATTGACATTGAAGCTACTGTGATCTCTGATCACAGGTTGTAATCTGAAACGCCATTCACAATCTGTGATTGTAGTTCACAGCTACTGTAATACGTAATTAAACATGACTTGAATTATAAATACAGATCATATAATACATAAATAAACACAGTACAGAGTCTGTGATTGTAATTCACAACTAATATATAACATTGTAAAATACGGATCACATTCTGTGAATACAAATCACATATAATTATCCTTATCTAACTACACAGGTACTGGTCATACAATGACATAATCGGCTCAGGGCTGTCCAAGGACTCAGTTTCGGTAGGATCTATGTGAGATGACTGGTCTGCGTTTGTCTCGTCGACACTAGCTGGTGCGGAAACAGAACATGTTCTCCTTGTGTGACCCGCGCCACCACAACGCTTGCAATGCATAACTCTACGGTGCCTTTCTTCTGATCTATCCACATTTGTTGTCCCACTGGTACTCCCAATGGATGACGAAACAGGATTACTACATGTTCTCCTTGTATGACCCAACATTTGACACCTACTCTGAACGGAATCTCTTTTCTTTAAGTCGACCAGTCTGAGGTTTCTCTATCATAGGAAAGTTTGTCATGTCTGATGGCCTCCATGTTTCTGGACCTGGTGCAGGATTGATTGCCTTCCCATACGCAGCTTGCAAGAATGTTTTGCTATAATATTCATGGCATAACTCACTAACTCTGACTCGGGCAAATCTGTAACATAGAAAACCAAATATAATGAAAAGTATCAACTAAAAGTAAGAATACTACAAAGTTCTAACGTATTAACAGCCCTCTGTGAATTGTTTTCACAAACTATGAACACCATTCACAAACTGTGAACATATATCACAGACTAGATCTGACAGGGCGCAATAAAACTGGTAATTTTACCTTGCATATGCTATGGCGTGAAAACAAGGAAACTGGTCTAAACCCTAGCGACCACACGTGCAGGATCTCTCCTCTACATTTACTATGCCCTCTCCCAATTCTGAATGCTTTACTTGGTACTTCAAAGATTCACGAATGGGGTAGACGTTGCATTTATCTACTATTTCATTCATGTCGTTGATTTTGGCAGAGACAACTGCTGTGATGGAAGTTGTTAACTTGTTTGCCGCTTCATGACGTGAATAGAACCAATTTTGGCACAAAAACGTTATATATTCATGAGCTGCAGTTACGGGAAGACGACGCGCTGGTAGGAGAACTTTGTTTAAAGACTCTGCAGTGTTTGTTGTCATGACATTATATCTTCTCTTTGGGCAGTATGTTTTTGCCCACTTATTCACACCTAACTTAATGAGTTCTTGATGCATATTAGGGGATGCAATTGCGATACCTTGCAACAATTCATCGCACCTCTCCTTAGAGTGGGTGTAGGCAGCTTCAAACAAGGCTTCTTGAACATCCTTCTTTTTTCTGCAGTATTTAAGCAAATTCTGCTTCAAATGATAGTAACAAGAAACATGAGGCACATTCGGATACACCTCACGAACAGCCTTTGGTATGCTGGTACCACGATCCGTAACAAGAACAAGATCATCTTTGTTCCCAATAGCTACCCGAAGCTTACTGATAAACCAAAACCAGGAGTTCTCATCCTCACAAGGCGCAAAACCAAAAGCTATTGGATATATACAGTTAGACTTGTCCAAACCTGTTGCAATAAATATCACCCCCCTAAGTTGTCCCTTAAGATGTGTTGCATCCATCGCAACTACAGGACGAATGAACTTAAAACCTTCAATGCATGCTCCTAATGCCATAAATGAGTACATAAAGTGCCCAGCCAAAGATGTCTGTATAGCAATAACAGTACTAGCATTAGTTTCCCGTAGTCCATTAAGCCATGAAGGAAGAAAACTCCATGATTCTTCATGAGTCCCATATGCAATGTCCCTCGCAATTTGTAATGCCCGCCAAGCTTTGCTATACCACAATACAACTGTATATCTATCTCTAATCTCACTTCTAATATTACCTGGTGTAAATTGATACTCACCAAGACGACTAGCAAACATATTCCCTATCACTGTAGCGCTAGCCTGCCTATGCTCAGCTCTATCCGGATCGTGTAGGCAATTACATTCTGTAATAAACTCAGTCACAGTCCATATTGGGAATCCCTTCACACCTCTTCTTGCCCTGAAAGCAAACATGCATCCCTTTGTTGTGCATGCAACCTCGAAGCGAACGCTGTTGGAGTTTGGAATGCAAATAGACAGCTTCTTCTCTAGAGCATACTTGTAAATTGCAAGTTTCATAGCATCCTTATTGTTGAATATAGCACTAACACGAACAGAATTACGATTTTGGGAATCTGAAAGACAATAGACTTGAGATGCTAGCCACTTCTGTTTAGGCAACCCAGGCAGGTGGTACACGCTTGAAGTGTCAGTTTCCTTATCTTGCTGCATTATTTCTATGTCATCTTCTTTTTCCCAATCACTCAAGCAATCATTGCACTCTTCATTTATCCTATCACTTCCGTCGTTCATATCATCAATAATATCATCCAACCCATGCCTTTTTTCGCCAATTCCACCATATTCATCAGTTGTGATGAAGTCATTAAGTGCATCAACTTCACCACGAAAATTGCCATCAAGTAGGTCTCGTAAATCAGGATCATCAAAATCAACATTATTCCTCGGTAGCAAATCTTTATCTCGTAAAACATCTCTCTCTTGTCCTGTAGATTCACAAAAAGTGAGAGATTTTTATAGTTGAACCTGCTGAGACTGACATCGATTTATCTGCAACAAAGCTGTAGTATTTACCTTCGGTCGACCATCACTATCAACGTAAATAACCAAAGGATTCTCTCCAAAAGCAAACTTCAAGTCACCATCATCATTAATAGGCATCCTAATTTTTATGCCATCTGGATTCTTCCACATGAAATGCAGCTGCAGACGTTCCTTCTCTCTTTGTCTACTCTTTTTGGACGAAATCCTATCAATCAATTGCTGCAGCGTCGTGTTTAAATCGAAAACCTCAGCCCCGGGTTCTCCACCACTATATTCAGTACCATTCCACTCTGCGTCGTAGAATAGAATAGCTCTTACATAATTCATCTGAAAAAATTAATTCAACCAGTAAGATAACAAGATACCATCATTAGTTCATGAATTTATGATCTTTATTTAAAAACTGTGAATGTTATTCAAAGACTGTGAATATAACTCACACATGTTTACATTATCAGTTCACAGTCTGTGAACAGAAAACACTGTCAATAATAATACAGTCCATCAGTTTACAACCTGTATTATAGTTGACAGTGTTATCTGCTCACAGACTGTGAATATAACTCACACATATTTACGTTATCAGTTCACAGTCTGTGAACAGAAAACACTGTCAATAATAATACAACACACAACCTGTATTATAGTAGATAGAGTTATCTGCTCACAAACAGTGAATAACGATCATGGAACTAAGAAAATTCATAGATTATGAACAAGGATCACAGACTTTCAACAACAATACACTACAAATTCCAATCAACATATAGAATCGACAGAAATAAAATTTTCAATAGCAGCAGGTCAAGAAAACATAAATAGAGATAAATTTATCATAAAAAAATATTGCTAAGGAAGTACGTAGGGATGCCCTCCAAGTCTTTCTATATCTCTATCTACCTAACTAGTTAACTCAATCTAATAGCAGTTTTAGTCCACTGCACTCATGATTTTTATTATAACAGCAGTTTGCATCACACATTATAGTTTCTTTTTCACTGTATTATCACTGCTATAAACTATGTACAATTCAATGACTGTGAACTGCTCAAACATTCAATAACAATACACATAAAAATTCACAGCCTCTGTATTAAGCCATGAATTATCTACTACCAATGACATATTTATCAATTCACAGACAGTGAATAATGAAGAAATACATGAATAACAAAGACCAAATATTTCAATATAATAGCTTTCAGCATCCCACAATTATTACTAGAACAAAACCAAAATGTATCAAATTCAAATCAATAGCTTACCTTTTATATCAAAGAAGACCAAGTAGCCCCACGACCTAGCGACAGATGAGTCACGATCTAGCGGCAGACCACCATGACTAGAACCTTACATTCATCAATTCTCTCATTATCTCCACACTAGTCGACGACTTGAGCAGCAGGATGAAGATCGACACAAAAACTTTCAATGAAATCAATACCCGTTGACAAAATTGGACGATTTTGATACGGTGGAGAATAAGATGGAGGCTCTCGATGAATTAGGTGAAGAAGAGGTTGAGGTTTCGATCGATTAGGTTGTAATTGGAGAAGATGACACAGAAGTTGTCAACAGAGGAGAAGATAGAAGATTTCAATTCGGAGGAGAAGATGGAGGCTTTCGTTGTTATAAATGGTGAAGGAGAAGATGGAGACTTACGATTGATTAGGTTGGTAGAGAAAGAAAAAGATCGTTTTTTTTTTTTCTGAATTGAATCTGATGAACAAAAACAGAACCAGTCCAAACTGGTTGAAGGGCAATTTTGGAAGGTTACATTTTTTTTTTAAGTAAATTAAAAATATTTTTTTTACTATTTTTTTAATTGAAAAGGGTAGTATAGGAAGTTAGGCCTATAGGATGAAAACAAAGTTTTAAAAATTTTAGATTTATATGATTTTTAAAATGGGCCTATAATTATACTTTAAACTTTTGGTGGCCTATAGATTTAATTTACCCATATTTATTTATTTACATATTAAAAGAATTTATTTATCCAATTTAATTATTAAGTTATTAACATTTTTTTATATATTAATTAGAAGTTAATTAATTTATAATAATAATTTACTTTTACTAGTTACTAATCAAAATTCCTATTTAAATATAAACTAAAATAAAATTTCTGTAAATTATGAAAAAGGCCCAAGTATGTCATTCTTTGTGTAGTTGGAGATGAAAAAATTGGAAAGAGAATATTCTATAGGAATGTTGTTTTCTTAATATCCGGTAACAATACTTAGTTGACATTCACAAAAAACATTTAATGAATTATGATTAGCATTTGGGATGGCAGTGATCGGAGATGTTGTTACTTCATTTCCAAAAATTCACATATTTCCCTCCTATTTTTCTCCATTCTCCCTTCCTCCATCTTTTCATTTTCTACTTTCTTCTCGGTCATTTAATTTCACATTTTTTTTTTATGAAGTTCAAGAATCTTTTTCATAAGTCATTTCAAGAATAGGCCAAATGAATTTATTCATTAATACAAATACTCTTTTATTGTTAGAAATTAAAAAACCATATTAATAAAGAAGAAGTGAATAGAAGAATATAGATGGCTCGAATTTACCTATGCATAAGAAGTAAAAGCAAGCAAACATTTCATTATATTTCTTCCTATATTTATAGGCAAAGTAGAGTACACATGACACATTAAGATTTAACATTCACATACAATGTGATACGGATTTCACAAATTGATTGTCTTGTTAAAAACCTTACCCAAAAACAATCCATGGGACAAAAACTGAAGATGGGATAAAGAGTATAATCAAATCCAAAAATACCTACTAATGGAAAAACCTATAAATTAATTTTATAATTTGAAGAGTCTTAACATTCTGATTCAATGAAGTAATTTCTTGAAAGTTGACGTTGGTAATGTCTTCATTAGTAAATCAGCCACATTACTTAAAGATCAAATTTGCTTTACATCAATTTGTTCAAATTCTTGGAGCTTATGTGTATAGAAATATTTGGGCGATATGTGTTTCGTTCTTTCCCCTTTGATGTATCCACCTCTTGTGATGCTCTAACTCTTTCAGGTCTCCAGAGAACCTACGTCGACATGACACGACATCGGTGTGGGTTCGGAATAGGTTTCGGGTTTTTCATTTTGCAACTCGACATGACAGTTTTAAATGTGAAAATATGTCATAGAAGAAATAAACAAACAGGTGTATATGTTGAATGATCCACAGAAAATTGAAGATCGTGCAGGAGAGTGCGAAGACATAAGTTAAAAAGGGAAAAATGAAGTCAGAGCAGAGGAAAGAGCAAAAGAGAAAAGTGAATGTCTATATCAATTTTTAAATAGAAAATGAGAGAGTAGGTGGAATATCAATTGTGAAGTGACTAGGTACAAAGCCCTGTTTTTCGAAAATTGATATACACATCTTCTTTGTTGTACAATACACTATTAAATATGATATATGGAAACTTTACACTTATACTATTTAAATATAAATATAAACTGTATATGCACACATCTGTACATGTATACAGAGTATTAAAAATATACCGAGTATGCATATAAAATTTATACTTTTAATATGAAAGGGGATCACATGCACCTTTCACATGTTTTTAATATACTTCCTCCGTTTCATTTTAGTGGCAACATTAGCCTAGTAAATATTGTTTATCAATCAATCTTGTTTCATACGTTGTTTCTTATGTATAAGAAAAAATATAGTCAAGTGGGATCTTATTTTGTTCATCTTAATGTCTATTTTCTAAATATGTAATTATCATAATTTTTAGTTGTATATAACTAAAGATATTTACCGTTAAAGTTAAGGGTTGGAGAATGTGCCATGGAGAAATGTTGCCATTAAATAGAAACTGAAGAAGTATAATGTAATTTTGAAGTACAATTTATATAAAAAAAAAATTACAGAATGCATATAGAGTATGTATACTTTTAATTTAATTGTATTGCACATCTCAATATTTTATGTTCTATACATATATTAAATTGTAATATAGACAATTCTTTGTTAAATTTAGCACTATATTGTATGCTTCGTAGATATATTAAATTGTAAACAGAATAATTCTTCGTTAAATTTTATTCAGACAATTTTAGAAAATGCATTGTAAATGTTTATATACGAATTCAGGAATTCAGTGATGCAAAATGTATTGTAATTATTTATTTTTATATTATTAAGTTGTATATATATATATATAATTCTAATAAATTATATTATAAAAATTCAAAGTATCAAAATTAAAGAGATTTACATATGTTACACTATAAATTGAACCAAGTTATTCTGGAAAAATTCAAATAAAATTCACACCATCAAAATATACTACCAAAACGGCTGAGAAAGGAAAAAAAAAAAGCAGATGTACCACTCAGACCCTAATCAGTCAAAAGGATCATCTTTTGATGATAAACCACTTTAGAACCATGTTGAGTTACTAACCATACCTATTGCTGGATAAGGAAAATCGACAGTGGAAGTGCAACTATTGTGGGAACAAAGTTATGGGTTCCTATTCTAAAGTAAAAACTCATTTATTTAGAATTTCTGGTCATGGGGTTGAATGTTGCAAGGCCATAACAAATAAAATATTGGAGGTATTAAAAAGAGAACATGATCAAGCTGACAGAAAGAAACTTCAACATGAAGTCAATGAAATTAGAAAGGCGGATTATTTAACTTTGCTTGTTGAGACATATTTGATGCAACAAAAGAAAAGAAAATAGATAGTAGGGCCTTTAGAGAAGGCAGTCAATGGTACTAAATGAGATATAATCGACAAAGAATCTACTAGGATGTTCTATGCAAATGGTTTGCTGTTTAATTTTGCAAACTTTCCTGATTTTAGATAATATTAAAAAACACTTGCAAATCACACCTTATCTGGTTCTACCCCTCAAAGCTACAATAGATTGAGAACAACTTTGTTGGCACAAGAAAAAGAACACATAATGAGGAAATTACAACCCGTAAGAGATTTTTGGAGAAAGGAAGGAGTTTCAATTGTCTCAGATGGATGGCCCGATAGACAAAGAATGCCACTAATTAGCATAATGGCGGCATCATCAGGAGGAGCCATATTTCTGAAATCAATTTATGCTAGTGGTAATATCAAAGATGGCGATTTTGTTGGTTCTTTATTTCTAGATGCGATAAAAGATATTGGAGATACAAATGTTGTCCAAATAATTACGGATAATGCAAGCAACTATAAATTAGGTGCACCCAACATTGAAAGTAGGCATACTCTTATATTTTAATTTATATATTTATTTTTCAATATTTTATTTTATTAATATTTACTTCTTCTTTTTTTCTAGATTTCCTCACATCTTTTCGATCCATTGTATAGTGCATAGTTTGAATTTAGCTTTGAAAAATATTTAGGATCCACTTGAAAAATCATCTCAATTCCACATTGCAAATGGATTGCTGATTTGATTGTGGATGTGCAAAAAATTAGAAATTTTGTCGTGAATCATAGAATGACATTATACATATTTAACAAATATTCAAAGTTAAGTTTATTAAGGATAGCTAATACGAGATTTGCCTCAGGTATTGTGATGAGTAAACGTCTTAAAGAAGTTAGAATAACTTTAGAACTAATAGTAATGGATTTTGATTTAAGGATTTATAGGAATGAAAGTGTTAAAAGTATGGCACAAGAAGTAAAATAATGCATAGTTGATGATGTGCGGTAGGATTAATTAGATTATTTCATATCTTTTACTGAATTCTTGATTGATATGTTGAGAACTGCTGATAGTGATACACCTATTTTACAGTTGGTCTATAACATGTGGGATAGTATGATTGAAAGGGTTACAAATGTTATATTTGAGCATGAAAGAAAGGATTTAGCTTGCGATAGTTCTGATGATTTTTTATGTTATTCATCAAGTTTTGAAGAGTAGATGGAATAAAAGTAATACTCCTTTGTATTGCATGGCACATTCTTTGGTTACTAAATATTATTGTGTGGATTGACTTCAAGGTGGAAGTTGTGGAATAGTGAGAGTAGCTCTGCACGAAGTTCAAGAAGTATATACGAATAAAAGTAATTGTTTCAAAATATTGTTTCAAGATCCAAATGATTTGAAAAAGGCTTTTGTTTTTGGAATATGGTATTTTCTCAAGTGGCTCTAATTACTTTAACTAGGCACATATCATGGATTTCGAGAATGTATGAGGAGCGATTGTCATGGAGGGCAAATTATGGTGCTTCGACATTATTATTGCAAGCATTAGTCTTCACATTGGTATCCTAACCAGCTTATTCATCTTGTTATGAGAGAAATTTGAGCACTTATTCCACTATTCAAAGTGTTAAAAAGAAACAAATTATCAAGCACTAAAGCTGAAGATCTTGTTTTTTTGTGCATTGCAATCTTCGACCTTTATCAAGGAAAGAATAAGAATACAAGAATGAGCCAACTGAATTTTGGAATATATGTATGTTTTTATTTTTTTATTTGCCTGAATTATTTTTTATTTTTAGTATACTAACTTATGTCATATTTTTATTAGGTGAGGATAGAGATGATGTAGACAATAATATCAATGTTGATCTTGTTGATATCTCTATTAATGAGACAGAATTAGAAACTATGACATTTGATGATGAAGATGAACCATGAAAGAAACTTAATTTATCATACTCGTATTATAATCACTTGATGTAATTTTTAAATATTTAGTACTTTAAGGATTTTTGTAATGGTTTTTTTCATGTATCACATTGTAATCACATTATAGTATATAATTTATAATTTTATTTTTTTTACCATGTTCCGGTACCCATACCCAAAATTGGGATCCTTTTTAGCAGGATCCTCGTATCTTAATTTCTTTTTAAATTGGCAAACCGGACCTCTGGATACATAACCATATTAGACAACCATACCCGAATCCGAGCAACATAGCTTGCCTCTTATTTGTGTGATACAAGCAACATTATCTTCATAAATAATTTGACTAATTTGATGTTTGTAGAATACCATGTTAACTCTGGATATGATGCATAACTAATCTTAACCTGACATATTCCCGACTGACTTCATGATATGCAAGAATTTCAACAAGACTTGAAAAAGTAGCAACCAAAGTTTGCTTTGTTGATCTCCAAGAGATAGTTGAGTCGTTATATGTAAAAACATATCTAGATTGAGAATGAGCTTTATGTGTGTTTGAAAGATACCAACATCAGCATGACCAAGAAGGATTATCTAACTTTGAATAAAATACGCCCAAATCAACAGTTTCCCAAAGATATTTGAGAATATTTTTAATTCCATTCCAGTGGTGATGAGACAGGCGGAATTGTATCTAGCCAATAAATTTATAACAAAAGTAATGTCAGGTCTCGTACATGGGGTTAGATATAGAAGGACACCAATTACACTCAAATATGGTGTTGTAGAATCCAAAACATTTTCCTCATCATCTTTTTGGGTCTGACCTGATCCTTTTTGAGATCAAGAGAATGAACGACCAATATGGTGCTTAACGGATGATATTTTTCGAAATTGAACCTTTTAAAAAAAATCCTGTATAAGCTTTCTCATGGATCATATTTCCATAAGTTTTATGTTCAATTTCCAAAACCAGACAATATTTTGTTTTCCTATCTTTCATTTCAAATTCATTTTTCAAATATATTCAGCAGTCTCCTAGATTGTATTTTGGGTTCCAATTAAGTTCATATCATCAACATAGACTACTTCTATTACAAATCTAGATCCCAATTTTGTTAATGAACACATATAGCAAATAACATTATTAATGTACCATTCTTTAATAAAATATTTACTCAGATGATTGTACCACATTCGTCCAGACTATTTTAATCTATATATTGACCTTTGTAATTTCACTAAGTATGAACCTCAAGGTTTATTAAATAAATGAATTTTTATCCTTTAGGAATTTCCATGAAGATTTTTGTATCCAGGGAAACATACAGATATGTAGTTACCACTTCCATTAACCTCATTTCCAAATTCCTTTCTTTGACATGTCCAATAAAAAATCGAAAAGTAATTGTATCCATCACAGGTGAATACGTTTAATCAAAATCAATTGCAAGTCTTTGTGAGAAACCCTGAGCAACCAATCAGGCTTATAATTCACAATTTTGTTTTCCTCATTTTGTTTTCTAACAAAAACCAATTAATAATCAATTGGATTAACACCTTTTGGTGTTTCAATCATGGGTTCAAAAATATTTCATTTATTAAATGAATTTAATTGTGCCTAGATTGCTTCTTTCTATATTGGCCTGTTATTTAGTTACCCTTACTAATTTATGGATTGAGGTTTTTCATAATCATCATTCATCATATCAGTAGCTACTGCATATGAAAACATATTAATAAATATTTCACAATTCCAAATTTATCTTGTACAATTAATAGACATCTTTTCCGTTTTTGATATACTTACTTTTTCAGAGGTCTTTTCTTCATTTGGATTTTCAACTTCCACATTCTGTAAATTATGACTGATATCTTTCAAAGGTACAACATCAACGTCCTAAGTTCTACTCTTTTTTTTTTCTTTTTTTTTTGGTATACTATCTTTGGATCTAACATGTTTACCACATTTTTTTTCTAGATTTCAAATACTTCACCAGCTACCATCTATTTTGATTTTTTAGTGGGCACAACTTGTTGTGCTGGTGCATTACAAGCTAGTATATGAGATTTGGTAACTTTAGCTGTATCTATAAAACTATTTGGTAATCGATTCGTAATCGTTAGTAAATGAATTATCATACGTACTTTATTTTCACTTTGACTAGTACCTGGATACAGATAATACAACTTTTAACTTTTCCAAACGAGTTCATTTGTTCTAGTATTAGAAGGCTCATTCGTTCCAAGTCATGGAAATAATTCTTCATTAAAATGACAATTAAAAAATCTTGTAGTAAACATATCACCCATAATGGGTTTGAGATATCTAACTATAGATGGTGAATTATATCCCCAACATAAATTCTAGTTATCAACTACTTCCTCTATTTTTATTTTACTCACTACACTTTTTGTTTACACGCTATTCGATATTAATTTTAACGATAAATATCTTTAATTATACACAATTAAAATTATAATAATTTTATATTAAGAAAATAGACATTAAGACGAATAAAACAAGATCTCACTCGACTATATTTTTCCTTATACATAAGTAACGACATGCAGAACAAGATTGTTGGATGAATAGTACTTGTTATGCAAATGTAGCCACTAAATAAAAATGGAGGAAGTATAAAGGAGAATACTCATAATATGTCGTGGGTCTTAGACGTATTAGGGTAGCTACATGTAATATTGCATGGTCCCAAGCGGAAATTGGTAATTGAGTTCGTAAAAAAATATTCGGAGAATTATTTGATGTTTCTAATAAAAGATTCTACCAATCCATTCTGGGTATTAACATGGGGTACAGAATCTTCAACATTTTTACCAATTGACATGTAATAATTATCAAAAGCCATTGATATAAATTCATCAGCATTATCCAAATAAAATTTCTAATTTGATAATTAGGAAATTGTGCTCTCAATCTTATTATCTAGGCAAGCAGCTTAGCAAATATCATATTCCATGTATTAATAAATATACATGTGACCATCTCATTAATACATCAATCAACATCATAAAATATTTAAACAACCCACTTGGAGGATGAATCGATTCACAAATATCCCCTTGAATTCCTTCCAAAAATGATGAACACTCAACATTTATTTTAATAGGGATGCTCTAACTATCAATTTCCCCTGAGAACAAGCAGTACAGAAATTTTCATTTGATATCAATATTTTCAAATCCATTAATAGATGTCCATCTGAATTCTCAAAAATCTCATGCATCATCATAGATCCAGAATGACCAAGTTATTATACCATGATCGAGAAACTGTAGAGTAAGTTATTTTATTATTCATTATAGTATAGGCTTCTATTGGGGATATTTTCGTAAAACATAAACTAGATGATACGAAATAGAGTTTTTTCATAATAATTTTCTATAAAAAAACAATGGACATAATATATATAAATACTTCATATTTTTATTCATTCACCATCTCAATATGATATTCATTTTTCATGATATCTTTAAAACTCAACAAATTTCATTTCGATTTGCTCAAATATAGTGCATTATGAATATACATTTTTGTTTCCCTTTCCAATGAAATGATGGATTTTCCATATCCCACAATCAAATCAGCGTAAAGTGATATAGTATTTACTCTAACCTTATATTCGGATATGTTCAGAAAATATTTTTTTACCTCAAAGGTTAGAATGAGTTGTAGCACTATCAATCAAATATTTATACCTAATTCTTCCCTGAAAATCCATATTCTTTACAAATTGAACAAAACCATATATCAAAATTTTTGAATTTCTGTGACTCTAATCAATAACATAAGTACATCAATATACTAAATCGAAAAATATATCAATGCAATTATATACCATCATGCATTCCTCACATAATCTATTCACAATTTTCATAATTTAATATTAGAGATTCAATTTCAATAAATTATATTTATTTCCAATATTCATTGCTGAGATTTTAAATTATTTTTATTTCCAATATTCATTGTTGAGATCTTCTAATCAAAATTAGTCATGTGTATTTTTTTTTATGATGAAATGATTGGTTCATCTACCATCACCATATTTAAATCCAAATAAATCCACATCCAATAGAATGTAATTCTTCTAATCAATATTGATTAGAAATAAATATGTGCGCTTAATTTAAAATGAATAATGCATTAAAACAAATAAATGTATCTTAAAGTTTGCAACATCAAACTTCTAAACCTTTTAATTTCTAGGTAAATACTCTAATTCCCAGTAAACCACATGTAATTTTCATTTGATCAAGATAAACAAAATTCAACCTTCAACTACAACAATTTAAAGTTTCAAAATAATCTAACTTCATATATTTCATATTCGAGGTACTGGATTCAAATTAAATATAAAACAAAATCTATATCATCAGAATAGATAGATTTCAACCCATATATCATATGGATGAATAAATTCAATAAGGCATCTGTTCCGGAATAACATTTCAATCTCAGGATCTACAATTCCAATTGTCCATAATTTTCGGAACAATTTGATTCTCTTTAATCACAAATCAATTTCTTAAATTCTTATCCATATTAATTCAAACACACAATTCGTCTCTTTTTCATCAAAAGATCCAGATAAGAACCTTATATATTTTCTCAAATTTCTATCTTTTTATGTTTCAATAATCATTTCCTTTTTTTTTTTCCATTTTCAAATTTTAAATATAAATTAAACAACTTCTTTCAATCTCACCAATCATTTATCCATTCCTCTTTTTTCATATATCAAGATCAATAATTCAATTTTTTCAAATAATCCAACCACATCCCAGCATACTCAAACCAATGTTACCATCACTTTCTGGTATGAAAGATTCGTCTGGATGATAAGCAGAGAGCATACTCGTGTTGATAATATATTATAAATTAAAAAAATAATATTAATAAAGAAGAAGAGAATAGAAGAAGAGATATGACTTGAATTTACCTCTGCACAAGAAGCCAAAATAAGCAACCATTTAATTGCATTTCTTTGTATATTTATAGGCAAAGTACGATACACATGACACATTAAAATTGAACATTCAAATGCAATGTGACACTATTCACATGCAATATGATACTTCGACTCGGTGAAATCCATCTGTCACCTCTATTACATGATATTTATATTTATTTTGTAAAACTTATTTTTTATAGATTTCGATTTGGCATATATATATATATATATATATATATATATATATTCTTCTTTTTTAAATTGGTTTTCATTTTCCAATTTTAAATTTGAGAACTAAAATATTAAAATTCGCTTTCATTTTTTTCCTCAATCTCCAGATTTGGCAATTTTATAATTTTTTTGAGATTTTTATTTTTAAAGTTGATTTAAATTTATAAATAAGTTTTTAAAAAAAGTATAAAATAGATCAATTTTGAAAAATTTTCAAATAAACTTTTATAAATTTTATTTCTAATAAGTAAGTCGATTCAGAAATTTGGGATATATTACCATACGTGTGTGATCTGCAATCACATAAAATTGATTTGAAAACCTAACCTATTTTTGTAACACAAATTTTGTAAAATTTTATTTTTATAACTTTTTGAAAACTAGTTTATATATTTAAATCAAATTTTTATAAAATTTATTAAAGAAATATAGCCTTAAAAAATAAAGGTGCCTCGCATTGCTCCTTAATTGTAACAGTGAACTCCCACCTTAGTAGAAATTAGGATGTGGATTTGACCACTATGCAAAATGACAGACAACAAATACCAAATAAACAAAATTACAGAGAACATAGTTGTAGTCTAAACATCCATCAATAATAATTTAGAGTAAAAAAGGGATAACATTAAATCCAATTACAAATCCAACATGAGTAATGTTTCCAAAATTCATTCATCTTCAATTATGAAAAATAGTGTGAAGTCCCAGAAGTAACTAATGACAAAATAGAATAACGGAATAATGTCGATGCATGCTCATACTCGGAAGATATATTCACAATTCATAACCAATCCCAATACCTATATCCATTCGGGATTTTCCACATAATAGAGACAAAATAATGAAAAAGAAAGAAACAACAGAGTTAGACTACAGAGTCTAGTTGACATCCTTATATTTGAACATACACACGCAAATGAACCTATATTCGGCTCTAATATGGGCGCACACAATGAGGCTCTAATCAATCTCCTAAGATGCCTTACAACAATCATAATACAAGTTTATATATGGGAAATTATGCAGTTATTCCATTTAGCCAACAAAAATTGTAAACAAGTTTGATTATATTTAGTCGGTTTATTCAAGCCTTTTAAAGCTATTAAGGTAACTAAGGAGGTTATCTAGTAGATATCTAATAGTCCAACTAATCGATAAGACCCTGCGACAGCAAAGTCATTTTGAAGTTGGTCTTGTCGTTGCCTTCAGTTAAGTAGGTTTGAAAGTTGGTGAAGGTCATGCTCGCCAAGTCCTTCCCAACAAAGTCTCGCCATGTATTCTCTCAAATTATTTCTTAGAGTTGGAGAAGGTAAGTATCGCTAACCTGTCGCTAACGTAGCTCGCCAACCATTATGTCTAGTTACATTTTTAGAGTTGGCGAAGGTGACTCTCGCCAACCTTGCACCAACTAATTTTGCCAACATTTTTGTGATTCAATTTTGTTTTAAAGTTGGCGAAGGTGACTCTTGCCAACCATGCTAGCCAAGGTTTTTGTCCAATAGAATTTAGAGGTTGGTGAAAACAATGTCATGCCATTATTTCTCCATTGCCTAGCCAATTGCATACTGTCAACAATTTTTCCAGCTTTACATGATTTTGCAGGTTTGTTCTAGTTTTTAACTTATCAAAATTCTAGTTTTTAGTCATTTCTTAGTCTAATTAGCTTATACAAAATCACATAGCAATCAATTTTAAGTGTCCACGTGTTTTAAATCAATTTCAACAATCCAAACAAACGAATTAACTGATTATTAAAGAAGTTCTAGATTTTTGTAGTTGGCAACAATAAACAGATTTCACCAAATTCATTAATATATATATATATACATATCATAAGTTCTGATTACTATCAGCCACATTATTGCCCAAAGTAGCTACTAGTAAAACGGGAGCACACCACTATGTTAGAATCAGATTGGCCAAAGCCCTAAGTAGCCAAAGCTCAGAATTTAGCCGAAGCCTAGAGTTTGGCCAAAGTACAAAGATGTAGTCTTCCTACGTAATAGATGGTACTTCAAGTCATAATTTACACATTTCCGTGTGAGGTACCTATATCCCTAAGTATGCCATAGATCCTACTAATGTTACTACCTTAAGGGAAACAATTAATTCCGGATTATACAGATTATTATCCATTTATACACATTATTTTTCTTTTTTAGAATTCATTACAACAAATCAATGTGGCACCAAAATTTTATCATATAAGCGTTCAATACTAAATATTTCCAAATTTTTAGATTATTCATAGTATATTCAGGTTATTGTCTGGCAACCTAAACACACGTATGCAAAAGAACTATCACATAAGCTATGAAACTTAAAACAAGAATCCAACCTGACTTTCGAAGCCACAAGCAAGCCATTCAAACTACTAGTAAAACCACCTCCGTAGTTTAGTCTCCTACGAATCAAACAAACATACAATTTAATCAAAAACTACCTACACTTAAAAACCCCCAAATCCTAGGGTTACGGTTTGACAACCAAAACCCAAACATGACAAACTTGAATGACCGAATCATCCAGGATACTAATACGAACAATTACAAGATTGAATCAATAGTAAAATCTATTCAACCCAAATCTAAGTTCAAACATTTGTATAAAACAGATTGCTTATTGGAAAAATGTGAAATAAAAAAGAATGGAAATACGGAAGAGTTATGGCTCCTTTAATAGGGTTGCAACCTTGTCAAGAACTTTCAAAGAGAAGAAAAATGTATTTAAAACAAGAGTATCTCATATTTTGGTTTTAAAAATTAGGGTTTTAGAATAAAGCTAGAGATTTTATAAAATAAAAAAAAAAAAGCAAAATATCAAATACCTCTTTGATTTTGGAAAATTTTTAATTTTAGAAATCTTTTCAAAATCTTTTACCAAGTGTCCTAAATTTATTTGATCTAGACAGCTAACTACTTTGCCCAATTTTCATTCATTACATTAATGATATCTTGCTCTTAGTTCTTGATTGTAACATCGTTGTCATCTTTATCCTCCCCTACAATGAAGGCCTCCTATGCTTCGTATGTAGCTTGAAAGTCCCAGTTGGCTCTTTTACGAACCTCATATTCTTTGAAGAGAACGAGTTTAGTCTTCAAATAGGATACCACTTTTTATGATTTCTTTGTCCTTAAAAATATACGTGATGGACTATTCTAATTAGGCCTTCTCGATAGGCCAAGAAGCGCGTTTAGCCTCCAAATTTGCGATTGCTTGCGAATTAGCTTCTCCCTCATTTAGAGCCTTTTCTGAGATGATCTTAACTTTGTTCTAACTTTGACCATATGGTAACTAGCTCGCATTTAAGATACTTGGATCCATGTTGAGTATCTCTAAGGCGGTGGCTGGCTGAAAAGGTAAAGATCACGACTTGCAAATGAAAGGTGAAATGTTAGCTAAAGCTATCATGATTAAAGGTAGGCTAATAAGATAAGATGTACATGGAAGACTTGAGTAGCGTCAAACTCAGTTAGTTGATCATTTCTCCATGGATTCATCTTATTGCGATCATCTTAAAGATTGTGCCCTTGTAGTAGGGGAAGAACCTACTTAGGGTGATCGATTAGGGAGATGCCATGTGAAAGGGAGATCAAAGGCTCTTTTACAAGCCTTTTGGGTTGCTTGGGTTCGGAGATCGTTACGCTTATGAGACTAGTCCTTCAAGAGCTTTAATCAAAGGGACATCTTCTCCCTGTTCTTTCTTTTTCTCAATCGCTTCTTGAGCACCGAATCAATATTATCAAATTTTATCTCAACTACCCTTCTTCTTTGGAAGGAGTCACATGATCAAAGAATTTATGCCTAAATAGCTTCTTGGTATAGACCCTCATAAGGGACCATGAATAAAATTCAGTATAGGAAACAATTTACCTTATAACTACAAATGAACTCCTAACTAGAGAAAGGTAGTATATAACTCCTTTGGATCGAGGAACCTCTTGTAAACTGCTGCCCTTTATTTATAAAATATATAAGTCTAAGACAATAAATATACGTCAATGGGAAGATATGAAGTACAAGTTATTTTCATCCAAATATAAGTGATATAGAAAAAATAACATATAAAAATAGAAGTAGTGTGAAGTAAGAATTTATGGTGTGGGTCTACTAAGGGTATGAGTAAATTCTTGTCCTACCCTTTATAAAATGAATTTGTATAAAATCTTAATTTTTTTTTAAATTTTTAGGAAAATGATAGAATTTTTACCTTATCCATTATAAGTTGAGTATGAGTAGGGTTTATGAAACACTTAACCTTTTATCATCCCTACTCTTCATCCTTAGGAATATAATATTTATATGTGTATTTTAAATTATGTTTTTTTTTGTTTTAATTTAATTGTGTTATATGTAAGGGTAATGCAGTGGTATGATAAATAAGATCTAAAATATTGTAAGGAATGGTTTAAAGAAGCTCAAGTATAAAAGGATCTAAGAAATCAATCTAAGTAGAGAAGTTCAATGTTGAGAAAAGTCAAGTGGCAATATCGTGTCAAGCGACAAAGTGTGGCACGATACTTTAACCACATCTAGCGAGATCCAAAGTCTAGTCCATTAAATGGGGCAAGCTCAAGAGTCTGACTAGTCGCATGACATAAGCAAAGGTTAGGTCCTTATGTTAGGCCCATTACAAATTTACACTATGGAAGGAGACCGTTTTTTAGTCTTTATGCAATTACAAATATCTAATCATGATAAAACTAATCTAACGGTAAATAACTTAACAAAAATAAAAAGATAAGAATAAAAGATTTAAAAATAATTATAACATAATGAAAGACTAACTGATGTAGATATTATCTCCTTAATTGTTATAATAAATATAACTACCAAACTTATAAAAATATCTAAATAACTAGTGAACAACCGTTATTTTAGTTTCAAAGCACTACATATATAAAAATTAATTTCTATATTATTAAAAGGATCATATCTTTTAACATGAATACGACTCATTTGAACAGAAACCACAAATGGTTTTCACATAGAGGTAATTTGGATTTTATTTTAGAAATTAAATGTGAATTTTAATTATTTTTAAATAGTTGGAGTAAAATGAAAATGTAATACAATTTATATTTTCTTGTTTACATAATTTTAATATTGATGTAACGACAGTGGCGAATGTAGTGCATCAAATGAGAGGCATTATTTTAAAAAAAAACTTAAAAATACTACTAGCATATTTTTACGTGGAGTAAATTTAAAGGGAGAGAATAAAAAAAATTAAAATGTAAGAGAGTATATTATTATTATTATTTTAAAGATTTATGACACTTATTTTTACATTAATATTCTATAAAATTAGTGGTTTACTGATTTATGCGATTAGAAAATTATTAACTTTTATTTTCCAAATCAAACACGAGATGATATAGTCATAATTGATTCTCAATTTTAGTCATAAAATTAGTAATGAAAAAAGTTATTGCTATTTCAAGATATTTTTTTAAATTACCTTATTTATTTTAATTTTAATTTTTTTATGTTTTCATCCATGGGTAACCTCTTATATTTTTTATTTAATAACTTAAGTATAATAGAAATATATTATATGGTTATATGTCCCCTATTTTGAAAATTCTAGATCTGCCTCTTTGTAACGAGTACATTAATATATAGAGTTTCATTACTTTATAATAATTATTTATAACATTATTTGTTTTCTAAGTATATTAAATTGAAATTATTATACTTGCATCTAGTATACTTTTTTTAATATGTAATAACATTAAGAATTTTGTGTTTAGTATATTCATATATTTCACAAAATATATAATATTACAATATTTTACATATTTCGTTTAGGATAATGAACTCAACATGATTTAATCATGGTGAGACACCTCATTTGAAATTTGGTTCTTATCTAGTTTCACGGTTAAAACAAAATCTTTAAATGGTATAGTAGAATCATCTAGATTGTATTGGTTGTTCACACTTAGAATAAAATCATGATTTATCTCATTTCAGTCAACTCATTAGCCATTTATATTTTCTGTTAAGAGCATAACCTTATTATAAATATACTTGATTGAAACAAAGCAATGATCATTATAATATAAGAAAATGAATTTTCAATCATCCACTGCTAAAAATTTTCTCTTTTTCTTCCTTATTGTCTCACTATCATGTATAGCATATGGATCTTCTTTAGAAGATAACTTCCTCCAATGTCTTTCACAAAATTGTCAGAATACAAGTCCAATATCTGAAGTCATATGCACCCCTAACAATGTCACGTTTACATCTACCCTACAATCTTACATAAGAAATCTTAGAGTTGAAACAACAACACCACTTAAACCACTTGCCATTATTGCGGCCAAGCATGAATCTCACATGCAAGCTGTTGTAAAATGCTCTAAACAACTTGGATTATAGTTAAGGATCCGAAGTGGTGGCCATGACTATGATGGCCTGTCATATGTATCTACTGTCCCGTTTGTCATCCTTGACATGTTCAATCTTCGAACCATTGACATAAACATTATTGATAAAACCGCTTGGGTTCAAGTAGGTGCAACTACAGGTGAGCTTTATTATAGAATAGCTGAGAAAAGTAAAGTTCTTGGGTTTCCAGCAGGAATTTGTATTACACTTGGTCTTGGTGGGCATTTTACTGGTGGTGGATATGGTGCCATGATTAGAAAATACGGTTTATCTATTGATAATATTGAGGATGCAATAGTAGTTGATGCAAATGGAAGAATTTTGAATCGAAAATCAATGGCAGAAGATTTATTTTGGGCCATAAGAAGTGGCGGGGCTGCAAGTTTTTGTGTTGTTTTGGCTTGGAAAATCAAATTGGTTGATGTTCCTGAGAAAGTTACCGTTTTCAAATTAGGTAAGACTTTAGAGCAAGGTGGGACTAATCTTATTTTGAAATGGCAAAATATTGCAGATACAACTAATGAAAATCTCTTCATAAGATTGGTATTAAATGCCGTGAATAAAACTGATCAAAATGGTGAAAAGACGGTAAACACTACATTTGTTGGGATGTTTTTAGGTGAAAAATTAAGTCTAATGCAATTGTTGAATAAGGATTTTCCAGTACTTGGAGTGCAAGACAAAGATTGTATTGAAATGACTTGGGTGGAGTCTATTTTATTTTGGTTGGACAATCCAGTAGGACACCGATAAATGTTCTTCTTCAAAGGATTCCAAAGAGGAGTATATTTTTAAAACGTAAATCAGACTATGTTAAGAGACCTATTTCAAAACATAATTTGGAAATTATATGGAAAGTGATGTGTGAGATTGGAGAAGTGAGTATGCAATGGAATCCATATGGAGGGATAATGAGTAGGATTCCAAAGAATGCAACAGCTTTTCCACATAGAGCCGGAAACAAGTTTAAGATTCAATATTCTGCAAATTGGTTTCAATGTAGCATTGATATTAATAATAAATATATAAATTTAGTGAATCAACTTTATAATGCTATTGTTAGTTTTTGGGAAAAGAATAAAGAGGAATTGCCAAATCTGAGATAATTTTATTGAATGATTGAAATGCCTTTTATAAAGACTTACATAAACACAAACGTAAAATCTGGAATCTGCATATAACAATACTGCTTAATTGTAGGAACTAAATTGACAGAGTACATAAACAGAAATAGATAAATATGGAATCATAACAGTTACATATTTGAATCAGTCAACAGCTATGACTCCTTATGTGTCCAATAATCCCAGAGGGGCATTTCTCAATTATAGAGATATTGTACTTGGGTCTAATTCTAATGGTACTTATGAGGAGGGAAAGATGTATGGAGTTAAGTATTTTGAAAGTAATTTCTAAAGATTAGTACATGTGAAGACGATGGTTGACCCACACAATTTTTTCAAATATGAACAAAGTATTCCTATAAGAATATAATAAGTAAGCAACTTGTAATTTACTATCATAAGTTATGTAATGTCAACTTTTGAATTGCTTTTAAGATTACATGTACAACTTAATATATTATTATGTGAAAATTCTCTCAAATGGGCCATGAAAAGTTTAAAATACAATAATAGGCCTAGTTTGAATTTTATACAAAACTAAGCTTTATAAAAGTTTGTTTTCATCTCATAGGCCTAACTTCCAATTTTACCCTTTTAATTTAATTTTATCAACAAAAATGCCATTATGCATTTTATAACTGCTAAAGAAAATAAAATAGAAACTGAAATTACTTAAATGACCACAATTAAAACATTAACCATTTATGTAACGACCATTTATCACACCTTCACACCCCTCTCTGTTTTCAAAATCGTCCACAATTAACCGATTCTTCTCCACCGTGCTCTTCACAAAAACTCTTCTTTTCTTCTTTTGAAATCACGAAATCCTCTATGTTTTCAAAATCGTCCACCATTAACCGATTCTTCTCCACCGTGCTCTTCACAAAAACTCTTCCTTTCTTCTTTTGAAATCACGAAATTCACTCACATCTCCACCGCTGTTCTTCATTTGATGATCCTCGTTGTTGTTGTTGTTCGCATTTCTCTAAGCCATCGTCGCTTCTGATGTTTTGTCGAGTCGTCGTTGTTGCTGCTTTTATTCGAGTTATCGTCGCCGGTGGAGGTGAGTTGCTCTATTTATTTGTATTTTAGGGTTTTTGTTTTTGTCTTCGCATTCGTGTATATGAACTAGTCAAATGTTGTGGGTCAATAGGTCGAAGGCTGCTTGAAGACACTATCAACACACTTTGAAGACAGAGATTGGAATGGCATATGAGGTTAGTTCATTTTAGGTTTTATTTGTTTTTTCTTGAGCGTTGTTGGTTTGTAATCGTTGTATTGTTGATGTTAGTGATTGAGTGTTTTTCTGTTGATGTTGTGGCTGGATTTGATTTTACTGGTAAGGCTTGATGTTGTTGATATGGTTTGGTGTCGATGTTCATTGTGCTGATGATGTTGATGTTAATTATGTGTATAATGTGAATATGCAATCTTTGTTTTGTTCTTTTTATAACTTGATTATAGATGCATATGTAATTGTATGGTGAGTCTTTTGCACCTGTGGTATGACAATTTTGAATTGTGAACTATGGATTTTGCTTCCTTGGCAAACGTGCTATGTGAATTTTGAGCTGTGAACTGTGATTTAAGAATTGTGATCTGTGAATTTACAACTATGTAATGTGGATTATGATTTGGCATTTGTGAATATTTAATTGTAAATTGCGAATTGCCATTGTGTAGTATGATTTGTTTAATGAAACATGATTTGTGACTTGATGTAAAATCTTATTGTTTGTGAAATATATATTGTCAATGAGTGTGTTTAGTATAAACATCATATGCATATTTATGTGCATTATCAGCATATGTATGTGTGCAAGCTATATTCACAGAGCACCCATAAATATGGAACTCCTTTAACAGTCTGTGAATATAATTCAGAATCTGTGATTACAATTCACAGTGCGTGAACTATTATTCACAAACAGTTAATATAATACACAAGCTTGCGCACATCATTCACATTCTTATATGGATAATATTTTTTCAATCTTGCAGCAAATGGTTAACATAAGGAGATGGTCAGGTTCCATAGATAAATAGCGCATCAACAATGCTGCCTCATTCAAGGTTTTGAACAACATAAAACCTGTCCAGAAAACAACATGATAAATAAACGTGTGAACTGTTTTTCGTCATTCAAGATATTCAACAACATTAAGGACCTTTCTAGAAAATATAAAAAACAACTACTCATGTAGATAATTTTAGCTAATGAATAAGTCTTAGCCATCTAGTCATGGTTTGCACAAATCGTGTCTTTTTAGTTTGTACATTGCAGTTGCAGTTTAAGTTTCCTGTACCTTGCTGTTATTAATCTTTCCTTTATCAGTTCTGAATTCATCCAGGTACTAGGAAACGCGAAAGAAGCTATAGCTATTTTCGTTTCGATTTTGATACTTAGGAATCTTGTCTCTATTACCGGAATGCTTGGTTACTCACTCACAGTATTTGGAGTCATCCTCTATGAAAAAGCGAAGCAGAAAATAATTTTAGAACATCATTATGTACTTTACCACCATATATTTTCTTACAATAGGTACCCAAGACAATGGAACTCTACCGGGGAGAAGGCGAGTTTGGGGGCTGAGTAATGTAAGTGAAATCAAATCTGTTCATTATAAGAAAAGAAAGAAACTCTTAATATTCCGGTCTGGCAAACGGGTGCCTATTTTGTATCAGCAACAAATGCAGGTTTAGTAGAAAAGTTAGAAGATATAAAAGTTGAATAATAAGCGACTTATTTTGTACTCTGTCTCTATTACTTCCCAGCTTGGGTTTGTAGAGAAATCATTTAATATTTACTTTATTTTTTATTCTTTAAGGAATACCTTTGTCAAATTGGATCAAACAAGTAGTCAGTCTTACGTTGTTATTAACATTTATTGTCAGATTGAATTTACCATCAATAAAAATCTTTCCTAGTTTTATAATCACCTTTGTTTTTTTCATACTGTGAAATATGCAGAGTGCGAACATCAATTATTTTTGAGCATATGGTTGTACTGTGAACAATGCTCACAGACTGTGACCCGTAATTATGGCTATGATCAATGATCACAGTTCGTCCAACGAGTTAGGGAGCTAGTGCAGTCACCATTATTCAAGCCCCTTAACCTTTTTTTGATGAGAAATTGCTCTTCAGTGGTAGTCCAAAAATGACCCTAAGCCTTAGTTTCTCAAAAAATGAGCAAGTATACAAGAACATGGAAAGGGTGGTAAGCATGCATATTCAATTGTGGCCTAAATGTTATGAGATGATGTGGATCACCTTAATATGTTATGTTTAGTTGAAGGATGCTCATCCTTGCCTTTTGGGATGTCATGTCATCCACATTGTTGTACTGTGAACAATGCTCACAAACTGTGACCCATAATCACGGCTGTGATCAATGATCACAGTTCGTCCAACGAGTTAGGGAGCTAGTGGAGTCACCATTATTCAAGCCCCTTAATCTTTTTTTGATGATAAATCACTCTTCGGTGGTAGTGCAAAAATGACCCTAAGCCTTAGATGCTTAAAAAATGAGCAAGTATACAAGATCAAGGAATGGGTGGTAAGCATGCATATTCAATTGTGGCCTAAATGTTATGAGATGATGTGGATCACCTTAATATGTTATGTTTAGTTGAAGGATGCCTATCCTTACCTTTTGGGATGTCATGCCATCCATATTGTTGTACTGTGAACAATGCTCACAGACTGTGACCCGTAATCACGGCTGTGATCAATGATCACAGTTCGTCCAACGAGTTAGGGAGCTAGTGGATTCACCATTATTCAAGCCCCTTAATCTTTTTTTGATGATAAATTGCTCGTCGGTGGTAGGGCAAAAATGACCCTAAGCCTTAGATGCTCAAAAAATGAGCAAGTATACAAGAACAATGAAGGGGTGGTAAGCATGCATATTCAATTGTGGCCTAAATGTTATGAGATGATGTGGATCACCTTAATATGTTATGTTTAGTTGAAGGATGTCCATTCTTACCTTTTGGGATGCCATAATTGACATTGAAGCTACTGTGATCTCTGATCACAGGTTGTGACCTGAAACGCCATTCATAATCTATGATTGTAGTTCACAGCTACTGTAATACGTAATTAAACATGACTTGAATTATAAATACAAATTATATAATATATAAATAAACACAGTACAGAGTTTGTGATTGTAATTCACAGCTAATATACAACATAGTAAAATACAGATCACACTCTGTGAATACAGATCACATATAATTATCCTTATCTAACTACACAGGTAATGGTCATACTATGACATAATCGGCTGAGGGTTGTCCAAGGTCTCAGTTTCGGTAGGATATATGTGAGATGACTAGTCTGCATTTGTCTCGTCGACACTAGTTAGTGCGGAAATAGAACATGTTTTCCTTGTATGACCCGCACCACCACAACGCTTGCAATGCATAACTCTACAGCGCCTTTCTTATGATCTATCCACATTTGCTGTCCCACTGGTACTCTTGATGGACGACGAAACAGGATAACTACATGTTCTCCTTGTATGACCTAACATTTGACACCTACCATGCTTTTTTTGTCTTGTGCCTTCAACAGCTGAATGATATCTCTTTTCTTTAGGTCGATCAGTCTGAGGCTTCTCTATCGTAGGAAGGACTGTCATGTCTGATGCCTCCATGTTTCTGGACCTGGTGCAGGATTGATTGCCTTCCCATACGCACCTTGTAAGAATGTTTTCCTATAATATTCATGACATAACTCACTAACTCTGACTCGGGCAAATCTATATCATAGAAAACCAAATATAATCAAAAGTAGCAACTAAAAGTAAGAATAGTACAAAGTATTAACATATTAACAGCCCTCTGTGATTTGTATTCACAAACTATGAACATCATTCACAAACTATGAACATAAATCACAGACTAAATCTGACAAGTCGAAATAAAACTGGTAATTCAACATATAGAATCGATAAAAACAAAATTTTCAATCGCAGCAGGTCAAGAAAACCTAAATACAGATAAATTTATCATACAAAAAGATTTCTAAGGAAGTACATAGGGATCCCCTCCAAGTCTTTTTATATCTCTATCTATCTAACCACTTAACTCAATATAATAGCAGTTTTAGTCCACTGCACTGATGTTTTTGATTACAACAACAGTTTTGGTCCAGTTTCAATATAACAACAGTTTTCATCACACCTTATAGTTTCTTTTTGACAGTATTATCATGGCTATAAACAATGTACAATTCAAAGACTGTGAACTACTCAAACATTCAACAACAATACACATCAATATTCACAGCCTCTGTATTAAGCCATGAATTATCTATTACCAATTACATATTTATCAATTCACAGACTGTGAATAACAAAGAAATACATGAATAACAAAGACCAATTATTTCAATATAACAGCTTTAAGCATCCAACAATTATTACTATTACAAAACCAAAATGTATCAAATTTAAATCAATAGCTTACCTTTTATATTAAAGAAAACCAAGCAGTCCCACGACCTAGCGGCAGATGAGACACAAGCTAGCGGCAGACTACCATGACCAGAACCTTACATTCATCAATTCTTCAATTCTCTCCACACCAGTCGACGACTTCAGCAGCAGGATGATGATCGACACAAAATCTTTCAATGAAATCAATACCCGTTGACAAAACTGGACGATTTCGATATGGTGGAGAATAAGATGAAGGCTCTCGATAAATTAGGTGAAGAAGAGGTTGAGGCTTCGATCGATTAGGTCGTAATTGGAGAAGATGAACAGAAGCTGTCAACAGAGGAGAAGATGGAAGATTTCAATTCGGAGGAGAAGATGGAGGCTTTCGTTGTTACAAATGGTGAAGGAGAAGATGGAGACTTACGATTGATTAGGTTGATGGTGGAGAAAGAAGAAGATCGTTTTTTTTTCCTGAATTGAATCTGATGAACAAAAACAGAACCAGTACTAACTAGTTGAAGGACAATTTTGGAATGTTGCATTTTCTTTTTTTTTTAAGTAAATTAAAAATATATTTTTACTATTTTTTTAATTGAAAAGGGTAGTATGGGAAGTTAGGCCTATAGGATGAAAATAAAGTTTTAAAAAGTTTAAATTTATATAATTTTCAAAATGGACCTATAATTATACCTTAAACTTTTGGTGGCCTACAGATTTAATTTACCCTATTATTATTATTAATAAAATTACACATACAACTTGTTTTCCATTTTCTTCTTATTATTAAAAATATATAATTACTACTTTTATTTCTTTTGAGTATACTATGATAATCACATGACTGAGATGATATTTGCTCGAAGTATTATCATACATATCATTGGTGGGGGCTATCAACTTAAAGTAATCATTATAATCATTATTTTAATAATAAGTCAGGAGAAAGAAGAAAAAAAATATTTATATTCTTTACTATAAAAATTATTTTACTGTATAAACTTTTCTAAACTCTTAAATATGATTTTTACTTAATTATTTACTATTTATAATATTTAATTTAAATGTATAATTTAAAATATTATGATTAGTTAGCGATAATTAAATAATAATTTAATAAATAAATATAACTTAATTAAATTAATATAACAAAATACTTAGAATTTCAATAATACTGTTAAAATAAAAAGGTTAAAACACCATATTAACACCTAATTTTTTTTCATTTTGACATTCCAAAAATGTATAAATATATAAATAACAATGTTGTAAATTTGAATCTTAAATGAAATAATTAAAGTTAAAGCCTTTATTCTTACACCTAGCAGTAGAATGTAGTGACAAGCTATATGGAGAGAGTAGTAAACAAAAAAAATAATAAAATTGACTGCAATTTAAAGTAATTTAGCCGTTAAATTATGGATTTAATTGCCGATCCGGAACTTCAGTCTCTAATTTGGTCAGTAGTCAAAATGATTGGAGCATCAATTCAAATAGAAACTTCAATCTCCAAAGTGGGGCTATGGCTAAAACTAGGAATTCGTTCTCCACTATAAGGTTTTGCCTAAAATTATTAAATTTTGTGAAAATTTCTCCAAATGGGTCACCAAAAGTTTGAAATACAATAATAGGCCTGGTTTGAAATTTATACAAATCTAAGCATTTTAAAAGTTTGTTTTCATTCCATAGGCCTAACTTCCATTTTTGCCCTTTAATTTTAATTTTATTAACAAAAATGCCATTATACATTTTTATATTAAGATAGAAATATAATAAAAGAGTGAAATTACACTCATAGACTCAATGACACATATGACCACCGTTTCTAAAAATCAAAACCACACTTTCATCTTCACCATTTGAAATTCAATAGCGAAAGAAATCCAAAGACTCAAAAACTCCATTGTGCAGTGTCTTCTTCGCTGTTCATCATTAGTTCTTCGTCATTATTCGTCGTCTCCAGAGCAAAGACCCAAAAACTCCACGGTACAACGTCTTCTTTGCTATTCATCGTCATTTCTTTGTCATTGTTCGTCGTGTCAAGAGCAAAGACTCAAAAACTCCACTATGCAGCGTCTTCTTCGCTGTTCATCGTCAGTTCTTCGTCATTGTTCGTCGTGTCTAGAGTTTGATTGCCGCTTCATTGATGTTACGTCGCCGTCGCAGGTGAGTTTAGATTTTATTCGATATCTCATCACATTTGGTCATGTTTGGTCAGCGTTAGTCGCTCTCGGTCACTCTCGGTCACTGCTTCTTCTTAGTATTTTGTTTCTTCTTGTGGTGTGTATTGGAATGATATGGCATGTGTTGTTGTTATTGTACAAGTATTCATTTTACAGGTTTTGCTTTGTTTATTTTGCAAATAGTCATACTTAGGGTTAGGTTTTCATTTGGTTTTGTATATAAGGTCTTAAATATTGTCTGTTTGTAATTTTGGTTGTAAATGTTAATTGGCTTTTGGATTCGAATTTCACAATCCAGTGAATATTCACAGTATTCATTATGTTGTTAGTATGTTAAATGTAGGTTATGAACTGGGAATTGCGACTATGTGTAAAATGTGTGTTTTTTGTTAAATGTTTACTACCAACATGTTTGTGTAGAAGTTTCACAGTGTTTGACTAAGACTATGAACTATATTCATAGTCGGTGAACTATATTCACACACTGTGAATGCCATTCACAAGCCTGCGTACTATGTTTACAGTCTGCTGTGAGTTGTGGTTTGCTTAAATCTAACTATAGTGTTATTAAATAAGCCCTTTTATTAGTTACAACTCTAATATGGGTTATATTATTTCAATTTTACAGGAAAAATTTATAAAAGAAGGTGGTCAAAATCGATTTAGAAACAACGTTTAACTATTTCGCTTCATTCAGCTATTCAACAATATAAAGAAACTATTTCGCTGAACAGTTTAAGTGTTTTCCATTCATTCTCCCTTTGATTTTATTAGGTGCAAAGTATTATGAGCATGTACAGGATCGACCAGCAAAGGCTTCATCCGGGAGTACATTACAAGTTTTGTGTTTAAAACTTCTACGGCTAAACATCCAAATTTTCAAGCGTGATTGTATCGCTTCGTTTTAGAATATGGGTATTTAAAAGCATTACTTTTGGATATGAGCGGATGATATTGATAATTATATTTTGTACACTTTAAGGATGCTTTTGAATTGACAGTACTTTAAAATTAATTAGTATAAATGAATTGTGATCTACATACACAGTTTGTGATCATGTTTGGCCAAAATTTGTATAGTATGATTCGTGTTCATCAGATGCGAATATAACTCACTCACAGTTTATGATCAGACATCACAGTTATTCTAACCAGGTCGCTTACAGTGAGACCTCACAGAATGTCTCACTTACATTGCGTGAGGTTCCTGAATGTCTTTAAGGAGCCTATATGAGGCCTATTAGAGCACTGTGATCTCTAATCATAGACTGTGCCACTCGATCACAGTTTGTGATCAACGATCACAGTTGCTTCAAAGAAATGGGGAGGCAGCCAAGGCATGCTTATCCAACCCTAATAGCCCTAATTTGAAATAAAATTCACGTTTCTATCCTATCAAAAATTGACCTCATCACTTAGGAGCTCAAAACATAAGAAATTAGACAAGAGGACCTGGTGTAGGGTTGATTGGCTGCCCATATGCTCCTTGCAAGAATGCTTTGCCATAATATTCATACTCCTCGACCTTTTTGTGATAACAAAGTGCACTTCGGTTGGAGTCGAAAAGTGAGCTCATGCATTGGTTGCTCAAAACATTAGTAAATAGGCAAGTAGGAGGATTAAGTGGTTTGCACTCAAATCCAATATTTTTTGAAACATTATGAAACAATGTGAAGACCCATAATTTGTTATAAACAGACTCAAGAGGCCCATCCTTGCCTTTTGGGATGCCATGTCATCCACATGGGTGTACTATGAACTATGCTCACAGACTGTGACCCGTAATCACGAGCTGTGATCAACGATCAAAGTTCTTCCAATGAGTTGTGGAGTTAGTCAACTCACGATTATTCAAGCCCCTAAACCTTTATGTGATGATAAATTGCACTTCAGTGATAGTCCAAAAACGATCCTAAGCCTAAGTTGCTGAAAAGATGAGTAAGTATACAAGAACAAGGAATGAGTGGTATGCATGCATATTCAATTGTTGCCAAAATACTATGAAATGATGTGGAGAACCGTAATATTTTATTTTTAGTTGAAGGAGGCCCTTCTTTGCCTTTTGGGATGCCATGCCATCCACATGGGTGTACTGTGAACTATGCTCACAAACTGTGACCCGTAATCACGAGCTGTGACCAACGAGTTGGGGAGTCAGTTAACTCACGATTATTCAAGCCCCTAAACCTTTATGTGATGAGAAATTACTCTACGGTGATAGTCGAAAAATGACCCCATGCCTTAGTTGCTCAAAACATGAGTAAGTATACAAGTAGAAGGATGGAGTGGTATGCATGCATATTCAGTAGTTGCCGAAATATTACGAACTGATGTGGAGACCCATAATATGTCATGTCTAGTACCAAGAGGCCCATCTTTTCCTTTAGGGATGCCATGCCTTTGGTGGTTGTCCAAAAATGACCCTACGCCTTAATATGTAGGGGTGGTATGCATGCATAGTCAAATGTGGCCTAAATGTTATGAGATGATGTGGATCACCTTAATATGTTATGTTTAGTTGAAGGATGCTCATCCTTGCCTTTTGGGATGCCATGACATCCATATTTTTGTACTGTGAACAATGCGCACAGACTGTGACCCGTAATCACGGCTGTGATCAATGATCACAGTTCGTCCAACGAGTTAGGCAGATAGTGAAGTCACGATTATTCAGGCTCCTAAACCTTTTTTTGATGAGAAATTGCTCTTTGGTGATAGTCCAAAAATGACCCTAAGCTTTAGCTGTTAAAAAAATGAGCAAGTACACTAGAACAAGGAAGGAGTGGTATGCATGCATAGTCAATTATGGCCTAAATGTTATGAAATGATGTGGGGAACCGTAATATGTTATGATTAGTTAAAGGATGCTCATCCTTGCCTTTTGGGATGCCATGACATCCACATTTTTGGACTGTGAACTATGCTCACAGATTGTGAGCTGTAATCACGGTTGTGATCAATGATCACAGTTCGTCCAACGAGTTAGGGAGATAGTGAAGTCACGATTAATTAATCCCCTAAACCTTTCTGTGATGATAAATCGCTCTTCGGTGGTAGTCCAAAAATGACCTTAAGCCTAAGATGCTCAAAAAATGAGCAAGTATACAAGAACAAGGAATGAGTGGTATACATGCATATTCAATTGTTGACAAAATATTATGAGATGATGTGGGGAACCGTAATATGTTATGTTTAGTTGAAGGATGTCCATCTTTACCTTTTGGGATGCCATAATTGAGCCTACAACTACTGTGATCTCTGATCACAGGTTGTGACCTGAAACGCAGTTCACAGTCTGTGATTGTTGTTCACAGCTACTGTAATACGTAATTAAACATGACTTGAATTATGATATTAAATTTCAAAAATAATATACTTAATAATTAAACTGAAATTATAAATACAGATCATATAATACATAAATAAACACAGTACAGAGTTTGTGATTGTAATTCAAAGCTAATATACAGCATAGTAAAACACGGATCACATTCTGTGAATACAGATCACATATAATTATCCATATCTAACTACACAGGTGCTGATCATACTATGACATAATCGGCTCAAGACTGTCCAAGGTCTCAGTTTCGGTAGGATCTATGTGAGATGACTGGTCTGCGTTTGTCTCGTCGACACTAGCTATTCTCATTGTATTATTACATATTCTCCTTGTATGATCCAACATTTGACACCTACCACGCTTTTTCTGTCTTTTACCTTCAGCAGCTGAACGATATCTCTTTTCTTTAGGTCTCGCAAATCGGGATCATCAAAATCAATATTATTCCTTGGTAGCAAATCATTATCTCATAAAGCATCTCTCTCTTGTCCTGAAGATTCACAAAAAGTGACAGATTGTTGTAGTTGAACCTATTGAGCCTAACATCGATTTATCTGCAACAAAGTTGTAATATTTTCCTTTGATCGACCATCACTATCGACATAAATAACTAAAGGATTCTCTCCAAAAGCAAACTTCAAGTCACCATCGTCATTAATAGGCATCCTAATTTTTATGCCATCTGAATTCTTCCACATGAAATGCAGCTGCAGACGTTCCTTCTCTCTTTGTCTTCTCTTTTTGGACGAAATCCTATCAATCAATTGCTGCAACATCGTGTTTAAATCGAAAACCTTAGCCCTGGGTTCTCCACCACTATATTAAGTACCATTCCACTTTGCGTCGTAGAATAGAACAACTCTTACATAATTTATCTGAAAAAATTAATTCAACCAGTAAGATAACAAGTACCATCATCAGTTCATGAATTTATTATCTTTATTCAGAAACTCTGAATGTTATTCACAGACTGTGAATATAACTCACACATGTTTACATTATTAGTTCACAGTCTGTGAACAGAAAACACTGTCAATAATAATACAATCCATCAGATTACAGCCTGTATTATAGTTGACAGTGTTATCTGCTCACAGACTGTGAATATAACTCACACATGTTTACGTTATTAGTTCACAGTCTGTAATGATCATGGAACTAATAAAATTCATAGATTATAAACAAGGATCACAGACTTTCAACAACAATACACTACAAATTCCAATAAACATATAGAATCGACAGAAACAAAATTTTCAATAGCAGCAGGTCAAGAAAACATAAATAGAGATAAATTTATCATAAAATTTTTTTGCTAAGGAAGTACGTAGGGATGCCCTCCAAGTCTTTCTATATCTCTATCTACCTAACTAGTTAACTCAATCTAATAGCAGTTTTAGTCCACTGCACTCATGATTTTTATTACAACAACAGTTTTGGTCCAGTTTCAATCTAACAGCAGTTTGCATCACACCTTATAGTTTCTTTTTCACGGTATTATCACTGCTATAAACTATGTACAATTCAATGACTGTGAACTGCTCTAACATTCAACAACAATACACATCAAAATTCATAGTCTCTGTATTAAGCCATGAATTATCTACTACCAATGACATATTTATCAATTCACAGACTGTGAATAACGAAGAAATACATGAATAACAAAGACCAAATATTTCAATATAATAGCTTTCAGCATCCCACAATTATTACTAGAACAAAACCAAAATGCATCAAATTCAAATCAACAGCTTACCTTTTATATCAAAGAAGACCAAGCAGCCCCATGACCTAGCGGCAGATGTGTCACGATCTAGCGGCAGACCACCATGACTAGAACCTTACATTCATCAATTCTCCAATTATCTCCACACCAGTCGACGACTTGAGCAGCAGGATGAAGATCGACACAAAAACTTTCAATGAAATCAATACCCGTTGACAAATCTGGATGATTTCGATACGGTGGAGAAGAAGATGGAGGCTCTCGATGAATTAGGTGAAGAAGAGGTTGAGGCTTCGATCGATTAGGTCGTAATTGGAGAAGATGACGCAGAAGCTGTCAATAGAGACGAAGATAGAAGATTTCAATTCGGAGGAGAAGATGGAGGCTTTCGTTGTTATAAATGGTGAAGGAGAAGATGGAGACTTACGATTGATTAGGTTGATGGTGGAGAAAGAAGAAGATCGTTTTTTTTTTCTGAATGGAATCTGATGAACAAAAACAGAACCAGTCCTAACTGGTTGAAGGGCAATTTTGGAAGGTTACATTTTCTTTTTTTTTTTAAGTAAATTAAAAATATATTTTTACTATTTTTTTAATTGAAAAGGGTAGTATGGGAAGTTAGGCCTATAGGATGAAAATAAAGTTCTAAAAAGTTTAGATTTGTATGATTTTTAAAATGGGCTTATTATTATACTTTAAACTTTTGGTGGCCTATAGATTTAATTTACCCTTAAATTTTTATTTTATTATTGAGTGTTTGGTGTTGGAGCTAACAACTAATATTTGTGAAACATATAATATATAGATGGTGCAGATGGCTACTGATATATTAGTTCACATTGATTGAGGATAATTGTTGAATTATGTACAAAAGAGGGGTCGAGATATTATTAGAAAATGGTGCAATTAGTTGTCATATTAGTTAGATTACTTGATATAAGTGTTTTATCAGAAATAGAATTCAATTTAGTCAAGAAATATTTTGAGAAACTTTTCTTCCCTATTTATGAATTTGAAATTGCACATGACTACTCTATTTGATCTCTAAATTTTCACTTGGTTTATATCAATCCTGATGGCCATAAATTTTATTCAAGTTTCTTTCAAGTGCCATGTACCTCTTACAATATATGAAGTTCTAATTATTTTTCTTAAAATATTTGTTC
Organism: Cardiospermum halicacabum; assembly: GCA_031304145.1. Lineage (NCBI taxonomy): Eukaryota > Viridiplantae > Streptophyta > Magnoliopsida > Sapindales > Sapindaceae > Cardiospermum > Cardiospermum halicacabum. The sequence continues at coordinate 26,778,711 of CM062393.1, read as the reverse complement.
TTGTATCTAGATTTATATAAAGTGCCATGTGATTTCACAAACATAACAATTGAAGCTACATCTTCATTGATTAATTTTTCTCCTCTTAAGTGTTATATTATTGTTACACCTCTCCCTACAGGTTATAAACTTTTAACCACGGGGGAACATTGTTACCCAATTCAGAGATGTACAGATTGATTGTAGGGCATTTTGGTATCTTGATTTCACATTACCTGATCTCACACTTGAAACTCAAGCTCTCAATCAACTAATGAGTTCTTCCACTACTAAACACAGGACTATAGCTTTACATGTTCTGAAAAACCTTAAAGGTTTAATAACCTTTGGTCTTTTCTATCTTGCGACATTTGCATTTATCCTAATACATATAATGATGTTAATTGAGCTACTTGCACATACACTAGATGTTCATTGACCAGATTATGTATCTTCATTGGTTCTGCACACATATTTTGGAAGAAAAATAATCTACTGCGTCCAATATTTCACTTGGAGTTGAATACAAAGTCATAGCTACCACTATATATGAATTACAGTGGTTGTATTACCTTTTTTCTAATTTGTTAATTTCTATTTCCCTACCTATAACATTTTATTGTGATTCCCAAACAATGAATAAAGGGATCTAATTTTCAAAACTGTAGCAAGGCCTTCCTCCCAAAAGACATTAGGAAGGTAAGCTTGAAACAACATGCTCCTAACATTTTCTAAGAGTTTTCTATTAAGTCTCTTGGCCATACCATTCTGTTAGGGAGTGTACCTAAAAGTTCTATGTTCGGTTATCCCACTCTCCTCACATAACCCTTGAAAATGTTTATTGCAAAACTCTAAACCATTATCAGTTCTTAAAGAAAGTTATTTTATTATTCTTCTCATTTTCCGTCTGATTTTTCCAAGTACGAAATTTTTGAAGAACTTCTCTTTTATATTTTAATAAAAATGTCCAACAAAATCTAGAATAGTCATCAACAAGAGATAGAAAATGTATAGAGTTACATAAAGTTTTAGTCCTTGAAGGACCCCTAAGATCTGAGTGGATATAATCCAAAACTAATTTTGATTTAAAATTTGATTCTTCAAAAAGGTTTTCTATTTTATTTATTTATTTATTTTTTGCAAGAGCACACTTATCAAACAAATGAAGGTCACATGAAATACTTTTTTCTATTAATCCATGTTTTTAGGTTGTTAGCTCTTAAGTGGCCAAGTCTTTTATACCATAAGATAGTCTTTTCTAAGTTTTGATTGGTTTTGGTTTCCAAGTCTTGTATTAGTGTCTAGAGCATTTAAGGTCTCTACCCTAAGGATATATAGGTTACCTATCTTACTACTTGACTAGTTTCAGGTTTGATAATCACAATAATATTGTTCTTAAAGACTCTCACCAGCCTAGCCTCACTAAGCTTACTAATAGATAATAGATTTCTTTTTAAACTTGGGAACCCACTTTACATCACTAAGGATAATAACACTACCATCATGTTATTCTATATCCATAGTTCCTAAGCCTTCTATAATTTGACTACAGTCTTAACATGAGCAACAAAAGTCAACACATCATTAGATAAATGCAGTAATATAATATGGTTTGCAAGTTCAGCAATTCTAGCCTAATCAGCATCAGACATATAAGCAAGATAATCCTTATCTACAACACCTTCAATTACATGATGTACCAAAATAGAAAGCATATTTTAGGGTAAATTATAAAAAAAAAAAAAAAAAAAAAAAAAAAAAAAACCCTCACTTTTTGAAACTTTTTGCAATCATCCACCGGTTTCAAACGTTTGTTACAAAAAACCTTAATGTAAAACCAGAAATGGTTTTCTATAAGTCAAAAGCAGTTTCTGTTATATACCCTGTTGGTAACCACTTAGAAAATTTATTTTATATTTATAATGATTAATTTAATAAAAAATAGATTAAAATTATCACTTAAATTGTTGTTATCATCATTATTATTATTTATTATTATTGTTATATATCTTAAGTTTTGCATAATTAAATATTTTATTTAAAAATTTGATATTTTAAAGTTAATTTAGGTTATAAGTATTGTAAATAACATAAATTTAGTAATAAAAATCTAAATTATTATTAATAGATAGAGACAAAACAATGTTCTAGTTGATGATGCTGCTCAAGATATGGAGCTCTTTCCAGACTATACAATTTTGAATTAAAAAATAAAAAATAAAAATCAATAGGACAACAATCACAACAATTATTAGAATCATCATCCATGTTCTTCTTCTTCATCACTACCACCATGACTATGAACATCTTTCTCTCCGTCTCTACTTCAAAATCCTAATCAGTAATCTAACCACATCCCTTCGAAGTGAAACCCAGCAAAAGAACAACCCCCACAAAACTAGAGGAAATCTAATTAGATAAAAACACTCTAGGTTTGTATTAGCTCCAATTGTGTAAATATTGAACCGAGCATAAAAAATAGAGTTAAAATAGAATATAATAATGCAAGCAAGATTTGTGCTCATTTTGGTTGATTGACGCCGAAACTCGGCGAAGATGAACAGATGAAGATTAAAGAAATTGTTTGATTAGAATCCCCATTGAAGGGGATAATTACTTTTGGGTTCAACAACAATCCACAAAAAAGAATCATAATTTCATATCACCACCATTCGAGACAATAAGAAATACATCTAGGCATTCTTTGAAACTATTGATTGACAGACCTGCCTATATTTTTTTATGAATACTAGAAAATACCTAGCTAAAAATTTTCCCACTAGATCATCCCAAGTGTTGATACATCATTGGGGCAAGGAATACAACCAATCATGTGCTTTGTCTCTAAAGGAGAAAGGGAACAATCTCAACCTTATGGCATCATCCGTCACACAATTTTGCTTGAAGGTGCTACAAAGGTGCATAAACTTATTGAGTTGTTGATTTGGATCATCATTCACACCTCCACCAAATCAAGATTGTTGCACCATTTGTATCAATCCAAATCTCAACTCAAAAGTGTCTACTCTAATGGGTGACAAGTTGATAGAAAGGGGCATGCCATCCACGGGTGGAATACTATATTGGCGAAGAGACATCGCAGGGTCTATTTGCACAACAACTCTTTCTTCTTCAACCCTTCTTCCGCCTTGAATTTCCATAGTCTCTTCCGGAATTCTTTCTTCCCTAACTTATCTTCTATTAGTACGACAAGTCCTTTCAATTTCCGGATCAATTGTCACTAATTGACCTCGTTGAGACCTCCTTTGCATAAACCTAAAATAAAGAAAGCAAACAAACTTAAAAGTACACTAAATTCAATGCAACTCACAAAATTATATAATCCCTGGCAACGACGCTAAAACTTGATGCAATAATTCCTAACATGAGATTAAATGCATGAATAGATCATATCACACCTATCTTATTGCAACATAGAGTTACGGATATCGTACCCAAGGGATTATATTCAAACATGCTCAAGAGTAACAACAATCAATGTACTTCCAAGTAGCAATTCAAGTGAGAATCATCTAAACAAAATTAATGAAATCCAATTAACAAAAGTAATTAAATCGACTATTTCACTTAGCACACTAAGATATTGGTAAAATTTATGAGAAGAACGTGGTTGAATATTTGATTGACTAAGTTTTCACTTGATCATTTTCTTAAGCATTTCATCAAACACCTATCACACTAATATAATATGGATCAAAATATGCTACTACTAGGTTTCATCAAACACTAATAATAACTTGTTCTCTAAATCAATCATATGTCTACAACTTGAAATAAAGAATCATAAGCACAATCCATGGAGATGATTAAAACGTCTATGTCTAGATCACTTCAATCATTCTCAAATTCTAGATCTAAATCTAAAATTGCTATGTCTAGCTTCAATCAAGTTTAGATTCATGTTTCAACTAGTTTTCACCAATTTAATGTAATCAATTAATACTCATATTATGCCATATTAGGTAATCACCAACTAAGTACAAGAAAAACTCAAGAATCACAAGATCCAACTTAGATCCACAAATATTCAACCACAACAAGTTTAGCCTAGCATAGCTACACTAAAATCAATACAATTCTTCAAGAGTTCCATATCAAGCTCTAGAGATGAAAGTAAAAGTAAGGGATTAGAAGAAACTTGAGATGGAGATGATGATTCTAGAGCTAGAATCCTTGGGTCTTGAAGAACTTGTCACCAGTCCAATCTTCTTCTCTTTGAATCCACTTGAATATTGAGAGAGTTTCAAGATCTAAAAATGAATTCTTTCTATTCAATTTCAAAGTGAGTGTTTTTTACAAAAATGAATCACCCTCTCTATGAGTTAAGAATGGGTATTTATAATGCAATTCAAAAACACCACGAAATGACTCAAAAATTACAAAATTACAAAAATGACATTTCGGCATTGTTACCGGATTGTATCTCGGTAAGCAATCCGGTATTAAGCTCTACTTCAAAAAGGTGAATAATTCCTGCGCTTTTACTAAACTCTCAGCTCGGTAGCCATTTTGGTAACAAGCTCAGTCAGAAGGGGTGTTTTCTTTTTCAAACTTTTACCGAACTGTAGTCCGGCCAAGAATTCGGTTTCTAATTCGTCCAGAGAGCTTAACTCCAATAATCAGCACAAACCGGACTATAGTTCGCTTACCAATTCGGTAAGGAATTCGTGTAGAGAGCTTATCTCTAATGATCAGCACAAACCGGACTGTAGTTCGGTTACCAATTCGGTAAGGAATTCGTCTAGAGAGGAGTTTCTTCAACATGCTTCACATACCAAACTATAATTCGGTAATTAGCTCGGTACAGAATTTGGTCAGAGGAGGTTTCTACATTGAAATCATTGTGCCGAGCTGTAGTCTGGTAACTAGTATGGTATGCAGCTCGGTTTCTTCCCTCCATGCTCTTTTTACTCCACTTTTCGACTCCTTTTCGATCCGAAACCTTCGCTTTTCTTCTTTTAGACTTTAAGTCTCCATTTCTAACATTTGCTCGTGCAAATAAGCGAAAGTGTCTCATTTATGTGTAATATTTTAAGCAAAATTAACCGAAATCATATCAAATTGATTGTAATTTTCAAACTCATCACCGATTCATCAGCCAGAGACAACGGAGCGAAAGCTGTGTCTTCTGGCAGAATATGTGAATCAAAATTGTCCAGATCTGGTAGAGACGATGTATGAGCGGACTTCACGCTTCATAGATAAAGATTTGGCTTCTTTCGAAGCTGGAGTTGGAGACGGTGTGCTACAGAGGCGGAGATGTGTAATTTGCTTCCGACGAATGGGTGGGAGACAATATTGGTGGTTCATTTTCGTCACCGGCATCAGATGTGTAAACTGAGTGAACAGTGAGAACGTAACATTGACCACAAGAAGCAACAACCATACACACGTATCTGTCCTTGGATTTACTTTTCATCTACCAAACACACGTGGTCCAGATTGCTTTTCACCATTTGAAAACACGTGGCGTATATCTAACGGTTTTTGAGTTCAAATTATATGTGTTTATTGTTTATTACATGAAGTTACAAAAATGCCCTCCACTGTTAATTTTTACCTTTAAATCCACCGTTTCAAAAACATTCGTTAGTATGACTTGGGTATTTTGTTATAAACATTTGAAACCAGTGGATGATTGCAAAAAGTTTTAAAAAGCGGGGGATTTTTTTTATTTTATAATTAACTCATTCTTTTATTATAGAACAAAATCTTGGGAACCATTAAAAATTTTCAATGTTTATTATATTTGGATTTGAAGAATTTAAAACTAGAGGTGCTATTTGTTTAAAAATAATACAGGTTTGAAAACAAGCTTTTCAGATTTAGATGCTATTAACAAAAATCATGATATAAATGATGATGAAAGGAAAGCAAGCAACACAGATCGCACAATATTAATAAAAAACAAAAACGGAATCAATAAAATATCAAAGCAAATTACATAAACCATTAGAATTAACAAAAAATCAAGGAGTTAATCTCTATAAGAAAAAAATTAACAGTTTAATAATAACAACAATCCGGAATTTATACCAATGAGATAATTTAGCAATCTATCACAAGAACACAACAGTAGCAAGGGTCACTTCAAGACTCAGTGTCTTAAGTATAAGTCAACAAATAACAGCAACGTTTCAATTTGACTAAAAAATAAAAGAAGAAGGAAGGAAGAATGCAACAAATCCTAAAGTACTGTTGGAAAAACAAAGTGGATTATATATAAAAACCTTGAGAACAGACAGAGGGTGTGAATTTATGTCTAAGGAATTCACTACGTTTTTGTGAAGAGCATGACATTCATAGAGAGCTCACCACATCATATACTCCCAAAAAAACAGAGTAGCAGAAAGAAAGAATTGGACAGTTATTGAGATGGCTAGATGTATGCTCAAGCAGAAAGATTTACTAAATACCTTATGGGCAGAAGTAGTAACTACTTCAGTTTATCTTCTCAATATTTCTCCCACATGCGCAATGATGAACCATACTCCATTTGAGGCTTGGCATGGTTTCAAACCGAATGTAAGTCATCTAAAAGTTTTTGGCTGTGTATGTTATGCTTTAATTAATTCATTGTCAAGGCAAAAATTAGATCATAAGTCACATAAATACATATTTGTTGGCAGTCAAAAGCTTATAGAATATGCAATCCTGAAACTGAGAAAATTCTCATAAAAGGAGATGTTATTTTTAATGAAAGCATGAGTTAGAATTGGCAGTAACAAACATGTGATTTCAAGCATCACGATGAAAATCTAGTGCCAGTGCAAGACATAAATAAAAATAAATAAAATATAGATTAACTAAAAAAGTTATTTAAATTTTTTTAATTATATTTAATAAATAAAAACTATTAAAATTAACTAATTTAGTACAAAAAGAAGCTTTTAATATTATTAAGGGTAGTTTAGTAATACTTATAAATTGATAAGGGTAAAATGGGAGCTTTTTGATTAGCGATTCGTGGACAGCTACTTGAAATAGTGTTCTGGAAATCGCTAATTAAAAATCTAATTGCTGATCAAAAAACTTCTCCCAAACGGTTAAATTGTCAAATTGCTAATGAAAAATCTAATCGCTACTTAAAAATCTGCCTACCAAACACACACTAAGGTTTGACATTTGGCATGTATCTAATTTTGAAATTCGGTAATTTTACCGTACCATACCGATACATCATGTACAAAGAACCGAATTATTAAATTCAGTTCGGTATTCAGGACTCAATTTGCTTGTCCCGAAATACTAAAATACTAAAAATTTGATATAGTTAGGGGTGTGCATCCGGAATGTCCCATACCGTACCGTACCAAATTTTTAAGATATTCGGTATTCAGTACAGGAATTTTGAGTACCGAATACCGTACCGGAAATTAAAAGTTCAATTCGGAACGTACCAATATTTTGATTCGGTATGAGATAATACCGTAATATTGAATCAATAGAAAAAAATTTAAAAATAAAAAAATAATTTATTTTTCCAAATTATTATTTGAATTTGTTGATTACTTTTATATTTGAAATAGTTATCAATTTTTATTTATTGTTGATTGTATTTATATGTACATCATTATTTGAGGTTGATGTGTATAAAAGATTTAAAATATTCAATCATATTATATATATAACAAGTTAAATTCGATATTTCCATATGGTACCGACATATCGAATACCGTCCTGTAACTTACTGAATACCGAAATTTTCAATTTAATCGTATCGAATACCGATTCCAATTATAAAAATTTGGTACATACTGAAATTTCGAAATTGATTGGGTACGTACCTGTCATACACACCCATAGATACAGTACGGTGAACACCTTGCACTTTCTTAGAGGAATGTCGAATAGTTGCAACACATACACCTTATGCATTAATTAAAAAAAAAAAACTCTATTCATCTGCATAATGTCTCACTCCCCTCTCTCTACCTAGACAAACCTCTCAAAAAAAGATGCAACATATCAACATCATATGTATCGAAATCTTATTAACAAATAAAGTACTAAACCTTATTCAAGTTATCAATGTGCAAATCAATCTCCAGAGCAATCCATTAACAGAAACTTATACATCCCGAACACAAATAACTCATAAACTATCATACTACAAACTCATCAAACATAACATATCACACCACAAAATCAACAAATGTAATATATTAACACTTTGTAACTTATCTAAACTTATAATTGTAGATGTGAAATTGAGTACTGATTTAATATTTTACTTTTGATAAGGCACAAGTAACTAAATAGACACAATGGATGAGATGCTTTAGAGAATTATAAATCTCTTAAACCCTAGTGAAATCACGACGAGACACATTGGAGAATTATATTCTACTTAATTTCCTCTTATGTCTTCTCTTGGTATAAATCCAACTCAAGAATCAATATTACACAACAAATCAAACCATATCAATATATTAGGTAAGTGAAAAATGCAGTAAACATATTGCACTGTGTGCATAGAAACACAACAAATATAGAAATGTAACAACATAAAAAAAATAACAAACAAAACACATTGGCCCAAAATAATAAGAAGTAATCAATTACATGATGTGATAGAGTTTTATACATTAATGTAATTCCTCAGAGTTCATAACAAAACATAATTGCAAATTTCAAATTTAGGTGTTATGCATATAATTGTAGATTTCATCTAAACACACGAGAAATGACCTATTGAAGGTATTATGAGACTTCATTTAGAATTATATAAATTACCTCATGATGATTTCATCTTAATTTTTTATTCTGCTTAATTGAAGAAGAATTGACTAAAGTGTCAATATAATTCCACCTAAACATTCATTCTCACAAATCCATTTTGACTGACTCAAGGAGAAAAACATATAGAAGTAAAAAATGGGTGAGGAATATTAGTGGTGAATATTACAGTAGCTTGATTAATGATACAAAAATAAAGAGTTTGATTGATGGTGTAAAGCGAAATAGAAATAAAGATATGTAAAACACACGTAACAAAAGATAGATTGAGAGAGAAAGATGAGGAGTAACTATGCAAGAGACATGAGACGAAGAAGATTGAGTTTTGGTATGAGTTGAGTTGATTTTAGCTTATTTGATTGATCTCTTATGATAGAGAGAAGATGGATGTAGATCAAGAGAATTGATTAATGGTGATTTGTGTATTAGAGCATTGGTTTAGATGAGAGGTTGTGATGGTAATTAAGACACGGATGGGAGATCTTCAATGTTGTGATTGATCAGATTTAATTAATATCATGAAGAATGGAAAAGCAAAGGAATTGTATTTCTATGCAAAGCGAGAGTGATATGCAAATAAAAGTGAAGTTACGTTTTTTTTAGCGAATAGTCTCTGTTGTCGGGTTTCAAGTTGAAATTGATCTTTGAAAACTTGCCTGAACCGACCCGAATTAAATTCGGTTATCAAATCTAGAAACTAAACCAAACCTAATATGTACGGAAGACCAAAGTGAACCGATAGTTTTGATTCGGATCAGTCCGGTTCCATTTAGTTTCAGTTATTTTGTCCACCCCTATTTTTTAATAGTAATTCATTTAAAATTTTATGTTGAGTACCAACAAGTATATTAGAATATAATATTAGGAACCAAACCTAATCCTAAAATATGTTTAACATTAAAGCTTGATCAAACCTAATCCTAAAGTATGTTGAAGACCTAAACTTAATCAAAGCGTGAGCGCATCTTATAATGGTAAATCATCTGAAAAATAATGTTCAATACCAGTACTCATGGATGGTAAATTTATTATTGGAATTAATCATACATAATTTGCTTTTTTTTTTCTTATTGCTTATTATATTTTTCTTAACCAACAATCATAATTCCTACATTTTTATTTTTTATTGGATAAATATACTAACATGTTAAAATAAATAGATATAAAACTTGATTAAAGTGTACTGAATGCGCTATTTTTCATGACCTCCTCCTTTAACTATATCATCCATCACTTTCATAGGTAGCAACTATCTAAATTTTGTTAATCAATGGCTATGTTTGGCACTAGCATTTTTCACAGAGTTTAGTGTTTTGGATCAGTCAAAACTCTAAAAGAGTTAAAAATCTGTGTTTGGTCTTCAGCTTATAATCTTCCCCTCGGAGTTTTTCCACAGAGTTTTCAAAATGTTGCTGAGAGTAACGTTCAGAGTTTCAATCAGAGAGTTTAAACTTACTCTTCCAAAAATATCCTTATCCATATTAATTTCAAATTAATTTATCTTTTTATCAATTTATTTTATGATAATTACTTTTTAATTAATTATTTTATTTTTGGTTTTAATAAATTAAATATATTTCTTATAAAGACAGAGAAAAAAAAGTTGATTATTACAAATGTATCATTTATTTTTTTGTTATTTATTGAAAAAAAAATTAATTTCATTCTAAAGTCATATTAAATTTAAAAATAATTATCTTTTTTATATCATGTCCTTTTACGTCATATAAACATTATTAGATAATTAAAACGCTAGTTTACCAAATAGTATTTATTAAAAACGCTAATTAAAATGCTAAATGCTATCCATTATTTAAAAATAAGCTTAACACTGTTCAAAACGTTAAACGTTAACAAAAACGCCGGTCGCGCCAAACACAGCTAATAAAAGAACCACTCTCACTCACTTTTCTTTAAGAATCCGTTTAATATCAATCCCATATAGTCGAAAATATCTACAACATGTGTTAGAATTAATTGCACCAATACCATTTAGGTGGATAAATATAACTCCTAGTTATAATTTTCACACTTGTTTCCACAATTAACTAAAAATAAATAAATAAATCTAAAAATCTATTTGTGATTACTCCTCCACCTCTAATCAATAATCAATTATGTCATCTTCCATCTTCGTATTATAAGAACAAAATAATATATATATATATATATAATAAATCTAAAAATCTATTTGTGATTACTCCTCCACCTCTAATCAATAATCAATTATGTCATCTTCCATCTTCGTATTATAAGAACAAAATAATATATATATATATATATATATATATATATATAATTTAATCAATTGCTCTACTTACATAAATGGATGAAATATGCTCCAAATGCATTTACATGGTTAAAGATGAAACTACTTGTGATTATATTTTAATTGTAAAAATTCTCATTATTTAGAGTATAGGTATATATTTAACTCTCAATAATACCAAAATATAAATAAAATATTCATTTCAATTAATAATAATCAATAATTTATTTTCATTAACTAAAAAATAAAAACAAATTTATATATAGATTGAATAAATTAAAAACCTTCTTTAATTCTAAAACTATTATATTTAAGTTTAATAAAAAAATATTTAATTATGACTTTTACCTTTTCTACTAACTAATAATTAATAGAAAATTATCAAAATTTAAACTATATTAATTATCAAATTAATTAGAAAAATGTAAAAATATTTTGGTTAATAAAAAAATTGAAAATGTCCAAAATTTTACTAATATATCAAATATAATTGATATTTCAAGTTCACTTCGATATTCTAAAATATAATATTATCGATTTTTTTAATTGAAATAATATGAATATAGTACTTTTTTTTTTTATGTACATATTTAAGTTTTAAACGAAGTAAGTTTTAAGTATTTTCGCTAAATATAAAAATGTGATCAATCTTTAATTTGTATTTGTATTATCAATAATTAAAGAAAAATATCAATTATACTCCCATAAATGTTGGGACATTTGTATTTTGCATATTTGTCTATGCATCATTTCATCGGTAAATATCTTTAATTATATATAACTAAAAATTATGATAATTTTATATTTAAAAAATAGATATTAAAACGAATAAAATAATATCTCTGTTGATTATATTTTTTATTATACATAATTCACAACATGTAAAATAAATTATTTGATAAATAGTGTAGAAACCCTAATGTCCCAACTAATTTGGGATGGAGGTAGTAATAACTTTTATTTATTTATTTGACTAGCTAAAGATCAATTTTTAAGAACCCAAATGATTTTGTTGTAAAATTGACCTTAAAGTAAGTGAGAACTTTATTCATGTACTTTTTGATTGGCATGAATTACAATGTTTCATATCACACCCACTTACATGTTTAATTATTACTAGACAATCAACATTTATTCATAACATCCACATCAAACAAGCTCAAACACTATGATTCTCTCTTACTAGTTGTACATCACCACATCCATTATGATCACCATTCAATCTCTTGCACAACATTCCTTCATCATCATCAACACCTTCTCCCTTACAAACTTCTTATTCCAAGGGCTTATAGGTATAAAACCAAGCACACACCACATAATAGATAAGATTCACAACCTGAATTCCAGACACAAGCCAGTAATAGTACTCCAATCTTCCCCTGTTCAAGTTCCTATCAGGCAACCAGTTATGTTCCTGTCCAGTGTACTTATGCACAAGGCTCACCACCAACGTTCCTATATAATTCCCAATCGAAATCGTCATCCAATACAGCGCAGCAGCCGTGCTTCTCATGCTCTCCGGTGACTGATCATACATAAACTCTAAATGTCCAACGGAAGAGAACACCTCTGCTATACCATGTAGACAAAACTGTGGAACCAACCAAAACACACTTATTGGCACCGTTGTCGTGGGATGGTCCAATAAGTTGTGATGTGACGCCACGGCTTTTCTTTTGATCTCGACAAATGATGATACAATTGTTGCAATAATGTTGATGGTGAATCCTATACCCATTCTTTGTAAACATGTGACTCCGGATGGGTTTTTGGTGAATTTGCGAGCAATTGGGACGAAAATGCGCTCGTAGAGGACTAATCCGACGAGCATTGTCACGGTGCCAAAGATGGATAAGCTAGCTGGCGGGATTTCGAATGAATGTGACAAGTGACGGTCCATGGTGCGCGCTTGTAAGATTGTGAAGCTGTGTTGATGTGATGAGGCGGTGACTAATAAAATTCCAGTGGACCAAATTGGTAACATGCGTATGATGGATTTTAGCTCTTCCACTCTATGGACTGTGGATAGTCTCCATAGGTTTAATGGGGCTGAATTTGTTGCCTCGTCTTGTCGCTTGATTGCAGCCTTATCTAACCACCTGTATGGATACATATGTAATGTAAGTCTCACTAAATGGATGATATATATATAGTGTAGATAGAAGAATAACTTACTTGAATTGGTCAGTATGGGTAAGTGTTCCGTGGACGGAAATATTAGCATCAATGTCATGATTCTTGTACAAGAGTTTGGAATCCTCCGGCAATGGTTGTTTTCTCTTCTTGAAAGCAGCAACAACAACTTGAGCGAGTCTAGTCAAAGGACTACCACCAGGTTTAAGCTTCACATATAAAAATGAACCAGAAACGAAAGCGACAACAGAGATAGCCATAGCTATGGCTGGGATTCCGAAACCCCAGCCCCAGCCGACGTGTTCTTGAATGTAGACCACAACAGTGGAGGCAGTAAGAGAAGCCATTCCCATGCAAAAATAATACCAATTGAAGAAATTCCACTTGCGAGACTCCACTGCTGATTTTTTCATGTCGAATTGGTCGGCTGCGAATGTCACCACGCAGGGTCTGATGCCTCCTGAACCGATTGCTGTCAGGAGGAGAGAAAGGTAAAGAATCCAGAGCTGATGTGTGGATGCCTGTTGACAATTTTCTTGAGTTGGGCATGGTGCGGGTCTTAGAGATGGTATGATTGCTGAGAATGTTATGCATATTAACCCCTGTCACATGTAAATGACAATGTTATTTTCTGTTTGTTGATTATTAATTGAGGCAGGGGAAGGTGTAGAGAGACCAGTTCGTAAATTAGGCAACCGACGAAGATGGTCCAGAATCTGCCCGCGAATGAGTCGGCGATGAGAGCACCGATTAGCGGCGTGAAGCTGCCGGTGCCGCCGAAATTGCTTAGAGTGTTGGAAGCTGGAACTAAGCCCATGTTCAGCTGGTCCGTCAGATATGTTATCAAATTGGCATGTGAACCAGTTGATGCGAATCTGTCACACACTTCATTAACTGAAGTTTCAAAAACGGTTTTGTTAGTTTTATGATTAAGATACTAGAGTAAGCAAGCATAAGGTGGCACTAAGGACTCACGTAAATTATCATATAAGATAACAATATAGTATAAGGAAAATTATTAGGATAAAAACTTTGTATAAGAATTAAGTTATTCATAAATTGTATTTGACTGGTTATCGTATAAGTAACGTGATAGGATAACAAAGTACTAAACCTATATTTGGTAAACTTCAATAAGTGGTAGGATAACAGTATAGATTACCAAAATACCCAAAAACTTGACAAGATATAAAACAGTTATTGACGGATTAACAACAAATAAATAAAATGTAATAAAAATATATTTAATATATTTTTTAATAAAAATAAATATTAGGAATTATCCTAAAAAACCTATGAGAGTTTTATAAATTTCTCCAAAATTTCCGTAATTTTTTCCCAATGTCAATGAATGTCCAATTTACTATTATTTGCTATTTTGAATTTTTTTCTACAAATTTTGGAAGAGTAATTTGGTCATTCTAGTTTTTAATTTTAAAAAATATTAATTAAAAAATAAATTAAAAGTAGAAATTTTAAATAATATTAAAAACTCTAAAAGGGTAATTTGGTCATTTAAATTTTCAAAAAAATTTCTGAAATCCTCTTAGATGTTTTTGGGATTATTCCAAAATTTTATCCTATTCTAAACAACAGCCAAATGCTTGATAAACATATAAATCGTATTAAGTTATCCTGTCCTATTTCTTATCCTATAAACCATGTGAGCCCTAAGTGTATAAGATTTAACATCTACTCAAGAGGGGATTATGTATTCTTGTTTGTCTATAAGTGATTTCTATATAAAGTAGACATTGTTGACCAGCCTAATCCAGAATTTTACCTTTCTCTTTCTTTCTTTCTTTTCTTTTTTTTTTATTTTTTAACAAGTGCCATGCAACTCTAACTCTCCCTCCACTGGGGAAAAAACAAGTTTAATACTAGGAGATAAAAAAATAAAATAAAATTAAAGTCTATATAATATCGCTGGAAGGGTAAACTCTTGCATATAAATGGAGAAGAGAGAAATTTGTTAAGTTGGATTTCCTTTTATTTATAAGGAAAGGGAAAAATTCGTTAGGTTAGATTCCCTTTCATGCACGGGCCTAATAAGTATTAAGAGTTTTGTTAGAAAATTCCGCTTTACCATTTTCTTTTGTTAGTTCAAAGTTTGATTCAACCAAAATAATTAAACAGAAATAAATATAATATTTTACGTGGTTCGATAAAATTCTAATCAACAAAAAGATAATAATTTTACTATAAAGAAAAAAATTTCAAACTAATTTCAAAAATCTCTCTGACAAAATTATTTTTTTTCTCCATCATACTTAAATAGACATATTCCAAATCAGATAACCAATCGAATCTCTTTTATATGAACAACTAAAAACATGACAAAAATATTGAAATTGTAATGAGAATCCGAATATACTTTGGTATCTAGAATTTGTTTGTAATTAGAAAATGACTCGAAGATTATTTTGGAAGTATCATATTTGATTAGGAATATATTGCATAAAGTGGATTCTAATTAGCAAAATATTCTTAAGAATGCTAAATAGGAAAATATTTTCTTAATGGTTTAGAATTACTCAGTGACTAAGTAACCTAGTGCTATAAATATGATGTTTGTACCTATTATTAGGTTTCTTGAGAGAATAATATAGAACTAGTTGGTTAGGTTTGGAAGGTACCCAATAAGGGCTTGGGAACTATAGGGACCTCAGAGATCTTGAGTTTTAGGATCGAGTCATGATATCATGTGAGAGCCATACAGAGAGACTTGGGTCTGAGACTATGACTTCTATAATTGGGTTGGAGAGAGTGATATTCTGATTGTAACTGTTGTTTTATTGCTACATAGTGAATTATCTTGACAATCGTGGTTTTTTCCCGCTTTGGGTTTCCACATAAAACATTGTATCTTTTTTTCTATATTTATTTTCTTATCTTATATACATTTATTTTACTTTGTGATTATAAATACTTGTCTCTGCTGTAACAGGTCACGATTTGTTCAACAAGTGGTATCAGAGCTAGCGAGATTTCCAATAGAAACAATCCCAATTCGAAATCTCCTTACGGCGAGACCTTAACAATCATACTTGAAATCTTCTTATGGCAAGACTTCAACCTCCACACTTGAAATCTCCGTACGACTAGACCTTAGCCATTATACTCGAAATCTCCTTAAGGCAAGACTCCAACCTCTATACTCGAAATCTCCTTACAGCGAGACCCTAATCTTAATACTTGAAATCTCTTTACGGCGAGACCCTAACCCCAATGGTCACTACCTTCACTGGGTAGGACCCTAATCCAATGATCATCATTCTAGAGGGACGAGATAATTTATTCTTCACGAGACAACTCTATTTATAATGATCAGCAAACATACTTATCCTAATTTATTATTCTTCCAACTAAGAAAAATAATCAACCAAATTATAAAAATAAAAATTTTTCATAATAAGGAACCAAACAATTAAGAAATAGATCCAAATTCAAAATTGGAAATTCTTCCTAAAAAGAAATACTTCTGATTCAAGGCCATCCTAACAAGGCCTAATATAAAACCTGATAATTTTAGGGTTTATTGGTATAAAAAATAGAGTGAAGGTAGCATCCAGAAAAAGATAAAAGGGGTTGGGAGGAAAAAAAAGAAAAACTGGTTATTCTTTTTCTGCGCAATTTGAGAGTTTTGAAGACCGCTTGTAAACCGATTGTTGGACGATGCTCAAATTTGATACAAAATAGTAGATACATTATACTAAAGATTGACCATTGGTATCACCAACTAGAGTTTTTAATTAGAAGCTATACCGTCGAAAGTGGAGGCCGTTGGATTCCGTCATAATATTCAGCATTCAAATTCAAAGAGACTTATTTCTTTCTTTAGCCATTAGATCAAGTTGAATTTTGGATATGTTATTGAGGACACATTGAAGTTTATTCTGAATGGTGGACATTGGATTTAAAGACTTTCTTGAGAGATTGACATTTATTAGAACATGTGCTTTGGTTTAGGTTGTTTTAATTCTCTATTGTTTGACACTAATCTTAGCATTATTAGGACCACTGCTGTTGCTAGTTATTATTTGGTGTTAGAATATTATGTAATCTCGAACATTATGTAATCTCAGTTTTTGATCAAGTGGAGGTTTGGAGTTAACTATGATCCCTTGATGTTTACTTCTCAGATTGAGGAGATTTTTTATGTAAAATTCGATTTGTATTATTTACGTTATTTATGTTGCTTTATTATTTAAGTATATCTGATGGTATGTTTTACTTAGGTTGATTATATTATAGTCATCTCAAAAAGAAGGAATTTATTCACTATTTATTTATTGTGTGTGCTTCTCCCACCAAATTACTTTTGAAAAAAAAGGAAAAATCTATGAAGGTTTTTGAAAAGAAAAACTTACATGTTTTAGATATGTCCAAAATTTCCCTTTTCCAAGCATGTAACATATTTTTTTATAAAATAATATTTATATATTTTAAAGATAATTTTAATAGAAAAACATAAAAGTTTGTAAAAAAAAAAAGTTAAAAATATCTAAAAATAAACGTCTCAATAATTTGGAAAATTTATATAAAATCTGTTAAATTTTTAATTAGATCGTTTGATTACACACTATATATATATATATTTTAAAATATTGAATTAGTTTAATCCTACCTAAGAGATGTGGAAAAGGACCAACCAAAAAAAACCAAACGATTCATTAAAAATTATGGTTTAATATACTATAAATACGTATATGTAAAATCTTAATACATTAACATCTACTCGTTTATATATTCTACTGATTTATATTTTCTATAAGTTTTCTATTCATATTAATATTTTTTAACTAAGTATAAAAATAATAAATTTATTATAAGATCATAAAAAAATTATAAGTTGAATTTTTAATAGATACCATCTATAATATTTTAAAGTAAATTCTAAATTTCAAAATTAAAAAATATAAAGGAATTTTTTAATTTAAAATTGATTTAGTTAAAATTAATATTTAAATCATTATTAAATTTAATATTTATTATATGCGGTAGATATATAATTTACTTTGTAATATATAATTGTTAATATTATATAACTCAATTTTATATAAACGAATCTATTCGTTGCGAATTGGAAAGATATTTTTATTTATTTGGGTTCAGACAATCTACTATAATTCAAATAAATATATGTAAAAAATAAAATTAATTAAATAAATTCTTGTAAAAAATATATTTTCATTTAAATTTTCTTATATTACTATTAATTCATATATTTTTTAATTAAAATTTTATTTTATACTATATATTTATAATTATAAAATATAATTAGAAGATAAAGTAATTAAATTTTGACAGAGTAAATTATTAAATAAAATTCATATTTTATTATTTTGATTAAAATTTTAGAAATTATTAGGATGGTGAAATTTATTAATTAATATTCATTATTTTAATTAAAATATAAAAATTTAGTAGGATGGTGAAATTAAGACATGAAACATCAGTAACTAAAACTCTCAACAAGTTTTTTGTGAGAGATGATTCACCTATTATTTTATTAAATATATTATTAAAAAATAATAATAATTTAATATGTTATAATATTAATGAGTAACAATTAATTAATAACTGGGGATTAATAACAATTGAATACTAAAATAACAAATATTATTTTAAATTTTTATAATTTTTATTTTTTTAAATTATAAATTAAAGTAAAAAAATTAATTTAATATATTATTTTTACTTGTTATTAATCAACCGTTATTAATTAATCATTGCTCATTAACGGTGACCATTATATATTGATTAATTACTTTTAATATTAATATTTTAAATATAAATATATTTATATAAATTTAATGTAATATATTATTAATTAAAATATTAATTATTTTTTTTAAAATATCAATATTATAATAAATTAGTTTTTTATATTTTATTTTTAATATTACATTTAATAAAATAATAGGCACGGTCATAATTGGAACTCAAAATGTAAAATTTATTGAGAGTTTTAGTTGTTGACGTCACAGAATCAGGACACAAAATGTCCTATGTTTTAATTTCACCATCCTACTAAATATTTGTATTTTAATTCAAATAATAAATATTAATTAATTAATTTCACCATCCTAATAATTTATAAAATTTTAATCAAAATAATAAAATATTAATTTAATTACATAATTTAGTTATTCTATAATAAAAGTGAATTGTTAATATTATTATAATATTAATTAATTTTTTATATTTTAGTTATTCTAAAATGGAAGTGATTTGTTGATATTATTATTATAATTTCTTATATTTTAGTTATTCTAAAATGGAAGTGACTTGTTAATATTATTATAATAGTTTCTTATATTTTAATCAAAATAATAAAGTATTTAGTTATCCTATAATAAAAGTGAATTGTTAATATTATTATAATATTAATTAATTATTGCTTTATTAATTTAGTTAAAAATATTCATTAATATTTGTAATAAATAAAAGTAATAACTAACTAATATTATTATAATATTAACAATCCACTTTTATTATAGAGTAACTAGATAATTTTAATTAATAAAATAAAATATTATTATATTATTATAATAACAATTATTATTATTTTGACAAGTTCGGATTTTTTAATATACACTATATATTTTTATAATATATTAAATAATAATAATAATAATTTAATAGATTGAAAGATTGGAAGAGACATCAGAGACCCGTGAGTGACTGTATAGAGTATCTTTGAAAGATGGTTTCAACTTTCAATTAACCAGTAGGTTGACTTATTAGACTCTCAAAGAAATTTATCAAGGTCCCAAAAACATGACTTCTATACATAACATAATGCACAGAAATGTTGAAATTGGTCAAAACATGTCCCTCAGCTAAGAGGCAACATTGAATCTCTCGCCACTAGATTCAATACTACTAAATTAAGCATCATTCTTACGATATTTTATTTTTCTAATAATACATATTACTATAAGTTCAATGTCCATATATTCCAAAAACAGTAGTGAAAAACAATGAAAGAAAGGAGGAGTTACCAAGAATGAAGGGCATTGTTTTGACTCCTCCAAGCTTCCTTTCCTTCTTGACTTCATCAGAAACCTCAATCTTCTTCTCCTCTGAGGTTTTGGTACTGTCACCATTGTTGCTGCTGCCCAGCTCCATGACTGTAGTTTAGAGATTGAAGATTGGTGGTATGGTTTGGCTATATTTATACACATGTGACGTGAAGTGAAGTGAAGTGAATGAGTGAGTGATAATAATTGAGGTAGGGACCACGTGATTTGACTTCGTTGGGTTGTGATGCGGTGTCTTATGTCATATTTTTTTAACGTTTGTTTGTTATTGTGTTTTCTTGGTTGGTCCTCCCCTTCCTTATTTAAAGATTTTTCCAGTGTCAAAATTGTATCACATGCAGCCTTTGTTATTTAAATTGGATATCGTCAGAACTGGACCCGTTTTACAGCTTTATGTTTTTCTCTTCTTATTTTTAATACGGAGATTCCTTATTTTGGTCGTGGGTTAGATTGCTGCAGTATGATTGGTCATGGGTTTGATCAGTGGCGGAGCCACGCAAGAGACAGTAGTGTGTCACTTTACACCACTCGTTTTTGAAAATTTTTAAGTTTATTAATAAAATTTATTTTGAGCAAAATTTAAATAGAATGACACCACGTCATCTTAACTTTGAACGTACTTACTGTGAATTCTCGCTCCGCCGCTGTTTGATAGTTTATACTAAAGGATGGTGGTATAACTAAGTATATATTTATACTACTTAATCTAAACACAATTTTTTTTTTTTCAATTTTTAGATTTGTACATCCAATTAAAATGTTTAATCTAGATTACTATCTCGTGAGAATGTTAAATTATTAACATCATATCTATCCAACTTTATTTATTATTGATTTGTTTTAAAATACAGAAATAAAAAATTATAGCTGCTTGTCTTTTGATTTCAGAATATTTTTATGTTTTTACTCTTAGTTAGCCCTATACAAGAATTGTCTTTTATTTCTCTAGTCTTCTTTATAATTTTATTTAGAAAATTTTCTAAGAGTTCTTTGAATATGAAATACATTTTTCATACATTTATTATCATGGTATCGGAGTTAAGATTTTGAATGTTTATTTCTACGTCGGTTTTTAAATTGAAGATTGAATTTGGTTCATTCACTTGTATTCTTGAATCTTGTTGTGGTTCCTTTAGATTGGATTAGGGTACAAATTTTACTGTAACAACAAGCCCCCACCCTAGAATAACCATAGGGAGGAGTCTGTCATTATACAGAAACACTTTAAACACATACTCTAAAACCTTTCAAAATTAGATTCATTAAAACCATGAAAATATCATACTCGGAATAAATCGGCAGCAATACCGAAATTTAGAAGTAACATCCAAATACCACAAAATAATGTCCCAATGATTACAATAGTTCAGCAAAAGTCAATACAGTTCCAAAAGAAAAGAAAGTACCATAGTCCAACAAAAACCGAAATATATTCCCAAACATAACGATAAAGAATGCTTATGAGTATGTCGTGATCCATGCAAAAATGTTGAGACAGCGCTGACTGATCGAATTACTTGTACTCAACTTGTTTAATCCCAAATTAACAAATAGCAAGAAAATATGGAGAAAAGCAGTGTTAGACTATGAAATTAGTCTAAGTTAACCTCTCAGGTTCCAACAGTCACACACAGAATGTCCTAAGCTCGGCTCTATTTATGGGAGCACACAATCCAAGGCTCTACAGACTCCTTAGAGGCCAGTATATCAGACAACACACCAATCAACCTATCAATCAATAATTTATTAATTATATTCCTTTAGTCAGGATTCAACAATCCAATTAATATATATTCCTACACGTTCCATTTTCATACTAAAAATAGGCTCCTAAGGCTCACAGTTTAAGGTCCTATCAGTCTATAGGGTGCTAGGATTACGTCTTCGGGGGTTCCACTAAAAATAGGTCCTAAAGCTCACGGGATCGAGGGAGGCCTCCCTCGTGGGGTCCGGGGGCAGCGCCCCAGGAAACCAGTTTTTTAATTAATACTTTCTGTAAAGGTTTTGTCATTAAAGTTTCATTCATAGCAGTTTAAGTCTGGTTATTTAGCTTTTAGAGTTTTAGTTACAAATGACAGAAAAATCAAACAGCTTATGGCCACTTAATTAAGTCTAATTCATACATCATTCATAGTCATTTACCATCCATTAATAGTCCATTAACACAGTCCAGCAACCAGAAACAGAATCTAGTTAATTAACAGTTTAGCCAGGTAAGTTACGGAATTATGCCCAAAGTAGCTATCAGCGGAAAATGAGATTAACAGTAGCAGTAAACAGTATGGCTGAAGCCCAGTAAATAGTATAAGTATAGTAGTTCAAACTACAATTAGTATAGGCACTTCAAGCCAATTATTTCAGTAGTGAGGATCCTCTATCCCTGAGCATGCCATACATTCTACTAACAGACTGGTAAGGGCAAAATTCAATGTACAAATTTTATTTAATATTTTTCCGAATTAAATATTTACCAACATAACAGTTCTAGTGTATCACAGTGTTACTAAATCAGCAATCCAAATCCATAACATTAACAGTCTTGTATATGTTCAGTTTATTCTCGTTAAACAGGGCAGTCTTATGTATTTAGTTATTATCATCAAACAGCGCTGGCTAGGGAAACGATTTTAGAACACATCAATCACGACGACACATGCAGAAAATATACAACACACATCAAGTAGTAATATAGAACTCAAACAGAGTTGCTAACCTATCACGCTGAACACGACAACCCGAATAGAATCCGACCTAAGCTGCTGTCTGATCAGCCTCTCCGTCCAATGCTCCTACAGATCGCCATAAAAATAAATAAATATAACAACAACAAAACTAAGGTCGATCTCGGACACCGATTCAACAGGCTATAACCAAATCCGAACAGAACCCATTACATCCCAAACCGAATCCTAAATATCTTACTGAGAATTCACAATCGATTCTGATTCCCTCTCTATTTTAGGATCCAAAATGCTTAGAACTCTAGACCACCCGAACTTGGTTGATAAAACCCCTTTATAATCAGAATAAAATAGATTCTAGTTAGAGAACATGGAATGGGACGAAGAAAACTTACCGAGAAACGTTTGGTTACGAACAGAGAGTTCTAACCCTCTAAACCGAATAGCGAACAGAACCTGAACGTTAACCCAAAATCAGAATCGGACCATAGAGTTATGACTGTCTAAATCGAAACTGAAACGGAGGGAAGACTTACCGGTTACTTGCGGAAACCCTAACGCTGAACACCACTCATAGCCTCACACGAAGGATCCTCTCTTGTTCTCAAATTACGTGATTCTGAAATATGATGAAACCCTAAGTTAATCACGTATTTATAACATGACAAATACCGAGATAACCCCTTCTAAAACCAGGCAATTATAACCTAACCCCTAGATTTTCTAATTATTCTATAGACACCCCTTAACAAAAGAAAATTACAGCCCTAACTCCCAAGTCTAAAATCGGTCCGTAACATTTACATTAGCTTTTTCTTTGGCATCTTATCTCGTTGGTAAAAATTAATGTAGGCTCCTCTGAGAATGATTTCAAGACTATTTTTTTTGTAAGATTGAATGGTACAAATTATGTATATTGAAGCTTTACGATGAGAAAATTTATTTTGGGTAAAGATATGTGGGACTATGTAAATGGTAGTATGACTTGCCCAACTAGTAGCTAAGATGATAACAAGAATTTGATTCGCAAGTGGGCCATGAACATTGCAACAATTTTCACATGGATTAACAACACAGTTGAATCATTTATTGGAATTCACTTAGCAAAATTTGAGTATGCGTAAGATGTATGGGATTATCTCTTTGTCTCAGATTAGATGGATCTTTCAAGAAACAAAACAAGGTGATTCAATTCAAGAGTTTTATTCATATTTAACTGATTTGTGGGATCAATTGGCCTTTACGGATCCTCTTGAAATTTTTGCTAATTCAAATCACCCGCCTACTAAATTAGCTACTCCCACTTAATGAGTTTTAAAACTTTCTCGAAGAAATTTAGCACAATCTCGTACTTGTGTTCCATCAGAGCTTAAGATGCACGGCTTCTTATGATTTAACACTCGAGCTGATTGAAGTTGAGCCTTCATTCTTCACACGTCTGCTTTAAAAGAGAAAAGGATGGAAAAAATAGCTTTTAATGTAGACTTCCAGTAGATCACTGAGTGCGCAGGCGTACTGACCTTGAGAGCAAATGCTATTTTGTGACTTTTGATGGTGATTTTTGCTTCTTTTTGTAGCTTTTTGCTTCATTTTCCAATTTTTCTCATTTTATACACTTGGAGATCAACTCAATAAATTCCCTATAAAATTATAATGGATCTATAAGCAGAGTAAAACCACTAGCAAAAATAAGGGAATTTGGCCTATAAATGTTTCCAGATTCGACTCACCAACCAGTGACATAAGCAATTATATAAAACTCACTTGCATAATTTAATTTTTAGAAATTTACCCAAAGTGATTATTTCAGGAATACTTTATGATTCATCCTCCAAAGTCTCATTTTCAATGTCTGTATCATCATATTCAACGCGATTGACCTAGTAAAATTCATAATTACATATAAATTAAAAGTAGTTTTGCATACATCATCAAATTGTGGTGCTTTGATATTTTCTCATATGTTGCGCCAAAAATCAGCTACTCTAACATATGAGTTCAAGATTAAAAACATTAATAAATAATTCCAGCATATGAGTTTAAGCACACTACCTCTCCTATGATTCAAATAGGGGAAATAGAAATATTTCAAATGATTTATATAAATGTCCAAATATGGTAGATCATTTGGAAATTAACATTACATGGGGCATATTGTAAGCGATCTTAATTCTCTCTTATATTCATATATATCATGAGATGAAAAGTTCTGCCTAAATGGTTTTTTCAAGATATTGACATGATATTTATATAAATTAATGCAATCTAACAAAGTAAATATTCAATTTTTCATGTTTTTATTACATCATCACTGCCCTAAATAAGACATGATTTTTTTATTTTTTTTAATAAATTACAAAATTAAAACCTAAAAGTTGTGTGATAAAAAAGAAAGAATCCATCATTGTTAAAAATATATAGAAGAAAGATGAATATTTAAAGTAGGAGGTAGAGGCAAATAACTAAACTCATGAACACAGTATATTAGCATGAGTACGACGTTTATATTTAACATTATATAAGTATGTGTCATACAAGGTATTAATATAATACTCAACGTGTTTCACACCAACATATTAAATATATTATACAGCATTGTAATGAATTAATTTTCAGCATTATACAAGGGAGACACCTATGTAAAATGTGAAAATATTATTTATGGCATCTTTTGGTTAATGAAAAAAAATAATGTTGTAATTTTATTATATTGTGATATTATTGAATTAAATTGACCAATTTTGGTTATATATATATATATATATATATATATTTCTTCTTTTTTTAAATTCGTGTACTAAAATTATTAGGGTATAATAAATGTCAATTCTATTTTTGTTATTATTGAAATTTAATTATAAATATTTTAGATGCAAATATATCTATAACGAATAAAGAGAAAATTATGTAAAATAACATTTGATAGTTTATTTTTAATGAGAAAATAGTTCTATTTTTAAAAATAAAAATAAATTTTATAAACTTTATTTTCCATTCTAGGTATAGTAATACTAATACCCTTAATTGTACTATATAAAAAATTTTACTTGTGGGTGGAGTAAGAAAGTCTCATTTTTTGAGTTCTCTCTGAGCATCCACGATAGGGTGTTAATTGAAGTCCCAACTCTGATAAACTTATAAAAAATTATTTTATTTCCATCTCATGATTGATTTCTCTCTCTACTCTTTTTGTCCCGTGCCTAAACTGGGATGAGAACACTTTGTTATCCGTCAATAAATTTTCAACAGATCATTTTTTTTCTCTGGAAATTATATTTTTATATGTAAATAATATTTTTTTTATTAAATTTTATTTTTAAAACTTTTTAAAATATATATTTCTATCAGAAAACAGTAACAAGGACGCAAAGTATCCCTGCTATTGGTGATGCTCTCATAATCTCTAGCAAAGACAATATGAGGGATACCGATGAGGTGACTGTGGATTGAATCTTCCGGTGTGTGTTTTTTTTAGGGAAAAGTAAAGAGAATGGTCTCCAAATGAAGAAGGTTTAGGCCAACTCCAACCGTGTTCTTCATCTTCATGATGAATAGAAAAAAAAAATAACTTTTCTCCTCCAGCCCAAGAAAAAAAATGAAGAAAGTGCACTCTTTGCACCAAGGTCCAATTCAATGTTGATGTAACACAAATGACCCCATCAAGTGTACTATTAATTTTTTCAAAATTATAATTTTTCCACTCAACTTTTATTAATTGCAAATATATCCTTCACACATTTATATTATATTGTTTATTTGGTCTCTAATTAATTCTTTACAATAAATTATATAAAAATAAAATTATATTTATTTTAATTTAAAAAAAATCTTTAATTTAATCCAATATTAATAGGTTAAATAAATTAATATAATTAGTCATTGATTTAAATAATAAAATAATAATAATAATGTAGAATTAATTAAATATAAAATAAAACATACTTAATTAGATTTAAAATAAAATACAGCCATTACTTTAATATATTTTAAGGAAGATACAACATAGAAATTTAAAAACTAAAATATAAAAGTTCTTAGAACTACAATTAACAGCACTAAAATACAACATTTAGTATTCCGGGAGGCTATTACCATTTCCTCCCATATTACTAAAATTTTGATCTTGAACATTGAATGGTCCGGATTCTTCATAGTGTTGTTCCAAAAATCTTTTGTTGTAAATCCGACGTTGTTCCACTGCAATATATTGACGATTTGCAGGATCTAATATAGCATCCAAATTGGTCATCATAATCTTATCCTCATGTCTTTTCTCTTTAAATTGTAGTTTTTTTACTTCATTTTGTGCTCGTAAAACTAGAATATCATTATGTTGTTTGATTAAATTTTTCGAATTTTTAACATCATTTGCACTAGCTTCGAACATTTTTCTCAATTCCCGATTTTCCTATTGTATCCTTTTTATATTTTGGTTTGTGTCATCATTATGTTTCTTTTTTATTTTTTTTTATTTCTCCACAAGGTCGAGCTGGCAGATTACCATCAGAATTGAATTGCTCGTCAATGAAATCTTCGTTCAAATCCAAATTGAATGATGACATACCTTGATACTTAGAAGTGTTGTTATCCAATTGTGATGGTTCATTTCGAATATTTTGTTTCCGACTAGATGGACTTTGACCACTTTCTACATCAGTAAATTTTTGAGTATCTTTAAAAATAGGCCACAAATGATCAAATTTGAACCCTTTTTTGAATTTCGGATCTTTCATTAGCAATTCCTTTGCTCGATCCAACTACATATTATGAAAAAAAAATTATAAAATATATAAATTTTAAATTGTATCACACTAAAATAATAAATAAAATAGTATCCTACAATATCTTGTTCCGAAGCACCACTCAGATTGAGATTTTCTATTTGATGAACACAACCTCTCAATTTAGCTATTGCACCATTAATAACGCTTATGCGATTTTGAAGAGACGAAGAGGTCGAATATTACTTTTCAAGTGGATTGGCAAAGCATTATGGTACTCATGCGAGACCAAAAGGCATTGCCTGATTGGTTTGTACCTATAATTGGATTTTGGAATATGTCAAGGTATATAGAGCAAAGGAGTTTATCCTCTTCAATTGTATATGAAGCACTTCCAGAACATATTTTTTTTGGAATATAGAGATTTAAGTGTTTATGGGGTAGAAGACTTCTAGTATTTATAGAGATATTGCATTGAGCCTTTCTTGAGTGCTTGATTTGGTGTAGATTTTTAAGAGATTTTGAGAATAAAATCTATTGAATGACTTGAAATAGATTGCATGGAGCCTTGTGCTTTGATTGATGGAAAGTTATGAGAATTTAATCAAGTGAAAGACATGAAATTGATTGCATGGAGTCTTGTGTATTAAGTGATGGAAGATTCTAAAGAATCTAATCAAGTGAAAGACTTGAAATAGATTGCATGGAGTCTTGTGCTTTGATTGATGGAAGGTTATGAGAATTTAATCAAATGAAAGATATGAAATTGATTGCATGGAGGCTTGTGTATTCAGTGATGGAAGATTCTAAAGAATCTAATCAAGTGAAAGACTTGAAATAGATTGCATGGAGCCTTGTGCTTTGATTGATGGAAGGTTATGAGAATTTAATCAAGTGAAAGACATGAAATTGATTGCATGGAGCCTTGTATTTTGATTGGTGGAAGATTCCAATATATAGATTGCATTCACTATAAATACTTCATTACCTATTGTGCACCATAACTACATAAAAATATTTATAAGTTCTCACACAAAATATATCTTATTATTATTATTATTATTCATCAAATTATGATGATGAAATTGATTTGTCAACATATATACAAGAACATTAACATCGAGCTCAATTACGGCATGCTCTTTTATGTCAAATTAGTGATACTAATGACAACTTAGTTCGGTATTATTTGATCAAGATCCAACCAACCAACCAGTACGTAGAGGTTCTATCCATGGTCATCGAGTGATTAATCATGGAAGAGAAGAAGCTCATATGCGTTTATGGAACGATTACTTTGCTGACAATCCAGTGTATAATGATACGATGTTTTGACGACGGTTTCGAATGGGTCGAAGTTTATTCCTCCGTATTGTTCAAGCTGTTGAAAGCCATTATAATTACTTTGTACAATGAACTGATGCACTTGGGCGACCCGGATTATCAAGCTTACAAAAGATCACAGCCGTGTTTAGAATGTTAGCATATGGAGCACCTATGGATTCAACCGATGAGTATATTAAAATTGGAGAATCTACTACAATTGAAAGTATGAAAAAAAAATTTGATCTATTGTTGAGGTTTTTGGAGAACATTATTTGAGATCACCTAATCAAAATGATATTGCAAGATTGCTCCATATAGGTGAGGAACGTGGTTTTCCTGGAATGTTATTAGGAAATCTCGATTGTATGCATTGGGAATGGAAGAAATTGTCTAACAGCTTAGGTAGGGCAATACTCTGGACGCAGCGGATCTCCGACAATTATTTTACAAGCAGTTGCAGATTGTGACCTGTAGATATGGCATGCATATTTTGGCTTACCAGGCACTAACAACGATATTAATGTGATAGAATCCTCTCATTTGTTTGCAAATCTTGCTGCATGTATAGCTCCTAAAGCTCAATACAAGATTCAAGGAGTTGAGTACGATACTGGTTATTATTTAGTTGATGGTATATACTCAAAATGGTCAACTCTTGTGCAAACTATTCATGATCCTAAAGAAATTATTTGCTATGAAACAAGAAGCTTATAGGAAGGACGTTGAACGTGCATTTGGAGTTCTACAGTCAAGATTTGCAATCATAAAAGGACCAGCAAGATTTTGGGAGAAGAGAGTACTCCATGACATAATGACAACATGTATCATAATGCATAATATGATAATTGAAGATGAGTGATATGGAAGCAAGTATCAACAATTCGACAGAAATGCCAATCCCTGATGTTGATTTGATTCATATTGAATCCAATAATTTTCAACAATTCCTTGCACGACATAGGTAAATTAGAAATAGAGATACTCATTATGCCCTTCGAAATGTATTGATTTAGCATTTATGGGAGCGATATGGTAATGTGGGAACTAAATTGACTAATATTGCGTATGTGTATGTGTTTATTTTATTTGTTGTCTATTTATTTTTTAAAATTAGTTAATACCTATGTATTTCTTTTAATTATTTCACTCGCCCATGTAATTTTTTTTTTAATTCAATTGTCTTTGAATTTTATTATGACCCTTCATTTTGATTGTATACTTTTAAATTTACTATTTTATCATTAATTTTATAATTCAAAATTATTATCTAAAGAAAAAAATTACTTTAAATAATTTTTATTTTATTAATATTAATCTAAAATATTATGAAAATGTGAATTGGAGTAATTTTAAATTTATTATTCAAACATTAATTTTATTATTATTTGATAATATTATCTCATTAATTATATATATATATATATATTAATATAATCAAATATAAAATTATGTATTTAATTTTTAGTCCCTTTTCTATTATGAAGATGAGGGGGGTTTGAGTAATTACATTGTAATTGTGAATAATTTATTAAAAAAAATATAATTCTCTATTGTGAATGGAGGGGTTGGAGTTAGTCTTAGACATACTACATTGGGTCTATTTATATTGAGACTGTTAGAGATTGAATGGTTTTGAATGATCCAAGTGGATCCCACTTGCATTGGATTGGTTAGTGTGTTGATTAGTTAACACAAGTTAGTTAGGATTCTAACTAATTTAGGGTTCCTTAACTGTCTTTGACTGAAAGATTGGTAACTTGTTCTCTTGAATGTGGTCGCATAGATGGAAAACTCCGGTCAAAGAGCTTTGATCAGACAATCAGTGGGCAGTAAGGATGAGATTGCATAATACTTATACCACCATCCAAGTAAAGCTAATATCATTTATCTATCTTATTTTCACCATCCTTAATTCAATCGCAAGAAAAAGATTAGATATCGTGACCTACCTTAAAGAGTATACGTGCTAGATGAGATCCTTCGAAAGACCATGCGATTGAAGGAAAGATGCTCTATAATGAAAATGGGTCCGGCGTTCTTTTTTAGAAATAGTTTTAAATTTGATTTTTTTTTTTTTTTAGTGAAAGTAATAATTTCTTTTGCAATTTTTTCTAACGAAAATCAGTTTAAAGTGAATATGTTTAAAAAAAAGTTTAACAAAAAAAAAGCCAGCACAAATGGGATACAAAAAGTTTTAAATTAAACAATTGGATGGGATAGGACATGAGTCCACTCAGTCCTATCTTGAGCAAAACCAAACCGGAGTAGTAAAATTTGGTTTTTCTATTCTATAATAATCTGACTCACTACAAATGTGGAATCCACTGGGTAAATCGATTATTACTTGATCTTTCTTTTACTAAATAACTAGATCCAACTATTTTCGGTTAGGTTTTTGTACTTTGAATATTTAATTAATTTTATAAATATTATTATTAAATATAATTTGACGAATATTTTAAATTAAATATCAATTTTATACTTTTTAAATTTAAAAACCAAATTCTTTACTATATTTTTATAAACATCTTATATATATTTATTCCAAATAAATTATGAAATCACTATTTTTAATTAAATTATTTTATAATAATAGTAATAGAATTAAAAAATAATTATTATATTTAAAATTATAAATTATAATAAAATAATTATATATATATTATACTTTAATTATTAATATTCTATCTTATTATAATTTAATCAATCCGATTGTTTTATTAAAAAACTGAACCGACGATCGGATTAGAGAATGAAAATTTGAATTTATTGGTTCCATCCACCCATTGATAAGAACATAAGAATATAAATTCACGGGCATCTTTCAAAAATAATATTAATGGGAAAATGACAACGGCATTAGACTTCAATCCGATTTACGGCGGTGCTGTGGTGGGTCCCAAGTAAAATCATTTTCAATTTTTATTTATTTAATTAATTAATTTTAGTCGCTTCCCATAATGTCCCATCTACAGATAATTTTTAAATTTGGTAGGGAAATCATCACATTGCTCTATTGAAAATTGAAACTGTGCATGTGAATTGCTACTGTTGTTATATTTTATAACTGGTGGGAAAATTCACGCGTTGCGCAATATGTGATAATTTTTATTTTTAATTAATATAATGACAATTTAATTTTGTAGATAATAAAATACTTTAAAATTAACTAAATTCTTTTGTATGTATATATAAACGAAATCTAAAATCATATATTTTTATCTATGTTTTAGTAGATAAACTTCTATATTTATTTACTGGATTTATTTTAAAATAAATAAATAAATTATCAGCTCTCAATATTTTTGATAAAGTAAAATTTGTCAGCCATGAAAAATGGTAAATTAATATAATAAAATTATTTGATTTTAAAGGCACAATTTTTTCTGCATTATTTTCGTTATCCGCTTATATAAATTTGATTATACTGAGTTCTCAAAATCGTTGTAGTTTCATGCATTTTTAATTCTATTTCTACCATTTAACTAATTTAAATACAAAAAATAAAAATAATTTTCCTTATTTAATATTTTAAATAAAATATTAATTAACTAAAATATTAACTAAATGCTTAATTGTTTAAATATTTTATTCTTTTTTAAATTTTATACAATAGATTTAGTAAAAAATTTCTTTTAATATTCTATATTACCTTATTCATTTTTTAAACATTTTAATCGAAATATAATCTATTATTCATTTTAGTTTTTATATTAGTTTTATATACTCTATAAATAAAATATTATTTAACGGTAAACTTAATAAAATTTATTGAATAATTAATTTATTATTAATATATTATTTAATTTATATGAATCTTTATGTATGGACAATATTATTTAATATTAATTTAATTTGATTTAATATACTATTTTTTTTTTTCATATTTCAATCAAATTAATATCAAATTATGAATGGATTTTTTAAAAAAGTTTTTCATTTCTTTGGAGATTTATTATAATAAATTAATTCAAATGGTCTTTTCCCCCTTAGGAATCTATGACTTTTTCACATGTTTTAGTGAGTTTGGTCATTAAATTATTTATGATTCATATTTTTAATCCATTTTTCAATAATAGTTTTACAATTAATATAAATTTATATTTAATATGTATTATGTTATAGTTACTCACCCTAACTACTATTATAAAATTATTTTTTAAAATTCTATTAATTATATACCTAAAAAAAAGTTACATATTCTAATTTTTTTATCATTTATAACTTAGGGAAAAGAGGGGATAAGACATAAATAAAATTAATTTTAATTGATTAAATTGTTGGATTGAAATTTATATATATTGGCAGAGAAATTTTACTATTTAGTTTTTAATTTTAAAAATTTATTTTATCATAAATATCTGCAATTAAATTTCTAGACAGATAAAAACTTATTTATATTTCCTTCAATCACATATTAAATCCATTTCAAAACTTTTACCAAATTTCTAAATTTGACGATTTTTTCGACTTTAATATCTTAATAAATTATCACTCAATAGTAATTAATTAAAACTATATATCAAATAAATTGTTCAAATTTATATTAAATATATATATTTAAAAAAAAAAACAAATATTCCATTCCTCTAAACTCCTAATAAATTTATTTCAAAATACTAAATTCCAACTCATTAAATCAGTGTATGATTTTCTAGATCAACATATTGATACCATCATCCACCCCACCATCATGTTATACAAAAGTTAATTGATTTATTAAAATGTTGTAAACACAAAAACAAAAATGATTATAAATAAAAAAAAATATTTTATACAATTACATAAAAAAAATATCATATCTATCGGACTGTAAAATGGTAAATTAACCGTATCTCTTCACCACAGGACCAATTCTCCAGCGGATCGTGTACATTTGTCCTTCCCTATTCAGCAGCAGACCATATTTGTGTCCTAAACACTTTATTGCATACAAGTTGAACCTCTCATATTACATTTTCTATATTTACAACCACAAGTATATATTAATGTATTCACAAACAAATCATTAGTTTAAAGTCATATACACAGATATATGAATAGTATAAAAATAAAAGGAAAATAAATAAAATCTAATTAAGAGAAGAAGATATTACGATCAATAATTATTTTCTTACACCTTAGATTCCAGAATTAGTCTCAACAAAAAAAAAATTATCACTTTTATAACAAAAAATAATTATAAATTTTTAAAAAAAAAATCAAATCTTACCCAGAAATATGAGAAGAAGCAGAGACTCTTGGGAGATGATTTTAAGAGTATTTCACTTGGAATCATATTTCTATTAGATATATCCCTAGAAACATAAAACCAAATTAGAGAAACGGATCAAATAAAAATAAATTAGTATTAATATTTAAAAGTAATAATCAATAGTATATACAAAAAAAAAAAAAAAAAAGACTCGCATAATGAGTTTTGCTATTTCATAAGTAAAAATATAATCTCGCACCAAAAGAGGTTGCCCGATCCAAAATCAAATATTGAAATTAAACCGAGATAAGAAAAATCAAATCAAATCTAAAGTTGAATTTGAAGGGAGAAATAGAAAATAAGATGTCGATACACTACATGTCAAATCAAATAATTGCTTTACCATGGTTCTCACTAAAACAACACCAATCCAAATTAATTGAAATTTCCCTTTAAAATAAAAATTGTGTAAAAAAGTGAAAACCATGCACATACCCATCGCTATGTGAACATTTTGAGGCCCTAGAAGCACAAAGGCTTCTCTCGGTCTATATCTCTATTTCTTCCAAATCGAGAAAAATATAATGGAGAGAAATATGTAATAGAAGATTAAAAGCGAGTAACATAAAATCCTTTTAAATGCTATGGTTACTTTTCATTAATTTTCAATTTAAAATTAAAGATTGGAAATAAAAATGATAACGGATAAAGAAAGATGAATAGAATAGAACAAAATAAGAAGTTTTGAATTAATCAGGAAGATAATCAAACACGTGTAATATTTTAATTTGAAATACTATATAAATTAGTTGCGAGAAATATGAATAGAATAAGACAAAATGAGAAGTTACTAATTAATTGGAAAGATAATTAAACACATATAATAATTTAATTTGAAATATAAGATTTAATTATGAAAATTCGTTAAAAAATATAAAAGAATATAATATATATATATATATATATATAGGGTTATTCATAACATACACAATAAACGAAAAGTTCAATATAAATATATTTAAATATTTTGATATATGAAAAGATGTATTTAATATTTAATATTAATTTAATGCATAAAATAAAAAGGTAAATATTAAATATATGTAAATATCTCGATATATGAAAAGATCTATTTAATATTAATTTAATGCATAAAATTTAATCGTAACTTAAAAGTATTATATATATATATTACCATGTGAATTATAAAAATAAAATCTTAAATTATTAATTCGACATTTTTTAAGCCACGTGTAATAATATTATTGATACACTATCTTCGAATTTCAAAACTTTCAATTTTCGTTGTTTTTCCACATAAAGTTCAACTCTCAGCACTCCACGTCAGTTTGGTGGGCCCGCTGAGAGTTGCTGCTTTATATATATATAGATTGTTTATGGTTGTGACTCTCTTTATATTCAATAACATGTAGAATACATCTAGAAACATTTAACACTATTTAGATTATGTTATTGATCTTTTATAGTTTATTTTGTTTCATTGTAACGATTCAAATTCTAATTTAAAAAATAAATGAAAAAATTTAAAAATAATATTAAATATTAAAATTTGAAAGTTTTAAAAAAATATACTATATATTTTGATATGTTTCAATAAAATTTTAAAAGAGCAAATAAAACAAAATATTAATTTAGCTTCAGTTTGATGGAGTTTCGGCTATTTCGTCAGAGGTTCCGGCGAAAGTTCTATATTGTATTTTTAAATGTAACTTCGTCTCGTGTTTCCCTTTCTAAAAAGTTATTGGAAGCCCAAATGATCAATAAACGAATAAGTTTTGGCTTTTTCTTATTGAGTTTGACTCAGTCTAGACTCTCCTAGTGCAATATGTTCCTTATCCTTCTTCTTAAAGAGAATTTGACCTCGAGTTACTATTTGAAGGGTAATAAGGAGAAATGTTTGCCACGTTGAAGGTTCTAGATAACTTCATGTGATTAGACAGGTCAAGAATAAATGTAATATCATTAATCTTCTAGATGATTTGGAATGGATCGATCTTCTTTAGATTCACCTTATGCTATCATCCACCACGTTCTCGCACAGATATATCATCACTTAATCGCCAATATTGAAGGATTAGACCAATGGTGCTCATCAGCTGCCACCTTATACTTCAAATTTGTTTCTAAAATGTTCAGTTGAACTTGTTTAAAAACATGAAGACAAATTGTTAGCAATAATACTCTTCGTAGAACCAGCTGTAAAAGCAACAAGATCCATAATCTATGACGACAACTTCCTATACGTGATTGCAAAAGGAGCTATCCTCATGGAGCCATGACTAGAATTATTGTAACGTTCGCAAGAAGGGCCTAAAAATATTTTGAATATATATTTTTTAAAATTTTATTTTCTTATAAAAAATTATTTTCGAACTTCCATGTTGGAATGATTCGAAAATCTACTCTAAGTGTAGAGTCAATTTTGATTATCGAAATTATTTTTGAAATGATTTTTTGTTATAACAACCTCAATTTCAAAAAATTGAATTTTAAATGAAATAAATGTGACTTTTCAATGGCAATATGGTTTTGGTGGTATAATTACTTTTTTAGAGTTGAAAGTATTTTCAGGACTGAAATCGAGAGCGGGACGTATGGTACTATATGGGCTTGGGTGTAATTGGGCTCAAATTGATGATCCAAGCCTGAAACCCATTTAGGCCCATCAACACCACCAATACCCCTCCACATCACTACCTCTCTTTACTCACTCTCATTTCTCTCCCTCACCAATAAATAATTTTTCTTTCTCCTCTTGTAACTCTCAAACCCTAACTTTCATTAAATTGATCTAACCACCAAAACCCACTTTATTGAAGGCTTTTTAACTACCTTCCTAACATTCTTTAAGAGTTTTAGGAGTAAATTCAAATCTCACTATTTTTTTACCTCTCTTGGTAATTTTTTTTAAGCTCATTAATGACATTTATGAATTTAAAGCTTTTTGATTTGGTTTAATGACATGAATAAGATACTTAGAGGTCCATTAACACTTCCGATTAGTTAGTTTAGCTTATTGTGATCTCAATTTATATTTTTTTATTAAAACCCTGAGAGTTAGATTAGTAGATTTGATGAAAATTGGTTGTATTAATGGTTTTGTTGCTATTGATGGCACCAATAGGCAACCAAGGTGTTGGAGAAAATGTTGAGTTCTAAGTTTGACATGAAAGACCTTGGTCAAGCAGATGTCATTTTGGGAATTCAAATTAAGCGAATTAGTGAAGGGTATGTTCTTACTCAGGCTCACTATATTGAAAAAAATCTTGAGGAAATTTAATCAATATGATTATAAGCCTGCACCAACTCCATTTGATGCAAACTGCAATTTAAGGAAAATTAGTGGAAATGCAATTTCACAATTGGAGTATTCACAAGTCATAGGAAGCCTAATGTATTTGATGAATTCTACTAGACCAGATCTTGCCTATTCTGTGAGCAGTCTTAGTAGATATACACATAATCCGGGAAATGATCACTGGACTGCTTTAATCAGAGTCCTTCGATATCTAAAAAATACGATGAACTTTGGATTAGTGTATAAAACATATCCGCCAGTATTAGAAGGATACAGTGATGCTAATTGGATTTCTGACAATACAGAAATAAAATCTACAAGCGGATATGTATTTACATTAGGAGGAGGTGCGATTTCGTGGAAGTCCTCTAAGCAAATCTGCAATGCTAGATCCACTATGGAATCAGAATTTATTACACTGGATAAAGCTGTAGAAGAAGCTGAATGGTTGAAGAATTTTTTAGAGGACATACCAGTTTGGCCTAAACCAGTAACAGCGGTGTGTATTCATTGTGACGATATGGTTGCACAGGCTAGACCCAAAAATTAAGTATACAATGGAAATTCTAGACACATTAGGTGCATACATAATACTGTAAGACAATTGCTCACCAATGGAACAATTTCCATTGATTATGTGAAATCTAAGGAAAATCTCGTGGATCCGTTAACGAAAGGCCTTCCTAGAGAGCAATTCAAGTCTTTGTCGAGAGGAATGGGATTAATGCCAAATAAATGAGTTAAACTAGACGGAAACCTAACCTAATAGAGTGGAGATCCCACAAATTAGGTTCAATAGGTAAACTGGTTATGTAAAACTCAACTGATTGATTCACCAACAGAATTTAAATCCATTCCTATGACTATTGGATGTTGGTAAGAAGATAATGAGGTTATGCAAAGCATTTAAAGATACAGAATAAATATAAAATATCACCTATATGATAGTAAATATGGGGTCACATTTATGGGAACGAAAATGGCAAAGTTCTCTAAAGCTATCATGAAACTAGGACATGTTCAGGACCAGTATAAAGAACGAAGGAGAAAGATGTATAATAGTGATAATTATTGACTTGATCAACTATTATAAGGTGAAAAGTTCAAAGCATATGTCTACTGCGTCACCAAGGGGATCCGAGAAGATATCACTGAAGAAAAAGTTCAAGGTTTTAAAACTACTTTCTCTTACTTATACATTTTTGAATTGAGACAGACGGATTTTGAACTTCATATTCAAATGTGGAGTATTGTTGATAGATATGTGGATTGTTTGAATAAGAAGATTAATCCCACATTGCTTAGACAAGTCATGACAATCTTGTATATATAAGGGAACTCATTTAATGGGCTTTGAATGGATAGCCAAGGCTATAGCCCACCTTGAATTAATATAATATATTAAGGGTCGTTTGCACTTTTAAACTTTTTTATTAAAAAAATTATATTTTTAGACCAACATAAAAATTTTTACAAAATTAAACTTTTGAAAATTTTTTTACAGAAAATAGACCAAAATGACCATATTACCCTTCAGCATTTAAAAGAAATATATCAAGTAGTTTCCCGGTATTACATACCAGGAAATAGACAAATCAACACTTAGTTTCCTGGTGTGTAGTACCGGGAAGCGAATTTTCGCTTCTCGGTACTACACACCAGGAAACTAGGCATCAAATATGCTTGTTTCCTGGTATTACACACCAGGAAACAGGCAATTTTGATACCTAGTTTCCTCCCAGTATTACACACTAGGAAGCAAGCAGAATTTTGTCTACTTCCCGGTAGTAATACCGGGAAGCTCATTTTTTGTAAATTTTTTTTTCTAATAGTTTAGTTTTATAATATTTTTATTAAAAAGTTTAAAAGTGAAAAAAAATTAGGGTTGGTCTAAAACTAAAATAAAAAAGTTAATAAGGTCTAATTTAGCGTATTTTCACATATATTAATGTTAAAGATTTGGCCATTGGCCTTGGAGCTCTTGGGCTTGTGTTCTTAAATAAATATAAGATTTTTATTTTGATTTAAATTTTGTGTGGATTAATCTAATAAATTAATTTTGAATTTAAATTAATGAGTTGTGTCGTTTAATGAATCAACTTGTTGGATTCTGACACAAAGATTGAAGAGTCATGACAGTTGTAAGATTGTAAAATAACTGTTAGTTGATTATTATAAAACGGAAAGTTGACAGGTTACACCAAATCTGAAACTCTTCTTCTTCTAAACAACATAACATTGTCTCAAATTTTAAATCGCTCTTTGCTAGACTTTTGTTGATGTTGCTTCATCACAAAGGTACGCAGACAGATACCCGTCGTTTAACTTCTTAGCAACCAAAATGAGGTGGGAAAATTCTGTTTAAGAACATTGCTAAGCAAACCTCTGCAGATTTGTTTTTACAAAAACAGAGTATTTGTGTTTAATCTTTACTTACTTTATTGTCGTTTTTACATACATTGACGGTATATTTTCCAACCATTTATATGTGAATTTTCACATGTAAGAGTTTTGTTTATAATATAATACAAAATACGACAAGACTTTTATTTCTCATTAAATATAATTTTATAATGTAATAAAAAATACGAATTTATTTATTTAAAAATTATATTTCATCTTTCATCTTCTTCTTTTTTATTTTTATTTTTTTTATTAAGTTGTATAGAGCTTAAATTCATTGGAGATTTAGCTCGATTTACATGGATGTTGACATAAACAACTGACATTTTTGCTTAATTCCTTGAAGCAAAATCCATTGGCTTGAATTCCAAACTTTTTAATACAACTTTCATTGCATTTTGTCTCTTCACAGCCTGTTCTTTGATACAACTCTATACACAATGCTGGATAAAGAGCTGATTTTCGAGACTCAACACCTGCAATAAATCATTCATTTTTATTAACTTATTCATTAATCAGAAATTCTATAAAACTGTATAGAAAACATACCAACACCAATGAACAAAACCATCAAAATAATATAGAAAGCTCTTAATCCTTTCATGTCTTGATCAAATTTCAAAAACTTGTTTTTAGTTGAAATAAAACTAAGAAAATGTGGTGGACATATTTGGATTATTACATATCACTTATATAGATATTAGTGTGGAAAACATTTATTTTGTCATTCAATTTTATTTATTTTATGCGGTTCACTACTTTCATTTTTAACATTTAAAATTAATTTATTACAGTTTTTATAATCTTATTTAAGAAGTTTTATTTACTATTTAAATGAAAAGTAAATAAATTATGTGTTACATAAACTATTAATTTCAAATTTATTAGTTCACATTAAATCTAAGTTAATAAATAAAACTATTAGAGGAAAATTTTGGAAAATAAAAATAAAAATTATAAAAACATTCCAGTTTAATAATTTTTAAAATCTATTCAAATCTAACAAAACGTTTTTTAACATACTTTTATAAAATTATAACATACTTTTAATATTAAAATTAAATATAATTATTAAAATCAATTAAAAATTAAATTTATGCAATATAATTTCTTCACTAAAATTACAATTTGACAAATATGTTTTAAATTTACAAATAATGTATCAAATCAAACATAAATTGAGTTACAAAATATTTCTCACATTTCATAAATTTGATTGATTTATAACCAAAATGCTAACTTTATGCCTTCATAATGGAGTTTAAGTGGACTTGGAGGGTCTTATTTCCTATATATCAAACTTGTAGTTCTACTGCTTAATTAGAATGGGAGAGACTTTATTTTTAAAAAGACTCAGGTCCGTTTGTTGTTTTATTATTATTATTTTTATCTATAATCTATTTAGTCCATTTTTCTAGAACCACTTTTAAATTTTTTTTTTTTATTTTAGACTCTATATTCATTTTTTTTTTTATTTTTTCACCTTTTATGTTTAATATAATTATAGGTATATATACAAGTTTACCCTCCAGGATAATATTATTTTTCTTTAACATACTCTTCTCATTCAATTCGATATTGAAATATGCCATAAATTAATTTGATTTTAAGATAATTTATTTAAAGTTCATTTTAAAAATAAAATTATTTATTTCTAAAAATATATCAAGATTTTTCTTAGGGAAAAAGCCTTTAATATTATTTATTCATTATATGTATATTATTATTATTATTTATTACAATAATTAAAATTTTTAAATAAAGTATTTAACTAATTAAATATATATATATATTAAAATGAATCAATACATGACAAACTTTGTAATCAATGTATTTCTTCTTACTTTATTTTACAAATTTCAAAATATATATATAGACAATTTTCAAGATATGCAATCAATATAAATAATGACATAATTATAATAATTTTACAAATTTCAAAATATATATACACAATTTTCAAGATATGCAATCAATATAAACAATGAAATAGTTATAATAATTTAAAATTATATTACAAAATTATATAATCACAATCTATCTTATTTATGAGTTGAAAATATTAAAACATATAGCATGCATTATAAATTTTTTTTCAAAAAAATTTCATTTTTAACTAAAACTAAAATGAGACATGTGACGACAAACATTAATTTTATCTCTCACTTTATTGATTGGAAGGAGTAATGAAAACATACGGAGAAAATAGTTTGATTTTAGAGATTTCTAATTGATTTTGTAAGAAGGACAAAATTGTCCAACAAAAATAATGAATGGACAAATCACTTATCTATTTAGAATAAGTGGTTAAATTTAACTTTTTCAAAAAGTCTTATTTAATTAGATATTAGATAAAAGTCGAAAAAACAAATGGATTGAAATGTCTACAAAATAGACATTAGACATAAAAAGTCTTTTTCATAGAAAAACAAACGGGACCTTAGTATATGTTTGGACGACTCGTGATTATGAAATAATTATTTTTGGGAGGTGATCCCAAATATACCATTCATTTATCCCGAATTTAAATGTAGAAGAATAATGCATAAATGTAAATTTAGGGTGGAAAAAGGATAAGTTTGAGATTTCACCATCCCATAAGGGGCAATGCAAACGTTTAGTTTGGTATAATGCTGAGTTGTATACGCCGTAGGAGTTGAGAAAGTAAATAAAATAAGAAAGAGAAAATAACGGGATAAACACCTTGATGCGGTATATTTGTAAAATAATCGAAGAAGATAGTAGTCGCACGTGATGCAAATACAACTTTCCACAACAAAATTGTAGTGCACGCGCTTTAGTGAGACTGATTTTGGAATCGTCAAAAAAGTAATTACAATCTTAATTGTCAATAAATATCTCTCTTCAAATACACTACATTGTATATGCGTTAAGTGATTATTTCATAATGATAAGCACCCCAAATATATACTTAATTGCATTCACACCTCTGAACGGGAACAAATTACATTCAAATAAATATGTTGGTATTAATACACACTCACCCCCTTACACATTCATAAAGCAATGTTTAATTAATAAATATATCAATATAACAATAAAATTTACAATTCTAAATACATCTGTATGATGCAATATTCATTTAAAATTAATTTTACCTTATATTTTCACTAATTTTTATGGATAGAAGGGGTGTGATTGTATATTAATACCAAAATATTTATATATGTGTCATTTACCATCGTTCAGGAGTGTGAGTTGATGAGGAAATTTTACTGACATATAAAACGACACAAAGAACCCAGTATTCCTATCAACGTCTGTTGTAGTTCTAAAAATATCGTCTCCACAAGGATTGTTTGTTGGAAAGAAAGAATGAGATCAAGATTAATTCGAATTGTCAAAAGAATTCATTAGAACAGAATTGAAAAGTTCATAGAATCAGATTTAAGTTTTTAGAAACTTCTGACATCTATCAATCAAGCAAGATTCATACTCAATATTTCAAAGATCTCAAATAATACACACTGATTTGCTACATCCTGTTGTTAATTGTCCTCTAATATGTTAATTCATCTCTAAAATTCATATTCACAATCTAGATCATCATCAATGATCTTCTAAAAGATCTCTCGATTCAATCTAACAGATCTGAGTCATACAATTGCATATATATCTATATTACAACTCATGTAACTAATAAGTACAATCGGTAGAAAATCAGATCTATTGTCTATCTCTAGTACAATGATTCTCTGTTCTTAGATCTGAAACTCAATTGCCATCTCTGATCTAAATTGAGCAATAGAATAACAAAATTGCTTTACTCTCGGTCTCGTAATTCAATGATCACATGAAAATTTAGCAAATCTGACTATAATATGAACCAGAATTACACAATTAGAATCACAATCAACAATAGATTATAGCAAATACACATAGAGCTATTAGCTAACATATCAACTTCAGCTTATTCTATTTTCCATAAAATCATCATCGATATGCTATAAGATCTAAATCTTACCAAAGAAGATGGAAGTTGGACGCTGTCATAGTCTTCACTTCGCTATCTTCAAGCTAAATCTCAACGATCACAACAAACATAGTGCAAAGCTTCTTCCAGAAACTTCAACGAAATTAAAATGTGAAAATTCCTGATTGCTTCAAATGAGCTGCTATTTATAGAGGTTTGCTCAGTGGCAATTTTGAAATAAAACTACTAAAGAAACAAAAATTGGCGAAGTAACAAATTTCTCCTTCTGTGGCGCCTGTTCCTTCACCTGAACTTAAAATGACAATATTCGTCAGATATAATCGCCTCTTGGTAGTTGATGTAGGCGAAATGACTTGACTCTCGCCTCTTGTTTATAAATCAGCTAGGCGAAATTTGATCTCTTCTCGCCTATTTGATATTGGCTTATAAAAACATTAGGCGAGAAGCTTTACTATTCACCTTCAGTTAGATATCCTTTATAAGCAAGATTCATCCTTCCTCCCCTGTATGTTTCCTAATTCCTTTTTTCTTTAGGCGATGTTTTCTATCGTTTTCTGATGATTTTATTTGTAATGACGACTCTTTGTAGGCGAGATTTTTCAATGTTGCTTTCTTCAGCTTTTCTTTAAGGCGATGCCCATTTGACTCACCACTTCATGTCGCCATCTTCTTTGAAAGTTCGGGTGAGTTGATAGGCGATATACTCTTATCTTGCAATATTTCGCCAAACCTTGACTTTGGATGAATATCTATTTGGTCCTTCTTTGTCCTGATTTTTGCTTGTTTTAACTTCTTTTCCAAATCTTTTCATCCAAGTCTCTGTCTCAGTAAAATAGTCTAGAATAACTAGAAATTCAT
The DNA here is from genome assembly GCA_031304145.1 of Cardiospermum halicacabum. Lineage (NCBI taxonomy): Eukaryota > Viridiplantae > Streptophyta > Magnoliopsida > Sapindales > Sapindaceae > Cardiospermum > Cardiospermum halicacabum. The sequence continues at coordinate 26,734,064 of CM062393.1, read as the reverse complement.
TTAATATCTCAACTTTTAAGCTCAATTTCTATGCAGTTAAGATCATAAAATATACCAGAATATAGGTAAATTCTAAACTTATCATGAGTGCAATTAACTCTTTTAAAAAATTTAATTTACTCCAAAATTTTACTTTTATTCTATTTGATACTTTGAAAAAAATTATTTTATATTTAAATTGTACATTAAAATACTTTATAAAATAAAAAATCATAATTTTAATGTGATTAATTTATTATAAATAGACTAATTCGAATTTATATAAAAAAAATCTCACAAAAAATATATAATTCCATTTGGATGATAAAATATAAGTTAAAATAATTTTATAATTTTATGTCGTGCTCGAAAAATCAAAAATCAAAATAGAGACGGTGACTTTTCAAAAGGCTTAAGCAGTTAAGGCGGGTTTAGATATTCGTGACGGTTTTACTAAAAATAAATAGAAAATATATTATTTAACTATAAAATAAAATTAAAAATCATACTATATTTTAAAAAATTTTCAAACATATTTAAAATTTCATTTATGTTTTCATTTTCAGAAAATCATAACTTATATTATTCATATTGATCCAAATAAATTATTGCAATTATGACAAATAGCTCTAATGAAAAGGCGCGCACCTAATCTTTATATATATAATTTCCTATCTATTTTTCATTAGATCAATTAATAATAAATACGTGACAATTTCTTAAGTTGACACGTGTCTTTATAATATTTAATTAAAAATATATATATTTAATAGATTAATAATATTTATTTCCATGTGTGATTATTGTTGTATCTTTTTTAAAATATAAAATTTAAAATATTTATTTACTCATTTAAAATATCTATTAACATTTTAAAGTATTCTAATATTACATTTAGGATTTGTTTTATGTTCTCGATATCATTATATAAGGATAATAAGTTTATTTTACTTTGTTATTGTTTTCAAGACGTCCCTATTTTTTCACACATTTTTTATTTCATGCAAGTATTTTTTTTTTCAAGTTTTATTTATTTTTTTATAATTCCGTTGTTTTTTTCTTCTATATTGTTTTTTCAGTCGATTTTATTCTTTCCGAACATCTCTCTCCAATAAGTATTTTGTTCAAGTTTTTTTTAATTATATTTCTGTTATTTTTTCTACATACATTGTTTTATTTTTAGTTGGTTTTATTCTTTTTAAACATCTTTATTTCTATTCAAGTTTTTTTTTTCACAATTCTATATTATTTTCTTCTTCGTTACTTTTTTTTCTCAACTTCATTATTTTTAAATATCTCTTTAATTAATGTGATTATTTAATTTTATTGATATTTAAAATTAATTTAGAGTTTTTTTTTCCAGACGTCTACCACATATGCGAGCGTTTACCACGTATGCGACTCATAGATATCAAAAGTAGCAAAAGTCTCCAAATCTTTAATTTTTACTTTGTATTTTATTTATTTATTATGTACCTGCTTTGAAGTTAAGCGCGTGAATATGTATTGGACAATGATGATTTTTAATTTGTTGAATTGTCCAATTTTATTTTTTATTTTATGGTAATTTATTTAATTTTTGTCCTTATTTATTAATTGGAGTTATACTATGATGTAAATATTGTTTTTGAAAAAAAAATAAAAATTTACATATCATGAAAATAATTAATAATAACAGTAAAAATATACATATATTTTATTAAATAAATTCATATTATAATATATTTTTAAGGAAAATTACATAAAATGAACCAAACAAAATTTAAAATTTCAAAACTAAACCAATAGAACTTTATTTCTATTTTTGAGCCATCTAAACTTTGATTTTCAAAAATAGACCATCATACCTTCACAGATCCTCTTCACAGACCACCTTCACAGATCGGTGTAAAAGGTGTTCACATAAGGGTAAAATGGATAATTTGGTTCATATTTTAAAAGTGAAAGTTTGAAAGATTATTTTTGTAAAAATTTTAAAGTTGGACTATATAATGTAAATAAAAGTTATAAAATAATAAAAATTAAAATGACCCTATATTTAATAAATTTTTATTAAATATATTTAATTTTTAATTTTTTAATAAATAAGTAATGTAAAAACATTATTACTTGTGAAATATATGTTATGATGAAAAGGATACTATGATTTAGATATTTGAATTTGAATTTATTTCATTAGTATTTTCAAATATATAATAAAGTTTACTATATATTTTTTATCCATACATTAGAAACTTATAAGTACAATAACTTATTATTTTATAAATTTTAATACAAAAATTATATATTTATTTTAAAACTAAATAAATAAATTAAATAATTATTACCCACACTAAATGCTACATTTATTTCAATCTCGATAAATTTAATAATTATTTTTTTTTGAAATTTTAAATATTTTATGTTTTGAAATTTTAAAAAGTAATAAATAAATTGAATTTTAAAAAGTAATAAAAGTAATAAATATTTGTCGATTTATAGTGTAGTAGTTAAACAGAAAAAAGAAAAAAGGAAGAAAAGGTGATTTGTTTGTTTGGAATTATTTAGCATTTATGAATAAAAAGATAGGGATGATGCATATTTGAACCCCTGAACTCGACATAATTTTTCATGTGAACACTTAATCGAAGTTTCAACTGGACTCTCTAACTTGTTAAAAGTGTTTCAGTTAGACTCTTAAACTTTTCGAGATTTCAATTGGACCCTCCAACTTGTCAAAAGTGTTATAAAATTTGATTCTCATAAAAATTTAAGAAGGGTCTAGCTGAAATACTTTTGACAAGTTGGAGGGTCCAGTTGAAACTTCGAAAAGTTTAAGAGTCTAACTGAAACACTTTTGGCAAGTTGGAGGGTTCAATTGAAATTTCGAAATGTTTAAGTGTCAATATGAAAAATTATGCCAAGTTCAGGAGTCTAAATATGCATTATCCCTAAAATTTATGATTAATCTCCCTTATAAAAATATATCTTATTTAGTTTATTAATATTAGAAAAAAAAAATCAATTATCTCCAAATTTTTAAGAAAAATATCAATTTATCTCTACTTATTAAAAATTATTTTATTTTATTAAATTTTCTTTTACATAATAAATGATTTTTTTTAGTAACGATTCTAGTTAATATTAAATTTTCAATTAATGATCCATCTAGTGTTTACAGCTATTTGGAGGACTATGGTATTTCTTTTTTGTACGGAAAAAAAATGAAATGCTGGTATATGTATTGTTTGAGTGACTCAGAATGCTACAACAAAAATCGTCATTTTTCCGGCCCTTCAACACAGCAGGGTTTATCGGATGATTTATGGTTAGACAGTGAGATGGGAATATTCGAGAATGCCGTTACTTCACGCATTATCAATACCAAAAATTTGGCTAAGAAATTTTTGTACTCTCTTACATGGGCTATACAAAATTTGAGGTAACATCTATTCTGTTCAAAATCCATGTTCCATATTTTTGAAGTTCTGTTTTATACACTTGAGATATAATGATAATTAATAAGATTTCAGTTATTTAATGAAAATTTGTGAAAAGGTAAAATTGGCGTAAAATAATTTCTATGAAAGTATCTAATTCATTTATGCTGAGAGCAATTACAGTCAAACCATGCAAGTGAGTACACATGCATTTGTGCTTATAATAGCTGTGTATGGCATGATAACTTTTACATTGTTCATAGAAAACATAGGTGGGTATCAATTTTAAAATCGGAAGAGAATATTCATTTGTATAATTGGAAATTTTGTAGATTAATTTTTTTTATTTGTTAACTCGTCATATTTCAGGATCTGTTGGGCTCTCCAGCTAAAAATAAAATGGAAGAAAGGAGATCAACAGGCTCTCTAGCTAAAAAAAATGGAGAAAAGGAGATCTAGAGAAGTGGGTTCCTTTTACAAGACTTCAACAAGAGGAACAAAATTTCATTCTTAAAAACTTTGAAGAGTGCAATTGGCCACAGAGTGGAGTTGTTAGTATTAGGAATTTGCTTGGTGATCTTCCGGATAAATAAGTTGAAAAAGAGATTAAACGTATACTATTTTTTCGATTTCTAAAAGGTAAGTTGTGGTTACCGCTAATTAATTATTGTTTAGTATTTATTATGCTTGTGTCTTATAGATTATCGGGTATTCTTAGATTATTAAGATTTCTCTGAATATTGTGTGGTTGGTATAAGGCCACATCATGGACTGATATTTTGTAATGTTTTTATGGTTCTGAACTGTTGTTGCTGTACATATAAATACTGATTTTTACTGCAAAACTGAAATGTAAAAAAAAAAAAAAAAAAAAAAAGAAGAAACTTCCAAATCTCCTCTGTTGTGTGTAGCAATTTACAGCTACTGCTGTTTACTTATGACTTTGTTTTGTTCCTGCCTTGCACCTGCTTTGTAGCTGCATTGATTTGGTCAGATTGTGTTGTGTATTCTGTTTTGTTTTTTTTTTTCTGCTGGTTTTGTAACATGGTATCAGAGCTACTATCTTAAGGGCCTGTTGTTGTTGTTTTTCTTTTCTCTTACACTTGGTTGTTGAATACGGTATTGGAACCAAGTCATGGCTTCTGGAAACAACCCTACCATGAATCCTCCTATGTTCACTGGTGAGAACTACCAGGTTTGGGCCATCAAGATGAAGGCATATTTGAAGGCTTTCAGCTTGTGGGATGTTGTGGAGCAAGGAGGAGATGCTGTTCCAAAATTAAGAAGAAATGGAACCTTGAATGAGATTAAGAAACAGGATGAGTTGGTGACTAGAAGGCCAAAGGCTCTCACTTGTATACATTCAGCAGTTTCAGAAGTTATATTTACAAGAATAATGGCTAGTGAAACAGCAAAAGAGGCATGGGATAAGTTGAAGGAGGAGTTTGAAGGCAGTAGTAGAGTAAAGGCAGTGAAGCTTTTGACCTTGAAGAGGGAATTTGAGCTCTTGAGAATGAAGGATTCTGAAAATATCAAAGACTACTCTTCAAAGCTGATGGAGATTGTTAATCAAATTATAGTACTTGGTGAAGACTTCCCATATCAGAAAATTATGGAGAAGATTTTAATAAGTCTTTCAGAGAAATTTGAGTCAAAAGTTTCAGCTATTGAGGAGTCTTGTGATCTGTCTACACTTACAGTTGCTGAGTTGATTTTCAAGTTACAAACTCAAGAGCAGAGGATGATTATGAGGAGTGAAGGAGCATTTGAAAAAGCTTTTCAAGCAAGGCTGAAATCCAAGCAAAGTAAGGAAGCTGTCAAAGTTACTAATGATAAATTTGGAAAGGATAAACCTAATGACAATCATGGTGATTCATCAAAAAAAGGAAGATTTCCACCTTGTAGTGTCTATAAGAAGACAACCCATCTGGAGAAGAATTGTTGGCAAAAGAAGAAGTGTAGGTTCTATCATAAGTTTGGACATATTGAGAAGTTCTGTAGGCAGAAGCAAAACAAGAGTGGTTGATCTTCTCAACAAGCTAACTTCACTAATGACCACCAGGCTACAGCACAGGAGGAAAGTGTTTCCATTGCATCACATTTAACAGAAAATGAAAAATATGTCTGGTATGTTAACAGTGGATGTACAAGGCACATGGCTAAGGGTGAAGGCTTGTTTGCTACCTTGGACAGAACTGATAGAACCAAAATAAAGCTGGGAAATGGTGCATTGGTGGAAGCATAAGGTAGAGGGTCAGTCAAGTTTTCTACTTACTCAGGTATAAAGCTTATTCATGATGTTCTTCATAAGCTTCATAAGCATTATTCTCTTGTGTTTGAGAAGAAAGCATGTGTTATTTACGATCCTAAAGGATTTGAAGTTGCAAAGATCGCTATGGTGGATAATTGCTTTCCTATTTCTTGCTGTTTTGATAGTTGTTCCTTCAATATTGAGCTGAATAATTCTCAGCTTTGGCACAAACGATTTGGTCATTACAATATGGCTTCATTGGTGTATTTGCAATAAAATGGTTTTGTGCTTGATGTTCCTAAAATTGACATGAGTAAGGATGTGTGTCAATCATGTCAATATGGTAAGCTGTATAGACAATATTTTTCTAAAGAAGATCATTGGAGAGCTAAAGAGAAGTTGAAGCTTATACATACAGATCTGTGTGGACCAATGAAGACAACTTCTTTGAATGGAAATAAGTACTTTCTGCTGTAGATCATCTTACAAGGATGATGTGGGTTTATTTTCTCAGCAGCAAATCCCAAGTCTTCTCAACTTTCAAATATTTCCAGGCTATGGTTGAAAGGGAGAGTGGTTGCAAAATAAAGTATATCAGGTCAGACAATAGATCTGAATATACTTCATCTCAGTTCAACATATATTGCAGAGATTTGGGTATTCAAAGATAGCTCATAGTGAGTTATACGCCATAGAAAAATGGAGTCTCGGAGAGAAAAAATTGAACCATTATGGAGATGGCAAGAAGTATGATGACTGAGAAGAAAATGCCTAATCATTTTAGGGCAGAGGCACTTAACACTGTTGTATATCTGTTGAATAGATTGCCAACAAGAGCAGTCCATGGCATGACACCATTTGAAGCTTGGAAAGGTGTAAAACCTTCTGCAAGACATTTGAGGGTGTTCGGTTCAATATGCTATGCACATATTCCTGATGCCAAGAGATCAAAGATAGACAATAAAGCTGAAATGTGTGTGTTATTGGGCTATAGTACAACTGCCAAAGGTTATAAAGTGTATAATGTTGATTCGAAGAAAGTTATTGTGAGTAGCGATTTAATAATTAATGAGTCTAGCTACTTTGATTGGGATAACAAGGTTGCTATGAAAGATTGTGTTGGTACTCTAACATCTCCTAGTTTGCGGAAGAATGGTGATGTTACATCTGATACAAAAATTGAAGATCCTACTACAGACTCTCTTGTCATTAAAACTAGATTATTGGCTGACATTTATGAGCATTGTAATTTTACTCTTGTTGAACCTGGTTCATATGAAGAAGCAGCAGATCATTAAGAGTGGAGGTTAGCAATGGAGGAGGAGTTGACCGTGATTAACAAGAATAATACATTGGAGCTGATTGATAGAGCAGAACAGAGAAAAGTGATTGGTGTGAAGTGGGTCTATCGAACAAAATTCAATCTGGATGGATCCATTTTCAAGCATAAAGCTAGACTTGTTATGAAGGGTTATGCGCAGCAACCCGGAGTAGATTTTGGAGATACATTTGCTCCTGTAGCTCGACATGAGACCGTAAGGATGTTAGTTGCTCTTGCAGCACAATATAAATGGAAGATATTTCATTTAGATGTCAAGTCTTCATTTCTAAATGGAATACTTGAAGAAGATATATATGTTAAACCGCCTGAAGGTTTCACTATTGAAGGTAAAGAAGCAAAGGTGTATAAGCTTTAAAAAGCTTTTTATGGACTTAAACAAGCTCTTAGAGCATGGTACAGTAGGTTGGATTCACATTTGTTGTCTCAGGGCTTCAACAGAAGTTTGAATAAACCTACTCTATACATAAAAAGTTAGAGTGATGGTAAATTGATTGTGATCTCAGTTTATATTGATGATTTAATGATTACAGGTGAAGATCCTTATGCTGTTCAAGATATCAAATCTCAAATGGTGAAGGTTTTTTAGATGTCTGACTTAGGTGAGATAAAGTTCTTTTTGGGCTTAGAAATCAATCAATGTTCTGAAGGGATCTTCCTATCTTAAAGGAAGTATGCTTTAAATCTGTTGAAGAAATTCGGACTTGATAAATGTAAGTCTGTCACATGTCCTTTGGTAGTAAATGAGAAGTTGGTGAAGAATGATAGTGGAGAGATGGCAGACTGCAGACTTTAGAGAAGTTTAGTTGGGAGTTTACTCTACTTGATAGCTTCTAGACTTGACTTGATGTTCTCTGCTAGTTTGTTGTCCAAATATATGCAAAATCCTAGCATGAAACATTTTGGAGCTATCAAACAAATGTTGAGATACATTAAAGGCACATCTGATTATGGTATATGGTACAAAAATATTGAAAGTGGTGCTCTTGTTGGTTATTCAGATAGCGATTGGGGTGGATGCTTAGATGATTATAAGAGCACATCTGGTTATTGTTTCTCTTTTGGATCGGGTGTCTTTTCATGGAGCACATGGAAGTAAGATATTGTAGCTCAATCTACAGCTGAGGCAGAATACGTAGCAGCTGCTTGTGCTGCAAATCAGTGCATTTGGCTAAGGAAAATTCTGGTCGAACTGGAGTTGCTGCCAAAGAAACCTACTGTGATATATGTTGGCAACAAATCAGTCATCGCAATGACTGAAAATCCAGTACAGCATGGAAAAACAAAGCATATCAATATTAGATTTCATGCCTTAATAGATGCAGAGAAGAAAGGTGAAGTTAAATTGATGCATTACTGCAGTGAGTAGCAACAAACTGATATCATGACTAAAGCTTTGCCAAAGAAGAGTTTTGAGTTCATTAGAATGTTGCTGAGAGTATCTAAGAGAAATCTTAAGGAGGAGTGTTAGATTATTAAGATTTCTCTGAATATTGTGTGATTGGTATAAGGCCACATTATGGACTGATATTTTGTAATGTTTTTGTGGTTCTGAACTGCTATTGCTGTACATATAAATACTGATTTTTGTACTGCAAAACTGAAATGTAAAAATACAAAAAAAGAAACTTCCAGATCTCCTCTGTTGTGTGTAGCAATTTACAACTACTGTTGTTTACTTATGACTTTGTTTTGTTCCTGCCTTGCACCTGCTTTGTAGCTGCATTGATTTGGTCAGATTGTTTTTTTTTTTTTTTTTTTGCTGCTGGTTTTGTAATTGGTATTGTGCATGTAAGTTCTCTTTTCTCTATAGCAATTATATATATGTTTTTAGGTAAATGAATTTTCAAATTAGAGTACCAGATGGATAGATGAATTATGTGACTGTGCAAAGATAAATTCATATGAAGAGCACACTCAAATAATTAAAAGGGGGAGTCCAATTGAAGAAATGGTATTATTAGTGGAAGGTAAGGTAAGGACGTACTCATTTAGAGATGGTAATGCAATACCTGACATTATGGACAAACAAGAAGGCATATGTGGAGAAGAACATCTTCACCAGAATCTAGTTGGAGTACCAGAATCAAACAGAATTATTCGGGCTGTCGAACCGGTAGATACATTTGCTGTTATGTTCTATGATCTACAATATGTTATGAACAAACATATTCAAGAGCAAAAGGCAGTTTTGAAGCAAGCCAGTGCTGTGCAACAGTAAGCGCAAATTGAAGGAGAATCATGTTACTTAGAATATGTGATGTCTGTGTGTAGACATATAATGTAGAATAAGTGTTAACAATCTTAAATATTTGTTATGTTTTAATTTAGGTTCATGTTAGGTAGAATGGAGGATTTCTTCTCAGGCTGTAGTGAGAATGTATTAGTACTACTATTATCTGAATTTTAGCTGTTATTGTAGTGAGAATGTTTTAATTTAGCTGTTATACATTAGATTCCTTTAACTCATTAATTTATTAAGTGACATGCAAATGCAAGAAAACATCCATAACTTACTTCCAACGCAAGAACAAACAAACATCACAAAAAAGAAACAAACACAAAGCTAAACAAATAACACATCCTAAATAGTTGGAGACTATATGCTTTTATATCATTTAATTAGTTTAATATCCAATTAAAGTGAAAGAGATGCAAAAATAAAGATTACTTGCACCACAAGTAACCGAAAATATCAAATCCTCTAAATCGGGTTAATACAACTTTTGTACTTGAAATGGATTAGAAGGATCGCTAAAGGGGTAACAATGGTCAAAACACGGGTGGAACTTAAGTTATAGTTAATCTTAGAATTTAAGTTAGAGTTAATCAACCATATTTTTTACTCTTAATACCCGCGTCACCAATTAACTTCACAATTAACCTCTTTTTAAATTATCTTCGAGTTACCATATTCAACTTAATGAAATTACGCCAATTCATTACTCTTTAACAAGTTCTACAAGACAACTTATGCCATTCAACATACAATCCAACAACATCCTAATTATGATTCTTTAACCATTTAAACCTCAACCACTCATTTACCACTAATCGCGACACCAAAATGGTTCAGCTCCAACTATCCAACCAAGCACAAGTTAAGCATAAAGGCAAACACTCACCAAACCATATCAACATCAAGCATAAAGGCATCATTAATCACTCAATCATTTTGGAAACTGTTTCCGATAAAACTCAAGCAAGAAGTACACACAACGTGGCATACTTTGCCCAAATTTTCCAGTTTAGCAACATTATCTTGTTAACCATTCGTTTATACATTTTCTGCCCTTTTAGCATACAACACTTGGTGAAATGGGAACACTATTGGACCAAAGTCCCACTACTGGACTTAAGTCCACACTATAGACCGAAGTCCCACTATAGACCAAAGTCTTATTATAGACCGAAGTCTCACTTTTAGACCGAAGTTTACACTGATTGGCATTTTCTCTCCGCCAATACACCGCTATGGTGTCGAAATACTTCTGAACCCCTAATGCACCTTTTCATCACCACTATTTTGAAAGCTAAATAGGGCTTTTACACTAGTTTCGCTTTTATATTAGCTAGATTTAGTTTACTCTAAGATCAAACTATCACAATGCCATAACAATCACTGAATAGCACATCCAGAACCAAAGTAAATACTCATAACCAACATCTACACAAACAACTACGGATATCTGAAATAATATAGCAAGACACACAAAATGGAAAAATGGAAAAAAGTAGTATATTTCCTAAGCCAATCATCAACATTAAGTTTTCACATTCAGCAACCCAAAATAGACAATAAGACACAAAATTTTAAGGGCGAAAACCTGTTTACAGACCTCAATCATAATCTAAAATCTATTAATGTTCACTACTTTGTGTCCTCCATATTCTTGGTCACCTAGACCACCAACATGCACTAAATTCAGTTTTCAAAACCCTTTTTAAAGATATATATTCGTTAAAACCAAAAGGCGACGTAACTCCGTTTTATAAAACCAATACCAAACCATTCTTTCGAAAATATTCCCACAACACCCATCTTTAAACTATGTATAAATCAACATATTTTCAAACTCTTTTGAAAGAATAATATAGGGCACTCATTAATTTTAGAGGAAATATTCAAATTAGTTTAACTAAATAATTGAAAGCTCACAAGTTAGCTACTAAGACTCAAAGATTCAACAAACCCAACACAAAAACATCAATTACATTAATCACAGAGATTTTCAAAATACCTTAAGAATCACTTCTTCGAAACAGTGGAGATAATTCCACCCAAATTAGATGACTAGCTCATAGATGAACCTTAGAATATCATCAATTGAAAATTCAATAAGAAGAATGAATTACTTATGAAAAACTGTAGTGTATAAATTGGCTTACCTTAAGAATTCAAAAAGTAGAAGAGTTACAAATCGTCTAACTTGCCCACAAGGATGAGTCTTGAAAACAATCAAGAAGCAAAGCAATTTCTTAAATGGATAGCAAGATAGAGATGGTTTCCAAAAACATGCAGAATTCGTTCAAGAGAAGAATGAAATACTCTATTTGTTAAAGAAAAAATAGATAGTGCAGTATTGAGAGGAAACAAACTTAAGAAGAGATGAATGGATTTGGGCTTGATTAAGTGAGTTTGAGCCTAGGTTATTAGATTTGGGCTCTTTCGATGCCCAAGTATAATACTAGGTCTGCTTCCAACCTGAACCGGAAAACGCTTCATTTTAAAACATTTCAAGAATCGACCAGTTTTTGGAAAATAGTTTCAATAATGAGCAAAATTTATTTTTAAACCGTATAGTTACTAAATAATGAAAATACAGAAATATTTTTAAAATACAAAAACATTCTTTCCCAATTAACAATTCATGCATGATTGACACTTTCGGTTTTCCAACTTAAAATTTTCGAAAGCATCAATTTTAATAAAAGCATTTCAAATTAATTAATTTGAATACGAATAATTTAAGTTAAACTCATTCTATAAAATCACTTAGTTTTTTTTAAAAATTTTAAAAATCAATTAATTTATGATTTTTATGTTTAATTTTTTTTCTTTTTTTAAGATTTATTTAATTTACAATTTAAGTTTGTGACTTATCTTGAATTTCACACCCAATGGAACCTCAACAGATATGTAATCGAACACAAATTATAATTATAACAATAATTATTATTATTAATAAAATAAAAATTAAATAATGTAAAGTCAGTAATATATTAAGATAATAGTTATTACAATAAAATAATAATTTAAAAATAATAAAAGATATAATATTAAAATATAATAATTATTAATTAAATTTAAAAGTTGAAGGATATTTTTGAGATTTCCATTAAATTTTATGTAAACTTTAGCAATTCTTGTGTGGGATTTAGCAATCGTGTTAATAAAAAGTCTGAAAACATAGATTTCATTAATGTTTGAAGTTTAGAGTTTAGATGTCTTAAAATATTATGGTTTTAACAAAATAAAGAAATTTATTCTTAAAAAATTATTTAAGACTAAGTGACCATGAGAATAAGTAAGAGGCATAGAAGAAGAAGAGATATGATAAAGTTTCAACTATAAGTGATTTAGGAAAAAATTGGGCTTTTTAGAAAAAAAAAATAAAATTATTTGATAGACATAAACTTGAACGACAATAATGGATAAGGATATTTTTAGTACCTATATCCTTGAGGGGTGTAAATTTTATACTCATGGATAAATTCATATATGCAGATGGAAATGTTAGGATAAAAATGAAAAAATTAAGATAAATGCATGAACATACAATATTTGACAAAATTAGAATAAACATATTAAATAAGATGTAGCAGAAGTTAGTGAAAAAGTAAAAAGAAAAGTAAACCCAGTTAATTTGTATATGTATTAATAAGAATTTCTCATGTTGCCTAAATATAAAAGTGTCGAAAAAGATATAAATCTTCTAAGAAGAGGATAGTTGTTAGGGATTTATGTGTTTTATATATCGAGGAGGAATTGGCGAAGAAATTTCCGTGAAGACATGGTAGAGTGTAATTAGTGCAAAAGACCATGAGTGATTTAATTGAGATTAAGACAGAATTGATGATTCAATATGCCAAGTACATCCATAACTACTCATAATGGGAAGTATGTATGAATAAATGGACATATAATATTTTTATTTTTTTATTTATTTTAAAGTAGAGTTAGCTGTGACCATAGCCAGCGAGTTGTGTGTCCACATTGCAATATAAATAAATTACAAGTATTTTTCAATCAAATTCCATCAAACATGATGACAACCATAGATAAGCGGATTTACACACACAAGTAAATATCTGAAAATGTCAGTCAATGTACCTGTTCTGTTTCTTATGTTGACGTTTCTAGATCATGCAAAGTGGTAAGAACAGATAGATTTTTCTTCTACTTGAAGAATTTCCATACTGCTGTCAGTCTACCCAAAGTCAAATAACCTCAAAACATGCACAGAACAAAGGAACTTATGTTCTTGAAAACAACTAAGAGATGATATCCTTGAGAACTTAATCAATTCTCAAATATGAACCCACCCCTAGAAACTTATGAAGGGGGATAGCAGCAAAGACACAACACTTTTCACAGTTCCAGATGCAGTAGAACCTATTAGAGTTCAGCATTCTCACCCACTTGTGCTTGTTGGCATGAAATATAACAATATCACCATATGTTCCAAACAAAACAACTGTGGAAGGAAACTTCAAAACAAGTTATGCATTGGAAAAGTATCTCACTCACCCTCAAGTAGTCTAAAATGGTTACTACAGAATTACCACAAAACAAGCAAACAGAATACACATCTACATAGTAGTATTTTGCAAGTGGGATCATCAATAGTTGAGAAGTTACACTACACAAACATACCATTAAATGGAAACAATAAATAAATAAATAAATGACCATAATTTCAATCATAAAATAAGAAAACTGAAATGCACAAATCAAATTACAGACAGGAACAAACAAATAAACAACAATTTAAACATTAAATTTTCTAGCAGGAAGTGCTTGGGCGCAAGCGTGAGCGTCCAAGATTTCTAAAGTACTTAAAACAAAAGTGAGAGAAAAGATGGGAGAAGTCAGTGTGTGAAGGAAAAGAGGGCAGTGTGTGTGTTTCTCCAAGTACTTCAAAACAAAAGTGAGGGAAAAGATGGTAGAAGTTAGAGGTATTACGTCCTCCGGCCATTCATTCCTTGTAAATTAAATCATCACAGCCTTATATACTTATGCGTATAAGCCAAAGCAAAAAAATAAACTTCTAAGAAGGTACCGAACAATAGATGTCAAATACAAACAACATCCAGCTCAAAGAAATCCCACCTGCAAATTCACTGGTCCCCTTCTATACAAATCTCAGTGATCGGCAACCAGCATTTAGATCACTAAAGCAAATTACAAATCAATCATGTATACAAATACATACTTCTTTCAATGAATAACTAACCTTGGCATTTTCAACTTCTGTTAATAATAGGGGTAATCAAGCGCACAAGAAGTCTTGACACAAGTTGAAGCTGGCTGCAGGGACCAAATAACAGAGCATATATGGAGCAGGACACACATTAAAAGAGTTTTCCATCAATAAAATTAATGAATGACTAAGCACAAGTAGAACCGACTTGGCTATACATGAAAAGAATAAATAAACTAAATACACAAGGATCTGAAACCTGAAAACTTCAGATTAAGAATTATAGTTGGCATGAAAATTAAATTCATTATCAACACCGAAAAAGATAAAAATAAAAAAGATAGAAACAAACTTATGTCAAAGGAGACTACTACTACAGACCTTTTAACCTTTATCAGTTAAAGTCCTTCAATCTTCTCTTCAGCACATCCATTGATTTCTTTCTAGCAGTTTGCTTAGTATTTCTGCTTGATAAACTTCCAAAGATCCCATCAGCAGCGTCTTTGAATTTTTCACAAATAAGACTCACTTTCTTGTGATCCAAACTACTGTAACTCCTCCCCCTTATAACAGGATTCATGAAATTCTCTGGCTGATTGCTTAACAGAAGGTTAATTAACTGTCGAGCTTCTATCAAGCATTTTCTAAAGCTACCTTCTTTATAATCCTCAATTAAACCAGTGCTGACAAACTTCTCATCAGCAAAGTTCTCCAACAGCTTCAAATCAAAGTCAATCGCCATTACAGCATTAGCATTGAACCTCTTGATGTTATCATTAAGAAATGCTGACACGATAGAATAGGAAATATGCTCAAGTGATCCAATGCCAACCCTGAACATAGCATCCATAGGCAAAAGTTGCTGTGCTGTCGACATAAGAGCATCAAGGTAATCAATAACCTCAGTCATATATGGATTTCCAGCCTGTGGAACCTCCTCAGAAGTCCAATTGATATTTTCTGTAAGTGCCATGACCTCATCCAACTTCCTGTTCACCAAACTCAGAAGAGAAAGATAAGCTTCATCTCTTGAAGTCTTAAAAACCACCTTAGCTGACAAAGCAGCTTGTCTCTCTATTGACCGACTGGGAATCCCACAAACTTGGGCTGCATTTTGGGCGAAAAAATCACAAGCCCTTTCCAGAAAAGACATGTTTGCAGCAATTTGCATTGCTTGGGTCACACCAGTGAACCCAGTTTCAATTGTACCAAGCACAATTTCATTTAACACGTCAATTAAGAGCTTGTCTAGATATTTTGTAACAATGTCATAGTAATTACTATGTTTACCGTAAAACAAGTAATCAACAGAGCCTTTAATGAATGATCTGACAATTCGACAAACATCCGGTACCATGGAGGAGAACGGTGCAACATAAGGAAAAGCCGGCATTATGTCTGAGGTATGGAGATGGAAAAGCCGAACATTGTTCTCATAATCTGTATCTTTTTTTATTATCATCTGCTCAAAATTATCATTGGAAATTATGGTAGTAATTTGTTCTCGGCACTCTTCCAAAAGCAGGTCATGATATTTGTCTCTGCAATTATCCAGAACCTGAAGGATTGAACAAACATCATAGCCATACTGTCTAACTGTCGCCCCCAGAAGGGTGACGTAATCTTTCACCAGAAGTAGATGTGTTGCTGAGTCCATGTGAGAAAATTGTCTTTCCAATACTGATGTTACTTTAGCGGACGCAGTTTCCCACATTGTTTCAACCTGTTCAGGCAACAAAAGTCCCCCAGCTGTCCGCAGAACTCGATCTTCCACAATGAAATATCCAGCAATCTGAGCTAAGTATGTTTGATATGATTCAACAAACGGCTGTCCAGTAGAAGTTTGTAAGTCTGAGTTCAGCTGCAATAAGCGATTCCTATAGTAATACTGTCGAAATTGCTCTGGGATGCCAAGACAAGTGTGAATATGGTATGCCCGGTATAGCGGAGTGAAATCAAAATTTAATACTGCTTCTTCATCAATATCCTCAACTTCTAAAGTATAAGCCAAATCTCCATAGCCTGAAAGATTCTCCTCCTCAGCTTTCCTCTGGCGTTCAAGCATCTCTTCATCTCTTTGACGAACCGATGCAGCATGACCTATAGCCGTTTGGCCAATACTTTTTGCTGAACTCCTTACCTCAACTAGCCATTCATTGAATTGACTACAGACTTTCTTCTCAATATGTGACTTTATTACAGGAATTGTCTTCCCTATTACCGCTTTCAGGGACCTAACAGGAATTCTCTGCAAGTAATTTTTCTCAATGACATCCAAATTTTTCAATGCTGGGTAAAACTGCCTTTCAGAAATATGATTATTACACTTGACACAAAGGTCCAACACTTGAACACAAATCTTTGACATTTTAATAGCCTCCGTGACATTCTTCTTAATGGAATAAGATTCAAGAAGCTCATCCAGTTGTATCAACAACGCACTCCCAACCTCTTGCAACTTAAAGTTATCACTGGAGAGATCACTTTTCAGCTCTTCAGCATCAACCAACACACCTCGTAGCTCATCAACAGCACGAATAAAATCCTCATAGTGAGTCTTACAAAGCTCCTCAATTTCAACTTCTTTCTTCTTGACAACACTTTTCAGTTGTTGTAACAGCCCTTCTGGCCGCCCCATCTCAAATACATGTCTAACAATAGGCCCCAAATCATCCCCATTACTAATCAAGGTCGCAAGGACCAAATCTTCAGCCGTGTCTCCATTCTCCGTAGCACTCCTCCTCTTAGGTTTTTTGATATCCATTAGTTACAGCTAATGCCTTCAAAATCCAAAAATAGAACAACACTCTTGATACACTTGCCCTGTCTGACAAAACAAATCATCATAAACCCAACAAAACAACAACATTTTCACAATAGAATTTTCACATTTATTCAAAACTATATACAGTCATTATGATATCACCGAAATCGGAAAAATCGCAAAACAAGTCCATAATGCAAATATATATACACGCATTTCTCACAAATAGAGTCGCCTAAATCAATCGAATGACCCGATTGAGAGCGAGACGTGAATCAGTGTTTTAAACAAGAATAGCAAACAAACAAAAAGGAAAAACACCAAATTGGGAAAGCTAAAACAATAGAAACAATCAAATGAAAATTAAGAAAACCTAGCTTTAATTGTGACAATGACTTACAGACGGAAAGAGCGAGAGCGAGCTGTTGCCAAAAATCTCTGGTTCAATATATTATTGTTTTGTTGGATTTTTCTTTGTTCAAAGTTTATTTTCTCGAGGGACGGTTTTACTATTTCCACCGCACTATTTGTTTCTTCCACGTTGTTGGCTTCGATCAGGTTGAAGATACTTTCTTTGTAGTTCAGGCTATCAACATTTGCCTCTTTTTAGAAATTTTCGTTTTATCCTTTCATTATTATTACTAGTTAATATTCCCAATTTAAATTTTATTTAAATTATATTTTATACAATTATATATTATAATTTTAAAAATTTACAAAATAATGATAAAAGATAATATATTTTTATAAAATTATAAATTAAAAAATATTTTAAAATATATAAAGTATAAATTTTTAAAATTTTAATTTTAAATAAATGAACTATTTGACTTTTTAAAAGTTAAAATTTAAAATACAATAATAAATCATATTGACCAATATATCCTTAAAGATGTATTTTATATGGGGCGGTGAGATGGTATATGAACCAATTTTGTTCGTTTTTCAAATTTCAAACTTTTAAAAGTTTATACACTTTAAATAAAATTTAGGATCTTTATTAATTTAATTTAAAGTTTTAAATGCTAAAAAGTGAAATTATTTCAAACTGTCTATAATGGATTTATTTTTATTTGAATTGATAAAATTTTAAAAAATGTTATAAATAATGTTGTTTAAAACTATATTATAAATGAATATTATTCGTGAGATAAGTATATATTAATAATAAAATAACCAAAATATTATTAACTTCTCGATATCTACTTTATAATAAGAATAATATTTTTGTGCTAATTAAAATATTAAATTATAATATTAACTACTTTTGCTAATAGCCTGGGATGATAGTAGATTTTAACTTTTTATTTTTATTTATAATATTAATTTGATATTAATAACTTAATGATTAGTAATTTTGGTATTATTAAAATTAAATTTTTTGCTATGAATAACAGTATTTAATAATTAGTTATTTTATGATAATATTAAAATCAGCTTGAAGCTTACATGATTTCAAAATATTTCTTATATATAACCTATTAAGATCCATTTATATCTGTTATCTTTTAATTTTTCTTCTAATATTATTTTGATTATTATAAGTGCTAATGGATAATAATTAGTAAATTTTAAGTGATAATTTACGATATTGAACCTAATCAAAATTTAAAAAAGTAGTTTTAGTCTACCATTAAAAATTTTGCAAAATAAACTTAATGTAAAATTGTTTATAAGTAATAAGCCAAAATGACGTACTTGTCCTTTCTTTTAAAATATTTAAAAGAAATAAATAAATAAATAACTAAAGAAAAGATAAATGAATTGGAATCTCTAGAATAACCTTCTGACCTACCAGTTGAAGTTTAAATAATTGAACCCGTCATCTTCAGAATCAAACGAATCACCTTTAGCATCTCTCACAACTCTCAAAGTTTTCTTCTCTAGCAACTGTTATCTTCAAATGCAAGAAAACCCTAACAACTTTTATCATCACTAGTGACTTTATCTTATCCAACGATTTTCTCTTCAATTACAACAATCTTCATTCGACTTTCTTTTCTCCAGTGATTTTGCAAATTATAGTCGCCATTTCTCGTTGTCATTTCTCGTCGTCGTTTTTCTAATCACCATTGTTCAACAACTCCAATACCTTCAAGTTATCCATGGAAAAAAGAAAAACAAAAGTAAATAAGGATTTCAAAAACCTTAAGTCACTGAAAGTCCTAACAAATCAAAACATAAGAAGAGAAACGAGGTTAAACCATACTTTGCTTGTGATTCCTATTAAAATTAATTAGTATGACTGCTTTAAGAGTCTTGGAATTATTTTGGTGTTTTGACATTTCTTTAGGTTCTATTTTTGAATTATGGTGTTAAGATTTCGCGATTTCGAGTTTTTTAATTGAATTGTTGAAACTGTATATTCTTAAGAATTGAAAGCAATGAATTGCATGTGCTTCCATATGTTGAGGACCGTAAATAATAGTAATTAATATGACTTCCCGGTATGATCAACCGAGAAACATAGATAATGACTAATACTTCTTGGTCATAGAAACCAGGAAGCGTAAGTTCTGTAATAACTGTTCCACGGTGTGTAGATTTTACAAAACTGAGATTTCCCAGTCACTAGGATCAGGAAATGCTTAACAGTCATAGAAACCAATAAACTAGGTTGTGTTGAATTGTTGATTGGGGTTTGGTTTTATTTTTGAAACAACCATTTTTCGGTCACTACGACTGGGAAATAGTTCAATTTATGATGCATTTCTCGGTCCTTATAATCGGAAAATTTTTTGGACAATTGTGTTTCCTAGTAGTCAAGACCTCGAAACAATTGAAAATTTGGACACATTTACCGGTTTGTTCTACCGAGAAACACATATCTATTTCTTGGTAGAACAAACCGGGAAATGAGTCCAAATTTTCAACTGTTTCCTGGTCTTGAGCACTAGGAAACAGAATTGTCAGTAGTTTCTTGGTTACTAGGACCGAGAAATGCATCATAAATTGAACCATTTTCCGCTTCTAGTAACTGGGAAACAACTATTTTAAAGTTGAATTATTTTCTGGTTTGGGGGACTAAAAAACTGTACTTACAATGTAGTCTGTTTACATCGCCATTTTTTGTTTGCTATTCTAGTAGAAGAGAATTCGAGTGAGGAAGAATATTTACCCATGAGAGAGGTCAGGATGAAAAGCAAATTTTTGTTTGTATGTTTAGACAATGTATATTTGTAGATTGTATTTATTTATTAAATTTAATTGTTGTAGGGCATCATGTGGAACATACGTGTGCCGCTACATTCTAGATATATGAGTATCTCTATTGTCCTATACATTTGGAACCAGAAATGAAGAGGTCATTAGAATAAAAAAAGAATTAGCATATGCCGTCTTCGGTCATTCATATGAGAGTGATGATAGTGATGTTCTTGATGATATAGACAATGTAGTACGTCCTTAGTTGCTTGTTAAAGTTGTAGTTTTAGATGTAGTTGATAAGAATGTTTGGAATTGTATTTAAACAAGTCAAGTTGATGGAATTGTTGAAAGTATTCAAAATTAGTGGTCATGATGAGGAAATCAGAACTGGGAAACAGTTTAATTATTTGCCTATTTTCCGGTCATAAATAGCAGGAATAGGCGGATAATGGAACTATTTCCCTATCTTTAAACATGAGAAACAGTTGAATTATTTGTCTAGTTTCCGATCTTTATGACCAATAAATGATACAACTGTTTCCTGGTCATAAAGAGCGGGATATAGACAAATAATGAAATTGTTTTCTCGTCTTTAATACCGAAAAGCAATTGAATTATGCGCTAATTTCCTGGTCATGATGACTTGAAAATATGCCTCTATGTCCCGATCATTTGAACCATGAAAATGCATAATAAGCCATTGTTTCCTGGTTATGAATACCGGAAAACAGTATTAAGGTATGATAAAAACAGCCTAAATGTCGATATTTCATTCGTAATTGGATAAATATTGACCTACTTACATAATGGAGTTGTTTATATACGTTGAAAAAAATATTTGCTTATTTGTGCTAACATAGGAAATACATTTCCTAGTGGTGTGGTGATACTTGTACATAGTCATTTGTAAAAATTTATTTCTGACATTCATAAAGCAACGGAAATATGTACATCTAATGTTAACTTAGTTGTAAGCATGTCGATTTTGATTCTGTTACAAGGTTTAGACCAATATGAATCCACTCGATTCATAAATAAATGAACATCAGAACACATAACCAATTGAGAATTATTAAAAAACTAGTGGGATATTTATTTGACGTAATAAATAATTATTGATAATGTACTTTTTTATAACGTAAAAAAAAATATTTGCTTCTTCGTGCTAACGTAGGAGATACATTACCTAGTGGTGATACTTGTACATAGTAATTTGTAACATTTTGTTTTTTACATTAAAAAAAACTAGTGTGATATTTATTTGACGTAATAATTTGAGTAAGATAAGTTGGATGGTGTTCAAATAAATTAAAATAAAAAAGCCAATTTAAAGACAATATACCGGGAAACAGCTACATTATTTGCATATTTCCAGATCATGATGACCAGGAAATGATGCCATTATTTTCAAGTCATATCGACCGAAAAATAGACAAAATAAGCTACAGTTTCTTGGTCTTGTATACCAGGAAACATAATTACCATTACCAGTAAAATGAATTAAGGTTCCTGACATTCATTGCCAGAAATCTAGATGGAGGTTTCCCAGTCTTATGTTCGGGAAACCTATAACTATTTCCGAGGTTTAAAGATAGGGAATATATTGGGAAGTAGTTTTTCGGTCTCTTAAACCGGAAAATAGTGTAATTTCAATTTTGTTTCCCAGCTTTCTTGATTAGTAAACCACTGGAGACTAGGGGTGGGCAACTACATATTCGGTTCGGTTCCGAGTGAATCCGAACACGAACATGTAAATTGGGTGTTCGGTTCTAGGTTTTTTTGAACACCCAAATATCCTATAGCGAACCGAACCGAACACCCTGAAACATGTTCAGTTCGGTTCTTGGGTGTTTGAATTTTGTTGACTATTCTTTGACTATTTATAAAAATACATATTCATTAAAATATATCCTAATAAAATTGATTCAAATATAGAAGAATATTTTAAACAAGAAAAAATCAAAATCAAACCAAATACGTATATTTTTTGGGTGTTTGAACTTTAAATAATAGTAAAAAATATAAAATCTTTTTAAAAACATGTTTAGGTGTTCGGTTCAGTTTTTTGGACCCAAAAACCGAACCGAACACCGGAAAACCAGTAAAATATGCTAGGAACCGAAATGAACATGTTCGGTTCGGATTGGTTCGGTTCAGATTTGGTGTTTGTATGTTTTTTTTCCGCCCCTACTGGAGACTACTGGAGAAATTTTTAATTCTTTTCAGTTTTGTTTCACATTTAGTTTAATTTTATATAAAACATTTCCAGGATTTCACAATAAGCAAACAAATAGCATTATGAACTATAATCAACATACACAACCTGAAGCACAATTTCATAAAATGTGATAATTCAAACTATACTTCTTGAAAAATATAAAAGCAGCAATAGTTTAATAATGTATAAATAACATTATTAAATAAGTGAAGAGTCGAAGGATGTGGCTTCTGGATCATTTGATATGTCCTCATTCATAGAGTTTTCTCCTAGGTATAACGTTTGCGTCAAATCGGCAGTAGACATGATGTTTTCACAAATAAATACATATGCTCACTGTGATCCTCCATCGCAAATTGTAAGTCGTCGTCATCTACAATTTTATATCTATCTCTTATTGAAGTTGTGACAAATGAGTGAATGGTCAATCCGAAAATAAATTTTATCTTCAACTTTGAATGTAGTTTGTCCACTAATTGGAAAAACGAAATACTTGTATCAAGAAGCATAGTAATCATTTTACCACCCTTGTACTCGTCATCACTCCTATCCACTTTAGATAAAATTAAGAGTTAATTGCACTCACACCCCCTGAACGATGACATATTACATATATATATGAATATTTTTGTATTAATATACAATCACACCCCTTCTATCTATAAAAATTAGTGAAATTATAAGGTAAAATTAACTTTAAATGAACATTACATCATACAGATGTGTTTAGAATTGCAAATTTCATTGTTATATCGATAAATTTATTAATTAAATAAGATTTTATTATTTGGTAAAGGGTGTGATTGTGTATTAATACCAAAATGTTCATTTGAGTGTAATTTACCATCGTTCAGAGGGTGTGAGTACAATTAACTCTAAAATTAAACTGAAAGCAAAAAATTAAAAAATTCTATAGTAGTATGCAGTGGTTTCCCGGTTACACACACTGGGAAATAGACTAAAATTAAAGCTATTTCCTGGTGTTAGAGCCGGGGAAACTACTTCCCAATAGCTTCTCTATCTTTAACACCGAAAAATAGGGTAATGGTTCCCGATGCTAACACCGGGAAACCTTCATCTAAGTTCCTGGCCATGAAGGCCAGGAACCATTCGTACCTGAAGACAGGTTCTGTTTTATTATGCCACGAACCTGTCTATATGTTTTCTGGTAATTTATACTGGGAAACAGGTTGATATTTGTTGTATTTTTAGGGTGTCAGGAACGGAAAATGACTGTAAAAAACTACAATTCTACAACGAAAATTTCCAACACTAGCATCAAAATTGATTCGAAATAACAACTCACCTATGTATAGGATATTATCAAAGATACTAAATTAAACAAAAATATAGATTCTATATAGTCAATATCTCTACATAACAAAATTCATAATAACCATGCCCTAAATCCCAATTACGTAAAAAAAAATTATATACCTTTTAGTGGCAATGGAACAAGAACACTAAGTTGATTTGTTGAAAGATAAGACGTGATATGATTATCGCTTAAAAACGGACAAATTGATTGAAATTACGTAGAAGATTTGAGTTGCACTGGGTGGGGTTAGGGTTCATGCAAATTTGAATTTATTATTATTTTTTTAAAAATTTTGGTGGGGACTTATCATAAAATTGGTGGGACTTTTTTAGAATTTATTAGGGTCATTTTATAATTTTAATTATTGAGTTAATTTTTTTAAAAAGGACATTCAGAACTTTACACACTATTTAAAAGGATTTTATATAATTTTAATTTTTTTTAATATAGAAGGGTATCACTGTCAATTTGGTCTACTTCATGCAAAACTTTTACAGATTGTTTACTTTTATAAAAAAATTTAATGTAGGTCTAAAAATATAACTTTTTATATAAAAAGCCCAAATGTGCATATCACCATATTTTTAATATGTTAGAAATAAGTGAAAATATGTAAAATTAAACTTTATAAACTTTTTTTTCTTAATTTTAGACCAATCTTAATATTTTTGCACTTTTAAATTTTTTTTAAAAAAATTACAAAACTAAACTTTATAAAAAAAAAAAAAATTGCAAAAATAAGCTTCTTGATGGACCCAAAAAATGGGCAAAATATATTTTCTTGTAGGTGTCATGCTTCCCGTGTATTTTTGCTTCCCGGTCTAATTCGTTTAGGAAGCAAATCAAAACCGGAAAGTAAGGGTATTATAGTCAGTTTGGTCTATTTTTGCAAAAAGTTTAGTTTTGTAAAAATTTTAATGTTTGGTCTAAAAATTTAAATTTTTTAATAAAAAGTCCAAAAGTGCAACGGACTCAACAATAATGATCAAATATGCTAATGAGAAATTATTATAATAGTATGTAAATGTTTTTTTTGTTGCTTTTTATTTGAATGAATTGTGAGAACTCGATTTATTATTAAATTATATGCATAACAGAAGATATAAAATTACCATAAAATTATAAATTTTTATCATATTTTGTCTATATACTGTTGAAAAAATTTACCCACCCACCTAGATAAGTACTCTCACAATGTGCCAACAATATAACCAACAAACAAAAGCAGCAAAGAAAACAACATAACGAACACAAGTATTTAACGTGGTAAAACCTTTCGATGTGAAAGGAAAATCCACGGGACACGGAGTCCACCTCAAACAAATCCACTATAATCAAACAATGGTTACACAAGGTTCAATTCACAGCCACAAATAAGTACACAACTCAACACCACGAATTGATTACAAACTACAAGAACCCAATGATACAAACTACAAGAACCCAATGAAGAAAATCAACAAATCATACCAAATCTGCTAAGAACTGCAGAAGGATGAAGGCATAGTGATATCTCCAAAATCAGAGCTCCAAAAGACAATCCAACCATACAAGATTAAGTTCTATGTGTCTAGAGCAAATTATCCAAATTTGAGCTGAAACAGACAACGTTTGACCTTCTGATCGTTGTAACGAAAAAGGGGCTGCTGCTGAAAAACGGGACTGCTGCAAAAATTCTTCCACTCTAATTTTCTTACTTTTTGTCAAGTGTAATCTCCTGCACTTGGTTGTGCAATCTTGATAAGATAAAATCCTACTTGATGGAGTCAAAGATGGGCCAATAAAGTCTCAAACATAATGAGTTTTATCCACATAGGAAGGGACCTAAAAAGCCCAACAAATCTCCCCCTCATGACTATATGGAGGTAGTTGCCATCCCAGCGATACGATGACAAGTCTCAAGTTTACTTCTCTGTAAAGACGTCGTCATTATGTCTGCACCATTGTCATCAGTGTGAAGTTTCACAATTTCACACAACTTAGCATCAAGGGTATCACGTATCCAGTGATACCTAACATCAATATGCTTCGACTTTTCATGAAAGGTAGAATTCTTCATAATATGGATTGCGCTTTGACTGTCACAATACAATAAGTATCTCTATTGAGTAAAGCCAAGTTGACACACAAATCGCTTCATCCAAAGCAACTCCTTACATGTCTCAGTTGCTGCAATAAACTCAGACTCAGTAGTAGACAATGCTACACACTTTTGTAATCTTGATTGTCAAGCTACAACTCCACCTGCAAAAGTGATCAAGTAACCAGAAGTAGATTTATAGAGTCAATATCACCATCCATATCCGCATCCGAATAACTAACAAGAGTAGGAGCTTCATTCCCAAAATAAAGCTTCAAATTTGATGTACCATGAAGATACCTCGTAATCCACTTCACGACATTCCAATGCTCCCTTCCTGGATTAGATAAAAATCTACTAACCAAAACAACCGCATGAGCTATATCTGGCCTTGTGCAAACCATAGAATACATCAAACTACCCACAGCCAAAGCATAAGGCACATGAAGCATTGCTTCATTTTCTTCAGCAGTAGAAGGATATTGTTTCATACTCAACTTAAAATGAGAAGCAAGTGGGGTACTTATAACTTTAGCCTTATCCATGCCAAACCACTGAACACTTTCCATATTTATGCTTCCTAGGATAACCACAATCTCCTGGCTTTCCTATCACGTAAAATTCTCATGCCCTAAATTTGCTTTCCTGGACCGAGATCTTTCATAGCAAACACCTTACTCATTTCTTGCTTCAAGTTTTCCATCCTTACTTTATTCTGACCAACAATCAACATATCGTCATAAAGTACTAAGATCACAAAGTCATTCGTTGCATACCTCTTCAAGAACACATAGTGATCACAATTAGTTCTTTGGTAACCAAGCTCCCCCATGAAAGAATCAAACTTGTGATACCACTACCGCAACACTTATTTTAAACCATACACACTCTTCTTTACCCTTTACCTCAAAACCTTTTGGCTGCTCCATATATATGTCTTCATTAAGGTCACCATGAAGAAATGCGGTCTTCACATACACTTGCTCAATCTCTAAATCAAGACTAGCTACTAGACCCAATATAACTCTAATAGAAGACATCTTAACAACCGGTGCAAAGATTTCATCAAAATCTACACCCTTTCTCTGATTACAAACTTTGACAACAGTTCTAGCTTTATATCGTGGTTGTGTAGCACTCTCATGTTGCTTCATTTGTATATACATCGATTCTTCAAAGCTTTCTTACCCTTTGGTAACTTAACAAGGTCAAAGGTGTGATTATCATGCAAAGATTTCATCTCATCTTCCATGACTTCCAACAATTTCTGCTTATCATCACTATTCATTGCTTCTTCAAAGCACTCAGGTTCTCCCCCATCAGTCAAGAGTATGTACTCATTTACCTTATAGAAGGATGTTGATCTCTAGTAGATCGTCTCAATAGAGCTGGTTGTTCTGTAGGAGTGGGTTGTTGATCATCATCACCATTATCACCCTCAGTGTGAATAGACTCATCACCATCATCGTGAATACCATCATGAACTCGTTGTTCATCACCATCTCTATTTGTATCATCTTCCATTTGTTTACGTATAGGTTCAAGTGTCACTGGAACATACTCCAAATTTATAGAATCATCAAATTGAGAAGTTGTAGTTTGTTGTTTTTGTGTGTCCACAATCGTTTGGTCTTCAACAAACACTACATCTCTACTTTGAAGCAACTTCTTCTCAATAGGATCATACAACCTGTAACCAAAATCATCTCTGCCATAACCTACAAAAATACATTAGCGAGTCTTTGAATCAAGCTTTGATCTCTCATCTTTCGGAACATGAACATAAGCCTTGCAACCAAACACTCTAAGGTGATTATAAGAGACATCTTTACCAAACCAAACCTTGTCTAGAACCTCTCTTTGTAATGAATAACAAGGTGAAAGATTGATCACGTGCGTTGCTGTGTATAAGGCTTCACCCTAAAAGCTTCTGGTTAAATTTGCTTCCGATAGCATGCATCAAATTCTCTCAATCAAAATTCTATTCATTCTCTCAGCTACACCATTCAATTGAGGAGTCTTTGGAGGAGTTTTTTTTATGTCTAATTCCTTATGACTTGCAGTAATCATCAAGAGGCCCAATATATTCACCACCATTTTAAAAAAAAACGTAGACACTTCAACTTCTTTCTTGACTGTCTCTCAACCATCACTTGAAACTCTTTAAAGACATCAAACACCTGATATTTTGACTTCAAAGCATATGTCCAAAGCTTCCTAGAACAATCATCAATAAAGGTTACAAAATAAAGTGAACCACCAAGAGAGCGTACCTTCATAGGCCCACAAACATCAGAATGTACTAACTCCAACAACTCTGATTTCTTTGAAGAAGTATGACTTTTGAATGAAACTCTATTCTGCTTCCCAGCCATACAATGAGCACATCTATCAAGCTTCACACTACTCAATTTTGAAAGTGAATTCTTCTTCAAACAAGCAAGACCCTTCTCACTAATGTGACCGAGACATCTATGCCACAACTTTGCAGGATCACTCTCAGTGACACAAACACTATCTCTTGCAACCGAAGCTTGCATCATGTACAAGCTTGTATGCTTCTTCCCACGAGCTACAACTAAGCTACCTTTTGTGAATTTCCATTGACCAACATTGAAGGTATTGCAATAACCTTCCTCATCCAGCTTACCAATTGAGATTATGTTCAATCAGATATCAGGAACATACCTCACATTCTTGAGTAGTAACTTTGATCCAACATCAGTTACTAGACACACATCTTCTATCCCCACAACCTTTGAAAGACCATCATTACCCATCTTTAATGAGCCATAGTCACCTAGAGTATAGGAAATAAAAAACTCATTCCTTGAAGTAACATGTAATGAGGCACCACTATCAATAACCCAACTCGTCTCGCAATTGGTAAGATTCACCATGTTCTCATCATAAACAATGACAAGATCACTACAAGTTGCAGTAGTTGTAGAGTCACCATTCTCGGAATCTCTATTGTCTTGCTTCTTATTCTACTTATCATTCCTTTTGTGTTTTCTCTTCCACTTGTAACAATACTTCTTAATGTGACCCATTTTGCTATAATAATTGCATTGCATATCTTTGTATCTGCCTCTAGACTTGCAACGACTCTTATATCTACCATTGGGACCTCTGCTTTTACCTCTTCCCCTATTATCAACAACAAAAGTAGTTTCTGGTTGTGTTGATATACCTTGAGATTTTCTTCTCATCTTTTTATTCAAGACACAAGACATAGCAAGGTCTAAAGTCACCTTGCCTTTAGGAGTAGAGTTGTAGAGACTCATTCTGAAGGTTTCCCAACTATCTGGCATTGTACACAATAAGAAAAGTCCTTGGATTTCATCATCAAACTTGACTTCCATCGCAGACAACAGTTGCAAAACCTTTCATAATCATTCAAGTGGTGGTCAGACACAGAGGACCCTTCTTTGAACCTCAAACCCATTAATTGCTTTAACAAGAGCAACTTGTTGTTACCACTTTTGCTTGCATACAAAGTCTCAAGCTTGTTCCACAAAACCTTTGCATTGGTTTCATTGTTGACAAGGTTCAACACATTATCATCTAACCATTGTCTAATGTAAGTACAGACTTGTTCATTGTCAAACTCCCATTGATAATCACTTTTGTCATCTAGATTTCCCTTACCAAATATTGGTAGATGCTAACCCTTCATATACAAGTCTTTCATCTTACCCTTCCATAAATGATAGTTGACACCACTCAAACTAATCATCCTAGTTGTGTTTGTATTCTCCATGACACAAAATCGCACTGAACCAACCTAACAGTTCTGATACCTATTGTTGAGAAATTTCACCCACCCATCTAGATAGGTACTCTCACAATGTGCCAACAATATAACCAACAATCAAAAGCAGCAAAGAAAACAACACAACGAACACAAGTATTTAACGTGGTAAAACCTTTCGATGTGAAAGGAAAATCCATGGGACACGGAGTCCACCTCAAACCAATCCACTATAATCAAAAAATGGATACACAAGGTTTAATCCATAGCCACAAATAAGTACACAACTCAACACCACGAATTGATTACAAACTATAAGAACCCAATGAAGAAAATCAACAAATCATACCAAATCTACCAAGAACTGCAGAGGGATGAAGACACAGTAATATCTCCCAAATCAGAGCTCAAAAAGACAATCCAACCGTACAAAATCAAGTTCTATGTGTCTAGAGAAAACTGTCCAAATTTGAGCTGAAACGAACAACGTTTGACTTTCCGATCATTGCGACGAAAAAGGGGATATTGCTGAAAAATGGGACTGCTGCAAAAATTCTTCCACTCTAATTTTCTCACTTCTTGTCAAGTGTCTCCTGCACGTCGCACAATCTTAATAAGGAAGTGCTTGGTTTAAACACAGGAATAGGAATGGTAATGAAAGTGATTGAAGGGGTTAATGGGAATGGGAATCATGATGCTGAAACTGCTACCTGGATCAAAATAATGGAATGGGAATGATTGTCATTGTTGATGCTTGGTACAATTACAGAATGGGATTGATTACCATTGTTGATGCTTGGTTAAAATTTTTTCCAGGAATTGGAATCAAGACTCACAGAGTAAGGGTTCACTAAATATTTGTAATTCCATGACAATAATTGTAAACTAAAATGAATTTGAACCTAGATGTTTCTAATTTCAAGTTATCTTCCTCACTGGAAAGTAACTTTCTGAAGTGACATAATTTTGCTGTTCTCAAGCAAATGATACCATAAATGCAAGTCCATTTACCAGTGTTCCTTATTCTGACTCCTAGTTTTTACCATGAACTCCATACGACTCCAGAGCCTGCCTACCAATGAATACAAACTAATCTGCCAAAAGCAATGTTACAAAGCACAAGTTATAGGAAAGTGATCAAAATGGTGAGGAAAAAAACAAGTACTGCTTATTGAAGAAAATAATTAATCAGATAGTCTACATGAAATATGTGTAGTATTTAAAAAGATAAAGAGGTCACAGATATTAGTCAAATTCAACCCTTTTACATTTAAATATTTTAGCACCAACACTCATGAAATCTAGAGCACTCTGATTTGAAGAGCATGTAAGTTCACATAATAGATTCAAAAGGTTTTTCAAGCATGCTGGACAACCTACAAGAAAAGGAATCACCTGCACAGACACATACATTATTAATACCATTTCACATACTCAACAGAATTTGTAGGACTGCAAAGAAAATATGACAAACAATCATAACAGATTAAGAAAATTTGAATTCATTGAGTCCAACAATAACTATATGCAGCGAAAAAACATAAATAATTTCACCACCAACCACAACACACCTTCACTACCTGTAATTCATTGAACAATATCCCTTTTTATGCTATACTTTGAGAATCAACAACACAAACAAAGAAAACACAAGTACCTGTCACTACTCAGTAGCATTTATAATTATGTCATCTACATATAATTACCCAAAAAAATCCAGAAACTCAGTAGCATCATCAACATTAATCTATTTATCAACTTCCACTGTATCATCAAACAATGAAAAATAAAAAATAGATTCAGTCACTAAGAATCTTTGCCTCAATAAATTGCTGGAAGCCAAAGTCTGTTATTTCATCCATTTCATCCAGTAACCCATAAATTTACTCTTATGCTCCCAATCCAGCAATTCCTATACAAACAACCAGTAAACTGACAAACAACCTGAAAATGAAACATTGCAAAAACCTGAAAATGAAACATTGTAAAAACAGAGGACAGTGAGTACCTGGAGAGGCAGGGCATCCATATTAACACAAACAGCAACAACAGGTGGAGAACCAGACCAAAGCTAAACAGCAAGTAATGTCAACAGCTCCAACAAATGGAGCAACAAAAGATCATATATTAAATAAGTAATGTCAATGCATTACATGAATCCATTACAAGCAAAAGCTAGCAAAGCCTAATATGTCTTAGCAACAAACATAAACAAAAGTAAAACTACATAAAACTAAGAACGAAATCCCTTCTTTCGTCGGGAACCAAGCTAAACAGCAAGTCAACATGCACATCATCCGCACCAATGGTTTTAGCAGCTTTATATTTATCCTGACCTGTAAAACCAAGACGATCCAACTCTTCCAAAACCTGAGGCATTTTAGAACACTTCCCTTGAATCCAATTGGACATTGTTGCAATTTGAGAGCTGACATCTTTCATAAACCCATCAACTCACTCAGTGAATAGCTTTAACTCTACATCTTCATCGAACTTGTTCTTCTTCGAATCTTGATAGCTTTTGATGATGAGCATTTCCTTTTCTTACTTGAGGCACTTGCACTAGACCCAACAATTGGATTTTGGTACATTTCATCCTCTTCATCAGACAAATCTACATTTATCGCATTTATGTTATGGGCTGCCGTGAATGGATCTTCAGCAATATCTCCGGTGGCTCTATCCTTTCCATACACAATTTCTAGCTCCACTAAATAAGGAAATGCAACATCATACAAACCCCTTGCATCTTTGTGGCTCTGTAATGTACAATCACAAATAACATATCAATGAAGGTTCAAAACAGATTATAATATATCATCAAAAGCTCTTAATATTGCACTAATTCACTTGCATACCTTTGCCCATGAATCATACCAAGAACGCTCGCAAACTATTTTCTTCTCGACATCATTAAATGTGCAACCACTCTGCTTGTACATTTCAGTAATCGCATTAAACTTGGTCTTCATATACTTGAGTCTTGACTCAATATGCTTCACATCCTTAAAAAATGAAGGAAGTTTCTCAGTCATCATCTTCTTAATCTCTTTCATATAATTGTTCCTGAAACCTCCATCCGTTTTCCATATCGGGTCAACAGCCATTTCATGCAAACAGCTCACTAATGCCCAACTTTCTTCCTCGCTCCAAAATTGCTTGTTTTTCCCTCTTCCACTAGGAGCATCCCCGGTCTCTTCCTTAATGTTTTCTCCTACAATGTTGTCCATCCTCCTGCAGAATACATATCAAATGACAACACTAGTAAAGCCTTACAAATTCAGTAGTAATCAAAATATGAACTTCTCAAACAAATTAATTATATTAAGTTAAAAAAAACTCATGAAAGGACAACAGATTTAAAGTCTCAGAAATTCAGCAATAATCATAAAATCATCAAACATACAACGTATTCAATTAAAACAGCAAAGTCAAGACCCGTTTCACACCACAATAGAAAAGCATACATGATTAATTATTAAACCATATAGCCACTACAAGTCATAAAATCATTCTAAATCTAGTGTCCTATTTCTCCAACTAGTAAACATTTCAGTAGCTTGGTTGTTCCTGAAACCATTTCATCCATCAGTCGAGGCAATTGTTCGGATGTATTCAACTTCATCCTCATCATCACTATCGTCATTATCAGTGTCATCATCCTCATTCACCGTAGCCTCTAATGGATCTACACTCATAAACTTTCGGATCAAGTTATGCAGCAAACAACAAGCGATAATAATATGGACTTGAGTCCAAAATCGAATAGAAAGAAGGTGATGCTAATATTTTCCATCGGCCTTTTAACAACCCAAAGCATCTTTCAATGACATTTCTAGCTCTTGAATGCTTCATGTTGAAATATTCTTCTGCTGTCTCATGACGATGCCCACCAAATTCTCTAAGGTGATACCTATGCCCTCGATACGGGGCAAGAAATCCTTCTGAATTACAATATCCAATGTCAGCCAAATAGTAACAACCTTGAAATAAATAAAACAAGATTTATAAGTAAGTAAAATAATAAAAATTAGTAATGTCAAGTAAGGAAATATACCATTGTTGTTACCTCTAGGGACTTTAAGCTCATTAGACCTACTAATGGCATCTCAAAGAACACGACCATCATGGGCAGAACCTCCCCAATCCGGTAATACATAAATGAATTGCATTTTCGGATAACATACTCCTAGTACGTTGGTTGCGATACCCCCTTTTCTTGTGCGATAACGTTGTTTTTCTTCTTTCGAGAGCATTACTTGGATAAAAGTTCCATCCAAAGCACCTAAACAGCCCTGTAATTTTTCACACATTAATATACGATGTAAAAGCAAATTTATATTATGGAAATCATCTAAACATATACCTTGAATGATCTCCACCTCTCTTCTTCACAATCCTCGGTTATAGGTTATGGCTTTTGAAGCAACACATGGTGTAGTTGTAAAATGGCTTGAAGACAGAGATTGAATTGGCGACTCACAGTCTCTCTACTTCATCTAAATAGTAAAGTAATCGTCCAACTCTTTTTGTGATGTGCCAAAGTGTAGATAAATTGGGAAACAATCTCATCAATAGATAAGTTTCTTGTCGATCTCAACCCCCAACATCTCTTACCATCTCATATAACCTCGTAAATGTTCTTCTATTCATTCTCAGCTCACTAATACTTATCGTATCACTCTCTCTCGTAAGATTCAACATCCATTGCATACGTTCAATCCTTTTTTCCTCTCTACTCCTATTAATTGCACGAATCTTACCCCGTCTTTGGGTAAGTATTACAATTTGATACATTATGAATACCATGCAAACCATGAGCATTCCATACATGTTCCACATAACACACATTAATTTATGCCTTCTTTGGTCTAAAGGAGTTCGTGCCATTGTTGTCTACAACATAAAATCAAAATATTCAAGAGAGGACTAGCTAAACCCCCAAACCAAGGAAAGAAATGGAACATAAATAGATCAACCCAGCTAATAAGTACCTTCTAAACCAAAATAGAAAACTATCCAAATCCCTCTACCTTACTGTACAGCAATAAATCAATCAACAAAAGAATAAAACTCTGAGAAATTACAATCAGCAGAACAATACAACACCTCTACGGGGCATGATGTTCAAAAACATAACAATACATAGTACATGCCTTATAAGCAGCAGAACAATACAAACACAGGCCATTTTGAATGCCAACAAGAAATTGTTTGATGTATTGAGGCCTAATATGACAAACACGTACCTATAATCAACATACGTTCATGACAAAATGGAGAGAAAAAACACAATACTAATATCAATCAAGAAATTGGACATTTGAATGACAAGCAAACCCTTATTTAGCCAATCAGCACAAAACCCACAGATTGAATGTTAAGAAAGTGAGAACTGTGATATTGTCGGAAGAATACACAAGTAGTACTGTCAATTTTGGGCCTGTGCCCGTGGTCAGGCCCGTGCCCGACCTCTGTTACGGGCACGGTCAATTTTTTCGGACCGTAAAAACTGCGGGCTTTTCTTTGTTCGTGCCCGTTAGGGCCCGTGACCACACGGTCACGGTGCGGGTGACCCGCGGTCAGATTCGTTTATTTATTTATTTTTTTAAAAAAATAAAACGACATAGTTAGGTTTTTTAAAAAAGAAAAAGCAAGAAAGTCTTCTTTCACTTGTCGATCACTTTCATTATTCTTCTTTCATCTGAAATAGAAAAAATCCCTAATGATAAGTCTACAACTTAGCATACTTTCTTCCCTTAAAACTTAGACTTTTGCGATGAATTCGAGAGCATTTCTGGTGAAACTAATGTTGTTACAAGTGATTTTAGGTTCTAATCCCGACAAGCACTTTAGAGTGTATGGAAATAGAAAAGGAGATGGTGGACGCCAATAAAGTATCAAAGACGAAACTGGAGTGAAAACTATGCGGGAGAAGTTGACTTATAGGTTTATGAATAGCAAACATAAGTGGCAATCCAGGGCCATGTCCGTTGCCAGCCAACAGAAGGAATGTGATGGCGAAAGGAAGCGGCACTTCCTGCAGAGGTTCGCCGCCAGCACCCGCTGCCGGCCAACAGAAGGAACATAACAGCCAAAGGAAGCGGCGCTTCCTGAAGAGTCTCGCCGCCAGTACCCGCTGCCAGCGAGTGAGGACCATGATGACGGTGGGTGAAACCGGCGCTTGCTGCAGCCATCCGCCGCCACAATCCGCTGCCTGCGGGCAAACCCAACATGCCGGCGGTTGACACTGACGTGAAGGGCAAGTTTGGGTTTTCAAGATTATTTTGAGGGCAATCTCGTCTGGGGACTTGGAGGATGATAAGAGGGATTTGATGAACCATAATTAGGGGATCGAAAAACGGACGAAGAGACAGATTGGAGATCACACAATTTCATCTGTAGAGATTGGAAGAGAAGATCAGGGGTGAACTCTCTCTACTATGTTAGGAATAACATTGTTAGTTAGGGTTGCTTCTATGATAATGTGTAACTAAGTCTATTCTTAGGTTTGCGATGTAGCCACCCATTAAACTCTCGTTATACTCGTGATTAATGTTATTGATGCTTGTCTTTTTGAAACTTGTTCTTAAAGCTTGATGAATGATTGACCATATTTATCTTGTTCTGCTGCCTATAATTGTTCGGAAGAAAATTATAGTTTAGACCTAGGGTTTCAGAAATATATCAATTGAATACCTAGGGATAGGATTTGAGAGATATATATTCAATGATAGAATACTTAACACATCGATTGGATGAAGTTGCATAGGAATATGGGATGAAATTAATCGATAGGTTGCTAGGATTTGGAAAAATCTAGGAATACATATGAATCTAGAGAATAGGTAATCATCCATTGTCATGAGTGTACTTAGAGTTCAGGAAGGTGAAATCGTAAACCTAGGACCTTTCATTATTATCAGTTAAGTCATTTAGTTAAAACGTTTCTTTCATACTTCAAAGAATTGTGCGTCTAATTAGTAGAAAGTTTACAAGTTGAATAGAATTCGCGTAGTCTCTGTGGATTCGATACCTGAACTAATTAGGTTCTCTATATTACTTGATAACGTACACTTGCGTGAATTCTCTTATATAGGAATTTTGACATCAAGTTTTTGGCGCCGTTGCCGGGGACTACGGCTCTAGTTTATTCAACTATTTAGAATTTTCTACTCTTTGGACTTTTTAATTTTTTTATTATTATTTTCTGCCGTTTGTGCAGGTCTTTAGTAGATGCGAAGAACCAGACATTCAGGAGTGCCATTAGTGGAACCGTTACCTGAACATGAGAGACTTCTACACGAAAGACTACGTTAGCAGCGAATGGCAGACGCGGTGAATCCTCCTCGCTGCACTTTGAGGGAGTTTATAGCTCCTACATTAAACGATATACATCAAAGTATCGTTCCTCCAGCAATGACTACAGATTCTTTTGAGATCAAGACATCTACCATCACTTTGATTCAACAGTCTTGCCAATTTCACGGATTACCCAATGAGGATCCCAATCAGCATTTGAAGAAGTTCCTCTCTATTTGTGGGACGTTCAAGACTAATCGAGTTCCAGAGGAAGCAGTGCTTTTACGCCTTTTTCCATTCACTCTCCAAGACAAGGCCTGGAATTGGTTGGAGTCTCTCCCGTATGGATCTATCACTTCTTGGGCACAACTGGTGCAACAATTCCTTTAGAAATATTTTCCACCAGCGAAGATAGCTCGTCTCAGGCACGAACTAATGACCTTTCGTCAGAGTGAATGAGAATCACTATATGAAGCCTGGGAGAGAATAAAAGATTTGGCAAGAGAGGTTCCGCACCATGGATTGTCAGATGAAATTGTTTTGCAGACCTTCTGTTCAGGTCTTCATATTGCTACCAGATCAGTGTTAGATGCAGCCGCAGGTGGATCATTAGCAAATCTGACATATGCAGAGGCCTACCAGAAAATAGAAGATATGGCCATGAGTATACAGTGGGAGGCAGAAAGAAATCGACAAAAGAAGCCAGCCGGGATGCATCAAGTCAGCCAATTCGACAAGGTGGCAGTCCAGTTAGAAGCATTGACAAAGAAAGTAGATGCTTTGAGTATGTCGAAGGTGGAAGCTGTAGAGGATTGTACTAAAGAAGGGATATAATTTGAAGACACTGGAGAAGCTTCAGAGATGGTAAGTTATGTGACTAACAAAATTTTCAATAATTCTTATTCACAGACCTACAATCCAGCAAATAGGAACCATCCCAACTTTGGGTACAAACAACCTTTCAACAAGCAGCAAACATTCGGACAGGGTACTCAAGGTACCTTCGCCAAGCAACAACCGCCACCTAGGTATGCGCCTCAAGTTCAACCAGAGAAGAAAGCGAGTACTACAGATGATCTTTTGGCTCAGCTGGTGAAGTCTCAACAACAACTCACGCAGACTCAAGTACAATTCATGCAAGCTTAACAGGTTGAGAATAATAATATGAAGGCGTCAATCAGAAATCTTGAAGTGCAGGTAGGACAACTAGCACAAGCAATGCAAGATCACCAGGCTGGGACTTTACCTAGTAATACCCAGAACAACCCCATTGAGCAAAAAGAGGTGAAAGCGGTGAACTTGAGGAGTGGGAAGGTACTGAAAGAACTAGAAAAGAAAGGGAAGAATCCATTGAATAAGAATCAGGTGAGGGACGTAGAAGAAGCAGAAGAAGAAGACTTATCTAAGAAGCAAGATGATGAAGTCCAAAGTCCTCAAAAAGACAAATTGGTTGATCTTGTTCCTCCTCCACCTTTTCCCAACCAGTTGAAGAAGAAGAAGTTGGACCAGCAGTTCAAAAGGTTTCTTGACATTTTCAAGAAATTAGAGATCAACATACCTTTCGCAGAAGCCCTAGAGCAGATGCCCAGTTATGTCAAATTCATGAAGGATATTTTATCCAAAAAGAGGAAATTGGGAGATTACGAGACAGTGGCCCTCACTAAGGAGTGCAGCGCAATTCTTCAACGCAATCTACCTCAAAAGTTGAAGGACCCTGGGAGTTTTATTATCCCATGCACCATCGGAGATCAGTTTTCTGGAAAGACATTGTGTGATTTGGGGGCAAGTATTAATTTGATGCCTAATGTTTTCCAACAGTTGGGAGTAGGGAGCTGTAAGCCAACATCTGTAACTTTGCAATTAGCAGATAGGTCACTAAAGAAGCCTAAGGGTGTCATCGAGTATGTACTAGTGAAGGTGGGAAAATTTATTTACCCAGCGGATTTCATTGTCTTGGATATGGAAGCTGATTTGGAGGTACCATTGATTTTGGGAAGGCCATTTTTGGCTACTAGAAGAGCAGTTATAGATGTTTAGAATGGTGAATTGGTAATGAGAGTAGAGAACGTAGAGATAAAATTCAATGTTTTTAAAGCTCTGAAATACCCTGCAGAAGATTCTGAGTGCATGAGAGTCTCTACTGTTCAAGAAAATTTTCAAGAACTAGCTGTAGAAGACTGTTGGTTTATGGACGCACTGGAAGCTGCACTGATGAACATGATTGGTGAAAGAGAAGAAGTCTCTGAGATAATTATGCAACTTGAGGAGAGACCATATTGTGAAGTACATCAGATTGAGACTAGGCCGATATCTTCTCAGCCTAAACCATCCATTGAAGAGCCACCAAAATTGGAGCTGAAACAACTTTCGGAGCATCTTAGGTACGCTTTCTTGGGTGATTCTTCTACTTTACCTATTATCATATCTGCGAAACTAACCCATGAACAGGAGGAGAAATTGATTGTTGTTCTCAAACAATACAAAAAAGCCTTGGGTTGGACGATTGCAGATATAAGAGGGATCAGTCCTTCTGTGTGCATGCACAAGATCTTGATGGAAGGGGACTACAAACCTTTAATTGAAGCACAAAGGAGGTTGAATCCAAACATGCAGGAGGTGGTAAGGAAAGAAGTTCTCAAGCTACTGGACGCAGGTATCATTTACCCAATTTCTGATTCTGCTTGGGTTAGCCCAATTCAGTGTGTACCTAAAAAGGGGGGAATGACTGTAGTAGCGAATGAAAAGAACGAGTTGATTCCCAAAGGGTAGTTACAGGATGGAGAGTTTGCATAGATTATAGGAAACTTAATAAGGCAACTAGAAAAGACCATTTCCCGCTACCATTCATTGATCAGATGTTAGATAGATTAGGGGGACATGCCTTTTACTGTTTCTTAGATGGGTACTCTAGGTATAATCAAATAGCAATAGCACCTAAGGATCAAGAGAAGACCACTTTCACTTGCCCTTATGGCACTTTTGCATATAGGAGAATGCCGTTTGGCTTGTGTAACGCTCCTGCCACTTTCCAGAGATGCATGATGGCAATAATTTCTGATATGATTAAGAGATACATGGAGATTTTCATGGATGATTTTTCTTTATTTGGTGAATCTTTTGATCATTACTTAGAAAATTTGGGTTTAATGTTGAAGAGGTGTGAGGAGACACATTTAGTACTAAATTGGGAGAAGTGCCATTTCATGGTAACCGAAGGGATAGTACTAGGACATAAGGTGTCAGTGAAAGGGTTAGAAGTTGATAGAGCAAAGGTTGAGGTAATAGAGAAGCTGCCACCTCCTACATCGGTTAGAGCTGTCAGAAGTTTTTTAGGTCATGCGGGTTTTTATAGTCGATTTATCCATAATTTCTCTAAGATTTCGAAACCTCTGAGTACCTTACTTGAGAAAGACTCTGTGTTTGATTTTAATGACAATTGTTTGCAGGCATTTAATTTCCTTAAAGAAAGGTTGGTCTCTGCTCCTGTGATTTCATCACCGGATTGGGATCTTCCATTTGAACTAATGTGCAATGCAAGTGATTTTGCAATGTGCGCAGTGCTTGGACAGAGACGTGATCTTATATTTCACACAATCTACTATGCTAGTAGAACATTGAATGATGCGCAGGGGAATTACACCACTACGGAGAAGGAACTGCTAGCAGTAGTCTTTGCGGTGGATAAGTTTCGACCTTACCTAATAGGATCTAAAGTGATTGTTTTTACTGACCATGCAGCTATTCGATACTTGGTGATGAAGAAGGACAGCAAACCGAGGTTGATACGTTGCGTTTTGCTACTCCAAGAATTTGATCTGGAGATTAAAGACAGAAAAGGGACAGAAAACCAGGTGGTAGATCACCTGTCAAGAATGGAACATATTCCGCTAGAGGCTCATGTGGAGATAAATGAAAGATTCCCCGATGAGCAGTTATACATTTGTCAGTCAAAGCAAGCACCTTGGTATGCTGATTATGTGAACTACATAGTTTTAAAGGTAATTCCAGATGATTTAACTCCACACCAGAAGAAGAAATTCTTCCATGAATCTTTAAGGTATGTCTGGGATGAACCCTATTTATTTCGTAGATGCGCTGACCATATACTTCGTAGATGTGTAGCTTTTGAGGAAGTTGAACAGGTGTTGAACAGCTGCCATTCTTCGGAGTATGGTGGACATTTTGCAGCCGATATGACAGTTGCAAAAATCCTCCAGTCTGGATTCTATTGACCTACGATGTTTAGAGATGCAAGAGCTTTTATTGAGCGATGCGACCGCTGCCAACGTACTGGAAACATCTCAAAAAGGTGGGAAATGCCACAAAAAGGAATTCTAGAAGTCGAATTGTTCGATGTCTGGGGCATCGATTTCATGGGACCTTTTCCCCCTTCAAACAAAAACGAGTACATATTGGTGGCAGTAGACTATGTCTCAAAGTGGGTAGAAGCGATAGCAACTCCAACGAATGATGGAAAAGTGGTGCTTAAATTCTTGAAAAGCCACATCTTTGTACGATACGGAACCCCACGAGCCTTGATCAGTGACGGAGGTACGCATTTCTGTAATCACCTTATTGACAGGTTATTGAGCCAATATGGAGTGAAACACAAATTCACTACAGCGTGTCATCCACAAGCAAGCGGTCAAGTGGAAATCTCCAATAGAGAGCTGAAGGGGATCTTGGAAAAGACAGTGAACAGGTCAAGGAAGGATTGGAGCTTGAAGTTAGAAGATGCATTATGGGCGTACAGAACTGCTTTCAAGACGCCAATTGGAATGTCACCCTTCAGGTTAGTTTTTGGGAAGAATTGCCATATACCAGTAGAAATGGAGCGAAGAGCATTTTGGGCGATCAAGTACCTGAACTTCGACTTAAAAGATGCTGGTGACAAACGCCTTCTACAAATGGAAGAATTGGATGCTTTTCGATTTGAAGCTTATGAGAATGCTCGTCTGTACAATGAGAGAACAAAGATATGGCATGACAAACATATTCTGCGACGGGAGTTTACCCCAGGTCAGTCTATTTTGTTATTTAACTCTCGGTTGAAATTGTTTCCAGGCAAGTTAAAGTCCAGATGGTCCGGACCGTTCCGTATTCATCAAGTCTACAAAAATGGAGCTATCGAATTGGAGGATAAAAGTGATGGACATCGTTTTGTGGTGAATGGACAGCGGTTGAAGGCATATCTAGGAGGGAGTAAGGAAATGGGTAGTCAGACTATCTATTTTCTTCGCGATCAGTAAGCCGCTAAATGTCGAGCTAAACGACATTAAACAAAATGCTCGTTAGGAGGAAACCTAGCAAACTTATTCTGTATATCCGTTTATTTTGTTTTGTTATTTTGTTATGGTGTTATTTTGTTTTTTTTTTTTAAATTAAAAAAAAAGTTCCCAGGTACTGTTCGCCGCCAGATTTGGCTGCTTGTGAAGAGAAGAAGAACTGGCAGTGGACAGGAGTGGCGCTCTCGAACAGCATTCGCTGCCAGCGTCCGCTGTCAGCGGAGAGGGGTTATTTGACGACAGATGGAGCGGCGCTCACGAGACGAATCCGCCGTCACAGCTCGATGCCAGCGAGTAGGATGCCAATTGAGGACGAGCCAAAGCAGTGCTCACTGTCAGGGTTCGCCGTCACCGTCCGCTGCTAGCGGACGACATTAATGTGGCAGCAGACGAACCCGACAGGTAAGTATTTAAAAGCTTTCTTATTTCCTTTCTCTTCCAAATAGCATTGGTTTCTCTAGTTCTCTCTTCTCCAATGGTTTGAACGTTCTACACTCAACAACATCCACCAAGTCTCTTCCCTTTCTTCTTCCCTCTTCATCTTTCTCGTAGATTGTACTCCCATCATGAGGTTAGTTTCTTTTCTCTTGTCTTTGCTTGGGAATTTGAATGAATAGAGGTTAGGGTTGTTCTCTTTCTTGAACTTGAATGGCAAATTATGTTGTGTAGACTTCTTTACCGCACCATAGGACGTTAGAGCTGCCATTGGATTTGATTTTTGGGTGCATTACCATTTAGTATGGTTGATTCTCATAGAGTTAAACTCATGCACAAGGTGTTTGACATAATGCCTCAATGAAAATTTTGATGGTTTTGGTTGCTCATGAATGTTAGTTGTCATTAGTAATAAGTTGAGGTTGTAGGAGAATACTTCTCATGACATCTTTTGCCTAAATTTCATATGCTCACAAAGTGTTTGATAAATTACCTTAATGGCAACTTAGGTGCAATAAGATGGGCTAGTGACCTTGCATATGTCCACTAATGCTTATTTTCATTTTGGAAGTCAACTAGAAGTGCATTAGCATGGCTACGCCTTGATCACACTAGCAAGCAATTTGGAAGATTTTCTTTTATGTGTGTGTGCTTGCTTATAGGTGAAGATATTACATGGTGGCTTGAAATTGGTTTTAACATATAGCTGCTTATGTGTCATGTGTGCTATTTTCTTTTGAATTTATGCAGGGAGCAACATTTGAACGTTCGAGGCGAAATGACACACGCCGGGATGAGCGGGCTGGAAGAGTTGCGAACCAAAGGGCGGAGCAGCTGCGGAAGGAGCAAGAGGAGAGGGAAATAGCTGTTGAAGGGGCTAAGGTTGTGTTAGAATATGGAGTTGATGACAAGGCACTGGGATATTTGAATTGGGCTCACGATTTTGAGTTGCGAGGATGGAAGGGCTTAACTAGGCAACGCCCTCCGTCCAACTATGATCTAGTGAAGTAGTTCTACCGGGAGGTGGATGTGGATGGATTCATGAAGTATGACTCCGTTCTTTTGCAAGGAGCCTCAGTTGTGTTCTCTGCGCACAAGATCAACAAGTATTATGGTATTTCTCATCCGCCGAAGTAAGCTCACGGGTGGCCAGATTCAATCCAGCAAATGAAATGCCGACTTGCTAGCTACTAGTCCGAAAGAGATGGATGAGAGGGCACACATCTGGAATGTCTTCATGTGCCAGAATCTCACTCCGGTGTCGAGACGGATGTTTACCACTGACCGACTTCGTTGCCTCCATGCTTTGAGAAGTGGTCTTCCCATCAATGTGGGCCAATTGATTAATCAGCAGATCCGTGAAAGGCTTTCGGATAGGATGAGACACAAATCCCTCATCTTTCCTTCTTTGATTACCAATTTTTTTATGAGGGTGGGACTTCGCGTGGATTTAGATGGGGAGGTGATGCTACATCACCCTAACTTGAACATGGTCAACATCACCAAGGTGCGAGCCAACCGTGGGTTATCAGCTCTTTCGAGGACCACCTCGGCCACTATTGGGTATGGCAGCCAAACTGCATCTTTCAGCGACGCCACCGCTCCTATCCCACCGGTACCATCTAGCAGCACTAGTTCCAGCAGAGCACCTGTAGAGATTCTTCTTCGAGAAAAAGTGGAGAAGTAGGAGGAGCTGAACACGATACAAGAGCATCTCAATGAGCTTCTGCAGCAGGGGACACAGGCTGATGATCCTCAGTTTCAGCAACTCACGGCCAAGAAGAATGCACTCAACGCAGAGATTCAGACGATCGACACCTTTATTGCAGCTCATTGCCCACCACCACTGTGATCGTTCTGTTCCTTTTCGTTTCTTTATTTTAGTAACTCCAATTTTCTGAGACTTTAGTACTGTCTGT
This sequence comes from Cardiospermum halicacabum, assembly GCA_031304145.1. Lineage (NCBI taxonomy): Eukaryota > Viridiplantae > Streptophyta > Magnoliopsida > Sapindales > Sapindaceae > Cardiospermum > Cardiospermum halicacabum. The sequence continues at coordinate 26,689,430 of CM062393.1, read as the reverse complement.
ATGGATATGTATAACTGGTACTTGAACTTGATATGTTAGTATGCAGTCAATAGGAGTTGCTATTGGTTTCTTATCTAGTGGTTTTTTTGTAATACATTGAGATAATGTATGATTTTAAGTTGGGGGTGGCTGCAGGTATAATATCATGGAAGTTTGGGTATGAAGCTAAATTTCTTTCTAAAATCTATCATTGATTTCTGTCTACTGAATAAGTTGAATTTGACAATAGAATGTGAATTCTAATAGCTCCGCGGCCTAACTGCTCTGAGTTTTGCTTGGCACCAGTATTAGAAAATTCTAGAGTACTGTCAAAGCAGGTAAATAGGAACAAGTAGTGGAGATACCCTGTGAGTATTTGAGCTTATAAGTATCTTATTTGTGAGAGTTCGATTTTATTTTCTTCACTTCATATACACGTCTCTATTGATTTCTCTATAAAGCCTTTCACTAAGTTTGTTGGTTTTGACAGGAGTTCCTCAAGTGCAGGGGGCATTGATTGGATGAGCAGGATGACGAGAGGAACTATGAAAATGACGTAGGCATGGTAAGTTGAGTGAAGCAAAACAAAGCCTTGGCCGAAACACGTCCCGCAACATTAAAGAGTGATAACTAAAGCCCAGTTGAAACCAAACACCATGAACTTTTGTGGTCCCCACCTTGTCCAAACCAAGAATTTGAGGCCAAAATCCGAAGAAATTCAGAGCCGAAACTCAAATTTAAACACTACCCTACCCAAGAACTCGTGAATGGTGCCAGAACCCAATTGGGAGAACAGTGAAAGAATTAGCTGATATGACCGAACAAATCAAACGAAGGTGGGTAAAGTGCGGAGATGTGAACTGAAATTATGGAACATGAAGTAGAAACTGTAAGCACTACTGACTTTCTTTTTTATTTTGAAAAAAAGACAAAAAAACAAAAAAAAAACAAAAAAAAAGAAAAGAAAAAAGAAACAAAATGCAGAAAGAAATACATGGTCTCAAGGAAGACAAGAAAAGAAACCTAAGGGGGTGAGAAGGAAGGTGAAAAGCTGATTTTCTGAAAACAACAGACTAAGGAAAAGCCAAGTTGGGGTGGGATCGATCACGATTTTTCTTTGTCTCCCATCATAAGTTTCCTTTTTCTTCGAAAACAAAACTTTACCTTGCTACAACCCAAAAGACCTACAGATTCACAGGGAATCGAGCAAACTGGCATCTTGAGATCTCTAAGCTCCATGCAGCTCCTATCAGTTCCATTGGTCACGAAGGTAAGTATTCATTTCTCATATAGTGCACTTGAATGGATCTAAGTAGTTTCAGTCATTAGGTCGACCTTCATACTACTTAGAAATTGCTGAGAGACACCTAGGGTTCTGAGAGGCGAGCTGACACAAAAACAGAGAGAACTAGTTCTTATACTTGTTGAGATAGGAAATAAGACTTTTCGAAAGCTGGTAACTATAATCTTAGTAAGGGAATTAGGCAAGGGAGCCTGAGTTTAATCCATCTATTGTCTAATTCATACTGAAAGGGAGCCTAAAAATTTATTTTTGTATTTTCCTTGAATGCTCCAAATTTGATCTGCTATGATACAATTTGTTTGTGGGTATCGTACTTGGTAAACCCTCAGGAGACTACAACTCCTCCTCTAAGGCCACTTATGGGTTTAAAGGCTTGTGGCATTCGCTTAATGCCATCGTGTATCCTACGAAAGTGGATCAATTTAGTAGACTTGTTTTTAATTAGTAAATTTCGTATTGCAAGCATCAAGCCATTAGGAGCGAAATAGAAGATTTTGTTAAATTGGTTGCTCGAGGACGAGCAAGGGTTTAAGTTGGGGGTTGTTGATAAGTCTGCAACTTAGCATACTTTCTTCCCTTAAAACTTAGACTTTTGCGATGAATTCGAGAGCATTTCTGGTGAAACTAATGTAGTTACAAGTGATTTCAGGTTCTAATCCCGACAAGCACTTTAGAGTGTATAGAAATAGAAAAGGAAATGGTAGATGCCAATAAAGTATCAAAGACGAAACTACAATAAAAACTATGCGAGAGAAGTTGACTTACAGGTTTATGAATAACAAACAGAAGTGGCAATCCAGGGCCATGTCCGAAGTAACACCCGAAACCCCGCCCCAATGGAAAGGGAACGCGGAGATCGGATGTCACATGCGGAAGACAGAAACATAACATACAAATAACAAATAAATAGATAAATACAAATCATATTCAAATCTAAAAGACAGTTCTTATAAATCCAAATGAAAATAGTTCGAAAATAAATCCAAATCCAAATTGTAGTTGAACTACTAGTTCCAAATGTAAGACAATTACATAAAAATATCTCAAGTGTAATTAATCTGAAAAAAAAAATCTAAAACATGTGCAGCGGGTTCAAAATACAGAATTAAATCAAGCAAAGTAAATTGATATGAATCCAAATCCGAAGAGGATGCCATGTGAATGCTCGATGCTAGTGATATCCTGCTATCCCACCTGACTATCTGAACTCAGCAATTCTATTCCCAAAAAGGGTTCAAAACATACAAAACAAAAATAGAAACAACGAAGGGTCAGACTATCGATGTCTGGTTAGTAAGCCAATGCCCAACAAACACATATAGATGCGTCTTATTAAACAGAATAGTATGTCATCCACAAATGCAAGTTAGTTAACAACCAAATAGTACAAACAGAAGCAAACAAGTTGATTATCAAACAAGTTATCCCAAAATTAATCCCCTTTAAGTGATCTAGGATAAATGATTACAGATTATTGTAATTACCGACTGAAAAAGGCTTTACAGTTATCAAATTATTTTCAGAGGGAAGACCGTAACCGAATAGTAGTTCGGTAAGCAGTCCGGTAGGTTATACGGTCAGAGAGCGTTACCAGACTTACCGAATTGTAGTTCGGTAAACATTCCGGTAAGCTATACGATCAGAGAGCATACTAGACTTACCGAATTGTAACTCGGTAAACATTTCGGTAGGTTATACGGTCAGAGAGAAATTATACGATTCCAAGGAAGGTTTAAGTGACAGTTCGGTTCTATTCCGGTATGAAGCTCGGTCAGAGAGTTTCAAGTCTCTCAGACATGCCGAATTGTAATTCGGTACCTAGCTCGATGAAGAGTTCGGTCAGAGAGGTTGAACAGTCTTCGGAGGTTCATACCGAACTATAGTTCGGTAACCTATTCGGTAAGTAATTCGTCAGAGAGTGAATCTAGTGATCTCCAGGCTAACCGAATTGTATTTTGGTAACCAGCTCGGTAAGGAGTTCGTCCAGAGACCATCCTACGTTTTGTTTTCCAGTTTTAAGTGACAATCCGGTATCTTATCTAGTAAACAGTCCGGTTACGGACCCTGGGCACTTTTTAAGCCTATTTCAAGTTATTTCGATCGATAAACAAAGTCTAGCTACCTAGTTGGGTCTAATCCAAGCACTTACAACCAATTAGTAGTCACCATAAACATTACCCAGTGTTAAAACCCAAAAGAAAACAACTAGCAGCAGCCAGAAATAAACCACAACATATCCAACACATAACCAGAAGTAGAAACACATCATTATCACAGAGTTCAGATTACCCAAATTAATTAGGTGTTTAACTTACCAGGCCTGTCCTTAATCTAATAACAAAATCGGGAACAAAACAGACATATAGGGTTAAACCCTCGGAGATGGATCAAAGATCCCAGAGATGATGCCGTCGCATCCAGAAATGAGCCAAGCTCCAGAAATGATGTCGTCGCATCCAGAAAATGGTTGGCAATCAAGGCCATATATGCTTTCGCGCATCGATGTATACATTTAGTTTTCCCTAACAGCATGCTGGTCTTATCGTATTAACCTTAGGACAGGACTTTAGCAGATTACAAAATTCAGATTTCATATAGCAGACAGAAAGCAACGAATATGGACACAGTTTCATATGTCCAAACATAATCAAATAATAGGGCAGCAATATTCCCAAGCAAATTATATCAAATGCAGCAATATAAGTATTCAATAATAGATTTCAACTTATTTTAGTTTAACCAATTTGCAAACAAATAAACAAACAAATCAAACAATAGTGAGGGCGTAGACATGGCTACTAACCTTATTCGCTAATCCAAAATATCACCGAAATTACTCCGGTTGACGATCCCCAACTTGGTCTACACCAAATCAAGAATAATCCATAAATTTCCAATTCGCAAAAGTTAGGGTTTATACCCAAAAACAATTCAAATCAATTTAAAACCCAATATACCCAAATCATGAAAATGAATCAAGGGTTTCAAAACCCAAACTGTATAAAGTAAAATCCCCAAATCAATTTGTAGAAAATAATCATCAAATCATCAAACCCTAAGTGTAGATAAAATTCCCAAATCTAATAGGAATCAATTTAATTGTGAATTAAAACAAAAAGGAGGTGTACAAATCATTACCTTGATGAAGAAATCAAAATCAACACCAAATTTCAAGTGAAACTTTGAAAACCGTGATTTGAAATCCGTAGGGTGACTTTAGTTTGAGAGAAAATATAAGAACACGTAAAATCAATATTTTCTAGGTTTGGTGAGAATGAAAACTAAAAGCTTCTTTTCACATATATATGGGTGGTAAATATCTCCACCAACCCATATATTTCATGTGGTTTTAAAAATAACCCCATTTTAGAATTATTTACAAAACTATATCTTTTATCAAATTGTTTTCAAAACCAACCAAAAAGTCAACTGAGTCAAATAATTCGGTCAAACTAGATAAGTCAACATTTTTCAAAAAATACCAATTTTACCCTTATAACGAAAATAAATAAAAATTAAAAAAAATTTCAAAATAAAGAACACGAATAGCCCCAGATTACGGACGTGACAGCTCTACCCTACTTAAGAAATTTCGTCCCCGAAATTACCTGAACTAAACAGATACGGATACTGACGTCGCATAGTCTCTTCTGGTTCCCATGACGCTTCTTCCACCGTGTGGCTACGCCAGAGGACCTTGACTAGGGGTACAGTCTTGTTCCTCAAAACTTTCACTTCCCTAGCCAAAATCTGAACCGGTTCTTCCTCATAACTCAAATCCGGTCGAATCTCAATAGTCTCACGTGTAAGGACATGAGAAGGATCAGAACGATACCTTCTTAACATCGATACATGAAAGACATTATGGATCTTCTCCAACTCAAATGGCAAAGCAAGTTGATAAGCAACTAGACCAATCCTTTCCAAAATTTCATAAGGTCCAATGAATCGCGGAGCTAACTTACCTTTCCGACCGAATCGAAGAAATTTCTTCCATGGAGAAACTTTCAGAAATACCTTATCACCAACTTGGTATTCAATATCCTTCCTCTTAAGGTCAGCATAGGACTTCTGCCTATCCAATGCTTCCTTAAACTTCTCCTAAATCAACTAAACTTTCTCCTCAGCTTCCAAAAGTAAATCCGGACCAACAATCCGAGACTCTCCCAACTCAGTCCAACACAACGGAGTACGACACTTCCGACCATACAAAGCCTCATAAGGAGCCATACAAATACTTGCCTGAAAACTGTTATTGTAAGCAAACTCAACCAAAGGCAAGTACTTAATCCAAGAACCACCAAATTCAATTACACAACATCGAAGCATGTCCTCCAAGGTCTGAATTGTCCTTTCGGACTGCCTATCAGTTTGCGGATGAAATGCGGTACTGAAATTCAACTTTGTTCCCAAAGCCTCCTGAAAATTCTTCTAGAATCGAGAGGTAAACCTAGGATCCCTGTCAGAAATGATAGACGAAGGAACCCCATGTAACCTCACAATTTCCTTCAGATACAACTCAGCCAATCTCTCCAGAGAATAATCAACCCGGATTGGCAGAAAGTGTGCAGATTTGGTCAAACGATCCACAATCACCCAAATAGCGTCAAACTTCTCACGAGTCAATGGCAACCCAACAACAAAGTCCATAGTGACTCGATCCCACTTCCATTCCGGAACTGATATCGGCTGAAGCAAACCAGATGGAAGTTGATGTTCTGCCTTAACTTGCTAACAGACCCAACACCTCCTAACAAAATCGACAATGTCTCTCTTCATACCCGGCCACCAATACATCACCTTCAGATCGTGATACATCTTAGTAGCACCAGGATGCATAGCATACACTTGCCTATGCGCTTCTGTCAATATTGTAGTTCTCCGATTATCGGATAATGGCACATAAATCCGATCACCAAAATACCAACTACCATCATCTCTTTGAGACGCTTCAGTTCTCTTACCCTGACTAGATTCTTAGCCCACTCCAAAGCTATCTCATCCGACTTCTGTGCTTCCAGAATCCTAGCAGTCAAATCTGGTTTCACTACCAATTCGGCTACCACAGCATCATCCTTCAGACTCAATCTGGCCATCATAGCATACAAAGCATGCATAGATTTACGCTAAGAGCATCCGCTACCACATTATCTTTACCAGGATGATAATTGATCTCCATATCATAATCCTTCAAAAACTCAACCCATCTACGCTGCCTCAAATTCAAATCCTTTTGAACAGGTAGATACTGCAAACTCTTGTGATCCGTATACACAAAACACTTCGCTCCATACAAGTAATGCCTCTAGATTTTCAGTGCAAAGACAATGGCAGCCAACTCCAGATCATGAGTAGGGTAATTACGCTCATGAGTCCGCAATTGCCTTGATGCATAAGCAATCACATTCCGACCTTGCATAAGCACACAACCAAGACCGTTCAACGAAGCATCACTATACACAATATAATCCAACCCTTCAACCGGCTGAACCAAAACTGGAGCTTCAGTAAGCAACTTCTTCAACAAATCAAAACATTCCTAACAATTGCTAGTCCATTCAAACTTAGCTCCCTTGTGTAGAAGCTTCGTCAAAGAACCTGTAATGGAGGAGAATCCTTTCACAAACCGACGGTAATATCCCGCCAAATCCAGGAAACTCCTTACTTCAGTCACATTCATAGGTGGTTTCCAAGCCATTACAACCTCAATCTTTTTCGGATCCACCTTAGTGCCATCTTTTGAAATCACATGACCAAGAAAAGCTACTTCTTCCATCCAGAACTCACATTTGGACAGTTTCGCATAAAGTTGCTTCTCACGAAGAATCTGCAAAACTATTCTCAAATGCTTGGCATGCTCTTCCTTGTCCCTCGAATACACCAGTATATCATCAATGAACACCACCACAAACTGGTCCAGAAATTGCTTAAACACTCTGTTCATCAAATCCATAAAGACAGTAGGAGGATTAGTCAAACCAAATGGCATCACCACAAATTCATAGTGGCCATACCTGGTCCGAAATGCTGACTTAGGAATATCCGACTCCCGGATCCTCAATTGATGATAACCCGATCTCAAATCAATCTTAGAGAACACACCGGCCCCTCTCAACTAATCAAACAAATCATCTATCCGAGGAAGAGGGTACTTGTTCTTCACAGTAAGCTTATTCAACTGCCGATAGTCGATACATAACCGGAAAATTCCGTCTTTCTTCTTCACAAACAGAACTGGAGCACCCCAACGCGAAGTACTCGGTCGAATATAGCCTTTATCCAACAATTCCTACAACTGCACTTTTAATTCCTTCAATTCTGCCGGAGCCATTCGATAAGGTGCCATAGAAACTAGCGCGGCGCCCAGAACAAGCTCAACAGTAAACTCCACTTCTCTTTGTGGCGGCAAACCCGGAATTCATCAGGAAAGACATCCAAAAATTCATTAACAGTCAGAATGAACTTTCCATCAGAACGTGGCTCATCCACTTCCACCACATGAGCCAAGAATGCTTCACATCCACTTCGAAGCATCTTATCACACAAAGCAGCCGAAACAACCCTATCTAAAGGATTCCTACAATCCCCTACAAACGTGACCCAACCTTGCAGAGATTGAAGAGTCATCCTCTTCGCCTTACAATCCATAACTGCTTCATATCTAAACAACCAATCCATACCCAGAATGACATCAAACTCATTACTTTTCAACTTCAGCAAATCTCCTAGAAAAGTATACAAACAATCACAATTGGAACATCACGATACACACAGTTAACCACAACACAATTCCCCAACGGATTCGTGACGTACAGATCCTTATCAGTCAAACTAGATTCCCAACTAAGGTACGGTCACATCCAAAGGGGAGATTACGGCTTTTGCCAGCCATAATCTAAAAATCGACAAATCAAAAAGGAATTCGGGATGGGAAATGCTCAAAAGCAGGTGTTAGCAAGGATATACTCACTACGACTCAATTCCCTGAATGCAATGTCATGTATGCAATGTCATGAGTTTTAAAACAATGCACAAACACACTTATTCTAATGCATAACAAGAAGCAACCGAGAACCGGTGCTCTGATACCAACAAATATAACACCCGAACCCCCGCCCCGACGGAAAGGGAACGCGGAGATCGGATGTCACATGCGGAAGACAGAAACATAACATACAAATAACAGATAAATAGATAAATACAAATCATATTCAAATCTGACAGACAGTTCTTATAAATCCAAATGAAAATAGTTCGAAAATAAATCCAAATCCAAATTGTAGTTGAACTACTAGTTCCAAATGTAAGACAATTACATAAAAATATCTCAAGTGTAATTAATCTGAAAACAAATCCAAAACATGTGCAGTGGGTTAAAAATATAGAATTAAATCCAGAAAAGTAAATTGATATGAATCCAAATCTGAAGAGGATGCCATGTGAATGCTCGATGCTAGTGATATCCTGCCATCCCACCTGACTGTCTGAACTCAGCAATTCCATTCCCAAAAAGGGTTCAAAACATAAAAAACAAAAATAGAAACAACGAAGGGTCAGACTATCGATGACTAGTTAGTATGCCAATGCCCAACAAACACATATAGATGCGTTTTATTAAACAGAATAGTATGTCATCCACAAATGCAAGTTAGTTAACAACCAAAGGGTACAAACAGAAGCAAACAAGTTGATTATCAAACAAGTTATCCCAAAATTAATCCCCTTTAAGTGATCTAGGATAAATGATTACAGATTATTGCAATTGCCGACTGAAAAAGGCTTTACAGTTATCAAATTATTTTCAGAGGGAAGACCATAACCGAATAGTAGTTCGGTAAGTAGTCCGGTAGGTTATACGGTCAGAGAGCGTTACCAGACTTACCGAATTGTAGTTCGGTAAACATTCCGGTAAGCTATACGGTCAGAGAGCATACTAGACTTACCGAATTGTAACTCGGTAAACATTTCGGTAGGTTATACGGTCAGAGAGAAATTATACGATTCCAAGGAAGGTTTAAGTGACAGTTCGGTTCTATTCCGGTATGAAGCTCGGTCAGAGAGTTTCAAGTCTCTCAGACATGCCGAATTGTAATTCGGTACCTAGCTCGATCAAGAGTTCGGTCAGAGAGGTTGAACAGTCTTCGGAGGTTCATACCGAACTACAGTTCGGTAACCTATTCGGTAAGTAATTCGTCCAGAGAGTGAATCTAGTGATCTCCAGGCTAACCGAATTGTATTTTGGTAACCAGCTCGGTAAGGAGTTCGTCCAGAGACCATCCTACGTTCTGTTTTCCAATTTTAAGTGACAATCCGGTATCTAATCCGGTAAACAGTCCGGTTACGGACCCTGGGCACTTTTTAAGCCTATTTCAAGTTATTTCGATCGACAAACAAAGTCTAGCTACCTAGTTGGGTCTAATCCAAGCACTTACAGCCAATTAGTAGTCACCATAAACACTACCCAGTGTTAAAACCCAAAAGAAAACAACTAGCAGCAGCTAGAAATAAACCACAACATATCCAACACATAACTAGAAGCAGAAACACATCATTATCACAGAGTTCGGATTACCCATATTAATAAGGTGTTTAACTTACCAGACCTGTCCTTAGTCTAATAAAAAAATCGGGAACAAAACAGACAGATAGGGTTAAACCCTCGGAGATGGATCAAAGATCCCAGAGATGATGCCGTCGCATCCAGAAATGAGCCAAGCTCCAGAAATGATGTCGTCGCATCCAGAAAATGGTTGGCAATCAAGGCCATATACGCTTTCGCGCATCGATGTATACATTTAGTTTTCCCTAACAGCATGCTGGTCTTATCGTATTAACCTTAGGACAGGACTTTAGCAGATTACAAAATTCAGATTTCATATAGCAGACAGAAAGCAACGAATATGGACACAGTTTCATATGTCCAAACATAATCAAATAATAGGGCAGCAATATTCCCAAGCAAATTATATCAAATGCAGCAATATAAGTATTCAATAATAGATTTCAACTTATTTTAGTTTAACCAATTTGCAAACAAATAAACAAACAAATCAAACAATAGTGAGGGCGTAGACATGGCTACTAACCTTATTCGCTAATCCAAAATATCACCGAAATTACTCCGGTTGACGATCCCCAACTTGGTCTACACCAAATCAAGAATAATCCATAAATTTCCAATTCGCAAAAGTTAGGGTTTATACCCAAAAACAATTCAAATCAATTTAAAACCCAATATACCCAAATCATGAAATTGAATCAAGGGTTTCAAAACCCAAACTGTATAAAGTAAAATCCCCAAATCAATTTGTAGAAAATAATCATCAATCATCAAACCCTAAGTGTAGATAAAATTCCCAAATCTAATAGGAATCAATTTAATTGTGAATTAAACAAAAGGAGGTGTACAAATCATTACCTTGATGAAGAAATCAAAATCAACACCAAATTTCAAGTGAAACTTTGAAAACCGTGATTTGAAATCCGTAGGGTGACTTTAGTTTGAGAGAAAAGATAAGAACACGTAAAATCAATATTTTCTAGGTTTGGTGAGAATGAAAACTAAAAGCTTCTTTTCACATATATATGGGTGGTAAATATCTCCACCAACCCATATATTTCATGTGATTTTAAAAATAACCCCATTTTAGAATTATTTACAAAACTATCTCTTTTATCAAATTATTTTCAAAACCAACCAAAAAGTCAACTGAGTCAAATAATTCGGTCAAACCAGATAAGTCAACATTTTTCAAAAAATACCAATTTTACCCTTATAACGAAAATAAATAAAAATTAAGAAAATTTTTAAAATAAAGCAGACGAATAGTCCCAGATTACGGACGTGACAGCCGCTGCCAGTCTCCGCTGCCAGCCAACAGAAGGAATGTGACGGTAAAAGGAAGCGGCGCTTCCTGCAGAGGTTTGCCGCCAGCACCCGCCGCGAGCCAACAGAAGGAACATAACAGCCAAAAGAAGCGGCGCTTCTTGCAGAGTCTCGCCGCCAGCACCCGCTGCCAGCGAGTGAGGACCATGATGACGGCGGCTGAAACCGGCGCTTGCTGCAGCGATCCGCCGCCACAATCCGCTGCCAGCGGGCAAACCCAACATGCCGGCGATCGACACTTACGTGAAGGACAAGTTCGGGTTTTCAAGATTATTTTGAGGGCAATCTCGTCTGGGGACTTGGAGGATGATAAGAGGGATTTGACGAACCACAATTAGGGGATCGAAAAATGGACGAAGAGATAGATTGGAGATCACGCAATTTCATCTGGAGAGATTGGAAGAGAAGATCATGGGTGAACTCTCTCTACTATGTTAGGAATAACATTATTAGTTAGGGTTGCTTCTATGATAATGTGTAACTAAGTCTGTTCTTAGGTTTGCGATGTAGCCACCCATTAAACTCTCGTTATACTCGTGATTAATGTTATTGATGCTTGTCTTTTTGAAACTTGTTCTTAAAGCTTGATGAATGATTAGCCATCTTTATCTTGTTCTGCTGCCTATAATTGTTCGGAAGAAAATTATAGTTTAGACCTAGGGTTTCAGAAATATATTAATTGAATACCTAGGGATAGGATTTGAGAGATATATATTCAATGATAGAATACTTAACGCATCGATTGGATGGAGTTGCATAGGAACATGGGATGAAATTAATCGATAGGTTGCTAGGATTTAGAAAAACTTAGGAATACATATGAATCTCGAGAATAGGTAATCATCTATTTTCACGAGTGTACTTAGAGTTCAGGGAAGGTGAAATCGTAAACCTAGGACCTTTCATTATTATCAGTTGAGTCATTTAGTTAAAACGTTTCTTTCATATTTCAAAGAATTGTGCGTCTAATTAGTAGAAAGTTTACCAGTTGAATAGAATTCGCGTAGTCTCCGTGGATTTGATACCTGAACTAATTAAGTTCTCTATATTACTTGATAACGTACACTTGCGTAAATTCTCTTATACAGGAATTTTGACATCACCTAACTCTCTCCTGTCTTTTGCTCTAGTTGTTTCTCTTTCATCTGAAAATTCACGAAGATTCATCTTTGTCTACTATTACAGTTGTTCTTTGCTTGGTGAAAGGAAGGTAGGTATAATTATATTGCTTTGTTTTTTTTTTTTTGTAAAGATTTTTGAGAAGTGTTGATGGAATTATAATAGTGATGGATAATTTTTTCTTAGGCTGCTCTATATTTTTTTGTTGTGACTCCAACTCTGTCTTTCACATCAGGTAAAGTAATCAGCCTATCTTCTAGATATTTATTGGATTTGAAATTTTTTTTCTATTGATAGTATACTGGTACTTGTGAACTGATGATACATATCTGATTCAATTGACAGTTAGTGGGTTATATATATATATATGTATATATATATTTATATATATATATATATGTATATATTTGTCTTTGGATTCTTGTGTTGAATTTGTAGAGCTTGGTTAAAATTAGTGAAAGTTTGTGTTGTCTTTGGATTCAATTGAAAGTTTGGATTCCTTCGCACTATGTAATTGAGTGGGAGTGTATTGTTATTAGTTGCTTGGTTATGTTTCTAATGGTAAATATATATATATATATATATTCATGATAATCATATTCTTAATTTCTTATGTTAATTTTATTGATTAATATTTCTTTTTTTTTTTAGATGATGATTCGATCGACAAGGAGAAGGAAATGCTTGTAGAAGGCACATTATCAAGAGGTGATTTAAATAATGTTTATGAAGTGGACGAAGAATGATGTTTTGGTCAGGTTATTGGTTTTTTAAGTTTAAAATATTTTTATTATTTTGTGTTTGTGGGGTAGATTTGTGTTATTAGTTGATTATTAAGTTGCTTTAAGTTGTGATTTATGGAGTATTCAATTATTTTTTAAAATTGTTATCGTAAATGAATTCTTAGTATTTGGGTTTAGAATTTTTATTTTAATGTGGTAACAAGTATTAATGAATCCAATGTTGGATGCATTCCAATATTTGAGTCCATGTTTTCATTTTTGTTGCAGAGTACAAGAATTCACTTTTATATTTATATTTATGATAGAATTTCTAATGGTGTTAGTTTGAGAATTAGATAGCTGCTCTTTGTGATTGATTATTTGAATAATTTTTCAGGTCACTTATGGATGACAATGGAGGAAAACTCTTATTGATGATGGCTCTTGTAATATCTATATATTAGTTAAATGTATTTGTTCTTTCCATGGCGTGTATACTCTGGAGATTAATTGGGGTGCTTTTAACTTAAAAAATGTCACTTACTCTTAATGTTATTTGTTCTGTTAGTTTTTATTTGAAGATACTATTTTTATATTAATTATTTTTATTTGTTTCTATTATTATGTTTTCATTTTGCTTTCAAATTTTAATTACTTCAATTGGTATTGTAGTTTGAGAATCGGATTGAAGGAAGAAAAATTATATAGTTGAAGAAATACATAAAATCATTACACAGGTCAAAATTTATGGGTTTTGACCATGCCCGCCCGCACGGTTAGCGGGCGGACACGATTAACTTTTCAAGACCCGTTCAAACGCGGGCTTTTTCAGGCCCATGACCGTAAAAGCCCGTGACCACGCGGGCACGGGCAGGCGGGCCACGGGCCAGCCCGTTTGACAGTACTATACACAAGAGGAGACATCTTACTGAAATGGAAAGTAGAGACACCGTATGCGAGAAGGATGAAGTTCCTTGCGAAGAGCGGATCTCGACGGAGTTGGTCAGTGCAAACGATGGATGTCAACGGTTAGTTGGCGAGAGGGGAACGGAGATCAACTATCGGACTAGAAGAGAATGGGCGGTCGGCTATCACACTAGGAGAGAATGGGTAATGATTTTGGGAATGGATGTCGATCTGAATTAGGAGTGAAAATTTGGGAATAAAAATCAACTTCCGAGTGGGGGGTAAGGATTCGATCTGTGGGAGTGAATCCTAAATTTTAATTTCCATTCCAGTGTACCAAACATGTTAAAAGGAATGAGTTTTGCTCCAACTGTCATTCCAGTGTTCGAATGCTGTATACCAAGCACCTCCTAAGATAAAAGCCTACTTGATGGAGTCAAAAATAGGCCAATAAAGCCTCAAACATAATGGGTTTTCTCCATATAGGAAGGGACCCAAAAAGCCCAACATATACCATCTCGGTACTAAACTTTACCTTTTTATATATATATATATATATATATATATATATATATATATATAATTTATTTGAAAGAAATTCACATCATACCTATAAATTTAATTAGTCAATTATTGGTCATTTCATTCCTCGCGTGATTAAAAAAAGAAAACTACTTTCATATGATAATATATAAAACATGAAAGATAGAATATCAAAGAAAAATATGAAGATTTGTTGAAATCAAATCAAATAAACTAATACCTAAGCATAATATGTGAGAAATAAAACAAATCTATATCAGAGATCAAAATAAGATAAATCTAAATAAAAGAAAATTTAAAATTTAAAATACACACAATAAATTTATTTCTTGGAAAAAAAAAAAGAATAACTAAACATGTAGAAGAATCTAAAAACAACACGTATTCTCACTCACTTGCAAATATGAACTCTCATATCATCGTCAAAATACAAATGATGAAAGAAGGAGATAAGAGATAAACATACCAACAAAAGAAATTTACGACTTTAACTATCTAATGTATGAATATCGTTAAAGAGATGGAGGTTTATATAGAGATGTTACTCAAAACGGTTATAAAAGTGGAAAAAGTAAAAATTGTTTTAGATAATAAGTTTTCTTTTCACATTTAATTATTATTTTGTTTACATTTATCTTATCTTTAATATATAATATATGCTTAATATTTTTAATTTATTTTAATGACTATGTAAATAGTTTAAAAGTTGATGTCAAATCTATTAATTGAACGAAGCAATTTTAGACATGGCACACCATCAATTTTACAACTCTTTTATATAAATATATAGATATAGATTTTTTTTTTCATATTACTAGATGGATTCAATTAATATATCATTATAAATCGAAAATTAATTTTAAATAAAAAAAATTAAATATACAATTATAAGCTTTTAAAAAATAAATTTTTTAAATGTTTATTCAATTCATAAGTGATTTAGAGCGTAATTCACAGACTGTGAGCGTGATTTACAAATTCTCTAGAAATATTTTGGAAATTAAATTTATGAATTGAAAATAAAATTTTTTAAATTTTATTTTTATAAAATTTTAAAACAGGCCTATAACATTATTTTGAAATTTAAAACGTCCATTTGAAAAAATTATCATTTATATAAGTAATACATAAAGTATAACTTTACAAAAAAATACAAATAAGAGATATTGTAACTCCTAAAAATTGATTTTTTTTAATGTGTAACAATATATTATATTATATTATATTATATTATATTATATTATATTATATTATATTATATTATATTATATTATATTATATTATATTATATTATATTATATTATATATTATATTATATTATATGTGCATTTGACATTTCCTCCATTTATAATTTATTTTGTTAATTAATTAATTTTTTTAAATATAATTTTATTTTATCTCTTAATAATTTTTTATTTATTTTTATTTTAAAATTCATATTTATGAAATTAGTTTATAATTAATTTATTAACTCATTAATAATTTACTAATATATTTATTATTAATTTAATATTACAATTTTATTATTCCATCTTATCACAATTTTATTTTCTAACTTTTATTAGAGTTTTAATTTTGATATAAATATATAATTTACAATTTCATCACTCTTCTAAGTTTTCCCGGTAAGATTTGGCATTCTTAGAGTTCTCTCATTGAATTTTGGTGTTATAATGAATTCATTGTATTTCTACCTGTGCTTGACTTATCATTAAATTGTTAGTTATGAAAAATTATATATATATATATATATATATATATATATATATAATATTTTCACCCAATATTAGTTTATTTAAGAAGAAAAAGATTAGACAAAAAAATTATACTTATCTTGATTTGATATATGAATAAATTAAATTAAATATTATTGAAATATATATATATATATATATATATATATATATATTGTTGGGGTAAATTTTGGTATAGACCAAGAACCCCTCTAGGATGGGGGCCATGTCTCTTTTCTCGGGTCACTTGTTTTACAAAGAGTCTGAGAGAGCTTTTTACTCGTTGACCATCCACCAATATTTATAGGAGCGGTCGAAAAGTAATCATGAGTTGGATAGGAAGCCAGCTGTAGGACAGCTGTGAAGAAATTTAGAAGATCCGAGATAAGTGTGACTGCATAGGCTGGACTCCTGAATGTGCGGTCGCAGAAGGTATAATCTACTTGCATCCATAGCTTAATAACCTTGAGAGTTCATGGACTTTGACCGAAAACTTAGGGGTCGAAACTTTTGGGACCGAAACGTTTGGGGCCTAGATATTTGGAGCCAAAATATTTGGGGTCGAAACAATTTCAATACAATGCAACCCAAAACAAATCGAAATATAGTTGATGGTCCCTAACCCTTCGGCCCCATGTCAAAAATATCCTTCGGTCGAAGGTAAAGTCCTTTAGTGATGAAATGGGCCAAACATATATAATAATAAAAATATTATAACTTTTAAAACAATAAAAAATAATTAAAATTTAAAAATTGGATAAATATAATTTTTATATAATTATATCCATCAATTAATTTTAAATATTAAAGGATATTTGAGAGAATTCCCCCAAATTTTATGTTACACAAAAAAAAATTGTTATATTCTAAACAACAGTCCATTAATCGGGGATTCAGTTAGAACTAGTAAGTTAGGGGCCAAACTCTTATGTACAAGGTGCAGGGCAATGCCTTGTGCGACGTATGTCAAATCCTTTACAAATGAAAGAGAATAATCCTACTAATTATTAAAGACTAAATAGGGTCGAACCACATATAACAATTTAATTAATTTAAATTTTGTGAATAACATGTGAAGTAATTAAGACTTTGAAATTAATAGGCGATAAACTAAATTAAAATTGTAAGAAAAAAACTCAATAGGAGAAACAATTCAGCAAAAACTGTCTAATCAATAATTGTGTTTATCATCAAATTTATGTGTAATTATTTTAGTGGAGTAACCATAGTTGTAGTTGACATCACGCCTAACCGCCCAATCTTCTCTTACTTATTAGACTAACTAGACAACTGCTAGATTCAATCGTAGATTGATTTAGGAATTAGGAAGACCTATGATCATAGCTAACAAATCAACATAGTGTTTTCATTAACCTATGATCACAACTCCACACAGCACGACATATCACATTGTTTGTTACCTCTATTAACTCAATTAAACTATACATATTTAATTTTATTAACTAGCACTATATTAACCTAATTAATCAGTTAATCGGCCGAGTTAACTAATCAAATAAATAAATACATTCATCTATAACCATGAATAACAGTGAAGTGATGAGTACTGCAGAAATAAATATTAAAGCACAAATTTCACAACACTAATAATAAAACTAATCGAATTTATTGGATTATAATAATTTTGCTTGTTATGATCATAACTATCATCATCGTTATAAATTGTATGTTAAAACTAAATAAATTGAGAAGAAACAAAAACCCCGGGTGAAACTAGAATAAAAATAAAATTGAACGTATCTAATTTTCTTCTTTAGAAAATAATATTGACACTAAATCTATAAACGTGGAAAGTAGAAAACAAACCCACAAAATCTCCTAAAAAAATATAACTAAAAATTTAAAGTTTAAATACAAAAGAAATCATCGTTTTCTAAACAGATCATTGGTCTTCATTTGTTGTTTTATTTTTGCTTGATTGGTAATTTCTCTAAATAGCCCTTAAAATCCTCATAATTGCAAAATCAGCTCCAAATGTACAAAATTAACAAAACAAGTCAAATTAATAGCAAATAATCAAGTATGCCCAATAATAGTATAGAATAAATTTTACAAATAATACACATTATGTGCTCGGTCAAATTGCCCCTTACTATCTCATACTTGCCATCACGTATGATTACGATCAAATTCGCACTAGAAAACATCAAACGATAGATCAAACCTAAATAAAAATTTGCAAAACAAATCACAATTTACATTCACAATGACACATACTAACCAATATCATCACCTGAAAAAAGTAGCAGCATAATACCGCAAACTAAGCAGCCACACTAGCAAGTGTTATAACAGAACAACAACAGCGTAGTGGTCCTAAACAACTAGACATACACAAGAACAATAACAACCCATTTTAATAACAACACCACATTTTATATAACAAAAAAACCGATCACATATTCTAGCACCATACTATCGTCAAAGTAAGTTATCACAGAACACCAGATGTTATACTAAGTGGTAGGGGTGTGCACGGTACGGACGTACCGAAATATCGAACCGATTCCAAAATTTTTTGTATGGTATGCACCGAACTTTGTAATACGGGTCGGTATTCGGTATGCTCAAATTGAGAATTTCAGTATTCGGTACGGTATGAGACGGAATTCAATATTTCGTTACTGTCTTGAAATACCGAATTTAACCTATTATATATAACATAATTGAACATTTTAAATGTTTTATACACATCAACTCCAAATAATAATCTACATATAAATACAATCAACACTAAATAAAATTTGATAACTTATTCAAATATAAAACTAATCAACAAGTTTAAATATAAGTTGAAAAGAATAATTTTTTTTTTTTAATTTTTTTCTACTAATTCGGTATTACAATATTGTCCCATACCAAATCAAAATATTACAATACGTCTCAAAATGAATTTTTAATTTTTGGTACAGTATTCGGTACTTAAAATTCCTGTACCGAATACCGAATGTCTCGAAACTATGGTACGGGATGTCTCTAATGCACACCCCTGCTAGGTGTTACTACAAAATAAAATTGTACCATGTCCACTTAGGAGTAACATTAGTTTAGTACATAGCAAAAAAAGGTCAACGACCAATATCTAAACCAAAAGTAAGAAAAGTAGAATAGGTACCGATTATACTACCTAGTTTCATGCTCAGCTTGCACACTCCAACCCTACGTTGGAGTCATTCCCTAGGTGTCATTGTTGTTATTTGAGCTCTTTCCATAGTCCCTATGTATTTTTTCTTCTTACTTAGATTAGGGATTACCAGCATTTGTACAGAGATAGAGATAAAACAAAGAGGAGATGAAAAGTTCTATTTTCGTGTTAATGCATTGATTCAGACAATCTGTGCTTTTAATAATAGTAACAAACTGCCTATTTTGTAACTAATATGCTAACTCAGCATAACATCTCTCATGCCTATTATTTCGACAAAAATTATAACTCACAATTTCCCAAAGTATAGATATCATTATTTTACAGTCTCCCCTCAAGTTGGATCTAAGGTAATGAACCTTAGACCTAACTTGGACAAAAGAAAATTAAAAGGGTGAACTCCTAATGATTTTGTAAATAAATAAGTAAGCTGGTCATTTGAACAAACATATGAAGGAAGTAAAAAACCATCTTTACAATGATCTCGTACCACATGACAATCAATTTCAATGTGCTTAGTTCTCTCATGGAAAATTAGGTTTGATGTGATTTGTATAGTAGATTGGGAGTCACAATATAGAGGAATTGGAAGATAAATAGGAATTTGCAGATCTTGTAGTAGGAATGATATCCATTTTAGTTCACATGATGTTGAGGCTAAAGCTCTATATTCTGCTTCTATTGAGCTTCTTGAAATAGTAGGTTGTTTCTTGGTTTTCCAATATATTAATGAGCTACCAAGAAATATACAAAAAGCTGACAAAGATCTCCTTATGTCTGTGCAGGAACCCCAATCTGCATCACTGTAAGCCTTTAACTTAAAATCAGAATTGGATGAGTAAAACAAGCCCAGATGAATAGATCCTTTTTAGTATCTCAACACATGTAAAGCAGCCTCCCAATGAGTTTTCAAAGGTGAGTTCATAAACTGACTGAGTTGTTTTGTGAAGTAGGCAATATCTGGTCGAGTATAACCAAGATAAAGTAGCTCACCAACAAGTCTTCTATATCTTTCTGGATTGTGGAGTAAGGGACCGGTAGCTTTTGTAAGCTTTAAACCAGGAGGAAAAGGTGTAGATACAAAGTTGCATTTGCCTAATCATGTGTCAGTAAGCAGTTAGTGTCATCAAATTAAGGTTCCAAGATTTTAAAACAGTTAGTGAGTATAGTTCTGAACTCCACCAGATTGCAGCGGTATTACAATTTTGTGGAGAAAAGAAAACTAAATGGGAGAAAATTGAAAAAACATTATCCACCTTCCGTGCTGATCAAATAACATTACAATCAACGATCAGACAAAATAAAGTTAATACCTTTGGTGAGTTGCTTACCAATTTGATGAGAATGGAAAAACAAAACCAGATATTGTTGAGGAACCATGAGTTACAACCTTCCTGTGTGATGGTTCAATTGGTTTTGTAGATTAGTGCAACAAAGCAGATCTGTATTTGTACTGATCAAAGAGTTCTGTGCTGAAGTGAATGAAGAGCATGAGTTACAACCTTCCTGTGTGATGGTTCAATTGGTTTTGTAGATTAGTGCAACAAAGCAGATCTGTATTTGTACTGATCAAAGAGTTCTGTGCTGAAGTGAATGAAGAGCACCACTAGAAATAAATAATAATGTATATCCTAGTAATGGACACCTGAATCGTGGTAGGAGTCGTGGTTTTAGACATGGTCGTGGTCGTGGCCGTAATAACAACAATGGGGGCCGTGGATAAGGCCATGATAACAATACTAGGGGTCATGGTAGAGGCCGAAATCAATGGAGAGGTGGAAATTATTCTCATCTATATAATCGTGGAAATCTGGTTTGGATAAGAAATGGATCCCATAAATCAAATGGAAATTCTGTAAATCAAAATAGCAATTCCCGAAGTGTTTGTTACAAAGATGGGAGCACTGAACATTTTCTCCGTCAATGTCGAACTCCACAACATTTAGTGGATTTGTATCAGACTTCCTAGAAAGGGAAACTGAAAGTTGTTGAAACAAATGTTGTCAATGTAGAGAGTGGAGAAGGAACATCTCCAGGAAATATTTCAAGTTTTCATACTTCTGATTTTTTCGATGATCTGGATATTGAAAATTTTTTGAATAGTACTGTGAATGTAAATCAAAAATGATGTTTAAAAATATGAAAATATAGATAGAAGTTATGTAAATATTTTCTGACTGTATTTTGAAATTTTGTTATATATTTCATTTTGTAATTAAAGTCAGAAATATCAATGGATATATTTTCTGATGTAAATGTTGTGTTTATTTGAACAAAAAAAAGATATGAAAATTCAAGGAAATATTTCATAAATATATTTGATTGATAGTGCTACAACTCATTCTATCATTCGAGATAAAAAATATTTCCTGAGCATATTTGAATATAAAGCTTGAGTAAATACTATATCTGGTTCTGCTGATTTAATTGAGAGTTATGGAAAAACTATAATATTGTTAGAAAAGGGAACAAAAATATGTATATATAATGCATTATATTCGAGTAATTCGAGACGAAATTTATTGAGTTTTAAAGATATCAGGAAAAATGGATACCATATTGAGACAGTGAATAAACACAATATGGAGTATTTGTATATTACATCTATTGTTTTTTGATAGAAAATTGTTCTAGAAAAACTCCATACATTATCATCTGGTTTATAATTTACAAAAATATCTCCATTAGAAGCCTACGCTGTAATGAATAAGAAAATAACTGACCCTAAAGTTTTTTAATTATGGCATGATAGACTTGTCCATCCTAGGTCCACAATGATGCGTAGAATTATTGAGAATTCTAATGGACATCCATTGAGTGATTTGAAAATATTGATATCAAAAGATAGTTTCTGTACTGCTTGTACTTAGGGAAATTGATAGTTGTCATCCCCGTTAAAAGTAAATGTTGAGTGTCCATTGTTTTTGGAAAAATTCAAGGGGATATTTGTGGACTAATTCATCCACCAAGTGGACCATTTAAATATTTTATTGTGTTGATTGATGCATCTGCAAGATGGTCACACGTATGTTTATTATCAACATGGAATGTGGTGTTTGCTAAATTTCTTGCCCAAATAATAAGATTGGGAGCACAATTCCAAAATTATCAGATTAGAAATATTCGTTGGGATAATGCTTGTGAATTTACATCAAGGGCTTTTGATGATTATTGCATGTCAATTGGTATAAATGTTGAACATTGAGTACTCTATGTTCATACCCAGAATGGATTAGCGGAATCTTTTATTAAAAGACTTCAAATGATTACCCGAACGTTGTTGTTACAAACTCAATTACCAATTTCAACTTGGGGTCATGCAATATTACATGCAAGCACACTAATACGCCTGAGATCCACTGCATATCATGAGTATTTTCCGTTATAGTTGGTAACTGGAAATAAACCAGATATATCTCATTTGAAAACTTTTGGATGTGCTGTATATGTTCCCATAGCACCCTCACCAAAATGGGACCACAACGTCGTTTGGAAATTTATGTTGGATATAATTCACCGTCTATAATTAGATATCTGGAACTCATGACGGGTGATATGTTTACTACAAGATTTGAAAATTGCTATTTTAACGAAAAATTATTCCCACGACTTGGAAAGGATGAACCTTCTAATATTGGTAAAAATGAAATCATTTGGGAAAGTAATAGGCTGTCTTATCTGAATCCGCGAACTGGCCCAAGTGAAAATGAAGTACGTAGGATAATTCATTTACAAATGATTGCAAACTGATTACCTGATCGTTTTGTTGATACAGCTAAAATTACGAAATCTCATATACTAACCTGTAATGCACCAGCTCGACTGGATATGCCTACTGAAAAATTGAAACAGATGGTAATTGGTGAGGCATCAGAAATCCAAAGAAAACGTGGTAGACCTATTGGTTCCAAAGATTTTATACCGCGAAAACGAAAAGATAGAATTAAGAACCCTATCGATATAATACCTCCGAAAGATACCAGTCAAAATTTACAAATTCTTGAAGTTGAAAATCCAAATTGAGAAAAGACCTCTGAAGAGGTAAATGCATCCAAAAATGAAGAAATATCTATTAATTACACTAAAGAGATTTGGAACCGTGGAAACTTTATTGTTGATAATATGTTTTCAAATGCAGTAGCTATCGATGTAATGGATGATGATTATGAACCTCAATCCATAAATGACTGTAGGGAACAAAATTACTGGCCAAAATGAAAAGAAACAATCTAGGCAGAATTAAGTTCATTGAATAAATGGAACGTTTTTGGACCCATTATTGAAACACCAATAGGTGTTAATCCGGTTGGGTATGAATGGGTGTTGGTTAGAAAGCGAAATGAGAAAAACGAAATTGTGATATATAAAGCTCGATTGGTTGCTCAGGGTTTCTCACAAGGGCCTGAGATTGATTTTGATGAAATGTATTCACCTGTGATGGATACAATACTTTCTGATTTTTTGATTAGATTGGCCAAAGAAAAGAATCTGGATATGAGGTTAATGGATGTGGTAACTGTATATCTTTATGGTTCCTTGGATACAGAAATCTTTATGAAAGTTCTAGAAGGATTAATAATCCTGAAATTAATAAACCTCTTGGGTTATACTCAGTGAAATTACAAAAGTCACTATATGGATTAAAAAAGTCTGGACGAATGTGGTACAATCGTTTGAGTGAATATTTAATTAAGGAAGGGTACATTAATAATATTATTTGTCCCTGTGTGTTCATTAGAAAATTAGGATCTGGATTTGCAATAGTAGCAGTCTATGTTGATGATGTGAACTTGATTGGAACCCAAAATGAAATTCAAGAGACTGTTGAATATTTAAAAATATAATTTGCAATGAAAGACCTAGGGAAAACAAAATATTGTCTGGGATTATAAATTGAACATAGAAGTAATGGAATTTTGATCCATCAGAAAGCTTATACTGAAAAGAACTTTAAAAGATTTAATTTGGAAAAATGTCATCCATTAAGCACCCTGATGGTCGTTCATTCTCTTAATCCCAAAAAGGATCCATTCAGATCCAAAGATGATAATGCAAATATTTTGGATTCTGGAACACCATACTTGAGCGCAATTGGTGCCCTCCTATATCTAGCCAAATGTACGAGACCAGACATTACTTTTGCTATAAATTTATTAGCTAGATACAGTTCTGCCCTGACTCGTCGCCACTGGAATAGAATTAAACATATTCTCAGATATCTTCTGGGAATTGTTGAGTTAGGACTAATTTATTCGAATTTGGATAATCCTTCAAGGTTAGTAGGTTATGCTGATGCTGGTTATCTTTCGGATCCACATAAAGCTCGTTCTTAATCTGGATATATTTTTACATATAATGGCACTGCTATCTCTTGGAGATTCATAAAGCAAACTTTGGTTGCTACTTCTTCAAATCATGCTGAAATATTGGCATTGCATGAAGCCATCGGGAATGTATTTGGTTGAGATTCGTTATACATCATATCCAGAGTTCATGTGGTATCCCACAAAAATCAAATGAGTCAATAATTTTTTACGAAGATAATGCTGCCTATATCGCCTAAGTGAGAGGTAGGTACATCAAAGGGGATAGAACGAAGCACATATCTCCCAATTTTTTCTACACCCAGGAGCTCCAAGAATCCAGACAATTCAACGTCAAGAAGATTCGATCTTCAAACAATCTAGCTGATTTACTGACGAAGACTTTACCAACATCCACATTTGAAAAGTTGCTTCACAGAATCAGAATGCGAAGACTCTCCAAATTAAGTGATTAATTTATCGGTGTTTTCGTCAGGGAAAGTTTTTGTAAAATGTCTAGGTTCAATTGTACTCTTTTCCCTTTCCAGTTTTTTATCCCATTGGGTTTTTTCTGGTAAGGGTTTTAATGAGGCAGTTAATTGGTGGAAATCTAAAAGGGGAGTATTATGCAATAACTAAGATTAGCTTTTCACTAAATAGTTGGTTTCCACTCACTCACTACTTTTTATACATTGAAGACACATAAGTATGTAAGGTGTCATGAGGATGTGTGTTTATGTGTGATTGTACAACACGTACTCCTCTTATTTGCCTATAAATAGACTTCCATGGTAATAAGAAAATTTGGCTTGCTTTGGTTTACTGAAGTAATGCCTATTCTTCATCTTCTCTCTTTTTGTGTTTATTTATATGTTATATGTTATTTGATTTTATAACAACTTCCAAATAATTAACTTCTCCAAACAAATAACTTTGTTAAACAATCACTCTCCATCTCAGAATGATCAAACTACTAAAGAAATTATCGTCTTCTCATTTTGAAATTCAGGCACGGAAGAGGGAATTGGCAACAGAAGTCGAGAACTTTAAGACAATCATTACGACAATTTCTAGTATTCTGACACCTTTCAAATGCTCTGCTATGGACACCCACATCCTCTCGCCCTTTGTGGATGGATTGTCTCGGTTGGAAGTCTGAAAAAGAGTATGCTCCCAACTTTCCACAAGTTCTAAGGGGATACGAATTAGGCACAACATATGGTTGAGTACCGCCAGTAGATGTCCCTAGTCAATCTTTTGAGCGAAACTCGAGAAACCATCACTAGTAAGACATTTAGTGGTAGTCTGGGCTGTCCAGCCCTGACTTGGTTTCAGAACCTTTCTAATAATTCAATTAACTCCTTTCCATAATTAGTTGATGACTTTGCTGTCAAAGTTTTCTAGCCTTTACTGTTTAGGTTAACTACAGACCTATTTTCTGTGACAAAGAAAGAGAGTGAAAGTCCCCAAGACTACGTATCCAGGTTTACCAATGAGTATATCAAGATTCTAAATGTCATGGATTCAACAGCTGAAATACCTTTTTGGAAGTTTCTATCTCCATTCTCCTGACTCAACGAGTAGTTAACAGAATGCAAGCTATGAACTCTAAAAGAAGCCTTGGCCATAGCCTCTTGGCAGATCAAGTTTGAGGGTAATCCTATTGGGGCTGTCATGACTAAAGCATTTAGCAAGTCATTCGGCAAGCTTGATCACAACGGCAACAAGAATCGCAATAGTTGATAACTTTTATGTTTGGGGATTATTTGTGTATTATTAGGAGGAACTAAGCATATTATATAGGGTTGCGATGTAGCCTCTCCATGACTATGATTTGAGTATTATTTTGTTCAATAGATGAGTATTGCATATTTTTATTCTAATTATTTGTTCTTCATGTTGTCTTTTACCTTGATCACATGATTGATGTTTATCTTGGTTTTGTTTAGACTCAAGAGAGCTAGATTAAACTAGACATTAAGAAAATAGTGAGAGAGAACTCTTATTGAATTAATGGTATATGTGATTATGCTTTTCATGTTGTTAATTAGTTTATTTTGAGAAATCTTCGATTAGGTTAATTAATTAGGGTTTATAGCATTTAAGAGAAGCATAAACTATTTTTGAATGCTTGAGATAGATAATTATACAATTGAACACTGATACTTAATGATTAGGATTGAAGATGGTGAAATCACAAAACTAGATTGCTTGCTAATTGAATCAAATCTTGTGTTTATTTTGTTTTTAATAGTTGATTAGTTATATTAATTGACATTCGATTTTGGCTAGTTAGATATATTAGGCTTGTGTAATTTTGGCACTTAGTTTTAGGAAATCATTTTTTTGGTTCAATATCTTTTGTACTACTTAATTAAGGTGTACACTTTCATGTTAGAATCTATCCCTGAATTTTTGTATCAGCATCTAAAAACATGTCTTTTCTATCTTGGACAAAATGGGTAGCTTATTAGAAAAAAGCTAATTTTAAGGGGTCAACTAAAAGTATTTGAAGTACTATGGGTTAAAAAGGAAATGTTGCTAAGCATAGGGGACCAATTGTCATTTATCCCTTCAAACAAGTAGAGGCAAAATGAAGATAGAAAAAAAAAAAAGAAATAAGTGAAGGTAGTTCACAGGTTTACGGACTGAGTTACAAACTTGTTAACAATTATGACATAGTTTGATGTCATCAAATTAAAGCTTAACAATTACTTACATCTTCAAACCTCATTAGGTCACTCTTTTAAGGTGAGAGAACATATTCAATTATATTCATCAATTGTGAAACTTTCCTTGGTATTTGATTAGTCGATGGAAAGTAATCTCTCAATGTTGGCCAATATCAAACCACGTCTCAAACATCAATCACAAATATGTCAAATATTCCAAATAATATGATAATAAAACTAAAGATACCTATCAATAAATTCCACTAAACAATCAATATATCAACACATATATGAACAATGTCCACGTTCAATCAAGTTCAACATCTTACAAATGATATTAACATACAATAGCAAAACCAAAAAACATATAACAAAAAAGTTGTCCATACAATTGTAAATTTTAATCACAAGACTATGAACAAGGTTCATAATCGAGTATAAGTTCAAATGCAAAATAAAAACCTATAAAAAGGTATAGGATTCCCCAAAAGTATCAAAAGAAATAAACTTTTAACAACATCAATATTCACCTTATACCTATTATCAAATTGTAAAACCTAAAATCCAAATATCAACATTTTCATACTTTAAGCATTAACACAAAAATATAGCAAAATGATTGTGATAAAGGCGGATGATGATATGATCTTAGAGAGTACAAATTTAACTTGTTAGACTATAGGTTGATATGAATATACTCAAAACTGCTAAACAAAACAAGTTACAATATAAAGAACCAATTGCTGCCAAATACACAGGAAGAGATTATGTTAGATAGGAAGATGACAAAGCAGAAAAGAGAAGGTACTTGTTGAAGAACATATACTTTAACAGATAAATGTCTGATGATAGCGATAGATTATTATGTCAATGGAAAGGTGGTGAGTGTAGACGGTGATGACAATTTAATGAAAAGGTGAGAGTAAACTAGTAATGACAATTAGTGAATGAGTGAGAGTGAACTGACAACGGTAATGATAAAAAAAAAAAAAAAAGAATAATAATTAAACAGAAGAAATTGTAGGGGTGTGAAACCATGTTAAAAGGTCATGTCGGACCAAACTAACCCTGTTCATTTATAAATGAGTTAAATTGGTTCGTGTCATAATCATATCAACCCATTTATCCTCGATCTAATCCAATTATTATCAAGTTCATGTTGAATCGTGTCAACCTATCGTGTTAAATTTATAATTTAATATTCATATACAAGAAAAAATCAATATTAAATAATTCAAATAAAATACACTTTAACATATGCAATGGGAGGATAGTTGTACAGGATTTTTATTGCCACATCATTTCTTTTACGTTTTTAGGTGATTTTATCATGAACTCTCATCAGCCGCACCTGAAGAAACAACAACCAAAAATGTGTGCGCTTGCAATGCACTCTTGTTAGCTTTTGAATTTATTTCTCAAAAATATGTTGTTACGACGTTAACACCCTTTTTTTTCTCTCTCTTTGTTTTGTTGTTCTCTCTTTCCTAGTTTGCATCCAACTTAGAAAATATCTTTAATATCCATTGCACATGCTCTAATAGATGTATGAACTATTATTTTTTCCGAAAAAATATTTGTAGATGATATATGCTTATATTAATATTTATGGGGTTAAATATACATTATAAACTTATTAGTTTCGTTTTCAATATATTAAAATAAATTTTTGGGCTAATTAAATGGGTTGATATGTTAACCTATAAATGAAAATATATAATTTTTCAGGTACTAAAATTTGAATTTATTTGAATTCTTAAAAGAAATTTGATAACACATCTACATATTATAATAAAAAATAATCATAATAATAAAAAATATATAAACTAATCATAAAAATTTCACCTATTATTTAATTTGAATGAAATATTTATTATTTATTTAGATTTTTTAAAATTTTATATTCAAACTATAATTTGGTAGTTCAATTAAAAAAATTGCATTTTTTTTAATGTATATTTAAAGTATTATTAGAAGTATAATAATTTATAAATATAATTTATGCTTTAATAAGTAGATATAAATACTAAGGAAAAAGTTACTATATTATTTAAATGGGATGATACACTTTTACTCATTTGAAACTTTAAATTAAGTTAATAATTCATTTAAACTTTATTTTTTAAGTAAATAGATTCTTGAAATTTTAAATTTTAAAAAATAACGAAATTGACTAATATAGCATCATAGACGCACTTCAAAGTATCATAAGTGCGCTTCACCAACTAATATAAAGCTGATGAAGCCCGCTCTTTTAAGGATATATTGATTAATTTTGTTCCGTTTTTAAGTTTTAAAATTTCACAAGTTTATAAAACTTAAATAAATTTTGGATGGTTTATTTACTTAAAATTAAAGTTGTGATAAACGCATATTTTATAATTTTTCATATTTAAATTCTATAAAAATATAAAATACTATTGAAATAAAATTAAAATATGAATAAAATATAATTTTATAAGGATATTAATCACATACTATTTTTTTTAGAAAATATTATTTATATTTAAATAATTTGCTAAATTCTAATTTGAATTAATCATCCTGCTATATGTAACTTAACAATGTATGTTCGAGTTGTTTCTAATTGTAAAATATCCACTCTTGAGTTAGTAAATTACCAATTACATCCTCATTTCATTCTAAATTTACCTACATATATTATCAATATTATAATTTAAAATGAAAATAAGTACATGTCGAACATTTTACTCATTCATAAGTGATTATTTATTAGTAATAAACCGTTTAAAGTTTTTTTCCCAAACTAGCCTAGTGAGTATCCTAATTACAATTAAAACTATTTCAAATTATAAAATTACAATATAAAAAATTAAAAATATAAAAATGTATTTAAAAAAAAATACGCGCGATTCGCGGAGACTAAATTCCTTTTTCCCACCTCATTAAATTATTTTAATTTTATTTATTCACATCTTACCAAAAAGTAATAAATTATAAAAATCATTTGGATTCACTATTTATACCCCATAATCACATTAGAATAAAAATAGAGATATAAAATCTGAATACACCTACCACACATCAATATAGAGATACACCTAAATAAATAAGAATAATTAAATGGGTAAAAATGCTAATTAATAATAATTACACAATACTACCATATAAAAGACTTCCAAATAATTAACTCCTCCAAACAATTAACTTTGTTAAAGAATCACTCTCCATCTCATACTCTATTTTCCCTCTCCCTTCAAGGTATAACAACCACAGATTTGAAATATTTGTCATATATAAGAAGTCTGATTTGTATGTTTTATTGAAGTCTGATTTAAATATTTGTCATATTAGTTTTTTTGTTTTACAGTGAGATGAATATGGAGGAGAAGAAGAATAATGGTGACAATACAGAATCAAATTCAACAGTTGGTTGGCGAATACAAGTTGACATTCCTATGAGGAGGTCTAATATCAATAAGATGTGAGTTTCTGGACTTTCTTTGCTCTTCTGTGTTTGTTTAAAGGTTGATTGATAGGTGATTGTATGTGAGTGAGATTTCTGTTTGTTTAATTTGGTTTTGGTACTCAGTTTTTGAATTAGGGTTTAGTAAATAATAATGATGATAATAATAATAAATTAAATAAAATAGAAAACATTTATTAAGCTTTTATGGTTTGAAACAGAATGGATAGTATCTGTATATCGGTTACGCACGAAAACAATTTATTAAGCTTTTATAATTTTTTAAACTAAATTTACTATATTTATATAGATTTATATTTAGTTTATAATAATTTAAAGAGTAATAATACCTAATTTACTCTTGTGTACAACTTTTCGTGCCTATTAATACATGGCAGCAAGTGATAGGATATTAAATAAATAAAAATAAATATTGTGAAAATTTTTTCAAATGGGTTTTTTAAAGTTTAAAATACAATTATAGACCTGTTTTTAAACAGGCTTTGAAAAGTTTAGTTTTCACTCTATAGGCCAAGTTTGCCAAAATACCCCTAAAATTTTACAATTCACAGATGTTGTGATTTATGCTCACAGTCTGTGAATTACGATCACAGCTGTGAATGGTCTATGGAGTGAAAATCAAACTTTAGTTTTGCAAACTTTTCAAAAGTGGTCTGTAATTGTATAGTAAATTTTTTATGGCCTAAAAAAAATTCCCATAAATATTTATAATAATTAATAATAATTCAACCATTCACTTGTTGCCACACATGAGTAGGTAAGGGGAGTAAGAAGAAAGGTAACTCTAATTTAACGCGTGTTTACCAATTTATTATTCAATCAAAATATTTATGTGAAAATTAATTTAATTGAGCATTTTAAACTTGAAAATACAATTATAGGTCTACTTTTAAAAATATATAAAAACAAACTTTTAAAAGTTTGGTTTTCATTCCATAGGCCGACTTTCCCAAAATACCCCTGAACTTTTACAATTCACAGATTTTGTGAATTACGGTCTGTGAATAACCTGTGAGTAAAAATCAAACTTTAATTTTGCAAACTTTTCAAAATAGACGTATGCTTGTATATTAAACTTTTTATGGCCTATAAAAAAATTTTCCGAATATATATTTTGCAAACTGTAATTTTTTATAATTCAAAAATTAATATAAAAATTTTCCGAATATTTATATTTTCTATAAAAATATAAAGATTGTATATTCAATTTTTTAAAACTTTTTTCATTATATTAATTATTGGCATAAGGGTCTTAGGAGCCCCCGAACTTGACTGTATTTTTCAAGTTAGCCCTCAAACTTTACGAAGAGTCAATTTAGCCCCTCAACTTTCAAATGGTGGGTCAATTAAGCCCTTTTACTGATGTGGATGCTGATATGGCAGCAAAAAATGTTAAGTTCAAAAGGTCAATTAAGCCCTCCACATCAGCAAAAAGGGCTTATTTGACACAAAATTTAGAAGTTCAAGGGCTAAATTGACCCTTCGTGAAGTTTGAGGGCTGACTTGAAAAATATAATCAAGTTCAGGGGCTTGTAAGGCCCTTATGCCTTAATTATTTATATTTAACATGAAATATAAAGTTCATAATCACCTATTGAGTTTCATCTCTTGTAATATATTTTATTTAGTGATAAACTTCAAAATACAATTATAAGTCTATTTTAAAAATTTTACAAAATACACTTTTAAAAGTTTGGTTTTCACCCTATAAACCTAACTTTCCAAAATGTACGTGAAATCGTGTTATTCACAAATTCTGTGAATTAGAGTGTGTTTGGGTGAGTAAATTTTTAATAAGTGAGTAGATTTTATATTAGCAATTTAGAAATTTAAGGGAGCAACTTTTTGATTAGCGATTAGATGTTAAATTAGCGATTTTCTAACAGCTAATTGAAGTAGTTGTCCACAAATCGCCAATAAAAAACTCTCATTCTACCATTATCCAATTCTGGTTATTACAAAAATATTTTAGTAAAAGTTATTCTTTTGAACAAATTTTTATTTTTTTTAAATACACTTTAACTATATTTTAATTTTTTTTAATTATAATAATTTAAATATTATTTTAATTCAGTAGATGTGTTTAGAAATTTTCATAATTTTTTTAAATTTTTTTAATAAATATTATATTATATAACATACTTTTAATTAATTGATGAATACATTATTAAAATTTTTTAATTAAAAATATTTTTAAAATCATTTAATAAATAAAATATATATATATATATATAATCCTTTTATATCATTTTATATGGGAAAATTACATAAAATAGACTGAATAAAGTTTAAAAATTCAAAACTAAATCAACGAAATTTTATTTCTATTCTCTAAGCCATCAAAATTTTGTTTTTCAAAAGTATACTTTCACAGTTTCACAAATCCTCTTGACAGACCACCTTCACACCTTCATAAATGAGTGTAAAAAAATCTTCATATAAGGGTAAAATGGTCAATTTGGTTCATTTTTTAAAAGTGAAAGTTTGAAAGATTACTTTTGTGAAATTTTAATGTTGGACTATACAATGTAAATAAAAGTTATAAAATGACAAAAATGAAACTACCCCATTTAACAGCTACTTCAATGTTCTAACCAGTCACTCATCTCAAACAGCTGCTTTAACTGCTAATCGTTATTTTTACAGGTAACTCCATAATGTAATATTTAATGCGAAACACACTCCTACGCTCACAGTTTGTAAACGACCTATAGTTTGAAATTCAAATTTTTAAAAATTTATTTTTCTAAACTTTTCAAAATAGACATGTATACATAAAGAGTATTTTTGAAAAAAAAAAAATCTCTTATCTATTTAAAACTTTTAAGTTAGAGCTGGAAAATTATATAGGTGATTGTAATAATGTTTTACTTGTGCATAAATGGTAAACTAATCTGTAATGATTATTTGATGTTTCAAAATTTAAAATGAAGGACATCCACGCTGATGAAATATGTGCCGGATTCATCTCAGTCTCAAATTCTACATCGCATTGCCAAAATCTGTCAGCATCTGGAGAGCAAAGCATTTAATGATGCAAATTCTCAGGTCCTCTTCCAACTCAATTCCCTTTTTAAATATTACATTACAAGTTGAGATTATCAATAATCTATGAATCAATCATATGCCTCCTCTTATAAATTATAAGGTTAAATGTAGTGCAATCATAATATAATTAATTGAATATAAATATACGAGCAATACTGCATCATTCACTTCGTATATAATTTTGATATCTATTTAAAATAGTAAATAATTAAATATTAAATAAATAAAAATAAATATTTATAATAATTAATAACAATTCAACAAATCATTCATGACATATATAAATAAGGAAAAAAAAATAAAGAAAATTAGATTAGATAACACTTTTTATAATTGAATATTAAATAAATATTTATAATAATTAATAACAATTCACCCAATTATTCATGAATAAGTAAAAAGAGTAATATAGAAAATTAGGGTATATAATATTACTCTAAATATATTTGTATTCATCGTTAATATTTATTTTCTCAATATTAAATTGGTATTTGAACTTTAAATATTTAGTTTTTTATTATTATTATTATTATTATTATTATTATTTTATCAATAGAGTATATTATTTACTATTAAATTTTTATTTCTTATTTTTCTTGTTCTAATTTTAAGATTTGATTATTACCTAAATAATAGGTATTAAAAAGATTTAAAAAATGGGTATTTATTTTATTATTTGAATTGAGTTTGAAAAGAAAAATCTCCAACGGTTAATTATACCATTTTTGGAGCTTATTTCAAAATTAAATTTAATTATTCCGAAAAAAATTTATATAACATATTATTCTAAATACTGTAATATTAATATTTTAATAATTTTTTTAGGATGAATATATACGTTTTATAAATGCAAGAATTGTGAGGTCTATAGCTAAATTACGTGAATTGATCCTGCAAGGAGCTTTTTCGAATACATCAAATTCAGGTATTTTGTTTACTATTTTAGATATTAGAATGAGTATATATATATATATATATATAAAAATGTTTTTAAAATATTTTTATAAATTCAAACTATATGAGAAATAATTTCAATTTCTTATAATATTTTTTTAAAAAAATGAACATAAGATTTAAAATATTTTATCTAATTAAAACATTAAAAAAAAAAAAATCATATGATAACAGAGTCTTCCAAAGAAGGGACGAATGAGAGCTTAAAATTGGCCAGCAACCCTGAGGCTTCGCACAAAATTGACCCTGTAGGGTCTCATACACAAAGAAAGCCACCAGATGTGTCTATGGCTACTGCTACCACCAGCCAGGGTGAAGACCAAAACCAGCTTTTGAAGCAGCACAGTAATGTGGTGGACTTCATAACTATTGATGATACTCAGCAGCAAGTAGTTACTAAATCTTCAGGTGAACAAGCAAACACAAATGGTGGTCCAGCGCAGGTACATCAGAGTGCTCAGCGAACAGGGCTTGGAGTTCCCAATCAGTCTCATACAGCCTTAGACAAGCAAAAGCAGCCCCAAGTTGAACCACCAGGTTTGTTGATATATATATTTCTTGCAGTATAAGTACATGACTTTTCCTTTCTGTCTGCAGCTCCTAGTGAACATGCCAGCACGGTTCGATGTGATGAGCAGGCATTTCGAAAGGTAAATTGGATATGGTGGTAAAAGATGTTCTGATTCTGCTTCTTGCTATTGACAAACATGTTTTCTAATGCAGCTCAAGTCCTTGAGGACCAGATTCTTCCCTCTCTTGAAAGAGTTCTATAGTGTGTTGGATTTTATCCGGAGAAAGGTAATTGTCTGTTCTGTTTTCATATTCATTTAAGTTTGTTGTTTTTTTTAATGTTTAATTCTTCTGCAGACATCAGACCAGGAAGCAGTTGCCAAGTACCACAGGAAAATGGCTAGGCTAAAAAGGGTGATTGAGATTTTAATGTACACTGAGAAAGAATTAGCTTGCGTTTCCAAGGCTGCGTTTGACAACTTCCAGGAGCTTCTACTTGAGGCTGTGAATTCTTACTTGATGATGAAGTCATCCTACCTCAGCCAAGCTGCTCCTCAGCGTAACCAAACTGATGGACAGCCTTCGGAAGTATCTCCAATGCAGCAAACGAGTCCAACACGAGCCCCTCAATTGCAGTCAACAAGTCCAGCACAAGCCTCACAATCGCCGCAAGCAGGTCCAGCACAAGTCTCTCAAGTGCAGCAAACAGGTTCACCACAAGCCTCTCATATGCAGCGAGCAGGTCCAGCACAAGCCTCTCGATTGCAGCCAACAAGTCCAGCAAAAGCCTTTCAAATGCTGCCAGGAGGTCAAGCACAGGAATCTCGAATGCCACCAGCAGGTCCAGTGCAAGCCTCTCAAATGCAGCAAACAAGTCCAACTCAAGCCTCTCTAATGCGTCCAGCAGGTCCAACACTAGCCTCCCAAATGCAGCGAACAAGTCCAGCACAAGCCTCGCTAATGCGGCCAGGAGGTCCAGCACCAGCCTCTCAAATGCAGCGAACTTGTTCAGTACAAGCCTCTCAAATGCAACCAGCAGGTCTAGCTTTAGCTTCTCCAATGCAGCAATTACATCAAGCACAAGCCTCTCAAATGCAGCAAGCAGGTCCAGCACAAGTCTCTCAAATACATCCATCACAAACATCTCAAGTGCTGCCAGCAGGTTCTGTACATTTCTCTCAAATGCAGCGAACAAGTGCATCACAAGCATCTAAAATTCTGCAAACAGGTTCAACACGAGTCACTCAGATGCAGAGAACAAGTCCATCACAAGCCTCTACAATGCAGCAAACAGGTCTATCACAAAGAATGCAGCAAACAGGCAGTAGAGTCATCCAGGCCTCATTGAGCAATTCATCCTTCACAACCTCAACATGTAATTCACTTCCTCCATCCCCAATGCGACATGGCATCCTAATCTCACAGCAAGCTCTGCCTTCATCTCCAGCATATCTATTGTCTTGTCAAGGGCCAACATTAACACCCACTTCTATTTCTCCTTCTGCCCCTTTGATTCCATTCGCAACACAACCAGCAGAAAACTCGGGCCACAATCAACTTTCAATAGGACAGATTGAAGCTGATTCCATACATGCTGTTCTTGAGGAACCTGTTGCAGCTACTAGCTCATCCAATTCAGACAACAATCAACAAACTTCTACAATAGACCCCATTCAACGCCTAATTAAAGCAGTACAAATACTTTTTCTCTACTCGATCAAATTTACAACATTTTCACTACTTTAACTTGTGCAAATACATACAACATATGTTTTTACACTCTCCACAGGTGGAATCATCATCTCCTGAATCACTAAGAGCTGCTGTTAAAGAAATGACTTCTGTAATGCACTTTTTCGATAGAATGGCCGGAACAGGTTCTCATAACTCTACAGCTCCAATTGGTGAGGATTTATCTTATCAAGCAAGATGTAATTTAGAAGGTGGAAAGTTTAGCTTACGAGACATACGCTATATGGATGTATTATCACATTACCAAATGGATCAATCTGACATGTTCGGCTTACCAGAATCAACTGAAACATCAAGGTTCAAGAGGCAGAAGATTGAGAAGGTTCACTTTTTATTCAGATTTTATTCCTTTTCTTGTCCAAT
Source organism: Cardiospermum halicacabum (assembly GCA_031304145.1). Lineage (NCBI taxonomy): Eukaryota > Viridiplantae > Streptophyta > Magnoliopsida > Sapindales > Sapindaceae > Cardiospermum > Cardiospermum halicacabum. The sequence goes on along the minus strand of CM062393.1, from coordinate 26,652,023 downwards.
CTAACTTATACATTAACGTTTACTATTTCTTCGCAGCCTAAGGATACATTACTAGATGAGATAAAGAAAATAAGCAATCTAATGGTGGAGACAGTGATGAATTTGGAAGGCAATCAAGAGAGTGCAACACATAATGGTGTAAAAGGAACAATAGTGAGATGCAATTACCATGCGATAGCATTCAGTGAAGACTTTCTAAGGCAATGTGTACCACAGTTGGTGAGTGTTTATTAATCAACTTGCTATATCACTTGACATATTTCATGTTGACAAACTTTGGCAATCTGCTTGCAGCTGCCTGTGCTTACTTTACGGTTGTTTGTGGCCCTGGATTATCCCAACTCTTCTCCTATTGTCCTGGATGTCATCAATGGAGGCTCAAGGTTAGATTCAATCTCCTTTCTATGCTATGATTAATATATCAAATTTAAAGAAGTTTCATCACTTGAACAGCAGTGGTGAGGAGGAAGCAGGAGCAAAGCTGATTGCAAAAGTAAGGCTAACATTGGAGAGTTCGTTGCGGCAGCTGGCAGTGCCTGTGTCTCTCACAGAGATTGTGAAGCAGTGGGATGCAAGTGTTAGTCAAGTTTATAGGGAGTTTGCTAAGGGTGTTGGTGGAGAATATTTGAGTTCAAAGTGTGGAAACTGGGAGAAGTGTGTCACTGCTTGATCAATGATGTAGTTGTTGTTGTTAAACAAAGAGGTTTTGTTTCAGGTATCTTAGTTGGTTATAGATTTTGTTTTCTTTACCGTCTAAATAGTATTATCACCTAGTCATAAACATTGTATTAGTTTACTGAATTGATTTTTCAACTTAATAAACCAAAATATTGATTATGATCGACTATTAATGCTATTAGAAAATGTTAAACAAAAGCTTTTTTGTTTTTATTTTTGTGACGTGCTGATTTTTATGTTAAATAATGAGATTTATTTCCGTATATATTTTGTTTGTTAAATGAGAAATTATTATGGGAGAATTTTATTTTTAGTCTTTTATAACTTTTATTTATACTATATAGTCCAGTTTTAAAATCCTCATAAAAATAATCTTTCAAACTTTCATTTTTCAAAAATAGCCCTTCACATGTGTGAAGGGAGTCCTTCACAAACTGCGAAGGAGGTACTTCACAACTGTGAATAGCTATTTTTGAAAGTTAAAATTTTAATGGATTAAAAATACAAATGAAACTTTTTTAGGTTAGTTTTGTAATTTCAAACTCTTTTTGAGTTATTTTCTATAATTTTTTCAATTATTATTATTTTTTTTATTTTTTAATATTGTGTGGTTAAATTATTCTGATTAAATCCTAACTATTTAGTTGGTTATTTTTTTAATTTTTTCTTCGTACTAATAGTGTAGAAATAAGATGTTTTGGCTATACCATTAAATGCAAATACAGGTCTCACCAATAGTTGGCAACGAGAGATATCGCCTAAAAAAGACTTCGTCAATAGTTGGCAATAAGAGGTATCGCCTAAAGATGGCCTCGCCAGAAGTATAGAAGGGTTGGTGATTGTAGATTTGATGAAAGCAGAAAGTTGAAGAGTCTGTCGCCTGAGACAAGATAAGCTGGCAAAGCTAGTTGGACAACATAAGCTGGCAAAGCTAGTTGGCGAAGGTGTATAGTATCACCCGACATCTGGCGATAGCTGCTGGGGATGAAGATTATGTATCGACTGTTTTTACTATGTGTTAGGCGATGTATCTTAGCGCTTCTTGATTTCTAGGTATCGTCATTTTGTGTTTCCTTATCTAGTTAATTGCCACTAGTTGTAAACATCTATAAATAGACACCAAGCAGCTGAGATTAAACTGATGATGTACAGAGCAATTTTCTTCTCTGTTAATTTCTACATGGTATTAGAGCTATCTAGTTAAGTAATTGTTCTACTGAAGATTGCTGGAGTAGCTTGTAACATCTTATCCCTGCCCCCGAATGACCCAAGGCACGGTGGTTGGACGCCACCTTGTCACATAACCAATATTAAGGCTGACCATTAGCCCCACATATCACATTTACGCTGTCCAGCATACTTTGTCCTCACTTGCATGTTTTTCGGAAAAACTTCTCGGAAGGTCACTCATGCAGAGATTTCTCTAAGCCAAGCACGCTTAACTTTGGAGTTCTCAAATTCTAGACTCCCAAAAAATAATATGCACATTGGTGATATGAGTAGCACTTCAATTCCTTTTAACCATCTCATTTGGGATGTTAGATAGCTTCTCGAAGGTATGATAACAATCTCTAACAGAAGAGAAACGATGAGAACTTATCAGAGTGAAAATCCTTTGCATCTCCAAAATTCAGAACATCCAGGAATGATTTTAGTTACATCACCTCTAACTGGTAAGAATTTCAATTCTTAGAGTAGATAAGTTATCATAACTCTTGGAGCAAAATCAAAACTAGGTTTTGTAGATGTAAGTTGTATGAAACCTAGTGATGGTTCAAAGGATTTGGAGCAGTGGAAGCGAGTTGATTATATTGGTTTTATAGATGTAAATTCAATAACTTAAATGTTCATATTAGCTTTTAAACTCTATCTCTAAGGAGATAGTAGAAGCTTTTCTATATTTGTCTTCATTTACTCAGTTATGGACTGAGATCAAAGAGAGACTTGGACAGGCTAATGGACTTTTGATTTATCATCTTAAGTGGGAGATTATTTCTATTAGTTAGGGTAATCTGTCTGCCGTCGAATATTACACAAAGCTAAAGATGTTATCAGATGAGTTGCAATGCTTGATGCCACTGCCAAATATAGATCAGGATTGTACTACTGCTAAGGAACTTACAAACATGATCTTAGGACAACTAATGGAGTTTCTGATGGGGCTTCATGATAGGTTTGACTCAATAAGAAAATCAGATTTTGATGTTTGAACCCTTACCTAGTGTTAACAAGGCTTATTCCATGGTTACAAGAGTAGAAAAATATATGGATGTACGGTTGTTGTTGAATGCAAAAACTAATTCAGCAACAACTATGTTTATTAGATCCAACAATTTTAACACGGGAGGAAATTTCAAAAGAAAATGTTAGAAGAAAATTGATTAAAAAAATGCACGTATTGTGTTGGTGTTGACCACTTGAAAGAAGATTGTTTTAAGATAATAGGCTATCCTAGGTGGTATAAAAAGCTTAAGGATCAATGGAATGGAAAATCAATCTAACAAGCTTATGCAAATATAGTTGCAACAGCTAACAAAAGCTTATCAAAAAAGGCTAATAGTACTACAAAAGCATCGTGTTCTGTATCAAATACTCAGACGTCTGTCATGGTATAAATGAAGTTGCACAATATCTCAACAACTTGAATCTTAACATTCTAAACATGGTTAATCTGATTGATTCAACAAGTAACTCTCAACATTTTGCATTAAATTCTTACATCAAATAATATGGACTCATAGATCCTGGATAGTGGAGCTTCCAATCACATATCAGGTAATATTAGTCTATTTGACTCAGTGTATGATTTGAAGAAGATTGTTAAAGTTATACTGCCCAATGGTTTTTCATTTTTAGTAACTAAGGCTAGACAAGTCTCAATTTCACCAAAACTCACTCTTCTTGATGTTTATTATATACCTGAGTTTCATTTCAATCTCATTTCAATACCTAAACCCACTTAAACTAAACACTTTAAGTGTATATTTCTTGGCTCTTCTTGTATCTTGTAGGAGCATCAGTCTGAAGTTGTTATTGTCGTTAGAAGGTTAGAAGGTAGTCTATACATACTGGAGAAAAATAGGAAAGCTATGAATCATACAAGTGGCCAGTTTTCTCTTAAATTATCTTCCACAGCTATGGCTATAAGTACTTCTTCTGATAAAACAAAAGAAGCTAGTCTTGAATTCAATATCTTAAAACTTTGACATAACCGTCTTGGTCATGCATCAGATGTTGTCATTAAAAGAATTTCTTATATATCTGATGTTTTCAATGCATCTTCAATAAAATCTTATACAGCTTGTCATTTGTCTAAACAATAAAATATTCCTTTCATTAAAAGCACTGTTATTGCATCAAAGATCTTTGATCTTGTACAAGCAGATTTATGGGGTCCATACAAACATTCATCTATATCAGGATTACCTTATTTCGTAACTTTAGTTGATGATGCTAGTCATATCACTTAGATTTATTTTATAAACACAAATTAGAAACCACAAAAATCTTATCCAATTTCATCAAATCTATTCAAACACAATATAACCTACATGTCAAAACCTTTAGAACAGACAATGGCAGTGAGTTTATTTCTTCATCCTACTAAGACCTATTTCTTTAAAATGGTATTTTTCATTAAAAATTAAGCACCATATACTCCCCAACAAAATGAAGAGTAGAGAGAAAACATAAACATTTATCGAGTGTTGCTAGAAGCATTCTAATTTAAGCAAATCTACCCTTAAAATTCTAGGGAGATGTTTTGCAAACTACCGTTTATATTGTGAATAGATTGTCTTCTCCAATATTAAACTTCAAAACACCTTTTGAGATTTTGCATAACAAGGCACTAGATTATGAGTTCATGAAATGTTTTGGCTGCTTATGTTATGTAACCAACATATATCCTCAAAAATCAAAGTTTGATGGGATAGCTTTTGAGTGTATATTCATTAGGTACTTACAAGGGTAAAAAGCCTACAAAACCTATAACATTAGAAATCATAAAATACACAATAGCAGAGATGTAGTGTTTTATGAAAACATTTTTCCATATGTTAATCAGACAACTTTTCTTGTTCCTTGCCAATAGTCGATCCTTTTGATGACCATTTTGAGAATCCAAGTGATTTAGAAGACATCATCAATACCCCTTTTCATGTTTTAGATAAATCTAAGCATGTTGTCATCAATGACATGCCAAACTCTGAAAATGAATCTTCTATTCATTCTAACGCTCTTTCTAGCTCAAAGATATCAAATTTTGATCCTATTTTTCATAATAATGATCCAAAGATTGTCACATCTATTTCTTTTGATGATCCTGAAAACATTCTAAACTTGCTTGAAATAATATGTTGATGCTTAGTGCTTGATAAATGATTAGTTGAAATTCACCATAGAAACCTTAGACGGTAATTAAACAAAATAAAGAAACCAAGTGGAATAATTGGGAAGCTGAAAAGTGGAAACTCAACTATCAAAACTCTGTTTCCAAATCTAGGTGTCCTAGTCAGCGGTCTGGCAAGGGAGCCAGAGCAAGGACCAAGACGCCAATTCACTCTGGTACCATTTTTCGCGACGTGGCAAAGTGACCTGGGTACGGAACAATATCCAAGTAAGTTTCAACACCACTTTTGGAGGCCTCGCAAGTGGCAGGCAGCCTGGTCACATAGACTAGAGCGTGGGCCAGAGCGCCGAGAAGGCTCTTATACCATTTTTCGTGGCATGGCTGGCTGTATGGTCACTTAGACCAGGGCACCAACTAAGGCCCCTAGAGGGTCTCGGTACCAAATTGACGAGGGCGCCAACTAGGAAATCAGAAAGGCTATGGTACCCATTTTGGTGACCTGGTCAGGAAACTTACGGCCTGGACAAGGTGACTAAGGCGCGTGCCAAGGTGCAAGTGGCTTACTTCACCTTCCAATTTTTGTTTTGTAATTCCCTTCGGATGTTGTCAGTTATGTGATGATGTTTAAGACATTAGGTTGCATTTGTGTGCTCACTTTAATTAATGAAAGAAGCATATTTGCATGTGTTTGTTTGAGTATGATGGTTTTAACTAGGCATCGATAGTCTAACTTTTTTATTTCTCCTATTTCCTTGTTTGTTTTCTTTTCAATATGAATATGTGTTTAGTTGGTTCGAGCAAGCATTAGAAGTATGGGTTGAAATCCCTACTTGGTTCATGCATTTCATGGCATTAATTTCACTTTCACTTATTTTGTACACAACTCTTATATGTATTTGAATCAATTTTTCTTTTTTTTTAACTTATCCAAATAGCCTAGTGATGAGTTAAACACTAAGCTTGATATCGTGATGTGATCTGAGTTTGGTGTTGCTAAACGATTATGTTTGCAAACCTTACTAAATGTTATCATGTTAAGCTTTATTTCAAAAAGCATTTCTATTGACCCTTGATTTGTAAATGCTTCTATGAATTGATGCTTGTATCATGAATGAGTATGGAATATATGTATGATTTGATGTGGCATTCCGGTCTCAACCTTTGGATCCTCTAGGGGTGGGGGTTGGATGCTATAGTAGGCAGGTGATTTGAATTGGTAAAAATTTCAAATTACAACTTAGTGAGTAAGTAATAGAACTCTAGAAATAATCATTTTTCAGTGACCATTTAGTAACTTTTGAACTTTCAAATATTTAAAACTTTTAGAACGAAAATTTTTTTAGACCTCTTTAATCTATTCATGAGTTGCTAATTTTCTTATAGTGTTTGGGTGGTGTTTAGTTCGTTGTCTCTATATCTTCATCTTCTCAATTGTTATGATTTTCAGATCTTTGATGACTTGAATCTCATCTTCTTGGACGATTCCTTGAGAAGTATTCATAGAGAATTGCTACCTGTGTGATGACTTCCATCATATAAAATTAAGAAATGAGTGTAGTTTGCTACCTCTAAGAGATGAAGGTCTATGGCAACCTTCATCCCTTAAAGTTTATTTTCTTCTACATCTTTTAGATCTCTTTGATTTGGTTTTGATTCCAATTTAATGGTGTGAGTGATCCTCTAATTGCACGGAAGATTCGAGTTTCTAAGTCTAATTTTTTCTTAAATGACTTGCTTCTTCAAGATGCACCATTTCTCTAGTCATTTAAAATTTCATTTCACCTCATATGACCATATTAGAACTCAATCTAAGGCAATTGACTGATCATGATTAAACAGAAATTGTATCATCATGATTTTACCTGTTGAGTGCATCATGTATAAAAAATGATCTAACAAAAGTAATCAATAGGGAGTTTTGGGAAACAGTTCGGTTAATGTAATTGTTAAAAATTATTTATATTGATAAACTGGATTTTATAGTGCACATTTTTTATAGAAAAATAAAAATTCACATGAACATAGTTTATAATGTAGATTTAATTATGAGATATGGTTTAATCCATTCAAATGAAACTTTTATTTTGAAAATTATTTTATCATTTATTCGTGATTGTTTATATTGTTATCAAACAGAAAATTTACTCCTCATATAATATAATCGCTTCAAGTTCAAATTAGTTAAAAGTAAGTGGGGCTCATTAAAATGTAACATAAGAAATTAAAATCAAAATTCTAACAGTACAGAAGGAATAAGAGGTAGTTTCTACTAAAATGAATGAAAAAAAAATTAATTAAAAAAAAAATCTTTCATACGGACTTATAGACAGTAATGCCTTTCAAATATTAGTCTACCAAGCGCAACCCTGAACATCGAAGTTATATGAGATACCTTTACAGTGAACTAAAGTTTGAGGCAATGACATAAACATGACAAATTCTCCTATAGCAAAAATCTGAAAATGAAATCTTGTAGCAATCAAATAATAATGGAATGTACTTAGACACATTTTCTAATATTTTGGTATTTGCATGTAAAATAAAATGGGTGCTAAAAATGGTATTATGTGACATAAGTATAAAAAATAAAGTTATAAATAAAATAGTTATTATTTAAATTTTTGGTTCTAATTCAAAAATTTTTATTTTTAAACAAAAATTATATATATACTTTTAAAAATTTTCCGCTTAATAGATCTGAATTACTATGTTATATCTTACTATAAAAAAAATATTTATTTATTTATACATAATAATTTTCTAATATTATAAATTAGGAAGAAAATAAATTTGTCACATAATAAATTTAAAAATATCAATTTTAAATAAATATTCTAAATTTAGTGTCATACCACCTATACATTTTTTAAATATACATATATTGATAATTATTGAAAAATATCTTTAATTTTTATAATTTTTTTACATGGTTGCTATTTCCCACACTCAAATTACTAAATCCAACATCAATATTACTAAAATATTCATGATATATTTAAATAATTACTTTAAATATCCTTTCAATTTATTTTTTTATTTTAATATAATAAAATTATAAATTATTTAAATAATATTAAAATTACTTAATTACCCTTAATTTAATAATTAATATAAATTATTCTTTTTTATAAAACTGTTTAGTTAACTTAAAACTCCTCAATTGATTCATATTGATCTTCCGAACTACTGTAAATACATTACAAATTAAAACTCCTCAATTGATTCATATTTGATTTTTACTAAAATACTGTAAATACATTACGAATCAAAAGCAGTTTATGTAATTAAAAAATACAGAATTAATATATAGTTAGTTTACTAATTGTTTTATGTTGTTTTAGTACAGATGTGGGGGTAAATGATCACGAGTCTCATCTTCTTCCTCATTAATATGATTTCAATGAAAACTAAGATCTTGTTAAGTTTATGGAGAATATTAAAGATGATGACTTATATGATGTTCTACTATGGGACCATATATTTATGTCTAGTAAAATTATGATATTTTATTTTATTAGGGTTTAAGATTTAGAATGTCATCCTGAACAAATATCAATCCCATCAAACTATAAAACTTCATAGATAAAATGATATTTTCAAGGATACAAATGGTATAAAAAAGTTATAAAATAAAATAATTTATTTTGTAGAATTAAATTTAATTATATATTAAAAAAACACTATAAGGTTATATTTGAAAAAAATGTTATTTTTAGTAATTAGGGTGTGGGAAATAACAACCCTTTTTAACTGTTTTAATATTAAAGTTAAAAGTACTAGTGTTATTTGGACCCAAAAATACAAATTTTTTTTATAAATAATCTAATTTGGAAATATTAATGCGGAGTTGGAATTTGATTTTCGTATCTACCACATCATCCTAGTTCATAAATCTTACTTTAGTTACAAATTTTACCACGTGACACTTTTTTTCCCATTTCACTTCTATTTTGTTCATCCATCTAAATAACCTTTAATATAGATAAGCTACACTCATAGATTTCAGAATATCATTAAAAAAATTCCTCACTATGGTTACTCTTCCAACCATTACAAAAAAAAAAACAGAGCTAAAAATATAAACACCCATCTCATGACAAAAAATTGTCAATCTAATCTAATCCAACCTTTAATTATTAATAGATTTTCAATACTACAATATTAGGTGATTATTTGATTTATCATTAAAGTCAATCAATAAATACCCAATCAAACAAAAAAACTCTCTATTTCCAAATCACCCACACTCACTCTCTCTAACCAACCATGGCAGATAAAAGCAGCAACAACAGCACAACAACAGAACAAGAAGAAGAGTCTTCAATTTCACAATCTAAGAAGACCAACAGAGAATCTCAACAACAACCGGAATCCAAAAGAAGAAGAAAAATCAACCCAACTGGTCTCTCACTTCTCTCAAATTGCAACAACTCATCTTTCACTTTCGACACTAAACTCATCACAACAGATCACATCACACCAAAATTTGGATCATTCAATCAAGTGAAGAAGATAAAGAGCAAGAACAATTGTCTGGTTTCGGACAATTGTGAGGAAGGTTGTAATGAACAGAGAGGGGAAGATAAGGGTTAGATTTTTTTTATTTTATTTTTTTTATTTATGGATGAATTATTGGTGTTGGGTTCGGAAAATTAAATGTACTATTTTTTTTTTTTTTTTAATAATAAAATAAGATGAGTTGTAGGTTTGTTTTGCATATGTGAGTGATTGAAGTTCCACATGCTTTTTCTAGAGTTATGATGATGACCCACTTGCGATGTTTAATCATAAGAGTGGAGGTGGGTCCTAGTCGTGTTCACTTGCACGTGTGGCTATCTTTTCTTGTGATTCTTTTGTTAGGCTTTGGATTGTCTTGGATGGCTCTTTCCTTAATAGATCTTATTTTTAGCATGTTGTTTTCGGAATAGGTAAATGAAAATACAAATTATAGTCTGGGTAGGTTGGTTTAAATATACAACAAAATAATTAAAAATTATATTAAAGTATTTATGTTAAAATATATAAATATATATAATACATAGAAGCACGTTTTAACCCGATGAATTAATAAATAAAATAATTTTAAATTTACAAAAAAGCACGTTTTAACAAAATAATTTTATATTAAAAAAATATAAATATATATAATACAAAAAAGTACATTTTAACCCGATGATTTTAATAAATTTTTAATAAAATAATTATAAATTTTAAATTTTTTAAATTTAAATTTAGTTTAATTTATATATTGATAAATTAAGTTGATTTTTGATGATTTAAGTTTCGGCTATTTACGAATTGTCTCCCTTCATTTTTAATATTTTTATTTTATTTATATAATTATTTTATTTACATCGGCAAAATCACCATTATGTTTGGATTGTTGTGAATATCTGGATTCCACCATAAATACCAGGTATCTAGATACCATATAACATTCTCCTGTAAATGACAAATGTCATGCACGGGTAGTAGTTCACGTGACTCATGTGTTATTCAAGAACGTATATAATAATTCATGTGACTATGTGTTATTCAAGAATGTATATAATAATTCATGTGACTATGTGTTATTCAAGAATGTATATAAGGGTTGTGCAGAGTGTTAATAAAATGAATCCTTGATACAATAGACTCCACACTTTCTTTCAATTTCTTTAAATCAATATGGTCTTTTATATTTGATATTAATCAAGAACAATCACTTGAAGACTACGTGAAGATTATCGGGTGTGTAGTTCATCTTATTGGATTATTTCATTTCATTATTATTATTTTCTTCTCCTTCTATCCACATTACATTTTATTTTTTATAACACGTTATCAGCATAAGTATGCTCTCTTGTTGTCACTTAAATAGATCTTCCAGATCAGAAAGTATTTGGTAATTGTGATTCTAGTTACGAGAAATTGTAAATTTGAAAATTAGAAAATTACGATTATTCACCTGAAGTCGAATAATTGAATTCTGAAAATGTGAAAATTTAAAGAAAGTGTTCTTATTTTGCAGAAAATGAATCGATACAAATTTGAGCAATTGTTGGTTTCTAGAACAAATTATATGAGATAGTTGAGTGATCGTGGGATAAGGTTGAAATTCAATAATTTGTATGAAACTCTGGATAAGAAAAATGAAACTACTGAGCAGTAGAAAAATAAAGCTTTAATTATAATCCAAACCCATCTGAGTGATGATTTGCAAAATCAGTATATGACCGTCACTGATCCTGCAGATCTGTGGCAAGCATTGATTTCTAAATACAATTGCCAAAATGAGATCATCCTGCCTGAAGCACGAGATGAATGGGCCAATTGAGATTCCAAGATTTCAAAAGCATGAGTGAATACAACTCAGCCATGTATTTGATTGTGAACAAGCTGAAAATGTGTGGGGAAACAAAAACTCACCATGAAATATTAGAGAAAACATTTACCACATTCCATCCTTCCCAAACAAATTTACAACAGTAGTATCGGGAAATGAAATTCCAAAAATATGATGATTTGATTAGACATTTAGATATTGCTGAAAAACATAACCAGTTGTTGTTGAAAAATAGTGAAAGACGTCCTGTTGACACTCAAGCATTCCTAGAAGTGAATGCACATTATAATGAAAATCCAGGTCATGGTCGTGGTCGTAGCCGTTGTCGTAATTCTGAGCGTTGGAATGATTATGGACAGAGACATGGGAATGGTCGCGGTAATGGCCGGGGTGGTCGAGAATCTGGAAATGATCAGGGACATGATCGTAATAGGGATTATGGACATCCATATAATAATCCAAATGCTCCCTAGAAGTGGAATGTTTACAATGCTAGTTCCAGTAAAGGGAAATAAGTTCAGGAACCGCCAAAGTTCAATCGTGGTCCTTGTTATAGATGTGGTTCCCCCACTTGTTATTCAAGGACCTGTCGCGCCCGTAAATATGGCTGATGTTTTTGGCGATGGTAATACTGGTCCTGTTGATATATCAAATCTGGAAACTGCTAATTTCTTTGAAGATCCTGATGGGAAGATAGATCACCTGATTGGTGATGGAACTGTTAACTATAAATGAAATGTATTTTCTTCATTTGGAATGTAATTTTGTTTTTAATTGTAAATAGTTATGAATATTGCATTTCCATTTAATTAATGTTATGTTTCATTTTATTAAAGGTTATGGGTTCGAATCAAGAATTAATTATATCTGGAGATATATGTTTAACTGATAACGCTACAACTCATACGATTTTGAGAGATACAAAATATTTTCTGGAATTGATTCCAAATCAAGTTAAAGTGAATACCATATCAGGTCCAGTAAATCTGATCGAAGGCTCCAGAAGAGCTTTAATTGTGTTACCAAATAACACTGAATTGGAAATTGAAAATACATTATACTCTCACAAATCCAAAAGAAATTTGCTCAGTTTCAAAGATATAAGAATGAATGGATATCATATTGAAACAATTGATGAAAAGGGTGTCGAATATTTGTATTATTTCGAATAAATCAGGCTAAAAGCTTGTGATTGAAAAACTGCATATTTCATCATCTAGATTATATTATACAACCATCAGGCATATTGAAACACATGCTATTGAGAACCAAAAGTTCCCTGATCCTAAAATATTCCAACTATGGCACGATTGATTTGGGCATCCGGGATCTACAATGATGCGTAGAATAATAGCGAATTCAAAAGGGCATCCACTGAGAAATTATAAAATCTTACTGAATGATAGGGACCTGTGTATCCCATGTTCCCAAGGGAAATTGATAACAAAACCACCATTTACGAAAGTAGGTTTTGAATCTCCATCATTTTTACAGAGAATTCAAGGCGATATATGTGGACCTCTTCATCCACCTAGTGGACCATTTCGCTACTTTATGATTTTGATATACGCATCCGCAATATAGTCCCATGTATGCTTGTTATCTACTCGTAATGTTGCTTTTGCTAAGCTGCTAGCACAAATTACTCGATTACGAGCTCATTTTTCAAATTACCCTATTAAGAGTATAAGACTTGATAATGCTGGGGAATTTACATCGAAAGTATTTGATGGATATTGTCAAGTATCTGGGATTGATATTGAACATCCAAATCCGCATGTTCATACCCAAAAATGGATTAGCTGAATCATTAATTAAGTGCCTTCAGATAATTGCGCAAATTATATTAATGCGCTCGAAATTACCAGTAACTGTTTGGGGATATGCTATATTGCATGCTGCTGCTGCACCAATTCGTATTCACCCAACAACTTATAACCAATATTCCACATTACAGTTAGTATTTGGGCATCCTCCTAATGTCTCGCATTTGAGAACACTTGTTTGTGCTGTATATATACCCATTACTTTGATTCAGAGAACAAAAATGAGACCCCAAAGACGTTTAGGATTATATGTGGGCCTTGATTCTCCATCAATTATTAGATATTTGGAACCATTGACAAGAGATTTATTTACAGCTAGATTCGCAGACTGTCAATTTGATGATGAAGGTAATTTTTTGGTCACTTGGAAAAGAAAAGATTTCTCCAGAAGAGAAACTTGAATTAGCATGGAAAATTCCCACATTATCGCATATGGATCCACGTACTCCACAATGTGAACTAGAAGTTCAAAGGATCCTAAATTTACAAATGATAGCTAATCGAATGCCTGATGCATTTAATGATACTTCGAAAATAATCAAGTCTTATATAGAAGATGCTTTTGTACCAGCAAGGGTAAATGTTCCAGAAGGACAATCTCAAAAGACAATAGCAAATTAAACTCTTATCCCTCGCCAGAAGCGTGGTAGATCACCTAGTTCAAAAGATACAGTTCCAAGAAAAAGAAAAAAAAATGATCTGGATCCTAAAACCACATCTAATGAAATCTTAGAAATTGTTGAGATCTTTGAAAATAATCTCCCTGAAGGAGAGAATGATAAAGAGATATCAAAATCAAAAAATGAAGAAATTTCTGTAAATTTCAATCCGGAATTATGGAATAGAAATGAAATGAAAATTGATAATCTATTTTCCTACACTGTGGCGATAGATATTTTATATGATGATTATGAGCCACGTAGTATGGAAGAATGCAAAAGTAGACATGATTGAAAAAAATGGGAAGAAGCAATCCAGGCAGAGTTGAACTCTCTGAATAAACGAAAAGTTTTTGGACCCATAATGAAAACACCAGAAGATGTTCAACCAGTAGGTTACAGATAGGTATTCGTTTGGAAACGAAATGAAAGAAATGAAATTGTGAGATACAAAGCACGTTTGGTTGCTCAAGGTTTCTCCCAAAGACCTGGAATTGATTATAATGAAACTTATTCCCCAAAAATAAATATTATTACGTTCCGATTTCTGATAAGTCTTACCATTTCTGAGAAATTAGAAATGTATCTTATGGATGTAGTTATTGCATATCTGTATAGATCACTTGATTCTGATATTTACATGAAACTCCCAGAAGGACTGAAATTACCTGAATCATATATATAGGGATCTCGAAACTTGTATTCTATAAAGTTACAAAAGTCCCTGTATCGATTAAAACAATCTGGGAGAATGTGGTATAAACGTCTTAGTGAGTATTTAATAAAAGAAGGATACCAGAATATTACTATATGCCCATGTATCTTCATTAAGAGATCAGGGTCTTGTTTTGCCATTATAACAGTTTATGTGGATGGTATAAATATTATCGTGACTCCTGAAGAGATCAAACAAACTGCTGAATATTTGAAAAATGAGTTTGAGATAAAAGATTTGGGAAAAATAAAATATTGTCTCGGTCTGGAAATTGAACATAAATCAAATGGCATACATTGAAAAGCTTTCGAAAAGATTTAATATGGATAATGCCCATCCATTAAGTACACCTATGGTTTGTAAGAACACTTGATCCCAAAAAGGATCCATTCCGACCGAAGGATATGACGAACGATTACTTGGTCTTGAAGTAGCATATCTGAATACAATAGGTGCACTGTTATATTTGGCTCAATGTACGAGACCAGATATCTCGTTTGTTGTAAATTTATTAGCAAGACATAGTTCTGCACCAACCCGTCGTCATTGGAATGGAATCAAACATATTTTGCGTTACCTGAAGGGTACAAAAGATTTGGGATTATTTCATACGAATTCTGATAAATTTCTTGATTTGACTAGTTATGCCGATACTGGATACCTTTCAGATCCGCATAAAGGACGTTCTTAAATTAGCTATATTTTCACATATAATGGTACTGTGATCTCCTGGAGATCTACGAACAAACTTTAGTAGCCACGTCCTCGAATCATGGTGAAATTTTGGTTGAGATCAATGATCCAACATATCCAAAATTCATGTGGTATCTCCCAAACTACGAATGGGCCAATTGTAATTTTTGAAGATAATGCCGCATGCATCGCCCAAGTTCGAGGAGGTTACATCAAAGAAGATCGAACCAAACATATTTTCCCAAAATTCTTCTACACCCATGAACTTCAGAATACTGGTCAAATCGACGTGAAGCAGATCAGATCTTCCAGTAATCTAGTCGATCTATTAACAAAATCATTGTCAACGTCCACATTCGAGAAGCTGGTTTACGAGATCGGAATGCGGAAACTTTCTAGATTAGAAAATTAGATGTATGGGTGTCATCATCAGGGGGAGAACTTTTGTAATGTTGGATTTACCTACTGTACTCTTTTTCCTTTGTCTAGGTTTTATCCCACTGGGTTTTTCTAGCAAGGTTTTAAAGAAGCAATTAAATATCTGAAATGGTGAAATTCAAGGGAGAGTGTTGCGAACATCTAGATTCCACCATAAATACCAGGTGTCCAGATACAATACAACATTCTCATGTAGATGACAAATGTCTTTCATATGTAATATAATATGACAAATGTCATGCACAGGTAGTAGTTCATATGACTTCTTGACTAGATATGTATTTATATTTTAGAAAATATTATTTATTTAAATTAAATAAATGTAGGCTCAATTTTTTTAATTTAGAACATAATTAGTAGTAATTTATAATATAGAAAACAAGTTCTAAAAAATTCTCAAATTTATTTTTTTAAATTTAAAATATTATACATATTTATTTAGAAATTTTCACTTTTAACCATTTTAATATTTAAATTAAATTAATCAGTCATACAAACTTTATCTTTTAAAAACAAAATTTTCAAAATTTAAATTTCACAGAGTGAATTTTCATGACCTTTTATTCTAATCCATAAAAACTTTGAAAATTTTATTTTTTAAAATATAAAATTTGTTTGAATCATAAATATAAACTGAAATTTAATTTGGTTTATTTTTCGAAACATTTTTGAATATTTTTAAGAATTTTAAAATATCATCCATATGTAAAAAAAATAAAAAATAAATAAAAAGAACATCCATTTATATGTTTCACACGTTCCGATTAGATGATAATATATAAATTCGGTTAAATTGATTCTGCAGAGTATTATTTCAATTTTAAAAAAGATATAAATAATTTTAAAAAAATAAGAACTCTAAATAATTTATACAAAATAAAAAAATATATACTTTATATATAAAAAACCAGAAAAAAGTACGAAATCAAAATTTTTTTTAATAGTTTGCAAAAGATATTAGAAGAAAAAACAATTAAGCATTGAAAAATGAAAAACAAATAGTGAGAATAGACCATAATAATAAAAAAATAAAATAAAATAAGTAAAATAAGAAGAAAACGTGTCAAAAAAATTAGGTAAAAAGGAATAACCATAAAAGAAAAGAAAGAAATTAAATTAGAAAAAAAGGAAAAAAAAAACAGAATAGAAGAAAAAGAAGTGAAAGTTAAAAAGAAAATTAGAAAGGAAAAAAAAGAAAAAAAAAAACTTTCCCTGTCTACCTTATGTTAGAATATATGATTGAATTACATTTTATAATTATTAATGGAAAAATTATATAGAATAGACCAAATAAAGTTTAAAAAATTCAAAGCTAAACAAAATAACTACATTGGTATGTTTGAGTCATTGAAACTTTGATAGACCTTCACAATTTCATAGATTCTCTTCGGAGACTACCTTTACACATTCACATATCCGTGTAAAAAGTCTTAAAAAAAAAAGATAAAATGGTCAATTTGATTCACTATTTAAAAGTGAAAGTTTGAAAATTTATTTTTGTAAAGTTTTTTTAACTTCAACTATATAATATAAATAAAAGTTGTAAAATAACAAAAGTGAAAATTTCCCATTATTAATCCATTAACTTCTCTTTCCAATCAATTTTTGTCCAGAAAAAGTAAGCATAAATAAGTAGGTTCTCAATCATTACTCAACCATTTATACACCCCAATTTCATAGGTTGAAGAAGGAGAGTATTGGACTTAAAAAAGAAGTAACAACAAGGCTACAGAGCCTATTATTATGTATTTTCTTTTTGTCATATATTGCCTACCTTATATGACAATGCATAATTAGACAAAAATTTCATAATTATTAAAACATTAAATTTTCTATCTAATTCATTCTTACCACTTAAGATAGGCTTAAGATAGGCAGGAAAAGTATATAGCAAATGAGAAGGCTCCTAATCATTACTCAATAAGTAAACCAAGTAGTATAAGATGGCCAAGTAGTATAAGATGGTTTAAGTTGTATTAATTGACACGTGATTAAAATTATAAGAAGCAGACCTTGTATGTATTTTTTAATCAATCTAAATATCTTTAAGTAAACGATAGGTATTAAGATTACTGTAATAAAATTATTTTTGTGTTGATTTCTACTATTAAGACATCTTAATTCACTAGCGAAAAGTTATACTACATTTTGTAAGCAATTCGAATGAGGTGAAGTAAAGTCCAAAGTGAAATTATCACGGGAAAGCAAACCTAACCCTCTCAAGATCTTGTTTGGATTTATTTGTTAATTTTTTAAATAAAAAAAAAAAACACATTAAATCAAGAAGAATAATGAAATTAAGAAGAGATTATGAAATCTAGAAAATATCACAGAAACACCCATACAAATAAGTTAATTCATGACATAAAGAAAGTTAAAAGTGAAAATCTAGAAATATCAATATAAATCAAAACCAATTTAAAAATAAAAATAGTTATGGTTGCCCAGTTGGGTAGAGGTTTAATATTCGTATTTAGTAGATTGCAGTAAAAATGTTTAACAAAATATGAAAATGATGGAAACATGGACAATTAACAAAATATGAAAATGATGGAAACATGGACAATGCTCCGCTCCACATGTTGAAAAAAAGGGATTTGAGTGGAAAATTGTATCCCTGCCACATTGTAATAGAATGCAGACGTGGGACCCATCCCACTTTGTTAGAACAGTCCAGTTAAATTTTTTTTTTTTTTTTTAATTGTGAAATCAATATTAATTAAATTAAATTATAAGTTAAAGTATATATGTTACCTATTTAAAAATAAAATAAATTAATAATTTTATATTTTTTAAATTAAAATTAATAAAATAATAAGTGGAGCCCACAATTGGGATTCAAAACTGCCCCTTAGCATTTGACAAAAAATTGTTAATAGGGGCAGTTATACCATGTCAAATTGGGACTTAAAAGTGTCCCAAAGGTCCATATTCTTACTATATGCATTTTATGTGAGGGAAATTAAAGTGGTAACTAAGATGCGATATTTTAGAAATTCCTATGAAATTTGATGCTTAATGTTAATTTTTTTTTCCAAGAACATGCGACTCTAGATTTTTATGATAATTCATGGAGTTTACTTGGATGCAAAATTAAACCCTACACACAAATATAGGAATTCAAGTATGAATATTTTTTTTTTATCTTTCTTTTGTCTATATTAATATATGATTAGCTCCACGATTCAATTTGTGGTATTTATTATTAGGATCACACAAATGCTAATTGTCGGTCAATGATATAGCCAAAACCATATAACCTAGTTTATCATTTTATCTAACTATGGAGGACATGTTTGATAATAGGTTCTAATTATTTATATTTCATGTTATCATTTAATCATGACCTTTCAGTGATTTTTTGCTTTATTGATATTTGGAAAGGTGATATTATCATGGGGAGTGACAATCTCATATGCTATATCACATAGTGCAAATATTTATTTAAAATAGGCATAAGGGTCTCAGGAGCCCTCAAACTTGACTATACTTTTCAACTTCGCCCTCAAACTTTACGGAGGGTCAATTTAACCCCTTAATTTTCAAATTTCGTGTCAATTAAGTCCTTTTTGCTGATGTGGAGGGCTTAATTGACATTTTGAAGTCAACCTTTTTTTCTGCCAGATCAGCCTCCACATCAGTAAAAGGGCTTAATTGACCCACCATTTGAAAGTTGAGGGGCTAAATTGACCCTCCGTAAAGTTTGAGGGCGAAGTTGAAAAGTATAGCCAAGTTTGAGGGCTCCTGAGACCTTTATGCCTTTAAAATATGGCTCAAAGTTAGAGAGATATTTCAATCAACAGCTAATGGTAATTTTGTTTTTCTTCAAAATTAAGACAATAAGAGATAGAATTGCTTATAACAAAAAATATTATTACTAATAAAGATCTTGCCATAAGTATTCTAAATGAAATTGACGCACGATAGTGATTATCTCATCTCTAATTTGGTATAGTTTCTCATGAGAAAACTTAATATCAACTCATGTTTGATGAATAGTAGATCCAAATTGGACTTATTATCATTATTGGTATGATTGAGTTCAATGGTCCATATTGCTATAAAAGTACCGTCTTTAAAGTGCAAAATTTTTTTAAGTAAGAGGAGGCAGGCAATATGGCAAGAAGTAGTTCTAACAAATTTATCCAAAGCCTATCTAGTCCATTAGGCAGTGTTATCACATATTTAATTCAAATATTTCACCTCAATCTCATCTTAATAATTCAAATATTCAAAGATTTAAACTACTAAACTAAAATTTCATGCACCACTCTAGAAACATGGTTCATAATTTTTCCATAATAGATCATGATCGCTTCATGGAGATGAAACAACCGAAAACATCATGCATTAGGCTCAAAGTTATGATTCATAAAATCAAGCACTTTACTCATATCATTCTGCAAATATTTCATTCCCAAAAACTGTAGCAAACAATACATGGTATGTCGGGTGCTATTAATCATGTTACCTCACAAATAGGTAATTTTTCTATGGATTGTTCATACTAAGATGCTTAACCGCTTAAAAATCTCACTTTAAACATTTTTATCGTCCAGACGAACGCCTGATATGTCAAGACAACAACTTTTTTGATTGCTCAAACTAACGCCTAGTACGCTTAGGTGTATTTATATTGTGTAGATAATGTTTTTAAATATATATTTTTCAAAAAAAATAATATATATATATATATATAATGTTATTAGTATAAAATTTTATTTGTTTCATTTTTAAGATATTATTTTTCATATAATTATTACTACTATTTATTCTTTCTAAATCTTTTCTGTAATATTTATATTTTTATTTTTATAACATTTTCAACCTATTTGATATAGATAGATTGATTATTTTAACAACCTAATACAAAACGTCTAATTCCGTCTAAGCGTCCGCTTAACTACCTTGGCACTAGACATTGGGTCACCGACTAGCACCGTCTAACATCTTTTAGAACCCTGCATATAACCCATCAATCTATTTTAACAAATATAAAATGAAAACATCAATATTTTCAATTAAATAAAATTGTGTACATGGTTCCATTGTACTACTTAACGCATTTGCTACAACTTTGTTAAAACTTTTTATTATATATTTAAAGTAGGTAAACTATTTTTAAATAAAAATAATTGGTTCATAACTAATACTCCCTCCGTCCCTAATTAATTGTTACATTTACTAAAAATGGGTGTCCGTAATTAATTTTTACACTTCCATTTTTAGTAAATTTTTATAATGGAAAACACAATATTACCCTTAGACTTTTTCAACCACTCAACTCCGCTAACCAATATAATATACCATTTATTCCATTTTTATAACTTTTTAATTTCTCTCTATTTTTTAATTGAATAGGACAAATACAAACAAATAAATCTTAATCAGCTTCTACACGAATCGAACACACAAAAATCCTAATATAGAAAACCCCTAATTTCTTCTTCTTTGTCTCTCTCATTGCTCCATAATGAAAATGATGAAGATTTATAATCTCTGTACTTATTTGTCGCTGAAAAAAAAGACTCGATTGAGTTTTCAATATAAGAATCTCAAAACATGGAAAATGATTGCATAGTCAAAGACAATAATGGGTGTTATACTATGGATCCAAGTTTGGAGATCGATGGGCAAAATTTGATGGATCTTGTTGCCCCAGATAACTACTATGAAGATGATTGTAATCATATTGCTGATAAAGATTTCTTGAATCCAATTCTTCTCCAAATATTGTGCCCTCATTACGGAGAATATCTGAGAAAGTAAAAAGAAATGCAAGAGAAGAAAAACAAGAAATTAATTTCAAAGGGTTTTCTGATTTTATCCAAAATTGGTAAGTATAGCTTAGTTTATTCATTTATAGTTTACTTTTGGTAAATTTTGATATTTGTAGGATTATTGCTGAGTACGATTTTTTCTATCCTAGTTTGGAATTTTGTATTGATTATGTGCTTTTGGTTAAGTTTTACTATTCTATTGATTGTATTCACATTTTAGATGATGATTAGACATAGATTGTTATCATACTCTGTATATTCACATTTGGGAGACAAAAAACCCTTATATATATATATATATATATATATATAAAATGTGTGTGCAATATCTTACATAAACAAAAGTACAGATATTTCTACTTCAAACTTAACAAAAACTCAGTCTTAGTTTACTCTGTATACTTTGCATTTTCTTAGTCAGAAATCAAACAACCACATTATCATCGTCACAATTCCCTTCTTCAATTTCTTGTGATATGTTTGCTTTAAATATTATGTTCAAATATTCAAAGTCTAACTCATCAGTACAAACTTTAACACTAGTTGGCATAACACCTTCCCTAAGCATCCCTATCTTCCCCACATGTGGTAGTTTGTAGTTATTGTTGTCTCTGACTTTGATGATCTCCAATATAAAATATTGTAATGTCAGCCATACATTATTCAATAGCTTATGAACATGTTTTATTAGATCTTTGATATTGTTGGCCTTTCTTTCATGTTATAGTGATTCAATAGCTTTAAAAAATCCTAAATCTAAAACATTCAGATCTAGACTATTTGGTGGTTGGCAAGTCATATATATATCCCAATCACCCTCAAGAGAAACCTTCATGAATTCTTTGTCATTAATGCTTATATGTGGTCTAGCATTATTCTGTTGAATGTAAATGGTCTTTGATGCACCTTCAGACCACTTTGACTTAATAGCTGGAATTACTTTAGCTATCAATGCTTCCCTCATGACATCTATTGTCACAGATAATATTGCCTTAGTCATCATAGCTTTTGCTACTCTATTTTTTGAATTCTGTTTTGCAGGTTCAACATGTACAAAGGGAAATATTCCTATCTTTTCATTAAACATAACTTATCCATCTTCAGAAATATAGGTCGAGCAACTGCTAATAAAAACATAATTTTTGTGATTAATTTTTTAGATTTGCATGTTCTATGTGATTGTTTTTCAGTAGGATGCAAATAAAACTTATGATTAGTTTGTGTGATGTAAAACCATTTCTCATCAATGTGCACAACATTGTAGAACCTTTAAACTCCAAATTACCTAACTCATTTAGGATAGGATGTAACTTACTAATACAAAAACTAAACGCTTACCTATATTTTATTCATTGAGAAAAGGCTTGATTGCATTTGAGTGTGCTTTGATTTACCCTGCTTTTATCATTTTGTGCACTATACTCTTTCTTAAATCTAATTGTTTGTTTAAACAATGGATGGTTTTCCTCTTGTTAAGAGGAATGTTCTTGATTTTGTTCAAATCAATTTGAACCTTTTTTCTTCCAACTCTGCATTTCATATTATGCACTATAGCAGTTGCTTCCCCACTTCTTATTTGTCTTTTTGCAATTTTCCATATATAGTGAATTGTTTGTTTTACACATTTCATTTCAGATGCAACCATGGTAATGACTCCCTTCTTGGGTTTTCCATCCTTTGAATTCGTAAAAATGAGATCTATAATTCTTTGTCTTTCTGCGCATGTGAGATTGGTTGTCCTCCTACCCATAACTACAATTGTTCACCTCTTACATAATTAGTGTCATCTCCTCTTATTTGGTTTTGTGAGTTATTGCTATGTGTTAGACTTTTTATACTCCTAGTGTTTACTTTTTGGAGGGAAATTGTAAAAGATGGATTATATTGTGGTGGTAACCATTTTATTGGTAAAAAGTGAATTATTTTTTGGTGGGAACTTGTAGCAAAAAGTGGATAGTTTTTTGTTTTATGATTAAGTACACTTGTTGTCATTTGTGTGATTATCCTTTTATAAAAGGAAGTACTCCACCTGATGATATTTGACTAGAATTTATTCTCTACATTGTAATTCCACCTCAAATGGAACAGAGGTCGATTGTGTTTCTTAAGAATTGGTGGGCCCATTTTAGTCTTCAATCCGATTTAATTAAATTGTAATTTCACATGTTGTTTGATTTTTGTGGGTAGGTGGGCCTTTTCCACTTTGTATTCAATTGTAATTTATTTTTTTTAAGGGCGAATTTGGCAATTCATAATTTATCACACTACCTCATAATTTTCCAAACCCAACAATTAATTAAAGACGGAGAGAGCATAAGAAAAATACATTTCATAATGCACATAAATTTTTTCCTAAATGTAACTATGTTTAAAATTTAAATTTATGATAGAATCGTACCCCATTGCCAAAATTTGACTAGAATTTTTTAAGTATCCTAATCTAATTGCTTACATATCTTATCCACAACATGAATAAGAATTGAGTTCATCTCCATGTTTTCTCTTATATTAGAAAATATGGATTTTAAATTATAAGCTATTATAAAAAGAAATATACAAATAATTTATATTATAATAATATTTAGTTAGTTAATATTTTTTTTCAAGATAAATAACATTAACTAATATATTTGCAGCATATATGGACTGACTAAACATACGCTTTATGCTCCACACCATCTACATACCTTTGAAGTGCAGTCTTTCAATTATTGTGCATATGTAGGGATGACAATAGGTAAGGTTTAGACGGGTAATCTGATATCCATACTAGCACTGTCAGAACGGACAGTCTGGTCCGGTCCGGTCCGTACGGACTTTTTCAAAAAAACGGACCGGAGCGGACATGTCCTTTATCTAAAACGGATTTATTTCTCAAGTCCGGGTCCGCCCGCGGATCCGTACGGATGGACCCGGACATGTCCGTTAATTTTCAACTTTTTTTATTAATATATCTTGTTAAAGAGTTGTATATTTTTTATGGCCTTTGTTACTCATTATAAGTTATTTTACATCCATCTTATTCAAGTACGATTATTTATATATATATATATTCCATCACATATTGATTTAACTACCAAAGTAATAGAGAATCAAGCATAATAAAAAGTATTAAAACTAAAACACTAGCCAGAAGTATAGATGTCACATGAAATAAACGCCATAGTTATGGTCTAAAAAATTGTAACTTGTACAATCTCAAAAGACTATCACAAAATATAAAAACAACAGTTATTAAATATTTCGGAAAAAAAAAAATCTAAAGCGGACTGGAGTAGATTGACACCAGTTTTCTAAGTCCATATCTGTACACTAGTTATCAACAGTGGGTGTCTAAGAGAGGTGGGTATCGACACTGTGAAGTTTAGGGTTTATTAGTTGTGAATCTTGATGTTTTTTTTATTAAAGTAGAGCAAGTTAGAAAATTTTAAGTTTTAAAAAATTTATATTGAAAATAGCGGATATCCGCAGATTTATCCGTTCCGGTCCGCTAAAGTCCGTTATCCATACGGAGCGGATAAAAAAGCCCACGATCAAAATGGACACTAGTTTTCTAAGTCCATATCCGTACAAATTACGGGCGGACCCGGATAGTCCGCGGACTTTGAGTCCGTTTTGACAATACTAATCCATACCCTATCCATATTTTCTAATACCCTAATGGTTACAGGTAGGATATTATCCGCGGGTATGAGTATATCCATGTATCTATCAATTTAAAAAATATATTTAGTTTATATACCATTCTTACATATAAAATTAAAATTTTTAATAAATAAGATTAAGGCATAAGGGTCTTAGAAGCCCCTGAATTTGACTATATTTTTCAAGTTAGCCCTCTAACTTCATGAATAGTCAATTTAACCCCTTAACTTTCAATTTTTGTGTCAAATAAGCCCTTTTTACTGATGTGGGGGGCTTAATTGACATTTAAAAGTTAATACAGCAAAAGAGCTTAATTGACTCATCATTTGGAAGTTGAGAGGCTAAATTAACTCTCCGTAAAGTTTGAGTGCATACTGGAAAAATATGGGTCTCCTAAGACCCTTATGCCTAAAATTAAATATAACATATATAAAGTAACTCATTTATTTTTATCTTATTATTTTTTTTACTTTCAATTAATATTTTCATTTTAACCATTCAACTTTCATTTCTAGCGAATCTAATAAATATCATTTCAATGTAAACATCAAATTTAAAATTTCTTTTATCATTTAAAATTTTCTTTTTTGGTTAGCTACTTTGAAAAATATCGTTCATTTATAAATATATCGAGATATTTCACATAACATCGGAAATATTGAAAAAATCAAAATATTTTACGAATATATTGAATTTCGTACGAATACTCTCAAAGATATAAGATATTTAGAATAGGAATAAGGGTCTTAGGAGCCCCCGAACTTGAGTGTATTTTTCAAGTTAGCCCTCAAACTTTACGAAGGATCAATTTAGCCCCTCAACTTCCAAATGGTGGGTCAATAAAGCCCTTTTGCTGATGTGGATGTTGATCTGGCAGCAAAAAATATTAACTTCAAAATGTCAATTAAGCCCTCCACATCAGCAAAAAGAGCTTATTTGACACAAAATTTACAAGTTAAGGGGTTAAATTGACCCTTCGTAAAGTTGGAGGGCTGACTTGAAAAATATAACCAAGTTTAAGGGCTTGTAGGACCCTTATGCCTTTAGAATATATTAATAGTTTCTCAAAAATTTTGGATTATATCGAATATGATATCAATATCTAAAACGCCTTATTAAACGAATGAAAGTCATGTCCTACTTCTGTTTACTTTCTTAGTTTAATTATTTTTCTAATAATTTATTTATTTATTTTAATTCCATATTGTATGATAGGTTAAATTGAAGATGGAAGAATAGTGAAAATTCTTTAAAATAAAGGCATAAGGGTCTCAGGAGTCCCCGAACTTGGCTATACTTTTCAAGTTAGCCCTCAAACTTTACGGAGGGTCAATTTAGCCCCTCAACTTCCAAATGATGGGTCAATTAAGCCCTTTTGCTGATGTGGAGGCTGATCTGGCAGCAAAAAGTATTAACTTTAAAATATCAATTATGCCCTCCACATCAGCAAAAAGGGCTCATTTGACACAAAATTTGAAAGTTAAGGGGCTAAATTGACCATTCGTGAAGTTGGAGGGTTAACTTGAAAAATATAGTCAAGTTTAGAGGCTTCTAAGACCCTTATGCCTAAAATAAACCTTATAAAGTTTGATTTAAATTTATAGATTAGTTTTTTAAATGTTATAAAAAAAATTTAACAAACTTTATTTTTCAAAAGTAGGCCGGGATTTTTGTGATTGCAAATCATAAACATGTGACAAGAGATCTCACAAGTGTGATCGTGGATCACAAATTTGTGAATTGGTCTACTTTTGAAAAATAAAGGGTAAAATTGTCAACACAACTTATAGGGTGCAAACAAACTTTGTGAAAGTTTAGTTTTGTAAAATTTTGAAAGTTTAGGTTTCCTATTTGTATTTGTTTAGGTTTACCATATTTGTTAGGGCATAGTTAGCTTTTCTTCTAGCCCAAACTACTAGTTATAAGCTAAGAAGTCGAAAGAGATAATTAGAGAATACTCTCAACTTTTATTAATGAATGAACTATTTGTATTTTTTTTGGTTTACCTTATTTGTTAGGGCATAGTTTGCTTTTTTGTAGTTCTAGGGATTCAATTAAGTTCATTTATTAATAAAGTTGAGAGTATTCTCCAATTATCTCTTTCGACTTCTTAGCTTATAACTAGTAGCTTGGGCTAGAAGAAAAGCTAACTACCTTGACTCTAAATTATATTTTTGGCTTCTTGGCTAATTACCAAGTGCTTGGACTAGGACGAAGGCTAATAGCCTAAACTATAGAGAATTAGTGAACCCTAATTAGCGTGACCTAATTCAAATCTATCGAGGGCTATTCTAAGGTGAATTTAAGTTTCTGGCGCCTAAAGGTAGGTCAAATTCGAGATTACTTGTTGTCCAAATCAAAGGTCTTACTTTACATGTCGGTCAAGTTATAGAGTTTTGACTGGTTATCAAATCCCTGAAATTATGTTTATAAATAAAAGTCAAACTTTAAATGGTTAATATGTGAAAAAAAATATCATATAATATATATATACATATATGTAAAATAAATATTAACATAGTAATAATTAATAAAAGGCATAATGGTCACTAAAACCCGTAAACTTGACTAACATTTCCTATTTGACCCACCAATTATCTGATGTTTCAATTTAGCCCTTTAACTGTCTAATATCGGGTCACTTCGGCCCTTTTCATCTATATGGACAATGATGTGGACAAGATTGTTGTATATATTTGGCCCTAAATAACCTACCACATCATCTGTCACATTTGTAAAAATGGTCAAATTGACCCGATATTGGATAGTTGAGGGCTAAATTGAAATCTTGCATAGTTGAAGGGTCAAATTGAAAAGGTTAACCAAGTTTAGGGATTTCAATGATCATTATGCCTTAATAAAACTAGTGAAAATTATATGAAATGAACCCAACAACATTTAAAATTTCGAAACTAACAAAAAAAACCTTCATTGATATTGTCGTGCCATTCAAATTTTAATTTTGAAAACTAATCCTTCATATTTCCTTTTTAAATATAACTTTCACTCCTTTACAAATCAGTGTGAAAGATCTTCACAAAAAGTAAAATGGTCAATTTGAACTATTTTTTAAAAGTCAAAGTTTTAAGTTTGTTTTTGTGAAGTTTTTGAAGTTTTACTATATAGCATAGGTTAGAAGTTTTAAAAAAATGAAATTCTCCCATAAAATTATTTATATAATATATAAAAATAAATTTATAATTTTTTACAATTGTATTATAAATAAAATAAATATTGACAAAATAATGAATAAAATTATATATATATAATTATTTGATATGAATTTTTTAAAAATTAAGTTAAACTATTTAAATTTTAAAACTAAATTAAAATTAAATATATTTAATTAATTCAATTTTGATTCAGTTTAACCTAAATTTATCCATACCAATAATTATCAGATTAATACTAATCAGTTTATTTAAAAAAAAAAATAAGTTTTTTAAAATAATTTATAGTTTATTATAATCAAATTAAAATTTTGTTTAAAAATTATAGTATCTTTTAAAAATATATATCATATTTGGGATCAAAATTAAACCATCTACTATAAATTCGTCACTAAGGTTATACTCGGCATTTGCGGTTAAAATCAACGGTTTAAGTAGCGATTTGAATAGTTATAATAGTTAGCGGTTTGAAATAATGGTCAGAGTAGCTGTTATGGTAGAGATTGTAATAAACATTCGGTGTAGGTTTAGTGTAAAAATAGTTAGATATAAAATTTTAAAAAAAAAAAAAATTGGTGTAATTATTTGACTTGTATATATTAATAGTAAACAAAATAGTATTTTCATAGTAACAAATTAGTAGTTTGGATGAAACTAGCTTGAGTAGTGTTTGTCGCACTGCCAATTGAATCGCTAATCCCTATTTTCATTCACTAGTATCGAACATTTATTTTTTCAGAACGTTGTACAAACTGCTAAACGCGACATCGCCGAACGCAACCTAAGTCCCGAAGGTTGGTTTGTAAAAGCTTTCTACATTTACACATACCATAAGTTGATTATTTGAAATAAAACTAGTTAATACATAGAAAGGTTGAGAATAATTTACAATCGAAATTGGAGCTACTATCTCTTTGGATTTTCAACTTCTGATTCAGCTTCACATTCTAGTAAAGTTTGGAGTACATAATCCATGGTTGGTCTCTTGTTTCGATCTTCCTCCACACAGGATATTCCAATTCTTAGCAATGCTGCCACCTGGTTTCTGCTAAACTTCCCCCTTAATCTTGGATCCACGACACCCTCCATCCCCCATCCATGATTCGTTATCGCATTCAACTTTTCCTCTCATTATCTTGACAAATCTTTTTTGTAACATCCCAGCCCAGTTCGGGAAAAATGAACCGGAGATGCCACATAACGGATCAAATAGCTAATTGAATTCATCACTTAGGATTTTTAAAAAAATATAGTTAATTACCTAACATCTCACAAAGTATCGATAATTAACTGAATAAAAAACATAACAGGATTTTAAACAACTTCACAAAATAAAACGAATAGAATTTTCTCAATTATCCAATAATGTCCCAACCATCATCCTATTTAAAACTCAATCTAAACAAACCATAGTCCATAGTTGCATTCTCAATTAAGTTCAAATATCCCACACTCTAAATAAAACAAATCCAATTGTGAAAATCTAAAATGAGCATAAAATAAAAAATTTACAATTTATATAATATCCCTCCCAACATGCTGGGCAAATAACAAATGTATACTAATTGAAATGCAATAGAAACTAGAATGAATGGCTCTAGTCTGCTCGTTCGCCTCGGTAACGGAAACCTGCGGATGAAACCTGTGTAAGTTTTGAATGATTAGTGTGAACAAGTACCCAAGGCATTGCCCACTCTAACTTATATAATATGACAAATTACATCTAAGAAACCAACATATCAACAACACCAAATTCCACATAAACAGAATCCATACGTGCAGACAATCAAGTTATATTCCACAATTCTTAACAAGTATAAATCAGAATAAACATCAATAGAAATACAACCAATTTATAAGTTCTGCCTTTAAGTAAAATTCTTAAATGACTGCAGGACAGGGGAAACCCAACCGAACACAGGCAAGGCCAAAGCCTCCAGAACTCGATAACTATCAACTCCCTATGGCATGCCAACTATCCTTACAGACAGAAATCTATACTCAATGCGATAATATTTATGAACCCAACATTCGCAAAATAATTATCTCACCGCAATTTTTCCACAATTCAACATACTTCCAAGAATACCACCAATACACATCACCAAAAGCATCTACAACTCGTTTCTTAAGCCAGACAATAAAATTAAGTCCATAGCATACTAATTTGAAATTTCCTAATCAATTGTCTAACACATAAACTAGAACAGGTTATCCGAAAATGCATATACACACCTTATCAACGCAATGATCCAAAACTGAAATTAATTGGCGTGATTCTCTCCGTTACCCACGTTCAATTTACGATCTAATTATAAACGAATAACTAAATCAAATACATTTTACAATAATAAGTAAATAAAGCAATAATTCATCCTGTACTGATTTACTATTTGTTTTTAAATTACTATTATGTATCTTATATAAGAAAGTGAAATGGTAGATTGTTATCAACCTAATCACAGACGTAACTTATTTTTATATAAATAACTATATCTAACTCTTAAACAGAAATCACCACTATCCTAATTACGTATATATACATATAATAAGACTAACAGTATCACATCACTTATATTTATTAAAAACAACACACACCCACCTGCCATATAATAAAGTAACACCACACTTAACCTTATACCAATGATTATCACTTCTCTCTCCCTCAAAAAATATATATATATATAGAGAGAGAGAGAGAGGTAATAGTTTATGCACATACAAAAGTCAAAGTCTCATTATGAGATTAAATTCAAGACACCACGCAAAAAAT
The DNA here is from genome assembly GCA_031304145.1 of Cardiospermum halicacabum. NCBI lineage: Eukaryota > Viridiplantae > Streptophyta > Magnoliopsida > Sapindales > Sapindaceae > Cardiospermum > Cardiospermum halicacabum. The sequence continues at coordinate 26,620,970 of CM062393.1, read as the reverse complement.
GAAAATAACAAACTTCCTACACCTACACACACGAGCTTACCTGCTGCACAAGGAGAGAAGATGAATGCGACTGCTTTTCCAAAAGAATAGAAATCTGATCTAATTCTCCTTATATATCAATTAGGTTGCAATTTAGTCCTCAATTTATTGTTATTTAAATTTTGACCCAAAACTTTTTTAAATTTCTATATTTACCCCCAAACTCCTAAATTAGATTCAAATCCCTAATTTTTCCAATTAAACTTCACAACCCAAATTCCCAAATTAAGATTTTTTTTTTAAAAAAAACTAAATTATAATACTGAATCTAACCGAGTTGACAAATTTGGGGGTGTTACATTTTCAGCTCAGTTCCTTCTTGTTACAATAATCTACTACCTACATAGACAGTCTTTATCCTATAACTATCTCCAGAATTACAACTCCATAATGGTAAACATAACTCTGTCCGTGATAGGAAGTTTCAAACCCCATTCTGGTGCAATGAAACCTTTTGTTCCTCTAATTCGAAAGAAGTCAAAACTTTTATGGCCCCTTTGTGACAAGTTGGCTAGGCCAAAATCTGCAATCTTAGGCTCAAAATCACTGTCTAGAAGTATATTTTCAGGCTTCACGTCACAATGTATAACCCATTCTTGACATTCATGATGAAGATAGGCTAAACCTTTTGTTGTTCCTAACGCAACTTTATACCTTTCTTTCTAGCCAAGAAAATCTGATGAGACTAGGTGCTTCTCCAGTGATGTCTTCCTCACATACTCATAGACTAAGAGTCTGTGCTTCTTCTCCGAATAGAATCCCCACATTCTCACTAGGTTCATGTGATAGATATTTTCAATTATAATGACTTGTGACGAAACCACTCTTCAGCTCGATAAAAATTTTCTAGTCTCTTCACTACCACTGCCCTTTCATCTTCTAGAACATCCTTGTAAACAGCCCCAGAGCCTCCCAACCTCTACTTTGAAATTTTTTGTTGCTCTTTTCAGTTCAACATAGCTAAATCTCCTAAACTGACTTGATATTGCACGGAATCCGTCTTCCAATAAGTGTGGGATGTCAAGTCTTCTAAAGAGGAACCATCATCCGAGCACAAACAGAATAACCTCAATTTCACCAATAACATCAATAGCAATTGCAAATTCATAACGATAATCCCATTTTACTCTCTTAACAATAATGTCTCCAATCTTAGAATTACTTATTGCGCAAACAAGATCATTGCCAACAACGTTATCAGGTCCTGACACCTCTACATCTTCTAGTAACTTCACATAAATATCATTATAAAAGCTTGGTATACTTAACCCATTGAGAAGCACACTTTTGGTGAAACAAAGCCCTTGCCTGTAAGAAAACGCTTCACACCGACAATCATTCAAGCACATTTCCATACATAAGTCTATTGATATAGACATAGTGAAATCAAGATCATGACCATAAAACTTTTTATGTGGAACCTCGATGAACTTAACTTGCTGCAAATTTGAACAAATTTTATTGAACTTAGGCTTGCAACCCTTTTTCCAATTACTAGGATCCACATCCTCGTATCCAGGAGCACAAGTGCATTTAGGGTATGGTGTATAAACACAGATCCCATTACTACCACATATTCCATGCACATTACACGGCTGACTAAGAGCTTCCCATGAAACAATGCACAACCCTATATCGTTATCCAAGCTAAAAACTCTTAGATTCCCATCGTAATCCATAGTCATCCTTCTTTTAATCTCAAACCCTTTATCAATAGCATTGAATTGGAACCTATCACTAGATAAAAAACTTCCAATCTCAAACCTTTTATCAATAGCATTAAATTGGAACCTATCAGTAGATAAAAAACTTCCCTCATTATTTAACACATCAATTGTATTATTGTTGTGCAGTGTTCTTTCATTTTCAAACAAACTAAGATCATGATTAAGTCAGTACACACTTGAAGTAGCAGGGTCATCATACATCGACATCACAACAGTATTATCATTGAAATGGAAACCAAAATGCCCTTTGTAATATATTGACCAGGAGACAGTGTATTAGTAGGAAAATCAAAGCTTGGCCACAAAATGTTATCTTTCATGTCCTTCAACACAAGGTTTCCAGAGTCTAAAAGCTCAGCCCTATCTATGCCATCCTATCTATGCCAGTAATGGTGGTGTTTGTCATCCAAATGATAGTACCATTAACATCAGTCAAAAACATTGTGCCATGTTGAAGAAAAGAGAGTCCGGAGCCTCGACCATTCACAGGCTTGTCTCGGTTGGCCATCCAGACAACAATTCTATTTCTAGACCTGGTGTGCCAGATAGAGAACCAATATGCATTTTCCCCATCCAAGTTATAGAAGCCACAACTGAATGTCTTGTCTAGGGAAATCAATAGATGTGAACTATATTCAACAGAAATATGTGATTCTCTTCTCAACAAGTATTGTGAACTAGTTGAAGTCCCAAAATAGTGAGATAAGAGGATCATAACAGTGATAAGACGAGGTTAGTTACTTGGAAATGAAACGATTTTTCAGTTTCATGGTTTTTTGTTTAGGGTTTGATTTTCCTACTATGGATAAATCTTTATTTCGGTGTTTCGGCCTTTACTCTGGTGGTCACGTTAACTTTTAATTAAAAGTTACTTACATGGGTGTATCTAATAATGACTTTTGATGACTTTCGATGACTTTTGATGACTTTCGATGACTTTTATAGATTTTAAATGTCATTAAAAATTTGCAGGTATTTAATCATGACTTTTGAAGACTCTATAAAAGTCATGGGGTATCTAATTATGACTTTTATAGATTTTTAAAATGTCTTCAAAAGTCATGAGGTATCTAATCATGACTTTTATAAACTTTTAAAAAGTTTTCAAAAGTTTTGAGGTATCTAATCATGACTTTTATAGAGTCTATAAAAGTTTTAGGGTAATGTAATTTTCATGACTTTTGAAAACTCTATAAAAGTCATGGGGTATCTAATCATGACTTATATAGACATTTAAAATGTCTTCAAAAGTCATGAGGTATCTAATCATGACTTTCTCATGACTTTTATAAACTTTTAAAAAGTTTTCAAAAATTTTGAGACATCTAATCATGACTTTTATAGAGTCTATAAAAGTTTTAGAGTAATGTAATTTTCATGACTTTTGAAGACTTTTAAACTTGACAGACTTTTGTAGACTTTTAACCAATTAAGGAAATTTAAAGCCAAAAAAATTGTCTCATTTTTTCTTCACAAACTTTGAATGACTTTTGAACACTTTAAAACATTAACAAGTAAAAACTCAATTTCAACCCCATTAGTTATTCTTTTATTTTTTTTACTTTAATTATAATTAGAAAAAATTTTGGAATCATCTATAGGTAGTTCTTTATAATATTTTTTTTCACTTTTATCAAGTGTTATATTTTTTTGTTTTATTGAATCAATGATTTTATTTCTATCATATATTTATTTTTAAAAAAAATTAGATTTTCTCATTCTATCAATTACATTTAACAAATAATTAAAGATTAAGTAAGAAAGTAACATAATAATAATTTTTTGTCTTGTAAATGTTGTTTTACTTTGTGGTTATCAATACTCGTCTCCGCTACAATAGACAACGGATTTGTTCAAAACTTCGGTGACCATAGGTAGATATTCAACTAGCCCTACTTGAGTTCCCGCAATAACTTTAATCAGTCATTTCAATAAAACCGTTGCCATATATTTGACAACTTTTACTGGAGTTTCAACAACTACCATAAATAAATTTATTTTTTAATTAATTTTTGAAAAATATTTATTTTATTCAATAAATTTTTGTTTATTAAAAAAATAAAAACAGTAATAATATTTTATTTCTTTTGGAGATAGCAAGGGTTTAAAACCCAATCTTAATTTAAGTCCAGCGGGTCAGATTGAGTTCAGATCGGATTTTAGCCGATTGTGTCATTCCTAGTTCCCACATGTCCATTCTGATTTTCAATTTAAAATAGCTGGTTGGTTAAACAGCAGTAATGACAACACCCGACATTCGTGTGTGAAGTTTGTTCCTTGATTCGGTGAAGAAACCAATCCTTGTGTATTTCTTGGGTTCATATGACCCTTCTCCTATCATTTCTAGTAGCATTCACCTTATCATAACAATCACCCTGAAGTTGGTGTAATCATCAAAACCTGTTCCATACTCCCGAGCTCTCAAAAACAATCGTAATTGTATCCAACATGACCCTCAATGAATTTTCTGTCCTACATGTGATCACAGAAACACATCCAAAAACCGAATTTGATAACGTACCATCTATCAGTCAGCATGGCATGGAGCTCATAAATACGCAATCCATACACGAATCCAAAGTATCCTACAGCAAGTATTGTCATTATTATACCATACTAGATAACAGCTTATGGTATCCAATTTAGCTTAACCATCTCATGTGCTCTCCAATTCCATCCATCTTTATCATGTTTTCTAAACAATTAGAGCATCGGCTCAGTTGGGTTTCAGGAATTCAATTGATGAAACACATAGTCAATCTCAAAACAAACCACAGAAAAAGCCAATAAAAGACACATCAAACATAAAACCCCATTGAACATTAGTGTGTACATTATAGGTTCATGAAAACTTTACCCTTCTTTACCACCGAAACAAAAACACAGCAAGTGAGTCCAGTCCAATATCCAGTACTAGTAATTAGAAGCATTTAAAGTCCTACCAATCTCAAACGAAATAAAAGCATCAACACAAGCATACTGAATCTGCGCAAGCGAAAGCCAAGGTTGATCCCACCTGCTCATAGTAACCGACCTCGGCTTCGAAATCTCCAGCCCCAAAACCTCTCTAGCAAGCAGTTTCAACCCAGCGTTTTTCAGACTCCGATTCTCCAGAGCCTCCGCAGCCACCTCTCTCAAATCCACCCTCTTCCCCACCCTCAGCCCGTAATCCTCCTCCAGTTTCTCCGCATCATTGTCGATTCCCACTCCCACGAACGTATAATTCCTGTTCGAGAGGAAGTTCGCCAGCGATCGCGGCACTGACGGCGCGTGGATCAGTTGGAAGATCAGACAACGCCGACCGACGCAGAGCTGGAGAGTCGCCACCGGATTGTCGTGATTACGGCTGAAGTTCGGTCGCCACTCGACGTCGAAGCCGACGACGAGACGGTTGAGACGACGGCGGTGGATCCTCTCGATTTCGTGAATCCATGAGTCGACGAAGGAAGGTGTGTGGGTGAGGAGAGTGAGGATCTGATCCTCGAAGCAGATGACGTCGTAGAGACTGTGGGTGTCGAAGGGGAGCTCGTGATCGAAAATGGTGATTGACATGGTTTCTCTGTGAGTCAATTGAGTCACTCTCAAGTCTTCTATTTTTCTTCTTTAAGAGAGTGAAAGTCTTTGTTTACATATTGGAATATGTTGATTAATTTGTTGGAACATGAGCCGTTGATTTTTTCTTTTGTATTTCTTTTTTCACTCCACCAATCATATCGCAGTGTAATGTGATCTGCATCTATTTATTGTAAAGAAAATCTTGCGTGGGAAGGTAAGATCAAACCTTCCCTTTAAAATCGGACACGTATAACGTTTACGGGGAGAAATGAATATTTGACGGCCACTGTTATTTGATATATTTTAATAGTTATTTCTCTCATTAATAATAGCTATAAAATAGATTTAATTAATTTTATATTTTTTTATAATAAAAATATATAATTTTATAAATCAGTTTATTTTATCCTAAAGATTATTTCTAGAACGGGTAGATGAGATTAATCAATGGAATCAATTTTTTTTTTTAAAGTGTATTTTGGATAAATTTGATAACTGATTTATTATGAGTGAAGCAACACGTTTATATATTATTTGATTAGTACGGACACTTTTTGACATGACTTAATCAAGAAGCTTTCTTGACAGCCAAGTTATTTAAGGAACTGTTTATTCCCGCCAAATACAGTGGTTGTTGGGCTGTTTCCCGCCTTTTTATATGAGATTTTCCGCCCTAAGACCATCCGCAATGGGAGTCTCTTAGTGAGTCTCTCCTCTGATAAGAGACTCATGTTTCGTCTCTTTGCATTGGAGTAACTAGTTTTTAAAAAGTTAGTCTCTCAAATGAGAGACTCATTTTTAGAAAAATTAACAAATTATGAGATGACACGTGGAAAGTTCATAAAAAAAAAAGATAATGTGGAGAGAGAAAAAAGGGAGTAGCATGATATATTTGACTTTTTTAATTTTTGGAAACAAATGGAAGAGACTTTGCATTGGAGTGAAATTCTTATATTTTCTACTCACGAGTCTCTTTGATGATGTGGCATACACGGGCCCACATAAAAGACTCAAAGGAGATACCTCCATTGGTGATGGTCTGATGTTACATTTATATATGTATTTATGTTCAACACACCTGTTTAATAAAATCAATTAACATAATTAAAATAAATTAATTGAATAATAACGTAATTAAATTTGAAAAATAAAATTTTGAATTTTTATATTTATATTAATTTATTAAATATTAATAATGTAGAAAGATAAATTATTTTACAGCGTGTAGTTTATAATTATTTCAAAATTTTAATAAACATTTAGTAATATATATTATTTATATACATTTTAAAATGAATTTATATGTAAATTTATTAAAATATTTAAATTTATAGATACCGATTAATTGTGTAGACGGAATATAAATTTTGAATAAAATGATCATGGGCTAACCCTAATCAAAACAATATGGGTAAGATGGATATAATAAATATGGATTAAAAGTGTAAATAAGATAGAAATCTAGTGAAACGTTAATGAATGTTATTGAAAAACATAATCACAAATAACACATGGAAGACAAAGCTAACTTCTTGATAATTGTGCCCAACTGTGCAGTAACGCCAGTAAAGTTTCATCAGATTTCATGCAGTCACGGTGAGCCCCAAAACCGCTAGGGGCTGATTACATGACGACTCCACCATATTGCTATATATACACTCATCTGTGCACATCACCGTATTTGTTTCGAATCAAATTCCGGTTCCGTAATTTATTGATAGAGAGTGAGCATGCCTAGAAGAAAACAAATTGACTATAAATTGAAAAGGTGCAACTTAGAAACCGATACTGTGAAAATTCAATTATGGGATATCTACACAGTAGTAAGGTAGACCGTGGGGAGTCAGATGGCACCGATGTCATTTGGCTAAAAAAGTATAGGGTTTTTTATTGTTTAAAACAAGTTCCTGACGAAGTTACAGATTCAATGTTTGCTTGAAGAAGCAATCTAATACACACCCGTTGCAGTTCAAGCGTAATAAAGAGTTTAAACAGTTGTGTCCGGCAGAGGCGAAACTAAAGCACAAGAATCCAATTTCAGACACATTAGATTACCCTTTCCCCCCTAAAGGTGCAAGAAGACTGCAATCAAACTTATAATGATCCAGTTTAAAACAATTCACATAACCTCAACCTTCAGATAGAGCAAGAGCAATAGTTTCAACTTGCTTAGCAACAACACAACTGATCCAGCGAGATCATCTGATCAACTCCCCATACAAACTTAGGACTTGCATGACGTCTGGTGGATGCATTCATACAAGTAAGTGGTATTGGCCGAGCTTTAATTCCTAGCACATTAAGAGAATCAAACCGAAGGTCCAACCTACAAGTCCATATATATCACCACTTTTTGGACAGAACACTTGTCCTTACTGCTTCCTTCAACGGCATAAACGGATTAATCTTGGAAGATATGGTTCTCTTTCAGCAAATCAAATCTGTGCACCTCTTTCTCTTTCAGCATGATAGGTTGCCGGGATGGTGGTATTGTAATATCCGAAAATTTTTAGTAATAAAACGTTGAATCGGCTTGAAAGTTTTTGAAAAATTTTATTTTATGTTGAGGGTTTAAATGTAAAAATTTGAAAAGCTTATGGTACAAGTTGGATTTTGAAAAGTTCAAGGATTTTATTGTAATTGCGCATATTATATATGATTTTTTTTTTTTGCATCTTCTTCTACCTCACTCTCCAGAAACACACACTGTCTCTGTTTCTTTTTCTCTGAACCGACTTTCTCCTCTAACTTCACTCCTCCGTATCTTTCAATCCGCTCATCCGATTCCAGTGATTTTCATGTCATTGAATTCCTTGTGAAGAGCACTTCGTAACGCCTATAGGAAATGCCACCGTCGATGCCGTCAGTAACATGTTCCTGCGACTTTCGGAGCGATTTCTAGTCGATTCTGATTTCGGTTTGAGGAACGGACACAACCGTTGGAATTAGGAGGTCGAGAACTCCTTAAATCTGCTATCTGGTTATTTCATCGTCGTTTGCCATTTTCGATTACCGTTTCATGCTGTATTTCGATTTTTAGAATTTCAAAACTCTTCTGGTTTGATCTTTATCAATTTTCGGGTATATTGGGCTAAGGAATTCTTCGGAGGTCAGGTAGGTTCTCCTATTCATACTTAATTGGATTGGCTTTCGAAATGTGATTTAAATAACGTTATTAAGAAATAGTTTTGAATATTATTATTACTGCTGCTGATATAAAATGATTATTGAGTAAATGATTTTGCTATTGAAAAGTTGATTTTGGTTGTTGATTAAGAATCTGCAGAATTTATATTTATGAAATTGTGATATAATGTTTATTGTGAGAATTGCTATCAACCTGGAATTTATGTTATTGTTATGGAAAGTGGTTATGGTGAGATGTCCCTACGTGGATATGTTGGTGGGGGTGAGCGCGTGACACGAGAGTGGGAGGGTGGACACTGCCTCCTTGGGTGCGAGTCCCTAAACCTGCGTAGGGTCGTGTCATGTATGGTTCACGGGCATCGGTGATATTATATATTATTGTATTAGTGTTGATAGCATGGAAACTTATGATTTCGATATGGTAACTCGATTTACTGTTATTATTTTTATTGATTTGAGAAATTGGATTTGATACAAGTTATTCTGATGTTTGATAAATGTAGAAAGGTTTTGGACAGGATTATTGATTATTACTCTGTTTACGAAATTATTTGAAATAAACTGAATTTTGCAGATTTTGTTTTCTGAATATCTGATTAAGTTATGAATAGGGGATTGGAACCTACAGGCGAGTAGCTCACACCTACTCAATTATCATTTTCAGGTTTAACTTCTTTGGCTCAGCTGCGTGGAGTTGTTTATGCTTGTCCGGATGAAGATACGTCTCAGGAATTTATGTATTACGAGCTGTATTTATTATATTGAAAGTTTGAGGTAGTGGTGATGTAATTTGATGTTTACACCTGAATGTTGGATGCCAGGTTGGTTTGTTTTATTTATTTGGACTTTTTGATTAAAAATTTGTAGTTTCGGAATATTTGATCAATTTTTTATTGGTTCAGATATATTTTATTTATTTATTTTTTTTTTACTTTTCGAAAGTTACTATCATAAATCAGGTCATTACAGGTATAATGGAGGTTGTTCTTCGTCGAGCGTTGACAAGCGAAGTAGATTGGTTGAGCGGAGTAAAATGTTTGGTCCGTCGGGATATGGATGGATGGATTCATTGTTTCTGACAAATGTTTAATGTATTGTTATTGGAAAATCAATCTAATCGTTTTTCTTTTTTCTTCTGATTTGTTACTTTTTCGATGTACCGACTCATGTATTTTCTATTACTTTTTCAGAAAATGTTTTCCAATCTACTGGATAATGGTATAATTCAATTGATTTCGGGTAATTCGAATTTGAAAAAACTAGAGCGGATCAATTTGATTAAAATATTGAAAATATTAGTTCCCTCTCAATTCATCCATGTCCAAATTTAATCCGGTTTAATTTGGTAGAAATTTTAATAAGTTTTTTATTTTAAGGAAAATTAAAATAATTTTTAATTTTAGTTTTTAGGTTATTTAAAAAAAGAAAAAAAAAATTTTTTCAAACATTTTACTTTAAATTACGGGCTTTGGAAACTTTTGTAAAACCACCCTCAAATCTAAATCCAAACCATCCCAAAACTACCAACAAAAAAAACCACTAGTGGTTTTGGTGAGTGGTTTTTGTGTTTTTGACTGTTTTTTTTTTTTTTTTTGGGTGGTTTTGATATATTTATTTAATTTTTTAATTTTTGATTTGATCATTTTAGTACATTATAAATATTTTATTAAATAACTTAAATATTTTTTTTATAGTTTAAGAAATTTTTTATTTTAAATTCATTAATTTTAGTAATTTATAATTTTAATTTCTAGCTTTTATTTTTACCAAACAATAACTAGTATCAATAATTTCTAAAAATTTTAATTCTTTTATTTAATTAGCTGAATAATTTTAATAATTTTTATTTTTAACCTTTAATTTGTAATTTTATATATACAACAAAAATTATCTAATTAAAATAGTTTTTATTGAAAAATTTAGTTTTATTTTTATATTTATATTTTCAAAATTCAAATAACTATTAAATATATCAACATTTTTTTAATTAATTTTCAATTTGAAACTTTTTTATTGATATTTATTTTAAGAATCTATTTATAATACAATAATATAAAAGTTTTTAATAAATTTCAAACGTACCTATAATTGAATAAACTCTTCCCGCAGATTTTAGTAAATTTAAAATAAAAATTTAAACAAAAAATATTAAAAATTATTTAACCAAATATTTAAAAATTATTAAATCGACACAATAATAGTTTTTCTTAATTTAGTAAATTTTAAAATTAAAAATTATTAAAAATTATTAAACCAAATATTTAAAAATTACTAAACTATATAATTATTTCTTTTAATTTGGCAAAAAAAAATTAAAAAATAAGATATTTAAATTATTTAATAAAATATGTAAATTTTAGTTAAATTATTAAACAAAAAATTTAATAATTATTAAAATTAAATAATTAGCAAAACCACTCAAAAACACACAAACTACCCACACCTCACCAAAACCACTAGTGGTTTTGATTTTCGGTTGTTTTGGGGGTGGTTTGGTAGAAGTTTGCAAAACCAAGTATTAGAAGTAAAATGTTCCAAAAATTGGATGGTTTTTGGAATTAAACTTTTGGATAATTATGATATTTTAATTATTTTTAAATTTTCATTTAATAATTTTAAATATTTATCTTAAATTATTAAAACATCATAATATTTCAAAGTTACCCATCAAAATCCCAAAATCACCCATCTAATAGCAAAACCACTATTTGTTTGGATTTGGGAGTGGTTTTGCAAAAATTTCCAAAACGGGTGGCTAAAAGTAAAACGTTTAAAAAAGTGGGGATTTTTTTTTTAAAATAACCCTTTATTTTTTTTAAAGAAGCTATATAAAAATTATATCTTATACAAATAATATAAAATTAATTAAATATTAAAAAATTTACTATAAATTAAATTAAGGAGTACAATACCAACTCACGATCGGATATGTCCCAGAACAGATTGGAGTATCTAAAAGAAAGAATAGAACATTGATGGAGATGCCTAGATCTATGCTGAAGGAGAAAGGTTTGCCAAATACTTTCTAGGCAAAAGAAGTCTACACAGTAGCTTATCTACACAATAGGTGTCCTACTAAAGCAATTCAATATAGGACACCGGTAGAAACCTAGAGCGGGAGGAAGCCTTCAGCAAAACATCTAAGAATATTCAGGAGCATGTACTATATACATATTCTGGAGCAAAAAATAAGCAAACTAGTTGACAAAACCCAAAAAGGGATATATATATATATATATATTACTCAATAAAATGGATATATAATTTATAGCCTAAAGATAAAAGATATAATCATCAGCCGAGATGTCCAGTTTGATGACGATGCCGCATATAATTGAGAGACTGAGGAAGTGGAGCAAATAACTATTCTAACTCCAACGATAGAACAAGATAATGGAGAACACACTAATGAAGAAGATGAAGTTCCAGAAGATTCTTCACCACTATTAACTCCAAGAAGAACGAGGCCACTGTGCAATTTCATAATTGTGGAGCTAGAAAACTATGAAGCTAGTTCCAAACAACAAGTATGGGTAAAGGCCATGGAAGAAGAAATACGGATGATCGAGAAGAACAAGACTTGGGAGTCATCGGATCTTTCAAAAGATAAGCATAGCATAGGAGTTAAGTGGATATATAAAAAATAAAAAATAATAAAATAATAAAAAAATAAACTTAACTTAACTTAGATGGAACTATTCAGAAACATAAGGGATATTTTGTGGTAAAGGGATACTCGCAACAGTATGGAGTTGACTATAATGAGACTTTTGCTCTAGTTGCTCGCATGGATATCATAAGGGCACTCATAGCACTAAATGTTCAAAAGAGTTGGAAGATCTATCAGATAAATGTGAAGTCTGCATTTTTCAATAGGTATTTTAAAGAAGAAATATACGTGGAGCAACTAGAAGTGTTTTGTGTTAAAGGTAGGGGTGGGCACGGGCCGGGTCGGTTCGGTTTTTCCCGAAACAGAATTTGATCGGTTTTGAACAATGGAAACCGAACCGAACCGACTATAGTACTTAAAACGGCTGGGCCGGTTTTGTTCGGGTCGGTCCAGTTTGATTCGGTTTGGGTCTTAATTTGTTGAAGGCCCATTATCTTAAATTTGAACTAATACTAACCTCTGTTGAACCAATTAGATGTACAATCATAGTATTGTCTTTTAAGCTAGTTAAAATTGAGAATAGATAGTATAAAATCAAACATTAGCATGCATCTTAACAGGCAAAAAAATTAAAAATAATATCATCTGAACTTATGAAGTCATTATAGGAACTTCAATTTAAACAATACAGAATACCTGAATATCTTCAATTTAAATAGTCCAAATAAACATAGTAATACAGTCCAAAAGATGTTAAAATTGTCCATACATAGAATACAAATAAATAATTGCATAGAACCATAAACTGATTTGAAACTTGTTTTGATACAAAGATGTTCTGACTGGCAGTGGCAATTATAAAGATCAGAAACCTGTTGAAGTTACAAAGTTGTTAGTCACTTCAGCAAAAATAAAAAAGCAGGCCATATTTAATGAAAACCATTGTTTCTATTATTCATAACTATAACTGATATATCAAATTCAATTAGTCAAATTGGATAGAACTTATGTGAGAACAAACTACATACTAATATAAATTCAATGAGTGAATCACTAATAACAGTAGGAGAATACTATGTTCAATAATCATAATAGCCTTAAATTAATTTCATTAATATAAAAAATAAAATCCCAACCATAAATAAATCACATGCAAATAAATGATATTTTGAATAAAAATCAGAGTTCATATTGATCACATAATAAACATTATTTAGCAATTGAGAAAAAATTGTACTCTAATACTCCATTGAAAAGGTAAATTCATTAGGATGCAAAATGATGTTGGAAACATGATTGATCACAAAGATCTTTCAAATACATCACATTAAGAATGAGTCTAATATTGTATATGAATATGAAAGATATAACAGCAGAGAACCAAATTACAAAAACATCATGAACCAAAACAACAGTACCTTACATTTAACATAGAAAATAAAATTCATGGTGATGATAACAACTTATGGCATCATAATAAAGAGTCAAAACAATGTAAATAATAAGCATCAACACTATCATATATCTCTTTATGAAAAAAGTAGCATAAATACAAAAGGTGAATAAATAATACAAGTAACTTACTTGGACTGCATCATGTGGAATCTACTGAATTTGATGCTCCTCTTTGGTTACATCTTCAAAACACAAATAAGTTATAAAATAATTTGCAACCATAAATTCTAATACAAATAAGATAAACCATAAACTCCAACATAAATAGTCAAAGTGTAATTGAAATTACCATCTGTAATTTGGTGGTAGAACTCTTCATTGGCAATGCATATATCTTCATATTGAGTTGCATGATCTTGTGGAATAGTATGAGTGTCATCAACTATTTCTCTTGATTTCAACCAATTTTGAGTGCATATCAAGCCCTCAACCATCTTAGGTGTTAATGAACTCCTAAAAGGATCAAGAATTTGACCGCTCGTACTAAATGCTGATTCGGAAGTCGCGGTGGAAACTTGCATGACAAATATGCCTTTTGCAATGCATGACAATATAGGATAAGTACTTGATGAATTTTTCCACCAACTTAAAAAATCAAATCTAGCATTCCTAGGCTCACATTTCTCCAATAAATACAACTCCACTTCATTAGCATCAAAATTCTCATTTTTCTCTCTTTGTTTTCTCTCCCATAATAACCCCTCCTCAATTTAAGATTTTGATAATTTGTCATCAAATTGACTTTTTAAAGACAAACCATCACCATCATTCTCCATGGAAGATTAATTACCACCACAATAATTTAGATTTGGGTTCAAAGATTTATAACAATCATATAGCTCATCCAATAATGTTCTAATCTTTGAAATCATTTTCTTTAACTTTTCCACCCAAAAAAGCTTTCCAACCGAAACTTCATGTATCCAAATTTGTACCTAGGATCAAGCACACAAGCAACTATCAACATATTGTTCGTTGTCTCCAAATTACCCCAATATTTATCGAATTTGATTTTCATGCTAGTGGCCATTGTTCGAATGAGCTCATCTCTCACACCACTTAATGACGACAACTAATAAATTGTAACCCATGAAAGAAAGTATGAATTTGAGATCACCTTTAGAGATGCACTAAAATCTAAGGTGACATCATAAAACTTCATTAAAAATTTACTAAACACACTAGCACTCTCCCAATGTTCAACTGAAGGTAGCCCAACCCTTTGCCTCCCACCCTCATTCTCCATAAATTAATTGATATAATGGCCATCCTCCTCTTCCAACCTTTCAAAAGCTTTTCTAAGTTTGATTGCACTATCCAACATTAAATAGGTGGAGTTCCACCTAATAGCCACATCTAACACAACAAGTCCTTTACTCTTCAACTTTTCATGCTCCACACATTTCTTAAAGCGTGCAAATCTACTGGGAGATGATTTTACATACTTCAATGCATTCCTTATACTAACCACAGAATCATTCATGTCCTTCAAACCATCATTCACAATTAGATTTAAAATATGAGCATTACACCTCAAATGCACATATTTTCCATTCAAAATTGTACTCTCAGTATTCCAACTCTTCAACTTCCTAACAATATAACTAAGGGCAGTGGTTTTAGCAGTTGCATTGCCTACTGTTATAGTGAACACCCTATCAATTCCTCATTCTAGTAAAATCGCTTCAATGCACTTCCCAATCGATCCCCTTTATGGTCATTTATAAGTGAGAAGCTAAGTTCTCTTCTACAAGACCTAATCCTCATCGATGAAGTGTGCAGTCACTACCATGTAATTCATATTCTGAATTGAAGTCCATGTATCTATAGTTAAACACATTCTCAACTTGGATTGTTTGATTTTCTTCATTAGGGAATATTTCTCATCAACATATAGTTGATACAAATCCCTTACAATGGTTCTCCGAGACGAAACTTCAAACCTAGGACACATGACTTTACAAAACTTCTTAAACCTCGGGTTCTCCACAAACCTAAAAGGCAATTCATCCATAACTATCATTTCCGCCAATGCTTTCCTACAATCTTCCTTACTAAATGAGTAAGTAGAAAGACTGCTAGCATATCCCTCAATTGTTTTTTGCTTAGAACGCACTAAGATTTTTTTGTTGGAATCCCCCTCCGTTCTTTGGCTAAGTAACACCTTACATCTATGTTGTATGTGTTCATTTAGGTTCCTAGTCCCATTTGTATTTGGATCACAAGCATAATTAGCCCCACAATGCTTACACCTCGCTCGTGGTCTTTTATTTGGACCCTCATATTGCTCAAAATGTTCCCAACATGGGAACCATTTTTAGTCTTTCCATGAACTATCCGCTCCCCACTTTGACCTCTAAGAGGTCTTCCAGAACCCTTTGAACCTATACTAGAAGACACCTTCCTATTTTTAGAAACATCTTCACCCTCGCCAAAATCAGAGTCGTATGAATCGTCATTATTCCCACAATCAGCAGCATCCATCTATGAAATAATTTTTATCTTAGAAAAAAATGTCAACAGCAACCAATTTATATTTAAATGAAAAGAAAAATAAAATATATAATAGCCAATCTATACTGTTATGTAACAGGTTCTTTATCCTATTTCATAAATTATTAAAGTGGAAAATAAATCATGGATCACATCATATTTAAAAAATAAATAAATAAATCATGGATCATATAAATGATAATTTAAGATATTAAAAAATTAAAAATAGAGTTTTGAAACACAGTCAGCAAGAAAATTCATTCACATAAATCATGTTATTGAATACAATTATTTGTACATTTTATTCTGTATTATAATTTTATTAAAAATATTACATCCTGAATCAAAATTGCAAATATCCACTAAAAATGAAAAGTTCAAGTAGCAAAGAAAAAAAATTAACAAACAAACAAAAAGGTCAAAACAAAAATCCAACTGCCAGGTAGTTATCCTATATTACATTTCAAACACATATGAGAAAAAAGTGAATATATAGTACAGATATAAGTGCATATACATACATTTCCATGTAATTACCACTTTAACTTAATAAAATACAAGTTAGAAAATTGTCTACCTAAGTTACAAATAATGTAGACATGAAAAGCAATTAAAATTTACCTTTAGTGTAATAGTATTATACCAGATCAATCTCTTCCGAATTCGCAAATAGATTCTCTTGTTTTCTTAAAATTCCGAATCTGCAAACAATATTATTACATTAGAATTAAAAGAATTAATTAAACAAACACACTAGTTATTTATACATTTTATTATCTAATAATAAACTTCTAAAAAAAATATTATAACATGTTTCAAAAGAAAATAAGTAAACAAACAAGAGGAGAAAAAAGACAAACAGAAATAAGTAAAATAGGTAAACAAACAGAAATGTCAAAAGAAGAAAAAATTCAACTAGTAAAATAAATAAACAAATAGAAATCTAAGAAAATTCTATTGAAAAACAGATATCTTATAACATGTTTCAACAACACAGTAGGAAAAAAAGTAAAGACACAAATATAATTACATATATAATACATTTTCATGTGATTACCATTTAAACTTAACAGCATATTGAAATTACACCAAATCAATGTCTTCTTAATCAGTAAGTATGTTCTCTATTTTTCTTTAATCCAAAATCAAATTTAAACTTAACAACACAGTAGAACTATACCAAATCAATGTCTTCTTAATCTGTAAGCATATTCTCAATTTTTCTTTAACCCAGAATCAAATTTAAACTTAACAACATGGCAGAACTATACCAAATCAATGTCTTCTTAATATGTAAGCTTGTTTTATGTTTTTCTTTAACCCAGAATCAATCAACCATATAATTGTACACCCGCAACAAAATAACTGACCTAAACACACCCATAATAAAAGAACTTTAATCGAGAATAAAAATTGACCTTAAAAAACTAATAATTTGTAACTTGGTTCCTTATTTTCCTTCATACAGAATCTGTAAACATGTTCCTTGTTTTGAACCCAGAATCCGCAAACAGGTTCCTTATTTTGAACTTAAAATCTGCACACAGTAATTACATTCTAAGTTAAGAAATTACGAAAACTGACGAAAATCAACAAATATCTTGAAGGTAAAAAAAAACTTGGATAGAAAATGAGAAAGACATAGTGTTGTGTACCTCTCTATGTAGAAGAATGAAGAATTACGATTTTTATTATATGAGGTAAATTGTTGAGTGAATGGTGTTGAATGACTGAGTGCGCGATCAGTGGTGATGAGAAGATGGACAACGAATAACAGTAGTGATTAACTCAGTATGCAGTTTGATCAAACGAAGAAGAAGACTCCAATACGGCGACCGTAGTCTAAGGTTTCAAAGTGATAAAAGGGATTTGTCTTTCTTACTATTAGAATGTTATGTGAAGTGAAGAAATGGGCTAGGCTGTAAACAATTCTTCTTTTTTTTTGAATTTCAGTTTCGGTTTCGGGTCGGTTTTTTCTAATCAAAATCGAACCGGAACCGATTGCATCGGTTTTTAATGAATAATAACCGGACCGGCCCGTCTAAGTCAATAAAACCGGTCAACCCGGGTCGGGTCCAGTCCAGTTTATTTGCCCACCCCTAGTCAAAGGTAAAGAGAATAAAGTTCTTAAACTAAAAAAAAGCCTTGTACGGGTTAAAGTAGGCACCGAGAGCTTGGTATAGTAGAATAGATGAATATTTTACAAGCCACGAATTCAAGAGGACTAAAAGTGAGCTAACACTCTACAAAAAAAATGAAGGTAATGATATTCTCAACGTTTCCTTATATGTTTATGATCTTATTTATATAGGAAACAACGGGAAGCTAATGGACTTTCAAGAAGACATGATGAAGACGTTCGAGATGACAGACCTAGGTTTAATGCATTAATTTCTTGGGATAGAGATCCATCAAGAAAAATCTGGGATATTTATATCTTAGAAAAAATATATATACATATATAGGAACTTGTAAAGAAGTTCAATATGAGTGGATGCAAGTCAATAGCAAAACCACTAGTTACTTTTGAAAATTTCAGAAAAGACGATGGATTAAAGAAGGAAGATGGATGACAGTTTAGAAGTCTGATTGGAAGTCTACTATACTTAACATACCTGATATAATGTACGCTACGAGTCTACTATCAAGATTCATGCAAGATCTGACTCAAGTACATTATGGAGTAGCCAAGAGAATTCTTCAGTATCTGTAAGGAACAAAAACTATGGGATATAGGACCAAGCTTCCAAAGACTAATCATTAATGAGATATATGGATAATGATTTGGCAAGATCAGTGGATGACATAAAAAGTACTTCAGGTTATGCATTTACACTTGGATTTGAGATCTTCTCATAGGAATCCAAGAAGCAAGTCACAATTGCTTAATCATTGGCTAAAGTAGAATTTATAGCAGCAGCAAGTGCTACTAGTCAGACAATTTGGCTTAAGCAAATTCTCGAAGACATTGGAGAAATACAAAAGGAAGCCACAAATATTTACGTGACAATGAGTCAGCAATTGTGATAACAATGAACCTATCTTTGGAGACGGACCAAGCATATAAATATCAAATATCACTACATTTGAGAAGCTAAAAGAAACAAAGAAATCTAGCTTGACTACTGCAAACTGAAGATCAATGGGTCGATATATTCACGAAAGCACTTCCGAGAGATAAGTTCGAGCAACTGCGAAGTATTATTGGAGTTACAGAAATGTGCATTAAGGAGGAGTTTTAAAAATAAAATACTTCACATTTCTCTAGAAAAATCTAGAAGACATGAGAACTGTGTTGGTGCGAGAAGAAACCATAGTTTTAAGTCCGTAATTAGGGTCTAGAAATTTTTCGTGTTTTCCGGTAAATTTTGACTTTTCGGTCAAAATTCGGGTTAAATGGTAAAATGGTTATTTAAAAAGTCAATCGGTAGTTTAGAGTCAAACATATCAAATTGATCGTCTCTAAAAGCATTTTAAGAATTTAAAATGAAAATTCAAGTTTTACATAAGCGGAAAATATTTTAGAAATCGTTAAACCATTTTTAAGATGTTTTATAAAAGGGCCCATAGCCCATGTTTTTAAAAGAAGCCCATTTGAAAAACCCCTAAGTCACTTGAATTCCATCATTTGTTTTGTTTCTCTCAAAAACACCAAAACACGTAATTTGGTTTTTCCCTCAAGTCTTCTTCCCTACGAGATTGGTAAGTCTCTCTAAAACCCTAGTTTATTAAACTTTACGTTTTACAAATTGATTTTTCTAATGCTATCATGATTTATGATTATGAATTAATTCTTGAGATTTAATTTGTCCATTAAAATGTTCTTTAAAATTGATAGAGTAGTAAACCCTAGAAATTGAATTTGATTTAATTGCATTGGAAAAGATGATACTAGATTGATAGGATAGATATAATAGTGATTGCGACTTTATAGGTCCAATTGACGGGTTAATTAAGGGTTGGAAATTGGGTTTGTATTGTTTGTGTTTTGGTGTAGACCAAGTGTTTGATAAAATGCTTGTGTGAATTATATTGTTAGGCGACTTGGTGACGGTGGGAATCCAACCGACGTCGCTTAGCTAATCGACGGAAGACAGATTAGCAATTCTGTTTTAAGCTCTACATATTGTATGTTGTGTGTTTAATTGTTTGTGCATTAAACCGGTTAATTATATATAACTATATTGATGGAATGGTGATTGAAATTTAATATTAAATATTTTGAATATTGAATATTTTGAATATATGCCTAGTTAAATGTGTACATTGATTTTAATGCATGGATAAATGTATACATGATTTATTGTGTGGTTGAATTGATGATTGGTATATGAATTGTGGTATGTATTGGAACATTGTTGTAGTTATGTTACCTAAGCACTATTAATAATATATATTTAATAATGGGAGATGTTATATATAGAGAAAAATGTTTCATAGATAGATTACGATTTTAAAAATTCGTAAATCTATTTTCCCCTTTATTAATAATCACACCTCATGTAGTTAAGTACAAGTTACGCTACACCACACACTTTAATATTTTTATCTCTTTATCTCCCATCTTTTCACTTTTTTGTATTAATTGTATTAATTATAGTTATAAAAACTTGTCTTTCTCACATATAGCTGTAATTATTTATTATATATATATATATATATATATATACTTTTGTAATTTTTAAAATTTTCATTTTCATTTTAACTTCAAATTCCAATTCCAAGTTAATTTTTATCATATATTATTTCTTCATATTTTAAAATTCTTTCACCATAAATATATATTTCAAATTTAAAGTAAAACTTAATTCAAATTAAATAAATTAACTATTTTACATTTAATTTTTTAAATCTATAAACTACTTCAAATGTATATTGAATTTTTGAATAATAATTAAAGTAAATTAAACTAATATAATAATTGAAATTATTAATCAATGAAATTCTAACGGTATAATATTAAACTAATTATAAAATAATTGTCTTTTTACTTCAAATAAAGTAAATAGGGGTAATTTGAACTCCATATTTAGTTATCGATATTCTACACAATTGACTTCATTTTGATAATAGGTATTAGTGACAATTTCAACCTTACACATATGACCAGTACCACTACCTCGAAAGTATCAATATAATGTATATTATGTTTAGATATATTATTTATAGCACGAGTTAAGAACTTGAAGTTCGAAAATATATAAAAGTTGAAACAACTAACATAACAATCTACTATCTAAATAATTCTATCATATGTTCTTTAATTAATTATATCATATGTCATATTACCCTTCGTGGTGCCTAACGTTGCGTTCGGTTCCAGTAATCCAGCCAGAGACAAGAGACGATATAGAAATTTGGAGACGATACGATACAGAAATTGGGGACAGTAGAGTGTTTGGTCGTAGTGGAAAATTTGAAAGTTTGTGGAGATCCACAGTTGAGAGGATTCCAAATTATATGGAGAACCTTCCGCAAGGATCTTGGCAGAACCACCCATGGATAAATCAGATTTCTTACTTTACCTTTTACTTTAATTGTTCTTACTCCATCTAAAACTAGTACTGTCAAAATTGTGACCGTGACTATGGTCAGCCCGTGCATGGTCAAAAAAAATGAAAAAAATACTCCGGGCTTTTGGTGACCAAGCCCGTTTGGGCCCGTGACCGTGACGGTCAAACCACAGTTGACCATGGTCAAACCCGTTAATTAAAAGTATAATATATTTATTCATAAAGAGCTATTTTTGTTGCAACCACAATGGATTGAACATTTTCTATAATAATACAATTTGAAAACAACAAAAATGGTACATAATGAGCATTTTTTTTTTTGGTAAAAAAAATAAAATAATTGAATTATATAAAAATAAAAATAATTTATAAAAAAAGTCAAACCCGTGACTGTCTGGGCCTGCCCGTGGACGGGCTTGGCAAATTTTTATTTTTTTTGTCATTTATGTACGGGCTTTTTAGGACCGTGACCGTGAAAGCCCGTGACTGGACGGTCATGATCAGACAGTTACGGTCATGCTCGTTTGACAGTGCTATTTAAAACAAATTTGCATTAGTGTATACAGGAGTTCCTATTTGAAAATGAAAATCAAATTTTTTATTGAAATCCTTTATTTTTCGCATTATTTCGAACTTGAAAGGGCTTAAGGATTATTTTAACAATGATACTTAATGATGACAGAAATAATTAAAAAAGATTGAAAATCGAACCAAACCGGTATGTTGCATCATTTCGATTTTATTTTTGATTTCAATTTGATTTGGTTTGATTTTGAGGATAAACAATGGTATCTTTTTCAGTTTAGTTCATATCACCATTTTTCCATTCAATTTTGATCCATACCCATATATTTGTTTAAATCACAACGATTTTTTTCTACCAAACCGGACGGAATATATCTGAAATTTTTACAAAATTGGAAAATTTATTGGTTGGTTCGACTAAAAATCGAACCAAAATAAAGCGCACTCATCCCTAACACTACCATTAGAATAAACCCCACATATACATACATATATATATATATATTTATAAGTTCAAATTTTCAAATTAATATATTATTTTCTATTCAATCTAAATTTAACATTTCAAATTAAAAAATATTATAAAATTAAAATTTTCAACTTATCAAATGAGGTTTACCAATTGGTATAATATATAAATTTATATGAACCTAATTTATTATAATTATAATAATAATTTATACATATTTTAAATATATGAATGAAAGAAATTAAAAAATAGGAAAGTATTTATTATTACAAGATAATGAGAGAAAAAAATTAAATACCAAATATTTAATGCTTCTTAATTAATTCTCTCAATTATTCTCCTTTATTCTCTTTTCTCTGAAAGGGTAGAAATGTAAGAAAATGTGTACAAAATCTGTACAGATTTGTCTGTATACAAAACATTTTCCTTTAATAATATGAATTTAATGACATGCATTTATTACATGTGTATTTATTATATAATAAATGCATGTATTGTATTTAATGACATTTATTATATGTAAGTGTTTAAATGTGATATTAACATGGTAGTGTTAATTATTACGTGGTTCACATGATGGTTAGTATGGTATTTAACACCTTTAATAGGTTATTGAATTGATTAATAATGAAGATAATGGAAATGTGTATTTAATTACTTAATAATTGATTGCCCTTGGTCATAGATGGGTATAAAGATGGAGTGGCATGCCATTAGGGAAAAATTAGAGATCTCGGCCAATTGAATTGTAGGTAAACCGTGGTTTAGCTAGCCACTATTGGAAACCGGAGTGACGACTTCTATTAGGTGTGACAACACCACCGCCTACGGGCTATTGTTATTGTTGATCTTCGGATCTATTGATGGAATCCATAGGTAGATGACCATCTCGAGGGAGATTAATCGACACTATGAATTTCGGTCTTCGGACCTATTGTCAGGCTTCCGCCTTATTGCTTTTCGTTAGATATAACATCGATTAGGAACACTAAAAAATTTGTACATGTTATATTGTTATAGTTTAGTATATTGATTATTGATTAATGAGAATTGGTGTGTTGAAGTTTGAATAACATGTTTTGTTTGATTATTTCACTATTGCTTCATTTAAGATTTAACATTTATTGGCCTTAAGTGTTAAGAAACATGTTTGTTTGGTGTATTAATGGCATGGGGAAATGTAATAGACTAGGGAAGATAAAGACTCTAGTCATAAATGGATGGGTGGGAAAAACTAAGCTGAATAATTAACAAAGTCGCATGAAACAACCTCGAATACGGTCTGTCAGTGTGCCTTTACACGGACCGTGTTCGAAAAATCCATTTGGAGACAATTTGACAGCTATTTACACGGATTGGCCTAGTTATGCCACACGGTCCGTGTTTGTCCTTGCCCAAGAAAACCTCCACCGGCATGTTACACACCGTGTAAAACCACACAGACCGTGTCCCACTTTTATAAAACTTTAAATATTCTTTGCATTGATTGATAGATGATTTAAATGTTCATTAAATTTGTGATATATTAAATATTCATTAAAGATGTGATATATTAAATGTTCATTAAACGTGTAATGTATTAAATGACATTAATTGTTGTATTGATGTAAGTACATGGTATTGAATGAACTTAATGATTGTATTGGTTAGTGTGCATTTGTGTGTGAATATCATGATTGTATCTTATTAAAGATGCATATGCTTGTGGTTGTTTGAGTATGGAATTGTTAACCAGGCATCGATAGCCTGATGCTTTCCTATTTTCCTTTTTATCTCTTCTATTTGAAAACTAACAGGTTGATCGAGTTAGTACGGGTCGTTTTAAATCCACATTGGACATCATAACAGTACACCTATTCTATTTTGTTCACTTTTCATTTCTATTGAACCATTTTGGAAATTTCAATGTAAAACATTTACTTTATATTCTTTTGCTGGATTCGGATTTCATGTTAGGATATTATTAGAACTACTCTTTATTGTTGAATAATGGATTTCATCGAATTTTACAAACATTGAAATACTTTGAAATATTGGTTCTATTTATTGCAAACGTTATTATATTGAATCGTATTGAATGCATTGGGTTAATGTGGCGTGACCATCGCTCTGCGGCTCCGCCGTGGGTGAGGGTTGGGCGTTACATTTGTATTCTAGAATATAATTATCTAAATATTTTGTAATAACCACATATTAAGTCGATTGTGTTGATAACCGATATTAATTAAGCATATAAATAGGCAACAAATATATGTAATTGGAGCGATAAAAAAATTAAAACACTGAGTTATGTTCCCCTGCTCCTCTCCTTTATTTCTCTGTTTTTTTTTATTACATTTAATTTAATTCAATTTTCTGTTAAGCAGTCTGTTGATATTCTTCTATAATCTAACAACAAACACATGCAAAACCACAATGGATAATATATCATACAATCTTTAACTAGATAGAAAATATATATAGAATAAGATGTTATTTCCATTCAAAATTTTCTTATTGATATAATAAAGCAACAAAGCGAGTCAATAAAATAGAAACAACCATAAGTAACACATCAATCTTCAGAAAATATTAACATCTAATATCTATCTAATATATAGCTTATGAAAACACACTTGTTTACATATTTCAGTAATTACAGACTACAAGCTTACTCTAGGCCTAAAATATTTTCTTTTTTATTAAGCATTCATCATTTATTTTCACACAAGTAATTATGGCTATTCATTAGAGTATCATATAAACTAAAATCATAAGGCTAGAAATCCATACAAGGTTTTAAAATGTTATAAGATGCAAAAAAAAATCAAAAATATAAATTACCCTACTATTTTACACCTTATACAGAGAGATGTTTTTTTGGAAAAATTAAATATTCCAACTCCTAATCAAATCTATCTTAATTCCATGAATTTTAGTTCAATAATCTTAGTCATGACATAAATTTGATACATTTTTGCATAAATCATACCATTTATTTATTTATTTTCTCATATTAATAACAATAAGATTCTTTCTTTTGGGGTTCATCTTTCCATAACAGTAGTTCTGATCATATACTAATTTTTTTATTGTGTAAACCAAAATGATACAAATTAAGCTAAGAAGACAAAAATAAAACATAAAATTCAACCACCCATAAAATCAGATCTAGCAACAAGTTCGTTTACTTCTATCACATCACAAATTAAATAAAAACAGAGTTATCCCAACTGGGTTCATCTAAAAAACCAAACTAAAAACTTAAAAAAAAAAAAAACAAAACAAAACAACAAAATAACTCACAGTAAACCTCATATGCTCAGTTGAAACACCAAGTCCAGAAGCAATCAAATCAATTAAGAACACAAACACCAACAGCAACTTCGAAGCCATCTTTTCCAATAATCTCAACGATCAAAGCGTTTGATAGAAGTAGAAAACTATACAATTTCTGCCTATTGGCATTATAAATATACAAGTGCTTTGTTCTCTTTAAGCAATACCTTGTTGTTGAAGTCAAGCCTCTAAAAATTATTTTCCCCAAACCAGAGTCGTAACATCATAGCTCTTTACTTCTATTGTCAACATTCATCATGCGGATTTTCCAATCAGTATCAGACCTATAAACTCCATAGGAAGGTAAAATACTAGGCAAACTGAAACTCCCGTGACAAATCACTACCTTTAGTATTCTATTTCATAATAGAATAACAATAATGACATCGGCTCCTGATTTTCCTAATCAAATTGCACTATTCCATATAATCGACACCAGAACAATAATGAGGACTCTGAAATATTAAAAAAAAACAATAATTGAATGACACAATCACATTATTCATCAAAAAAATTTTCTTAAGGAGCTTGCAGAGTTCTTCATGCTTAATCCTTCGTAACTCGAACATGTTTGTTGTGTCTGTTGAAAGAACTTTTAGAGTATATTTGAACCTGTCTTTACTTGTTCTTTCATTGTTGTAGTTTTATCTGCCTTTATTTTTCCTATCATCTATACAACATCTGCTTTTCTAGCCTATAGATCAATTTCTTTGTCCTGTTCTTTAATTGCATTTTGATTTCTTTTCCTTTGCATTTTGCTACCTTCTGCCTAATCGGACGAGCTCTGTTCACAGTACCTTTGCTCGCATAAGCTTCTGAGGATGATGTATATCCTCCAGATTAAGGGTGTCAAAATGGGTCATGACTCGATGGGTTGACACGAACCCGCGAAAAATAAGTGGGTTGGGTTTAAGTTAAATGGATTTTGACCTGTTTATGACACGACAGGTTTAACCTATTTATAAACGAGTCGGGTTTCAATAACAGGTTAACGTGTCGACCTTCATAATTGAAGTGAAAATAAAATTTATATAATTTCAATGGATTAAATAGTAATTTTTTTAATATATATTATCAATCTAACAATACCCTAACTTTTTAGAAAAGAAGAAACTATTTCGCCTTTCTGCCTTCTCTCTCACTTTCAACCGTCCGGCACAACTTCTTCTTCTCCACGTCCTATCTCGACATCAACCAACCATTACTCAAATATCACCTCCACTACCTCCTCTTCATAGTTTACCTCAGACGAAGCTCTTCATCGATGACTATTAGAAAAAGGTAAATATAAACAGGTTAAATAGGTTAACACATAAACATGTTAAATGGGTTAACACATAAACATGTTAAATGGGTTAGCACACAAACGGGTTCAACGAGTTAACAAATAAACGGGTTAAACGGGTAATCGAATTGCACGATTATAAATTTTGAGTTATTTAACTATATTAATCGTGTCTACACGTTAACACGTGTATTATACGAATTTGTGTCGACTTGAAAAATTATAACTCGTTTATTAAACGTGTCGAGTCGAGTTAGATATAAACGTAATCGAGTCGTGCCGAGTTCAATCAAACCTGATTCGCTAATACGAATTGACACCTTTACTCCAGACTCATTAACTTTTGTTCTCTTGAACCAGTTATTTTCCATGTACATCTCATCCCATTTTGGCTCTCCTTTCATCTCTTTCTAGAAAATTCAAAGGTGAAATGTCTACTTTTCTCTTGTATGAAAAATTCTCATGCTTGCTTCATGTAATCATCATCATCCTTCCAACCGTCGAACTTTAGTTTGGTTGTTCTTTGGTTGCACCTATCAAAATGTACAAGAAAAACGGTGCCACCTTGTTCTAATGCTCTTTGCATTTTTTAGGAGTCCTTTTTTGTCTGCCAGTTGCTTTCACGTTCTCATTGAACTTATTGTAATTTTTTCTAGTAACTATCGCCTAATTGATCACAACCCGTAATTGGATCATTTGTTGTGCCTAACCAACAATTTATGAAAAGGTTATTTTAGACCTCATTCCAAAACTTTGGCTTATATTCCGCTTTGCCATTATCAATGATTTAAACATCATCTTTTGCTATATCATTCAAGTTGATTTTTCCAACTCTCCTCTTTCTATTGATGCAAAACCTACTCTCTCTATTGAAGCAGAATGTGTTCCAAACTTATTATCAGACACATGACTTTGATTTGAAGAATATTATTGGCGGGAAATTAGTTGAGGTGCAATCAATATGTTGGAGTTTGATTAAGAGATTTATAATATTGAGAATAAAGAGGACTTTGAAAATTTTCAATATACAATAGATTTTGTATTTGGAATGAAACTCTAGAAGAATGAGGAAATTAAGATTGTCTGGTTGGTATAAACACGGGATGATTGACGAAAATTTGGACTTCCAATATTTTCCTCTCCATCAATTTCAAAAGAATATAATATATATATATATATATAAAAGGATGTGAATCCATTTTTTTAAGAAAAAAAAACTTGAAAAGTTAAATAATGTTTAATATGTAAATGATGAATATACGATAAATTCACATCTATCTATTTAAAGAAACAATTGTTGTTAAAAATTTTTATTTTAAATTTATAATTACCGTTATAAAAAGAATCGTTATCTAACTGCAATAGTTAAAAAGAAAAAATAAATAAAATTGACACATGTCACATAATGATTGGATCGATAAAAATAAAATAATAAAATACGCACCACTTTCAACTAAACATCGATGCTCAATGTATAATTTCTCGTTCTTTCTCATCATTCAGCATCTATTCTCGACATCCACCTACACTTAGAGCTGGCAAATTGGGTTTGCGGTTCGTGTTGACCTGATATGAACCCGTTTCACTTGACACAACATGAACACCAACATAAGGCGATTAGGAATGGATTGACACGGACATGATGACACGATTAATAAATGGGTTATTATCCAATCCGACACGTCAACACGAAAGTGGTGTTTAATAATCAGATTAACGGATAGACACAAATTTATTTAATAAAAATTAATTTTATTTAATAAAAAATCATAAATAAAATATCAAAATTTAAATTTATAAATACATATATCCTCAATAAACGAGTCAACCCGTGACACGATTATGCCAATACGAACACGACACGATTATTTAACGGGTTAAACGGTTCGACAAGTTTACCGACTTGACCGATTATACTCAACTCTAATCCTTAATAATCGGTTTCGTTTCGTATCACAACTCATATTTCCACCTCTACCTACAACGATGGCACCTACCTACCTACGTTAGTGTCATCCACCAACATCTCATTTTCTCACCTACCTACGATAGTGTCATCCACCAACATCTCATTTTCTCTTGGCATTCCCTTTAAACATCCCATTAGAGATAGTCTTAAAATACTACTTTTTTTTTTCTTTTTTAATTGCTACCATTGCATAATAGTTCCTATTCATCAATTTTGTTTGGCGCGTTTTTACTTATGTATAAAGAAAAATATAGTCAAATGAGATTTTATTTTATTCGTTTTAATATCTATTTTTTAAGTATAAAAAAATTATAATTTTTAAATATATAATTAAAAATATTTAACGTTAAATTAAATTTTTGGAAGCATGAAAAAAAGCAAGTGGATTGAGAAAAAAAATGATTTCGAATAAATATAATTTTTATAAAATAATATTATTAATTCAATTGAAATATTTAAAAAATATTTTAAAATATTCCTTATATATAAAAAATTAATTAATTAATTGCTACAAACTATTATTAATGAACCGTTTATTAATCAGAGAGGAGGTCGGATTAAGATGAGTGTAATTATGCGAGAGGAGATTAAATATGGGAAATTCGTCTCATATATTTCTCTCTCCCCTCGCTTGTCGTATCTGTAACCGTCAAAATTCAAATCTTTTCAACATTGGTAAACCCAAAAGCAAAAAGCAGTCTCGCTTCCCCACACCACAACGTAACATCAAACATGGCCATCTCCATCGAACACTTAAACGACTACAACACCTACGACGAATACTCCGTCAGATTCTTCGACGACTACGTCTTCACAACAGTCACAGCCTCTCCCTCCGTCGTCGACACCTGGATCTCCGAAACCGAAAGCCTCCACCGTTACCGTCTGAACCGCCTGGTGGTGGGTCTGGACGCCGAGTGGAGACCAAACTTCGGCCGGTACAACAACCCCGTGGCGACACTCCAGCTCTGCGTGGGACACAGATGCCTCATCTTCCAGATCCTCCACGCGCCGTACGTTCCTGACTCACTGGAGGAGTTTCTTGGAGACGGTGACTACACTTTCGTGGGCGTTGGGGTTGAGAAAGACGCGGAGATGTTGGAGGAGGATTATGAGTTGACGGTGGAGAGATGTGTGGATTTGAGAGGACTGGCGGCGGAGAGGTTGGAGAATTGGGATCTGAGGAGTGCGGGGTTGAAGAGTCTTGCGAGGGAGGTTTTGAATGTGGAGATGGAGAAGCCGAGGGCGGTTACGCTTAGTCGGTGGGACCACAGATGGCTTAGTCATGATCAGGTTCAATATGCTTGCTGTGATGCTTACGCCTGCTTTGAAATTGGTAGGATTTTGAGGGCTTTTACGGTTTGATGAATGTACTCGTACCTAGGGTTTGCTTAGGGTTTTGATTGTGGTGTTTAGATTGTGTTTTCTTTACCATGCTTTCGTCTAACGTGCATCTTTTACAGTATGTTTGGATGGGGCTTTTGACATGGTTATGATTTTGCTTGTAATGGTAGGATACCGTGGTTCAGTTTCGTAGTTCTAAAATTTCTGAATATGCAAATAGGTGATTGTGTGTGAGGTACTTCTTTTTACCTTATATGAAACCATACTATAAATTATAATCTTCAACATAAAAAGAAATATTCATTCGCCATAACCATATGCCTATTATATCTGTTTAGTGCATTCAATTCAAAAATAATAGTAATTTATCGTTCTGTGTTTTTTAATTTTTGACTTTCATTAAGAGTGAGCGAGACTGAGCAGGGTATTATGTTCAACATAAAACACCTTTTGTGGTGTTTAGAATGTTACAGCATTTTTATGTACAAATTGTGTTGTCAAGCATGAAACGGGATTTTATGCATATAGGCTGACATGGTAATTTGAATGGTTCAAGCCAATTCATAGAGGACTAACCGGTTGTTGTTTGCTGCATATTGTTTTACATGAAGCCATGAAGCAATTTTCAATATAGGGTTAATCCTAGAAAACACCGCACGTCAAATTCAGTAAATTGAGTTTTCTCCATTTTACACTTTTATATTAATTAACAATGTGCGAATTTTAAAATTTTTACTTTATTTAAAAAAAAATAAAATAAAATAAAAACTCTTTTTTCTCCATGGACATTGCATAATTACATAATCATTCTCCTTTTTTTTTTAGAAATGATTTTTGTTCCGAATTTATTGTGCGAATTTTAATACGAAACATAAAATAATAATAAAATTTTAATAAAGTGGTAATGATGTGATTGATTCGACGGTCATTTTTAGTTATAAAAATAATATTATAATCATTCGTGCACGAATTCGGCACATGAAATCAGACAATGTAGCATTTCTTTTTTTTTTTCCATTCTTTTTGTTTTGTTTTTTCATCTTCTCTCACCACATCACTGTCCTTTTCGATCTCTCATCTATAACCAAAGCCTTCATTTTCCACTAACTAACCAAAACCCGGAGTCATCAAAATCCAAATCACTGAGTTAGGTGATTGAGGGTTAGTCGTTGGAGGTTGATAGAACAGAACTTTCGACGTATATGGGAGGGATATATAAGGATTTTCAAATAAGATTTTAGATTTTTTAGAGCTTTCGACGTATATGAGAGGGATATATAAGGATTTTCAAATAAGATTTTGGATTTTTTAGATTTCATACTTGATTTACAGACTGCTATGGAGAAGAGAGAGGAAGAGGGAGAGGGGACAAAAAGAGAGGAAATTAATTGATCAACCTGAGATAAGTTGACTGTGGAGGAGAAGGATAGGAAGAAGAAAAAAATAAAAGAGAAGAAGGAAAAGAAAAAAATAAAAGAAAAGAAGGAAAAGAAAAAATGCAGGAAAAAATAAAATGAAGAATAAGGAGAATGAGTTCGGAGGAGATAGCAAAAAAAATGGAAAAAAAAAAAGGAAAGAAAAGAGAAAATAAAAAAATATATAAAGAAAGGGAATCTGATTTTTTAAAAAAATAATTTTTTAATTTTTTTTAAATATAAAATTTTAAAATTCAAAAAATACCCTGCGTGAAAGTGTCAATTAAAAGTGGTAAAAGGGAGAATACTCAATCTGGCGTGTTTTTTTTTTTTGGAGAATTCCGCAAATCTGTGGTGGTTTTTGGGATTAACCCTTCAATATATAACCCGAATTTTAAAAATATTTCGAGTTTTCACCCGTTTTTAAAAGAAATTTAAAATTGAACCTAGCTGATGTCATAATCAGTTTTATTTTCTCACATGTCACAAATTATATGCATGTGAGGGTATTTTTGTAATCTTAGTAATCTTAGCAGTTAGATTAACTTTAAAAATTTTATAGATGATTGACATGTCTCTTTCAAAATTTTTCGGTCTCTTCCTTTTCCTTCTCTTTTCCTAAATCATTTAATTAAACTCAAAACCCTAATAGTTCTCTTTATTTTTATTCTCTTTTGTGTGGAAAGAATCATATTAACTATCATATTCATTTATTATTGCTAACTAAGATATTTTGTTTGTTGTGTAAATTTAAGTGTCGTCTATTATTTCGATTTAGTTTATGTGCTTTTCTTGGATGGCTTAGTGAGTGTTCGGGTCAGCTGTTTCATTGGTGGTTAACGATTTGAATAGCGGCCTGAATAGTGTTTTGAAAAAGAGAGCGTCTTAGGTGTTACATGTAACACACTATCTTATTGTGTTACAAGTTTCACACGTGTGAAACCATAACATTCAAAATAAAAACGCGCGCTATTACAAAACATAACTTCGAGCGCTATTACAAAACATAATTTATATATCTGTGTCTGTATAATTATTATATATATCTGTTGAGATGCTAATTGTACCTGAATGGTTTTTTGTGCCTGCGAGGTTATTATCTGTGTCTGTGATTTATGTATCTGTGTCTGTGCGATTCTTATATGTGTCTGTTGAGATATTAATTGTACCTGTGTGGTTATTTTTTATGTCTGCAAGGTTATTATCTGTGCCTGTGATTTATGTATCTGTGTCTGTGCAATTCTTATATGTATCTGTTGAGATATTAATTGTACCTGTGTAGTTATTTTTTGTGCCTGCAAGGTTATTATCTGTGCCTGTGTTTTATGTATCTGTGTTGTACAATTCTTATATGTATCTGTGGAGATGCTATATGTACCTGTGTGATTATTTTTGTGCATGCGAGGTTATTATCTGTGCATATGTTTCATGTATCTGTGTCTGTGCAATTCTTATATGTATCTGTTGAGATGCTATATGTACCTGTGTGGTTTTTTTTGTGCCTGCAAGGTTATTATCTGTGCCTGTGATTTATATATTTGTGTCTGTGCAATTCTTATATGTATATGTTGAGGTTATTATCTGCGAGGTTGTATCTCTAGTTATGAAACGTACTCTGTAAATATATCTAGTTGAAGATTGAAGTACAACAATAAATCGATGTAGTTCAAGATAGAAATAAAAGCATTCAAGTAAAGATAAATCGTAATAATACTAATTCATTACCATTATTCGAAGAGGAAGGAACTTGAAACGAAGATTCAATAACGACTTCTTTCTGTTGATTGTTCATAGAAGAAACAAGTTGAAAAGAAGATTCAACAAAATTTTTTTGTTTTTCGCTTCTATCGACATCGAAAGATGCTGATAACATAGATGAATCCATGAATAACAAAAGTAAAGAACAAAGATATGGTTTTAAGGAGAGAGAGAATAGAATAAACGTGAAAAATATAGTTCTTTTTTTTTAGAAAAAAATAAAATTCGCACGTGTGTGTTTCTGAAACACAATAATTTATTGTGTTTCAGAAACACCCAAGACTTTGCGTTTGAAAAAATAGGTGTTTGGTGATAGCTTTCTAAAATAGCGGTTAGCGATTCACTTAGCGGTACGACGAACGCTATTCAAATTAGCTTTCACTCCAACCGCTGTTATAAAACTACTAAAATACCCTTTTATTTCACATTAAACAAATCAAATAATTAAATCAATCATTTTTGTAATTTTATGTTTAACTGCTATTTTAACCGCTACATCTATCACCGAACGGTTATTATAGCTGTTATTTTGACCGTTATCCTAACAACTATTTCAAACCGCTTTAAACCGTTATTTTTAACCGCTCACGCCGAACATAGCCTTAGAGTTTTTGTTTTGAGTTACTTGGAGTCTCTGTTTCTCTTCGCATTTCATATTTTAGTTTTAGGGTTTGTTTTGAGTTTTTGGGGTTATTATTTTTTTAGTTGCTTTAACTCTGTTTATGTCAACTTTTATGGTTAAAGATATTTCGTAATTGTAATATTTATTATTAAAAAAAATAATAATAAACATCTAATGGTATATTGATAATTTTATAAAATACGAGAATTCAATTATCAAACTACCTTTTTAAGACTAATAGTAAGAAAACAAGTTCATTTTCGATTTTTTTTTTCTAAAAAAAAGGATGAAAACTCAAACACTTTTAAAATTCCGGTGGTGTTTCAAAATTTTCCTTTTCATATCTATGTAGTGCACTTTTATGTTACAACAGCATTAAGTCAAGGTCGGCACTAGATAGATATGATGTTGACAGACAGTAAATCACAGCCCATAAAATTATATATATATATATATAAATAAATATAAAGAGTCTTAGAAATTCCTGAATTTAACTATATTTTTTAAATTGATCTCTAATTTCACGAATGGCCAATCTAACCTCTAAACTTAAAATTGTCAATTAAGCCATTTTTACTGATGAGAAGGGTTTAATCGATATTTTTAAGTTAATCTTTTTTGTTGCCAAATCAGTCTCTCATCAGCAAAAGGCTTAATTGCCCCGACATTCGGAAGTTAATGGGCTAAATTGACTATTTGTAAAGTTTGAAGGCTAACATGAAAAATATAGTTAAGTTTAAGGGCTCTTAAGACCTTTATGCCTATTTATATTTATAAAGTTAAGACAGTATAATTTTATTTAGTTTTATTATTCATATTTAATTTTGGTTAATTTGTAGAATCATCGGGTATTCTTTACCTTTCTTAAAATTATATATAATAATTCAAATGATTCTAAATATTTAAGAAATTGATATTTAATTATTTTTTATTTTATTAAATTAAAAGGAAAATTAAAAAGTTTGCCAGTCCTATTTTCCAATTGGGCTCTTTTTTATTTGGAAGGTTTTTTTTTTCTTAATAATTAAATGTCTTTTCAATTGGAAAGTGGGTGTGAGATGATATAGTCAGGTAAAATAGAAATTGTTAACAAAGATACAACAAAATTTTTATGGATAGATAATATAATTTAAAAATAATTATATAATGGTCACTGTCTATCACTTTTTTTTTTAATTTTTAATAAAAATTTAATTGAAATTAATTTCTTTAATAAAATTATAAATATGAATAATAACAAAAAGGATTTGAAACATTCTAAAAATCTAATAAAATAATATAAAAAAGTTGAGTCCCATGTCTATTTGACCGTTTAAAATAAAAGGTTTGGTAGACGATGTTTAAAATTTTAAAATAGACCGTATCATTAAAAATCTATTTTTAAAAATATTATCCACATGATTGATGTGTCCATAGAAAAATTGGAAATAAACATGCCACTAGAAATTCTCCTATCGCAGTAAATGGCAAATTATTTATTTTAATTAGCTGTTAGTTTAAATATATTGTTGGAGCAAAATTAGTGAAAACTTTTTAAAGAAAATTATTTTATATTTCATTATTTTAAAAATGAGTCCATTGGATTTTTAGGCCATAAAAAGTTTACTATACAATTATAGGCCACTTTTGAAAAGTTTACAAAACTAAACTTTGATTTTCACTCCATAGGCCAATCACAGCTGTGAGCATAATTCACAGACTGTGAGCATAATTCACAGCATCTGTGAATTGTAAAGTTTCAGGGGTATTTTGGGAAATTTGGCCTATGGAGTGAAAACTAAACTTTTAAAAGCCTGTTTTTGTATGTTTTTCAAAACAGGTCTATTATTGTGTTTTAAACTTTAAAAAGCCCATTCCTTAAAATTTTCACTTTACAAAAATACGAGTTTGTTACTTAATATTTATAATGATTTTTAATTTAATATTTATAAATATTTTATATGGGTATCTGTTTATGATTTTAATGATTTTCATACATTTTAATGGTCCGACTTCCTCTACTAGATATTTTAGAAATTGATTTGTGATAAAGAAAAAAAAATATTATAAATTTTAATTATTTTGGGAAATATCACTTTTAAATATTTCAAGATATTAAAATTATATTTTTAAGTAATGCTACATGGCTTACTCTTGTTGTTTATTTATAAATGTCAATTTGTGGGTGGATAGTGAATAAATTAAAATAAATATATAATAAATACAAATTAAAATCACCATGAGTTGCCATGTATGAGTAGGTAAATAGAGGGGGCTACAAAAGTAGGCTATGAATCATTATTCTATATTTTTTAATACAAGAAAAATATGAATTTCAAGATAATATCAATATTCAAAATCTTATAAATCAAATATAAAAAAATATACCCATGACGTATATTAAACATCTCATGTTCTCGAAAATTATGTTTTTCTCCATTAGGTTTATTGTATATTATTTTAAAACTTTAAATATTTTATTTATTGATATTTATTTTTAAAAACTTATAAAATTATAATTCAATAATAAAATAAATTTTTTTAATAAATTTTCAAACATAACTATAATTATATCATCTATTGCGTAGGTTTTAGTAAATTAAAAGATAAAAATTAAAGAAAAAAATTGTTAAAAATTATTTAACTAAATATTTAAAATTATTAAATCTACACAATATTTTTTCAATTAAAAAAATAAATAAAAATTAAAACTAAAATTTATAAAAAAAATATTAAACCAAATATTTAAAAAAAATACTAAACTATATAATAATTTATTTTAATTTAATAAAATTTTTAACTTTTTAAAATAAAAATATTTAAATTATTTAATAAAATAATTATTAAAATTAAATAATTAGCAAAACCACTCAAAAATACAAAACAACTCATGGTTTTGGTGTGAGGGGGTTTGAGCTGATTTTATAAAAATTTACAAAATTAAATAATAAAAATAAAATATTTTGATAGTTTTTGAAATTAACCTTCATACTACAATATGAAATAATACATTACCGTTGTCATGTATTTAAAAAAAACAAGCTAATAAAATAAGGAAGAAGGGATCAGGACAGAATGTGAAGGAGGAATCAGCGATGCGGTAAGGGTAGTTGGACAAGTTGAGGGGAAGAGAGAGAGTGGTGAAACGGTGACGGTGGAGATTTGTAGTGGAGGAGATGTAGAACACAGTGGTGTAGGTAGAAAGAAGAAAAGTCTCGAAGGAAACACCTTGTTAGAGAGAAGGAAAGAAGTATTGATGGAGGAGATATCTTCACGATGGCTCTGAACACAGCAACGAATATGGTTTTAGTTGGAGTGTTTTCTTTTCACGTTTTCCTCCGTGATCTTGCCGAAGAAATTGAAATATGGAATTTTTTTTAAAAAAAAAAATTAGGGAAAATTTAACCGTGATAGATAGGTGTTTTTAAAAATTAAAAATATTTTAAAATAAATTTAATGGTATGATGGATAGTAAATTTAAAGAAAGTGAAAAATATTTTTGATGTTATTGAATATAGTTAAATTATTTAAATTATTTAATATATTTAAATTATTTGATTTTTATAATTTATTTTGTAGATATATTATATATAACTATTTATATATTTAAAATTTAATTTAATATTTTATATTTTTAGGTCAGGATAAAGTTAAAAATAAAAATTTATTGAAAAAGTTTATATTTAAAAATTTTAAATTATTATATTATTTTCAATATTAAAATAATAATAATGTAACTATCTGGTTGCTTGGCACCCGTGAGTTAAAAATTATTATATTTATAGTAAATTTTTTTTTTCAAAATATAAATATAATTAGTATGATTAGAATAATTACTATATCCTAATAAAAATTCTATAAATATAGTTTATTAATTCTTTATGAGATATTTATTTTAATTAGTTTTACTATGAATTCAATTCAATATAATATGTATTTTAATAAAATATAAAATTTAAAAAGTCTAAAAATGAAACTATCCCAAATTTATTTTAACATCACTTTATTGAATTTAATTATTAATTTTACTTTGTTTTTAATATTAGACAAATAAAAAAATTAATATTTATTATAATTTATAAAAATAGTAAAATAAAAATTTTAAAACGTAAATTTAAATAAAAATTTAAGATAAAAATAGGAATGATACGCAACAATAATATATTAAAGCTTAAAGGATGAGATTACAACTTTGCCTATACATATTAACTTTAAAAATAAAATAAAAAAACACACCGCATAATCAAACCATAATTGATAACTTCTTTGAGACTTGCCTTCTTCTATCTCATTGACGAAATTATTCATCAACTTTTTCCAATTAGTCTTATTCAATTGCATTAAGGTGCTCATATTGGTAGGGCATTTTAATATTTTTAAGCATTATAATTTAATATGATTATATTTATTGTAAAGAAAATATTATTTTAAAATATTTTCGGATAATTTATAATTAGTGTAATACGAAATATGAAAAGTGCACTACGAGACAATCGAAAAACAAATAAGATATTGAAGGTATAATACAATTACAAAATAACATTTATTTCTTTTTTACTTTCTTAAATGGTAGGATTTTCCTACAAATTAATTATATTTTTTTTATTGTGTGTTATATTATAAAATTTAAATTGATCAAGTGTAATATATCAATTTATAAATACTTGATAAAGTATAATACAATTGTATAGAAATTACGTGTATGTAATATATAAATTTAATTTTTTTAATGGAACCAATGTTCTATAAACTTATGTGGTTGTGCCATGACGATATATATAGAATACTAAACCTAATGTTTTTTTTAGTGAGTAAAGAATATTTCAATTTCTTTTTCTTTATGTTTGTGTAAATATTTACTACTAGTATTGCAGCATATTGTATTTACATATTATTATTTTTTTCTAATTTGGTAAATATTTTTTTTTTTATAATTTTTATCTTTATATTTTATATTGCCTACTAATATTAGTGTTTTTTTTTTTTTTCAATTTAATAATATTCGAATTGTTTTTCAATATATATTTTTATATAAAATTTAAAGTTAAGATATATTTTTGTGTTCAAAATTCAATTTTATATTTTTTCCTCTTTTATCATATTGTAACTATATGAAACATTCATAAATCTTAACATATTTACTTTATAATTTAAATATATTCTCGCAGTTTTCATTAACCATTACATACATTAATTATATATATATATATATAATTTTTTTTAAAAACATTTCATATAACAAATTATTTTGATTCAAAATTGAATTAACTAAAGTAAATAGCCTTTTAAATTTTTTAACTATATCACTAATTGTAGTAAATGAATAATTGATTTTTTATTTGAATAATTGAAATTTTAAAATAAAATATAATGAAACTAATAGAATGTTGATTATTTTATAATGATTTTTTTATACATTAAAAAATTATTATAATAATTTTTAAATAATAATTTTGATTTTTAAGAATTGTGATAGTTTTAAAAATATATAAATTTTATAATTTTAATAATAATTTTGATCATTTCAAGATTTTCATTAATATTTTGATAGATTTAAGAGTAAATAAATGATTATGTGAATAAATAAGTTTTGTAATTTAAGAATAATTTTGATAGTTTCAAAAATAAATAAATAATTTTGACCGTTTTAGTAATATATATAATTTATTTAATAATTAGAAGTTTACACTTGTATGAAAAATATAATTTCATGGAATTTAGAATATAATATATTTATTTAATAAGAAAAACAGTAAAATATTATTTTTTTTAAAGATTGTTTTTCTCTGTTTTCGTCCATTTATGATTATATACCATTAAAATATTTCATTTTATTTTTTTTAGTCATATATTATTTTTGAACTAAATACTATCTCATGTTTAACTCATGGATTATTTATGCATTCAAGTTTTAATTCAATAATTATCCTTACTGATTATCTATGCACTACTCATGAACTTAGTCACAAATTTAGAATAGGGTGGACTAATTTTAATGGGTGGAGCTCGAGGTACGGTACGATACAATATAATTTTAATTAAAAATTTAAAATATTATATTTTTAAATTTTTATTTAGTTATAAGTAAATAATAAATTATTTATTATTAAAATATTTAATTTTTTAAAATTAAACGGATTAGTATTAGAATATTATTTGATTTTCAATTATATATTAGATTAACGTTCCATAGAGTTATAGCAACTAGATATTAGATTAACTTCTAACTATTAGCTAAGCTTATGTAAAATTATTAAAAGTTTATCACAAATATAAATGAAATTGGAAACTTAGGTAATTAATTATTAATGAAAAACTAATAAAATAAAGGGTTAATCCCAAAAACCCCACATACCTTTACCAAAATCACCGAAAAACCACGTCACTTCCAGATTTCACCATTTTTCCACTTTAACATTAATAGAGGTTAGATTTACTGTTCACCCGTTAGTTGGTGAATAGTGATCAAGGGTAATTAAGTAATTTTTTTTTCTTTTTTAATGATTAGATTAATTTTAAAAAAATATATACATATTTTTTCCCTTTCTTCTCTTCTTCTTCTCAAAAACACAAAATAATCAAATCAAACCCAAATACCAAAATCCAAAAATAAAATAAATAAATAAACCATAAAAATCACACCTTTTATTATTCTAAAAATAAATAAATCAATCACAATCGAAAAACATTCAGAGCATGTTCTGTTCTTCTTCTAATCTAAAACAGAAAACAATTAATCTCAAACCACAAACAAAGCGAAAACCAGAAATCACAAAGAGTCATAATATCTTATATTGTTTTACTACTCAAAATCAGTAAATAATTAATTAACCAAAAACCAGAGCCAAAACCACAAACCACAAACATTCACAACATCTTCTGTGTTCTTCTTCTACTCAGCAATGGTAAATAATCAATCAAAAAATCCAAGTCAATTAGGAACACATATATCATACTTTCGGCAAAGATTTTCAGAAATCCAAAACCAAACCCAGATTCCAAATTTAATCCACTTAGAAAAAAACCCTTAAAGACCCCACATTTAATCCACCAATCAAATCAAAATCTAAAATCTAACATAATGTAAACAACCTAGATCTTTAAAAAAAACAAAACAAAAACCTAGATCAGAAAAGGAACTTCAAAAAATCCAAGATCTGACTCCACAGCATCACGTTGAAGGAAAGTAGTGCTGATGAGAGAGACACAATCATAAGATGAGGAGAGTGAGGGAGATGAGGGTGAGAATGGAGATGAACAGACAACGAGAGGTGAATATGCGAGAGAGACGTAGTCGGAGAAGAGGAGTGAGCAGTGGTGGCGTTTCATTTTGATTTCTCGACGAGAATGGGTCTACTCTGTAGGAAGATATTTGTGTAGGGATGAGGAAGAGATGATCGGCATCGCAAGTTGAGGAGTGAGAGGTGGATCAGCGAGATGAGAGAATGGTCAACGATGGTGGATTTTGGAGACCGGTGGTATTGTCTGTTTTTTTTTTAAAATTTTAATAACCCTAAACAGTAAAAATACATATTTACCCTTAATTATCTGTGGGTTTAATTGAGCCCTAGTTAGGATGAATAGTGGAAGTGATGGCTCTTAACGTCAAAGTGGGAAAATGGTGAAAACTGGAAGTGGCGTGGTTTTTTGGTGATTTTGGTAAAAGTATGTGGGTTTTTTGGGATTAATCCTAAAATAAATTACCATTAGTATTTGAGTTGAAAGTTATCTCTAATAACTTTCACAAACACTATCTTAATAGTTAATTTAAACTTTAAATGTTGTTTTAACCGTGGTTGCAAAATATATATTTTTCACAAAAGCTAATTTTGAATATAAACATGGTTTGAAATGCTTTTCTCAAATGAGAACTACATGTATAAATCCAAAACAAATATTATACATAATCATTGTTTTCTCATTATTTTTGCACTAATGCATGATAAATTCTAATTTTCTATTTTATCATTTTAAAATATATATTTTACTTTTTCAAACTATATATATATATATATATATATATATATATATATATTTCAACTATTTTTTATTCCACATCGGAAGCGTAACTCACTAATTATTTTTTCCACTAATATATATAAATGAGATTTCATCCTTTAAAGCATTGACGCCTTTTATACATAAAAAAATTGTATTTGTCGCTAGAGGTATAAATATAAGTTTTTATCATTATTACTATTATTATATATAGTAATCACAGTTTTCCCCTTTTTTTTACCAATCAAAAAAGAAATGAATAAAGAAGAGAACACACATCTTTTTTCTCTGATTATATTTTTCTTTTGAAACATTAAATTCCATCTAAAACATGTCAAACAGATTTGAAATATGTCAATCAAGAAAGAAAAATGAGACGTTGGCGTCATATTAATAACAAATACACTGATTTTAAAACATATCATTGTAAGTGTAATTCACGCGCTAGACTGAGATTTTGAAAACTCAATCGAGTATTCAAAAGATTTGTTTTTGATGAATTTGAGTATTTATTTGAAATCACGTATATTTTAGGTACCCAAATGAATAAATGGTACAACTTCGAGTACTCAAATAGTGATTATCTCTATATATAATAATACATCATTAGATATAAATTTTATGATAATTAATGCATCAATTTCTTTACAAAGAAAATTGGCACAAAGAGTATACTACCAATCATTACTTTTATAAATTAGGAAAACTCGAATTGTAAATTATTTTTCTTTTTTTTTTCTCCAGAAATACTATTATTGACACGTCATCATCATATTCTCTATGTATAATCCACCTATGTCTCACATAATAATAAAATTATCCTAAAAGTGCCGTATAAAAATAACAATATTATTTTACCATATTCTAAATAGTAGCCAAACGTATTTAATCGTGTTATAAATATATAAATCGTATAAAGTAATCTTATCCTGTTTTTTATCTTACAAAACATTTGAGCCCTAAGAAATACTCCTTCCGCTACCATTTACTTGTCACATTTGAATAGTGTATACTATTTATTGATGAATTTTGTTTAATGTATTATTGCTTATGTAGAAGGAAAAATATAATTAAGTAATGTCTTATTTTACTCGTCTATTTTTCAAATATTAAATTTATATAATTTTTAATTATGTATTAATAAATATATTTGTTGTTAAATTTAAATATGAGAGAGCGTACCCACATAAAAGGTTGCAAGTATTTAAAACGGAGGAAGTATTTGGTAGGGGTGGTTTAACTTGGAATACACATATAAACTTAATATATCCTTATTTTGGGTAAAATATTTTTTATATTTTTTCAAATTAATTTTTTTAATTATTATTATTATTTAATTATATTACACTTAAGCTACTTTTTTTTTTTTATTTTTAAATTATGATATAACTAATAAAAACTTATAAGCTACTTTTGACCTTAACAAAAACCATCCCAAATATTTCTAAATCCAACATTTAAAAATCAATTGATGGCCGTACATTTAATTTTGAGTATTTTCACATGAAAACAAAAAAAACATTTCGATTTGTTCTTAAACTGTAGCGGTATAAAATGTGGGAGGCGCGGCTTCAGAATACTGAGCAGAGCTCTTCTGTTCAAACCCTAAAACCTTCCAGTTCATTCAAATGGCGCGGTTTCTCCACTCTATTCGTCTCAATTCATCACCAACATTTCCCATCCGCTGTTTCTCTCAGGTTCTTCTCCTCGTCTCTTGCCTTCCATTCACAATATGATCACATGGTTTTGGCTCCTAATGTTTGTTAGCTATAGTTGGAAATTCAAGTAGTTGTCTGTGAAGGATTTTGATAGCTTTATAACTACCACAAGAGTCTTACCAAGTTAATGTTGATTTTAATTTAGCTGGTTTAGTTCATTGCTGGTATGTTTAGGCTCTGATTCTTCATGTTTGTTCTGCAATTCTATTTTTGTAAACAACTAGAGTTTTGGTTCTTTTTCTACTTTAGGATCTCTTGATGGTAAATGTATATCATCTTGAGGAGCTATGGATGATTGTGCAGTCTGTTGG
The DNA here is from genome assembly GCA_031304145.1 of Cardiospermum halicacabum. Classification (NCBI taxonomy): domain Eukaryota; kingdom Viridiplantae; phylum Streptophyta; class Magnoliopsida; order Sapindales; family Sapindaceae; genus Cardiospermum; species Cardiospermum halicacabum. The sequence continues at coordinate 26,576,720 of CM062393.1, read as the reverse complement.
TGATTTTAAGGTTAACATTTGACTGCTGGATTGTGCTTAACATCTGCTGTTTATGGCCAGAATGTAGGAAGGGGTCTAACCTCTTTGTTTCGAATGAGTGCCCGTTATCTATCGACTGAAGGTAATTAGCAACAGAACATTCTTTTGCTTACCACTTCATTTTGTTTTCTCTCAGTATTATATTTTTTACTTAGACGGCCATCATTTGATATTCTTACCAAGTTTGAAGCACATCTTTGAGTTGAATAGATTTATTGTTTTGAAAGTTGTGAATATTATTTCCTACTGGTACTGACAATTTTATAGTTCACTTCATTTTTAAAATAAAGCCAAATTGGTGTTCATATGACGAATGTTGTCAGTTATGTTTGTATCTTTACTGTGGCATTAAATCAAGATGAGGAAGTGTAAATCCAAAGGCCAATAATTGTATTTGTAAAATGGCAGTTTCATGAATGTAAAGGAACTTGGATCCTTCATTGCATAATAGTGTGATAGTTTCACTCCATGTTAGGTGTTGAATGCGATTATGTTCTTTATTAACAGCTATTTATTCATATTTTTAATCAAAATTGCAATATAATTTTAGAATCATGAATTATCAGTAACCTGCTGAGTCACTGCTTCAAGGTTGGTTGGCTCAGCAATTAATTGTTGTATCGCAGTAGATTTTGCCTATGCCATAATTGTTGAAACAGAAATTCTCTATTTTCTGAAGCTCTCTTTCTTTGCTAAATGCTGCATGTGTATAAACCTTACAAATACTATGAAAGTCTCCTAATTTCTTTGTAAAAAGTAGCTGCGTCGATGATTTGGTATCATTCTCATACAACAGTGCTTCAATAATGTCATTTTAAGTTTCAGATTTTGAACGTGATGAACCCCATGATGATGTCAAAATTGTACAGAAAGATAATGCATTGCGTCAGGCTCTCTCACAGCTCTCTGGTGATTTTAGTAAAGAATCTATGTTGTCCTTGAGGCGTTTTTTCAGTTCACGACGTGCTCCATTAATTTCCACAGGCTCTTTAAAGCTCGATCAAGCTCTTGGGATTGGCGGCTTACCCAGGGTAATTAATTGACAAGCTTTACTATATTACTTTCTCATTTGCTTTGGCACTTAAGCATATCTGTATAATGCATTTGAACTAGGTCATTTTGTTCAATGGTGCATCAATGAAATTCACACACACACATATATATGGCTCGTTTCCTGGTTTCCTGATTTCATACTGATGGAAAAGTCTAGTAAATAAATAAGTAGATTAAAGTTATTTTTTTCCCCTTTTTTTAATTTATTTTTTTGAGCTTTAAATCCTCTGATTTTCTCTTTGCCAAGCTTCGAGATTTTCCCATGTTGATAACTAAGTAAATTTCAATTTGTTCGATTACCATTCTGTTGTTCATTAAGTGCAATTTATTTATTTATTATTATTATTATTATTATTATTATTATTATTATTTTAAACTTAACACTTAATGCCACTTGATTTGAGATATTTTACCTCTTATTCTTTCTCAATTTATCTATCTCTTTGGCTTTCATATATGTCTCCAACTAATCAGAATGGGTAAACTAAATGCAAACTCTATTCTATTATTTTTGTTTCCCTTTCAGTGCCTACATCAGCCAAAAGGAATAAAAGATAAATTTGAACCTTGAGATTTGACGAAGCACAATGATAGGAAGAATGCTTGTTGACTTATTCAAGTTATTTCTTGAGTCATAGACAATTTCATATATTTGCATTGAGTTATTGAGAGGTTGGTAGTTGGCTTACTCATTGTAGTTAAAAGGGTTCATTTGAAATTATTCAATCAATCTTAAGTTATTACATTATTACGTGTGGCAATTTATGGATTGAGGTTGTCTTGAGTATCCTAGAGTTGGGAGCAAGTTATATTGAGTACGAGAATGTATTGCCTGTAACAAATGTTGCTTATGTGAGTCTAGGGTTTGAAAACAGGGACATCTTATCAAGGCAAATATAAATCTCTTAATGCATTGTGATACCGTTGAAACTTAGTGTATCATGAAGGGGTTACAGATGAGGGTATTTAGCATAGGATCGAAATAGGAGTGCTCAAGTGGAAAGTGCCAAGGGAAAAGATTCTTCGGGACACTAAAATACCTATTGTAGAAAAGGAAAATTCTATGGATTGCAGTTTGTCTTGCAATTTTTACAATTGTGAACATTGGGATGTAAGATGTTACACTTGGACTAATTAAGTTTAACAGAGATGGGTATATTAAGATGGATGAGTGGTATAAGAGATTAAATTCTCTAGGAAATGAAATTAACGGTAAGGGAACACCAATAAGGGAGAAGGCTCATATGCATGAGGTGGTATTCAATCAACATAGACCTTTAGAGGCCCTAGTCCATGCTTGGGATATATTTAGGTAACAGATGGGTATATTAAGGTGGATGAGTGATCATATAAGGTATATTATGGTGGATGAGTCATAAGAGATTAATTTCATTCAACATATTTAGAGATGGGTATGTTAAGGTGGATGAGTGGTCATAAGAGATTAAATTCTCTTGGAAATGAAATTAACGGGAAGGGAACATCAATAAGGGAGAAGGTTCATATGCTTGAGTTGGTATTCATTCAACATAGACCTTTAGAGGCCCTAGTCCATGCTTGAGATGATATTTAGGTAACAGATATTAAGAGGAGAGTTAGAATGCGTTTGACTTGAATATATGCAGTTAGACATGATATCCAAGACTAGGGCATAAGCTTTGCTTAAAATTAAAACAAAGTGGAATTGGAGAATTTAGCTAGCCAACCTCAATTGAATTGGGACGAAAGCCTATATCTGTTGTTAAAATATCTTAGCTGCTATGATGAATGCTAATGAAGATGTGTCATGGTGAGAAATGTTACTTGGTTTTTGCAGGGAAGAATTGTTGAAATATATGGGCAAGAAGCATCTGGCAAGACTACTTTAGCACTTCATGTCATTAAGGAAGCTCAAAAGCTGGGAGGTAGCTCTTGATTTTTCATTTCACATGGTGTTGGAACAATATAATGCTTTTTTCTTTTCTTTTCTTTTTCCTTATCAGTGTAGTTGTCTTTTAAAGTTGATTATTTTTTTGCTCCTCTGAGACATTGATCACACTTAAACATTTATTGTGTGTAATTGCACTAATGCACAATGGACTCACTCAATATTGTTTCTCTGATCTTCATAGAGTACAATAGCTGTTATACTTCTCACAATTAACCTTTTGGCAGGTTACTGTGCATATCTTGATGTAGAGAATGCATTAGACCCTTGTCTTGTAGAAGCAATGGGTGTGGATACAGAAAATCTTTTGATTGCACATCCTGATTCTGCTGAAAACTTGTTAAGCATGGTTGACACACTGACAAAGAGTGGATCTATAGACGTAATTGTGGTTGATAGTGTAAGTGATCGAACTGATTGCATATTTAATATAACATTTAGATCATAGTTTTAGTTTTTCATTACCTGGAGTAGGTATCATAATATAATTTATATGGATTAAATTGAAGGTTTCCTGTAAAAATGCTAAAAACTATCAATGTATTGTAGCTTTTTTCACTAACTCTATTTTTATGTCATTTCTTCATTTAGACTTATTTTATTTTCTATTTTTGAAATTTATTTTGATATAGAACATTGTGGAAGTAAAGGATTCATTAGTCAGCCTCAGTTGATTTGGTCTGAGACTTGTATTTATTATGTATCATTCGATATATCTCAAGGTTATTTTGCTTCCAATAGTGGAAAGTTCTGTTTAATTTTTATTATTTGTGTTTTATCCCTATGTTTTTACTTGTCATGATATTACACATCTGTGACTTCAACAGGTTGCTGCCCTTGTTCCTAAATGTGAAATTGATGCTCCTTTAGGTGGCGTGGACCGTGATGTTCTATCCACAATAATGACTCAGACACTTAGGAAAGTTCATTACTCGCTAAGCCAGTCTGATACTCTAATCATTTTTCTAAATCAGGTTAGTAGTCTTTCTACTAAAAGGTTTCATTCTATACTGTTCCACTATAAACTGTAACTGCATCTCATGGTAGAACACACGGTGCTGATTGTCTACTTTTGTTCTACATCTAGGTTAGGATGACAAATGTAAAATCAGGGGAAGGTTTTGGACGCAGAGATGAGACAACCTGCGGTGGGAATGCACTGAAATTCTATGCGGCTGTACGTTTAAGAATGATAAGAACAGGACTGCTCAAGACCAAAGATGAGGCAAGTATTCAAGTATTATTTTATTAAAGAAGCATAATAAGTCTGTCACACTGTCACCAAATTTTCACTTCCGCTGTATGAATGGGGTATTAAGATAGCTCATTGTGCATTTCTTATGAGTTTCTTCATCAAATCATTCAGAATCATACTTGTTCACTTCATGTCCCGTGTTGCTGTGCTCTTCAGGTGACTGGTCTTGGGGTTTGCATTCAAGTGGAGAAAAATAAATTGACACCTGCAATGAAGAAAGCTGAGGTGGGTATAAAATTTGGGAAAGGGTTTTGCTGTGAACAAGAAGCACTGGAATTGGGGTGTGAGCATGGACTTGTAGTGCGAGAAGGAAGTAACTACATTATAGGAGGAAAGGTTTTCAGTGATGAATGTTCAGCAGAAGAGTTTTTGATAAAAAACAAGGAGGTTCTGAATAAAATGGTCACTATATTAAGACAACACTTGTTCGACAGGAAAGAGGACTAGTTCAATTGAATTACAACGCGATTAGATTACTTTGAACAAGGTTCTTCTTGACCAAATATTTACTTATTGTTGTATTTTATTATTCATACAAGGATAACCATTTCTAGGACATAATTGATGTGTAAATATTTATTTATTTATGTTATAACGCCAGTGCAATTGAATTATGGACTAGAAAATAGAAAACCAGACCGTATAACATTTACATGTGTTTATTATTATTATTATTATTTTATTTTTTTTTAAATTGAGGATGAAATAATTATGAATGATAAGAATTTATTATTTGTTAGATAAATAAGAAAGTGGAGATAATTTACTTGAAAAAGTGAGTGAAGAAGGAAAAAGTGAGTGAAGAAGAAAGGAGTTTACTTGCTCAAAACTTGTGTTCCCTTATAAAATTGTGGGCATAATAAAAGTTCAAAATATTAAGTTTACAATTTTTATTTTAAATATAAATTGTGGATGAAATAATCATAAATATAATATTTTTTTTATTTATTAAAAGTATAATAATTTATTATATGTTAGATAAATAAAAAAGTGAAGAGGTAATTTACTTGAAGAAGTGAGTGAAGAAAAAAGAAATTTACGTTTGGTAAGTACTACTTTTGTTTGTTTCAAAAATATAAAAAAAAAACCACTTATTAGTACTTTTAGCAAATTTTTTATGTAATAACCTTTATACCCTTTTAAAAATACATCCAAAAATAACATTCAAGTTTGATTTTAAATATGGAAAATTGAAAAAAAAAATTGAAACAAATAAACTGAATAAATTTATTAAAAATTATAATTTAATGTAGTAATGTGTAGATATAATTCTAACATATTATAATCTACTCGTTTATATATTTCATTATTTTTCAATTGATACTTGATTTTATTATTATTATTTTTAATTTCATTATAAAGATATGATTTTATATAAATTCATAAAAAAAATACATGAGTGAAGTTTTAATAATTAGTAATTATAAATATTTTGAAACAAACTTAATGGATCGATTCACAATTTCAAAAATTAATTTTAATTGTAAAAAGTATCCATTTAAAATTTAATAACCACACCATGGACAATTTGAAAAATTAATTATATATTCAAAATAGAAAAAAAATTGGAACATTGGATTGATTCATTACGGGGTTGATACATGTATTTACTTCTTTTTTTTTTGTTTTTTTTTTGTTATTTAACAATTTTTAGTGTTTTTTTTATTTATTAATATGATGAATTTAAAATATTATATAATTGCCCTTAGTCAACTTTAAATTTAAAGGTCAAATTAGACGAAAATGGTTTTTTCTCTATTTCTAATGAACTTTAGTGGGGTTTTTTTTTTTTTTTTTGGTATTTTTGAAACAAGCGTGGTTTTTTTTTTTGGTATTTTGGCAAACCTTCATGATTTTTTTTAGATTTCTCCCTAGTTTTTAAAAATAAAAAAAAAACTAGGAAAATAATTTTTTTGAAAACACATGATAAATAATTTATAAAGTGAGAAAACGATTCAAAACCAATTTTTAAATTCATTTTTCAAAATTTAATTATTTCTAATTTTATTTTTATTTTTATATTTATCTTTCTAATTTGAAAAAGAAAAATAAAAATGAAAATGAAAATGAAAATGACTTTTACCAAACAAATGACTTTTTCAAAACTTACTGTCTCCTTAGAAAATAATGGCATAAAAATTGAAAATATTAAGTTACAGGGAAGAGAAAAAACAGACTGAAGTATCCATGGATATATTGGCATTATTTATAGGCAAATTTTTTAAATAAAATAAAATATTATGAACTACATGACGCAGAACGGAAGTAATAAAGAAGACTGTTTAGACTCGGTCACGAGTTTTGGTAGTCAAATTCGTTTGACTGGGACGTCGATAAACCCTAATCCAAGGAAATGACAAAAGCAAATGCAAATCTCAAACTGAGAGAAAAGTGTAATATTACTGCATGCTAGGTTTAGAATTACATAAGATGTTTTTATAGTGCAAAAGATGTAACGGCAAACCCTCACCCTGGTAGAACCATGATTAAGAGTCTGACGTCACTCAACAAGTACAGAAACATAACAGTTGAAAAGTCCAAAAATAATAATACCAACGTTTATTCCAAAATCTTCAATAAACCGTAAAACAGTCATACGGTCCAAAATCCCAATAACAAAATAAATCCAAAGTCCGACAAGTGTAAAGAAAACCAAAATCAAGAGTACAGTCCCAAAACAGTCCAGTACAAATGTCGGTGATAAAATAAATGAAAATATGTAAACGTGCTGATGATGTATGTCATGATCCAAGTATGAGACAACGCCTTGACAATTAGGGTACCTGCACTCAACCTGGGATTTTATTCTCAGATTACAGAATAGGAAGAAATAAAGGAGACGTTAGACTATGAATTAGTCTAAGTTAGCCCTCACGTTCCAACACACACACACACAAAGTGACCTAGACTCGGCTCTAAACATGGGAGCACACAATGCAAGGCTCTACAGACTCCCTAGAGTCCACTATATCAGTTAACACACCAATCATCCTACCAATCAGCAGTTTATTGATTATCTTCCTTTAGTCGAAACCAAGTTATCCGTTATTTATATATTCATTCAAGTTCAATTATCATCCTAAAAATAGGCTCCTAAAGTTCGCAGTCTAGGATCCTAATATTCTTATAGGACCCTAGGATTACGTCTTCGGGGGTTCCGTCGTTGGGGATTAAGTCCGGTTATTTAACTTGTAGAATTATAGTTATATATGAAAGAAAAATCAACAAATTTGTGATAACTTAATTAAGTCCAATTCATACGTCAATCATAGTCATTTACCATTCATTAACATTCCATTAACACATTCCGACAACCAGAAACCGAGTCTTCATTAATTAACAGTTTAACCAGTTATTTATCAGAATTATGCCCAAAGCAGCTAAAAGTGGAAAACGAGATTACAGAAGCAGTAACAATATGGCAGAAGCCCAGTAAACAATATCAGTATAGTAGTTTCAACTACAATCAGTATAGGCACTTCAATCCCATTATTTCAGTAGTGAGGATCCTCTATCCCTAGGCATGTCATATATTCTACTAGTAGTCTGACTAAGGGCAAAACTCATAGTTCGTTTGTTTACTATTTAAAGTAGATTATTTAAGTACCAGGTTATCAGTTTTAGTGTATGAGATTATAAAATCAGAGTACACTGAAGTCTTATTTCGTTAATTTATTAACTTAACAGGCAGTTTATCGTATTTATTATCATCGTTAAACAGGGCAGTGTAGGAGACAGTTTCACAATTCAACAATACACGACACATGCATATAACAATTAACATACAACAAACATCGTATCGGACAAAAAATGAACTACTAACCTAACTCACAGAGCATGATAATCCGAGCAGAATTCGACCTATGTCGCTGCTTGATCAGCCTCTTCGTCCAGTGCTCCTACAGATCGTTACACAAACATATGAATACTACTGCAGCGAAGCAAAAATGACTCGGACACCGGTTTGACAGACCAGAACCAACCTGATCAAAACCCTATTATAACCCATATTCGAACCCTAGACATCTTACTGTGATTCACACCACCGATTCCGATTACCCTCTCGAACTCAGAATCTGAAACGCTCAAAATTTCTCGACCAGTCGAACCTGATTGAAAGAACCGACTTAAAATCAGAAGGAACGAATTCCATTCAGCAGAACCTGAAATGGAACGAAGGGAACTTACCGAGAATCGCTTGATTTCGAATAGAGAGAGTTCTAATACTCTAACCGAACTGTGAACAGAACAGAACCTGAATGTAAACCTGAAATCAGAACTGGAAATACTCGAGAAGACAGACTAATAGAATCATAAACAGGACGGAAAACTTACCAAGAACACGTCGAAACCCTAAGGTAGAATCACTTCACCGATCTTCACACATAAACCTCTCTGGCTCTCAACTTACGTGTTTAAAGAATAATAGTGAAACCCTAATTGAAACCCTAACATTAAGCACGTATTTATAACATGTTGTATAACCAACTAACCCCCTCTAACACCAGAAAATTGTGAATTAACCCCACTGACTCAGGAATAATTATAAATTTAACCAGAACTCTAGACAATTTCCAAATAAACCTCTATATTTTGACACAAACTACTAAGCCCGAAAATAGTACAAAAGAAACCTAAAAATAATGGAAATCCTGCTGGAAATAGGAACTTTGAAACCGGTAAAAACTGAAATAGTCAAATTGATCCTTCAAACAATTGAATTCAGGCACGGTAACTGTGCAACACAGCCTCCGACATCCTATTGCAATTTGAAAATCGCTCGTCTTCAATTATTTTTTCAATAAATTATTGCAAACCCCAAACGGATTACAAACGAATATTTTAAGTCATTTTCAAGTTGTTTTATAATAATCCAAACCTTTCATAATCCACATCCGGCGTTTACCATCATCTCCTCAACAAATTCAGATTAAATTGTCTAGTACCATAAAAAGGTCGCATAAATAGATTTCCAAACCCTAGATGGAAATCCATCATTAATTCCATTCATTACCACCTTTCTGATTGAATTTTGATTTTCACAATGAAATAACATCCCAGAAAAATCTTTTAACTAATAAGGTGGAAGAGTGCATTTAATGCAAGTTAATATTTATAAAAAATAAAAATTAAAAATAAGTTCAAAAATTCCACAATGTTTGCATTAATTTTTATTTTATCAATTCAGTTCTATTTTTTTAATCTTACTTTTTTTCGTTTGTTGCTGCGTTTATTATTTATTTCTATGTGATGAATGAATAATAGTGAAGGATATTTTAATAATTTTTTTAAAAATAAATAAATGAACAATAACGAAGAGTATTTTAGTATTTTTTTAAAAAAAAATTATTAAAAATTAATAAATTATAAATTCTTATACTTTTTCCCCTCATTTCTTTCTTCTATATTCTTCCATTCTATTTTACTTTTTTTTTTTCATTCTTCTTTCTCGTCGTCCTTCTTCTTTCTAACTAGTTTATTTACAATTTTAAAATATATTCATAAACTATATAAAAAATATATATATCATTTTAAGAGATTAACTTCCTCCTCCTATTATCATCATTTCCAAACATATTTAATACATCGTTTCAGTTTTCATCCAATCCCATAAACTTCTCAATATTCACATTAACATCATCAAAACAATTTGATGTATTAAGTCTGAAAAATTCTCAAAAAAATTTCATTTACCACAAGTTAGATTTATAACATTTGATTCCATAATTTTTCAACATGAAAAATAAATAATAATCCATTCATCACTGATTACTCTTTCTCCACACAATTAAATAGAACAACAATTCGGTGGAGCTCATAATTACAACTAGTAACCTATTTCAAATTATGAATCCTCAAATCAATTTAGTAATATTTGACTTTTAGAATATTCTCTTTTATACTCATATCTATCATTGAAAATTCCATAGAATTCACAAATCCACTATGGATAAACATTCAATTTCCATAATTTTGGAAAAATTTTTAAGAGAAATATTATTCTTTATGTTAGCATATCTTTCAATCCATCAAGTTTGCATATGTATTTTTATATCTGTCACCGATGTGCTATATTTTTTCCAGATAGATCAGGTCATTAAATTTCAATTTCTCCGATTATAGCATTTTTTTTAGTATTCCTTTAGAATACAACAACAATATGCCCGTAATCGCTAATATGTCGGAATGATCAACCGCAAATAATGACATTCAATAGTAAAACATAAAGAAATGCAATACAACAATAATAACAACAAACAAACAAATAATAATAATAATAATAATAATATATAATCACCTGTCAATTGGATATCATTCTTTAGGATGGGATAATCATATACAACATTTCTAAAAATTAATTTAATTCTCATATTATTTTGCATTTAGCAAATCCTTTTAACAATCAATATAACTTCTGGAGTAATAAATTCAATTTCACACTTTAATTCGAGTGAATAAATTCAGGGACCTTTCAATTGCCATATAATCTCTAGATTAATTCAATTATACACAATTTTGAATCAAGTTCTCAATTTTTTTTCCAAATCATTAATTCCTCTATTTATGGGCATTATTTCAACTTCTCGTAAACTTTCCATTTTATAGGCATCAATTCAACATCCCAAACACTCATATGAATACAATTAATATTTCAAATATTTCTAGACGTGATCTTATTTACTTCAGGACATCATTTCAACTATCTTTGAGCATTATATTAATCAATCTATAATTCTAAATTATAATTTAAAATAATTTATAATTTATGAATCAAAATTTCGATTTTCCCAAAAATCCAAATAAAAGTTTCTAAACAATCGTAACACCGATAAATTACCATCACTTTTTATCTACAAAATTCAATTAAACGATAATTAGAAAGGTTACCTGCTCATTATAAAATTAATAAATAAATAAAAAGAAGACAAGAAAATAAAAAATAAGAAAACATAGAATCTGAAAACCAAAAACCAAGCCAATTTTATTAATACATGAATGAGATAAATAATACATGACCCCTATTGATGCGGATCAGCTAGTCTTAAATTTTATGGAAGATTTGAACAGGGTCAAGATTAGAAAGAAGCCGTAATTATTTTAGAATTTATTATTTTAAAGTTTATTTCCTAATAGGATTTAAGATTTATTTTCCTTATTTGATTTATTTGTTTTTTTTTTTTAGGTTTTCTAAAATATTAGAATAATTCTTTCTTAAAAGGATTTCTATTTGTCTAGGTTGTAACCCCTATATAAGGGGCTTCCTTTCATAAATTAAATATCTTTCATCTTTCAACTTTTTAATATCTTATTTCTCTGAAATAGAATTTCCCTTAGATTAGGGTTTATCTTCCCTTGGATTAGGGATTTTCATCATCCTGGCCAAACGAAATTGGTCACCTAACATTTGTGACCGAGTATAACTAGTCTATCAAAACTCGTGACCGAGTCTAAACAGTCTTTATATTTTATTTTCGCTTCCGTTCTGCGTCACCTATACTTATATGAGTTTTTCAGTTAACCCCCTATACAAATTGTCATCTCAGTTAGCCCCCTACAGTTGTGATTTCGTCTCAGTTAGGGCATCCACCAATAGAGGGACACCTAATTCAGAAAATTCTGACAATGAAATACTTCATCCGTTTCCAAATACTTACAACATTTCATGTGGACACGCTTTCCCATACTTAACTTTAAACGTAAATATCTTTAATAATATACAACTAAAATTATACAAATTTCATATTTGGAAAATACACACCAAGACAAATAAAACAAGACCCCATTTGACTATATTTTTCCTTATACATAAGGAATAACACATGAAAGAAGATTGATCAATGAATAGTATACACTATTCAAATGTTGCCACTAAATAGAAACGGAGGAAGTATTAATTTAAGTAAAATCAAGTAATAATTATCTACTTTCTCTCTCCCGAGTCCCTCTAAGTTAAGACGAGGGATGTCACGTCCATTTATGGGGCCAAATTAAAACTTATTTTGTTATTTCACTGATTTCGAAAATACTTTTGAAATGGGGAAAATTTTTGAATTAAAAGAATTCGGGTAGGCGTATTTGCAAAATTATCAGTGGTTAGGTGAAATTAGATTTTACTCTTTAAACCCACAGCCGCCAAAATCACTGTTCCATTGCCTCCCTTTATTCTATCTATTCTCTTACAATTCCGTAAAACACAAACCCTAGTTGAATCTTACTCTTTGTTTTCATTCAAGCAAGTTTCAAATTGTTGTTACAAATCTCATGAGCTGATTCATAAGGTTCATCTTCTGGTTTTTCATGTAACCCTAACCTTCAAATTTCTATTATGGTTTAAGTCTATTATTGATTCTAGTTTGTCCGTTGTTTAGGAGACCGAGTAGGTGAACACCGGCCGGAGTAATCCTGCTGTTAGATTAGCTTTAGAGGTTAGTAGCCATGTTTAAGCTCTCACTTATGTATGTTATTGCCTATTCTTTGCTAGCACTGTCAAAATGGGCTTAATGCCCGCGGGTACCCGTGCCCGCCCGCATTTTTTGCGGGTACGGGCATGTAATTTAAAAGACCGTTTGGAGTGCGGGCTTTTGAGGCTCGGCCCGTTTAGACCCGTACCCGCACGGGACGGGCATGAGCTACCTGCGGACATGCCCCGCATTTAAATATAAAAATATACGTGTTTTAAAATTTATTTTGGATCTTATTTTTATCTTTGTTTGTGTGTTGATAGCTACTTCAATTTTCAATGTTTTTTTTATTTATTTTGGAGATGGAATCTTTAATTATAATATTATGTTTATGTTTGGTTGAGCATTTTGAAATACATTAGTATGTTTATGCAACTTAATGAGTTTACTCTGCTTGTATAGTTAATTATTTTTTTAGGTGGATCTTGTTTTCTGTAAAATGAGTTGTTGTTAGTTTTGAAGTTCTTTTTAAGATCTTTTACTTCATGTTTTATTTCTATATCCTTCCGTGTTTTCGACACAACACAATCGGCTTCAGATATCCTATATAATAAAATCATTTTAGCATCGAAATGGAAAGGCAAAGAGTTTATTCAACTAATGTCAACGACATTTTACTAATACAAATATCAAATTTGTACTAACTTGTAAAAAAATGAACATAATGTGCTGTGCAAAAGTTCATACGTAAATTTCATAACTTACCAAAATTATCAACCGGAAAAAAATTACGGGCATGCCCGTACCCGCCCGCAAGCCCGCATGGACGGGCACGGGCATGAAAATGATGCCCATTAGAAAGTGGACTTTTAGAGGCCCGTGCCCGCATAAAGCTCGTACCCGTACTGGTACGGGCACGGGCAGGGCCGGACAGCCCGTTTGACAGTGCTATTCTTTGCTGCATTAGTATGAGTTTGAACTAAATGTATAATGAAACATGAATATATAATCTATGATAGGAGTGTTTCTTCTGATACTGCTATTTAACTTGTTGCTAAATTGTTGAAACCTGATCTGTTATGAAATCTGTTGAATGCCTAAACTACAATCTGTTTAATCTGAAAAATAAAGCCCAATTCAAAGTAAGATAACGATAAGACTGGCATGCCGTAGGGATTAGATGTATACATCGATACGTGAAAATGTACAGGCCTTGAATGCCTTCTGGATGTGACGACATCACTTTCTAGGATCTTTGATCCATTTGTTTGGAGCTTTGCTCAATCTGTCTGGAGTCTTTGACCTATTTTGTGGAGCTATGCTCACCTTCTGTTTCTATTCCTGATTTCATTATTAAACTAAGGATGTGCATGCCAATAATAATTTGAAACATTCTAGAATATAATGATGCACTCTGAATCTGATAAAGTCTGAGTATATAATTTGGCATTATCTGTTAAGTTCTGTAATTTGTGACATAATCTGATATACTCTAACACATATCTGTCAATCTCTATAAATCAGATGCAATCTGAACTTAATAAGACTGCTTACTTTGATATTTGATGTATTCTAGACAAGTAACGTATAATATGTGAACCTAATGAATTTTGTGTTTATACTGAGGAATCTCAACTGAATTGTTTACCATTATTGGGTTAATATTCTGCCTTTTAGACTAGCTTGTTGCCTTATTGGTTGATTTGAAGAAGATTTAAAAGTTGAAATTAAAACGAATTAGACTTAGGCGAAGTTTTCACTACTTAGCCTAACCATTGCCAAAACATCGCCAAGAGTTAGGCAAATATTGTTTTTGAATCTAACACCATCGCCTATATTCATCGCCAAGGCTAAGTATCAGGTTGGCAAAGTCTTATTTATATTGACAGTGTCTTCGCCTTGTTGCAGGCGATACTTTGAACCTTCACCAGAGTCTAAGCCAAGCTAAGTAGAAAGTTAGCGATATCTTCTCCCTTCGCCTAATGCATCGCCAAGTTTTTGGTGAAACCCTCCCCAAAGTTAAAATGTCTCGCCAAGCTACTTCGTCAGAGGTCAGGCGAAATTTCCTCAAATTTTAAAGTTTCGCCAGGTACCCTCGCCAAGATATAAGCGAAACCTTGAAACCGTTGTTGAACTTCTCCCAATTCCTCGCCAAATCTACTAAACGAAAACTTTTCCTTTGAAAAGCCTCACCAAAACAATCTTGCCAGAAGTCAGGCGAAAATTTTTCTGTCTCGCCAAACCACATCGCCTTAAGCCATTTCAGTGTTATGAAACATCGCCTTAACCATCGGTTGATTTTGTGGTGAAATCTTTCTATGTCGCCTCAATGTGTCGCCATGTCACTTCTTATTGTCATATTTCCTTTAAGCTTATTCTTCTTGAATTTCCCTTTTCGAAAAGTTATTATGAGATTAATTCAGACTTAAAACGAATAAGTTATGACCATTTTAAGTTTAGAGCATTTTCAGGGTATCATTAATCTGTTTAATCACTGTTAATGGTAATAGATTTACTTGTTACTCATTAAGGAACCTAGTAAGCTTTAGAACCTTACAGAGTTGTTTGAATTCTTCTGTTTTCTTCTTATTTAAGCATCTGGGTTGTCAGGTAAGTTGCATATGTTATGTGTTCATGCTTAATTGTTGATATACGAGGCATTATATGTGTGTGGATGTTGGGCATTGGCTTACTAACCAGACATTCGATAGTCTAACCTATTGTTTATTCATTTTTGTTTTGTATGTTAATTTTCCTAATATGGACAGAAAATGCTGAGTTCAGACAGTCACGTGGAATAACAAGACACACATATCATATACATGCATCAAATCTATCATATAGACCCATGTTTCAGTGCTTGTTTTTAGTTTGATTACTTTTTGGTTATTTGTACTGGATTTTATTCTATATCAGTTGTAAGTCAGATTCTAAACATTATATTTTCGAATTATTATGATTTTGTATTCAAATGATTTTAAGTTCAAGTCTTGATTAAGTATTCAGTTTATCATTTCATTCACAGATTTCAGTAATACAAGTCCTATTTGATATTCTATCCATTATAAGTATGTTTTTTGTCGTGACATGCATCTCTTGCATTTGTTTGTAAGGCGGGGGTTGGGCGTTACAAGGGAAAACTCTCAACTACCAATCATGTGTTTAGATTTTTCTTTTATTTCTTTCTCTTTCCATGTAATCTTATTATTATTTTAATTATTTAATAATTAAAACTTATTTTATCATATAATGTAGGGTCCACTTTATAGAAGAGGAACTCAAATTGACACCCTTATTGTGAATGCTCTTAGTCCCTTCGTGTTGATGTGACGTATGATATGGTCATTTGATGTATGATGTGGACTTCCATGTGTCATCACTATCACACATCAAACAACCACATCAGGCGTTACGTCAGCACTGAGGGGCTAACTGATACAAAATGACAAATACAGGAGGTTAACTGAGAACGAAAATTTGTACAGGGGCTTAATTGAGAGAGTTTAAAAAAATAAATAAAATTAATTTAAAAATAAAATTATATGTATAGTTATATATTATAACTTATAATCTATCTTATTCACCTAACTATCTATTTTACATACTTTAAATAATCATCATTAAAAAAAATATATTAACTAACCTCACAGGATATAGAACATTCAAATTAGAATTAAAACAAAGTTGACAAAAGGACAAAATATTATTCGTCTCTAAAAAGTCACGTTATCATTATAAAAAATATTATAAAAATAAATTTTTTAATTAAATAGTTAAAAGAAATTAAATAGATTGAACAACAATTTAAATGAAATTTTCAAATGATATTCTTTAAAATGATTATTTTCAAACAGATTTAAAATGATGATTTATTTAAATTATCTAAATCAGATGATTAGAAGAATTAAACCAAAAAACGTTATAATGTTAATTATATTTATATATTTTTAAAATTATTTTATTTACATATTTATAAATTATAAAACTTATCCATTATATTCCTCTACAAAATTTTGTCTCTATAGCCTCTGTATTTGTCATCTTATATCAGTTAGTCCCTTAGTGATGACGTGCCTGACATGGTCATTTGATGTGTGATATTGACTATACATGACAGTCCACATAACACATTAAATAACTACACATTATATTGGTATTAGGGTTCGACCACACTAGATAAACCTAAGCCCATTATTGAATGCACCGAAGGGGTGTTGTTAAAAGACTCCCAAGTTGAGTGGGAGATGACCTCTCCTGATAATATGAGAGCAAATAACGTATAACGTGATATCTGTTATTTTTGATAAGCAGTTAATCACTTTAAGATTGAAATGACAAGATATCAGAAAACACTTGAACTCTTTTTCTCTCTGGATTCTTGATACGATTCTGAATGATTTTGACTCTCTCAGTGTAGCGTTCTTAGACGGTAACATAAACTGAGAACTCCATTCTTTTGGTGATCCTTAGTTGACTTCCGAATACAAACAACTTAAAGTAAATCGATTCTACTCTCTTCATCTCTTACATATAATATTGTTTGTTTCATTAGATTACATTGGTAATCAGAGCCAGGTTTACTATTTTAAAGTTGTTTTTAGTGTGATTGTTAATTCTGAGCATGATTAATGGTAGTTTATGATCAATATGAAGTCATGGATATGATTTGTGTATTTTTTTAATTGATTATACTGCTGCCAGATCTTGTTTGCTCGTTTTGGGTTTCGAAAAGTTTTTCAAAATTTTCGAAAATCACACCATTAGATTTTTCTTGAAAAACTCTTCGATTTGATATAAAATATGACTGTTTTCGAGTTAAAACGAAGGAGAAAACAATTTTTTTCAAATTGACGGATTGAAAATTATTTTCTAAAAGGGTTTAATGAAGAACAAGTCTGTTTTTTGAGTACCAGTCGCGGTTAGATTGTTTGAAGTTTAAAAATATTTTTCCAAAATGGTTTTCAAAAATTCAAGACCACCAATGACATTGGGACGTCGAACGGAGTCGACTGGTACTGTCCCGACAGCCGTCGGTGGCCGGCAACACCGTGTGTGGCGTACACGAGCCGACGAGGCGCGTTGGCTCTAGCCAGGTGGTTTTTCGTCCAGTCAGCGTGACGTAGCGATTCGTCAGCGTATGCGTGTACGCCCACGTGGCGCCACGTCAGCGGTGACGCAGCTGCTTGTGTGGCGGCCACGTCACCTACCATGTTTACCCAATGGCCGCTGACGTCAGCGCTACGTGGCAGTAGAGCTATAAAACGGGTTAAACGGGTCAGCCCGTACGGGTTTAAACTGGCCGGGCCAATATAGTTAGAGATTTAAACGGGCTGGAATTTTTCCAACCCTAACCCAACCCTTGCGGGCTTAAACGGGCCGGGCCAGCCCGTATATATTATGACAGTTTATAATATAATTTGTTACCCTATATGTTCATTCATAATTACAACATCGTTGTACATTTTAGTTTCTACATTCATTTCAATAATTGCATGCATCAATTCTTCTCTTCCCAATGTTGAAAGGAGCCGATATATTGACATCCATACTTATCATCTAATTAAAATAAAAAATAAATTATATTAATTGTTAAATGGGTTGGCTCGCGGGTCAACCTGTATAAACCCTTTTAACCCGCGGGTTAAACGGGCCGGACTAAAAAGCCCGTGTTTTAAACGGGTTACAAAAATAATGACCCTAACCCTTTTATTCACGGGTTAAACGGGCTGGCCCGCGGGCCTCGACCCACTTTTACAGCTCTACGTGGCAGCCTCTCAGCTTGCCACGTGGTGCTGCCGCATGCCGCCACTTGCCGGCGTGTAGCTGACGGTGGAATTTTTTTTAAATTTTTTTGTGTGTTTCATTTATATATGTATGCTTTATTATTTTTTTAATGACATTGTTTGTATTTTATTTAGTATATGTCATTATTTTTTGCATACACTAGCATCCATAGTGCATTATTGTAAGTTTTTTGCACAGGATGGATCTCTATTGGCTCGGCTATCTTTACAATGGATTCTGGATTCATCACGAGGTTGCTTTCTTCTATCTGTCCCAGAAACTTATGCCAGCTTTGATGTATGCCGCCCCTCCTAGAAGAGAGCATCCTATGGGGATTACTGATGGACTTTCCACTCCTCCTGAGCTCATATCACCAGATCGTCCTATACCTCTTGATCACCTAGAAGATGCTGATGATGTTGAAATGGAGGTTCCGCTTGCACCGGAAGATCAGGAGGACCCACTCTGTCTAGAGGATCACGAGGTTCCACTTGAGCAGGCACATCCGGAGGTTGTGATTATCTTGGATGATGAGGATGACGAGTATGTTAATCCTATTATTGAGGATATCGGTGATGATGAGGTTCATATGTCTACTGAAGAATATGAACCCGAGGAAGATCCTGATGATACTCTATATACTCCTCGCATCCGCTTCGTATGATACTTGTTGATCCACCTTCCAGCAGACTTAGAAGTAGGATGACCAGTCTTCCTGGTTCGAGTATGAAGATGCTGATAGAGATTCCTAACTCTCCCGAGTTTATCCCAGAGACTCCTCTTTCTGATTATACTACAACATCTATCGAGTACACACCTTTCAGCCCTGAGTACACACCTCTCAGCCCTGAGTGTACCCTTACCACACCTAAGTATTCTCATACGAGTGCTGCTACTCATATTCCTTAATCTATTTTTGGATATTTGTCTCGCTTCCCTGGTTATTATTCCGCCTTGCAACCGTGAAGTTTTGTCATTTAGAAGACAACATATGTGACGGGGTAAAACTCCAATGTATTCTAGTGCAAGTGCACACTATGTCGTCAAGTAATAAAAATTGATCCATAGGGATTGGCGAGTTAGCAAAAAATCAATAATCAATTGATTCAATCAAAGCACGTAACTAAATTTAATTAAGTTGAGAAAACTTAAGGCCAATATACTATTGTCTTAACAAATGGGTTGGAAATTTGGTTTAAAGGGGTTCCTATCTCCTTGCTAATGTGAACTAGTCACCCAAACAATATCAATTACTACCAAATGATCTCAAGATTAATTTACCACTTATGCTTCCACACAAGTGGCTTATCTACCCTATTCCCCACTTATGTCACTTAAGTGTAAGGTTAGATTATGAAGCTCCCCATCATCAATCACTTAATTCCTAGTTCTTATGTCTAAGCAACTATTCATTAAGACACATGAATCTCAATCTAGCATTAGCCACTCTTTCAAGCTAGCCTATACCAATAAATCAAATTAGAGTTGATCAAGCTCTAACAAGCCTTAAGGAAAATTCATGTGAAAGTGGTAAGCAATTCATTCATTCATATCCAAGGATAACAACATCACATTAGCTAAGGGTCTAGGAACCCCATGAGAGTTCTAGCTATTCATTATTCTACTAACAAAATCTCTATCCAAAAGATACATAATAAGGTTAGGGAACAACTAAAGCAAAAGAGAAATGAAGGCTTGATGGCTTGAGTTGAATCCCTTCTTAAACTTTTGCACTTCTTCCCTTGGTAGATTTCTTGCAGGTAGCCTCCTTCTATTCTTCCCCTCTTTTGTGTCCTAGGTAGTCCAGCCAAAAGTCCCCTAAAAAACCCCATCACATTCTTTTTATACCCTTTGGACTTTTCTGCTAAAAATGCCCTTCTAGACAGCCAAAAACCAACACTTTTCGCATCTGGGCGCCCTGGTCGACGGCATGGTATAAGAAGCCAGGGCACGGCGTCTGTTCGTCTTCATGGGCGGCCTGGTCGGCGGCCAGGTAAGAGAAAGCCAGGACGCTGACCATGGCGCGGTGGTAGCTGCGGTGCCAATTTTGGCGGCGTGGTAATTATGGCCAGGGCGGTGACCAGGGCGCGGTTTCACCTTCGGTGCCAATTTTGGCGGCGTGGTTGGCGGCGTGGTAGTTGTAGCCAGGGCGCTGACCAGGGCGCGGTTTCACCTATGGTGCCAATTTTGGCGCCCTGGTCGTAATGCTGGCGGCCTGGTCTTCTGTTTCCAGGGCGCTGACCAGGGTGCGGTTTCGCATACGGTGCCAATTTTGGCGCCTTGGTCGTAATGCTGGCGGCCTGGTCTTCAGTTGCCAGGGCGCTGACCAGGACGCGGTGATACTCCTTGGCCTTCGTTTCCCTCAACTCCTGCTCTTCTTCAATGCTTGAACTCCCTTTTCCTCTAATCTCCAACTTTATGTCCAAATTTTCTTCGTTTTGACTACTTGATCATTGATCCTGAAATAATCGATAATTTGGACCACCATGGTTGCTAATTCAAGCTAAAAAGTGATTAAATAGAGCTTGAGTTTGTGAACACTAATTCACATATCAAACTACCCCCAGCTTAAACTTTTGCTCGTCCCGAGCAAGTTGAAAAGGAAAAAAAAGAATGAGATACCACATACTTAATTTCATCAAATGCTAGACTCAAAGGAAAAGACCACTTTCGTGGGTCAACCGGTGGCATTTAGCGCATGACACAAGCCTTTAAACCATTAAGTGGCCTTAATGGAGGAGTTTTGTCTCCTGAGGGCTTACAAGAACGATACCCACAAACGTTAAAATGCCCAAGTGATTCACTTTGAAGAAACGTGCAGTTGAAGGAATTTATGAACTCCACATTAATCAGAGCAATAATAGACAATGATAGACATATAGTTCACAACTCGTAACAATTTTTATTTTTGAAAGCTCGTATTCCTCCATAGTTCACCTAAATCATCCTAGGAGTGGAATCAAGTTCGCTTTGATTCTATAACTCACAGGAGCTCTCTTTTAATTTGTGCTCTCGAATTCTAGGGTTCTCTCAACAATGTGGTAGCTACGCAAGAGTGAACATTACTTGACAAGGCAAAGAACTACCACAAACTTTTTGAAACGCAAAAAGAACCAAACGTCGGATCTCAAGGTATCCTTGACCCTATGAAATGAAAATGTATGGACACTGTATGACGCACAAAAGATCTCAAAGTATGAGTATGCTCAATTCGCGCTCCAAGGATCAATTTAGGCCTAGCCATTTCCCCTGTTTCATCTTTCTCTCTCTCTCTCCCTCTTTCTCTCTTTTTTTTTTTGGTACTTAGGGTAGAAGTGCATAAGGTTTTTAAGGGTGTTCAAGAACAAGACAAGGCTGGTGATTGTGCGAATGATCTCAAGAGACTCTTGCTTAAGAAATTCATTTGACTTGACATATCTCTCCCAAATCATTTTCTTCACTTGTCAAGGCGATGTTACTAAAGGGCAACCTCTCCTTATTCCATAAGCTTGCTACCCCCTCACTTCCTCTTCCTTTCAACCCAGAACTTGACATTTTCCATACGCCATTTTTTTTTTCATATTGCTAATTCCTGAGAAGAAGTTCGGCTAATTACCCCAACCACATGGCAAAAATCCTCCAAGATCCCTTAAACAAGAGCTCAATGATCATACAATCTCAAAATTCGTTAGGATAAGGAAGGGATGGAATGTAAGTTGGTTTGGCTTTCTCTCAATTCCCTTTGGGTGTCACTCCCTCACAATGCCCAAATTGATACTTTGGCTTGGGTTGAATGCAACTCATGACTTAATCTATGGCCCCATACACTTAAGAAATGCCCATGCATTTCATGCAATCCTAAATGGGGTCTCTAAATGAATGGATGACAACCACGTGTATGGAATTGTAGAAATAAATATCTTCTTTACAAAAATTTCGGTTTGAGTCTCAAAATCTTTCCAGGTAATCTCCACTACGATACCAGCTCCATAAGGATTCTTTTTGGTGTCTTCTAGATTCAAAACGAGCCCTCATAAAAAAATATATTTTTTTCATGTCATGATGCAAAACCCTTTATTGAAAATCATATGCTTGTGTTCATGAAATCCCTGCTGCAAATTTTTATAAAATGGGCGATTCAATTTTTTTTATTATTTTTTTTAAAAATTACATGAGTGAATGCAATGCCATGAGATAGATGCAATGCAATTGACACCTATTTACAAAATGTAATGCAATTGACACCTATTTACAAAATACTATGAAATGCAATGCAATTAACACCTATTTACAAAATGCAATGAGATGCTAAACTTAATACATATAAACACCACCCCCAACTTGAACCCAACATTGTCCTCAATGTTGAAATAGAATGCTCAAATAACACTCAACTCATTCACCAACAAAGGTCCCAAAACAACTCAACCAAACAAGTTTGAAAACAGCCCAAAACAAGTCAAACTAACCAATATCCAAGCATCAGCAAAAACATCCAAGTATAACATCCCAACATAACTAAATATCCAGCCAAAAACAAGGTAATAAAAAAAAACAGGGAATATTCTGCAAGCATAAAGTGGAAGGGGACAACCATAAACGAAGCTCTACTGCTCGTAATCCATATGCGCCTTGCCTTTCCCAGAGCCCTCTCCCGGTGCTGAGCTGGAGGCTGGTGGGGGCTGTGGAGTATACTGCTGTGGTCCATCATGCCAGAACGCCGTCCTACTATCCATCTGAGCGCGAAGCATGTCAATGCTTTGGCCGTGGTTGTCCACCTTGTCTTCGAGCCTCTCCAATCTCTAATCTGTGAGTTCATAAAAAGCAGTTTGTTGTGCCTGCATAGAAGAGAGCATACCAGTGAAGGAACTAAATTGATCCATGGTGAAATGGCTCTGCTGAGGTGGAGGCCGCTGGTAATGACTCTGAGGTGGAGTATGGTGATGTGAGCTTTGATGGTACTCTTGCTCCTCCGGGGCTGGCTGGAATGGCACAATCTGCTGCTCAGCAGCCCTAACTGCAACCTCTGCTGCTGCTTCTTCAGCTCGGAGATGCTTCAATTTTCTCCTATTTGGTCCTGGTCGAGGAATGCCTTCAGCTTCATATGCTCTCTCATCTCTATACCTCACTACCTGATCCCAATCCCATTTTCGGATGTCTTTCCCCCAGTACCCATACTCATCACTGGGCTCCTCTCGAACCTCTGCTAGTTTGCTCAAGGCGGTAATGAGGTGAGGGAAAATGATGTGGCCCAAGTTATGCTTCAAGTATTCTTCTCTCAGGTGTTGGCATATTATCTCTCCCAAGTCGAAAGGTAGGTCATTAGCAATGCATTTCAGAACTCTTGTGTTGAGAGGAGAGAGTTCTTGATTTTTCTGACACGGGAGTATGTTGTGCCTCAAAACCAAATTCTAGAAAGCCATTTTGCATGTCAGCTCATGGTGATTCACCTTACTACTTCCTAAAACCCAAGGTGCCATCGGATAAGCTCTTAAATCACAGGCGAAGTCACCCGTGATGTTCTCCTCGGGCGTGTTGTGGAAAGGGAACCTATTTTGATAGTTGGGGTCATTCTTGAAACTCCTTGTACCATAGAACTCATTGATTGCCTTTGGAGTGAACTTGACTTTTTTCTTTCTTACAATCACCCATTTTCCATCCATAAAATCTTCCGGGTGTCCAGCTGCTAGGAACTCCGTCACCCAGCTTAGATTGTATTGGCCCTTCATTGAAAGGAGCTTCTCCCAGCCATGTAAGTCCTTAACCGGTTGGATAATGCTGGGAAGCTGCTCTCTCAGCTCATCAAAATCTATTGCCCTTTCCTGCTCCACCGGTACTTCGGAAGCAATTTTCCGGGCGAAGCGTATTATATCGGCTCATTGTTTCCTTGCATAATTCTTGCTCACTTTCGCTTTGTCTTTCTTTCGACTTTTGGATCCACAAGCTTTAGAATGAACCATTTGAAATGAATAACAACAATAATTATATGTAAGCACTCAACCAGCCTAGGAAATAAGTAATCCTAGGTCTAATGGTTACATAACCAAATTCACAATGTCATCAACTAATGTTATAATCAACTCCAACCTGTACTTTGGTTTCAGACACATTGGCAGCAAGATATCTAGCATTCAAATTCCAAAATCCATGGTAAACTAAGCGAATCTCACAATTACTTAGCAGCAGCAAGGTACCAATCATTCAAGTTCCAACATCTATGGCATACATTCTTTAAAATTATCCCAAAATCAGCAGTTAATCACATTCCTAAACCTCTACTACTAGCAGCATTACCTGAATTAGAAACTCAAGTATAGCAAAGTTATACAAATTCTCTTAAACAAACCAACAACGCCCTCTATTTCTACTCTATTTCAGCAAGTTGCAAGGTATTCTAATACACCAATCCAATCAAACCCTCCATATCTACTCTATTTCAGCAAGAGGCAAGGTATTCAAATACTAAAATCCAAACAAACCTTCCATATCTACTCTTATCAAGCAAGGCACAAGATTCACAATCCAACAACAATAATCATAACTTCTACACCTAGATCTCGTTGCTAAATAGGAACTAGGAAGAGTCATTCAACATAAAGCCTCCAAGTTAACATAGTTAGGGTTTTTGAAGTACACATACCTTGCAAATGGAGAGAAATCAATGATAAATGAAGAAACAAGAGTCGTTGTGACGATTTCAGTAGGTTCGAGCGTCTTACCGTTTATTTGGGATGGTTTTCGGGAGTGAGGGAGGGGTTAGGGTTGAGAGAAATTGAGTTTTGTGTTTTAAAATGTCGGTTTTTTCTTTATCAAACCCGACTGGGCGCCCTGGTCTCCTTGACCAGGGCGCGAACGCTTAAAATTAGGGATTTTCGTAGCTGGGCACCCTGGTTCGCGGCCTGGTTAAGGAGACCAGGGCGCCGACCAGGGCGCGTAAAATGGTACCGTAACCTCTGGTTTCAATCTTCGCGGCCTAGTTGGCGTCCTGGTCAAAGAACCAGGGCGCCAACCAGGGCACGAATTTTGGTACCGTAGGCCAAATGGCGCCATGGTTAGCGAAAAATGGTACCGTAACCCTTGACTTCACTGGGCGGCCTGGTCGGCGGCCTGGTCTAAGTGACCAGGGCGTGGACCAGGATGCGGGGACTGGAAATTACTTGATTTTCTTCATCCGCGTCCTGTTAAGCGCCCTGGTTTCCTAACCAGGCCGCAGACCAGGACGCCCAGGCCCCTGAAACAGCTAGAAATCCTGCCTTTTCGCCCCTTCAAGCTAGCAACTCCGACTCTACTCTTTACCTGCACTATTTCAACTCAAAAGATCTCAAATTGGGGTGAAAAAAGAAAACTAAAAATACAACAAGGCTTTGTTTAACGTCGTTAAGATCGACGAACAACCATTCTATGCATCATCTAGGAAATGAACCGTCTTCCATGAGGTGTCACCTCCTTGATAGACCTTCAAACGCTGCCCATTAACCGTGAAAAGGTTCCCGTCTCTTTCATCCTTCACTTCCACCGCTCCGGATGGATAAACTTGATTGACTGTGAAAGGGCCCGACCACCTTGATCTCAGTTTTCCGGGAAACAACTTAAATCTTGAATTGAATAGTAATTCTTGTTGTCCCGGTTGAAAGTTCCTCCTTTGAATCATCTTATCATGCCATCTCTTGGTTTTTTCTTTGTAAATTCTATCATTTTCATAAAAATCATTCCTAAACTCCTCCATTTCTTCCAATTGGAGCATTCGCCTTTCTCCCGCCTTTGCTAAATCAAAATTTAGCAACTTTGTAGCCCAAAATGCTTTGTGCTCTAGTTCCATCGGAAGATGGCAACTTTTTCCATAAACCAACTTAAATGGTGACATTCCAATTGGGGTCTTGAATGCGGTGCGGTATGCCCTAAGAGCATCATCAAGTTTTGTACTCTAATCCCTCCTAGAGCTCCCAACCGTCTTTTCTAGGATCCCCTTTAGCTCACGGTTCGATACCTTGACTTGTCCACTTGCTTGTGGGTGGTAAGCGGTAGTGACCTTATGGTGAATGCCATACTTCTTCAATAATCGTTCTATATGGTGATTGCAAAAATGTGTTCCCCCATCGTTTATCAATGCACGTGGAACCCCAAATCTTGTAAATATGTTCTTTCGGAGAAATTTTTCAACCACCTTAGCATCATTTCTTGGCACTGCACTAGCTTCTACCCACTTGGACACATAATCCACCCCCACTAAAATATAGACATTTCCCAAAGATGGGGGAAAAGGGCCCATGAAATCCAACACCCAAACATCGAACAACTCCACCTCTAGGATTCCCCTTTGAGGCATCTCATGCTTTCTTGAGATGTTTCCGGTTCTTTGACACCTATCACATTGAGCAATAAACAATTTAGTGTCACTAAAAAGAGAAGGCCAGAAAAAACCTGCTTGAAGGATTTTTGATGCGGTTCTATCACAAGAAAAATGGCCACCATATTCAGATGAGTGGCAACTCTTGATTATCTCTCGTGTCTCTTCTATTGGGATGCATCTTCTAAGGAGTTGATCCACCCCTCTCTTAAACAAATAAGGTTCGTCCCAAAAATACTTCTTTGCATCATGGAAAAACTTTTTCTTTTGATGATAGGAAAGTTCTTCCGACACAATCCCGCACACAATGAAGTTTACCAAATCCGCATACCAAGGATCTTGAGATTTTTTTAGTGCATAAAGCTGCTCATCCGGGAATGTCTCCTTGATTATTCCATCATCCTTGCTCCCATTTTCTAATCTAGAAAGGTGATCAGCTACAAGTTTTTCGGTCCCTCTCTTATCCTTGATCTCCAAATCGAACTCTTGAAGTAGAAGCACCCAACGAATCAACCTAGGCTTGGTGTCCTTCTTTTCCATCAAATAGCAAATCGCGGCGTGATCCGTGTACACTACAACCTTAGATCCGATCAAATAGGATCTAAACTTGTCCATAGCAAAAATAACTGCCAATAGCTCATTTTCGGTTGTAGTGTAATTCAATTGAGCTCTGGTCAAAGTCTTGCTTGCATAATAGATGGTATGGAACACCCTCTCTTTCCTTTGCCCCAAGACTGCCCCTACCCCGAAATCGCTTGCATCGCACATCAATTCAAATAGTAAGCACCAATCCGGTGAGATGATGACAGGAGTCAAAATTAATTTCTCCTTCAAAACCTGAAATGCTTGTAAACAAGAATCATCAAAGTAAAAAGGTGCATCTTTTTCGAGCAAGTAACATAGAGGTTTTGTGATATGGGAAAATTTTTTAATGAACCTCCTATAGAACCCTGCATGCCCTAGAAAGCTCCTCACACCCTTAATCGAAGTAGGCGGTGGTAGCTTTTCTATGACCTCAATCTTTGCCTTGTCTACTTCTAACCTTTTTTTAGAGACTCTATGGCCTGATACTATGCCCTCCTTCACCATGAAGTGATATTTCTCCCAATTTAGCACCAAGTTAGTTTCCTCACATCTCACCAACACTCTTTCCAAAATTTTCAAACAATCATCAAAATTTATTCCAAAAACCGAAAAATCGTCCATGAATATCTCTATCGATTGCTCAACCATATCCGAAAAAATAGACATCATGCAACGTTGGAAAGTGGCGGGCGCGTTGCATAGACCAAAGGGCATCATTCGATAAGCGATGGTGTCATAAGTGCATGTGAAAGTGGTTTTCTCTTGGTCTAGTGGGTCTATAGCTATTTGGTTGTAGCCCGAATACCCATCTAAGAAACAATAATATTCATGTCCACCTAGTCTATCAAGCATTTGATCTATGAAGGGGAGAGGAAAATGATCCTTCCTAGTGGCCTTGTTGAGTCTTCTATAGTCTATACACACTCTCCACCCGGTTACTACCCTAGTGGGTATCAACTCATTGCTTTCATTTTCTACCACCGTAATTCATCCTTTCTTCGGTACACATTGTACCGGGCTCACCCAAGCACTATCAGAGATTGGATAAATTATACCTGCGTCGAGAAGTTTTAGTACCTCTTTCTTGACCACTTCCTTCATGTTTGGGTTGAGTCGCCTTTGTGCTTCAATGGTGGGTTTGAAATCCTCTTCCATGAGTATTTTATGCATGCAAATGGTTGGACTAATGCCATTGATGTCGGCTATAGTCCAACCAATTGCCTCATTGTGTGATTTGAGGACTTGTATGAGCTTCCTTTCTTGACCTCTCTCCAAATCCGCGGCTATAATGACCGGCAATGTGGCGTTATCACCAAGATAAGCATACTTCAAGTGACTTGGAAGAGGCTTTAGCTCCAAGGTGGGTGGTTCCTCAATTGGGGGTAGTTTGATTGCTTGTGAGGATCTTACCTGCTCAAAAACACAATTCTCTACAATGGGTGAGAAATCTAAATCATGGATCAAGGATTTTACCTCATTGGAGACATCTTCACTAGCATTGAATATTGCCACTTCAAGTGCATCTTTAGCCCCATGACATAAGTAGTCGAATTCCTCTTCCTTGACTTCCATTCTATAGCAATCCTCTTCTTCAACCGGATATCTCATTGCCTTCAAAACGTTGAATTTTATGGACTCACCTTCAATGGTCATGGATAACTCCCCCTTCTTCACATCTATCACGGTCTCCCCCATTGATAGAAATGGTCTTCCAAAAATAATTGGGATCTCCCGGTCTTCCTCCATGTCAAGGATTACAAAGTCCGCGGGTAGGATGAACTTGTTTACCTTTACCAACACATCCGCAATCACTCCCCTTGGTCTTCTTTTGGAAGAGTCCGCTAATTGTAGAAGAACCGATGTTGGTTGGCATTCTCCCAATCCCAACTTTTCATACACCGAGAAGGGCATTAAGTTAATGCTTGCTCCAAGATCACAAAGAGCATGGCCAAAGAAATTATTTCCTATAGTGCAAGGGATTGTGAAACTCCCCGGATCCTCCATTTTTTCTGGAAGCTTCTTTTGAATGATGGCACTACATTCC
The DNA here is from genome assembly GCA_031304145.1 of Cardiospermum halicacabum. Taxonomy (NCBI): domain Eukaryota; kingdom Viridiplantae; phylum Streptophyta; class Magnoliopsida; order Sapindales; family Sapindaceae; genus Cardiospermum; species Cardiospermum halicacabum. The sequence continues at coordinate 26,547,305 of CM062393.1, read as the reverse complement.
TTGCTAAGTTGAACCGTCTCTTAGTCAAGGAACTTTCTTTTCCTTGTCTAGGTTTCTTTCATGAACTTCACCCAATATGGCATTTGCTCAAGAGCCTCGGCAAATGGAAGGTTGATATGGAGCTTCTTGAAGATCTCCATGAATTTTTTGAATTGTTCCCTTTAGTGCTTTTTATGCAACCGGCTTGGAAAGGGTGGTGGAGGGACGTGTTCGGACCATTTCTTCTTGGTAACCTCCTCCTTGTTGTTATCACTTGGGGTTACCTCACTTTCCCTAGCCAAATCATCATCTTGAGAAATTTCTTCTAGGGGTGGTTGGCTAGTCTCGCCTTGTGAGGTGTTTTTCTCCTTAACCTCTCTCTCCGGTAGCTTCTTTCCACTTCTCAAAGAAACCGCATTCACTTCCTTGCATTTCCCTTTGTCATCTCTTGGATTGTTTTGAGTGTCGCTCGGTAGGCTTCCGGCTTGCCTAGCATTTACCGCTTGTGCAATTTGACCATGTTGAACTTCTAGATTCTTGATTGAGGCTCTAGTGTTGTTGTTCTCTTGAAGTTGGTTTTGCATGAATTGGGTTTGCGTCTTCATTAATTGACTAAGCAATTCTTTCGTAGTGGATCTCTTCTCTTGAGCTTGTTGAGGTGGATTTTGTTGATTAAATCTGGGAGGTCCTGCACCTACAAATTTGTTAGCATAAAAATTTCCATAATTGGAAGAGTTACCTTGGTCTTGCTTCCATTTGAAATTAGGGTGGTTCCTCCATCCCGGATTGTAAGTGGTGGAATAAGGGTTGTTGTTCCGGTTGAAATTTCCAAGATAGCACATATGTTCAAGGTCCGGGTACATCCCTTCTTCCAATTCAACTCCCCCACTAGCCATTGTGCAATCTACGACATTTGCCGGCTGTGGTTGTTGTGTTGGAGCTGCTTTCATCATGGCAAGTTGATTAGCCATGGCCGCTACTTGTGCTTCTAAGACATCTACCTTGTTTAAATCATAAGTCCCAGCTTGCTTCCTTTGAGATGTAGTCTTCTCTCACCCCCAACTATTACAACTAGTGGTTATATCTTCGATTTTGTCATATGCTTCATCCGGGGTTAAATTCATCAAAGTCCTACCGACCGAAGAGTCAAGTGCTAACCTATAAGTTGGTAGAAGACCCATGTAGAAGGTTTGGATAATAAGAGCCTCCGAAAGGCCATGATGTGGGCACCTTCGAACCAATTCCTTCAATCATTCCCAAGCATCGTAAAATGACTCCTCCGATAGTTGTTGGAATGCATTGATATCATTTCTCATCTTTGCCGTTTTTGAAGGAGAAAAATACTTAGTGAGGAATCGATCGGTTAATTGCCTCCATGTGGTGATGCATCCCAGCGGGAGAGAATTCAACCAATGTTTAGCTCTATCCTTCAATGAGAAGGGGAAAAGCCGTAGCAAAATTGCATCCGGGTGGCAACCTCGAATTTGAACGGTATTGCAGACATTCAAGAATTGAGCCAAGTGTTCATGAGGGTCCTCCGTGGGCAAACCATGAAATTGAACCATATTTTGGATCAAGTGGATGAGAGATGGCTTGATCTCAAAATTTTCGTTCTCTACCGGTGGTGGGCGGATGACATGATGCATGACTCGAACATTAAGTTTAACGACGTCCCTAATGGTCATCCTTTCTCCATTTCCTTGATTTGGTGGTTGCCCAAAGCGATTGAACCGATATTCGAACCCCAAATTAATATCGTCCTCTCCATTTAGAGTCTCCCTCTCTCCACCATTCGGATCTCCTTGATCCCCACCACCTTGATTAATGACATTATCATTTCCACAGTTCTCCCTATTTCTTTCCCTTCTTTCATTGACCACCGTTCCTTGAATTCCGTTTACGGGTCCATCCCCTTGACCCTCCATAGGGGCTCTTCTTCTTGTTTGCCTCAGCCTTTCCGGGTTTGAGTTGTAAGGAATAAGCTCCGGATTTTGGGACCTACGCATAAACAATTTAAGAATTTAAAAGAAACACAAGATTGCAAAGCAAGTGTCAACTTACTAGAACCAATTGAATTAAAGATCAAACTAAACCGTGCCAATCCCCGGCAATGACGCCAAAAACTTGACGGGGTAAAACTCCAATGTATTCTAGTGCAAGTGCACACTATGTCGTCAAGTAATAAAAATCGATCCACAGGGATTGGCGAGTTAGCAAAAAATCAATAATCAATTGATTCAATCAAAGCACGTAACTAAATTTAATTAAGTTGAGAAAACTTAAGGCCACTATACTAATGTCTTAACAAATGGGTTGGAAATTTGGTTTAAAGGGGTTCCTATCTCCTTGCTAATGTGAACTAGTCACCCAAATAATATCAATTACTACCAAATGATCTCAAGATTAATTTACCACTTATGCTTCCACACAAGTGGCTTATCTACCCTATTCTCCACTTATGTCACTTAAGTGTAAGGTTAGATTATGAAGCTCCCCATCATCAATCACTTAATTCCTAGTTCTTATGTCTAAGAAACTATTCATTAAGACACATGAATCTCAATCTAGCATTAGCCACTCTTTCAAGTTAGTCTATACCAATAAATCAAATTAGAGTTGATCAAGCTCTAACAAGCCTTAAGGAAAATTCATGTGAAAGTGGTAAGTAATTCATTCATTCATATCCAAGGATAACAACATCACATTAGCTAAGGGTCTAGGAACCCCATGAGAGTTCTAGCTATTCATTATTCTACTAACAAAATCTCTATCCAAAAGATACATAATAAGGTTAGGGAACAACTAAAGCAAAAGAGAAATGAAGGCTTGATGACTTGAGTTGAATCCCTTCTTGAACTTTTGCACTTCTTCCCTTGGTAGATTTCTTGCAGGTAGCCTCCTTCTCTTCTTCCCCTCTTTTGTGTCCTAGGTAGTCCAGCCAAATGTCCCATCAAAAACCCTATCACATTTTTTTATACCCTCTGGACTTTTCTGCCAAAAATGCCCTTCTAGACAGCCAAAAACCAACACTTTTCGCATCTGGGCGCCCTAGCCGGCGGCATGGTATAAGAAGCCAGGGCGCGAGCTAGGGCGCGACGTTTGTTCGTCTTCATGGGCCGCCTGGTAAGAGAAGCCAGGGCGCTGACCAGGGCGCGGTGGCAGCTGCGATGCCAATTTTGGCGGCGTGGTTGGCGGCGTGGTAATTGTGGCCAGCGCGCTGACCAGGACGCGGTTTCACCTACGGTGCCAATTTTGGCGCCCTGGTCGTAATGCTGGCGGCCAGGTCTTTTATTGCCAGGGCGCTGACCAGGGCGTGGTTTCACCTACGGTGCCAATTTTGGCGGCCTGGTCTTCTTTTGCCAGGGCGCTGACCAGGGCGCGGTTTCGCATACGGTGCCAATTTCGGCGCCCTGGTCGTAATGCTGGTGGCCTGGTCTTCTGTTGCCAGGGCGCTGACCAGGGCGCGGTTTCGCATTCGGTGTCAATTTTTGCGCCCTGGTCGTAATGCTGGCGGCCTGGTCTTCTGTTGGTAGGGCGCTGACCAGGGCGCGGTGATACTTCTTGGCCTTCGTTTCCCTCAACTCGTGCTCTTCTTCAATGCTTGAACTCCGTTTTCCTCGAATCTCCAGCTTTATGTCCAAATTTTCTTCATTTTGACTACTTGATCATTGATCCTGAAATAATCGATAATTTGGATCACCATGGTTGCTAATTCAAGCTAAAAAGTGATTAAATAGAGCTTGAGTTTGTGAACACTAAGACATATATCAATATGACGATAAAACTGGGCCGAGTAGGTTTCGTGATGGAGAGCATGAGGAGGATCTAGTAGAGGACCCTCATGAGGACCTTGAGACTATAGAGAATTCTGATAGCGATCATTGAGCTCATGATAGATCATTCATATTATCATCTTGACTTCATTATTAGTATCTTTGCCTTATGTATCATTTTTTTATTGTTTACTTTATCCATGATATCTTATTTTATGATTAGTCAGATGATTTGCTTTATTTTATGGATAGTTTTATATTCTGCATTATGATTGATCATACATTATCAGCTCTGATCTTGCTATTTGATGTGGGAGTCCTTACAGAGTATAATTGGACTTCATTGCTCCCTTACTTAATTGAGTATAGTGATGAGAAGTTTGAGTAGATAGATTGTGATCAGATAGCCTGGACTGTCTTTTTCGATTCTCTCTTCTCTATTTTTGTTACTATAGTCTTGATTTGTTTTGGTTTTTTGAGCAATATTTTGTTAGGATGTGATTCTACTAGATTGAGAACTTTGGCAGTCTCATATTTTTGTGATTGTGTTTCAATAATGGCTTCTGCTTCCAAGTCGATCGTAGCTGAGTTAAATAAAGGAGAGAAACTGAATGGTGACAACTATGACATATGGCACCGAAAGATTGAGTATGTTCTAGAGTAACAATAAGCACTAGAAACTCTCACCAGTACCATGGTAGAGCCTGAGAGGGTCAGTCTGCTCAGGCCAGACGTGACATGGAGGCTTACATGATTTGGAAACCCAAAAATAGTATCGCCAGGATTACAATTCTCTCCAGCATGGCGGATGACCTGATGTGCGTTTATGAGGATTACGACATAGCCCAAGATATTTGGGTAGCTCTCAAGGACAAGTATGATGGTACTTCGACCACTAAACTTTGCTGGCTTACAATTAAGTTTGATACTTCTAAGAAGCGGCAGGATCATACCATGCGTCAGCAGCTAAGAGAGATGGCTCACATTATCCAAGAGCTTAAAACAGCTGGTCATGTTCTTACTGAAGAACAACAAGTACAGGTAGTGATTCATTCACTTTCCAATAGCTGGAAACATATGAAGATTAACATGACGCATAACGACAACATGAAGAACTTTGATGATATAGCACGCCATGTGGAGCTGAAGGATGAGCGCTTAGAAACGGTTAAGTCCTCTGGGCAACTTTATATGGCTGAAACCAGTGTGTGCAAGAATAACAAGCGCAAGAGGGGCCAACGAGGGTCTAAGAAAAGGAAACGGGGATGCAAACCCAAATCAAAATACGAATCAGCCTGGTCAGAGTAATCCAAACAAGAAATTCAAACGTGGAGGTGGGAAGAAGAATGACAAAAGCAAAATCAAACATTTCAAATGCAAAAAGATGGGACACTATGCCCGTGAATGCAAAGGGCAAGAGAAAGAGGTACCCTTTCTGAATTATTCCTTAAATAAAGTTTTCATTTCTAGCTCTGTTTTACCATCTGAGGCTCACCCTATGTGGATTGTAAACTCAGGCGCCACGGACCACATAGCTAGAGATCGAGGGGCGTTCGTAGAGTATCATCGGATTCCATGAAATACTCGATGGATATATCTAGGGAATAACTTGCGAGTTGCTTTTTTGGGAATTGGCTCCTGCAAACTGATTATGCGAGGAGGCCAGCAGTTATTCCTACATGATGTCCTCTATACTTTTGATATAAGGTGTAATTTAATTTCTGTTCCTGTTCTTATCTCTTATGGCTACAGATTGATTTTCGAACATGATAGCTTGGTTTTATCATACAATGATGTTTTCGTTGGTTTTGGATATCTTTCGTTGGTTTTATCATATAATTTAGTGTCTGTTCCTGTTCTTATCTCTTATGGCTACAGATTGATTTTCGAACATGATGGCTTGGTTTTATCATACAATGATGTTTTCATTGGTTTTGGATATCTTTCGGATGGTTTTATGATTTTGAACATTGATTGTTATGCACATTCTTCTTCATTGCATGATAGTAGTATTTCATACATTACCTCTTATGATATTGATGTTAATACATGACATGCTAGACTCGGTCATATAGGACATGATAGAATGAACAGGTTGGCCAAAGAGGGGATTTTGGGATCTTATGACAAGATCGAATTGGCAACCTGTGGTCATTGTCTAGCTTGGAGAGCTACTAGGAAACATTTCGGTAAGGCTACTAGAGCTAATAACCCCTTAGAAATTATTCATTCTGATATTTGTGGACCGATTAATGTTAATAGTAGGAGTGGTGCATCGTATTTCATTACCTTTATAGATGACTTTACGCGATACGATCTTGTCTATCTAATCTCCCATAAATCTAAAGCCTTAGATTGTTTCATAAAATTTTTGGCTATGGTGGAGAATCAATTGGATAGGACGATAAAAGTACTTCGTACGGATCATGGTCAAGAGTATTTGTCAGAACAATTTATGCAACCGTGTCAAGAAAAGGGTATGATACGCCAGTTGATAATTCCTAGGACTCCACAACAAAATGGAGTTGCTCAGCGGAGAAATAGGATATTACTGGAAACGATTAGATCTATGATGGTACAAGCCAATCTTCCAATCTCGTACTGGGGAGATGCACTCTTGACTGCAACACACATTCTGAATCGGGTCCGAACAAAATTAGTGACTTCGATCCCATATGAGTTATGGACAAGTCGGAAACCTGAATTATCCTACCTGCGACCTTGAGGTTGTGTAGGATTTGTACATGATCTATCCAGTAAATATGGAAAACTAGGTGCTAGGGGGAAGAAATGTATTTTTATACGTTACCGTGAGCAATCAAAAGGATATGTACTAATTGGAGAAAATTATGATGAGAGTATATCAGAAATAGAGTCACGTGAAGTAGTTTTTATTGAGAATGAGTTTCCAAAGCGAGGTGATGTTGAGCGAGATACTTCGTTTTTTGAACAAAATGAATTAGAGGATTTGATGCCCACTCAGATTGAAGAGGAACGAATAGTTGAAATAGACTAAAATCCCAGTGGGAGTGATCAAATGCCTATAGAAAACACTCCACTACTTGATCGTAGTGGGAGTATGCCTGAATCATCTGTTCGGAGAAGTAGACGAATCTAGGTTCCTTAAAGACGTTTTGAGATTGAAGGGGAAGCCTTTATGATGGCATCACATGACAGTGATGAACCTAAGAACGTGAGAGAAGCTCTCAAATCACCAGCTAAGGATGAATGGGTTAAAGCCATGGAGGAGGAAATGGGTTAATGAAAAGCACCATGTCTGGGACTTGGTTGATTTACCACCTGAAAGAAAAGCCACTGGAAATAAATGGATCATTCGCGTCAAACGGAAGGCTGATGGCTCAATAGAAAGATATAAGGCGAGGTTGGTGGCAAAAGGTTATACTCAACAAGAGGGTATAGACTATGAAGAGACTTTCTCCCAATTGTGAGATTTGCGTCTATTCGCCTCATCCTGGCACTTGTCACTCACAAGGATCTTGAATTACATCAAATGGATATCAAAACTGCATTCCTCAATGGAGGACTTGAGGAAGAGATTTACATGGAACAGCCTGAAAGTTTTGTAACTGAAGGCCAAGAAAGTAAAGTCTGTAAATTGTTGAGGTCCATTTATGGACTCAAACAATCCTCGATATAGTGGTACGTTCATTTTCACGAATCTGTCTTTACATATGGTTTTGAAATGACACAAGAAGACCATTGTGTGTACGTGAAAAGGTCAAAAGAAAAATTTGTGATTTTGTCCTTATATGTGGATGACATTTTGTTGGCGTGTAATGACAAGAAATTTTTAATGAAGACAAAAGACTGGTTGACAGCTACTTTTGAGATGAAGGATATGGGTGAAGCAGCTTACATTCTAGGAGTCAAATTTTCAAGGGATCGGGAAAGGAAAATCTTGGCGTTGTCGCAAGAACCCTATATCTACAAGATCCTTGAACGTTTCCAGATGACTGATTGTAAGCCTATGGATACACCCATAGCAAAAGAGCAGACTTCGAGTCTAGATATGTGCTCTAAAACTCTACAAGAACGTGAGAAAATGAAGAATGTGCCTTACGCAAATGCCATTGGAAGTCCGATATATGCAATGATGTGTACTAGACCTGATATACGCTACGCAGTTGGACTGGTAAGCAAGTATCAAGCCAACCCTGGAAAGAAACATTGGATAACTGTCAAATGAATACTTACCTATCTAAAAGGAACTGCAGATTATTCTCTGTGTTATCAATGTGGTGATACTCACTTGATAGGATACACCGATGCAAATTGGGGCGGTGACTTGGATGAACGAAAATCTACTTCAGGGTATGCGTTCATACTTAGCCATGGGGCTATTTCCTGGAGTAGTAAAAAGCAGACTTGTATTGCTTTGTCCAACATGGAAGTTGAATTTATTGCATGCTCTGTGGCTGTACACGAGGTTATTTGGCTCAAACGATTCTTGGAGGAATCGAATATTGAGAGTTATGAGTCGGAGTCAGTTACTGTATATTGTGATAGCCAAGCGGCGATAGCATATACTAAGGATGCTAAATATCACAGCAAGTCGAAACACATAGAAAATTGTATCAATCAGATATATATCTACTCATGAAATGGTAGCAGACCCTCTTACTAAAGCAGTACCTAGAGATGTTTTCACCTTACATTATAGGTCTTTGGGTCTTCGTAGATTGTAATATCTGGATATTTTATGCCTAGTTCTTATATACATTATTTATCTTTTGTGAAGTGCTCATGCAATCTAGTATATTTTATGGGAATCATATATCCGAAGAGTATGTTATCAGGTACAGGAGACTGGCACACTTGTACATGCAGTCGCCTTGATTATTCTAGAGAATAACGCAAGATGAGACTTATATACTTGTATCCTTTGATTGATTTGTATCTCAAAGTTTATGAAGGAAGTATATAAGGTCGCCTTGATATAGAATCAATATGAGATTTCTTTTTCAGTAACGAGAGATCGCTCATGACTTTCCCCATTGTCATGAGACCTGATTAGCCTGATGAGATTCTTTATTGCTACATATGGATGGCAGTGACAAGTGGAATCTAAGAGACATTTGGATTGTCGTCCGTATAGTGAAGAAAATAGATATCAAAACATACGCGTCACACTAGAGATAAGCTTCACTATAATGCATGAGTTATACCATGCATGCTATTTATTGGCCGCCATGGATGATATTTAAAGCTAGTCCATTGGTCTTTTTTTTTATCTTACCAGATCCATTTTTTGTGTTTTCTTAGTGCGATCATCTCTTTCATCTGAAGCTGTGAAGGTAGTGTCTGTATCGTTAGCGTATTTTTTTATGGTCATGATAATTTGACCTATGTAGTACGTCTGTGATGTCGACTGTTTGTCATTGACTTTTGGAGGAAGAGCGACTGGAAGGTATTGACTGATTTCACTACATTAATCACATACTAGCAAATTGTAGTTCTTTTTGAATACAATCGTGATTTGAGAGTACTAGAATATCAGATTGCTTGTCTTTGGAACCAGACACATCTGGTGTGAGATCGTGTCAAACCTAGGATGTACCCGAAATGAATTTCAAGTACTCTCTCACTTCTTTTGGGATTGAGAATCTAGTTCATTGGTCACACTGTTTATTTGCGTGTATAACCACCTGATGATGAGTAGTTTGAACCGAGTCGTATAACAGTCACCTTTCGTGGGGCATGGACACATATAGTGTGAGTGAGAGAATGTTGGTATTAGGGTTGATCCACACTAGATGAACCCAAGCCCATTATTGAATACACCCAAGGGTGTTGTTGAAAGACTCCCAAGTTGAGTGGGAGATAACCTCTCCTGATAATATGAGAGCAAATCACGTATAACGTGATATCTGTTGTTTTTTATAAGCCATTAATCACTTGAAGATTGAAATGGCAAGATATCAGAAATTACTTGCTCTCTTTCTCTCTAGATTCTTGATACGATTCTGAAGGATTTTGACTCTCTCGGTGTAGCGTTCTTAGACGGTGACATAAACTGAGAATTTCATTCTTTTGGTAATCTTTAGTTGACTTCTGAACACAAACAACTTACAGTAAATCGATTATACTCTCTTCATCTCTTATATATAATATTGCTTATATATATTATATGGTTATTGTTTGTTTAATTAGATTAAACATCAAATAACTACGTTATACAATACATCAACACGAAAAGACTATTTGAGACGAAATTACAACACCAAAAATTACCTTAAACGATAATTTATACAAAAATTAACTGAAAAACTTATAATGATACAGAGTATATATTATATATTATTTATCCTTGCATGAATCTATACCTATTTTGTCACAGAAGCAAATCCATTAGACATCATAAGTTTCTCCAATAATGACACGAAATAGGATGCGTGTTAATTGGGTTCTCATTGGTAGAAGACCATTTCAGTTCACCACACAAACAATCCACATTTTCAAAGAGAAAAGTTGTTTTAAAGAACAGTTTTTTAATTTTTAGCTATTTATTAATTGGAGTAAGAAATTATTATTATTTTCAAATATCAACCATTTACTAAATTATGGTATTTCTAATAAAAAAAAAATAAAAGTAAAATAAAAAATTTTAGTTAAAATTATTTCCATTATATAACTCTAAATAAAATTTTAAAAATATATTTTTAATTTTTAAATTGAAGTATACTTTAAAAAAATATAAAAATAAAAATATTTATTTTATTTTAAAACCAATTAATACTTTTAATTATATTAAAAAAAAAAAATTTAATAAAAAAATATTAAATAGAAATTCAAATAAAATAATTTTAATTTTATTTAAATTTTAATTTAAAGTAACAAAATTTAAAATAATTTTTAGTAAAATTAAAAAAAAAATTCATTTTATTTAATTTTTATTATAAATACTAAAATTTAGATTATTATATTAAAATTTTCCAAAATAAAAATAAATTTATATTAATCTCAATTAAACTTTTTATTTATTGAAAATAATACAATCTTCTAATTAATATACGTTAAGATAAAAAATAGAATACAATTTTTTAAAAGTTGAAATTATTTTATTTATTTTTAAAAGACTTAGAAAAAAATAAAAATAAAAAAGGAAGGAAGAAAAATGGCGTACGCATATTTTATTTTATTTTATAGGGAGGTCCGAGACGATGGACCCGCAATGCACGTGAACAACATTATTGAATACACAAACAAACATTGAAGAAATCGAAGTGATCTGCATGTTGTTTACGTGGTGATCATGCACCACCTCTATTCGACACCTCACACTACTCCACCGCCCATCCTTCACACCTTTCTATCTTCTTCGTTTTTCCTGTCTGCTGTGCTGTTTCTGGTCTCCATTTTTAAATATTTCTTCTTATCATTCTTAAATGGATTTCAACTTGGAATTTTAAAAAATAACCATGAAAACTTTTATTTATTTATTTATTTATTTTTATTGGGTGAAACCATGTAACGTATTCTAACTACAATATTTTGTTGAATTTATAAATGCGAATATATATATTTGGCCTCTGTAACTATAAAATAATTATTAATATAACAGTGGAATTTCATATATATATATATATATATATATATATAAAATTTATGTAAAGAAAAAAACACCGAGTATATACAATTATAAAATAATAATTTATAAAAAATAATATTTTAAATATTATTTAAGATTTATGGATAGTTCAAATATAATTTATATATAAAATTATTATAAATAGGGATGGTGAGTATTAAAAATAATATTTATTTTTATTTTTAAAATTAATTTAATAAATTACTTTTTTATATATAAAAATAGAAGATTAATTTAAAAAAAATATATTTTAAAGTTAATTGAAAATATTATATAAATAATAATAATATTAATTCAACTCTATTTTAAAAATAAAGTAAATTAAATATTTTATTAATATGGGTATGAATGATATGTTTATTTATTTATTTATTTATTAGAATAAATTTTATTATATTATTTTTTAAATAACATAACCTAAAAATTACAATTACCTCGTTACGATGTACATTAGGCAAAGCAGGATGAACGCTTTTATATATCTGTGTATATAGGTAACCAAAAATATTAAAACATAACATTTGTATTTCTTTTTTAGTCCCGTTATTGTAATAAAGAACTATAATCACATTTAGATAAAATACTATATTCTATATTTAAATGCAACAAGTGATAAGATCCGAATAATGTAGCAAGATTGAAGATATTGTCGTATTCTTCAGTTTGTATTCTTTATATACACTTACTCCTCCTCCTCATTCTTTCATCCTCTGCTCAAATTTCACTCCTCCTACCTCTATCTCTTCTTCTCTCCCCTCCAACCCTTCTCACACTATTCGTAAGTATAACGATAATTTTTCTCTTATTTCTTTTCTTATAAAACTACTAATCAGTTTCTGTGTATGTTGGGATGGTGACAGAGGCGAAAATGGAGCACCAAAGTAGAATATGTTCACAGGGAGGACTAATCGGTTCTTGCAACAAACAAGATGACGATTATGGTGAAAGCTCAGAGGAGCCGGACAAAATCAACACTCATGGGTCAGTCCATTTCAACGGCTTCTTCATCCCCTCAATGACTCCCGGGGCTTCTATTCCAGGTATATTATATTATTGTCATCAAAATATAATTATCAGATCTGTCTTTTATCTGCATGTGTTGATACAACATCTCATCTCGTCTAATCTCTGTTAACAGAACTAATTAGATTTTGTGGTGGTGGACAGATGAGGTCAAAAATGACAGCCCAATCAGGAATAGAATCTGGGTTTTGGCAGAGATCAGAGAAACAGCTGGAAAATTTATCTAAAGGATTTGAAGAGATCAGAGAAACAACAGATAAATAATCACGACGGTCTCTGGAAACCAGCTGTAAGAGGTAGTCTGATCCACGGCGTCTTCATCATCCTCAATGACACCAACAGCATCACAGCATCAGGAACTTATGAAGCATATCTCTGTTTTTCTCTGTTTGCTGTGTAAATATGTGGAAGATAGATACTGTAATAATGAAAAGTTTCATTAATAAAAAGGAAATGTTGTTGATTGTAGGAAAAGGAGTTGTACATTAAATTTACAATAATAACAAAGCAAATGAAAACATAATAATGATGAGAATTGAAGACAAATGGAAAGGATGGCCTAATGCCAAAATCACTTTTCCACCATTAGTAGTTGTCCCTAAGGTAGTTTAGTTTATCTACAATCTAAAACTATGATCATCATCCTTCGAGGTAATAACAAACAATTTACACACTCTTGTTTCACATATATATATATATATATTTTTTACAAGCTCATATATAATCTCTATAATTTTGGTTGTGGTTGATTTCCCTTCTTCTCCTTTCCTTTCCTTTCCTCTCAGAACTCACAAGAACTTCCCAACCTTTGCTTCAACCCCATGCTCATAACATTTTCAAACACTTGAGGCAACATCTTCTCAAAACATTCCAAGAACAATTCCCACTCACTTCCATTCATGTCTCCCAATGTTATCTCTCCATTCAAATCATGATAATGATAGTTATTGCTTTGTGCTGAGAAACTTAGGCTTTTTGTAAAGCATGTCATTGCTTTCTTCACATCCTTGCAGTCGTCCTCCTCTTTAGCTTTGGTTTCTATCTCAGGCTCTGTCTGAGTCTCAGTCTCAGTCTCTGTCTCAGTCTCATACAATGGAGACAGTGCTAGATCCTGTAAATGAGGCAGTGATTTCACAGTTGAGAATTTTGAAGGGATCTTAGGAGGCTTAGAAATGGCTGCAGGAAGGTTGTGTATCATCAGTCTAGGTAGCTCCATATGCTCATTCGTCGAATTGTTTTGCTCTTCGCTTTCATTGTCGAATTGGAACATTTCGAACTCTTTCTCATTGTCTCTGCTTTGATCATCATAACAAGTACCAATAACATGATCATGATAGTGATATTGATAGTGATAGTGATCCTCATCGCCATTGTTGTAGTCTTCTTCGTAGTCAGATATGTTGTTGTTCATCATTACACTTGCTTTAGCTCTTGCACAAAGGGTTTCTAACACACTCAGATTCTCTTCCCCACTGAACTCCCTTGTCATTATTTCACCTATATCAGCCAAACAAAGCCCAGCTACAGCAGCTCTTTTCAAGAAAATGGTACATAATACCAAGATGCGGATAGAACACTCCCTTATCGAAGGCAGCTCATTTCGCAACATCTCCGCATCTTTAAACGGATCAAGCTTGTTGATATACTCCATTTCCGTATCGGAAAACGGTATTGAAGCTTGAGGCCAATGCAGCCATTCGAAATAAGGATCATCTAGCCACTCAGGTAGGCAGAGTCCATGATCTATAGGCACAAGCTCAGTTGCCTCAACAGCATAATTTTCATTCCTGTCTTGTTTCATGACCAGCAAATTTCCAGCATGTCTATCAAGATTAAGCAATCTCACATCAAATATTCCAATCCTATGTATAGACGAGACCGAAAAGCCAGAAGGGCCTAAGTCTCCTGCATCACATTCATGCTGCACAAAACGCTGCAGAGAAGCGATCTTAAATGGTGTATTGGTCACCATTTCTTCTACCGAATCATTAACATTAAATGCAACATCACTGATTTTGACTAAAGCCGTAGGAGGAACACCGGCAAACCCATCATGGTCAAGAAGATAAGCAGCCAATTCGCGTATTCCGGTTTCGCCCACGCGAACAGAGCGTTTCAACCCAGGTTGGCCGAACATCAGTCCTCCGAAGCCCTTTGGGTTGTTGAACGCCAGAGGCTCTTCATCAATAGGCTTTGCTACGGCAATGATATCACCGTTTCGCGAAGGCAAGAAGTAAGCACCACCTAATCCATTTGTGACCGGAATAGGTTGGACACCGGAAGCTAAAGCTATAGCAACCTCCACGACAAGAGCTCGCAATCTTGGCGCGCCTCTGCCGGCTACAATTTCAATCCTCTGGCGAGTCTCGATCTCATCCTCGCCGTCACTGGATAAAGTTAGACAAGGTGTTGAGTAACTTCGGTGAGTAAAATTCGCTTGGCTGATTTGAATCACGTCATTGTAATCGAAATTGGTGAAGGATGCTCTACTAAAAGGCTTGAATCCCTGATGTTGATCGATGATTACCGCCATTTCAGAAGAACTCATACAATCAAAAAATCATGTGTTCCATTTGATATCATAAAAATTGCACATGTCCTATCTCCATCTGCCAGCAAAAATAAAAAATCAGTAAATTAAATTTAAAAAAAAAAAAATATATAGAAATTGAGGAGAGAAAAGTTACCGATGATGATTAATTAAGTTAAGGTGGTGGTGCGACTGCAAGGAACGTACGCCAAATACCCTGAACACTGATTAAGGCATTCAGGGAATTGAAGGGAAAAAAGAGGGAGGAGACCAAACAGAAACTTGACCTCCAAGCAACCAAAATCTCTACAAATCTCCCTTCTTCTCTTTCCCGACCTTCTCTTGTTCTTTCCATTTTTAAATTTCTTTCACTTCTTTGTTTCCTCCAACTAACTTTTCCCTCCTTTGCCATTTTTAGAAACTGCCCAATCGTATTCCGCCACCTGTTCGAGTCTTATGCTGTCCTTCCGCTCTTCACGCCTCTCTACATGACTCTCTCTCTCAAATGCCCCCCTTCTTGTTTTGGGTTTTCTTTTTGCTTATTTTGACTTTTTCACTGCTTGATTTCGGCAACAGAAATGACCTTCTCTGTTATTAAGTTGTAGACCTCAAAATTTGATGCCAATATTTTTGGGTTAATAACTGCTCATGTCACTAGTTTTTACAAATATGTATACTCTATTTTATTTTATTTAGTTTTCCTTTATAAAAAATGGCACGAGGGGAGATCATGTCAATAATTTTTTTTTTGAAAAATATATATGAATTTATGCGGTTCATTTTTATTTTTAAATCTTTGATAGGCATGGATGTTACCGTGGGTATAAACGAGGGATGTTAGTTATTTGGGTGAATTCGAATAACCGTCCGAACTAATTTACTTTAGTGGATTAGCTAAACGGGTATGTGGGATAGATTTCTGAATACATCGGGAAAATGTAAGAATAAATTATTTATGTTTGGAATATATTTTTTCTTTTTGATTTTTGGGTTTATCGGAAATCCGAATATATAAAAAGATATTTTAAGAAGAATGTAATGGTAGAACATCAAATGTTCATATATATGTATATAAGGTATAAATATATTCATAGTTTAAATTTTTCTTTTATTATTTTATTTAATTTTAAAAATAATTATATATTTTTTTAAAATTTCTTTCAATATATTGCAGGGTGAAAACATTTTATTTATAATTAATTTAGGTAAACTACAAACCGAACCGATTTATCCGAAATCTTACCCGAAACCTAGGTGGAAGATCCATAAACACTTCTTCTTCTAATTCTCTATTAAGGAATGCGTTTTTTTATGTCAAGTTGATGTATTTTCCAGTCCCAGTTTGCTGCAATTGATAGAAGTACTCGCACTGTACTTAGTTTTGCTACAAGGGAAAATGTCTCCTTATAATCAACACTATACGATTGAGTATATCCTTTCGCTACCAACCTCGCTTTGTACCATTCAACACCACCATCAGCGTTATACCTTACTGTAAAAACCCATTTGCATCCCACTGATAGTTCTGTTACTTCCCAGGTGTGATTCTTATCTAGGATTTGTAATTCATCTATCACAGCTTTTCTCCAATTATCATCCTGTAACGCCTCATTTATGTTTGTAGGGATTTGAATATCATCCATCTTACTCAAAAATGCTTGATAATGGGGACTAATTTTCTTGTAGGAGATGTAATTTGTTATAGGATAGCTAGGCCTTTCTCTCCACTTTCTTACACCCTTTCGAAGTGTTATTTGCACAGATAAGTCTTCATCCTCATTTGTACTCTCCTCAGCCCTTATATCAACCTCATTAGCTATCATTTTTTCTTCTGAAGATGTCTATTGATTCGCAAATTGAACCTGGTCACACGGTTCAGTCTCATCATCTATTTGTTTCCCTTCCGAAGCGATCTGTTGGTTCTCAGATTGAACATGATCACTCTGTTTAGACTCTTGGTGTACGGTGCTATATTTCTCGTCTATTTCCATCCTCTTAGCATTGCCTTTTCTTTTGTAAACTTTTAGTTCTTGGTTTTCAATACCTTGATTATTACTAGGGACAGATAAGTCAGGAATGTGTTTAGTATCAAGTTCAGTATCAAAAAAGTAACTCTCTTCAAACTTTAGAAAGGGAACAAGACTCATTAGTGAGGGATCTCTTTGAGGTGATGGACGTATGAACTCACACTCTGAATTTTTCTAATATGGTATACTCTCATGAAATGTGACGTCTATAGAAATAAAATACCTCTTACTTGTAGGTGAATAACATTTGTAGTCTTTTTGAGTGGTTGAGTAACCTAAGAACATACATTTGATAGATCTTGAGTCCAATTTGCTTCTATTATGTGACTGAACATGCACAAATGCCTCACACCAAAAAACTTTTATAGGAAGGTATCCTATAATGAGCAAGATATCCTTTACATTCGTAGGAGGAGGTGTTGAGCCATAAGTAAATTGGTGGGTTCTTAACACTTAATGGGTAAAATTCAACACTGGAGGCTATATGCGGTGGTATTCCATTGATGTATTTGGCCATTTTTTGTAGAGTAGCAAATACGGCTGCAATGAGTGGGGGATTGGGATGGATATTCACAGCGACATGAAAAGGAATGAAGTGGAGAATCTTGTGAGAAAGCTGATTGATGGTGAGAAAGGGAAGATGATGAAAGAGAGAGTTTTAGAATGAAAGAAAAAAGCCATTAAATCCATCTCCACTCCCTATTATTTGTGTTATACCAATCACCATAAACTCATCAATCAACATCTTCTGTCACAAACTTATTATTAAGACACTATTAGTATCTCACGAGTGTTGCGGATACTATGAGAGATTCTCTTGTGTTTTGTTTTCACATTTTTCTATTTCTCTTATGTAACTTTTAATAATTAAATTACATATAAGAATATGTGCCACCAGTTGATGACGTGGGTTTAAAGAGTAAGAGTGTAGAGTTTACTAAGGAGGAAGTTAATGCGCTGTTGAATGAGAAACCAAAAGCTAAGAACTTTGTTCTTGAGGTATGTTTTGTGTTAGTTTTATTATGATTGTGTTTTGGATTTGGTTAGTGATGTTGGTGAGATATGGTTGTAGGCTAAGATGGGACAAGTGGCTG
Source organism: Cardiospermum halicacabum (assembly GCA_031304145.1). Taxonomy (NCBI): domain Eukaryota; kingdom Viridiplantae; phylum Streptophyta; class Magnoliopsida; order Sapindales; family Sapindaceae; genus Cardiospermum; species Cardiospermum halicacabum. Next base: position 26,529,270 of record CM062393.1, on the reverse strand, counting down.
AGCATAATAAACTGCTAGAGCTTTGTGTCAAGTGGGTGAGAATCATGGTTCGGAGAAGAAGCTTCAGAGTGAGTTAGAGTTAGTTGTTAAGAATTGCTCTAATATAGGTGTGGACAGTTTCTCTCTATTGTTTATGTTGCTTTAATTTTGTTTTTGTTAGCCTGTGAACTTATTTTATGTAGAGTACCTATGAAAATAGAATACTTTGTTGTATATATGCGTTGTTAGAGGTGAAAATGAAGAATAAATAGGCAAAATTCAATGAGATTATTTCACAATTATGGATCGAAAATGATTCGTTAAGGGAGAAACTAGCAATAGAGGAATATGAGAAGTAGGTAAGCATATTCATTGCTTGAGATTATGAAATTACCAAGAGAAGTGGTGATAAGTGTTTATTGGAACTTAATGGAACTTATTTGAACAAGCACTATGAATGACCTGATAATAGTGGTGGACTTTTTAGGCTAATTTTCTTTGGTTGATTTTCCTTCATAAGATGTTGTTTATTATATAGTTTTTTGATTTGTAAGCGTCATTTTGTACAGAACTTCCAATATAGTTCGATCTAACAATTTGACGTAATAAGAATTTTTATGTGAATAATGATATGGTAGTTTGCTCTTAACTGCTTAGTGATGAGCTAAGATTTTGTCTAACATGCCCAATTCAAGTAGATTTAGATAACAACTACAGCTACTATATCTTTGACTCGGATTTTGCAACTAGCTTAGGGGTTGGATCATTTCTGTTCCTTTGCGCCATGCAAGCTATTATTATAATAGCAAGTAGAGGCTTTTGCTGTAGGAAGGCTTTGAGCCCTGGAGGTTCAAGAGCTTGAGCCTTTATCCTTTTCATAGTCTGTTGGTAAGTCTAAATGTTTAAAACCTATTTACTTGATCAATGTTTTGCATTACTTCAGATAATATAGTATCTATTACTTGAGTGTATATAGGTTTTTTTTTTGTTGTATGCAAAGTAATGTTCATCATTATCTTCTATAGGGTGTTCTTGATACCTTATATTCATTGATTTGCTTACTTTAGTAGGTTTTTTGGAGTTTTATGTCATGAATTTGGTTGTTAATAGATCAATATTCAAACCTATATTCATTATCTATTCATTGTTGATCTACTCTTTTATTAGGTATAAACTCACATATGGCTTTGGTTCCGAATATTTGGATGATTTTGAACAAAAAGTTAGAGGAGTTATTCAATTTTCATTCTATCTTTAGAAACTACAGTACAAGAGAGTTGAAGCTTGAAAGTGCACTACAAGCTTTGAAGGGATAGGTAAGTTTATTTGTGTTAATTCATTAAAAGCGTGCTTCCCGTTGTCACACACGGGTAAATAGAAAAAAAATGAAGTATGCTTTCCGGTTTAGTACACCGGAAAGCATACTTGGCAGTCTGCTTCCCAATATCCAGCACGAAAAAGCCTTTTAAAACAGATACTGCTTTCTGGTGTTGGAAACTAGGAAGCATGCTCCTCGATTTCCAGCACCGAAAAGCAAGATCTATTTTTCAAAGACTTTCCGGTTTTGGATACCCGACAGTAGATTGCCAAGTATGCTTCTGGGTGTAAAAAAATTGGGAAGCAAACCTCATTTTCCTCAATTTTTCGGTATGTGACATCGGGAAGTAAATTATTTTGCTTTTTAAATCTTTTTTCACATTTTTACGCAAGATATTTGATCGATTTGTTTTACTTATAATGATAATGTGACTTCTTTTGTTTTAGGAAGCTACCAAATAAGTTCATTTCAAAAACGGAATGTACTTTAAGTACTCAATTAGAGACTTCTTAGAGGTTAAGCTTAACACGTACAACCAACCTTAAATAGTGAACCTTACAGATAAATTGAAACAGATGGTAACTAATAAGGCATCTGAAATCTGTAAGAAACGTGGTAGACCTATTGGGTCTAAGAATGTTATACTATGGAAATGAAAAAGTAGAAATGATAACAATGTCAAAGGAATATCTTTAATAAATATCGGTTCTCCTCAAAATGTATAGATTATGGATGTTGAAAATTCTAATGTGGAAAAAAACTCTAAAGAGGTACTTGAATAAAAAAATGAGTAGATTCCTATTAATTATTTGAAAAGAAAAGTAGAACCATGAAAATATTGTTTTGACAACATGTTTTCATATGTAGTGGCTATGAATATCATAAATGATGATTATGATCCACAATTATCTATTAACTAGTTAATTATCCCGCGCTTTGCGCGCGGTATTTTTAATTATATTTATTAATATATTGAAATCTATTTATTTAGATATTTTTTTAAAAAAATTGATAACTGAATAAATTTTTAATTTAAATTTCATTAAAAACTCTATAATGAAATATTGATTTAAAAAATATATATTTTACTATATTATTTATATTGGTGCACAATAAGTGTATATATATAATTAATAGGATTGTTTAATAAATATTTTTCAAATTTTAATATAACCTACTATTTTGATTTTATTATAATTATTTATCGATACATTATTATTTTATTGTTTCATTGACTTTTATTTATTTATTCTTACTAATCATCTTTTTTTTTTTAAATATATTGCCAAAATATATATATATTTTTTAAGTTTTCAAAGTTTTTAACAAATTAAAACGCAACCATTGTATTTATTTTTTATTTTTTAAAAAATCATATTAATTAATGTGTATATATATAGATATAGATAGATAGATATTTTCAAATTTTCAAATTTCATTTTGTTTTAATAATGATGGATGACGATCAGTTTTCAATATATTTTTTCTTATTATCTTTTTTTTAAATATAATTCAAATATTACTTAATATTTATTTTATTTACTCTATCATTATTAATAAATTATTTTAACTATAAATAAAATTGATTTTAACTTTTTTCACCCCATGACTTTAAATGTTTCATCAACATATTATTTATCATCTACTCTACTCATTCTATTATTAGTCATATATTTTATCTGAACTCCGATTCACAAAATATTAAATTTTCATTTTTTTCTTGTTATCCTTATCCTTCTTAATGACATACACATTATTAGTTAACTTTACTCCCTCTGTTTCAATATGACTAATGTTTTATAATTTAGTTTTTGTTTCATTTCAAATGCATATTTCAATTTTCAAGAGAGCATTAATTATTATTTTTTAACTTTATCCTTAACTAATAGTTGTCATTTTTCATATAAATATTGTCACCTTTCATATTAATTAAAGGGTATTTTTGAAAATTACATTTTTTTTAATCTATAATTAATGACATTGTAATTTCTTGGGTGTACAGTAGGTATGAAAGAAAAAATAATGTAAAACTTAATTAATTGACTAATAAGATTGAATGGAGAGAATAAAAGAGTGAATTTTAATATTCGTGTAATTTAATTTAATAACATTAATTTATTGTATATAAATAAGATGATTAAAAAATATAAAATTAAACACAATAGTAACCACGTTTAAATTTAGTTATTAATTTTTAGAATTACGGAAGTCAAATAAATTTTTTTAAAATTCTTATTTATGAAAAAGTGATTAATGACTTTATTACATTTAATTTATCATATAAATTAAGAGTTTAAATTATATGGGATGACAGTTAAGTCAATAAAAAAAATAATAACTAACTAATAAATATTTAATAATATTTTTATATAATTAAACTTTTTTAATATTTATTTAAATGATGATGTCATGTGCAATGGAGAGTCATTTCATATTTTAAAAACATAAATTAAATAATAATAATCTCACTTATTCCAATATTAGTAGTTAAATAATGAAATAATGTTTAGAAAATATTGATAATAATAATTGCATACAAAAAATTTGATAATCATTCATAATTGCAATATCAATTAAATTATATATATATAACATCTATAATAATAATGATAAATTTATGAAATATTTATTTATCACTTAAACTTCCCAAATTAAATATTATTAATCATTTTAATTATTATATTGATGTATAATAAATGAATACGAATAAATAAATAAGATAAAAATAAGAAATTAAATTGTTGTGATTATTTAATTAGAAATGGTAACCAAATAAACTCATTAAAAAAAATGCTGCGAGAATAATTTGCACGGTCCACTATGAAATATATATATATATATATATATATATATATGAGAAGATAAAAAAATATATACTTATTTAAATCAGAATATAAGTTAAAATAAAATACGGTTAAAGTGAAATTTATTAAAATAAAAATTACTGCAATTACAATTTCAAAATAAACTAATATAACCATATCAATTAGTAAAAAGAAAATACATCACCATGAACAGAAAAGACGAATAAAATTATAAGTAGAAAGAAGAAGGATAATGGAATAAACCACAATATATGAATATTAATCGGGTAAAAAGAAAATAGATAACCATCATAATAGGTAATAAACAAATAAAATTATAAAAATATACGTTAAAGAATAAGAAATAATTTATAAGCAACCCAAACTATTAGTAAAAGAAAGAAAGAGAGATTACCAATTTCAAGAGGTTCAAAATTCAAGAAATTGAAATTGTAGGGAAGAAAGGTATGAGAAGGCTTTTTATAATATAGAAAATAAATGAAGAAGACAAATAGCTACCTTTTTCTTTTAAAATAAATGCTTTTGATTGAAATTGAAAACGTATGCTTTTGATTGAAAAATTAAAAATATATTGTTTTAATGTGTTTTTTATTATCTCGGAATATGAAAAAACTTTATTTACTAATATATTTATTACATTTTCATTTATTATTACGAGCGTTTTCATAGCATATTTTAAATTCAAATAATTGAAAATGGAGGAAATAACAAATGTTGATTGAAAAAGAAAATAATTAATAAAAAAAGTGAAAAAAAGAGCGGTAAGAGTACTATCACACGTGTCATCTTACGATTGGCCTAATATGATCGATTTTCAAAATTCGTTGTTTTGGATGTTTTTCAACCCAAGCGTGAACTCTCAGCTCTGCCACGTCAATTTCGTGGGCCCGCTGAAGAGTTCCGCTTTATAATATATATAGATGTAAGGAACAAGATGATTGCCCAAAATAGAAAGATGTAATCCAGGCGGAATTAAATTTCTTGAATAAACGAAATGTTTTTGGAACCACAGTTAAAAACCAGAGGGTGTTCAACCGGTTGGTTACTGGTAGGTTCGTTTGAAAACAAAATGTGAGGAATGAAATTATGAGATACAAAACACATTTAGTTGCTAAGGGATTCTCATTAAGCCTTGGAATTGATTTTGATGAAACGTATTCATCTTTGATGGATAGGATTACTTTTTGATTTTTGATTGGTTTGGTTAATGAGAAAAATATCGAAACATGTTTGATGGATGTTATAACTACATATTTGTATAGTTCACTTGATATCGATATTTTTATGAAACTTCTTAAAGGAATGAAACTTTCAAAATTGAACAAAGTAGTGAATTTTATTTAGTGAAGTTATAACAATCATTTTATGGGTTAGAACCGTTCGAAGAAATGTGGTATAATCGACCGAGTGAGTATTTAACTGAAGAAAAAAATGTTAATTATGCTATATGCCCATGTTGTTCATATGAAAATTGGGATCTAGTTTTGCTATTATAACAGTCTGTGTTGATTTGATTGGGACTCGAATGATCAGTGCTGCTTTTCAATAATATCTCATGTGCCAACAAATGACTGTCTAATTCATTAAAAGAAATAGGTTCCAGTCTGAGATTGAGTGCAATGATGATGCTATGAAAATCACTTCCAATATTACGGTAGATGGTAGCAATAAACTCCAAAGATGTCATAGTATGACCTGCTGATGCAAGTTCATCGACCAATGATTTTTGCTTCGGCAAATACTGTGAGACAGTCATATTGTTCTTTTTGAGTTATTGAAGCTCTATATTGATTTGCCATTGTCTATTGTGAGAAACACAGCCAAAGGTACTGGCTAATACAGTCCAGACTTCAAATGAAGATGACATGCCAATAATATAAGGAAATACCTCCTCGGTTAGAGAAGAGAAAAACCAACATAAAAGCATTTCATCTTTTTGAAACCAAATTTGATATTCTAGATTGTCAACCATCCCTGTTGATTTTTCTGGATCAGGAAGTGTTGCTGGTAGCTTGGGTTTTGACCCATCAACAAAACCCATTAGATTTTGATAGTTTAAGCGTGGAAGAAATTGAGTCTTCCATGTGAGGTAATTTTTGTTATTTAACTTGATAGAAAAGGTGTGGTGAGAAGTAGTGGTGGGAGATGGAATTAGAGTAAATGCCAAAGGTAAAGAAGCCATAGGCTCTGATACCAAGTAAAGAGATTGAGAAATTGTATTTTTCTGTTGTGTTTAATAATCAGATCAATGAATGTATATATGGCAGTACAACTCTGAAAGTGATAAGATTAAAATGTATAACAGAAAATATTTCAAAAGATATTGTTATTCTTAATAGCCCCTCTCAAGCCGATGCAGGACGTGCGAATAGACACATCTTGCTATGTAGGAACAAGAACCGAGCAATCGGCAGTGGCTTGGTAAATATATTTCCAATTTGATCATCAGTAGAAATAAATTGAACTTGCAGTTACCCAGATGCAACCCGTTCACGATCAAAATGAAAATCAAGTTCAATATGCTTGGTTCTTGGATGAAACACCAGATTAGAAGACAAGTACAGTGCACAGATATTATCACATCAAAGAGTAGGTGGTGAGTCCAGATAGATACCTAGTTCCTTCAAAAGATATTGAATCCATAACAAATTCTGAAGTTCCATTGGCTAAAGACTTGTATTCTTCCTCTGTGGAAGAACGGGCCATAGTTTGTTGCTTCTTAACCTCGCATGAAATAAAATTAGATCCCATATATATGGCAAAACCATTAGTATAGCGACAACCATCAACGCAACCGTCCCGGTCGCTATTGGTATAACACTATAAAGAAAGTGATGAATCACGAGTAAACATTAAGCTAAGAGAAAGTCTACCCGAAAGATAACAAAGAAGATGTTTGACAGCCTTCCAATGAACTTCATTAGGGGAATGCATGTATTGGAAAAGTTTATTAACGGAGAAGGTAATATCAAGACGAGTCATAGTAACATATTGTAGACCACCAACAATTTGTCTATATTGCGTGCCGTTTGGAAGAGTAGGACCATCAGTTTTAGAAAAAAGACGGGTTGATGCCATCGACATAGGACAAGACTTGACAGCTTTCGTACCAGCATGTTGAAGAAGATCAGATATGTACTTCTGTTGATCTAAATAAAGGCCAGTTGTAGTCCGATGAACCTCAACACCTATAAAATGGATACAGGACCTAAATTCTTTACAGGAAACTCTCCTTGTAAGACCCGAATAAATTTCTGAATGGTAGCAGGTAATGATCCGGTAAGAATGATGTCATCCACATAAATAAGAAGGAAAATATGAATGTCACCGGAATGAAAAATAAAAACAAAGAGTCTGCTTTTGATGCAGTGAACCCAAGTATAACCAAATCAGTATGAAGCCGATCAAACCATGCTCGTGGGGCTTGCTTGAGGCCATACAAAAAATGTTGAAGTTTAAACACATAATCCGAATGACATGCATCAATAGAGCCTTGTGGTTGATCCATAAATATATCAACATCCAAAAACTCATGGAGAAAAGCATTAGAAACATCAAGTTGACGTATAGACCAATCCTTAGTGACAACATAAGAAAGAATTATACGAATTGCGGTAGTCTTGATAGCCAGACTGAAAGTCTCTTGGAAATCTATGCTAGACTACTGATGATAGCCTTTTGCAACCAAACAGGTCTTATATCGATCCACCGTAGCATCAGGTTTCCGTTTAATTTTGAAGACCCATTTGTTACAGAAAACATTAGCATTGAAAGGTCATGGTACCAATTTCTATATATTTGCGGCTATGAGAGCATCATATTCTGAACGCGTAGCTACCTACCACTCAGATAAGTGGTTAGCTTGATGATAAGTAGATGGTTCTACACATAAATAATCAATCTTAGATTTTGAAGTAGTCAAAGAACAGAGATTAGCATGACGTTGATACTTATCAAAACGGCAAGTGTATGTGTCTAGTCTGAGTTGCATGTAATGGGAACATTGCAATTGTGGTGGATGTGTATGCTGAAATTCTGGTGGATGAGGATCACGTGTGGAATCACCAGGAGAATGTATTGTGGGTGGATTAATGTTTGAATTTGAATTAAAAGAGATGGAATTATTATCAGCAGAATGATGATCATTATCAACCAAGATAAAAGGAAGAGAAGAAGTCAGTGGAGTGATATTAGGAGATAAGGAATCAGATAAAGGTTGTTGTAGGGATGTGTGAGGATTGTGTGGCGAACTATGGGGAGACGCATCATGTTGTTGGAAAATAGAATCTGGTGAAGAATGAAAATCAAGGGATAAAGCAAAAGAGGAATTTAAATAAGAAGATGAGGTACCTGAATTGACGGAATGTATCTCAAACCATGGTTGAAGGTCTGATTGCGATATTTTAGGAGCAGAAATCTCTACCTTACAAAATAAATATTCTTTTTCATCAAATGATACATGTCGAGCAATACATATACGACCAGATGATTTATCTAAACAAAGGAATTCTGAATGCTGGGATGACGAACAAAGAAACACACATGGAAAACTATGAAAGGAAAACTTATGGGAATTATAAGGATGTAATAAAGGAAAAATGGTACACTCAAAGGGATATAATGAGTAGTAATCAAAGGACCTGCTTAACAACTTATGATAAGGGCTAACTCCATTAAGAACTTCAGTTGGAAGAATATTAATAACATGAACAACTGACTGGAAAGCATAAGTCTAATATCGGAAAGGAACATTACTGTGAGCTAAGAGTGTTAAACCGGTGTCAACAATGTGACGAATTTTCTGTTCAGCAATATCATTTTATTCATGGGTATGAGGACAAGCAATCCTATATACAATACCAAATTTATGAAAATATGGATGAAGTTTTTGAAACTCGCCACCAAAATAAGATTGGAGTTATTTGATACTGCAATGAAACTGGTTTTGAACTAAAGCCTTAAACGAAATAAATTTGAGAAAACATCACTTTTATTTTTTAAGAAATACATCCAAGTGAAACGAGTGTAATCATCAATGATTACAAGAAAGTATTTAAACCCAAAGTTCAAAAGAATAGGAGATGGTCCCCATACGTCACCATGCAAGAGTTTTAAAGGACTAGTGCTAGTAGGAACAACCGGACTAAGATGAATCCTAGTTTGAAATATTTCAATTTAATAATGTCTATCCATTAAGTACTCTAATGGTCGTTCATTCTCTTGATCCCAAAAATGATCCATTTAGACCTAAAGAGTATGAAAAGACTATTTTGGATATCAAAATATCATATTTAAGTGCAACTGGTGTCCTTCTATATCTAACTAATGTACTAGACCTTATATTACTTTTGTACTGAATTTATTAGTTAGATACAGTTCCACTGCACCCCGAAGATATTGGAACGGTATTAAACATATTCTCTAATATCTTTGTAGAATTGAGAGTGTATTATTCAAAATGTGACATCTATAATCGAATATATTAAGAATTATTTTGATATTTCTCGATAAAAGAATGAGTTTCCAATAATTTATTAGGATAATGCTGTATGTACCACTCATGTTAGAGGATGATACATGAAGGGAGGTCGAAGAAAAGCATATATTATTGTGTTTTATAGCACTGTCTTATTTTTAAAATTTTTAATTAAATTATTTTATAATTATTTATTTTATAATATATTTTATTTTTCAATACAATAAAATTGTTAATGCTAGAATAAAGTTTAAATGGCTAATTTGAATTTCTCAATTTTGCCAATTAAGTACAATAATGACCCATTAAACTAAAACTCCCTTCTAAGCCAACACGTGTGAGCAGTAAAGTGAAATGAACAATAATCAAAATTTGCAAATAGAATACTATCCTCCATTGTGATCGCTACTTCTTTTTGGAGCATTGAATGACTCCACCTTTATGTTAGTTTTCGAAAGGTCAGATTATAGACCTTGAAACAATTCTTTATTTTTTAATGTTTGCTTCAATTGAATATAGCAGTAAGTTTCCTCCCATATTTTAAAAAAAGAGAAAAATTTTGAAAGAATGTTATTAAATTTAATTTTAAAAATTTCTCATTGTATAATGAGGCAGTTGAAATGGATAAGTAACTGATGAACAAATGATTTATGAAACAGTAGTTGAAATGCTTAAATAAAAATGAGATGATCTAATTGGTAGTTGAGAAATTCCACATGGTTTGAAATGTGGTTCATGCAAAAAGAAACTATGATTGGTTCCTCATACAATTAAAACTAATATGAGTGATATTCGTGGTATTTAAAATACCTTCTCGGCTGAAAAAATAGTTAAAATATACGATATTTCAATATTAGTTTTTAATGCACATATAAATTTTTTAAAACAATGTATATAAAATTAACCTATTAAAAAATTATTAGAAAAATCAGGGTCGTAACAAAATTTGTCATTGAATAAACGAAAGAAAACAACAAAGAAAGTAACGATATTAATATACTGAGATAATGTGGAAATTCAAAACGGAAAAAACCGTAAATTTTTACTATCACAGAAGATTGTTACAGTCATAACCAGAAAATACTCTCTATTTTATCCCAAACTCATAAGAAATAAACTCACAAAATACTCGGATCTCTCAATTTATTTCTTTACAATTATAGTAAACAATGACTTACTTATTAAGTACATTATAATAAACTAAAAACTTATTATTACTAGAATTTTTGAAAAGGAAAGAAAAATATTTTTTTTTTCTAATTGCAATTCTTATAAGACAAAATACAATTTCTTGTAAAATATATACTTTCAAAACAATCTTCAAACTTTTCACTTCTAAAAGAGTTTTAAAATCTTTCTCAACTTCCAAATAAGGACTACTGTATTGAATTTCAATTTTTATCAAATCCTAATGCAAATTTCATATTAAATTGACTTTACTTTAAACTTTTAAAATTAAAAAAAAAAATTGTCGCACTTACTTTATAGTTTCATAATACTTTTAAAGATTTTGAGAGGATCTCCTCAATACCTGTGAAGTTATAATGAAACGGTATGTTGGTATTTTATTATTATTTTTTAAAAGTTTCATCTTTTAAAATTTTATGAATTTAAATAAATTTTATGTGTTCTATAAACTTAATTCAACGTTTCAAAGGATTAAAAATAAAAAATTCTATTAAAATACATAAATTTTTTCATTATTTTAATTTAACTTCTGTAATTAAAAAATTTATCAAAAATAGTATATTTTTATTAATTTAGTATCATCACAAGATTGTAGGTATAATTTAATTTTAGGGTGGACCACATATTTATTATCTTAAAATCGATCCTATATTTAGGATTGTTTTTATTTTGTGGAGTAATTCATTATTTTTACTAAATAATAATTTATAAGGATTAGAATTTTTAGTATAATCACCACCTTTATGTGGAAAAATAATAAATGTGTTATATTATTTGGATATAAAAATAAATTATAAATTTCATCACGTTATAAGTTATTTTATAATTTGAAATAGTCTAATATATGATCTCAAACTATTTAAAAACTAGTAAAATTCCGGCATTTTGTACTCGATGAATATTAATTTTAATTATATATAATATTGATGTGGATTAGTTAACATTGTTATGGAAGACTTGGATCGGATCAAGATTAGAAAGAAGATTTTATTATTTTAGGATTTAATATTTATTTTCCTTATTTGATTTATTTTTTTAGGTTGTTTTAAAATATTAGGGAAATTCCTTCTTAAAAGGATTTCTATTTATCTAGGAATTTCCTTCTTAAAAGGATTTTTATTTGATCTAGGATGTAACCTCTATATAAGGGGCTTCCTTTCATCAATTAAACATCTTTCAACTTTTGAATATCTTATTTTTCTGAAATAGAATTTCCCCTTGGATTAGGGTCTCTCTTCCCTTGGATTAGGGAGTTTTGTCGTCCCGGCCAAACGAAATTGGTCACCTAACACTTGTGACCGAGTATAATTAGTCTTTGTTTTTTTTTCGCATCCGTTCTGCGTCAGTTGGTATCAGAGCAGCGTTCGTCCATGGGGGATGGTCAAGATGTAATATCGGAGATGGAGATTTTTTGAGCATATTGTCGAGTTGGAGATGCTGTTTGTAGGATGATTATAGATAGTTGCAGTTATGAAAATCTAATTGCTGAAAAGTTGGTGGAGATCCTACAATTACTAATAGAGCCTCATCCTTCACCATACAAGACTTTTTGGAATAAAGAAGGTATGTTGATTGAAGTAAACCAAATCTATAGAGTACTTATTTCAATGGGTAAATCTTATTCAGATACTGTTATTTGTGATGTTATGGATATTGATAAATGTGAATCTCGATGGGGCAACCTTGGTTATTTGATCTGAATGTTGTATACAAAAGAGAAAATAATTCGTACGACTTTAGGTGGAATAAAAAGAAGATTGTGATCTTGCCTACTGGATCCGTGAGATCTTTTAAAATGGAAGGAAAAGCTACAGTGACATAAAAAATAAGTGAGATCACGATCAAATCTAAGGGTGATTTTGTAATCGAGAAGGATTCACCTCAACCTGAAGAGAAAGTAGAAGCAAAAGTAGACTCAATTTTGCTAGAAGTGAAAGTATATTCTATTTTGCTAGTAGCAGATGTGGATTTCGTTATCAGTCTTCCATGTACTCAATGTGAATTTGACTTTATTTTTGTTACAGTTGGCAGGTTTTCGAAAATGGCGCACTTTATTTTCTACCAGAAGTCTGAAAATCTAGCTCATGTTGCCAAAATATTTTTTTAAAGATTATTTGTTTTCACGACATCTTTAAATTATTATTATTGAAAATAATATACATGTGGAAGAAAAGAAGGTAGAAATAATTTGACACTCTCCAAAGATATTTCATGAGAACTCGAGGACAAGTTCTTTTCAAGTGGAAAGGAATGATGCAGATCAGTTAATCTTAAATATTATGGAAGACTTGGATCGGGTCAAGATTAGAAGGAAAACTTTATTATTTTAGGATTTAAGATTTATTTCCCTTATTTGATTTATTTATTTTCTTTTTATTTTATTTTAAAATATTAGGTAATTTCCTTCTTAATAAGATTTCTATTTAATCTAAGAATTTCCTTCTTAAAAGGATTTCTATTTGATCTAGGTTGTAGCCTCTATATAAGGGGCTTCTTTTCATCAATTAATCATCTTTCTAACTTTTGCATATCTTATTTTTCTGAAATAGAATTTTCCCTTGGATTAGGGTTTCTCTTCCCTTGGATTAGGGAGTTTCGTCGTCCCGACCAAACGAAATTGGTCACCTAACACTCGTGACCGACCAAGTATAATCAGTTTGTCAAAACTCGTGACCGAGTATAATTAGTCTTTATTTTTTTTATTTTTCGCTTCCGTTCTGCGTCAATTAGATATATATTCTATAAATTTTTATTAAAAAAAGTAATATATATTATAATATTATATTTAAATATATAGTTATTGTGGTGCCAAATAAACCATAGCCTAATTATATGACTAAGATTGCTTGAGAAAAATAGCTAAAAGCGTACAAATCGTATAATAATATTTCCTTTTCAGAATTTCGGAAAATAGAGAAAAGTTCTTTTCTAATCACCTCTTCCCCCTATTTATAGAGGGTCTAAGGGTCCTAATCCTATCAGGATTAGGCCTCCTAATCCTTCTTGAACTACCTTATCGTACTTAGAGAACTACTCATTGTTGGGTGTGCTATAGGAATCCTGATTTTGAATGGGCTAGACTCGCTGGGCCTGTAGGATTTATTAGACTTGAGCTCTAAATTCATTCAGGAAAGGATTCGCCATAGGATCCAGGCTAGTCTCGCCGAAGCCTCTTAGGCCCCTTCTGCTTTTCGGCCGAAGCGTCTTCGATCGAAAGTCAGTGCGGACGAAATTAACTTGCTTGTAGGTCCAACTCATCCTTGTAATAATTTTTTAATCCTTACCTTTTCGGTCACTATAACTTCACCTCTGACCATTAGAGGTCCTAAGTCATTTTTCCACTATAGTTATATCATGTTTAAATAAAAATTTTACAAACATATTCAATTTATGTAAATGAAATTTTATAAACAAAACTTATAATATTTTTTATTAACAAAAGAATGATTTTTTTTCAAATATAAATTAATTAATATTTGATTGTATTCAACTTTAAACTTTAGAACTGTATGTATGCTGACACGGCTTGAGCATCATCGATAATGATTTGAAAAGTCAAATTAAATTTTACAAAAATGTTTAAATGATGATGTACGAGAATATTATAAAATAAATTAAAAATTATAAAAAATAATACGATAATTAATTTTTTTATAATTAAAGCAAAATGATCAAACAAATTTATTTATGAATGATAGTTCAGTTTTTATTTATTTTTATTAAAATTAATTTGAAATGAAGTATATGAAAAATATATAATTGAATTATTTCATTGATACCTTACATAATCACATTATTAAAAAAGTAGAGAATTAAAACATTTAAAAAAAAAATTAACTGGGCCATTATTATGGCTATGTTTGGCACTAGCGTTTTTCACAGAGTTTAGTGTTTTGAATTAGTCAAAACTCTAAAAGCGTTAAAAATATGTGTTTGGTCTTTAATGTATAATCTTTCCCTCAAAGTTTCTCACAGAGTTCCCAAAACATTGCTGAGAGTAACGTTTAGAGTTTCAATAAGAGAGTTTAAACTTATTCTTCCAAAATTATCCTTATCCATACTAATTTCAAATTAATTTCTCTTTTTATCAAATTATTTTATGATAATTACTTTTTAATTAATTATTTTATTTTGGTTTTAATAAATAAATATATTTCTTATAAAGACAGAGATAAAAAAGTTAATTATTACAAATGCATTATTTATTTTTTTATCATATCCTTTTACGTCATTTAAACATAATTAGATAATTAAAACGCTAGTTTACCAAACATTATTTATTAAAAATGTTAAACGTTATCCGTTATTTAAAAAACGCTAAACACTTAAAAATAAGTGATAAGCTAAACGCTGTCCAAAACGCTAATAAAAACGCTGGTCGCGCCAAACACAACCTATCTATAGCTACTAATACTAGATTTGGTACAATTTGAAGTTATTCAAATATATATATTTTTAAATAACTATTAATTGAGCATATAATATACTATATTTGTAAAATATTTCACTATTATTAATGGATTAAATTGTCAAATTAGATATTTGTAAACTATTATTATTAGTATTATCATTATTATTATTATTATTATTATTAAAAGTTATCCCGTAGTAACTTCTGTTAACTCTAATATCTATTTAATTAACTATATTTATCCATGGGAGTTTTAATATAGAGTTTAAATTATTTATTCATTTAGACAATATTATTATATATTTCTTTTACGTGTTATTAGCAATTGATTTCGTTTATAAATATTATGAGTTTAAACTACTATTACAATTATTAAATACTTATTGAAAATTCTAATATCTCGTGGTGTATTACACACATGGTTAAAATCTTGTTAAGGCTAGTGTCTATTTAATTAATTATATTGACTTAATGGAGTTTTCGTATAGAGTTTAACGTTAATTTATCTATTTAGTAAATAATATTATTATATAATCTATATATATATTTTGTATATTATAAATCGATTGAGTGGTACAAATATTATAACTAAACTATTGTTATTACGTGTAAATTGGAGAAAATCCATGCATTTCGCGTAATTTTATTAGAAAATTACTTAATAGATTTCTAAAATAAATTATTCAATGGTGAAATAGTAAGAACTAGGGTACTGTTGACAATATATTCTATATAGTAAAAATTTAGTAGGTATGTTTATCCATCCCCACCCTAACCAAATAAAAAGAGTTAGATTAAAATGTGGATTAAAAATAATCAATGAAAAGTCTAATTTAAAAATATTGAATAATAAATTTTATAACTTATGTAGAATATAGTTTCAGTATTAATTTTAAACTTTGTTACTATTCTCTTGAATCTTTAAGAGAACACCAAGAAGCACCCCATCCTTCTCATCTCTCACATCTTCCCCATCCCTTATAAGTTGTTCGATATTATTTGAAAGTACTTCATTAATATGACATTGTTCGATATTATTTGAAAGTACTTCATTAATATGACGATATACTTTCTCCAACTTGGATTTCATCTATGTAAGGCACATCTTCCCCATCCCTTATAAGTTGTTCGATATTATTTGAAAGTACTTCATTAATATGACATTGTTCGATATTATTTGAAAGTACTTCATTAATATGACGATATACTTTCTCCAACTTGGATTTCATCTATGTAAGGCACATCAAATATGTGTTTATATAGGCATATGAATTACTCGTCATAGAATTTGAGAAGATATTCTTATTTATAATTCATTTAAAATTATTACAGATATGTTGATTTTAAAACGTGAAATTATTTTCATAAATATAAGAACTTCATGTACCATCTGAGAATATTAAAAGGAGAATATTAAAGTATAACATCTTGAAGAACACATATTTTAATATTGGAAGTATGAAATAAATGATAAAACAAATAGATCGTAACTTAATGGCACCAACAATAAAAAAAACACCAATTACATTACACCAAAATTAGATTACATTGTAAAAGAATACATTATAATTATTTTAAATTTTTTATAATGAAATAAAACTTAAATTACAATAATGGTTCATATTTTTACTTTATATTTTACAATTATAATTTTATGAATATGATAAAAAGTTTTAAACTTATTATAATGAAATAGGACTTTAATAGAATGATGTTTCATATTTTTAATTTATATTATATAATTGCAATTATGCTTGAAATAGATTAAAAGGATCACTGCTGGGGTAAAAACATCAAAATACTTGTTTATTGAACCCAACAGACTCAACCTAAACTAAACTAAATAATGAAGTTACAATTTTTAGTCACAGAGACTTGACTCGTGACTTGACAAGTTACAAAATAAGTCTCGAAACTTTTATCTGTTCAATTTATTTTAGTGATAGACGACTTAGTTTGCAACTTGACAAGTCGCTAAATTTTTAAGTTGGTCAAATTAAAATCAGGGGACATGTCTCCACGACTTAACAAGTCGTGAAACATGTCGCAAAGGACAAACTCTGGGTTAAGACAGAACATTTGATAGTGCTCCCCTTGCTGCTAGGTTGAGCAATCTGCTCAGGCAATCGACACTACAAGGGCTTCCCAAATACCTGCATAATAACCTTAACCAATCTAAAACAATACATTTAAATCTCTTATACAAGAACAACCTAATTATTTAATAGTTTTAAGTTTGATTAACAGCGAAATCCACGCTATGGTCTCTAACTTTTTAAGTAATCAGATTTTATTGTTTACTCTACTTAAACATTCAAATGGTAACTGGTCCACCGAAATATTAATTCTTAATAATCCCATTATTAACTGACTTCACAATTACCCTTTCATTTTTCATTTTATCTTTATGTTACCATACTCAACTTATTGACATCTGGTCAATTCATTACTCTTTAACAAATTCTACTAGACACCTTATTCCATTCAGTAGTTTAAAAACTACAGTAGCCTCACTATAATTGGCTAGCACTATTGTAAACATTATTGACATAGTGCTGTTAATTTTGACACCAAAAGAACCCAGCCCAAACTATCCAACCAAGCACAAATTAAGCATAAAGGCAAATCATCGCCAAACCATATCAAAATCAAGCATAACTGCATCATTAATCACTAAATCATTCTTCAAACCGTTTTCGATAAAACTCAAGCGAGAAGCACACACAAACATGGCATACTTTGCCAAGATTTCTAACTTAGCAACATTATCTTGCTATCTATCCATTTATACCATTTTCGCCCATTTAGCTTACATCACTTGGTGAAACGGGACATTAATGGACCAAAGTCCCAACTAATTGACCAAAGTTCCAAGTAATGGTCCGATGTCCCTACTTTGGACCAATGTCTCAACTAATTTGAAATTTCTCTCTACGAATACACCGCTATAAGGATGAAGTACTTTTGAACCTCTAAGGCGTATTTGCATCACCATAATTATGAAGCTAGATAAAGTTTTTACACTAGTCCCAATTTTCCATTCATCAAGTTCAGTTTAATAAGAGGTTATGATACACCATACATGGACAATCATTCAAATAACATAATTGAAGTCAATACCATTTTCTATAGAAAATACTTATACTTTAGCTAAAGGAAGTATCGAATAATTCAGCTAGATTCACTGATGGAAATTACAATGGCACAATGCAATCAGTTTCCTAAAGCTTATCATAAAATTTAAGTCATGACACTCAGCAACCCAAAACACACAAAATATAAAAGGAAAAAACCAGTTTACCAACCTCTACTGCAATCCAAAATCGATTAATGATCACTAATTTTTTGTCCACCTAATGCCCTGGTTACCTAGACCAAAATAACCCAATTTTTCAGTTTTCAAATCATTTTTTAAAAAATCGGCATTTGTTCAAATCAAAACTGACTTAACTCGACTATGTTAAACCACTACTGAAACATAATTTTTAAAATATTCCCATAAACAATCTTTAAACCATTTTTAAATCAATTCATTTTTTATTTTTAAATTGTTATCCACAACACGAAAACACACTCTTCCATCTTCAAAACCATTTCAAATCATTTTTTAAAATAGGTATGCTAATCAAAAATAGGGAAAAACACATTTACGAAATGGAAACAATAGCACATAAGTTTTAACTACTAGTCAAAAAGAAAAGTAGTTTAGAATCATTCCATTGGAATGAAAATTAAGATGATAGAATTACCTTAAGTCCTTGTTAATTCAAATATTTGAAACACTTGACAAGAGTAATAAATTATCTACACCGATTCCTACCTAGAGACAGTTGAGAAGAAATTTCAAATAATTTATAATCACAGGACAAAACATCAATATTGGTAAAAATGGTTTTCTCATTTACTATATTTGAGAAGGGAATAAAAGGAGATAATTCTATGCCGTTCCGAAATCCCCTTTCAATTGGCTGGCGAAAAAGCGAAAACAAGTTCAGTCAATGAGAAATCCTTTACTTGACGATGATCTGTGAGAAAAACCAGTGAGCGTGCATGTGCATGTGAACAAAATAGATGAGTTAGATCTTTATTTGTAAAGTAGGATTTAACCTTAAGTGGAAGAGTGGATTTGGTATGGGCTTGAGGTGTTAGTCATTAGGTTTGAGCCTCTTGAAAGACATAATTTAAACTAGGTCCAAATCGCTCTAAATCGAAATAAAATTTTTCTTTAAATAAATCATTTTAAATTCGAAAAACTTTCAAAAATCAACATTCATTTAGGATAAAAATTATTTTCAACCTTATAAATGCTAAATAAAAAAATACAAGAATTTTAAAAAACCAAATATTCGAATCCTAACTTCTGATCGTTTGATTCTTCCCCATTAATGATTTTTGCCCCATTGATACTTTCGATTTCCTAAACGAAAATTTTCAAAAGTTCTTGTTTTAATTAAAGCACTTCAAATAATTTAATTGAAATACGAATCATTTAAGTTAAACTCAGTCTAAATAATTACTTAGTTATTTAAATTCATTTAAAAATTCTAGGTCCATTTTCAAGATGTTACACATTATTTGATTGTAGAGCTTTTTACAAAACATATTTAGTTGAACTTCTTCTTTTAAGAAGATGATAAATAAATTTTAAATCAAACCAAACATATTATATATATATATTCGAAAAAACTTTGATTATTATAACTATATTTACATATATTCTAATAATAATAATATAGAATTTCGATTCTTGTCAAATTTAAAATTATAAAATTGAATGTGAAAACTTAAATAATATAATCTCATATTTAAATCTTTAGTGGCAACCAGCTCCTTTTAATGTACAAAGGGAAACAATGTCTTATAGGTCAATCCTTTTAATTAAATTATATATTTTTTATTTTTTATTTTTTTTTTAAAAAATTAAAAATGAATATGAATTTATTTCATTTTATTTTAAATTAAATAAATTATTTCAAATATATTATTTTTAATAAAAATTCAAAAAATAATTTTTAAAAAAATAATAGTAATACATAATTACGTTACTTTTTATAAAAATAAATTTCATTTTATTTAATTTTTTGATTAAAATTATTATTTTATCATTGAATAAAACTAATTTTAATTTTCTTTGAATTTTTAAATTAAAATAACATATTTAAATAAATTATTATATTGACAAATGCCAAATAAAAATAATTTTATTTTTATTTTAATTTTAAATTGAATGATATATTTTAATTTTATTAATTTAATAAAAAATCTAAAATAGAGAAGAATTTATTTAATTTTATATTTTTTTTAATTAGATAATATATTTCAAATATGTTTTTTTAATTTAAAATTTTGAATATTTTAAAATAAAATAATACATAATTTTGGTTTTTCAATTTCAAATATTATTTTACTGTTTCATTAAAATAAATTTATTTTTGTTATGAATTTTTTAATTAAAACTAACATGTTTTAAATAGATTATTACATTTACACATGTAAAATAAAAAATAAAATGTTTGATTTAATTAAAATTTTAAATAAAATATTTATTTTTATTTTTATTAAAAATATTGTAGTTTAATGAGTGGCTAATAATGACGGTATAAAAGTAAATATTTAATACAATTAATGACAACAAACTAGAAATATAATAAAACCACAAAACCATTACAAAAACCACTATTACTTGAAAGTGGGCGTTGTTTCGAATTATTTTTTAAAGTGGGTGGATTTTGGATTATTTTTAAAAATTGGGTGGAAAAACAAAAATACCCTAAATATTTATAAAAATATATATGCAATTGTTATATATATATATATATATATATGAGTTGTATATTAACCAAGTTGTATAAATTAGGGGGTTTAAAGAGTAAATTTGAATTCAATACTAAGAACGTAAATATTAACGATCAAATATATTAAAAGACCCAGCCAACCGATTATTTAATTAATGTGTTGATCATTGATTCTAAAGATATCTCTATCAATTTTAATAACCACAGTTATAGTTACTAACAACATGCCTAACAACCAATCTTTTCCTTAGTTTTAGACTGACCAGGTACGACCATTTGAATCAATCACTAATCTAACGTATTGCATTATGAACTAGAAAAGACCTATGGTCACAGCCAATGAATCAGTACGACAATTCTTAAACTATGATTGTGAAACCTCAACACTACCTAGATCAAATTAATTACGAAATATCTGATTAGTAGTGTATTAGCCTACTTAATTAACTAATTGCGCGCTTAATCAATTAATTAAATAAAACTAACATGACCTTAGCCATGAGCACAAAGATGACCTTAACTATGGGCACAAAGACTACAAATATATTAAAAGATAAAACAATGAAGTAAAGATCTCACAACACGACTTAATTAAATCGATCGTTTAGCTGGGTAGACTAGTTTAGCACCTCATGGGCGCAGTCAACATCATTGTCTAATATAAAATGAACGTACAAAAATAAAAGAAGAGAAAAGATAGAAATACTCAAGCCTGGTTATCCTCTGAAAATATTCCCAAAATATAAGATAATTCAACAATTCTGTTCTCCAGAGTAATATACTCTGTTAAGAAAAATAACAAATACCCTAAAATCTCCTCGAAATCCTCTCTATAAAAATATAATCTCTAATTTGAATTTTGAAAGATTTGAAACAGTCTTTGAAAGTTTGACTTCAATCCTTAACTTTCTGCATTTTAGGTTTTTAATCCCATAGATTTTCATAACTTCATAAATGCCTCCAAACTATTCTCATTCACAAAAATCGAGCAAATTAGTACAAAATTACAATAATATCCTCGGAATAATTAATGATATAGTGTTCAAATGTTGAGTATATTGTGGTTAATCAATAAATATATATATATATATATATATGAATGATATGATGAGAATTTTAATTATTATTTCAAGTTTTAAAATTATGATAATATATTATTCTATCATGTTAGTTAAGTTTTGAAATCATAAACGATCGTATCATGCCAAACACAATTTCAAGTATACTTAATTAATTTAATAGTTAGTAATAATTTGAATTAAATAAAAATAAAAGGTCGAATAGTTTATTGATACACGTTTTATTTGATTAGGTGTTAGTGATTGTTAATTATGATTTGTGTGTAGATGGGTATATTTTACGGCAACGAAAAAGAATCAAGTACCATAAGCTCCAAGGGTCCAATTATATGGACAGATGTTAGCCACATGTATGATTATTTACATCTTTTAAATTAATTTTATTTGAAATTTTATAAAGGAACATAATATTGAAGTCAAATATAGATTGTTATCTTAATTGCATTGATCTTCTATATTGCTTTGGGCTTCTTATTTTGCTAGTACAGATCATGCTTTTTTTTTTTCATTTATAAGTGGAAATATATATCATATTGAAGTCAAATATAGATTGATCTCTAGCCTACTGTTGATCTCCTATATCGCTAGTATATATTACATTATTGTCTAATTAAAATAGATTTTTTTTGCAAATTTTGTGTTAGGTATATTTATGCCAAGTATAAAAAGAAATTCAAGCATCAATGTACCCGACAGCTATTCGAGATTGCTTCATGCAGTCCAAATGAAATTTCCTTCGTTGAAGCAGTGAATGAGATTGAATGTTTGAATCCAGCTACAACAAGGTTTTTAGACAATATTGACCCACAACGTTGGTCACTTTTGGCTATGGATCCTCGAATAAAATGTGAACATGTGACCAATAATATTACAGAATCATTGAACCATATGTTAAAAAGAGGCAAGATGAGAAACCTTCATTGGATTGATTGAAAAGATCAAGAGGTTGTTGATGCATAAAATCGTCTAGCGCTCCTAAGAGTGTGAAATATGGGAATCTAAGGTTACACCTATTATCAATAGAAGAATGATCAAGAACACCAATGATGAGAGGGACATCAAAATCATAGGGGCTGGTAACGAGGAGTTTGAAGTTTACAACAACAAGATGGGAGAACCTATATCTTTAAACTGAACCATTTAGGATGTAGCTACGGATATTGACAGCTCTCTGGTATACCATGTGTTAACGTGGTGTCATGTTTAGGTAATTTCTGACATTTTAATATACTTACTTGCTTATTAGATGTTCTCACATGCAAATATGTTATTGTTTCATTCTTTTCCAGCGAGTACACATGAAAACGCATCTCTAGCTGAAGCTATTTCACAGTATATTCATCCTTACTTGTGCAAGCCAGCTTATAAGAGAATATACAGTGGTATTGTTCACCTAGTGCCTCAACTCAAGGAATGGAAACATAACACTGCTGATGACATTTTACCTCTTAAATATAAAAGGCAAGCAGGAAGGCCGACAAAGAAGATGGTGAGGCTTCACCAATAAAAATGAATGGGCATGTGTCAAGCTCTATATGCGAGGTCAAAGGACACAACAAGAGGAGTTGTCCAAAGAGGAGAGCTAGAGCAGTGTTGGCGGACCTTAGGAGTTTCTAAATCAAAGGTATGCATATACTCTTCATTACAGTTTCAATGCTTTAGCCTGGTGCTGATGTTTACATTTTAAAACATCTTAATATATTTTTAAATTGTATACAGAAAAGAACCAGTAGTATTACAACAACTGGTAATGATAATTCTGCTGGAACTAAGAAACAAAAACACAAACAAAAAAATGAAGAAGCGTGTAAGTAACAGTAAAATTAATACATTTATAGATGGCTCCAATTATTGCAATATTAATGTAGATTATTACTGTGAATTTATACTTAACTGATTAATGTGAAGTTTATTTCTTGCAGAATAAGCAATCTGGGCAAAAGACAAATGGTTCAACCTCAAACAATCAACAGAAGGTAAAAGTCAAAGTAAAGTGAGTACATTTGATTCTAAATTATAGTATTTTTACAATCAAATGTATAAGACTCATTCAAAATCATACATACTAATTTTTAATTGAATGTAGGGAAAGAAAGGTGCTAAGAAGAAGAATGCAGGTTGCAGTGGTAAACAACTTCCAAGAACAAAGCCTGATGATCATGATGGGCCAAATACAGGATTGCACATGATAATTTGTTCTTCATTTTCACCATTTTCATTTTGAATGGATAAAAACATTGGCTGCAATGTTAAGTTTATTTACTAAAATACTAATGATGTCCCAAAGTCTTTGTAACTGAATAGCATGTACAATTTTGGAGCTTCTAGATGCATGTAACTGAATAGCATGTACAATTTTGGAGCTTCTAGAGGCATTCACATTAATGTGCACCCGTAAGATTTATTTTCAGAACTAAGTTGCTTTAAATAATGAAAAACTATCACTACTTATATTTTGTTGGAAATTCGAATATTTAGGTATTTTTAGTCAATGATGCATTCCAATCTTTTCTCAGAATGCTTTAATGTTCAATGCAATCATTTTTTTTATTCTGCTTTGAGTATATGTTAGAGGCAAAATAATAGACTATTAGGATTTTATTGTGATGTGAAGACCTGTATGAATGTTAGAAATTCTGAAAATACCTCTCTAGAGGTAAATATCATATGTAAGAATGCTCATTATTATTTCCAATTTAGTTTGCTTCATTTCTTACTTGTTATGGATATTATGTTAGGATCCAACTTTTATTGTGTTAGATACTTTGCTGGAATAAGTAGTTTGCTGAGAATATGCATTTTATTTCATGGATAACTCCCACTTTAATCATTTTGTTTTAAACCTTCTCTACATATTACATTACACATATATATAACAAAAATATGCTTGGCATGATTCTTTTTGTTTGCTGCACTATGTCTTGCATTTGTAAACAACATCTGATATTTTTCAATCATATTCAGATCCAACTCATCATCATATTGATTCCACCATCTAAAATATTCACATTCATTGCGGTAGAAATATAGCCTGTTTGAATTATCAATAGACTCTAAAATTATGATTATAGTTTATTTATTTATTTATTTTTACAATAGCATCTACAGTTTTTGAATCTTATAATACATATGTTCTTTATCATACCTCAACTAGCATTATTCTTGAATGCCATTAGTTGGCTGTCTAGATTGCTTTCTGCCGAATTAGTGGGTTATTTTTCTAACTTCTTCTGTTGCCTTCTTAGTAAGTTGGGATTTAAATCTTGGCTGCTTCTCTTGCTTTGGTATTTCTTCTGTTGCTGGATATGACTCTTGTTGAGTTTTGTTAATGAAAACTGATGGATGAAAGAGTGAACTAGTGAATGGAATGCATGTGTTTGTATATTTAATTGATTGTTTTTACTTATTTGCAAGGTTGTTTTATATATATATATGATGTAGTAGAAATAGTAGTTGTTTAACGGCTTTATTTGTGTTCACTGCAACAAGTAATTATGGCAAATAAGTAGCAGGTTTCATGTAGGGGTATATTAAAAAAATACTATTATAATCAATCTAGTTCAGATGTAACCGAATAACCAACAAAAGGCACGCAGTTAATTTGCATAGCAAACAGAGGGTAAAATTGTCTTTCAACAAAAGATTTAAGGAATACTACATTTTACAAACCGAAATCATTTCTGATTTTCCAAGTGGGGATATTATGTAACACAAGTTTAAAACCGGGTGGGTAATCCAAAAGAGTTTCAAAAAGTGGTGTTTTTTTTTTTGGTAATTTACCCATAAATATATTATAGATAAGCTTACAAAATGTCTATAGTTAAGTCATATTAAATTTAAAAATATATATATATTTTTGATATAGTTGAAAGAGTATATTTGATATTGATATATTACTTAAATTGCATTTTAATAGATTATCAATTATCACACTTTCAAAATTAAATAAAAATATATTTATAAATAATATAAACTAATTTATAAAGTTTAAACCGTTACACCATTTTTTTTAAGAAAAAAGTGATTTTACAGTTATTTTATTAAAAGTTCAAAATTATTTTTTTTAAATAAATTGAAATCATTTATTTCATAACTTTAAAAATAATAGTGATTGGTACATTCAAATAAATACATAAAAAGAAAAATCAAACTGATATCAAATTGTTATCATATCTTTTAAGAAAAATACAATAAATTTTAAGTTGATATGTATTTACATATTTATTAAATTATTTATTATACTTTTTAAATTCATTAGTATTTCTAACATCTATTAAATATTTTAACTTTTTATTTTATAACAAAATTTATTTAAAATATAATATAATATAATAAATATGTGTAAAATAAAATTAGTATGAAAATTTTTTATATACCCAAAAACTTTTATATATATATATATATATATATATATATATATATATATATATATATATATACACGTCACCCGCATGTTGGGCGGATAACCAGAGGCGGATCCAATGTATCAAATGGAAAGAATTTGAGTTACCTTTACTGCCCCTAAATTTGCTCTATAATTACCAAATTATAAACTTTGCTGATATGTAAAATTAATAATGTTGGAGGTCAAAATTGGAAACGTTGAGCGTGAGGAGATTTCTCCTCCTAGTTCTACGTTCTTTTATATATAGTATATAAATTATGTTTCTATATATATTTTCTGGTTTTGTCTTATATTCTATTTTGTCTTCACACTGTAATTAAAAAAATATATATATATATTATTTTAAAGATTACTTTTCTTTTTCAATTTTACTTTCAAAATTTCAGTCAAATAAAAAGATAATATATCTATAATGACATATTTGTTTGTTTTATATTTTGGGTTATATTATTTTTTATTATGTTACACAATGATGTTTTAAGATATTTTTTCATAGACATTTACTTTTAAATTTGTAAAGTTCAACTACTTTGATTGATCAATTGATATCAATGAAATAATGAAAGATAGTTAGCAGGCCGTCTTAAAGGATTTTGGACCTTGGGCTGATTACAAATTGGGTCCTAATTTTAAAAATTAGGTAATTTTTTAATATAGAAGAATAACGAGTCGATATAACAAATACCTGATAAATAATACAAAAATCCTTTTTTTCAACCTTACTTGAATCGACAAAATTTGTTTGGTTGTAGCCAATATGCTTTTCAATCAAATAAATATATATTTATTCCCTCCAAAAAGTAAATCTGTGAAAAAAATTTATTGTTAGTGGTTGAGATTGAGAAAATAAATAGGCAAAGAGGAAAATGTAGTGGTTACAAGATTTTGCCTTTGTTATTATTATTATTATTATTTTTAGTTGAAATTTTAGGGTCTCTTCATTTTGGGCCTGTTCCATTGAGCTATTTGCTCTTTCGAACTACTGGGCCCAATAGTTGGAATAAGATAAATGGTGAAGCTTGGAAACTACTGGGCCCAATAGTTGGAATAAGATAAATGGTGAAGCAAAATATTAAAATAAAATCATAGGATATTTTCTCTATATAATTAAGATCATATTAGTATTTTTTTTCGATTTATAATTCATTTTAATATGATAATTTTAAATTTACATTTTGTTTGGAAGTTTACTATTATAATATATATATATATTTTAAGTTTATAGTGGTAGATGAACACTGCAGAAAGATGGACCATAAATGGCAAATTAAAATTTGATGAATAATGTATACTGAACTGGTTTGCAATTTAATAAATATGAAAATAAAATAAATTAAAATTGTTACAAAACTAAATGAGAACCAACACAAGAAAACTTACATAACACTAGAGGGATAAAACTAGAGAGAGAGGGAGGAAAAATCACAAGTGAATTGACAATCTTTACTCATGCCTTCTTCTATTTATAGGCAATTTAAGGGACACTTGTCACATACAAGCATACACAATTCATGCAAATAGACACATATCTATGTTGGTGGAATCCAACTATATACCATTACATAATACTCCCCTTGGATTGCACCAACTAACTGCCTCGTTAAAAATCTTACCAGAAAAATCCAGTGGGACAAAAACTGAATAAGGAAAAGAGTACAGTTGAATCCAGACATAAAATTCCCCCTGATGCAGACACTAATAAATTAATCACTTAAATTGGAGAGTCTTCGCATTCCGATTCCGTGAAGCAACTTTTTGAAAGTGGATGTTGGTAAAGACTTCGTCAGTAAATCAACCAAATTGTTTGAAGATCGAATCTGCTTCACATCGATTTGTCTGGATTCTTGGAGCTCGTGGGTGTAGAAAAATTTGGGAGATATGTGTTTCGTTCTATCCCTTTTGATATAACCACCTCTCACTTGGGCAATACAAGCAGCGTTATCTTCATAAAGAATTGTTGGCTCATTTGATGTTTGTGGGATACCACATAAACTTTGGATATGATGTATAACTGATCTTAACCAGACACATTCACGACTGGCTTCATGCAATGCCAAAATTTTGGCATGATTTGAAGAAGTAGCAACCAAAGTTTGCTTTATAGATCTCCAAGAGATAGCTGTGCCATTATATGTAAAAATATATCCAGATTGAGAACGAGCTTTATGTGGATCCGAAAGATATCCGGCATTAGCATAACCAACCAATCCAGAAGGATTATCTGAATTCGAATAAAACAGTCCCAAATCAACAGTTCCCCGAAGATATCTGAGAATATGTTTAATTCAATTCTAATGACGACGAGTCGGGGTTGAACTGTATCTAGCCAATAAATTTACAGCAAAAGCAATGTCTGGTCTCGTACATTGGGCTAGATATAGGAGGGCATCAATTGCACTCAAGTATGGTGTTCCAGAATCTAAAACATTTTCATCATCATCTTTGGGTCTGAATGGATCCTTTTTGGGATCGAGAGAACGAACGACCATCGGGGTGCTTAATGGATGACATTTTTCCAAATTAAATCTTTTTAAGATATTTTCTATATAAGCTTTCTGATGGATCAAAATTCCATTATTTCAATGTTCAGTTTCTAATCCAAGACAATATTTTGTTTTCCCCAGGTCTTTCATTTCAAATTCTCTTTTCAAATATTCAGCAGTTTCTTGGATTCCATTTTGGGTTCCAATCAAGTTCATATCATCAACATAGACTGCTACTATTGCAAATCCAGATCCCAATTTTCTAATGAACACACATGGACAAATAACATCATTAATGTACCCTTCCTTAACTAAATATTCACTTAGACGATTGTACCACATTCGTCCAGACTGTTTTAATCCATATATTGACCTTTGTAATTTTACTAAGTATAACCCTTGAGGTTTATTAATTTCAGGAATTTTTAATCCTTCTGGAACTTTCATAAAGATTTCTGTATCTAGGGAACCGTATAGATATGCAGTTACCACATCCATTAACCTCATTTCTAGATTCCTTTCTTTGGCCAATCCAATCAAAAACCAGAAAGTAATTGTATCCATCACAGGTGAATACGCTTCATCAAAATCAATCCCAGGCCTTTGTGAGAAACCCTGAGCAACCAATCGGGCTTTATATCTCCCAATTTCGTTTTTCTCATTTCTCTTTCTAACGAATACCCATTTATATCCAACTGGATTAACATCTTTTGGTGTTTCATAATGGGTCCAAAAACGTTCCATTTATTAAATGAACTTAATTCTGCCTGGATTGCTTCTTTCCATTTTGGCCAGTCATTTCGTTCACTACAATCATTTATGGATTGAGGTTCATAATCATCATTTATCACATCAATAACTACTGCATATGAAAACATACTATCAACAACAAAGTTTTCACGGTTCCAAATTTATTTTATATGATTAATGGATATTTCTTCATTCTTGGATACATTTACCTCCTCAGAGGTCTTTTTCTCAGTTGGATTTTCAACTTCCACAATTTGTAAATTTTGATTAGTATCTTTCGGAGATATTATATCAATAGTATTCTCGATTCTAACTTTTCGTTTTCGTGGTACAATATCTTTGGACCCTACAGGTCTACCACGTTTTCTCTGGATTTCAGATGTCTCACCAGTTACTATCTGTTTTGATTTCTGAGTAGGCACATCCAGTCGAGCTGGTGCATTACATGCTGGTATATGAGATTTTGTAACTTTAGCAGCATCAACAAAACTATCTGGTAAACGGTTCGCAACCGTTTGTCCTACGTAATTCATTTTCACTTTGACCAGTACGTGGATCCAGATGATACATCCTTTCACTTTTCCAAACGAGTTCATTTTTACCAGTATTAGAAGGTTCATCCATTCCAAGTCGTGGGAACAATTCTTCATTAAAATGGCAATATGCAAATCTTACAGTAAACATATCACCCGTCATGGGTTCCAGATATCTAATTATAGACGGTGAATTATATCCAACATAAATTCCCAAACGACGTTGTGGTCCCATTTTGGTTCTCTGAGGGGGTGCTATGGGAACATACATAGCACAACCAAAAGTTTTCAAATGAGATATATCTAGTTTATTTCCAGTTACCAATTGTAACAGAGAATATTCATGATGCAGTGGGTCCCAGGCGTATCAATGTGGCTGCATGTAATATTGCATGACCCCAAGCAGAAATCGGTAATTGAGTTCGTAATAACAACATTCGGGCAATCATTTGAAGCCTTTTAATAAAAGATTCTGCTAATCCATTTTGGGTATAAACATGGGGTACTGAATGTTCAACATTTATACTAATTGACATGCAATAATCATCAAATGCCCTTGATGCAAATTCACCAGCATTATCCAAACGAATATTTTTAATTTGATAATCTGGGAGTTGTACTCTCAATCTTATTATCTGGGCAAGCAACTTAGCAAACGCCACATTTCGTGTTGATAACAAACATACATGTGACCATCTTGCAGATGCATCAATCAACACCATAAAATATTTAAATGGCCCACTTGGTGGATGAATTGGTCAACAAATATCCCCTTGAATTCTATCCAAAAACGATGGACACTCAACATTTATCTTTAATGGGGATGGTCTAACTATCAATTTCCCCTGAGTACAAGCAGTACAAAAACTATCTTTTGATATCAATATTTTCAAATCATTCAATGGATGTCCATTAGAATTCTCAACAATTCTACGCATCATCGTGGACCTAGGATGGCCAAGTCTATCATGCCATAATTGAAAAACTTTAGGGTCAGTTATTTTCTTGTTCATTACAGTGTAGGCTTCTATTGGAGATATTTTCGTAAAATATAAACTAGATGATAATGTATGGAGTTTTTCCAGAACAATTTTCTGTCAGAAAACAATAGACGTAATATACAAATACTCCATATTTTGTTCATTCACTGTCTTAATATGGTATCCATTTTTCCTGATATCTTTAAAACTCAGCAAATTTCGTTTTGAATTACTCGAATATAATGCATTATGGATACATATTTTCTTTCCCTTTTCTAATAGCATTATAGCTTTTTCATATCCCTCAATTAAATCAGCAGAACCAGATATGGTATTTACTCGAGCCTTATATTCTGATATGTTGAGGAAATATTTTTTATCTCGGAGGATAGAATGAGTTGTAGCACTATCAATCAAACATATTTCTGACATATTTCCTGAAATTTCCATATCCTATCCAAATAAACAAAGCCACATATCAGAATTTTCCAATTTTTCCGACTTTAATCAATAAATACATCAATATACTAAGTCGAAAAATATATCCATGCAATTATATCCCATCATGGATTTCTCATATAATCTCATCATAATTTTCATAATTTAATCTCAAAGATTCCATCTCAATAAACTATATTTATTTCAAAAAATTCATTGCTGAGATTTTTCTCGGCTCATTCCTTAATTGGATCATTTTTCACTTTCAAATAATTAGGATTATGATCTGGGTTAGAGAGTAATCTCATTATTTTCATTTCCATACTCATCCATTTATATCAATATAATTTTTCCCAGATAGATCCAGAGCCTTTTCAATATTCTAATTTCCGACACTTCTCAGGTGTCCATACCAATAACTAAAATAATAAACACAACTAAATAAATTGACAATTAAATTAAAATGCATTGCGTATGCTTTAAATAAAGATTAATGATGCAACAAAAATATATACATATATATATATATATATATATATGTGGACCAATTTTTTATCTTGGGTTGCAGCGCCAAACTTCACACAAAATTTTCTGGAATAATGATATCAACTTTTGGGCAAACAGTTTAACTCCCAATTAATCAAATGTCATTTCTATATGATCCAATTCAATTCAATCACCTAAGTGAATAACTCCTCTTTTTTCTTTTTCAAAATTTCAAGTTAATATTTCAATAATTTTCCGGGTGTATATTAAACTTTCCACATAATCAACCTTCATCATATTCAATTATTTATCCTTTTTACTAGATAAATAAATTTAACCATCTACTTGGTTAATATATTTTATATGACATAAAATTTAAATACAATAAATATCCGCTTCTTTTGTCATTTTTGTTTCTATAACAAATAATAATTCAACCTCAGAAATTTTCATCTCAAAAATAATTTCTTTCAAAAACAATTTCTTTCAATGGAAACTTTATCATCATTCATTATTTCCATATACCCAATATATGAATTCTATTTCTCAACCAATTTCCAAATTAACTCAATAATCTAAGGCCAACTCACTTGATGGAATCAATTTCATTTTCATCTCAATTAATATATATATTTTTTCATATATCAAGATGAACAATTCATTTTTTCAAACACCAAACAATTCCCTTTATTTTTCTTTTATATCAATTTTCATTTTCCTCTTTTTATGGTTCCAGCCAATTTTCTATTTTCCTCTTTTTATGGTTCCAGACCAATATCTCAATTTTTTTAATATAATTCCGGCAGCATCTCAGTATAACCAAAACATCGTTACCATCACTTTCTGATCTGGAGGATCCGGCTGGGCGACAACCAGAGAGCATACTCGTGCTGATAACGTGTTACAAAACTAAATGAGAACCAACACAAGAAAACTTACATAACACTAGAGGGATAAAACTAGAGAGAGAGGGAGGAAAAATCACAAGTGAATTGGCAATCTTTACTCATGCCTTATTCTTCTATTTATAGGCAACTTATGGGACTCTTGTCACATACAAGCATACACAATTCATGCAAATAGACATATATCTATGTTGGTGGAATCCAACAATATACCATTACACAATAAAAATAAGTTTTAAATATATAAATTTTCAGTTGAATACATGCTGATTAGAGGTGTATTTGGGGTTGCTTTAAATTAAAAAATAATCACTTATTTATCAACTTGTGCTATAATCCACTTATAAGTTATTATAAGTTAATTTAATAAGTGTTTGGAATTTTTTTCAATGAATAGATTTTGGAATAGGTGGTGTGAATGTAGAGTAATATATAAATGAGGATTTCTAGACTACCAAAACAGATATGTTGAATTTATTTTTTTTTTTTTAAATTCAAAGATTTTTTTAAAGTTTAATATTTTTCAATGTATTCATTTTTTTAACTCATCTTAAGTATTTCTTTTATTATTTTACATATCAATTATTATTTTTATTACTTATTTGAATAATTGAGAGTGATTATTTGAACTACCGAAATTTTTTTAAAAAGAACTTTATTAGGCAAAATTTTATGATAATAATTATTATTAAAAATTAACATTGAGAATTTATTATTTATTATTGCATATGCCCGTGCGAGACGCACAGATATATTACTATAAGAAAATGTTAAAGTAGTTACAAAATTTAGTTACAAATTATTTTCATAGCAATGTAGCGACCGTATTGCTACGGACTAGTTACGGAATTGATTGAAATTCTAACTAAAATGTTAATGTAGCAAGTTCGTAACAATCTTGTAGCAATGCTAGCTACAATAATTTAATACATGGCAATTTTGACACCACAATGGCGAGAGATGCCGCTACAGATATTCTGTAGCAATATTGTAGCAACACTAGCTACAGAATGTAATACGTAATAATTTTTTTGGCGCTACAATGGAGGAAAATATAGCAAAGGATATTCCATTGCAATGCTATAGCAAACCTAGTTATGAAATTTTGATATGTAGCAATTATTTTGGTGCAATATTAGAGGAAATATAGCTACAAAAAATCCGTAGTAATGTTGTAGCAACGCTAGTTATAGATGCAATATGTAGCAATTATTCTGGCGCCATAATGAAATAAAATATAGATACAGATACTGCGTAACAATGCTATAGCAACACTAAATATGGTTATTCCGTGACAATGTTATTAGCAACTATTTCAACGAGGTAATTGCATACTTAGTTACAAATTTTTGTTAGTTATTGATGCTTTGCTACAAATTTTATAAAATAAAATGAACTTATTGTTTTTTCAATTTAGTTATATATATATATATATATATTACATTTGTATTTGGTGTTACGAAGTTAGTTTAACTTTTTTCTTTTTCAACATTCTTAATCTTCAATGTACCTTTAAACTTTCATGCTAATTTACTTTTAGTATTTTTCTTTATATATATATATTAAATTTATTTTCTTTTCTATTTATGATTTTTTTTATTTAAAAATTCATTATTTAACTATTGATAAATTGAAATTTCATTATAATACTAATCAAGTCAATAGCTCAGTTGGTATTTAGGATGTTTTCCTAATGCTCTCCTCCAAAAAGGTTGTGGGTTCGAGTGCTAGGAAGACAAATCCATATCTAAGTGTGTATAGGGCTTTGAGGCCTTCACCATGGGTAGCACTGTCAAACGGGCGTGACCGTGACCGTCCGGTCACGGTCACAGGCCTAAAAAGCCCGTTTTTAAAATGTCAAAAAAAAGAATTTTGACCAAGCCCGTCCATAGGCAGGCCCAGACGGTCACGGGTTTGACCGTCTTTTTTTTTAATTATTTTTATTTTTATATCACTTAATTATTTTATTTTTTTA
This sequence comes from Cardiospermum halicacabum, assembly GCA_031304145.1. Lineage (NCBI taxonomy): Eukaryota > Viridiplantae > Streptophyta > Magnoliopsida > Sapindales > Sapindaceae > Cardiospermum > Cardiospermum halicacabum. The sequence goes on along the minus strand of CM062393.1, from coordinate 26,494,244 downwards.
TACCAAAATAAAAAATAATTTTGCTCATTATGTATCATTTTTGTTGTTTTGAAATTGTATAGATATAAAAAATGTTCAATCCATTGTGGTTGCAACAAAAATAGCTCTTTATGAATAAATATATTATACTTTTAATTAACGGGTTTGACCACGGTCAACCACGGTTTGACCGTCACGGTCACGGGCCCAAACGGGCTTGGTCACCAAAAGCCCGTAATATTTTTTTCATTTTTTTTCTGACCATGCCCGTGACGGACGGGCAGGTCACGGGCTGACCACGGTCACGGTCCCAATTTTGACAGTGCTAACCGTGGGTACCCTATGGGCTCACACCAGTTTGACAGGACAGTAGCAATTTTTGGTTTTTTTTTTTTTAGAAGCATTTGAGAAAATAATCAGTGAGTTAAAATTTTAATGTGTTATAATAATTAGTGTAAATATAATATAGAATCGAAAAAAAAAAAAATATATTTTAAAATAGTAACATATAATATTAAAATTTTCATAAAACTGATTAAAAAAGAGCTAGAAAAATAATGATTATTACATATGTATATATAGATAGATAAATAGTATATATGTAGATTACCCGGAAAAAAACTTCATTCTATGTTACTATTATTATAATATGGATTTTTGTTTGTATCAATTTCAAAATCTATTAATTGAAATAAAAAATTTTTGAATATTAAAAATTAATATTTAAAACTCTAGAGACAAGTGACTCTTTTTTTACATACAAAGGACACAAATACCTTAAAGGTCGATGTGAAAATTTGTTCAATAAACATCTAATATATACAATGATAAAGAAGATAATTATTGAATTTAACTTTTAATGTAGCATAACAATCTGTTAAAATATTATATATAGTAGAAAAATCAATTAAGTTAATATATATTTTTTTAAAATAAGACAATAGAGAAATAGAGTTGATAATATAACTGATAGAAAAAGAATGAGAAAAAAGAACGACTATTACTATTACTGTTATTTTAGATTCATATCAATTTCAAAATATTAATATGAAATAATAATAAATAACACATATTGCCCTGGCCTGAACTTTCTCTTAACAATCTTCTTATCATGATATTTTTTTCATTTTCTGCTTATAGATCTCATGATTCTCATAAGCTTCCAAATGTCATTCATCCATTTCATCAAGTTGAAGAAGTCTTTGTTTACCTGCCCTTTCAGAGTCCATATTCAACAATTTCACTGCCCAATAAGATCTGTGCTCTAATTCTACTAGCTAATGGCATCCTTTTCCATAAACCATTTGAAATGGGGACATTCCAATAAGAGTTTTGAAAGCTGTCCTATAAGCCTACCCAACATCATCTAACATAAAGCTCCAATTTTTCCTGGACTCATTTAAAGTCTTTTACAAAATTCTTTTCAATTCTCTTTTAGAGACTTCTACTTAACCATTTTCCTGTGGATGATAAGTTGTGGTAACTTGATGGATTACCCCATACTTTTTTAACACCTTTTCCAATAACTTATTGTAGAAGTGAGACCCTCCATCGCTAATAACTACCCTAGGTATGCCCAAACGAGTGAAGATATTCTTCTAAAGAAATTTCTCCACCCCTTTTTCATCACTAATAACACAAGCAACATCCTCTACCCATTTGGATACATAGTCCACAACTACAAGTATATATTCATACTTGTTTGATGGAGGAAATGGTCCCATGAAATCTATCCCCCAGACATCAAACAATTCAACTTCTAGGATTTAATTCTAATCCATTTCTTGTCTCTTTGAAATATTCCCCATCCTCTGGCATCTATTACACTTGGCCAAAAATGCATGGGCATCTTTAAAAATTGATGGCCAATAGAAGTCACATTCCAAAATTTTTGCTGCTGTCCTTGTTCCAGCAAAATGTCGTGCATATTATGAGGAATGACAGTGCTTAAGAATATCAAAAGTTTCTTCATATGGGATGCACCTTCTTAATACTTGACCTGCACATCTCCTGAACAAAAATGGTTCATCCCATATGTATCTCTTTACCTCATGAAGAAATCTCTTCTTCTGATAACCATTCAGCCATTCAGGTAACACTTTACATGATAGAAAATTTGCATAATCAGCAAACCATGGATAAAATGTTACCTCACACAAGAACAACTGCTCATCTGGGAAGTGTTCGTTAATATCCACCTGAGCTTCCATGTCCTTGATGTGCAACCTAGAAAGATGATCAGCTACCACATTTTCAGTTCCTTTCTTGTCTTTGATTTTAATGTCAAACTCCTGCAGCAAAAGTGCCCATCTTACCAGTCTAGGTTTGGATTCTTTTTTAGTAAACAGATACCTAAAAGCTGCATGATCAGTATGAATGATAACTTTAGATCCTAAAATATATGATCTAAATTTATCTAAAGCAAAGACCACTGCTAGTAATTTTTTTTCTGTGGTAGTATAATTTCTCTGAGCTTCCACCCGACTTTATTAGCATAATAAATGACTCTGAACAACCTTTCTCTTCTTTGTCCCAACACTACACCTACATTAAAATCAGATGCATCACACATAATTTCAAAATCACAATTCCAATCAGGTGGAACTATGATTGGTGCTGAGACAAGTTTGTTCTTCAGCTGCACAAAAGCTGTTAAACATTCATTAGTGAAATCAAACTTCTTCTCTTTTTCTAACAAAACACACAAGGGTCTAGAAATTTTTGAAAAATCTTTAATGAATCTTCTGTAGAAATATGCATGCCCCAAGAAACTTCTAATGCCTTTCACATTAGTAAGAGGAGGTAAGTTGGCAATAACATCAATTTTAGCTTTGTCTGCTTCTAACCCTTTAGCAGACGCTCTATGCCCTAATACTATACCTTCTCTCACTATAAAATGACATTTCTCCCAATTGAGGACCAAATTGGTTTCCTCACATCTCCTAAGCATTTTTTCTAAATTATTCAAGCAATCATCAAAACTATCTCTAATTATGGAAAAATCATCCATGAAAACTTCTAAAAAACTTACCAATGAAGTCGGTGAAAATAGCTAACATACACCTTTGGAAAGTTTCTGGTGCATTACATAGTCCAAATGGCATTCTGTTATATGCAAAAGTTCGAAAAGGATATGTAAATATTATTTTGTGTTGATCACCAGATTCTATTGGAATTTGGTTATATCCATAATAACCATCCAAGAAAAAAAATAAGAGTGTCCTGCTAACCTGTCTAACATTTCATCAATGAAGGGAAGAGGAAAATGACCCTTTCTAGTGGCATCATTTAAAATCTATAATCTATACACATTCGCCACCCTGTGACAATTCTAGTTGGGATCGACTCATTTTTCTCATTTTTAATCACAGTTATCCCTCCCTTCTTTGGAACACACTGCACTGGACTAACTCATTCACTATTTGAGATTGGAAAAAAATACCTACATCGAGGAGCTTCAACACCTCCCTCATCATTGTTTTCAATCTCCTTTGAGGTTGGATTTTGGGTGTATGCTTATCCTCTAAGATGATCTTGTGAGTACAGAAAGTTGGGTTGATTCCTTTTATGTCCGCAATTGTCCATGCAATGGCTTTCTTGTGTCTCTTCACCAATTGTAGAAGGCTTTCTTCTTGCTCATATGTCAATTCATTTGATACTACAATAGGTAAGCTAGAATCCTTAGAGTTAAGGAATGCATACCTGAGATGACTTGGAAGTGCCTTCAGTTCTAATTGTGGTGTTTTTTTGTTGATGGAAGCATCAGTTCAGTAGATGGTTGTATATCAATGATGTTGAGTACAAAATGTGAAGTCATAGACTCCAACTTTCCACTGTAAGCGCTTTCTTCAGGAATGTCCATATCAACATCATTGATTAGAACATTGTTCAATGCATCAGCACTTCTAAGTGTTAAAACTTTATCTGTTAATTCTTCGTCAGCAACCATTTGAATGCTCTTTACTTCACTGAAATCATAGGGAAATTTCAATGATTCCAGTAAACTGAACTTCGCTTCTTCTCCATTTACTCTCAATGTGAGTTCATCATTTACTGCATCAATTAAAACTTTTCTAGTTCTTAAAAATGGTCTTCCCAATAGCAATGACACATCTTCATCAACCTCCATATCAAGTACCACAAAATCCACAGTAAACATGAATTTGTTCACTATAATAATAACATCTTCTACAACTCCCTTAGCATGAGTGAAAGATCTGTCTGCAAGTTGAAGTAGGACATTATCAAGTCTGAAGTGTCCTATTCCCAACCTCTCATAAATGGCCCAAGGCATTAAGTTGATGCTGGCTCCTAAATAGCACAAAGCCCTCTCTTTGAATCTATCTCCAATTGTTAGAGGTATGGTAAACTTCCCAGGATCTTTCTCCTTTCTGGGAATTTGATACTTCACAAGCAGGCTTAATTTGATACTTCACAAGCAGGCTTACACTTTCATTCACATAAATACATCCCATATCTGCTAAATTACGCCTGTTTGATAATAATTCCTTCATGAATTTAGCATAAAGATGCATTTGCTTTAAAGCTTCAACAAATTGAATGTTTACATGAATCTGCTTCATCACGTCCAAGAAATTTTCAAATTGTTTATCCAGCTTCTTCCTATTTTCTTTCTGAGGAAAAGGTAATGCAATTTTAATAGCCTCCTGTTCCTTGCTAATTTCCTCATTTTTCCTAGGAGATTCATAACTTTTCTTTTCCTTAAAGTTCTCAACCTTCTTCCCACTTCTCAATGTAATTGCATGAACTTGCGCCTCCTCCTTTGATTTTTCTTTTCCTTTAGGATTTGGTACAATATCACTTGGAAGTGATCCTTGGGGTCTTTGGTTCAACACTTGTAGAAGCTGCCCCATTTGAGTTTCCAAATTCTTGATTAAAGTGGAGTGGTTAGTGAGAATAGAATCAGTCTTTTCCATATACTTGATGTGAAGATTCTTCCATATTAGGCTTCGTCTGCCCCATTGACTAATACTGAACTGTCCTTGTTGGTTACAAGGTTGAGGATTTCTTTGATAGGATTTTGATAGGGTTGGTTCCTCTGTTGATAGTATGGCCTTTGCTGGTTCCCATAATTATTGTTCACATAATTTACTTGCTCCAACTCTTCATGCTCTTCTTCATCATCAGTAAAAGCTGCTTCTTGTGCATAATCTGCCACAGTTGGTTTTTTCTTTTCTACAACATTGACTGAAGTCTTCTTATTTTGATAACCCACCTTATTCATTGCCATATTATCCATCTTTTTATTCAACAGAGCTATCTGTGCTGAGAGTGCATTAAAGGACTCCAGTTCATAACTCCTGACTGCTTCTTAGTTGCAGTCTTCTCTCCCTCATTCCAACCAAAATCATTATTTGCCAGTAACTCAATAAAATCATGTGTTTCATATGGTTCTTATCCATTATTGACCCTCCAGCTGAGGAATCAATGTGCATTTTTATTGGAGGTGGCATAGTGCTATAAAAAGTCATGACAATACTCCAAGCAGCTATAGCATGGTGCGGACACTTCCAAATCAACTCTTTAAATCTTTCCCATCTCTTATATAATGATTCTCCTTCTATATATTGAAATGACGAAATCATGTTTCTTAATTTGACCATCTTCATAGAAGGAAAATAGCGAGCCATAAATTTCTTGACTGGATCCTCCCAACTGTTTATGCAATCTGGCGGTAAAGAATATAACCACACATGTGCCTTGTTATTCAATGAGAAAGGAAATAGTCTCAGCTTCACTGCATCCTCAGAAACTCAAGTGTGTCTGAAAGTACTACATAGATGCAAGAAGGTATTCAAATGTTGATTTGGATCTTCAGCACCCCTCCCCCAAATTTATTTTACCGAACAATCTGAATAAGTCCAGATCTCAACTCAAAGTTATCCGTTGTTACAGCAGAAAGATTGATGGCTTGAGGTATGCCATCTACAGATGGAATAGAGTATTGACGTAAAGTCATCCTTTCTGCTCCAGTCTACTCTTCTATCATTATTATTATTGTGATTGTAGTGTTCACCAGACATGGTAATTCTAGTAGATTCTGCTCTTGATGCTAATCTGAATAATGAGTTTGATTGTCTAATAATCCTCTCAGGTTTAGGATCAAACTGCAAATCTTGAGTTCCCTTAAATCTTGTCTGCATACACTACACACTTGAACAAACAATTTAAAGTCCAAAAGTAATTTAATAAATCAAGTTAGTACAATTCAAAGTAAATCTCAATCTTCAAAAAGAACAATCCCCGGCAACGGCGCCAAGAAATTGATGAGGAATTTTTTTTGTATTTGTATATAACACATCACTAAAGAACCAAATTTCTATCAATGTCTAATGTAGTATTTTAGATATCGTCTCCACAGGAATTGTTTGCTAAGAAGCAGAAAGAACGAGATTAAGATCTAAATTGAACTATTAAAAGAATCTACCAGTAAAACAAATCATAAAGATTTATAAAATTGTTTTGAGATTTTTAGACACTAATGACATTCAGTAATCAAATCATGGAATCAGTACTTAGTTTTGTGAAGAATAGCAACTATAATGATGTCGATCTGCTAATCTCTACTATTCATTATATTCTAATTGCACAATTCAACTCTAGATCACAGATTCACTTCCTAGATCATCATAAGTGATTTAAAGATGATCTCTTGATTCTATCCAACAGATCTCAATTACACAGTTGCATATATCTCTATACTACAACCAGTATAACTGATGAGCACAATCTGTAGAAAATCTGATCTATTGCCTATCTCTAGCACAACGATCCTCTATTCTTAGATCTGAAACCTAATTGTCATCTCTGGTCTAAATCAAGCTTCAGAATAACAAGATTACTTAACTCTCATTCTTGTAATTCAATTATTGCATGAAAATTGAGTAAATCTAACTATAATTGAACAAGAATTACACATTCCAAACATAACTAACAACATATCGCAACAAATCAAACAGAGCTCGTAGCTAGCATTTCTACTTAAGCATATTCAATTCAACACAATCTTCATCGACATGCTTAAATATCTAAATCTTACCAAGGAAGATTGAAGCTAAACTATGTCAGTGTCTTTACCTCACAATATTCAAGCTAATCCTCGATGATCTTTTTTTGGCCCCCTGTCTAGGCCTCTTTTCATCGGGCCATCTGTCTAGGCCTTGCTTTTATGTCTTTTGGGTATTGTTTTTGACAAACTCTTTGTTTTTTTTCATTTTCTTTCAATAAAGTTCGGCTCTGTTCTAGGGGGTGCCTACCTAGTAGGGATTCCTGATGAACTCTGCCTATTTCATTCAAAAAAAAATCCTCGATGATCACATAAAACAGAGCACAAGCTTCCTCAAGAAACTTCACTGAATAGAATTTTCTAGAGAGAGTAGAAGAATCTAGAATTTTTTGCTCGGATTACAAAGATGTCAAAAGGTTCTAATTGCTTCAATTGAGCTTCTATTTATAGGGTTTTGCTCAGTGGCAATTTTAAAATAAAACTAACAAAGTAACCCCAATTGGCGAAGTAACAATAATTATCTTTTATGTCGCCTGTTCCTTCAACCTGAACATAAACGACTTAATTCTTGCTCGCCTATCTCTACATTACCTCATAAACACACTAGGCGAGATAGCTCCAATATGCCTTAATATTCCTTCTTCCTTGGGCGACAAAATATATCACAGCCTCTGCTTATTCGTTTGTATCATGACGAGGTACGTTTTCAGTGCCTGAAGGTTTCGCCAAGCTTAGCGAGGTTTAGAGGCGAGAAATCTTCTTATCGCCTTCCTTAGATCTTCCTCAAGGCGATTTCTATCTCATGTTGCCTTCATCATTATATCTTTTTAGGCGAGGCTTTGAACATCCCGCCTTCTTATGTTGCCTCATCCCTTTAGCAAGTAGGCAAAGTGTCCAGGCGACATCTTCTCTCTGAATCATATTTCGCCATTTCTGCAGACTTTAGATGAAATTCTATTTGGTCCCTCTTTGTTCCAATTTTTGCTTGTTTTAGCTACTTTTCCAAATCTTTTCATTCAAGCCCCTATCTCAATAAAGATAGTCTAGAATCACTAGAAATCCATTCAATATCTCAACCTTTAAGCTCAATTTCTCTGCATTTAAGCTCATAAAATATACTAAAATATAGGTAAATTCTAGACTTATCATTACACAAAAATAAACCCTAGCCACAACTCATTTGAAACACTATCATTCACCCACTAAAATCAATATTTTATTGCACCAAACAACCCTATTTAAACTTCTTTAATCAATATTGGGCATTGTGGTATGGATTGAAGGCTCTTTTCGAAGGTAAAAACCCTTTTATTCCTTTCTTAAAATTCAAATCCGAAAATAGTGTTTTAGTTTTGGTTCTTGAATGCTTTTATAATGTTTTAGGGTTGATTTTGAATTTTTATTACGTGCTCTTAGCTTCCATAGAGCTTAGATATTAAAATCCCCAATTTTCCATTGTTGTAAAAACCTTATTTTATGAAATCGTATATAGGTTTTAGTCTTGATATACCTATAGATTGTTATTGAGATGGTTTTGAGATTAAATAGAGTGCTGTTAGCTTCAAATTAAATTATAGTGGTTTTGACTCTAATATCTCTATAAAGGCGATTTTAGTTTTGATATACTATGTTCTAATGAAAATTATTTCTACATTTCAATAATCTCCATTATTGTTTCTAAATTGCCATATTTAATTAATTGTCTCTCATGCTTAGTTTTTCAAAATCCCTAACTTGAATAAATTAGGTTTTTTTTTTGTTCTTAAATATTGAATATTGTTAAATTGATTATCTTAGGTGGTTACTAAATAATTTTGGGTTAATTCTAACCTATTTTGAGGATCTCTAATCTTATTAATATTGTAATGCCCTTAATAGAATTGATGTGTGGTAATTTAAGTGTGTTGGAACGATGTAATGATGTTGTGGTGTGTATGGATGGTTGTAGTGTGATAATTGTATTTTTGGTGATAATTAATAACAAGTGGAAACCCTCATAAAAGCGGTTTTCTAGCTTGTGGATGAACGGACGCTAGGTTCGTATTTCCGTTTTTAGCCCTATACAATTGTAAGTTATTCAATGATGCATTGAATGTATGCATACTTGTAATTATGCAATAAAATCGATTAAATAAGATAACCACCTAAGAAATCACTGTATCGATCATTATTGCCATGACTAGGGCGTTAATCATGCTAGGCGCTGCCCTTGGGAATTGAAGTTTGGGTGGACTAAGTCCACATTGCTTGTGTTGTGATGGAAATAGGTTAGAGACTTATATTTCAACCTTACATTCTTACTTGAATGATATGATTGTGCCTATTATGATGAAGATTGTTTTCATTGATTGCCATTGATGGTTGTTGACGTAAATTGGCGATATTGAGACTTGAAAGTGCATAATTGTTACTTGAGAATTAATTGGATTTATTTTCACTTGATGGCCTATAATAGCATATTGAGAATAAAATATGCTATTGATTGATGGGAAGATAATAATGAAATCAAATGCCCTTAGACTTGCTATAAAAGATAGAAGGTAAGGCATGCCTAGAAATTAGAAGTATTTCAGCACGAATATATCGTGTTTCTTGACGCAAAAGCCATATTTGGACTTCGATCCGTATTGTATTGGGATATTAGTTCACAGAGGACTTCGGTACATACTGAGACTTAAGTCCACAAAGGACTTCGATCCATATTGGGATGTCGGTCCATATTGAATTCGAACTTTAGTTCATATTGGGACAATGGGCCACATTGAATCCTGTTTTCTATTCTATGGTTTTTTTTTGGGAATTGGCAAATAATTTTGAATATTGCCATTGATAAAGTAGTGTAAATTATTCTCGAGATGAGAATGGATAATGTTCTTGATGTGGACCTTAATATTGAAATTGTTCTTGTTATTAATATTGAGATTGACATGATTGAACAATGAGAAATGATTGATAATCTTAATAGATACCATGGGTAAATAGATGCAGTTGCGCCACCTTTAATTACTCATAATTGAATTGTTGCAATTCATGTAAAAATGGTGTAAATATGGCCTAATTATAAGATAACTAATTCACATCTATAAGTCATAATTAAATCATGTGATTGATGTGAATAACTTGACTTAACTTGAAGAATAAGTGAATGCATGGAAACTTGACTAACTAGGAGCCTATGTGTGTTATGTGCATGATCATGATGTATTTGGAGCGTGATTGAATAGTCAACCCTTAGTCCAACCCCTTTTGTGAATTATTTTTATGGCATGTTGTTGTCTTATAAAATGGATTGGATTAGAACTCTTATAACAAATGTGTATTTCGAGTGTCCCTGATGTTTTTATGTAAATTTTTTATTTCCGAATTGGTTTTACAAACCTTAACTAAGAGATTTGAAAATAAATGGAGATAGCTTTGCTGTATTGAAGTTCTTTATGAGATGTTTTGGAACTAAAAGAATCATGAAATAAAGATGTTTTAATGCATTGATCCTAGGGTGTTTCTAGGTGTTTAAGAGATCTATCAAGTCCATAAAATGTTTTTGGAATGATTTATAAACTCAAAGGAAGGTTTGGTTTAGTAAAAGTTGGAATAAGTAATGATTTTTTAGCCTTTCAAACACTGGGCACCCTGGTCCCGCACCCAAGCAAGTGTCAAGAGGGTAACTAGGATGCTAAAAGTGGTATCACAGCTGTTTTAACACTGGGCGCGTTGGTTCACACCCTAGTCAGGCTTACCGGGACGCCCAGGTTTGAACAGTGAACTTCCGGGCTTTCGTTCTCCTTCGTCCGAATTTTGAATCGAATGTCATTTGCGGCTACGGATTCCTGTTTGAGTTTACTTTTCAAAATTATCTTTATATTTAAAAAATAACATCATTTGTATATCTCGATTTTGAAAATCGTCCAAGATGATAAGAAAAATCAGCTTTTGTGTAAAATGTGATTTTCTTTTAAAATAATTTTAAAATTATTTATTTTACCTTCTTATAGCCATAAATGAATAATTAAATATACCAAAATGCTATGGTAGGCTCTTGCAAGGCTCAAATGATTGAGATTCGACTTGTGAACGTTATTTGTGATGTAAGTGACCTTTATAATACCATGTCAAGTTATAAATGACATGATAGTGAATTTTTTGGGTTGTATAACTTGTAAATGTAGTTAGTTTTATAAGTTCGAAAGAGTTCATTAGCATCTTGCATTTCCAAAATCTTTATAGTTTACAAACATTTTAAAATTATGTTGTCTAAGTTTTGTTAGCTTAGAGGTTTTTTTTGTCTAGATATGTGGTCTCATCTATAAATTGTATGATTGATAACTGCCTTCATAAATATTCAAAAATATCATAAGATGAATTATATGGCTTACTTTATTGATTGTAAGGATTGATTGATGGGTTGAATCAAGTGGCTAAGGAGCTTTAGTAAGTTCACTAATTGTATTGCTTGCCATTTAATTACATATATTGGTGTGTTTGAAAACCATTATTTTAAATTGTATTCGAACCAAAGGTGAATTTTGGATTTTTGAGTGTTCATTTAAATTGTCTTCCTACCTATTTATTTTGACTTTTCTAAAGCTTTAATTGATAATGAACATTATATTGATAAAAACGTTTTGAATTTAATTGAACATATTTGAGTTTTATAAATTTGGAATCCTTGTAATGTTTTTCTATTGAGTGAATGTCATTATAAGAAGTTTTTCTTGTGTATTTTCCTATAAGCATCGGAAGTATTACATTAGTCGAAGGTCTTCTCAGAGTCTGGTTATTAGACTAAGCGCGGAGTTTTGGCTCTTGATTAATTATTCGATAAATTGTTGTTCGGTTGATTAACCAATTGTATTATCATATGGTTATCTCTTGATTGGTTGATTGATTGTTTGATTATTGATTGATTGCTTGATTGCTTGATTGTTCTTGATTGATTGATTGCTTTTGTTCTTGATTGATTGATCGATCATTTGATTGTTTCGAATCGATTGATTAATCGATTGGTTGTCTCTTGATTGATTAATGAAATATTCGATTGAATGTTGACATATTGCACAACAAGGTAATCCTTCACCTTGCATATAATTGCTAAGAAACACGAAAAAGTGATTAAGCTTAATGAACGATAATTCATGCATTGAACATTAATATATGACATGTTTATGATTGTTATGCTAGCATGAATGGATGTGAGGAATTGTATGTGATTGCTTTCTATGTAATAATGTGAGCTTACATATGCTCACAATAGAAATGCATAATGTGTGTATACATTGCATATCGATAGTAAGGTAAGAGCATTTGCGTGTACCTTTTTGGGACATGGAATGCGAACCAGGCGTGTGCTTGACCTTTCTTCTTTCTCGTCTTCCTTATAAATTGTGTTTTTAGGTCCGATTGAGTAAGGCATATGGTATTTCTGCTCTTATGGTGAAGTCCATTAATGTAATAACCACCTATACATGTATTTTAGATTTCATCTTGTTGTAAATAAGCTCACAGTGTATTTGAATCATGATTGTAAAAAATATTTTATTCATTTGAAATTTCTAAACGTAGTATATGTATGATATTAACCAGGTATTTTATGTTTAAGAAAGTAACATCTTTACTCATTTTCCGCAAAAATATCGTTTAAACAGATTAGTTTTTGAAATTTTTTCTAAGTTTTAAATTGCAATTGCATTGTTAATGTAGCGGTCCAGGCCACACACTACGGTCTCGGCTGGGGCGGGGGTTCAATGCTACACTTAACTTTAGATAATATATATTTTTTATAAATCAGGATTGCTATATATATATATATATGTGTAAAATTGGGGAAAAAAATATGAGTATATCAATATTAATTGGTAAATATATACTAAATTAAAAATAATGCATAAATGCAAAGTGTTACAATAATGGTAATAAATAATTACAAAATTAAAGAAAAAATAATTTCAAATATAATTTTACTCGTTAACAACAAATATTATTAATTTGGTATTCTTTATACACCATATTTTGTATAAATTTATAAAATATTCAATTAGAAAAAAAAATTTATAATACAAAATTAAATTTATACATATATATATATAATTGCAATCAAATATAAGTCTAAAAAATTAATTTTAAAAAATTAATTCTTTTAAGATTTTTCAATTTATATTTAGATTTTTTTTTCCCATAAACTCCAATATTCTTAGAGGACAAAAATAGAAAATAAATTATATATCATCGTAAGAATAATTTAAATTTAATATAATACATATTAAAAAAATATATAACTAATCCATAGAGAAAATAATAAAAGAAATAAACCATATTACACCATTTTTTTATACATTAGTTTTCATGTTCTCAACATTTTTTTTCTCTTTCCTCTTTCGATATTCTCTTACTACACTCTTCAGGTTAATATCCTATTTTTCTTTCGATATTCCCTTGATATAGTTTTTCTATCTTCTTCGTCTACCTAAAAGACGAAATAAAAACAGCCGCACATAATAATATGAGAACAAAATGAAATTTATTAAAAAATAAAACAAACAAACATTACATATAAAAACGAAAATTGAAAGGAAAAAAAAATCCTTACAGTACCCTTAAAAAAACAAAAAAGTATTTATAATAACATATAAAATTTAAAATGGAAAATATAAAACATGGTATTTCAAAAAAAAATTAACAAAAATTATATTACATTTTGATTTGTATATTTTTTAGTCAAATTAAAGTAGAAAAAATATAAATTTTTTTAATATTTTATTACCACGTGTCATTGTATAAATTTCTCGTTTGGTCATTTATTGGGTTGATACAAAATCAACAGAAAAAATAACGATTATTACATATTTGTATTTTTTAAAAAAATAAATTTAATTACTTCTTAGGTAACCCGCTTGGCCGTTTCAGAAAGTATAATTATTTAAAAAATAAATTATTAAATAATCTATTTTCGAAAATTTTCCAAATAAATTTTAAAGGACATTGCTATTTCCCAAGTAGCAATTCCTTAGTACCACATTTTTTTTTCCAAAGATATCCTTTTACATAATTTAAATATTTAAATTAGTTTATATTTATTTTTTTTATTTTTAGTTTTTTTATTTATCTTATATCTTATTTCAATTTTTATATTTATATTTTATTCTATTATTATTATATTATAATTTTATTCTTTATATTTGATTTCCTAATTCTCTTCAAATTTTAATTTAATTTTATTTTTTTATTCCTGTTATAATATAATTTACTTCTTCAATTAGGATTATGATTTAGGACGTAGATATAATGCTATAAATCGAATAACAATCCACATTTTTTTATAGGTAAAATTTTTAATTATATGTTGGTGGATGCTATTGGGTTTCAAATTTAGTAAAACGGGTCTGTAAAATGAACTTACTACAGTCGAAGATCCGAGTCAGATTTACTACAATGGAAGATCTGAGTTGGATTTGATAATTTATTTGAATTGTAAGTATGGTTTCACAAGTACGGTATGAGTCAGATCTCCTCATCACTATATGAGTGAGATCTCCTCATTTTTATTGTTCGCTTTAATTTATTTATTTATCTTTTTCCACCGTTTTTTATTATTAAAATTAAATTAATAAAATAAAAAAATAAATGATATAGAGACAATAATATATTAAGATAATTGTTATTATCGAAAGAGAGAGATTGGGAATATTACATATTCTATTATTGGGATTCGAATAAATACGCGATTATTTCACAAAAATAGAAATGACATTGGATTATGAATGCAGACATGTAAAAAAGACATGAGCGGATGATAAGACTTGCTGACAACAAAGAAAGCGAAGACGGAGAAGATAAAAGTGTTTCTCTTCTCTTATTCCAAACAAGCAAATGTGAAATATGAAGGGGCAGGGCTGGGCATATTATGGGGGATTAGGAGCAAGGTTAAGGGTACCAAGCAGATTGTGAGTAATGGGGATACTAGTGAGAATATTATTGAGAAGATTAGCAGCCACATCAGCGATAAAAGAGAGAGCAACAAAAGCGCCAGAAGCAGGACCTTCACTTTGAGCTTGGAGAAGGGTGCAACCAGCTACGACACCGTTTGTCTTCCAAAATGCTATTCCACATACCACCATCAAAATATAACTCCAATACCCCATATCTCCTCCAGACAAGATACAACCTACAACAACTTACCACCCCTATTTATATGGAAGCTTCTTCCCGTTTTTCATGGGACGTGCATGTCTGTCTATCCTTACAACTTACAACTCTGTACTTTAAATAATTAGAGCCTTATCTTTCTTCTTATTTCAAATATATTTTGGATGATTACACACTGCACTTTTAATATATATATTTTTTTCAAAACTATTCCAAGTGTAAGACAAGCATCAATAATTTATTTATTGATGTTCCGCTGTCTGACATTATACATATAGGCTTCTCTGGAGGCAAATTTAGGAATTTCTTCAAATTCTCCAAGAACCATTACCAATTGGAGTCATTTTCTCCTTCACACAGTCCTGCAGCAGTTGGAAATAATCTACTATTCGTATCTAAGCCTACTATAGTCATATGACACCCTTTAAATGAAGATTTCAACCATGTCTCGACTAGGCATATAAAAGGCCTACAACCTGATCTAAACCCCACCCTTTGGGCATTGTAACAAATGAACATCCTATAAAATGTCAGCATGTTCTCTAGCACAAAAACCTTCACATCTGGGTTCGACTTAATTAGTCTTTCAATTTTCTGAGCAATCCATTTTGCCTTCGCTTCTATCAAATGGTAACTCCTATGGAAAACATGTGTATCTTCAAGTTTTTCACCTTTATTGTTTTTCCACTATTGACAGCTAAAGCATGAATCTTCCAAAGACACTTTTTTGCCGGACATTTCCAAATAAACCTATTCTGGTCATTCCTTTTTCGATACCATGAAATTTCCTCCTGAATTGCATATTCCTGCAATGTCTGCCTTAATGTATAAACACTATCATGAGTTTGGCCACTAATTTTACCATCTGCATCAAGACAGAAAGCTGACTCTCGCACGAATTGATCTAATGCTGCTTCAATATCAGGCAAACTTTACTTTGGAAATGGTAACTCAGCATCATCCCCTGATTCATATCCATCCATTGCCAAATATTTAGACTCATTACTTTCACTCCCATTTCCAACAATTGGATTTTTAGCAGTAGTCACATTTTCTCTCCCAGTTGACATATTTCTTCCTCTCTGAGCAGCAATATGTATCTTCCTCAATAAATTTTTCTTTCTCATCTGCAAGTTCTCCATCAGCATGTTCTCTAACAACAAGTTGTCCTCCTGATCCACTAGCAGGCTCTTTCATTACAGCCCCTTGCCTTATACTATTATTGGCATCAGATGGTCCATCTTGTCCTATATTTTTCTTACCATGAGCCTTACCAAATCCTTCTTCATGAAGATGGGAGAAATCAATCCAGAAGCTTTCCTCCAATTCTTTATCACTCATGTAATCGTCATTAGGATCCTAGTCACTGATTGTGTCATCAACATAGTTATCAAAATCACTTCTAGAGTCTCTATTAGGTTCCCAATAGTCTTTGGGTTCCTCCTCATCACCATTATAATTTGCAGGGTCCAACTTATCTTCAACTATTCTTACTTGACTAAAATCTTGAGTTACCACACAACCTTCTGGCTCTGCATCCATATCTTCATCTGAATGTATGTTTCGACTTCTATTGTATGCAAGAACTCCATCTTCATAATCGACCACCAAAATAAGATCAATACACCTCCTTGAAATGAACAACTCCACTACAATTACAATCTCCTTATCGCAGGTAAGCTTCAACATGGATTTATCCCATGGAACTTCTAGATAAAGCCCTACACCTGCTGGAATGATAAATAATCCATGTGGTAGAATTCCAGCACTTTGAAGTGCCCTTATCAACACAATTATAGATATCGAGTCCTTATCTAGTAGCCCTAAGTTCACAAGGTCTCCTTAGACCCTGCCCAACAATCTTAAAATACTTAGCATGATTAAATGATCGTGAAAATAATCAAAGAATAAAAATTAATATAATAACTACATTTGTAACACAATAATAACAGCAAGAAAGTGAAATGAATAATGCTTTTAATAACAATAATAGCAAAATAGTGGTTGTAATAGTAAGTAACTACCATTAAAACTACATATATTTTGAAGTAGGTCAATACATGACTAGATTGCTTAACCAAACTATATAATTCTGAAGTATTACAAAAAATAACCACTGCTATTAAATAATGAATATGTTAAAAAAAATTGCAATTCTAAAAACAAACTATATATGTTACTGCTTATAATTATTTCTACTATCATAAATATATAAGTAATGCAGCAAACATAATCATTGTTAACACCAACATTGTATATTCTAACCTAAAGCTAATGAAATACATGCGGTTACTTAGACCACAAGCAACACTGCATTCACATTATATATGAACATTAACAATAATAACATATAAATGCTTTTACCCTAAATCTCTGAACAACCACGCAGCAAGAACCAATCAAAAGCATATCAAATACCATTATCTAAGAATAATAATAACTAGGACAAGAGTTCAATTACACATGTGACACCCATGAAACCCCTGTTGTCGTCAGACAATAGAAAAAACCTGCATCTACATGTAAAACCTTAACATCAAAACAAGTTTATGGAATCAAATCGTAACTCCTCTAAAAAACCACGAACATTATTAAAGGACTCAGAAATCCTAAACATAACAAAAAGATAGCAACATTCATTGAAGACAAAAAGCCGACCTACAACATCATCATCAAGTAGAGAAAAAAAAAACAACAAACATGGGTTTCAATTTTGTAGAATACCATAAATTAACCTCTCAAACACTTCGTTCTTGACTTTGACTACAAAAATACTTGACATACTATGTTTCTCTTACCTGTAGAAACCAAACTCAAGTCACTTTAGACCTCCATTGAAAATGACGAGCGAAACACCGGGCGACGAAAAGCTCTTTCAATGATTCAAATCTATCACTATTGAGGCGTTATCTCTCTAACAATGGATATAGTGGAAAAAAGAATACAAGAATGAAGACAGGTCTAAGTTGCATTCACTGTTGATCTTCAATGATGACGACGATTAAATCGACGACCAAATTAAGGAGTTTTCTCTCACCTAAAGCAGTCGATGTTGAGACTTTCTCTCTCTATCCAAGGGTTTGGTGGGAGACAGAGACAGCTGAGTTGACGAGTGACGGTAGTGTCGCAATCATGTTTTAGGTTTGATTTCAAAATTTTGATGTATCATACACATCAGGGGAAGTTACTAAAGTGCCCTCCTCCGTTAATTGACATCGTTTAGTTCACTGTCTCAAATCTAGTGATTTTCCAAGCGGGGATTTAATGTAACACAAATTTAAAATCGATGGGTAAACGAAAAAAGTTTCAAAAACTAGTGATTTTCCATTCAGACATGTAATTTGATATATTAACAACCACTTGTTTAAATATCGAATAATTATTTTTGTTTTAGAAAAAAACAATGATTACAAATTGGTTGTACTATTATAACATAGCAACATTCCAAAATCAATTAGTGATAAATAAAAGATAATCCAAATAGAAAAAGTAATCCATAATACACGTCAAAATGAAAAAAAAAAAAAAAAAAAAAAAGAAATAAAAGGTTACATTAAATGTAAAAAAAAAAATAACTATAATAAAAAATTATTAAATAACTTATACTAAAAGAACACATTAAACTTGAAAATTAAAATTAAAATTGTGGTTAATGGTCTTCTCCAGAAATGGAGAAGGGATAGGAAAAATATTAAATTAGTTAGAATGGATCTATCAAAATTAATTTATGAATAAATTATTAAATAATTTACTTATAAATTGTAGTAAATTTTATAAAGTACATAAATTTGTGAAATTAGTGATAATGAAATCTTATTTAAATATTACAAAAATAAATAATAAAAAATAAAAAATTATTTGAAAAGGTAAGTAACAATAGTGAAAATTGAAAACAAATAAAAATGTAAATGAGTTTTAAAAATAAAATTTAAAAAGTTAATAAATAGTTATGGCATAAATCAAATAAAAATAAAATTAATATCAAATCACAAATTTAAAATCATCTCCCTCCCTCCATTAAAATAATGGTTATAGTATTCTATATATTAAAAAAATATAATAATAATAATAATATCAATATATAATTTACTAAATATTCAAAAAGTTGAATATGATTAAATTTTATAATAATAATAATAATAATAATAATAATAATAATAATAATAATAATAATAATAATAATAATAATAATAATAATACAATCGAGACGCAATAGTAACTAGTTTAAGAAATCGATTGAACATATGTTGTATAGGATTTTGGGGATGACTAAACCACCTAATAAAGTAAGAAAAGATACTTATATCCATCTAATAAATTAAGAAGAAATAAAAAAAAAATCAATTAATATTTATTTTTGACCCCAAAAATTATAGAAGATACACAATAAAATTTATATAACTCAATTATGAATGAAAAATAAATATAATACTTTATAGAATTTGACATAAAATAATCCTAAATAAAATAAAATAAAATATTTTCAATATATTAAAAAAAATAAATTGATAATAGTATAATGAATAAATATATTCGTGGTTAGAAATCTCTATACCAGTGCCTTGACAATTTTTTTTCTCCAGCTTAGCAAACGAATTAATTCACCAGAGAAAAGCTAATTTAACTAAAGCTCTTGCACTAAAAGTCCTTCAAAATTTGAAGTAAGATTTGAAAGAGTCCTTTGTGTACATTTCAGGGGAGTATTTGGATTCTAAAGTATTCATTCTCTTCATCTTGATTTTTGTCCAACATGTGTCGTATACGCCGTATAAAATTGAGATGAAACATGTTGATACCTTTTTGACCTATAAAAGCCCAACAATCCTGCTAAATTTAATTGAATAGATTAATTACAATGTACGTTGTGCGGAAAAAATAACCCACGACCCTTAAAGGTCGAAGGTAAGATTATAATCCAAAAAAAAAGTAAAAAAAAAAAAAAACCTTTACACTCGGCCGAATATATCTCAGTCGAACAAACTGCTTGCTAGAGCCCATAATGATATATCCAGAATTCGGCCTTCGGCCGAATGAGGCCCAACAAGCCTTCGGCCGAAGCGAGCCCAAGAAACCCAGCAGTTTCCTAGACATTGTAAATAGGGTCCAAGCCCAATCCACTCTACATACAGTTTC
This sequence comes from Cardiospermum halicacabum, assembly GCA_031304145.1. NCBI lineage: Eukaryota > Viridiplantae > Streptophyta > Magnoliopsida > Sapindales > Sapindaceae > Cardiospermum > Cardiospermum halicacabum. The sequence continues at coordinate 26,473,966 of CM062393.1, read as the reverse complement.
CTGAATCAACTCTCACTGAAATACCCTTCTCCAAATACAACAAGGAGACCGAATTCCAAGGAGATGAGGAATCCTAATCCATATAGAAATAGGACCTAGATAACTCCTATAAACAGGGGTAGGGATGATTATAAAAGGATCCGATTTTTTACTCATTAGAGCTAAACTCTGTGAAATAATATTTGTAAGCTTTTAGCTATCATTCACAAGAAATCTTAGCCTTATATTTGGCTGTGGTTTATTTGGCACCACAGTTTGGCGCCCATCGTTGGGCTATGAACCTCACACACAAAGTTAATATTTCTTGAAATAAAGACCTCCATCTCCGATTGTTCTCACCAATTCTCTGTCTGATTCTCATCAAATATGACTCCGATGGATCCCAATACCGTCAATGTAGAAGATCAAGTCCCAAATACGCCAGAAGAACAGCTAGCAATCTTGACAGAGATGCTGAAAAAAGACGAAGTAGAGAAAGAGCAATGGAGAAAAGAAGCGGAATCCGGAAAGAAGTCGACAGTCCTCTCCAAGGAGAAACCACGACAACCAAGCCAGAAATACTCCCCCATTCGGAAACGCAAACTTGATTTTGGGAAAAACTCCGGCAAAGAAACATCGAAGGAGAGTGATAGGTCAACAGAAAGTCGTAGAATGGCTAACCGAATTAATTAAAGTAGTTTCGATGACGGAGCGACAGGTCCCAAGTCAACCCGTAGGGACCGCGAAAGACGCCGAGATCGGGAAATCAAAGAAGTAAGAGATCTGGTACAAAGAACTTCAGGAAAGATGGTCATAATGAGGTCATCGACGATGCGATATTTCGATATGCCCTTCTCATCCCGGATCCTAGAAACAAAAATGCCCAAAAGATTTTCGATTCCCAGCATGAAACCTTATGACGGGACAACAGACCCTGAAGATCATATTCCCGGATACAAAAATTGAATGGGAACCTGCAATATCCCAGAAGAAGATATGGAAGCTATTATGTGTAAGAGTTTCGGCTCCACCTTGATAGGGACCGTCCAAAGATGATATTCGGCTCTCCTAGAGAAAAGCATCAGGTTATGCTCTTCCTTGGTCACCAAATTTGTGAATCACTTCTCAGATAGTAGAAAGAAGGAAAAAGATGTGGATGACTTGTACGACCTGAAACAAGGAAGCAATGAAAGTCTCAGGCAATATGTTAGGAGGTTCAAGGAAACTAAGATGGCCATTCCAAATTGTCGGGACAAGAGCACCACCAAAGCCTTCACCAAAAGGTTTTTAAAGACTTCCAAGTTCTACGAAAGTTTGAAATTAATCAAACCACGAACTTTTGAAGACGTCTTAGAAAGAGCCGAGGACGCAATAGAATACGAAGAGGAGCTCCAGCCAAAAAGTTACAAACGCTCCCAGAGTGCATCGAACTCACGGAACCAAAACTGTGCTAGCAATATCGGTTGATTTGAAGGATCGAGGAGCAGCCCAAAGGAATTCGTCCATAATAACACGTCAAGGCCAGACTACACCGACCATGGTCGATGACGGAAGGAGAAACTACCTTACCCACTCACCATTCCCACGAGAGAAGCCCTCGTGATCCTCAAAGGAACGGGGGAAAGAGTCAGATGGACCGACAAGCCACTCAACCCCGTGGGAACTTGGAAGGACGAATCCCGATTCTGCCAGTTTCACAGGGACCACGGTCATAACACCGACAAATGTTGGACTTTGAAGAGAGAAGTTGCCAAATTAATAAAGGCAGGACACTTACGGGAGTATTTATCTAAGAAAGGGCGAGAAATAGCGGCCGAAGCCGACAAGAATTGGCGATCACCAAAAGCGGCCCCAATTGCGAACGCAGAGGAGGAAGGGGTGATCAACATGATTGCAGGAGGGTCCGATGTATGTGGTCTAACCAGTTTGGCAGCAAAAAGGAAATTGAGGGAAATTCTCAATATTTATAGCATCAAGAGCGGACTCACTCCTAACAACTACTCCATCACCTTCAGCGAAGAAGAAGCCAGAGAAGTCAATGCGCCGCACTATGACGCATTGGTGATCAAAATATTAATAGCGAATCTGACGGTGAAGAGAGTAGTGGTAGATAACGGCAGTTCGACCAACATACTATTCCTCGAGACATTCAAAAATATGCAACTGGATGAGAGGATGATGCACATGAAGGCCATATCCCTTATCGGGTTCGACGGTAAAACCATATCCACAATCGGAGAGATTGAACTATCAGTGTTTACAGAAGGGATCAAATGCACAGTACCTTCCTAGTGATAAGTTCAAGATCCGTATACAACGTGATACTTGGAAGGCCCTGGATCCATGGGATTAAAGCAATCCATCCATATATCACAAACTCATCAAGTTCCCTACCCTGCGAGGGATCAAACAAATAAAGGGCGAGCAAAATTCCTCCAAGGAATGCTACACTAAGTGCCTGAAGCAAAAAGGGACTGAAGAATAGCAATCACTGTCTCGGTCAAAGACACCCTAGAATTCGGCCGAAGACAAGGTAGATGAAGTACCCCTGGATCAAGAGGGGTAAAATGGTACAAATTGGAGCCACGATAGAGGGCTTAGAACGGGAAAACTTGATAGACTTCCTTAAAGCCAACCAAGACTGCTTCGCCTGGTAGCACTAAGTCAAACCTTCGAAACACTTCGAAAATACAACATGAAGCTCAACCCCACCAAATGTCAATTCGGGGTCAAAGTCGGTAAGTTCTTGGGCTATCTAGTCATGAAGAGGTGGATAGAGGCTAACCCAGATCAAATCAGACCCATCCTGACTATAGCAGAACCCCAAAACGAGAAAGATGTACATAAACTCACTGGAAGATTGGCAGCATTAACTCGATTCATTCCTAAGGCTTCGAAAATTTTTCAGCCTTTCTTCGAAGCTCTCAAAAAATCCAAGGAATTTTAGTGGACCGAAAAATACAGTAAATCCCAGATGGACATCAAAGATTTCTTGACTAGCCCCTCGCTCTAGGCGAAGCGTGCAGATGGCGAAAACTATACTTTTACCTAGCGCGCTTAGACATTGCAGTAAGCGCCGTCCTGGTCAAAGAAATCGGGGGAAAACAGCAACTAGTGTACTTCGCAAGCAAAACTTTGACATCGGCGGAAACCAGATATCCTACGCTGGAAAAATCCATCCTAAGTCTTATATTCGCTGCAAGAAAACTTCGGGCATACTTTCAAGGACACCTAATTGCGGTGATCACCGCGCTACCCCTTATAAGCGCAATCCACTCCCCCGATAAATATGGAAGACTGATGAAATGGGCCTTAAAACTCAGCGAACACGATATATCATTCGAAGGAAAAAAACCGATCAAGTCCTAAGCCCTAGCAGACTTCATGGCGGACTTCGAAGAAACCCCATCAACCGAAATAGCCTCGGTCGAAATCAACTAGCTGATAACATCCTCGACAGAGGAATGGGTACTAGAAGTAGACAGACCCAGCAGATAGAGTGGCAGCGGCCTAAGTGTATGTCTCTGACCTCGAAACCTACCCCCGATTCTTCAAGCCATTCGATGCGAATTCCCTGCCACCTATAATGAAGCCGAATATGAAGCCCTAATCGCAGGACTAATAGTGGCAAAGGAAAGTGGGGCGCACAATCTCACAATCAGGTGTGACTCCCAGCTAGTGGTCAACCAGATCAAAGGCACATACCAGGACAGAAATGAGAAAATGGCCAAGTACCTCAAAATAGCCAAACATCTCATGAAGCATTTTCAGAGGGCTGAAATAAAGCAGATCCTAAGAGAAGAAAATGAAAGGGCAAATCCAATGGAAAATCTCGGAGCATCAATGCAAAAGGACGAACCAACCGGGCCAATCATATACGCCTTCCTCCCGAAAAATGTCATTGAGTACGAAGAAACCATGGTCCTAGAGCAAAGCGACTGGAGAACACCTACCCTCGCTTATATCAACCACGGACAGGTCCCCGAGGACAGGGCCGAAGCTACCAAACTACGAGCTCAAGACACTAGATTCTGCATCATCGAGGGGATCCTCTTCAAAAGGTCTATAGCCGACCCCTTTCTAAACTGCATCTCCCTTTCGGAAGCCAAATTAGTGTTAAAGGAACATCACGAATGACCGGCCGAAAACCACTCCGGGGGAAGAAGCTCGGTATTTAGAGCACATAGGGCAGATATTACTGGCCAACCATGAAAATTTATGCGACCAAATTAGTCAAAAAGTGCGACAAATGACAAAGACACGCCAACTACTCCAACCTCCCTGTCGGAACTCTATACAGCATAACTTCTCCATGACCATTTGACAAATGGGGGATGGATATCATCGGACCCTTCCCAATATCCACCCATGGTAGAAAAAGATATATCCTGATGGTGACAGACTATTTCTTGAAATGGATAGAAGTCGAAGCACTAGAAAGGGTCTGAGAATAAGAAGTACAGAAATTCATCTGGAGGCGAATCATCTGTAGATTTGGCATGCCGCGAGAAATCATCACTGACAACGGGCCCCAATTCATAGCGCAAACTCTGAAAGATTTCTATCGCCGAATGAACATCAAACTCACATACTCGAGCCCGAGGTACCCTCAAGCCAACGGACAAATAGAAGCATCCAACAAGGCAGTGGTTGACTCACTCAAGAAGAAGCTGGAAGGAGCCAAAGGACTATGTCCTAAAGCCCTCCTCGAAGTCCTCTGGGCATTTCGAACAACCCCTAGAACATCAACATTGCAAACTACTTTTTCGATGGTCTACGGAATAGAGGCAATGCTCCCAACTGAGATTCGGTCACCACAAGAAAGGCTAACCGGCCAAACCAACCAAAACGTATTAGGTTTCGAAAGGGATACTTCGGACGAGAAAAGAGAAAGTGCATAACGAAGGATAGCGGAGTACCAAATGGGGATAACAAGGCAATACAATAAGAAAGTCAAAGCCCGAGCTTTCCAACCCGGAGACTAGGTACTCAGAAGAGTCTTCCAGAACACAAAGAACCAAACTCATGGCAAATTGGCCGAAAGGCTGGAAGGACCATACCAAGTAGAACGAGCATCTAGGAAAGGGTTCTACAAACTACTCACCAATGAGGAGAAAGAGGTGAAACACAACAGGAACATCCACCACCAGAAAAGGTATCAATTCTAATATAGTATTTTATCTGTAATAATGGGCACTCTTTTCCCTAAACAGGATTTTTAACGAGGCTCTACCTCAATGCAATAAAACTATTCTCCTTTTTCCCAAATACATTTGATCCAAAGGGCAATCCAAAAACTGCCCAAAGGGCAACCCAAAAATTGCCAAAGGGAAAACCTCTGGTAAATCCAGAAGGCTTCGAGCGAAGACCAATTGCCAAAGGGCAATCCAAAAACTACCCAGGGCAACTCGAAATTGCCAAAAGGCAAACCTCTGGTGAATCTAGAAGGCTTCGGGCGAAGACCAATTGCCAAAAGACAATCCAAAAACTGCCCAAAGGGCAACCCGAAAATTCCCAAATGGCAAACCTCTGGTAAATCCAGAAGACTTCAGGCGAAGACCGATTGCCAAATGGCAATCCAAAAACTGCCCAAAGGGCAACCCAAAAATTGCCACCTCTTGTAAATATAGAAGGCTTTGGGCGAAGAACAATTGCCAAAGGGCAATCCAAAAACTGCCCGAAGGGTAACCCAAAATTCCAAAGGTGGCAAACCTCTAGTAAATCCAGAAGGCTTCGAGCGAAGACTAATTGCCAAATGGCAATCCAAAAACTGCCCAAAGGGCAACCCGAAAGTTTCCAAAAAGCAAACCTCTGGTAAATCTAAAAGGCTTTGGGCGAAGACCAATTGCCAAAAGGCAATCCAAAAACTGCCCAAAGGGCAACCCGAAAATTTCCAAAGGGCAAACCTCTGGTAAATCCAGAAGACTTCAAGCGAAGACAGATTGCCAAATGGCAATCCAAAAACTGCCCAAAGGGCAACCCAAAAATTGCCACCTCTTGTAAATACAGAAGGCTTCGGGCAAAGAACAATTGCCAAAGGGCAATCCAAAAACTGCCCGAAGGGTAACCCGAAAATTGCCAAAGGTGGCAAACCTCTAGTAAATCCAAAAGGCTTCGAGCGAAGACTAATTGCCAAATGGCAATCCAAAAACTGCCCAAAGGGCAACCCGAAAGTTGCCAAAAAGCAAACCTCTGGTAAATCTAGAAGGCTTCGGACGAAGACCAATCGCCAAAGGGCAATCCAAAACTGCCCAAAAGGCAACCCCCGGCAAATCCAGAAGAGGTCGAGCGAGAGAATCTTTCCAGGCCTACCAGGAAGAATCGAGCGAGATATATCTTGGCCGAAATAAATCTCACTACAACCCCCAAAATTAGACGAGCCAATTAAATCCTCCCGAGACAAAGGGGACGAAAGCAACCCAAAACTAAAAGGCCTGTTCGACCAAAAACAAAAACCAGGGAATTGGTTCACCGACCAAACTAAGGAACAACAAGAATGAACAAGCGAAAAATCGAAATCAAGTTACGAGCAAAAAACGTGAACATTTTCATTGATTGAACAAGATTACATTCGGGTGAGTATTACAAGAAGCAAAAGCAAAATCCAGGGGATTAGTTCCTCGATTAAACTAAGAAACAATAAGATGGACAAGCGAAAAATTGAAATCAAGTCACGAGCAAAAAACGTGAACATTTTCATTGATTGAACAAGATTACATTCGGGCGAGTATTACAAGAAGCAAAAGCAAAAACAAAAGCAAAACCCCAAATCACAAGCAAACTCAAACATCATTCCGCAACGCGGCCATAGCATCGAGCTCCTTGTTTGCCAGCTTTGGGGTCAACGACCCCCTAAAAACCTGCTCAAGAGCAAAGGATCTAGGAGTAACTTCGGCTTGAGTCGCCTCCTCGGTCAAGGCCACCACCTGACCCTCTAACTCCTTGATCCTCCCTTCAGCGGAAAGTCTGAAAGCCTTCAACTCTTCAATCTCTTCAGCCTGACGCTTGGGCTCGGCCTCCTTCAAAGCGCAGGACACCTCGAGCCCCGAATTACGAACTGACAAGTCGTCAGCCCTAGTAGCCGCCTCAGCACACTGGGCCACCACTTTGCCTAAATAGGCCTGGGCAGCCCTAAGCTCGGCCGAAACCTTCTCAGCACTCACTGTCAGCTCCGCCTTCTCACGTATAACAACGCTGTAATGATGACGCATCCCCACAGCGCCCTGAGGGCCCTACAAAATCGAAAAGTCAACACGGAAAAATCCAAATAATGAACTAAACGCACGATACTCACCTTATACAAGCTGGCGACCGACATCTTGTGGAACCGAGTGAAGGTCAAAGAATGAAACCACTCCTCATCCTGAGGAAAGAAGAAACCCTCCGCGACCCTAACCATCCCGGCCGAAGTCCTCCTAGTCGACGAATTGCCCGAAAATTCAATATAGTACTCGCTATTGCCCTCAGAACCATGCTGTTTCACTGCCAAGTGTTTAGTGCACATCTTGGAAGGGTTGGCAACCTCCTCCCCGGGCCTCTTTCCCCCTACGGCTTAAACAGGTGATCGTCCAGGAGCCTCAAGCATATCAGAAACCTCAGGCTCAACAATGGGCTCTTTGTTCTTTTCCAGAGAGGCGCGCAGGCTGGGATGGCAATAAGTTTCGACCGAATCAACATGTTGAACTTTGGCCGGTCCACCCTCGCCCGTCTGCCTTGAAGCAAAGGCCTTCTCCTGCTCAACCTGGATCTCACGCATGATAGCCTGCATGACCACCACCCTTTGACCCTGTGGCTTAGACATTACGTATCTGGACAACTCTGCAAAAAAAAAAAATTCAGTCAACGATCGACCGCACAAAAATATACAATTCGACCGATCCTAAGGCACTTACTAGAATGAGTGAAAGCCCACAATCTGCTCTGAGGTAGCTCGCCCAAAAGCCCTTTGTATCCGCGAGATCCTGCAGGTATAACCAACATAGCTTCGGTCCTAGCGTGCGCTCGAGGACTATACTTGCAATTCTTCGTTCCAAAGTTAGCTGAAATAAAAAGTTGTAAGAAAATACTCGAACGAGACTTAGATTGTAATAAGTAGAAGAAGTACATGAGTCTAACCCTTTGCCTAGCCGGGATGTCCCCTAACAAAAAAATATTTGTCCTTCTATCGAGGCTCATTAGAAGAAAAACCTAAAACTAAAAGTTGGACATTCGCCCGAGCGTTAAGAATATAGCACCCTATATCTGGATTTTCACACTTTACAAAATACCAGTGGAAGAAATCCTCGACCGAAAAAGCTAGGTTATGTTTATCCCTCAAACGGTCGATACACAAAAGCAACCTTATGGTAGATGGAACTATCTGGCTAGGATGGATCTGACACCAACGATAAAATTCTTCAACCAACCCCATAACCGGAACCTAAGGCCAATCTTAAAATGCCTAAGGTAAAAATGCTCTCATCCACCGGCCAACATATCGTCAATTCTCTCTTCAGGTTCGGGAATTCTAGCCTGAATCCACTCAGGGAACTTATAAGTGAAAAAAGCCGATTCTAACTCGTCTGCAATCATGGTACTACAGACATTATAAAAAGGGGGCAGAATCCCCTGAGGACTAGACTTGGCTGCAGAATCGCGGGCCGATGAACATTTTTTGCCTGAATCATCCACAGCCGAAAACTCGGATGTAAGGCTACCAAAGGTGGACGAGCTATATGAATCGGAAGACATCTACAATTGACAAAAGAAAAAGAGCAGGTTAGTGGTCTTCGACCAAGTTAGTGACAGGTTTACATGTTGAAAGGCAGACAAACGGACTCACGTAAAGACAAACGGTCAGAGCAGAAACCAAAGACCACTATCCTAAAACCTCATTTTTGCCAAAACTCACAAAAGAGAGAGAAAGCAACATTTCCAGGCAAACAAACACGATGAGCAGACCAAAGGAAAACACCAGCAAAGCCTATAAACTAAAAACAGACAGTTTCAAGACAAACAAATACAACAAGCACACTAAGCGAAAGGCGCCGAAAAAGTCTACAGCAGCAGCCAAAAACAGACGGCGAAAAGGAAAACAGGAAAATCCAGAGAACGACGAACTCACCTCAGTCAATTGAAGACAGCTGAGGCACCAAAATGCATGCAAATCAGAATGAGAACCACACCACGAAGCTCAGTCGGCGACAAGAACAATGGAGATAAAAATAAAAATCTTTGTCTCCCTCTAGAAAGAAGAACCAGAGTGAAGAGAGAGAGAGAGAGAGGAAGAGAGACAAACCTTTAAATAAGGAGAAGACAATGATTACCCACTTTTGGGCACAACAGTCGATAGCCATCAAAATTAATAAAATTTGAAAAGAAGGGCTTACGTGGCCAAAAAAGTGGAAGTCAAAGAGACGCGAAGAGGCAGAAATGACCTCAACTCCGTCGACCGAAATTCCCATACAAAGACAATCCCCTCGACCAAATCGAACCATCAATTTATTGCCATACTTGAAAAGAGATGCGAATGAGGCCAGTAGGAATTCGGCCGAATGAGGCTCAACAAGCCTTCGGCCGAAGCGAGCCCAAGAAATCCAGCAGTCTCTTAGACATTGTAAATTGGGCCCAAGCCCAATCTACTCTACATACGATTTCCTGAACCAACTCTCCCTGAAATACCCTTTCCAAATACAACAAGGAGACCGAATTCCAAAGAGATGAGGAATCCTCATCCATATAGAAATAGGACCCAGATAACTCCTATAAATAAGGGGTAGGGATGATTGTAAAATGATCCGATTTTTTACTCATTAGAGCTAAACTCTGTGAAATCATATTTGTAAGCTTTTAGCTATCATTCACAAGCAATCTTTAAACCACATACGTCACTTTGTTCTTATTAATTATTTAATTAATTGCTTTATTTTATAACATTCTTAGTTTTTAATTAATTAATTAATTTAGTTATTATGCATTTTATAAGATTTTATTTTTCAACACAATAAAATTTATATGATAAAATAAGGTTTAAAGGGTCAATTTGGGTTTCTCAAGTGACCGATTAAACTAAAATTTCCATCCAAGCCAACACGTGAGAGCAATGAAGGCACATCAACAGCCATTGTGATCGCTAATCATGCTTAGAATGTTGAATGGCTCAACTTTTATTTCTGTTTTTCCAACTTTCAAATCATGGTTTCAAGACATCTTTATCACCATTTCTCGTAACTGTCCGTCCATATTAGTCTTCCTTATTTATAAATATTGAAACAATTTGTTGTTTATTAATGTTGGCTACAATTGAATATAGCAGTAAATGTAACCACTCTCCAATTGGTGGGAGGTTCAATCCTTCTCATTCGGTAAAAGTTGGAATGAAAATTGGATATTTTTATAATTTATTTTTAATTGAAAATTCATTTATTTTATAAATTTATATTAAGTTCCCTCCAATATTTTAATGAAAGAAAAAAAAATTATATAAAAATATGATTAAATTTATTTTAAAAAATTTCGAAATGGAATTTATAGAATGTAGTATAATAAGGTAGTTTAAATGGATAACTTACGAACAAATGACTTGTGAAACAGTAGTTGAAATTTTAAATAAAAACTAAAGGATATAATTGGTAGTTGAGAAATTCCACACTGTTTGAAATGTTGTTCATGCAAAAAAACACTGTGACTGGTTCCGTACAAAATTAAATATACTATGAGTTATATTGACAGTACTCGGAATGGCAATGGATCGAAATCCATCCAAATCCGCGAATTTAAATTTGAATCCAATTGATATATCCAAATCCAAATCCGATTCAAACCCATTCAATTTAAACGGATTCGAGTCGGTTTAAATCCGTGGATTCGGGTTCAATCCGCGGATTTCCAGATAAAATTGAATAAAAAAGGAATTGACCGTTTACAACATGCGTAAATAATAGTAAAATTATGTGTATACATTTCACGAGGTGAGATTTGGTGTTTAAGCACTAATTCATTTAAGGATATTTCAGTAATTTCATAAGCTATTGGTGTCGGTGTAGTGACATATTAATTGTAGACTTGAGAACGAATTGTTATGTTAGATTTTGTTGTGTTATATATATATGAAAATAATTTAAATCGTTTGTAAAGGTATCAAATTTAATTTAATTTTTCAAATGTTATTTAATTTATTTTTTTTAAAAAGTTATTTTTAATTTTTTTTATATTTATTTAATAATAAAGTAAATATAAAAATATAACAAAATTATATTCCAACTTAATATACTATAAAAAAATTTAATATTATTAATTAAAAAATATTTTTAATTTAAAATTTTATTATAAATAAATAATATTATACTACATTTTAATTTATAAAGAAAAAATTATATTTATTGTAAAAATAATAAATATAGATAAAATAAAAATTAATTGATTATAAAATTAATGGATGAATGAATTTCAATTAGGGTATCCAAATCCAAACGCAAATCCACCACAAAAAGAGAATTACAAAATATATCCAAATCCGCGAACCCATGATCCACCAATCCAAATCCATCGCTAATTTCACATATGGATATCCGCGGATTTGTGGATTCGCGAATATTTTTGCCATCTCTAGACAATACCTTCTCCGCTGTAAAATTAGTTAAAATATACAATAGCTCAATATTAGTTTCGAATGCACATATAATTTTATTTTATTTTCTTAAGAAAAATAAAGAACAGATGCATTTGTATTTATATAATTATTTCGATTAATTTTTTATACAAATTGTCGTTTCAGTTTATTTTATTTTGTTGTGATTTTATTTTAGGTAATTTCATGACGTGATCGTTTGATGTGAATTGTAATGTATCATCAATATCACAAATCAAACGATCATAATATGCATGAAACAAACTAATAACAAAATGACAATTATACAAGGCTAACTAAAAAATTTGATAAATATATAAATATTAATAAATTTAAAAATGTATAAATATAATTAAAAATTATAACTTTTTTGGGTTTAACTCGTCTAGCTATATATTTTAAGATAACTTAAATAAATCATCATTTCTAAATCTATGTCCAAATAATCATTTTAAAGAATATTATTAAAATTTCATTTAAATTGTTGTTTAAACTTCATATTAAATTAACTTTACTTTAAATTTATAAATTTTTTAAAAGTTAAAATTTGAAAAAAAAAATTTTAATGTTTAACCTATCCCTCATTTCATAGTTTCATAATTTTTTTAAAGGTATTCAACGGAAGACCTATAAAAAAAAAATTATGAAGTTTTAAAGAAACAGTATGTTGGTTATTTAAATTATATTTTAAAATTTCATATTTTTATGAACTTAAATAAAATTTTCATGTTCTATTAATTTGTTAAGAAAGCCTAACTCACCCCAAAAGAGCCCTCAAAGGGTGAGGATTACCTCAATCATTATATAGAAGCTATTAGCCCTTTAGCTAAGCAATATGAGATTTCACACCCCCCTCACGCCTAACATACCGGCGAGGAGTCAACAGGTTATTCCCAGGGCGGCCCATAATAAGGTCCATCCATCCAGACACACTCAGGCCAGATCTGATACCGTGTTAAGAAAGCCTAACTCCCCCAAAAGAGTCCTCAAGGGGTGAGGATTGTCTCAATCATTATATAGAAGCTATTAGCCCTTTAGTTAAGCAATGTGAGATTCACATAATTCAATTCAAAATTTCAAATAATTAAAAATAAAAACATTTAATTAAAATATATAAAATCTTTCTCTATTTTAATTAATTTTAATAATGAAAAAATTATCAGAAATAGAATTGTTTTTTTTATTAATTTAGTATCATCACAAGATTATACCTATAATTTAATTTTTGTTTTATGCTACAAATTTATTATCTTAAAATCGATTATATATTTAGGATTGTTTTTAATTAGTAAATAATCATTATTTTTACTAAATAGTCATTATAAGGAATGAAATTTTTAGTTTTCCATCACCACCTTTACATGGAAAAATAATAAATATGTGTTATTTAAAAATAATAGTGAAAATTCTTTTAAATGGATTTTTTAAAGTTCAAAATATAATTATAGATCTTTTTTTTAAAAAACATACAAAAATAAACTTTTAAAAGTTTAGTTTTTACTCCATAGGCCGAGTTTCCCAAAATATCCTTGAATTTTCACAATTCACAAATTCTGTGAATTACGGGCACAATCTATGAACTATGGTCACAGTCTTTGAATAACCTATAAAGTGAAAACTAAAGTTTAGTTTTGCAAAATTTTCAAAATAGGTCTATAATAGTATACTAAACTTTTTATGGCCTAAAAAATATTTCCCAAAATAATATTGAGAGTGTCTTAGGTGTTACATGTAACACACTATTTTATTATGTTACAAGTTTCACACGTGTGAAATCATTCCTGGTGAGAAATATGTTTGGTTGTTTTTTGTGTATCTGTTGAGATGCTATATGTATCTGTTTGGTTGTTTTTTTGTGTCTGCGAGGTTTTTATCTGTGCATGTGTTTCATGTATCTGTGTCTGGCATTTCTTATATATATATATATATATATATATATATATAAGAATTGAACAGACACAGATACATAAATCACAGGCACATATAATAACTTCGCAGGCACAAACAATAACCACACACACGTACATATAGCATCTCAACATATATATATATATATATATATATATATCTGTTGAGATGTTATATGTACTTGTGTGGTTATTGTTTGTGCCTGCGAATTTATTATTTGTACCTGTATTTTATGTATATGTGCCTGTAATTTATTATCCTAGGTAAATAAATTATATTGGCAGTAATTTATGTATCTGTGAATATATTTATTTTGATTTCTTGCAAGACGTAGGATGATCAACCGATCACATGAATCTTGGCTAATTGATTGAACCCACCTGCCGGAGACAAGCCGATTAAGAGAAGGACGGTAGCTCACCAAGTCGATATTCAAAACCCTACCTAAGACTGCACTTCCCATGTTTCCATCTTCTACTTCGCTACTGGCGATCCATATTCTGCTTGTAGATAAATCCAAAAGACAGAGCAACAGACTGCAACTGAAAGAAGGAGGTCGATTGGGTGTTGACAGACTGAGATGGAACGACAGGAGAAAGGATGGGAAGGACACTCACAGAGCGAAGACGTGGAAGTTCGATTTGCTTTTCTTTGAGGTATAGTCTGCTGGAAAGCTTGACTTTCTTACTGTTGAACGACTCCGATCTACAGATCTTTGAGGTTGAAGATCTCACCTAGCGGGAAGGATTGTGTGCCTATAATAAAATTCGCGCGTGTTTCTGAAACACAATAATTTATTGCGTTTCAGAAACACCCAAGACTTTGCCAATAATATTTAGATATAAAAATAAATTATAAATTTTACCGCTTTACAAATAATCATTTCATAATTCGAACAAGTCTATTTAAAAATGAGTTAAATTGCTTGCGTTTACACTAGATATATATTAATTTTAATTATATATATTAAACATACATTTTATAAATTTTTATGGAAAAATAATATACATTATAATATTATATTTAAATATAAAGTTACATAAATGAAATTTTATAAACAAAACTTATAATATTTTTATTAATAAAAGAATGATTTTTTTTTTTCAAATATAAATTTATTTATATTTGGTTGTATTCAACTTTAAACTTTTGCAGATGTGCTTTAACGATAATAATTTGAAATTAAAATCATGTAAAATTTTATAAAAAAATTTAATATAATAATTAATTTTTTCATAATTAAATTATTATCTTTAAATTAAAATAGTCAAATCAAAAATTTATTTCATGAACAATAGTTCAGTGTTAGTTTTAATTTATTTTTATTAAAATAAATTTGAAATGAATTATATGAATAATATATGTAAAATTGAATTATTTCATTGATACATTATAATGATCACGTTATTAAAGAAATAGAGAATTAAAAATTTTGAAAAGAAAAATATATTTACAATTTGGGCCATGTGATATATGATTATAGATTAAGAGTGTGTTTGGTAGACAGATTTTCAATCAGCGGTTAGATTTTAAATTAGCGATTTAGAAATTTAGGTGTTTGGGAGAAACTTTTTGATTAGCGATTAGATGTTCAATTAGCGATTTCCTAACAGCTACTTGATGTAGCTGTTCACAAATCGCTAATCAAAAAGCTTCGATTCTACCCTTATTCATTTTTGGTTATTACAAAATTATCCTAATAAAAAGTATTATTTGAAAATAGATTTTATTTTTTTTATACACTTTAACTATATCTTAATTATTTTTTATAATAATAATTTTAAAATTATTTTAATATGGTTAGAAGTTTTTATTTTTTTTAATTTTTTTAATAAATATTATATTATATATTTTTAATTAATTGATTAATAAATTATTAAATATTTTTAATTAAAAATCGTCTAATAAATGAATACCAACACTAAAAAAATAAAATTAACTATTATAGATTAAAAATTATAAAATATAATATATTATCCTTTTACGTCATTTTATATATAATAGCTACTTCAACATCTCATTATTCTTACCAAACACTCATCTCAAACAGTTAGTTCAACCACTAGTTTAACAGTTAACAGCTAATCGCTATCTTAACAGCTAACTCAATCGCTAATGTAACATCTAATGCCAAACACACTCTAAAAGTAGATTTTGTACAATTATTAACACATAATTTTAATATTTATAATATGTCGAGTAAGAGCATATAATTGTTGTAAATTAAATATTGACAAGTAGATTCCACCGTGACTATACGTGTATTCATGCACCTAGATTTTTTAGGTTATTTGACACTTAGATTAAAAAAAATATATTGTATACTTCGATAAGTTATTAATGAAATGGGGATGCATTCTTTCTATCTTTCTCATCCATTATTCTCAGTATTTACTTTGTAATGCTATTTTAAGAATTCAAGATAATTCCAAGATCAAGCTACTACAATGTTACTTTCTAATTCTAATATATTTTCGTTTTATATTGAACTATTTTATTCTCAGCTACTTAGATTTTTTTTTATAACACATTATCAATATGAGTATGTTTTCCAGACGTTATTCCGACAAATCTTCTGGATCAGAAAGTGTTTGGTACATTATTTTGAGTTGCTGACGATTTGGAAAAATTTATTATGATATAAATCCAGAAAAATGTCGGATCTAAAAAAATTGGATTTCCATGGAACACTCTAGAAACAACTACCTATCATGGGTGATAGATTTGAAAATCCATTTATAATCTAGAGATTTGCTGAATACTATTAAAGAGCAAAACAATACTTCTGAAAAGCAAAAATCTCAAGCCATAGAGACTATTAGACACTATATAAATGAAAGCTTGAAATCTGAGTATTTGAATATGGAGAATCCACTTGAATTTTGGAATGCCTTGAAAAATATATTTGAACACATAAAAGATATTGATTTTCCTAAAGCTCAATATGAATGGAACCAATTGAGGTTTCAAAATTTCAAATCTGTTAGTGAATACAATTCTGAA
Organism: Cardiospermum halicacabum; assembly: GCA_031304145.1. NCBI lineage: Eukaryota > Viridiplantae > Streptophyta > Magnoliopsida > Sapindales > Sapindaceae > Cardiospermum > Cardiospermum halicacabum. The sequence continues at coordinate 26,457,468 of CM062393.1, read as the reverse complement.
CTACTTTGAATAATAGTCATAAAAGAGGTGTGTTTAGAAAAAGTAACATATAAAGAGAAAATTGAGAAAACTTTGTCCACTTTTCATGTTAATAAAGTGTTACTATCATCAAGTTTTTGACAACATGATTTCAAAAATTTTGGAGACCTGATTTCCAAATTGACATTATTAGAACAATATGACCAAATATTGATAAAGAATCATGAGTTACGATCTACTGGTACTACAACACCACCAGAAATTAATGCTAATACATTTCCTAGTCTTGGGAACCCGAATCGTGGTCAAGGTCATGGTCTTGGTCGTAATAATAATAATAATCGAGGTCGTGGATGCGGCCGAAATCAAGGAAGAGGTGGAAATAGGTATCATCAATACAATCGTGGAAACCTGGCATAGAACAAAGATGAAACGCTGAACAGAAATGAAACTGGCAATAGAAATAATGATACTCAAAATATTTGTTACCAGTGTGGAAGTAGTGATTATTTCTACCATCAATGTCGAACTCCCCAACACCTGGTAAATTTATATCAAGCTTCCTTGAAAGGGAAGAATCCTGTGGAAGCAAATGTTGCTAATCTAGAAAGTGGAGAAGGAACCTCGCAGAAGAATATATAAATTTTTCATACCTCTGATTTCTTCGATGATCTAGATGTCAAAAAGGAAGATCAGAATGAAAGCCAAAAGGAAGCTTGAATATATGTATTACAAATGGGAGTGATGAAAATATATCTGACTAGATTTTGTAATTTTGTTGTATGTATATCCTTGTAATTAAAATCAGAAATATTTATCGATATATTTTGTAATGTAAATATTAGTGTAAATATTTTGTTTATGTGAATAGAATATGGAAATTGAAGGAAATATCTCTTATGTGTGTTTAATTGATATTGCTACAACGCATTCTATCCTCCGAGATAAGAAATATTTCCTAAATATATCCAAGTATAAGGCTCAAGTGAATACTATATCAGGTCTTCATGATTTAATTGAAGGATATGGTAAAACCATAATTCTATTAGAAAAGGGAACAAAAATGTGTATCCAGAATACTATATTCAAGTAATTCCAAAAGGAATTTATTGAGTTTTAAACATATAAGGAATAATGGATATCATTTGGAACCTGTAAATGAACAAAATGTGAAGTTTTTATATATAACATCAATTATTTTTGGACAAAAAGTTATTTTAGAAAAACTCCACACAATATTATCTGGTTTATATTATACAAATGTATCGCCAATCGAATCGTATGTAAATGTGAGTCAAAAGATGTTGGATCCAACAAGTTTTCAATTATGGCATGACGGGTTTTGTCATCCTTAATCTACAATGATGCGTAGAATAATTGGAAAGTCATATGGACACCCATTAAAGGATCATAAAATTTTGTTATCAAATGATTATTTTTATACATCTTATAGTCAAGGAAAGTTGATGACAAAATCATTTTTAGTTAAAATAAACTTTCAATGTCCATCATTTTTACAAGGGATCCAAGGGGATATATGTGGACCAATTCATCTAGAAAGTGGGTCATTTCGTTATTTTATGGTGTTGATTGACGCATCTGTAAAATGGTCGCATGTTTGTTTGTTACCAACCCATAATTCAGCATTTGCTAAACTGCTTGCCTAGATAATTAAATTGAGAGCACAATTCCCAGATTATCAAATTAAATCTATTCATTTGGCTAATATTGGTGAATTTACATCAAAGACATTTAATGATTAATGCATGGAGTTAATGTTGAGCATCAAGTTCCACATGTTCATACCTAGAATGGGTTGGCAGAATCACTAATCAAAAGACTCTAAATGATTGATCCTACTTTGTTGTTACGAACCCAATTACCAATTTTTGCCTAGGGACATGCAATATTACATGCAGCTACACTAATACGCCTAAGACCTACTCCATATCATGAATACTCTCCGTTATAATTAGTAACTGGACATAAACCAAATATATCAATATTTTTGGTTGTGTCGTGTATGTTCCCGTATCACCTCTTTAAAGAACTAAAATAGGATCCCAAACATCGTCTGGAAATTTGTGTGGGTTATGACTCATCATCAATAATTAGATATTTTGAGCCCCTAACTGGAGATTTGTTTACTGCACGTCAGAGGCGGATCTACCTTATCAAATGGGGGACAACATGTCCCCCATTATTTTTAAAAAATAAATTTTATATGACATTATTGGTATATGGATATGATAATAATATAACCGAAATTAGAAATTATAAAAATACACAAAGTTATTTTATTTTATTTACTTATACAAAATTCTTAAAATAGCACTACATTTATTTGTATCCTTTTTAAAACTATCATCAATATGGTTTAATTTAATAGTTTCCACCAACCACTTTTATTTTTCAAATTTCAATACTATTTATTTAATTTTAAAAAATAAAATAAATTTCAGTCAATATAATCAAATTTTAAACAATGCTTTCATAGCACTCTTTAATAAAATTCTATTTATAATAATATCATTGATGATTGTGCATAACTAAAATTAGTAACTCCATACTCTTAATAAACTATGTTTAATATTATTTAGATTATAATTTAGAATTATAAATTTAGATAAAATAGAATTATAAATATATTTTGTAAAATTAAATTCATACAACCATTAATCATATAAAATATTATCAAATATATTAAAATATATAATTTATAGAATTTTTGTATATTAAATACTAAAATTCATAAGACAAATAAATTAATATATTTTCTTTTATCATCTCATTAAATTTTAAATATAAAATTTATTAAAATAAAAATATATGTCAATTATTTATATTTAAATATATAAATATTGGATATTAACAAAGAATAAACCCAGCATAAATATTTACCATGTCCCTCATTTAATAATTTCTGAATTCGCCACTGTTGCACGTCTTGCAGATTTTCATTTTAATGAACAATATTCTTAGGACTTGGTAAAAATAAAGCTTCTATCATAACAAATAATGGGCTCATATGTAAAAAATGAAAAGTTATATTATCTCGAACCACGTACTAGCCAATGTGAAAGTGAAGTATGAAAGATTATCTATTTACAAATGGTTGCTAACCAATTACCTTATAATTTTATTGATATAACTAGAATGACTAAATCTCATATCCCTGCTCAAAATACACCCGCTCAACTGGTAGTTCCAAGCGATAAATCCAGACAAATGATAGCAAATGAAGCATCTGAAATCCATAAAAAAAAATATGGTAGACCCATTGGGTCCGAAGATAATGTACCACGAAAACAAAAAAGGCAAAAAGGAGAATATTGTTAAAGAAATGCTTCCGAGAAATATCACTGCTCAAGATTTACAAATTGTGGAAGTTTAAAATACTGATCATGAAAAATAAATCTGAAGGGATACCCGAATCCACAAATGAGGAGATATCTATAAATTACATGAAAGAAATCTAGAACCATAAAGATGTTTTATTGAATGACATGTTTCCATATGCAGTAGAAACCGTAAGAATGAGTGATGAATATGAATCTAATTCCATCAATGAATGCAAGAAACAAAATGATTGGCCAAAATGGAAAGAAGCAATCTAAGCAGAATTAAACTCATTCAAAAAACAAAGTGTTTTTAGACCCATTGTTCAAACAACTAAAGGTGTTCAACAAGTTGGTTACAAATGGGTATTTGTTAGGAAGCGAAATGAGAAAAATTAGATTGTGAGATATAAAGCCCGTTTGGTTACTTAAGGTTTCTCACAAAGGCCTGGGATTGGCTAAAAAGAGAAATATGGAAATGAGGTTAATGGATGTGGTTACTGTATATTTATATGGTTCTCTTGATACTGATATTTTAATCAAACTTCTAGAAGGTGGTTTATATTGCGTAAAGTTACAAAGATCATTATATGGATTAAAACAGTTTGGACAAATGTGGTTAATTTTCTGAGTGAGTATCTGATTAAAGAAGGGTACATTAACGATGTTATGTGCCCATGCATGTTCGATGAAAATCAGGATCTAGATTTGTCATTGTAGCAGTTTACATATATTTTATGAATTTAATCGGAACCGAAGATGATATTCAAAAAACTGCAGAATACTTGAAAAGGAAATTCAAAATGAAAGACCTGAGGAAAATGAAATATTTTATTGGATTGGAAATGGAGCATAAATCTGATAGGATTCTGATCCATCAAAAGGCTTATACTGAAAAAATTCTGAAACGATTCAATTTGAAAAAATTCCATCAATTAAGTACCTCGATGTTTTTTTGTTTCCTTGATCCGGAAAAGGATCCATTTAGACCTAAAGATGATGTTGATAATGTTCTGGATCCATGAACACCATATCTTAGTGCTTTTTGTGCCTTTCTATATCTAGCCCAATGAATAAGACTAGATATAGCTTTTTTTTTTTTGTTTACTTATTGGTTAGATATAGTTTCGCTCCAACCTGTCGTCACTGGAAAGAAATTAATCATATTCTCAGATACCTTCATGGAACTATTGATTTGGGACTATTTTACTCAAATTCAAATAATTATTCTGGATTGATTGGATATGCTTTCGGATTCGCATAAGGCCCGTTCTCAAACTAAGTACATTTTTACATGTAATGGTATAACTATATCATGGAGATCTTTAAAATAAACTCTGGTTGCCACATCTTTAAATTACGCTAAAATATTAGCATTACACAAAATAGTCGGGAATGTATCTGGTTGAGATCTCTAATAAGTCACATCCAGAGTTCATATGGTATTCCCCAAACAGTAAAAGAGCCAACATAAATTTTTTAGGATAATGTTGCTTGTATCGCTAAAGTGCGTGGTGGATATATCAAAGGAGATAGAACGAAACAAATCTCTCTCAAATTTTTCTACACCCACAAATTTCAAGAATCTCGACAAATTTATGTGAAGAAAATCCAGTCTTCAAACAATCTAGCAGATTTATTAAAGAAGACTTTACTGACTTCAACTTTCGAGAAGCTAGTTTATGGAATTAGGATGCAGAAACTCTCCTAATTAGAAAAATAGATGTATGAGTGTTTTAATTAAGAGCAAAATTTTTATAATATTGGATTCACCAACTATACTATTTTTCCTTCATCTAGCTTTTATCTCACTGGGTTTTTAAGCAAGGTTTTGACGAGGCATTCAAATATCTGAAATGGTGAAATCCAAGAGGGGAGGTGTTGTAAATTAAATATTGACCAGGTGGATTCCACCATTAGTACATGTGTCTTTGTGCATGTATATTTCTTCTGGTTATTTGACACTTGGCTAAAAGTATGTGTGTATATATATATATTGATAAGTTATTAATGAAATGAGGATGCATTCTTTCTATCTTTCTCGTCTAGTGTTTACTTCTTGATACTATTTCAGGAATTCAAGATAATTCCAAGAACAATACTCAAGATAATTCCAAGAACAATACTCGGATCAAGCTACTACCAAGTTACTTTCTAGTTCTAATATATTTCCGTTAATATTGAACTACTTTATTCTTTTCTACTCCGATTCTTTTTTTTTTTTTTACAACGGTGTTGTTATATTTATGCATTATTTCACTATTATTAATGGATTAAAATGTAAAATTTAATATTTAATTATCTTATTTTGCTATTTTTTACTTGTTAAAGGTTATTTTTTAAAATTGATTTTTTTTTTAATGATTGTAAAGACAAAATGACCAAACCAAGTCAAGAGAATAATATCTGACTAAGTTAGAGCATTTCAACTATAGACTTTTATTTTTAAACTTGTTAAGATTCTATGGAGATATTACATGTATAATATGTTGGACCCTCCGGAGCCACTCTAGAACTCCCACATTAGTATGATATTGTCCGCTTTGAGTTAGGATCAAGCTCATATGGATTTGTTCTTGGATACCACCACCTAAAAGACCTCATACTAATGGAGTTCTCTAGATACTTTATATATAAGGTATTATCCCCTTGTATTACCGATGTGGTATTAGGTTTGACAACCAACAATCCTCAATTTCAAATCAAGGGCAACATCACCTCTCCTTGAGTTAGTCCACCGATCCTTTTTACTAAGGATCACCCACTTCTAGTAGCCTCTTTTTAAGATAATCAAGAACCCCTTAGTCATCGACCACCTCTTGAGATAATTTCACCGATTCGTCAAATCATCTTGTGTAGTTACTGTCTAACAGGACCCGCCGCCTGACCAACATATTATCAGGAAAACTTTTAACATAAGGAGCACCACGAATCTAATTATGGACTCCATCTGTGAACCAAGGCTCTGATACCACTTGTTGGACTCTCCGAAGCTACTCTCTAACTCCCTCTGTAGTATGATAATGTTCGCTTTGGGTCAAGATCGAGCCCGTACGGATTTATTCTTGGCTACTACCACCAAAAAGACCTCATAGCAATGGAGTTCCCTAAATAGTTTATATATAAAATATTATCCCCTTCTATTACTAATATGGTATTGGATTTGATACCCCAACATAATACTCCAGTTAAATAGTTGAAATTATGAATTTGTATACCATTTTAATTTTTTCCATTATTCAATTTTTATCCTCAAAATTCATTTATTCAAAATTTTTATGGAATGGATAAAAATTGGAAAGGAAATGTTACAAAACATAGTGGATTTTCCACCTTTATGTGAATTACAAACCTATAAAACTAATAATAAAAATAAATAAATTAAAAATTAGGATAATGTATAAACTTTTGTGCTTACTGTCCATATAAAGGTATATCATGAAATTGAAAAATTTGCTTTCTTCTGTATGTGAAATGAGTGGTTATAATTTTCTTGGTCTCCAATTTTTTATTAATTTTTAATTATTTATTTTTCTATTTTATAACATATTTTATTGATATGATTTCACTTTTAGTCCTCCATTTCAAATTTGTTTTAAGTTTATAAGTTTTAAAAAGTTTGAAATTAAAAAAATAATTAAATAAACTAAAAAGGAAAGAAAGAGTAGAAACTTAAAAAATAAAATTTAACTATTATATCCTTAAATATTTATAAATTTTTAAAAATTTAAAATTAAAAAAATAAATTAAATTAATTATTATACTTTTACAAATAAATTTCACCATCTAACCCGTCTGTGAAGTATGGTTCATTGATTTACTTAAAAACTAATAAAATGTGTTTTATATATAGTGCGCTCTAGTGAAGTGGAGAAGTACGTTTTTAAAAGTATAATAGCGGTTATTCTTTTTAAGTTTTAATTTTTAAAAATTTAAATAAAAGTTAAAAAGTTTATTTATTTAAAGTTAAAATTTAAAAACGATATATTAAATTTTTCTATTTTACTTTTTTAGACATAAAATAAAATTAAAAGCGTCAAATTATATTTCACAACTGGATTAATAATTGTTAATGATAGAATCAAATTTAAAGGATCAATTTAAATTTCGCAATCCACATTAAACAACCGTTTCAAGACATCAAATTCAGGCCGTACATGTTATTCTTCCAAAGTTTTGCTTATACTGCTCTGCAATTTGGCAGACATTCAATCCTTTCCATTTTGTGATAGTTGGAGAAGAGAATATACTTCCTGTGTGATCCACCATCCACGGTTGAGGATCACTTTTTGAATGTCTTTAGTTTTCTCCCATATTTTAAGAACCCTGCAAAAATATTATTGGAATTCAATTAAAATTTTCTCAGAATTAGTAGAATCTGATAAGTAACTGCTGAACAAATAATTTATGAAACAGCAGTTGAAATGGATAAGTAAAAATGAGATGATCTAATTGGTAGTTGAGAAATTCAATGTTTGAAATGTTGTTCATGCAAAAAGAAAGAGTCACTGGTTCCTCGCAATTAAAACTAATAGTGGTCATATTCGGGATATTGAATTTAGCTTCTCGGTTGTAAAATTATTTAAAATATACTCTAGGTCAATATTAGTTTTGACATATTAATAAATAACTATTGGGTTAAAAAATGGCCCAGCACCGTCTTACAAGTGAAAAAATACGATTCTTCCGCTATTTTAAGTAATTTTAATTATTAAAAATTTATTAAAAATAGTATATTTTTAAATATATTTCATATTATATTTAAAACTGAAATGACTTTTCTATCTCTAAATAGAATTAACTATTAATTTTTTTTTAAAAAGAATACAAAAGATTCGAACGACATCCCATTGCTGCTCTTCTAAACATCCTCACCGCTTCCGCTTCTCCTCCACCAAATCATCATTCTTTAATCTCATAAAACCATCGCCCATCCTTCTCCTTCGTTGCTTTCGTCTCCGCCACATCTGTCTCTGCAACATTCATCTCTATCTCCACCTCTGGCTCAACTCATCCTCCGTTACTTCCATCTCCATAAATGCAACTTTGACTACCTCATCCATTATTTGTCTTGTGTTGCTTCACTCTTTCACGTCATAGAACCTCTCTTCCCTCTACTTTTTCTTTAATCTTCGCGACTTTCAAATATCGACGTTTCTTATATATACCTAGTCATGCGAAGGCTTTTAACAGATACCTCAAAGACTGATGCATATCCGATAACTCTCTCCCTCGAAGCTCATCGATTGTTTGATATATAGAGAAGCCTCACCCCTCATATGTCATTATTTACTATTTTGTTCACTGCTAAGAATAAACACTAAGATATTATTATATAGCTAGTCACAAGGTTGGATTCTGTTGAATGGTCTCCCAATTTTATTATATATATATAATATTTTGATGAACTTCTTGCGGTGTGTAAAGAGAGCTTCTGATGGTCTTGAGCCGGGAGGATGTTAAGGTTAGATACAATGCCATGTGTTTTAACTTTTAATTATTTGATTAAGGGTCTCTAGCTATTAGGATGTTTAAGAACGTGACTATGCTTTATTGAAAGCCATATGTGGTGATTAGTAGAAAAGGCCATGGAATTTCTTGTGGAATTGAAGAATAGATGAATCAGTCATGATGTATTCTCTTATACATCTTTAATTCATGATATGTATTATTGGAAAAAAATCGGAGGAAACTAAATCTTTAATAATAGAGATCAAAGATTAAGGTGTTAACCTAAAAAATAATTAATTTGATTATATTTTCTAATATGTGTCATTTCATTTATTCGTAAGATTGATCTGATCTTAATTAGTTAGATTATTTTCTTTTGAGTTTATTTGATTTGAATCAATTATACGAGTTATTCCTTTTATTTGTTAGATTAATTTGGTCTCAATTAGTTAAATTATTTTCTATTTTGTGCGATTTAATTGATTTGATTGTGTTATTTAGGTAGGAACAGGAAATAGATTCAAATGAATCGAAATTTAAGGCTATGGGACTTCTAATAAACATGTAGAATTTTTAAGTCGAAGTTAGATTTTTAGACACCTTCTCAGAATGGAGAATAGCCAAAAATGTGTTGTCTCTAAGATGAAGGTGAAATAGTGTTATTGGTTTGTAATTTTTCTATCCCCTTAACAACTTGGTGTAATGTCAAATGGGGGTTTAGCAATCCCAAAAAATAGAGTCCCCAATTTTTTATGTAATAAAAATGACCTCCTAGGAGGTATATTAGGTTGGAATATGACCCACGTTCAAATGAATTCCAAATCTAAGGTTACGGGCTTCTGATAAAATACAAAATTTTTTAGTTGGTTTATGATAAACAAAAAGAATCTTCAGGGATGATCTCGATGATGCAAATGTTCTCCATAAGTTTCCAAAATATAGTTTTCTGAGACAAGATGAAGTGAAATAGTGTATATATATATGAAACTAACAATACTTGTACAGGTTCGTTTAACGATAATCTGTGTTTGTCTGCCCAATGAGTTTTTGGGAAGAAGAGTTTCTATACTATACAAAAATTATAAAGTAATATTTCAATATAAAAATTTGTTGAATTCAACTGTTTATAAACTAGAATTGCTATTGTTAGTTAGTTTTATACATCTTAAAATGCACCCAGTATTAAGATAAACCTAAATTTAGTTCCAACCACATTAATGATAATTTTATACTCATAAGAGTACACCAATTAGGGGTGACCTTAATTTATTTTTTAGTAATTTCACAACAAAACCATCCCTTGCATGCTACAACAAACATCAAACACAGAGTTAGCCTTTCCTGCCCAATGGATCTACCCAAGGATCAACTTTAAAATGTCTTCATATTTATTGACAGCTTCTTAAATTCTATGAGCTCTTTTAAAACTCCCTTAGAACTGATTCAAATTGGTTAAGACCACCTACCAACCCTTAAAAAGGTGTTTAGTGTCGAATTCTAGTGCAAATAGCGGTTACAAAAGTAAATGGTCCATCCATCTTGAGTGACCAAGTGCTTCATTCACCATCTAAACAATCTACTTTTATATTTGGGGAATACTCAATAAAGTACACAAACTAGGGGTGCCTTTATTTTTTTATTTTTTTTAATAATTTCATAGCGAAACCACCCCCTGTGTGCTACAATAAACATCAAATACAGAGCTAGACTTTTCTGCCTAATGGATCTTCCAAAGGATCGGTTTTAAAATGTCTTCATATTTATTAACAACTTAATTTCAAGGATCTCTTTTCAAACTCCCTTAGAATCGATTCAACTTGGCTAAGACCAGTGAAAAACCTCTAACGGGGTTGTATTGTGTCAAATTTAAGTGCAAATAGTGGTTACAAAAGCAAATGGTTCACCCATCTTGAGTGGACCAAGTGGTTTCTTCACCATCTAAAAAATCTACTCTTATATTTAGGGATACTCATGAGAGTACACCAACGAGGGGTGGTGCCTAATTTCCTTTAGTAATTTCACAATAAAATCATTCCATGTGTGCTACAACAAACATCAAACACAGAGCCGACCTTTCCTGCCCAATGGATCTGCCCAATGATCGCTTTTGAAATGTCTTATATTTATTGACAACTTCTCAATTTCTATGAGCTCTTTTCAAACATCCTTAGAACCGATTCAACTTGGCTAAGACCTTTGACCAACCCCTAAAGAGGTGTTTCGCGTCGAATTCAAGTGCAAATAGCTATTACAAAATTAAATGGTTAACCATCTTTAATGAACCAAGTGCTTCCTTGACCATCTAAACAATCTACTCTTACATTTGAGAAATACTCATGATAGTACACCAATTAAGGGTGACCTCTAATTTTTTTTATTAATTTCACAATGAAACTATCCCTTGCGTGATGCAATAAACATAAAGCCAGTCTTTCCTGCCCAATGGATCTGCCCCAAGAATCTATTTTGAAATGTCTTAATATTTATTGACAGCTTCTCAATTTCTATGAGCTTTTTCCAAAGTCCCTTAAAATCAATTTAACTTAACTAAGATCATTAATCAATCCCTAAAAGGGTTGTTTTATGTCGAATGCAAGTGGAAATAGCGGTTACAAAAGCAAATGGTTCACCCATATTGAGTGGACCAAGTGCTTCCTTTACTATCTAAACATTCTAATCTTACATTTGGGAATACTCATGATAGTGCACCAACTAGGGGTGGCCCCTTATTGTTTTTAGTAATTCCACAATGAAACCATCATATGCATGCTACATCAAACGTAGAGTCAGCCTTTCTTGCCTAATGGATCTGCCGAAGGATTGGTTATGAATTGTCTTCATATTTATTGATAACTTCTCTACGAGATATTTTCAAACTCCCTTAGATTAAGGGCTTTTGATAAACATATAGGCTTCTAAAGAATTTTACTACAGAATTTTTTGGGTTTCAACTAGGTTGGAATATAAGAATACATTGTATAGAGACATTCATAAATGGTTTCCAATAAGGTGCTTGGAGGTAATATCCTTAAGACTATTTTTTAAAATCTATTTTCTATAGTAAACTTTATAAATTAAATGAGGTATCATGTTGAAACAGGACTAGAGTTCAAATGAATTCAAAATTTGAGGTTACAGAGCTTCTGATAGACATGCAGAAGTTTTGAGTTGGAGTCAGAATTTTTGACACCTTCTCATAAACGATTTAAATGGTGTTGAGGTTACATGAATATGAGATTAAGTATTTAGTTGGTTTTGGAATGGAGAACAACAAAAAATTTGTTGTTTGTAAGATGGAGGTGACTTAGTTTTATTGGTTTGTGATTCACCTTTCCCCTTAACTACTTGGTATGACACGAGACGGAGGTTTAACAATCCCAAATAATAGAGTCCTTTTCCCCCTTATTTTTATAATGAAAATGATCTCATTAGGAGGAGTATCATGTAGGAATAGGGTCTAGTTTCTAATGAGTTCGAAATTTGAGGTTACAGGATTTCTGATAAACATGCAAAAATTTTAAGTTGCGGTCAGAATATTTGATACCTTTTCAGAAACGATTAAAAGGGTGCATATTGATACTAAGGCTACCTATATAAGTAATTTAAAACATAGTAAATATAATTCAGACCTCCATGTATGGACACATCCGGCAACTTAGAATATAGGGAGATTGATTTATGGCTCAAGCAACACTTCTTCATATTCTCCAAAATTATGTCATCCAAGAGCCTTTTTCATTTGGACTTTGTATTCATAGTTCGTCATATAAATACCTTTTTGTGAATCCATCTTTCCCTACACAGTTAGATGTTTGCAAGTGATACAAATTTGTCAACTTCACATTTACATACATAAACACCACACGTGTGTGTATATATATATATATGTATATGTATATATATATATATGTATATATATGTGTGTGTGTGTATATATATATGTATATATATATATGTGTATATATATATATATATATGAGTGATTTGCATATTTGGGCATTTTATATAAAAAGTTATATTCTTAGGCCAACATTAAATTTTTTATAAAAATAAACAATGTGTAAAAGTTTTTACATGTCGTAAACCAAATTGACAATGATACCCTTCTACATTAAAAAAAAAATAATTATATAAATTCATGTTAAATAGTGTGTAATGTCATGAATGTCATTTATTTAAAATTTTGAATTCAATTATTAAAATTATAAAATGAGCCTCACAAATTCTCAAAATGTCCCCGCCAATTTTATGATAGGCCCCCACAAAAATTAAATAATAATAATAATATAAAAAAACCTAATTTACATGAATCCTAACCCCACCCCCATGCAACTTAAATCTTCTACCTAATTTCATCGAATCTGTCCGTTTGTAAGCGATAATCAAATCAATTATTATCTTTCAACCAATCAAGTTAGTGTTTATGTTCCATTGCGAATAAAAGGTATGTTTTTTTTCTTTTTATACGTAATTGGGATTTAGGGCATGAATATTATCAATTTTGTTATGGAGAGATAGAATCTATATTTTTGCTTAGTTTAGGATCTTTGATGATATTCTCTGCACAACTGAGTTGCTATTTCAAATCAATTAAGATGTTGGTTAGAAACCTTCGTGTCGATTTTTTTACAGTCATTTCCAGGTCCCGACAACCGGAAATAGAGATAATATCAAACAGTTTCCTGATATACATTACCGGGAAACATATATACAGGTTCCTGGCATAGTAAACCAGGAACTGTAGTCAGGTATTAATGGTTCCTGGCCTTCATGGTCAGGAATCAAGATGAAGGTCTCCCGGTCATTAAACCGGGAAATGTTAACCTATTTCCCGGTGTTAAAGACAAGAACACGTTTGGGAAGTAGTTTCCCAGTCTCAAACACCAGGAAATAGTTGTAATTTAAGTACATTTCCCGGTTTGCTTAACCGGGAAACCACTTGAGACTACTGTGAGAATTTTTTTTTTTAATTTTTTCTTTCAGTTTAATTTTATCTAAGATATTTTGTTTATTGAATTTCTGTGTAGGGATGGATTGATGGCGAGTACAATGGTGGTCAAATGGTTGTTATGCTTCTTGATACTAGTATCTCATTTTCGCAATTAGTGGACAAAATACATTGAAAGTTGAAGCTAGAATCGAGTTTGGAATTGACCATTCATTCATTTGTCACAACTTCAACTAAACTAACCTATAAATTATAATTTTTTTCAAGTCCCGATTAAATATATTTATTTGAATACCACCCAAATAACTTATCTTACTCAATTTATTACGTCAAATAAATATCTCAAACATATTTACTAATAATTCTCAATTGGATATGTGTTCAGATTTGAATTTAATTATTGATCGACTGGATTCATGTTTGTCTAACCCTTGTAGCAGTATCACAACGACATGCTTACAACTAAATTTATATCAACAAGTACATATTTTTGTTGCCTAATGAAAGTCAAAAGACATAATGTTACTAATGACTATGTACAAGTACTATCACTAGGAAACATATATACTATGTTAGCATCATGAAGCAAATATTTGTTCAACATATATACACAACTCCAATGTGTATGTAGGTCGACATATGTTGCTTAATGAAATTATATAAACATTACATTGGGTTGATTCATATTGATTCATATTGCTTAATGATAGTATTTAAACATTATATTGGGACTCCAATATGTATATAAACAACAACGTATATAATTATCCAATTACGAATGAAATACCAACGACAAATGTTGCTTAATAAAAGTCAAAAGGTTCATATTATTGCTTAAGTTGACATTACATTTGGTGGATTCATTAGCACGACGAAGCAAATATTTGTTCAACGTATATAAACATCTATATTATGTATGTATGTCGATTATTTGCTAATAACGAAGGAATTATTGAGGTATTTGTATCTGCAATCATCCTTTAATACTATTTTCTAGTATGGAAGACCGGGAAACTTCTACTTATTTTGCCTATTTCCAAGTCTTAATGACCAGGAAACACTTCAATCATTTCCTGGTCATAAAGACCGGAAAATAGGCTATTTTACCTATTTTCAGATCTTAATGATCAAGAAACAACTTGACAAGCATTTCCTAATCATAAAGACCGGGAAACGTGTGCTTAATTTGCCTATTTCAAGGTCTTATTGACTAGGAAACACCTCAATCATTTCCTAGTCATAAAGACCGAGAAACAAGCTATTTTGTCTATTTCCAGTTCTTAATGACCAGGAAATAACTTGACAAGCATTTATCAACTACGTTTAAACCTACAACTTTTATAAACAACTTGGCACAAAATACGATTCCAAAAATTTAAACAAGAATTTAAGGTCATACATTTCCTATTTCAGAGAAAACATCACTGTCATCACTCTCATATAAATTATCAAAGATGAAATAAACTATTTCTCTTCTTATTCTGATGGCCTCTTTCTTTCTAGTTCCAAATGTCCAACACGGTTGAGATGTCCATATATCTAGAATGTAGCAGCACACGTATGCTCGACATGATGCTCTACAATAATTAAATTCAATAAACAAAAAGAAGTTACAAATATACAGTCTAAACAGACACATTATTTCCACCATTCTTACTCGTCCAATTGCATTGGAAGTCCTACTTCCTTTCCAACCGACATAACTTTCCAAGGAGACGACAAAATCTGTATCGGCGAATCCGCAACCAATGTCTTTATCATTCTTTCAAAGAATGTGAGGAAGTCTTTCAAATCCCGTATCGCCGGTGTCAATCGAAAACCCAACGAGTCGAATATAAAGACCTCTTTGAGATTATAGGCAACAACACACAATACTCAATCATTTCCAAAAATATGAGCAGTGAATAATTCCTATGATATAAACTTCAAATTATAAGTTTCAATTAGTGAGAATAATAATCTAGTAATTACTACACGAAAGAAACTTATGCCAAGATTAATCATGTAAACATATGACATGGCAAATACAGTTTCATGGTCCACCAAACCAGGAAACTATTTGGTTTTCGGAACAGTCATTTCCCGGTATACAAAACCGGGAAATGGTTAAAATATGGAGCATTTTCCTGGTCCTATATACCGGGAAACTACTAGAGCATTCTAGAATATTTTCAACAGTTTCAGAATGCTCCAGTAGTTTCCCAGTATACAGAACAAGGAAACTGCTCCATATTTTAACCATTTCCTGATCTTGTATACTAGGAAATGATTGTTTCAAAAAAATAATAATAATCAATAATTCAAAACAACTTGTATACCACTAATAATCACAGCATAACCAATAATAATCTCAGCTATGTAAATGTTGTTTCCCGGTTAAGAATACTGGAAAACATCATTTACATAATATTGTTTCTCAGTCTTCTAAACCGGGAAACAATTAATAGTTTTCAGGTTAAGTACATGTTTTCTGGTGTATAGAACCTGAAAATAGTAGAAATTAGGCTATGTTTCCTGGTTGATACCACCGGAAAACAAAGTGTAATTTCTACTATTTCCTGGTTGTCGACATTGGAAAACACCTGCAATAACAATTCAGCAATTCAACTCATTCACAAATCCTATTAACCTAATTTGACTCATTCACAATAATACACCCAAAGCAAACCTAGTAAGCCTAAAGCAACCATGACAGCAATCACAAGGAAGAATAGGCTAACCTTAGTTTCTTTTGCTTCTATTTTGTGTTGCTAGGAGCTTCTGCGACTAGATGTTTCTGAAACCCTTTTTTACTTTTGTTCGTTCTTGCCATGACTAACTTGATGAAGATGATTCAGTAGTTGTTTGAGAATTGTGATAATAAAGACGAGAAGAAATTGTTATCATTAGAGAAGAGAAACCGTTGGAGCCAATAATGTTTAGGGTTTTATTTTCAATCAAGACATGAACTTGAAAAGATGTTGGGTCTGCTTTACTTGTTAACTTGATGAAGACGATGTAGTTGTTGAACAATTGCGACAATAACGACGAGAAGAAATCAGTATCGCTGAAGAAGAGAAATCGTTGAAGAGAAATTGGTATCGATGACAATAATGTTTTGGGTTCAAAACAAAATCTCTTTTGGTATTTTGAAGTTGAAGAGAACCAGAGTTTGAAGATGGGAAGTTGAAGAGAACTGGAGTTTGAAGATGGAGGTTAGAAGTTCAATCCCTTAAAAACATAAAGGTCAATTTAATTTATTATTTATTTATTTGAAAAGAAATAGACATAAAGGTCATTTTGGCTCATTACATGTAAAAACATAATATAAAAGTTTAGTTTTGTTAAAATTTTGAAGGTGGGCTAAAACTACTTTTTTTTTTTAATTTGGATAGGCCTAAAAATGAAAATTATCACACACACGCACACGCGTGCACCTGCACACGCACACGCGCGCACACGTGTGCACCCGCACACGCACCCGCACACGCGCGCACGCGCACGCGCACACACACATATAAAATACTCGATTTATCGATATAACTGCTACTATAATAAACAGAAATCTCTGCAAACACATAAAAACGATTGTGTATTTATCTATTCTACATTTTTTACATGAATAAAAACTAGATAACGTGAAAGTTACTAGTAATATGTCTCTTAATACTCACAACAACAAAACCATATTAACATTTATCAACACATAACAAAATAAAGCTGCAAAATTACATTTTGATAGTTACCTTCATAGTTTTAATTCAAATATATGGTGATATTATATGATGGAACTTACCAACAATTGAAAGTCAAGGTAATATTTCATGTTAACAGCGATACTAACATTTCGAGTGCATCCTATAAAGTTTAGTCCTCATTATTCTATATCCCTCATCGATGAAAAAGTAACATTGATTTGTTTATTGTCAAGAAATCCTTTTTTATGCAATATACAGTCCGCACATAATATGGTGAATATTCCACGATCCCCTAATCTGTTAATGAAACAAAACTTGAAAAGAAAGTATTAATTTTTCACCTTAACAATTTGATATGGGAGTTCATATATGTTGAATAAGTAGTATTATTACCCAACTTCCTATTGTGGACACGTCTCGTGTCTAGAAAAACTCCCACCCACTCATACTTTTCAAAAGGAGGTCATTAAAGAGCTAAACAGAAGTTAGAGCTCAGTCATATAGATTTTTGTGAACCAATGAAGATAACCTCTTTGAATTGAAATAAGCACTTTCTACTATCTGTAGATGACCTTATAAGGATGATGTGGATTTACTTTCCTAGCAGCAAATCTCAAGTCTTCTAAACTTTCAAAGAATTTATGGCAATTGTTGGAAGGCAGAGTGGCTGAAAGATAAAGTACAATATGTCAACTAATAGATATGAGTATACTTCATCTCAGTTCAAGAATTTTTACAGAGATTTGGTGATTCAAAGACAAATTTCACTAAGATATACACCTGAGCATAATGGAGTCTCGGAGAGAAAAAATCAAACCATTATTGAGATGACTAGAAGTATGCTGGCTAAGAAGAAAATGCCAAATCAGTCTTAAGATGAAGCAATTAACACAACTGTATAACTAGTGAATAGATTGCCAACCAGAGCAATTCATGGTATGACATCATTGAAGCTTGGAAATGTGTAAAACCTTCAGAAAGACATTTGTGGGTGTTTGGTTCAATATGCTATGCACATGACCCTGATATCAAGAGATCAAAAGTAGATAATAAAGTTAAAGTTTGTATTTTATTGGGTTACAGTACAACAGCTAAGGGTTACAAAGTTTACAATGCTAGTTCAAGGATCATGTTGGATCTACTCCAAAATCTTCAAATCTGCTGAACAATTATACTTTTCCATCTACTAGAGAAACTGAAGATCCTACAACAAACTCTCCTGTTATCAAAACAAGATCCTTGGCAGACATTTATATGTAGTTGATGGAGAAATTTAGACACTTCTCGAATCCACATCTGATTATAGTATTTAAGATATCATCCCACAAAGATTATTTTTTAGAAGAAAAGATGTATCAAGATTCGGAGTGTAATTGCTTGTAACGAAAACATGATAAAAGATGATAAGATGCTCAGATCTAAATAAAAAAAATATGGTGAAATGATATGCAGAAACTAGATTTTTTGCAATGATTGAATTATATTGAAGAGCATGTTGCTCTATTGCTCACAGTTGTCTACAATCATATTTATCATTGTGAATCACCTAAAGAAATCAAATTCTTCCTTGATTATCATATCTGACTAATTGAAGATCTCTTGATTCAGTTCAATTAGAACTAACTAGCAAATTACCTATATCTCTCTAGTACGATACTGATGATTCATGAAGATCAACCTTAGAAATATGAATCTAACATTGTCCATCACTAGAGCAAAGCTTCGATCCTTTGATCTTACTAATTAACACCAAAATTATAATCTCTTGTTTTAGAAGATGTTTGTAAACAAAGTTTCTTGTCTCTCGTCCTCACAATGACAATTAAATCATGAAAAGTAGATGAACTTGACATAATGAACACTTAGAATCCATAAATCTTAATCAAGTAATAACTATTGATCGCAACGGAGTAACCACGACGATTTAGCCACTCATAGCTAGATCTGATTTAGCAGTTAAACACACAAACTCCATAGCTATAGAAAAAGAATTACTAGAAAAGATTGAAGAACAGTTCTGTCAAATCTTATCCTTCGTCAATCTTCTGCTAAACTTTAGAATTCAAAACACAGAAAGATCTAGAATTGGACTATTTTATTGAATGTAAAATGAGATCTAATACTCAAATTTAATCTAAGGATTAAAAGTGAACGAAGATTTAAAGATTCGTCAAAAGATCCTAATTGCATCAATAGGGCGCCTATTTATACAAAATTTATATCTAGTGACAATTTTGTAATTAAAAGACAAAGAAACACAAGTTGGCGATGCATATAAATTCAGAGAGCTATTGCCTGTTCCTTCGCCTTCTCTAGGCGCTAAGAAAATTCTTCAATCAACCTATAGCCAAGAGTTATCGCCTAACAAAGAGCAAAAGCAGGCGAAACCTCATCTCTATTGCCAGCGGCCTTCACCAGTTGTAGGGCAATACCTCCTAAAATATCAATCCTATCGCCATGTAGTGTTTTGCCAGATTGTGTTTTCTCATGTGATAGTGTAACGTCCACAAATTGGGCCTATGAGTTTGGACCAATTTGTAATTTTTTGTATGCTTTATTTTTGAATTTTCCTAGTCGGAATAGTTCAAAAATACTATTGAGTGCAATCATGAGATTAGAATTTTAAACTAAATTTGAAATCTAGAATTGAAATTGAGATTTAAATTCGAAAATAAATATTTCAATTCAAAAATGGATTTTTATTACGGAAATATATTTTATAAACTATGAGGGATATTTTAATTAAAGAATAATGTCTAAGACCACAATTTTGACTTATTTTTTAAATAGCACATTTTAGTCCAAATTGGATTTAATTACCAAAAAATGGCCAAAAACCGAATTAGAGACACTATATTCGTGATTTTAGAGTCAAAAATATTTATAAAATGCGATTTCGAAATTATTTTTGAAAAATGTGAATTTTAAGCCAAAAACGTCATTTAAAACCAAAATGACCATTTTGCCCCTCTTAGTAGGAAAAATCTAAATTTTAAATCGAATTGTGATTTTTGTTCGAAATTGGGCGTTTAAAATGAAATTTGGTTTTATTTTCGAAATCAGACTTTAAACGGTGGAAAGGGGCATTTTAGTCAAATAAAAGTATTTTGAAATATGAGGTTTACGATTTGAGAATGAGCGGAATTAGAGAGTTCGGATTTGGACTTGAGAATTGGATTGAGTCCAATTCATGGCTCAATTCAATCTAAAAGCCCATAAGTGGTCTAGACAAGTGGGTCCCACATCCCACTCAACTCCACCACACCATCACATCCTCTCATTTCCTTCATTTCTCTCCCTCTCTCTTCCAAAATTTCCCCCTTTTCCTCTAAACCGAACCCTAGCTCTACACCATCCATTTTCACTCTTCTTTTTCATCTCTCTTTTCCAACACCAAAGATCACTTATAAAATGGTTTCATTATCATTTAAGAGAGCTTTTGAAAGGGGTTTTGAGCCTACGAGCTCCATCTTCTTCCTTTAATGGTTAAGGTAACAATCTACAACTCTACTCTCTTTTGATTTCTAAAATGATGAATGAGTTTTTGTTCTTGATCGGTTTTGAATGATTGTAAGTTGATTTTGAGACTTAAACTTATGAATATAGCTTCTAGTTAAGTTTTGAGATCATGAACCCTAATATTCCATTTTTGGTGGTGTCTTTACTTTATGAAAATGTGTTGTGTAGTGTTGAAAATTGATTGATTGATGATCCTAAGGTGTTAAAAAATTATTTTGGTTTGATTCTAAATCATTTAGAGAAACCCTAATCTCATTAATGCCCTTAATAGAGTATTTTTGTGGTGATTAGGTGGTTTTAGTGTCTTGTGATGTTATTGGATGATATTATTGATGTTGTGGTGTATATACAAGCTTGTAGTATGTTGTATATGTAATTGAGGATGTCTAGCAACTATTTCGATTCGCACAAAGCGAGCTATTAGCTTCGGATTGACGGATGCGAGATTCGTATTTTCGTTTTTAGCCCTATACATTGTTTGTTATTGTTTGATGGTTATTGTTGCATTAACTTGGCTAATAATGCAATTGATAGGAATGAAATGTGAAAAATGGACATTGTGGTTGCTTTGACATAAATGATGGCAAACATGATGAAATTGATGTGAATTTGTTGGTATGTGGTCTTATGAATGTGTATGAGATACTTATAGTTATATAAACATGTATAAAATGATGTAACATGGAAATTGGTACATGTATATGTTATTTTGAAACTACAAAGATGTATATGCAGATGCCTTTGAGGCCTTGAATCTTAATTGGTGAATTTTGTGCATTTACCTTAATGGGGTAATTGTACCACAAGGGTTTTGATAATAAAGGAAAATGGTAAATTTGTATTGACCATATAAAAGGAATGTCCTTGTTCTTAGCTTGAAGTAGTGAATGTACTGGCATGCCATAGGGAAACTTAGAAGTATACTTCGATACATGAAAATGTGAATTAAGGCTTGAAGTGCCACTTATATGATTCGGAGTGACGAATCCTTATCAAATGCGACGGCATCAACTCGATCCTTTTGGATCTTACCGTAATCTTCGGATCTTACCAGGGTTTCGACCCACAACCGTTCCGTTTTCACTATAGAAAGTTGAAATTAAGGGCAATAACTTAAAACAAGTTTTTAGTTTGATTGAACTTGGTTGGTTTATGTTTGAACTTGAATAAACCTTTAATCTTGATTATAATGTTAAATGGTATTGGGTTTGATCATGAATAATGGCAGGAAGACTAAGGATGTTAATTATGTTCATATGAGAATGAATATGGTTTAATCAAACCAAACTTGGTAATAAATAGCAAAAGATGCTTTAGTGCTCTAAAAGTGTTAAACTTGGTGGTTAATTGATGAAGTTAAAGGAATATGTGTTGTTATTGAATAAGATGACATTAAGTAGCTTGATAACTTATAAATGAGTTTCAAGGTTTAACTTAGTGAAAATTTGATGGTTGATGATGCCTTAAAAGGATTACATTGAATCTTGTAGTTCAATGCTATGAAAGTTTGATTGTATGAGATTGTATGTGGTATGTGTTTCTTGGATGTGTTTAGGAAACCAACCATTTTGTCTGACCCTTCATGTCAAATAAATGTGAACCCATGGTGTCCCTAATGTGGATTTGTCAATATTTGGTTTTCAAATTAGGTTTACAAACCTTTACTAAAAGCTTTGAAAATGGTTTCTGAAAGTTTGAGTGTATTGAGGTTTTATATGGATGTTTTGGAACTAAAAGAATCTTAAGTCAAAGGTGTTGTAATGCTTTGATTTTAGGTTGTTTTTAAGTGTTTTAGATACTTGATAAGTCCATAAAATATTTTTGAAATGATTCATAAACTCAAAGTAATGTTTTGGTGGTAAAAGATTGAAGAAACAAAGATTTTTGAACATTTGGAACGCCCCGCGCCTGGCCCCCCACCCCGGAAGTGACCAGGACGCAAACCAAGAGGCAAAATTTTGTACCAAAGCTGTTTTTCACCCTGGGCGCCCTGGTCAGGCTTCCCAAGACGCCCAGGTCTGAATAACAATCTTTCTGACCTCCGTTCTCCTTCGTTCGAACTCCGAATTGGGTGCCGTTTATGGCTACAGATTTGTATTGAAGTCCTCTATCCAATCATATCTTAAAAAATCAGAAACTATGTCATTTGATATTCACAATTTTCAATCTCTTTTGAGGGTGCAAAATCCTTTGAATTTTCAAAAATCAAGTTTTACAATTTAAAGTTTATTTGGTATAGGTACCTTGAACCTTGAAAAATATCATGTGATTTTATTTAATTATTAAGTAACCAAATTTTCAAATAAATGGACTTTCAAAGACAAAGAATCCTTTGTAGCAAACTAGATGATTATAGTTGTCTTCTAAGGAAAAATTTTATGTACAATTCTACTTCTTCCAAGTTGTTTCCAACCTACTTCCAACCTCTTAATGGTATTTTGATATCAAGTAATATTTGAAGAACATTCTATCAAATTATCTTTAAACCAAATAAGAACTTTGGATTTTCTAAAACAATCATTGCTTGTTATGCAAGGAACTATCTTTAATGACCTTCAAAATGATGTTTTCATAGTTTTATACTTAAATGAATCATCAATGAACTTAGTGATCGGAATCATTCTTGGTTGACCAGGTTGACTTCGGTTGACCTTGGTCAACACAGGTTATCTATTTCAAGGGTTCGTTTGGTACATCCACGGCTTGTCTTTGGACTTTACCAAGGTTGACCAAATGATACTTGGAAAGAAGTAACCATCCTTATCCAGCACCGAGTGTTCAAATTGAATTTTAAACTATCGCCATACTGTATTTTCTTCGGTGACACATCCAGACGAGGCTTCAACACAACTTTAACCTTCGCCAGGCACTCTGACTTGGAAAATTTCTCCCTAAGTCCTATTTTTTTGTATGAAATTACTCATTTTAACTCCATTTTATTGATTTTCTCATCCAAGTCACAGTCTCATCAAGTAGTCTAGAATTACTTGAAATGTACTCAAATATTCATCTTTTAAGCTCAACTTCTTTACATTAAAGGTCATAAAGTATACTAAAATAAAGGTAAGTTTTGGACTTATCAGCAGTGCAATTTCACATTGGTTGACCCATGTTCTTATGAAGAAGCTGCTAGTTATCAAGAATAGAGAGTAGCAATAAAGGAGGAGCTAGTCATGATTAATAAAAATAATACACGGGAGCTAGTTAATAGACCAAAGTAGAGAAATGTCATGAGCGTGAAGTGGGTCTACCGAACGAAGTTTAATTATGATGGATCCATCTTCAAGCATAAAACCAAACTTGTTACTGATGGTTATGCGCAATAACCCGGCATGGATTTTGGAGAATCATTCGCTCCAGTTGCTAGACATGAGTTAGTGATATTTTTTTGTTGCTCGTGCATCACAATACATGTGGAATATGTTCTATTTAGATGTTAAATATGCATTTCTAAATGGTTTACTTGAAGAGAAAATTTATGTTTATCACCCTGAAGGTTCTGTAGTTGAGGGAGGGTGAGGAAAAGAAAGTTTACAAATTAAAGAAAACACTTTATGGACTCAAATAAGCTCCTAGAGCATGGTATAGCAGACTGGATTCTAGTTTATTACCACAAGGCTTCAAAAGAATCTAAATAAGCCTATTATGTAAATTAAAAGGCAGAGTGAAGGAAAAATTTAATATTGATTTCAGTTTGTGTTGATGATTTGATTATTTCAGGTAAAGATCTTTCTGCGAGTCAGGAAGTGAAATCTCAAATGGTTTAGATGAGAGGGTGTCAGGTTTAGATCTCATGATTGATATCATGAATTTGGAGTTTAATTTTGGGATGGATAGCTCCCGTATCAATTTGTAAGACATAAGCTCAGGCCTCGAAAACTTTTTTGAATTGGAGTTGTTGCTTAACAAGGCTACTGTCATATATGTAGACAATAAATCATGACTAAAAATCCAGTCCAACATAGAAAAACAAGACACATCAATATTACATTTCATACTCTAAGAGATGTGAAGAAGTATGGTGAAGCTTAATTGGTATACTCCTGCAGTGAGGTACAACAAAATGATATCTCGACTAAAACCTTGAAAAAAAAAATTAAATAAATTAAATTAATTGATTTTATAAAAATGTTACTGGAAATAAGCAAGAGTATTAGATTTTTAAGATCTCCGCAGAATGATTTAGTTGATATGTTACTGTTTTGCGGTGGTTATAAACCCCATATGCTTTACAGTTGTTTAAACATATGTTTATGATTGATATATATATAGGGCTGTTAGTGAACCGAATCTTTAACAAATAGTTCGGAATTCGAATTCCAATAACAGATTTGGATTCGTTTTTTCTAAATCTAAATCCAAATTCAAATCTTAAAAATTATTCAGATAATTAATGAATCCGAATTCAAAATTAAAAGATTTGGATTCACTATCCGGTTTAGGATTGGATTTATAAAATACATATGTATAAATATTAATAGTTATAAGATTCCAAAATTTAAACAAATCCAAATCCAACTGAAACTAAACTAATAGAATTCAAATCTTTAATACTCGGATTCGACTCATCTCCTGGACAAATATATATATATATATATATATATATATATATATATATAATAAATACTGTCAAGAATGGAAATAGTTTACACCATATTTTAGTTCTTCTTACTGCATTGGCTCTGCTTTTTTAGGTTGGTCTTGATTCTGAAACATAAATAAATACACAAAGAAAACGAAGTTGAAAAATGACATGAGTCATGGTAATATCAACGAAACACGACATGTTCATAGGGTGGAAAACCACGTGTTCCACAACACTAATATCTGTAGATTAATGTTTAATTAATTCCATGACCTGTACCAATTAATTTCCTAATCTATACCCCCATACAATATAAACAAATTTATGAATAGAAAGACACACACAATCTAGCTAGGAGAGACATGTATGTGACAAGGCCACTTTCCATGTACAAAAAGCACCCAGAGAATCTGAAATTAAGTCCACCAGAGGGTCCGAATTCAGGAATTCTAGTAATACTAGACGAGGAAGCAGAGCCGACATGTTGTTTCGGCAAGTGCAAGAGGGATGAGCTTCGAGACCTTCCTTTCCCTCAAAACAAGAGCGTCAAGACTCGTTATGCTATTGAGCTTGGTGATTTTGGAAGTTATGAGTTCCAGCAAAAGGTTGTGCTTATTCCTGTTCTTTATCAGCCACTGTCGTCTAATCAGTACTATGCAATCAAACCACACAAAGGGTATTTATAAAATCATTTTCTAGAATTTAATTTTTGGTCGAAAATGATTGATTTTGTTGGTGTTGACAGAGAAGCATTTGTGAGCTCGAATGAAGTGGACAAGGCCGGTTGCTGTATTTGTAGCGTTGTGTGATGTCAAGCCTCGACAATTTGATCCAAATGATGCTTATCAACGATTTGAGATATTCACTAGACGCAAATGTGGTGGTTTCTATGCTAAATCAGTGGAACCAGACGGTTATCCACCTTGTTTCTTGAGAAGAAGAGGATGGAGTTTGGTTGTTAAAAGTAGTACTGAGTTAGATTTAGAAGAAGCTCTTGGTGTTGACATGGAACTTAGAGTCAGGCTGCCTGATTTGGACTTTCAAATTGTGGGGAAATGGTATGTTCCTTTTATGTTTGTGAGAGACCAGATGAATAACAAGTGTATGTATTATGAGATGGTGTTAGAGCAGAGATGGGAGAGGGTATATGAGTGTGTTAATGATGGAAGTGGTGGAGATGTTTGTGTTGATAGAGAGGTTTCAATGGGTGGTGTTGGGGGTGATGTGGTGGATGGTGTGGTGTGGTTTAGAAGTGGTGAAGTAGGGTTGAGGGTGGAGGTTGTTGAGAGGATGTATTGGGAGGAGGAGGAGAGACAAGTGAAGGTGAAGAGAGTGGAGAAATGTGAAGGGTTTGAATGGAAGTGGTTTGCTTGTTATGTGTTGAAGAGATTAGATGGGAGTTTCGTGTTGGGCTGTGATTTTTTGCATTCTCAGCATGTTAGAACCAAATGGGAATGAGTATATTTGGGTACTGTCTTAGACATGTTAAATTCAGGTCGAGTCTTAGTCTGTAGCTTACTTGTTTTCCATGCTTATATATAATATAATATAATGGACTGATTTTATGGGTAGAGAAGACATTTTTGTGATTGCATTAATTGGGGTGAATATGCTTATGTAATATAATGGTTTGATTTTATGGGAAGAAAACACATTGGTGGAATTGCATTAACTGGGGTGAATCCGAGTCCACTTATCAAAGGTGGAGCTCAATCTCGTATCCAAGTTTAATAAGCGTTTGGTATTAAACTTGAATTTCACTCGCATGCATATCTCTTTTCATTTATTAAATGAGTAACGAAGTATTTTTGGAAAGGGTGTTTGTCATCCTACCTTAATATTAAATGAAAAAATAAATGGATTTATAAAGAAAGTGAATCCCACGGTATATTTAGTAGTGAGATTTAGAGGATAAATAAGTAATTTGTTAGTATTTTTTTTACTAAAAGTAGAATGTGTAGCAATTAAAAAGTTATTGTCTTTTATGGAAAGCGTGTAAATTAAAAAAAATGGGGGAAATAATTATCTTCTCTTACTTCATTTATTATTTTTTATTTCTTATTTAATTATCAATATTATAAATTATTGAAATTAGTTATTTTACCTTTTTAAATTCCAAACCATCATCTAAGATAATTTTAAAAGGATTATTTTCATTTTTGTTATTTTATAACTTTTATTTACATCATATAGTCTAACTTTAAAAATTTTACAAAAATAATCTTTCAAACTTTCACTGTTAAAAAATGAACTAAATTGACCATTTTATCCTTCTGTGAATATCTTTTATACTGATCTATAAAGGTGTGAAGGTAGTCTGTGAAGAGGACATTCACATATGTGATGGTCTATTTTTGAAAATTAAAGTTTGAGTGGCTCAAAAATAGAAATAAACTTCTATTGGTTTAGTTTTGAATTTTTAAACTTTATTTGGTTTATTTTATATAATTTTTCCTAAAATTTTATATTTGTTCAAATCAATTTTATTGTGATAATTTATATTTTATTTAATACTTTTAATTACTTACGAAAAATATAAAAATGTGTAAATTTTCTATTGTGCTTTTTTGAAAATATTTTTTAATAAATATTATTGATTATATTATTTTTAATTATCTTCCTTTTCCTTTTTATATAAAGTTAGATATATTCAATTCTTTATTTTTTATATTATTAAAATTAATTATAATAAACCTTCTATTATAAGAGTATTAATTTTATAAACTGTTATATTTTCGTTATAAATTTTTACTTATATGAATCGACATTGTTTGTTTCACGATGTAAATTGAATAGTGAATAATGTATTTATTTGTTTCATTTGTTGTGGATCTTTTCATCCAGCAACTTGAATTTTCCATATTCTATAACACTTATTATTATTCATATGAGTTTCAATATATATGAAAATAAATTCATAAATAATTAAGTGTTTAGATAAATTAATTAATTTATTATTATTTAAATTTTAATTATAGTATAATATTATTTAATAATTTATCTATAAGGAAAAACTTAGAACGTAGTTAAGGATAATATTAGGATACAATTATGAATAATATGAAAATCCTAAAAGAATCCTAACAGAAATCTAAAAAAATAAATAAATAAATTAGAAGATAAAATAAGGATAAGGACAAGGATAAATCCATATCCTCAAGTTCTTAGAACAAGATTTTATCCTATCCATAAAATTTATTTTAGAACATGAGTAAGACTTTTGTCCTTAAAAAAATTAAGGATTCTTTTAGGACATGGGTAAGGATTAACCCATTACCCATGTCCTGAATTTTGCCAAGCTTAATTAAGAACACACTCAATCTATCATGTTGAATGCTGACCGTATTTATGGTTCTTTCTCTGTATTTCTCGTTGGTAGTTTTTGTGTGTCACACGCGTAAGAGAACTCACATGTTATATCTAATTTTTACTCTTGATCAATTCATTAATTGATTTATTGAATTCAAATCATGTATAGAGTTCGGAGAAATTATGCCTGGAAACAGATTCTTCACATCACCTTTCTACTTGGAGAACCCCCTCAATCGACGCGATATAAGTGGCACAACGCTATGTCAGCCAGAATAAAAAATTCTCAATGTTAAATCCGTTAAACTCCTCATCGTGGTTAACTTTTGTATTTTTTTTTTAAGATAGCTCAAGCCGACAATCATCTCGATTATTCATCATAGAGTGGAGAGTCGCATCGTGTGGTGGAGAGACAAGAGTCCAGTCCTCAAGATTCTCTAGACCATCAGCACTGTTGCCAGTAACTCTCTCTTTATCTCGCTCCTCGTTTTATCTACTCTGTGTATACAAGAAAACAATCAGTTTGTTTACTTAGTTATTGTACCAGTTATTTGATGAATGTAATGAGAACTAGGCTTAAAGATATGGAATAGGCGATCAACAACTACTTCAACAACATAGTACTTCTTTAATCACTCATTCAATTTCGACTGATACCCACCAGCTTGAAGAAGCTAGTGAGGAAATCGATAAACAAGTCAAACCATAGCTTACCTTTTTCTATTTGCTTCCATGGCTATTTTTACAATTTTGATTAATTATAGTTTTCTTCTTCATGGGTAACATTGAGCAAATTTATTTTCTATTTTGACTTAGCATGTACACACCATGTGTTTGTCATATATCCTCAGCCACTGCCCCTACACAAATAATGTTTCATGTATACGCGTTATTATGTTTTGAATTTTCCATTCATAATAATTTGGTGGTCTTTCAAAAAAATCAAATTCATAGATTATCTTCTTAGATTAATGTCATCAATAAGGATAAGATGAACACTAAATATACAAATAAGGGGAGACTATAAACTTAAATAATCTGATATGAATATTTTTTGAACCGATAAATTAGGTATAAATAATTATTATGGATAACAATTAGATTCCATAAAATAACAAAAGAGTCATAAGATGAGCTTATATTCAAAATAATTTGTCTTTGTAAAATATACAACTTGTGACTACTAGTCAGACTACTACTAGAGTCTCTTGATAGGAGCAAAGCTTGTTAAGAGCCCAGTTTTCATCACCACTAACAGCTCCTAGAGCTTCTGAAATCCTAAACTTCTAAAAACCCTATCGCCAACAGAAGTCAAGTTAGAATCTTAAATAAATTGGGTATTTTAGAAAGATAGAACGGATGAATTTCAAAACTGAGTATCTGAAATTTCACAATCACACAATGGCAGTGATCGAAGCAAAAACAGACCATTACAACATTAGGTAAATGCAAAATAACGCAAAGTCATATCAAACTTGTTGTGCTACCATAACATCTAAAGGATCATCATGTCCAGAAGCAGAAAAAGAGTTTGTATAGAAAGATCATCAAGTTCAAGAGCAGACAAAAGATCTTGTAAAGAAAGAAGAACTGTCTTTAAGGTGCGTGAGAGGCTCCATTGATCCTTCAAAATATCTAAGTAAATTGCTCTAATTTGACTGCTTATATTAGGGTGTCTTTATCCATATAACAACACAAAAGAGACTCAGGTGTAGTCAAAAGATTAACGCATAAGAAGAAATATATATGAATCATGCACATGTTAGTTTAAAAATTCACTAAAATTCCATCCTAAGTACCACAAAATTTGGATGCAATGCCTCACCCAATAAGAACTGATACATCAAGGTGCCAATATCGAAAATCATCTTATGAGAGCAAATGCATCATTATCAAAATTCCATCACTATAACACATCCAATTGTAAATGTAAGTAAATAATTTCCAGATATCTTAAAAACAACAAAGCATACCCAAAAGCGGAAAAGACAATGTCAACAACCAACCACGACCTTTATAATTTATTTACCTAAACACGGCTTATATAATTTATCTGCCTAAACACAGCTGAGGACTAGTCAACATAAGTTTACTTGATAGATTCATAATGTACAGAAAGTAAAAAAATTCTAACATCAAGTGCAACAGACCCGTCAAGTGAAATAAGTCGGAAACAACTTCTAAACATGCTTCTAAATGCGGGTGCGCTATAAACAAAACCATATGAATGCCGACCACCAAAATAAAAGGAAGAGTTGTTGTTAGAGACGGGGATGACGAGAGATGAAAGCTGTGGAAAGGACAATGTGAATTATGAATGACGATTTTGTGGGACACTGCTATAAATCCTCGTAGTCGGAGTAGTCAGGAGCATAGCAGAAGCTGTATCCGTTCATAGACAGTGAGAGAGCATCTGACGAGAAAGATCGATCCGACTTCCGTTATTTTCCAAAAAAATCGTAAAAGTTAATGATGATAACTACCAAATCCTTATTTAAAATTGGGGATTTTTTATTTTGATTGACGTGGCGGTGTGCCATGCGTTTCGTGGAGATTAGGTAGGTTCTCCAACTAGGTGGAGAACCCATCTTCTGGCATAATTTCTCTAGAGTTTGGGCGTTAATGTTCTATCCTTTTAGGATTTTGAACTTGATCAGTTAGATAACAACTTGGACAAATTAAAGCCCAAATGTAAGACATGGGCAATGCCCAGAAAAGAGAAGCATGGTGAAGCCCACTTAGAAAGTTGAAAGACACATGTACATGAAGGTAGTTCAGTTTTGTGTCCACCAAAGCTATAAAAAAACAATCGAGAAATGCATGAGAAGGTGAGTAAAACAGAAAAGAACAGGGAGAGAAGATTGGCAGGGAACTCAATAGAAAGTGAAACAAGGTGGAAGGTTTGTCATCATAAACAAACGAAAGGGACGACTCCTGCTCCAATTACCGAGAAGAAAAAGAAAAGGACTCATCGAGAAAAAGAGGGAGAGAACAATCCTCTATATAAAGGAGAGGGAACAATGAGAAGGTAGGAACAATTTTGGAAAAAAAATGAGAAAAACATTGAGAGTTTAGATTTTCAATTTCAATAAGAACTTGTTGTAAGTTAAATTCGGCATAAACATAACCCCTTTGGAATTCAAACTTATTATTTTAACTAATTAGATAAGATAACTAATATTAGGCTGGACCTCTTGAGTGGACTTTCACCCAAGTCCATTCTCCAAGTCCAATATCCAACAATCTCTCACTTACATAAAAGATTCACGGCCTAATATAGACTATTGAGATATGTATGGACAATTGAGATACGAAACTATACAACTGATCACATTAAACTGATTGGTTTTATATAGAAAATAATTGGTGTGACCAAATGAACCAGTCTCTTCTCGAAATTCATTTGATAATATTGGGAACTAATGCTTGTAATAGAGTAATTATGTGGTGATTGAGTGATGTTAGTATCTTATAAGGATATTAGGATGGTATTGTTGATGTTGTGGTGTATACATATGCTTGTAGTGTGTTTTATATATGATTGAGGATGTCTAGCAACTCATTGGAATCGCACAAGTGAGCTATTAGTTTAAGATTGTAATGTCCGGCCCTCGACCCTAGATGACCTGAGGCGCGGTGGTCAAGTGCCACCCTGTCTAATAACCGGTTTTAAGGCTGACCACTAGCCCCACAAACCACCAGTACGCTTTTTCAGCATATTTTGTCCTCACTAGTATACTTTTCGAATAAACTTCCTGAAAGGTAACCTATCCTAAGATTGCTCCAAGTCAAGCATGCTTAACTTTAGAGTTCTCAGTTCTGGGCTCCCAAAAAATAATTGCACATTAGTGTTATGGGTAGCAATTCAATTCCTTTTCATCTTGTCTTAATATGGAGTGTTACAATCCACCCCTTAGGACACAACATGCTTACAACTTTCACATAATCTTTACCTCTTCTAGGAAATTACCCAAGCCTATTTCGTCCACAGGCGTACTTGGCGGTCACAAGATTTCTTTGATACCATTTGTAATGTCTGGCCCTAGCCCCTGGATAACCCGAGACGTCGTGGCCGAGCGCCACCATGTCACATAACCGGTTTTAAGGCTGACCACTAGCCCCGCAGACCACCGTTATGCTTTTTATCATGCTTTTTCCTCAATCACATGCTTTTTGGATAAACTTCTCGAAAGGTCACATCCTAATATTGCTCCAAGTTAAGCACGCTTAACTTTGGACTCTCAAGTTCTAGGCTACTGAAAAATAATGTGCACATTAGTGATATGGGTAGCAATTCGATTCTTTTTAACCTTATCTCAATATGGGGTGTTAGAGGGATCGCAGATTAGAGGTTCATATTTCCATTTTTAGCCAAATATGTTGTTTGTTGTTGTTTGATTGTTTTTGTTGCATTAAGTTGGTTAATTGACTCGCATTTAACATGAAATGAACATAAAATGATATGATGCTTAATTGACTTGCATCTTGCCTTGTTGGAATGAAATGTGAAAATTTTATATTGTGGTTGATTTGACATATTTGTTGGTAAATATGATGGAATTCATGTGAAATGGTTAACATGTGATCATATGAATGTGTATGAGATTCTTATAGCCACATGTATATGTTATTGTGGAACTACATAAATGTTTATGTTGTTACCATTATGGCATTTGTTCATAAATTGGTGAAATTTTGTGCATTTACATTTGAGAGGTTAATTTATGTTGTTACCATTGGGGCCTTTTATCATAAATTGGTGAAATTTTGTGCATTTACCTTTGAGGGATTAATTGCACCACAAGAGTTTTTGATAATAATGGAAAATGGTAATTTGTATTGAATCATATAAAGGAATGCCCTTACTCTAACTTGCTCACAATTGAAAATATTGACATGACATAGGTTAATTGATGAGTTTTAAGGAAGATGAGTTGCTATTTCATAAGATGATAATAAGTGGCTTGATAACTTCCAAATGAGTTTCAAGATTTGACTTGGTAAGAATTTATGGTTAATGATGCCTTAACTATGTTACATTTGAATTTTGTAGTTTAATGCTACCATGGTTTGGTTGTATGAGATTGTATCTGATATGTGTTATTTGGATGTGCTTGGGAAACGAACCCTTAGTTTGACCATTTCTTGTAAAATAAATGTGGACTTGTAGTACCCCTAATGTTGTAGATGTCAATTTTGGATTTCAAATTGGATTTAGAAACCTTGGTAAGAGCTTTGAAAATGATTTGAGAAACCTTTTGATATTTCTTATGAAATATTTTAGAACCAAAAAAATCATAATACAAAGGTATTTTAATGCTTTGATTCTAGGTTGTTTCTAGGTATCTAGATATCTAATAAGTCCGTAAATTGTTTTTGAAATGAATCATAAACTCAAAAAAAAAAAAAGTTTGGAAAAGTTAAAGAAACAATGATATTAACCTTTAGAACATTGGGCACCCGGGCCCCACACCCTAGTAAGTGATCAGGACGCGAACTAGGATGCAAAAATTGGTACCACAATTGTTTTGGTGCCCCGGTCCATACCCTGGTCAGGCTTACTAGGACACCCAGGTCTGAATAGTAAACTTTTCCACTTGCATTGTGCTTCGTCTGGACTCCCAATTATGTGTCACTTGCAGCTATGTGTTTGAATTATGTCTTTTAACATCATAAACTATGTCATTTGATATTCGATATTTCCAAACTCATTCAACTGAAATCCTTTGAATTCCTGAAAATCAAGTTTTACAACTTCAAGATTATTTGCTATAGGTACTTTGAACCTTGTGAATTATCAAGTGAGTTTTATTTACTTAGTAAATAACCAATTTTTTTTTAAAATAAATGGACTTTAAAATATAAAAGATCTCTTTTGACAAATTTGATGACTGTAGTCATCTTCCAATGAAAAATTCTATGTTAATTCTACTTTTTCTAAGTTGTTCTCAATCTACTTTTAATCTCTTTAATAGTACTCTGAGATTGAAAAGTGTTTGAAAAACATTCTTTCAAATTATAGTTGAACCAAAAAGGACTTTTGGATTTTTAAAACAACCTATACTTGTTATGTAAGATATCTTCTTTAAATGATTTTAAAATGGTATTTCATACTTACACACTTAAACAGATCATTTATGAAATTAGTTATTAGAATCGTACTCGGTTGGCCATGGTTGACTAGGTTGACTTCGATTGGCCGTGGTTGACTAGGTTGACTTCGATTGGCCTTGGTTAACATAACTATCTTATTTTCAGGGTTCTTTTGGTACTTCTGCGATTTGTCTTTAGAATTTTCCAAGGTTGACCAAACGTTAGTTCTGAAAGAAGTAACTATCCTTGTCTGGTACCGAATGTCCAAATTGAATTTTAAAGTTTTGATATCATTCAATCGGTTTCTGCATGTGTCAATATTGGTGTGAAGGTTGTGGCCTTCAAATTGTCATGTCAAATAAACTAAACATGAATGTTGGTTGCATATGTGATTACGTGATTTGGTTTAATTGATGAGGAAATGTTTTCATCTAATTGTGGATTATAGAAACATGAAAAATGGTTAATCTATATGTGGCATAATATGATTGATATGAGTTGTATGTGTTAGGATTTTCGGTAACAAATTGGATGATCAAGATCAAAAATAGATAAAATGCACAAACAATATATCGTGGTTAGTGAATTGCTTAATCCACGGAAGTCAACAACTTTCTATTTGGAAATAATCTTACAAACAATCAGACAACTCTCTCTCAATAATCTACCAAACAATCGTATTCAATCAATCAAACTAATTGATGAACATATATCTCAAATCACAACCCTCTGTGCTCTTAACCAATATTATCTATCATACCCAAAACTCTAGAGTACATCCCATATTTATAGCTAACATCAAACGTAATTCATATGGGAATATCTAACTCAATAAGGAAATAAAAGCTAAACAAAACTAGAGATCAAACCAAAACAAGAAAACTAAATCCTTCTCAATAAGGAACAAACCATTAGGAAAAAGACTTAAAACTCTAAATAGGAAGTCTTTCCTAAAAAGAAATGTTCGTGATTCAAGGCAATCTTAACAAATCTCCACCTTGACTTGAATCACTCCAACATTCTAGATCTTATTCCTTCAATCATACTTACCATGAATTATTAAGTTCCAAACATATGAGAGAGTTGCATCCACTAATTATGTATTCTAAGTACTCTTCATTCTGTCTTCCAATTTTTTTATAAACATCTTCCCAAGTTTTATAATCAATAATTCCAAACATTCAATTAAACTTTCTTTTTTATTCGATATCAACATCCTTCCAACAATAGTGTGTCCATCAAGGAAATACAAATTTTCTTGTCTTGTACATTTTGCGGCTAAGACACCTCTCCGTACAATCATCATCACTCCACCTCCAGTGACAATCTTGTAACCACTAGAATCTAAGACTCCAAGTGAGATAAGACTTTGCTTCAACTCTGGAACATACCTCACTTTCATCATCGACTGGATTGTACCATCAAACATTCTTAGCCTTACCGTTCCCATTCCCTTAATCTGACAAGTGCTACCGTTTGCCAGACGGACAACATCTCCATCAAATTCTTCCAAGTTTGAAAATTATTCTCTATTCGGACACATATGATATGAACAACCAGAATCTAGAATCCATCCTCCAGAAGATTCATTCATAGAGATCGTAGAGAAAACATATGTGTCAAATTCACATTCTGAATCCACCTTGAGCTCCACATTTTCTATTACATTTGAATTCGATCTTTCAAGCTGAGTACACTTGTTCTTCCAATGCCCTTTCTTTTTACACCATGCATATTGATCTTTTGCTAGCCCATCTGGTCGAACTCTATTATTCTCAAACTCAATATTGTTGTACATTATCCTCTCCCCTTTCCTTACCACTAATGCTTCTGATTCATGCTTGTGATCAAATTGGTCCTTCTTTCGGTATTCATAATTTGCTAAAGCATTTGACACGTCACTAAACTCAATCTCACTTTTTCCATATAATAAAGTAGTGTTTGAGTGATCATACGTATCATGAGAGTTAAGCAACAACAATGACTTATCTTCATCAGAAATTTCAACATCTAAATTCAAAAAATCAGCCAATATTTTGTTGAAATTTTCTAGATGTTTGGTCATAGACATACCAGATGTATACTGAAAGCGAAAGAGTTTCTTCTTCAGGTAGAGCCGATTTTCGATATTCTTTGTCATATACTTATCCTCTAACTTCTTTCAAAGAGTTGCTACCACAGTTTCATTCATAACATAATATTTTTGATCTTTTCCTAAACATAATTGAATGGTAGTGTAAGCTTGTCGATTTAAGAAATCCCAATCCTTTTCAAACATATCATTGGGTCTATTCTTATCATTGGGTCCATTCTTATCTAACACTATGAATGTCCCCTCGCAGAATAGGAGATCTTTAACTTCTGACTGCCACATGCCAAAGTTGCTTGTACCATTAAATTTTTCTATATCAAATTTCATCGTACGTGTCGCTGATTGCCTCAGACGACAACTTGCATTCCCCTTTTCAAGATCCGGATGCGTTACCGTCTTTCTCTCATTTTTCGTCATCCCAACCAAAGCTTTGGTACCAGATTGTTAGGATTTTCGGTAACCAATTGGATGATCAAGATCAAAAATAGACAAAACGCACAAACGATATATCGTGATTAGCAAATTGCTTAATCCACGGAAGTCAACAACTTTCTATTTCGAAATAATCTTACAAACAATCAGACAACTCTCTCTCAATAATCTACCAAACAATCGTATTTTATCAATCAAACCAATTGATGAATAGATAACTCAACTCACAAACCCTTTGTGCTGTTAACCAATATTATCTGTCATACCCAAAACTCTAGAGTGCATCCTATATTTATAGCTAACATCAAACTTAATTCATATGGGAGTATCTAACTTAATACGGAAATAAAATCTAAACCAAACTAGAAATCAAACCAAAACAATAAAACTAAATCCTTCTCAAATAAGAAACAAACCATTAGGAAAAAGACCCAAAACTCAAAATAGGATGTCTTTCCTTTAAAGAAATCCTCTTGATTCAAGACAATCTTAACAATATGTGTTTGACTTCTTTGAAATAATGTGAGCTTAGAGTTGCTCACAATAGAGGTGTAATGATATGTGTGTGCATTGCATACTAATAAAGAAAGACACATTTGTGTGTGAGTATTTGGGATATGAAATGCGAACTAAGCATTATTGCCTAACATCTCTTCATTGTTTTTTTTTTTTTTTGTTCTTTTTTCCTTTTCAGAATGGAAATAGTAATATTTGTACAGGTACGAAACAGAGCACGTAGATTTTTCATGTAATAGACATTATTCATGATTATGAGTCACTTATATAACTATAGATTATTTTAAAATTTTAGCAACCATGTATAATTTTAAAAGAATGGTTATAGAGTTTGTATTGGACCCTTTTATATATATATATATATATATATATATATATATATATATTTGTTTTAATATTGAACTCATGTTTTTAAGAAATTAATTTTTTTTTTGACATCATTATATAGATTTAAAATATTTATATTATTTACGTTTCCGTAATTGGATTACAAAATACCTACTTTAACTACTTTAATTTTTTAATATACATTATTCAATATTGCTTCATGTACGGAGTTGTGGTCGGGATGGAAGTTGGACGTTACATTGCCACTTAATTTTTTTTAAACTACTTTTAAAAATACCGTCATTTACAAATATATCGAAAGTTTCGAATAAATATCTAATAATATTAAAATATTTACATATATATCGAATTCTATACAACTACTGGAAAAAAAATATTGAGAAGTATCATTGAGATAATATCGAGCATCATTTCAATATTTCACATCTTAATATTACTACCTTCTCTAACGAATACAATAAATTATAATCGTCCAAGTTGTAAGCAGATCCAGGCGCAAATCTCTCTTCACAAAATATAATAGTAACGTGGTCAACATAAAATTACATGTTCCATTTAATTAAATCATGAAATTATAAATAATCGATTCTAGACAGCTTAATTACCAAAACATGCTTGGCCTCACCGAATCGAGGACAGCACGTTACGGATATCGAGGAAATGAGAGCGAACATCCCAGTTTCTTACAAAATTTGGTGCATCAACATTCATACCATTTTGATATTTTATAAGTTTGCATGTATATCAACTATTTATATTAATAGTGTATTTGGCATGTGTGTAGTGTGATAGAAAAACCTATTATCTTAAGTACAAGTTGAAATGAAGACAAATAGAAGTTGCAATGAGTTGGCACTATAGCTGTATGAACAGGTTGTACATATCTCATATAATATAAAATATATGCATGACACTCAGTCTGATTGGCTATAAAACCCTAGGCCAACTTCACCATTAGACACAGAAAACAACACAAGATGGGGAAGTCAAGGGCTTTGACATCAATAGCCCTTGCTGTTGTGACCCTCAGCCTTTTGTTGCTCTCTCCAGGTGTGACCTCATCTTATTCAACACCACAAGCACCAACTTGCCCTGATTTTAAAGTATGTCTTAGTGTGTTGAATTTGCCACTTCTTCTACTCGGTGTTCCTCCACCAAGCTCCTGTTGTGGTCTTATTTCGCCTTTAGCTGATCTTGATGCTTCTGTTTGCCTTTGTTCTGCTCTTAAAGTGGATTTACTTGGCATTGCCAAGGTTGATATTCCTCTTACTCTTCAGTTGTTTGTCAATAAATGTGGTAAGGATGTTCCTAGGGGTTTTCAATGTATTCAAGAGCCTTTGACACCTCCTCCACCACCACCCAAGGTTTACTCACCTCCTCCACCACCAAAGGTTTATTCACCACCTCCACCACCACCAAAGGTCTATTCACCACCTCCACCTAAAGTCTATTCACCACCTCCACCACCACCAAAGGTCTACTCACCTCCTCCTCCACCCCCCAAGGTTTACTCACCACCACCTCCTCCTCCATATGCACCGCCGCCCCACACCTGCCAACTTCTGAATGCATGTGTTAAAGTGTTGAGTTTACCAGAAATTATACTTGGCCATCATCCACCACCTCCTTGTTGTGGTCTCATCCAAGGACTGGCTGACGTGGATGCTCGGGTCTGCCTCTGTGCTGCAATCAAAGTCAGAGCAGCAGGTTTGGTCAATCTTAATGTTCCTCTCGCCATCGATTTGTGGGTCAACAATTGTACTGGCAAGAATGCTCATCCTACCTTCAAGTGCTACTAAATATAGTTCATGAGCATTGTTATACCAATATTTATGTTCATTGTTTTTCTTTTATTATTTTTTTTATTTCTTTAATTACATTTCTTATGGAAGTTCCACTGTATTCAATAACATTATAAAGCCAGCTTGTAGTTGAAAAAAAAAAAAATTCAAATGTTTACCTTTAAATTGCTAGTATTGGTTTTCACAAGTTAAAACGAAAATCGAAACGAATCACTGGTGGGCTGTTATTTTTTGGTGTGATGTAAACGATTTTGGATAATTTTTGGGTAAATGATTTCCCAACTTTTAAAATTAAAATTTTAAGAAATAAATCCATAACTGTATTTATAGTTTTACCAATATTTTATATTTCTTTACCAAGTATTTTATACTTTTGGGGAATCGTGCAGACATAATAAAAAAAAATAATAATAATAATAATAAAATCTAAAGAGATTGAAAAACATATTTCTCTACTTTTATTATTATTATTATTTGTTTTTAATTACGACGTTTGAAAGTTTATAAATTTAAATTATGGTTCATTAATATAAATATAAATGTGAAAAAGTCTCACCTTTTTATAATTTTTAAGTTGATTTTTCTATACGAAAATAAAAATAAATAATTTTTAATAATTATGCAGTTTTCTAATTTAAGTTAAAATATTATATTCTTTTATTTATATATACGCAAAGTCTGGGGTGTTTCTGATTATTGTGTTTCAGAAACACACACGTGCGAATTTACTTTCTTTCCTGATATCAGTCCTTTTCTTTCCGACGATGCATATTTCGGTTCGCTAGA
This sequence comes from Cardiospermum halicacabum, assembly GCA_031304145.1. Lineage (NCBI taxonomy): Eukaryota > Viridiplantae > Streptophyta > Magnoliopsida > Sapindales > Sapindaceae > Cardiospermum > Cardiospermum halicacabum. The sequence goes on along the minus strand of CM062393.1, from coordinate 26,416,593 downwards.
AAGCCTTTCACCCTTACGTCTTTACTTAGAGAAGTCACTCGTGGAGCTATTCCCCGGTTTCAAGTTCTTTTTGATCAAATAAAAGGGGCTCCGGGGAAACGCGAAGGATAAGGTTCAGATCAGTGACCGAACGAGGCTGAGAGCTACTGCCTTCTTTCTTTTGATCCCACACGCACGGCCCACTACAATTGATTTTTCACTAGCTATCGAATCAGCAAGGGTTCTAGAATAGGAAAGGCTACCTGATAAAGGATGGCTGGCATTCATCAATACGTGGAGTCGAACATCTCTGTACAATACAATGTTGCGTAGGTAGACTGATTCTTGTAGGTGACTTTATCTAGTGGTTGAGAGGCAGTTGCTACCAACTTCTTTTTTGTAGTCTAGTAGATCTACATGTTCCATTGGATCTCAAGTAGGTTTGGTTTGATTTCAGCAACAAAAAGAGGTGAAGCCGCTGTATCGACGAGAGGTGACAGAGCTGCACCAGCGAATCGGGAAAGTAATCTGACAATACTCGTTCCACTTTCTACTATAAGATATTGGAATTAAGGCTACTATAAGATATTGGAATTAAGGGGTTGTTATAAATTACAGGCACAAATACATAAATCACAGGCACAGATAATAACTTCGCAGGCACAAACAATAACCACACAGGTACATATAGCATCTCAACAGATATATATATATATATATATATATATAAGAATTGAACAGACACAGATAGATAAATCACAGGCACAGATAATAACTTCGCTGGCACAAACAATAACCACACAGGTGCATATAGCATCTCAACATATATATATAAGAATTGCCAGACACAGATACATGAACACACAGGCACAGATAATAACCTCGTAGACACAAAAAACAACCAAACAGTTTTCTCACTAGGAATGGTTTCACACGTGTGAAACTTGTAACACAATAAAATAGTGTGTTACAAGTAACATCTAAGACACTTTTATATATATATATAGTATATAAGTGAGTGTTTCTTGTTATTTTTATTCCTGGATACAGGGATCATATTTATACAGCAGGAGTAAAATTAATTTCCCGATATCTGGAACTAAAATTCATATTTTTGTACAGTTCAATCCTATCCAATATACAACAAACTGAAAATCACAAATTGAGAAACTGTTGAGGCTTAAATGCTGAATGGATAAGTATAATGTATTACAATAAACTAGAGAAAGGGGATTTTCCAAGAGATATCGTAAGCAAATCAGTAAGAGATTTCTCTTATGAAATGACAGTCGATGTAGACATGCTTGGTTCGCTCATAAAAAATAGAATTTTGAGCGAGAGTTATTGCAGACTTATTGTCAGAGTGCAGAGGAATGGGCAACTAAGGCTTGAACTGAAGCTCAATAATGATAAGCAAAAGCCATATTATCTCAAAGTGGAAACAGCAAGGGCTCTATATTCGGCTTCATTTGAAGAGCGACTAACAACATATTGCTTTTTGGCACGTCAATTGATTAAACTGTCGTCTTGGAGGATAGAATAACCCGAAATAAAGTGGCATTATGTCCGGCTAAAAGCTCAATCACTATCACTAAAAGCGCGAATGATAGGAAAAGACGGGTTAGGAGAAGTTGATGCTGGAAAAAATAAACCTTTACCAGAAGAGCCTTTGAGATAGTGAAGCACATGCTGAGCCGCCATTAGATGTAACTTAGTGGGGCAATCCAAGAACTGTGACAACTTTTGGGCAATAAAGGTCACGTCTGGTCCGGTGACATTGAAATAGAGTAGTCGACCGATGAGTCGACGATAGCAAGAAGCTTCAGAAGAGTCAAGTTGAGGTTCATCTGGGTTAGGCTTGTGAAGCTTGATAGTAGTATCCATTGGGAAGTCAAGTAGAGCACTACCGAGAAATCCAGAATCTTTTAAAATCTCAAGCCTATATGTTGACAAAGAAAGATACCAGACTTTGAGTGAGCAACTTCAATTCCGAGAAAATACTTAAGTTCTCCAACGTCCTTCATTGTGACTATAGAATGAACATATTGTTTAAAGGTTGTGATGATAGCCCATGATTAACCACCAAGTAAGATATCGTCAACATAGACGACTAAAAAAGTGAAATGGCCATCTTGGTGAAGAATGAAGACAGACTGATCAGAAAAGAGCGATGGAAACCAAACTGATCCAAAGAAAAAGTGAGTTTAGTGAACCATTGTCGAGAAGCTTGCTTCAATCCATATAGACTCTTTAGCAATCGACAAGCCGTACTTTGGGGAGAAAACCAGGTGGTATCTTTATGTAGATGTCCTCCTCAAGATCACCATGCAAGAAAAGCATTATTGACATCCATCTGGTGTAGATGCCACCCGAAATATGCAGACAATGCAATAATTAGTGGAACGGATGCAATTTTGGCTACGAGAGAAAGTCTCGAAAAAATGAACACCTTGTTTTTGTGTGTAGCCTTTTGTACTGGTCAATGGTTCTATTGGCATGAAATTTTAATTTGTAAATCCATTGACAACTGATTGGCTTCTTTTCAGGTGGCAAAGGAACAATTTCCCAAGTATTATTGACTTCAAGGGTTGAAATTTCCTTTGGCATTGCGTCCTTCTAGTTTTGATTAAGAATAGCCTTTGAATATGATTTAGGTTCTTGAACAAAGGAAATACTAAGAAAAAAAAAGTCCGGTAGTTAGGGGATAAAAGGTAATAATCCAAATAATCACACAGCAGATACTGAGTGTTTGATTTCCGACTACAAACAGACGAGTAGTTGACATGGAAATCAGATAAATAAGATGGAGGACGTCACACATAATTGAACTGTTGTGTCCGAACCACTACAGCAACAATACACATTAATTAATAAAATGATAGCAGACAACAATATTTTGATATATATATATTAAAATAAAAAACAAAAGTAAATTATTATTTAAATATTGTTTGACTCGATTAAATTCATATATCTCTTTTAGAAAAAGTTGAATAGCTCTCAATATTATTTAGTGAACAAATCGATAATATGTTAGAGTAAAGATAAGTATCGGAAAATATAAAGTAAAAATTACATGTATACGCTAAGCAAATAAAATATAAAATTTTAAAATGGAGAAAAACCACGATAGTAAGCACGACGAGAGACTGGTGAAAGACTAATTTATTGTATAACTGTGAAATTCTAATTTCAATTAAAATACTTTTTTCCACTTTCCAATTCAATTATATTTATTCCTCTCTCATACATAAGTTAATTTAAAATTTAAAATAAATGCAAATAAAAAATGTAGCAGTGATGTAATAGTTAATTTAAAAATTAATTTATTATCATAATTCTTTAAAATGGTAATTCAAATGCTATATAGAAAACCACTCCATTCCATGGCGGAAGAAGGAAAATTAATTTGTCCTCTAAGAAAGTGATGTGCCTGAATTCTGAAGTTTTTAAATTGCTCAACGAAACTACTTCATATCTGAAAAGTCACTAACATAACATTTTGTCCACTCTGTAGGGTTGTATTCGAGCCATTTTAAAGTCGAGCTCATATAGGTTTGGACTCGGCTCATTTAGCGGGATTCGGGCTCGAGTTCGGTTCGAGACTCGTCAAACTTTTAAAATTTAAGTTCGGATTTGAGTTTGCGAATTTATATACGAGCTTGGCCTAGGCTCAAAAGCTCGGGTCGTTAAAATATGCTAAATAAATTATTAATTTAATATAATTTTTTAATATGATTTTATTAAAAAATATAAATAATATATATTATAGTAAATTCGTATAAGCTCGTTTATAGAGATGACAATGGATGCGGGTGGTGCGGATTTGGCCAAATCCGCACCCTCATCCACGAAAAATAATCGCATCCAAATCCTCATCCACATCCTCGAAAATAGGTGCGGATTTTAATCCACGGATGCGGATGCATCCGCGGATTAATCCACGACTTTGTATTACCCAAATTAATATAAATTCTAAATAAATTTATAACCTTTATATATAAAAAAAAAAAAAAACAATCTAACATTCACTACAAGAATAAAACCTATTAAAATTTAAAATAAACACATAATCAATTCATCACATAAAATCAATTATATAAAACAAATTAGAAAATATTTAAAGAGTAACAACCCCATTTTATTATTATTATTATTATTATTATTATATATTTTAATTTTTTGCGGGTTCACGGGTGCGGGTGCGGATTGTTCCGTCCACGAACCCTCCGCGGATTTGATTTTTAAATTTACACCCGCCTATAAATCCATTTAATTAAATCCGTATCCGTCCATTGCGGATGGGTATCCGTAGATTTGCGGATTTGCGCTCTATTCGTTTAGCGTTGTCAAGTCCAAAAATTTTTAGTTTTGAAGTTCGTGGCTCGACTCATTTAAATTCAAATTTGGACTCCACTCGTTAGAAATTTATTTGAATTAGAGTTCGAACCGAATTTGAGACGAGTCGAGTCCGAATCGTTGACGAGCTGGCTAGGCTGATTTCGAGTCCTGGTCCTCGGCTATACACCTTATTAAGTGGACGACCAACAGATGCGTATGAAGAAGGGAATTTTATGTCGTTGGATAATAGCATATGGCGACGTAGCAATGTTGCATTGGGATGGGGTAGGCCTATATATGGAGGTGTTGGTGGGGCCATGTCGAACATGAGCACTTATCTTCATTTCAAGAATGGTGATGGTGAGTTTGGAAATTAGTAGTTCTATGGTTACCAATATTTGCTAGAAAGAGGTTTGAATATGAATATAAAAAATTAAACAAGATAGCTTATGAGAAATTGTAAACTCTTTCTCATCTGCCGTTTACTACTTTTTCTTCTAAAAGAATTGTTGTAAACATGAGGTGTAATCCACCACTCCTCCGAGCATGAAAACGACTTGCGTGCTTTCCTAGTACCTCGTTATCTTTATGCCCAAACCAATCTCATGCATTATTCTCTGTGTCCAATCCGATTTTATGTGTCTTATTTAAGCGGGAATTTAAAAATAATTTGAAAAAATATTTATTTTAAAAAATTATTATTTTTATTAATAAACAAATTTAAAAATTTTTATTTATATAAAATGAATATATTGTTGAATTATTTTTTAAATAATTAAATATAAAATTGAAAAATTTTCAGGGAAATAATAAAATTTATTAAATTTACCATTAACGAAAAAAAATTTTAAATTGGAAAGAATGGAAACGAGTGAAGATTATTTAAATTACATTAATTCAGTGGGGACCTATTCATATCTGAAGTGATGACCAGGTTCAGAATTTAACTGAGCAGCTGCAGTGAAGGATTTATTTTTTAATTATTTTTTTATTTTTTATTTTTTTTTAATTTTTGTAAGAATGGGAAAACTGATAAGTGAAGAGAATCACAATTTTGGTACAGTAATAATCAAAACTTTTTATTCAATTTCATGACTGTATATAAGGCTTAATAATAATTTAAAAAAATAAATAAAAAGAAGCAAGGAAGTTAGGTACAAAATCAATACGTGAGAAATGTTATTGAATAATTTTATTGTACTCGTCTTCAAACCTCCTCATAGCAGATTTTGGCAACCACAAAGGCACCAATTTCCCAACCTCATCACATCTAACATACTTCAAACAAAAACTAATAAAGGAAACAGCCCCAGAAACACCTCCATAAACAGGCTTACCCCAACCAAAATCAACCTCATCAAACCCAATCTTACTATTATCCGAAACAATAAAATGTCCTCCAACCACAGGCCCGGGACGTCCTCGAATCACCATAAGATCAGCCACCGACCTTATATACTCTCCGCTCATTTTCCCCTTCGCTTCCTTCACTAACTCAACCGCATATTCCAACGGCCTTTCGCATAGACTTCGCGCGTTCGCACACACGCAAGGAATCGCAAACGCGTTTCCATAATACCCTTCTGGCAGATCAATGTTACACTTCTTTCCTCGCACGCTCACAGCGCATGAAAACCGAACAATGTCTTCCGAATCATGGAGTTGGAGAGCTGCGGTCCGGTGTTTCCATATGTAAGCTGATATTAACTCGAAGGTTGAGCAGGTTTTGAGGTTTGTGGGTAGGTGGCTTCTTAGTGATTGGATGTGTTTTGGACCGAAGAAGAAGGATTTGTGGTGGTTGTGATTGGGGTTCGTAGTTTGTTGGAGGTGGTTGGGGAGGTTATGGTCCAAGGATTGAGCGTATTCCAGGTGGTTGCGTGTTATCCGAGGTGGGTTTCTAGAGTTGAAGAGTTCGCGGTTCCATGTTGGTGAAACTGATGGCTGTTCTGCTCCGTTTGAGATCTCTTGCATTGCTTTTAGAAAGTGCTTTATTCCAAATGCGTCGCATATTGTATGGTTGAATCTTAGTGCCACCACGTAGCCTCCGCATTGTAAACGGGTTACCTGTGTGTTGATCACGAGCGAGCACAAACATTTTAGTTTAGTAAAATTTAAAGAGCTTCTTTTATGCAGGCTTTTTAAATTTTAAAATTTATTTATAAATAATTTCAAATTCTGTTATAAATAAATTTTATAAAGTTTGATTCGTAGTTTATTGGCTTTGCTTTCAATATAATTCTCAATTTACAACTTTTCAAAAATGGCTTATTTCACACATTTGTGATTCATAATTACACTTCTTTTTTATTTAAAATTAGAATTTGGGATTCGATAATTATTTTATTTCTAATTTAGGTTAAAAAGTAACTAAACATTTTTTAGTGAAGTCATATCAGAATGTTAATATTAAATTTTGAGTAGAAGGTAAAATTGTCCGCGGTCTATTTCTGAAAACCAAATTTTTTAAAAACTTACTTATGAAAGAATTTGAAAATAGATCTATAAATAAAATTCAAATTTTAGATGAACTATTTTAAATAATTTTCACAAATTTTAAAATTAAGCAATCAAAAATTTACTTAAATTATTTCATAAAATATTTAAAATTAGTAAATTTATTAAAATTATATAACAATATTTTTTTAAAAAAATAAAAAATTTACCCCTTATCAAAAATCGCTTCCCTCCACTTTTCACTATTAACTAACGTTTTAAAAATTCTAGAAAATATCTAGATTTTATTTTATTTTTTTAAAATTTTTGAATAATCAATTTAACCCTATTTTCTACTTAAGCCATCAAAATCCCTTCTAAATTCCAATTAGCTCCATTGATATCGATTTTGATTTTAAAATTTCAAAATACTATTATAAATTTTGGTTTTGATACGATAAAAAATTACAAAATAGATAAAACTTTACAAAACCAAGATAAAATATTTGAAATTTTGAATGATTTTTAAATCACCCTAAAAAAAAATATACATCTACTGTTGATTTCCAAGTTAGGTGTAAATTGAGTGGAGAACGTACTTGAAATAGCAACAAAGGGCAACCAATAATGCCATCAGAGTGGGGAACATTAGAAAGCAATTGATCAAAATATGGAGAAGGTGGTCGAATCACATCATCACCGAGCTGATGAAACTTGACATTAGCATGAGCTTCAACAAACAACACACCTTCATCATTGCAATCCACCATTAGCTTCTTGTTGAGTCCTTCTCTAAGTCTACCAGCCAAAGGGTAGTAGAACACAAGTGCTCTACTTATGGCTTGTTTTATAACCTCAACAGGATCTTTGGACGAATTGTGATTGCTTTTGTAGAAGAATATCATTGGAACATGAAAATAAAAACCTTGTTGATCATCTATGTCGGAAAGATGCTTCAGTTCTCCAGAACCTGAGGGCTTTGCCGGAGGTATGAGTTCCGGCGGCTTTCCGGTTATTATGATTGGTGTTGTAGCCATTGATGTAATTAGATGCTGGTGAATGAAAATATAAATAGACAAGTGAAGAAATTATGTACATAGAGTTTGTGGTATGAGATGAGCCAAGGACAGTGCATTATTGATAAGTGACAGCGGCGGATGCAGGAGGGTAGACATTGAAAAAGACTTGGGAAGGTCGGGTGTACCATTAATTAAAATTGAAATAAAGAAATTATTAAAAATATAAAAATAATTTATTAAAATTTTATTATTTAAAATTAATAATCAGGTGTTTTTCTAAAAGTGATGGGTGTTATGAAGATAATGTGGTGTTATAATTTTATTTATAGTATATATTATATTATAATTTTATTTTTTTTTAATTATAAATTTAATAATAACTTCATTTTTTCTTTTTCAAAAAGCAGTGTCATCTGACCCTGAATAGATACCTTATCTATCCATTTAACTAAAAATAAAAATTTAGAATAGGAAGAGTCCAACAATTGAATCCATCTTTTGTGGATACTATAAGAATTTTGTGTCAGAGATCCTCACATTTTGTAAATAAAATTTATTTATAAATTATTTCGAATTGAATTATTTTTTGGAAATAAAAATCATAAACTTAGTTTAAAAATTAAATTTTTTATTTTATATAAAAGGAATTATTATTTTAAAATTTTAAAAATTATTTTAATTTATAAATTAAAAAAAAAACGATGATTGTAATGTGACTCAATTGTCCCATAAAGAATAATTGTTGTGGTCGTATCTGCAAGTTCTGCAGTAGTCTTGCTAGCTGGTCTGCTAAGGCTCTATCGTCTGTCTGCTCACTAGTCTAACTAGAATACGTGTCACTGTTCTTTTCGTCGACTGGCATTGCCAAGGAAGGAACCGTCAAATGATTACTACTGCTATTTTGAATCCTTACCTGATCAAATCTGGCTTTGATATCATGATAAAACCGTAAAAATTTTAGAGAGAATAAAATAATTTTGTTGTATTTTATTTCTCAATAAATTACACATTTATATAGGCATATTACATACTACACTAGGCACTAATTTAGAAAAGAATCGCTCACACACAATCACTACTATCACACGTATTACTCCTACAAGCACGAGATATACACAGATCATGATTTACTACTTTCCTTATAACACTAATGACCTATGATTATCTAGGTCAGATCCCACTTAAATTCATAAATGGATCAGTTAGTAGTTTAATGATAAAGCAAAGCAGTTATAAAGTAAGATGGTTAGAATTCTAACTATTTCAAGGTCAGCTAACCATTTCAGGGTCAGTTAACAGACTTCGACCGAAAAGTTGGTAGCTTGTCCCTCTAGCTGCAATCTCCAGAATTAGGAGAATACTCAAGTCATAAGGCTCCGATTGATCATGCTGGGAACAACTCGAAGCACGATGGCATAATGTTGATAATCATGACCAAGTAATAAAGCTCACAGTATGATCTCATTAGACCCATAACAGGAACCCTCATTTGTTCAATTGTAAAGGGAGATTCGATGGCATGTTACATGGTAGAAATGGTTCATGCAATCCCAGTTTTGAAAAACAAACTTTCTCAAAATTTATTTTTGTAAGAATTTTAAAATGGGTCTATAAATAAATAGGTAAGTTTCAAAAATGTTATATCTTAACTTTGAAAATAAAAAATAGACCGATTTAAAAAATTTTACAAAAATAATCTTTACAAACTTTCACATTCATGAAATGAGCCAAACTTACCATTTTACTCTTCATTTAAATAAATAATAAAAGAAAATTAGAAAACTAATTTCTTATAATAAAAAGGCCACAACACCCCTCACTTACATATGAAAAGACTCAAATACCCATTTAAATAACAACATTTTAAAACTTCTCTCCACATCCTTCTCTCCCAAACCCTATCTTATCTCCCAAAAAATGGAAAACACCAAACACCCCTTCCTCTCAAACTCATTTTCTCCATTCTCTTCCCTTTTGACAACTTAGAATGATAAAAGCTTGCTCTACAAAAGATGTATTTATTGTTAGAAGTTTGAGTTTCTAGGATTTTATGGTAGGATAGGTGGTTTAATGAAATTCTTGGTTTAGGGTTAGTTGTTGTTCCTCCATTAAGTTGAAATATGTTGTTCTTTGTTTGTACCTGTAATTTGGTAGTTAGGGTTTGTTTGGTATGCAATTTGTGTTTATGGTTATTTGTAACTTTAATTTGGTAGTTAGGGTTTGGTTTTACTTGGGTTGTTTTTTAGTTTGTAATTTTGTGTATAAGGTGTTAGTTTTGATGGATTAATTGCTATTGGTTTTCATTTAACTGGTTATAAGAATATACAGGATTAAAGAGTAGGTATGGAGATTGAAGCCATTGGGGGAAATATTTCAACAAAAAAAAAAAAAACTTTGTAATAAAAAAGTCTCACCCTAAGACGTTTTTTGAGACTACTCAACAAAAACACAATAAAAATAAAACTAATGTACTGTTGAGAGTCTCAGAAAATGTCTCAGTGCAAGACATTTTTTGAGACATTTTTTAGTAGTCTCAAAAAAAATTTCGCCCTGAGACTTTTTCAGTAGCCTCAGGAAAAGTCTCACCCTGAGACTTTTTCTAAGACTACTCAACAACATGTTAGTTTGATTTTTATTGTGTTATTATTGATTTTTACCGGGCTGACATTTTTTTTACTGAAATATTTCCCCAAATTCATAACCCGCTTCAACTAAATTAACAATCAAATTTAAATAAAATAGAAGACCATCAAAATTGGAGATAAAAGCATTACATAACTGAGATGCCATCAAACCATTACATTGCATCTAAAGACATAAACATCGGAACACAATTATCCCCAAACCGAACATAAAAATGATTTTCATAGATATGTCTAGTGTCGTTTTGGGACCTTCACGGACAATTTATTCACTTTCACAAATCCGCTTTCCAACACTCATTTTTTAGGAATAAGAGAATCGCTCCAAACATATAATATATAAAACGATCATGTTCTATGTGTGTAGAAGATTTGGGTCCTTAACGGATCTGTCTACTATCGTATAGGTATCTTTACATGCAATTTCTTCACCTTCACGGATCTTATAGCTTCCCAAACACGGGCATCAATTGACTCAAGAACCTGGATTTTTTAATCCACTGTATTATTTTTTTTATGATTCTAAGTTCCTAGGGGTGCAAACGAACACGAGCACTCGTGAACGATTCGTGAACGGTTCGGTCAAAACTCGGTCAAAGCTTGTTCAACACTTAAATGAACGATCACGAACAAAATTTTATAGCTCGTTTAGTAAACGAGCCGAGCTCAAACAAACCCTTGTTCGGCTCGTTTATGTTCATGAACAAACTCATTCACAGCTCGTTTATGTTCGATAAAAACTCGTTTGTGTTCGCAAACGAGCTCATTCATAACTCGTTTAATATTTTTTTTAATAAAAATAAATAGACAAATTTTTAATGGATATAAAAAAAAGTCCAAATTAAAAAAGGTCCAAATTAAAATAGATGCCGGAATTAAAAAATATATCAAAAATAAAAAATTAATTAAAATAATTTATATAACCTAAGGTTTAGTTTTCTTAAGACTACTAGTTTGTCAAGAGAGCCACCACTTATGTCTATTACCCTTTCTTTCTCTCTGTATTTTTTTGTCATCAAGCCCTGAAGTAATTCTATCACTCATCTCTACCACTGTCGTCTCTCTCTGTCTACTTTTTCGTCATCAAGCATAAAGCAATTTCACTCTCTTTAGTCTTGCTCGGAAATTTGCGTCCAATCCAACTTGCTTCTCTACCACTTGGTAATTAAATTACTTTTCTATCTTTTGATTTTTCTTCTTTATTTGTCTTGATATAGATTTCACTTGGATTGTTTGTTTATTGAGTCTAATAATTCGAAATTTCATTGTTTAATATAAGTTAGATTATATCAAAATTTCATGGTTGATGACTTTATATTGGTTCAACTCGAATGAATTATGAATACTCTTTTAAATTGTATTTTGAACTTAGATCCGTGTGATACTATTAATATTTTTTTTATTAATATTTTTAACAAGGAGAAATGAACTCATGGTTTGAATTAATTTTAGTTTAGGTTTAATTTAAATTCAATTTATTTTTGTTTTAATTTTACTAAACGAGCTCAAACGAGCTACTAAACGAGCTGAGCTCGATTAACTTAAATGAGCTGAGCTCGATTAACTTAAACGAGCTTAAACGAGCCGAGCTCGAACATAGAAAAAAATTATCGAGCCGAGCTTGAACAAACATTTATAAAGCTCGTCGAGCTCGAGCTCGGCTCGAGCTCGATATTTGACAAACGAGCCGAACACGAACACCCCATATACTCGACTCGGCTCGGCTCGTTTGCAGCCCTATAAGTTCCACGAGAAAAATGAGTTGGTTTTGAGATGGTCAAATTTCCAAACTCCAAGTTTATGGTGGCATATGAGCTCAATTTTTCGGGAAATTAAATCTTGCATTTCAACACAATCAATACATTGCATCTAAAGCATAAATACCGAAATAATTATTATCCCAGACCAAACACAATTGGGGCCTTCGCAGATCCTTCTGGTGTCGTTTGGGGACCTTCACTGATTATTTTTATCACCTTCATGGATCCCCCATCCGGCACTTGTGCGCTAGGGATAAGAGAATTGCTTCAAATGTATTATAAGATACGGTCATATTCGATGTGAGTAGAAGATTTAAGTCCTTCACGGATCTGTATGCCGTTGTATAGGTACCATCACGGACAATTTTTTTACTTTCACGGATCTCATAGCTTCCCCGACACGGGTGTCGATTGACCCCATAACTGAGATTTTTTAATACATTGTATTATTTTTGACAATTCTAAATCCCACGAGAAAAATAGGTTGGTTTTGAGACAGTCAAATTTTGGAAGTGTGAGGGTAGAAATGTCTGAGGGTATATTTCTTATTTGTCAATGTGTGACTAGAATTTGTGAAGAGGCAATATGAGTATGTGAAGGTGTGAAAAGGAAATATGGGTGTGTGAAAGGTGTTGGAAATATTTGTGAATATATGATGAGGATATGTGAAGATGAAATATTGAGTATATGAGGTATGAAAGTGTTAGGAATGTGTTTGTGAAAGTGTGATGATGTTTTGTGAAGGAATATTTTTAAGTGCCATTTGTTTTTTCACTTATATCTAATTAGTAAATATTAAATATTAAGTCCTTTTAAATTAGATAAGTGATTTTTTTTTTTATTTTTTTACATTCTACTAATATAATATATTCTCATTACTATTTTAACTTTCAATAAATATTTATTTCTATTAAGTAGAATAATTTTTTTAAAAATATATGTAATAAAAAATTGATGAAATGGTGGTGGTGGCCGAAATTTCGACGGTGGCTATATTAGCTATGGGCAGCGGTCACTGGAGCACCGGAGCTTCGACTGTGATCACTAGAGGTTGCCGAAGATCCAGCGATGGTCGTCAAAACTGCGGCGCACGACACCGGTCACAAAATTGACTCAAATAATTTTATTATTAAAATTAAAAAATCTACTAATTTTAAATTTTTTTAATTTTATTTTATAAAAAATGTTAAATACAAAAATATAAAAAATAATACGTGAATATATCTAGTCTAATTAGAATAAGTAATTTTTTCACCTTTTAAAAAAGACATTTTAGCACTTAAATAAAATATAAGTTGAAAAACAAATGAACTTCAAATCTCTTAAAAATAGACAAAAGTGGTAAAACAAATTATTTGAAAAATAAACGGCACCTTAGATATATGAATGAGTGAATGTGTGAGAATGTATTTTTTTTATTTGTGAAGATGTGATGAGAATTTGTGAAGAGAGAATATAGTTGTGTGAAGGTATTAGAGATGTTTGTAAAGATGTGAAGATGTAATATGGATGTGTGAAGATGTTAGGGATGTTTGTGAATGTGATAGGAATATGTGAAGAGGAAATATTGGGCTCGTGAAGGCATAAGGTGTAAGAAATGTGTTTGTGAAGCTCTGATGAGAATTTGTGAAGGGTCAATTTGAGATATGTGAAGGTGTGAACATGTGATGATGTATTTTTTATTTGTGAATATGTGAACATGTGTTGTTGTTTGTATGAGGCTAAATAAGACTTTTCATCTAAATGCTTATTTTATTGTATTAAAGAAAACATGAAGGGAATTGAATTATATAATGAGGGGTATTTTAGGCTTTTTGGTTTAGTTTTGGATGGCAAACTTTAAATGACTTAAAAATGGAATATAAACTTTTTTGGACTAGTTTTGAATTTTCAAACTTTGATTGGTATGCTAGGTGCAATTTTTCCTGAATAGTATTCAAACTACAAAAATTCTATTTAAAAAAATAGGTTATTTCCAAAAACCACCCAATTTTTTAAACATTTTACTTCTGGCACCTGATTTTGCAAACTTATACCAAACCACCCCCAAAACCACCCAAAATTAAAACCACTAGTGGTTTTGGTGAGGTGTGAGTGGTTTTTGTGTGATTGAGTGGTTTTGCTAATTATTTAATTTTAATAATTATTAAATTTTTGTTTGATAATTTAACTAAAATTTAAATATTTTTTTAAATAATCTAAATATATTTTATTTATTTTTTAAAAATTTTACTAAACTAAAATAAATTATTATATAGTTTAATACTTTTAAATATTTGTTTAATATTTTTTTTTTAATAATTTTAGTTTTAATTTTTATTTTTAAAATTTACTAAATTAAAAAAATTATTATGCAGATTTAATCATTTAAAAAAAATACTTGGTTAAATTATCTTTAATAATTTTTTATTTAAATTTTTTTTTTATTTTACTAAAACCTGCTGTAAGAGATTATTTAATTATAAGTATGTTTGAAAATTTATTAAAAAAATTTATATTATTATTATACTATAATTTTATAGGTTCTTAAAAATAAATATCAAAGAGAAAAAAATATTTAAAATTGAAAATTAATTAAAAAATATTGATATATTTAATAGTTATTTTATTTTTGAAAAATAAATATAAAAATAAAACTCAATTTTTCATTAAAAACTATTTGAATTAGATAGTTTTTGGTTGTATGTATAGAATTAAAAATTAAAGGTTGAATACAAAAATTATTAAAATTATTCAGCTAATTAATAAAAGAATTAAAAATTTTACAAATTATTGATACTAGTTGTAGTTTAGTAAAAATAAAAGTAAGAAATTAAAACTATAAATTACTAAAGTTAATGAATTAAAAATTAAAAATTTCTAAAACTATAAAAAAAATTTAAATTATTTGATAAAATATTTAAAAATTTACTAAAATTATTAAATCAAAAATTTAAAAATTATTAAAACTAAATAATTAGTAAAACCACTTAAAAACACAAAAACCACCTATACCTCACCAAAACCAAATACACCTCATCAAAACCACTAGTGGTCTTAATTTTGGGTGGTTTGGGGGTGGTTTAGTATAAGTTTGCAAAACCGGGTGCCAGAAAAAAAATGTTTCAAAAATTGGATGGTTTTTGAAAATAACCCTTAAAAAAATATCCCACAATAATAATAATAATAATATTTATTATTGTTATCAAATATCTCTGAAATATTAGTGTTTTCATATTTAAATAAAATAAAAACCTAAGATATTAAACAAATGTTAAAAGAATTTTATTTTTAAATGACTTTATTATTATTATTATTATTATTATTATTATTATTATAAATTCAAACTATCAAGGGAATGACCAAGCAAAGTTTAAAAATTCAAAACTAAACCAACAAAACTTTATTTCTATTTTTGAGTCATCCAAACTTTGATTTTCAAAAATTAACTTTCACACCTTCACAGATCCTCTTTACAGACTACCTTCACATATTCATAAATATGTGTAAAAGGTCTTCACAGAAGGCTAAAATGGTCAATTTGGTTCATTTTTTAAAAGTGAAAGTTTGAAATATTATTTTTATAAAAATTTTAAAATTGGGCTATATAATGTAAATAAAAGTTATAAAATAACAAAAATGAAAATAACCCAACTATTAATTATAGTCTCAAAAAATAAGATTATATTCAAGATTTCTAAATGTATTAAAATAAAAGAAATATAGCAATTTATAAATTTTCAGTACATATAAATAAATAAATAACAAAAATAAATAAATATAGACTAATGGGGATGAATTTTCTTCAATTTGAACTGATTACTTTTCAATTTGGAATATTAATTTCTAAAATCGATAAATCAAATTTGATTACCGATTTACCTTATTATGAAATAATAAAGATTTATATGTAAGAGGAGAATACATAATAACATAATATATATATATATATATATAAAATTTAGAGTCAATTTATTCATAATTTGGTTTTTAATTTTGAATGACTATAAGAAATGAATAAATAATTTTCTTATGAAATAAAATTAGGAATAAGTAAGTAAAATTAATTTATCATGTAAAAATTTTAAAAGAAAAAAAAAGTTTAATTTTTTTCCACTTATTCATCTTCTGATGAGATGATTTAGGGTTTAGGAAACAATTTTGGAGACGAAAATGAAGAAGAGGTGGTCAGGACCGGAGCCCACGGATAAATCAGTTTATTTTTTAAATCCCTAATTTCTGCGAAGACAAGAAGCAAACGTCAATCGAAGCGGTGGATGGTGAATTTACTAATTTACAAAACCTCACAAATTGATTAAAGGTTTTTTTGTGTGTGTCATGAAATAGGCAGAGTTCATCAGGAATCCTTACTAGGTAGACACCCCCTAGAACAATAATAAGAAAAAGAGAGGAAGGAGGAGAGAGAAAGAAGGAAGAAGAATAAAATGAGAGAAAGAAGGAAGAAAAAGAATTCAGTGAGAAGTCGGGAAAAAAATAGAAAAAGTGATTTATAAGAGAAAGAAGAAGGAAAACAATTTTTTTGTATATATATATTTTTTAATTTGTAAATTTTAAAAATAATAATTTTTTTTTTAATTTCGAAAATGTCTTTGTTACTGTTCATTCAGACTGTTAAGTGACAAAAATATAGAGAATAGAGAAACCTCAAATTGGTGTGGTTTTTTTTTTTTGGAGAAATTGGCAAAGTTATAGTAGTTTTTTGGGATTATTTATTTTTTTTTTAATTTAGTAGATTTGTTTTGTATAATTTTCATATCTTTACATTTTTTATATTGTTAAGTAATATTGATATATATATTTTTTCAATTTTGCAATAATTCAATTGTTTTTCAATCCTTTTATTTATATATATATATATATATATAATTTAAAATGAAGAGATATTTTCATATTCAAAATTCAATTTTGTATTTTTTCCTCTTTCATCATAATAAAATAATTCCATCAAATCTTTATACTTGTTAATAGTATATTTATTTTATCATTTAAATATATTTTCATGGTTATCATTAACCATTATACATGTGTAATATATATATATATATATTAATTTTTAAAATCCGAACTGCATACCATACTATAGTGTGGTAAGTATGGAGATTCTGCCCATGTCATTATCTGAGCGATTTTCTCCGATTCAAAACCCGACCAAACGATATTGGGATGTCACCAAATTTTAAACACACCCTCTATGCATGTCAAACAATACATACAAACAATCTATTCATCAAGCGACCCAATCGTTTGGGTGAACAAAACTGAACAATTTGCCTATTTGGTCAACTTGTTGCAGCAGCAACACAAGTCAACAATTTCCAATTTTTCAAGTCTTTACCTATTCTACCATTTCAGTATCAATTCAAGCAAAACCAACACTTATCAACCAAGTTAATAACAAGTTTATTATAGAACATTCAATATAATTCTCCAAATCATAATTTAGCCAATTAAGTAAAAAATGACACATGTTACATGATAAAAAGTTATCAAGATCACACCACTAGACAAGAGTATTGGACTAAGGGTTGGCTCACTAAACAAACATTTTCAAAACATCAAGATCATGCACAAGAAATGCCATGATCTCTTCTTGGGTCAAGTTCATTAATCGTCTTGATTATCAAGCATGTTCATATCAATTTCAAGATATTCCAAGTTTAAACCAATTCAAGTTTAAGCACTTCAAGTTCAAGGCAACTCGAGTTCCAAAAAATTTAATAAGGTGTTTTTCCATAATATATGACAAATCAAATTCAAAATACCCAATGATCAAGTTTAATAGGCACGTTATGCCATTTTTAAGCAATCACCCTTAATTCTAGCTTGATTAGTGAAAACGAGATGTTAGGGCCGAAACCTTCATTTTAGAGCCGAGCTCTCAATAGATTTTGAAGACCAATAATCCATAGAGTTGATTTATTCTCCCTCAAGTCGGCCATCTATCTTTAGATTTGTTCATTAGGCCTGAAGGTGATGGTGTCGTCACACCCATTAGGAGTCGTCATTCAATTAAAAAATCCATAGATCCAGTTATGTCTCCCTCGAGCCGGTCATTTACGTTATGGATTCATTATTAGGTCCGGAGACTGTGGTGCCATCACACCCTTTAGGAGCTGTCGCTCAGTTCGTTTTGGTCATTCAATGATCAAGTTCACATAAATTACATCTATGGAGATATATCTCGAGTTTCCCTATGGCATGCCACTACATTCGCTAATTAGCTATAATAAGGGCAATTTATTCATTTTAGTGATTAAACCAAAATCAAAATTTATCATTTCTATGATAACTTTCATTTCCACATTTGACCTCTTAGAGGTATTAAGACCTCATTGTCATTTGAAATCATTTAACCACAAGGCAACCACATGTACACTTTCACATAGTCATAAATGCAATATGTTCATAATCATCAAGTCATGTATTCAACCAACATATATTTATCAAACACATGCCAACAAAATTTCAAATAACCATAATCAAGAGTAAAAAGATAAGTCTCTAGCCTATGCCCTTCAATATCTGCAAACAATGTGGACTCAGTCCACCCGAAACTTCAATTCCCAAAGGCAGCGCCTAGCATGACTCTACATGCATTACATATATGCTCTAACGCCCTAACATGGTAATTATGCTCATCACATTAACCTTTGGATGGTTATTTTAATTAACCAATTTCATGGAATAATTACAAGTAGACATATATTCAATGCATCAATCAATAATAAGCAAATGCGTAAGGCTAAAAACGGAAATACGAACTTCGCATCCGTCGATCCACAAGTTAGAAAGCCACTCCTATGAGGGTTTTTAGTTGTTCTAAGCCATCACTAAAATACAACTATAACTCTACAACCATCCGTACACACCACAACATCATTACATTTTTCCAACACACTTAAATTACCACACAACAATTCTATTAAGAGCATTAGCATAGTGATGAGATTAGAGATATTCAAAATAGATTAAAATTAACCCAACATTATTTAGTAACCACCTAGGATCATCACTTAACCTTTTTCAATATTTAAGATCACCAAACCCAATTATTCAAGTTAAAGATTTTGATAAAATAAGTATTAGAGATACAAATAATTAAATGTGGCAATTTATAATCAATAATGGAGATTATTGAAATGTAAAAATAATTTTTATTAGAACCAAGTATATCAAAACCAAAGACATTAGGACCAAAACCATCTTAGTTCAATTGGAAACTAATAACACTCTATTTAATCTCAAAACCACTTTAGAAACTAGTTATAAGCATTAAGAACTAACTCCCATTAGCCATTTTCGAAATTAAGAGAAATTAAAGAGAGTGGATTTTACCTTGATCCAAAAACACTCTTGAACCATTAAACTCCTTAGAGGTTAATAGAGATGAGAATGTGGTGATTTGGGTAATTTTAGTTGTGGATTATGAGATGTGGTGGCTAGGGTTTGTGTTGAAACTAAAATACCTAAAAGTGTGTAGAGAGAAATGAAAAGGATTGGAGGAATAAGATGATAAATAGTGAAAATGAATGGGGTGAATTTGGTGGGCTTAATAAGTGTGTCAGGACACACATTTGGGTTTAAAAGTGGATTGGGCCAATTTGGGCCCAATTCAATTTTGAACCCGTTTTTCCAATAAAATACTTTTCCGAAAGTTCTATTCACTTTTCATAATTTATTTTGACATTTCACAATAAAATTAGCAACTGGTTTTAAAATTTGGATTTTTCCACTCAATAGGGGTAAAATAGTAATTTTACCAAAAATTGACATTTTAACCCAAAATTAATATTTTTCTCAATTTTCAATTAAAATACGCTCTAAGTTTCTAATTGAATCATCATTTATCCTTAAAGATCGGTTTTTGGTTTCAAAGCCAAAACATTAATATTTAAAGAGAATTTTTTTTTATAGGCTATAAAAAGTTTACTATACAATTATAGGCCACTTTTGTAAAGTTTGCAAAACTAAAGTTTGATTTTCACTCCATAGGCCATTCACAGACTGTGAGCATAATTCACAGCATCTGTGAACTGTAAAGATTCAGGGGTATTTTGGGAAACTTGGCCTATGGAGTGAAAACTAAACTTTTAAAAGCCTGTTTTTGAATGTTTTTCAAAACAGGCCTATAATTGTATTTTGAACTTTAAAAAGCCCATTTGAAAGAATTTTCACATATTTAAATTTCAAATTAAATAAGATCTCAAATCAATTTTTCCTAATCTCATTAACGCCCTTAATACTATTTTTTATTTATTTCATTCTGGAATTTTCAAAACTAAAACATGCAAAATTTCAATTTGGCCCTAACTCCTAGGCCCAATTTGTGGATGTTATAGATATATTTACTTACCTCCTCACTCCAAAATTCTCGAACAGCATCAAGGCTTGATTTTATCGCTTTATGAGCTTAACTCAAAGTTGGTATATTGTCGATGCTATTGAAAAATATTTATCACTCGATAGGAATATGCAATGCTACAAGGTTGATCGTAACAAAGTTAGGAAGAAGAGTTTTGGAAGTTAAGATCATTCAAGTTCCAACTATTGCTCAAAAAGTGTTCATACCGCGACTTACATTGACGCCATCAGATTCAAGATTCCCGTACAAATTTAAGAGGAGACAGTTTCCTACCTTAGTGTCATTTGCAATGACCATTAACAAGAGTTGGGGAAAATCTCTGAATAATGTAGGTCTTTATTTCAACAGACTTGTTTTCAGTCATGCATGGTCAACTATATGTCGTTGTATTATGAGTAACTAATCATAAATGTCCAAAAATACTGATTTTAGACAAGCATGGCGCAATACAAAAAACCATAGCTAATGTTGTATTCAAATAAATCTTCCCGTGACTATGAAAAATGTGCAAAATGACATTTTCTTTTCTTGAAAATTGCAATATATGTATTGATTTTATTGAAGTGTACTTAACCATGAGAGACACTAAAAGAATTAATAACAAGTGAGATTCATGATTTTTTTTCTCAATTTTGCTTAGTTTAATTTCCACAGCACGAATAATCAAGTATGGAAAGAGATTCATATCTAATTAGATGTGGAGAGTTAGGTCTGCTTCAATCTCTCTCAAATTTTATATACTTTTGTTACTGGTTTTTTATTTTATTATCGTTGATTGGAAAATTCTATGATAGATTATTCGATTACTCGTGAAAATTTCCAAAATAATACATTTAGTACATATTTATCACATGGATCCAAATTTCTAATAACTAATAATATTAACTCAATAAAAATATAAACCACTTACCGTGAAACTCCCACCAAACCTAACGTTGCGTTTGGTTCCAGTGATCCTGCGGGAGACAGGACACAATACAGAAATTTGGAGACAAGACAATACAGAAATTGGGGATAGTAGAGTGTTTCGTGCAGTGGACAAAATTGAAAGTTTGTATCCGTCTCCAGAATAAAACAGTGTTTTTTTAGGGGGACAAAAATGAAAAAAGTGTTAAAAAGACCAAATTACCCCATTTTAATATATTCCCAACATGGGTGATGCGAGGTGATTTTTTTCTTATTGCACATCTAGAATTGATGAAGATGATGGGGTATTTTTGACTTTCCAGTTTCTGTCTCTATCTCCCAAAAAAATTGTACCTTAGTTTGAAAGAGTACAAAAATTTTATATCTTGTACACCGGAGACGGAGACAAAATGGAATTGAGACGGATAGCAAAACATGTTCGGAGACAGAGACCTATATATTTGTATTCAGTCTCCACTAGGTGGGACATGAACCAAACGCATCCTAAAGGTGTTCTTTTTTCCATATTTGGACTATTTCAGATTATTAACCCTTACCATACTGTATTAAAGTTATTTATTTTTTAAAATGATAAAATGTCCATGGACTCCATGTGAAGGTCCACTCTGTATTAAAATTGAACTTGGTGAATCTGGATGCCTTTAAAGAAAAAGCAGCACTAAGAGGATTTGCCGGTGTTCAGAGATCGGCTTTTACAAAATTAGTAGTAATTGTAAAATATTAATTATAATCCACAAGTTGGAAGCAGATCGTGGCGCAAATCTCTCCTCACAAAATAAAATACCAATGCATTCACGTGGTCAACCTAAAACTACATCTTCCATTTAATTAAATTAAACTATGAAATTAAAATTAATCAAATCCAATTTATTGGACAGTTTAATTACCAAACGTGCATGGCTTACCCCATTCAGAAGACCAAAATATAGTATATGCAAGGTTTTAAATATCGGTATCGGTGTTGGTATCGGGCTCTTCAGTTTTCAGATAATATCGGGATATTATCGATTTCGGTTAGATATTTTGTTAAAATTTAAAAAATTAATAATTTTATATTTTTTATGTTGAAATTGTAAATTTCCCAAAAATAATAAACTATATTTCAATTGATATAATCATTATGTTCATCTTAACACATGTTTATATACATTTTGTTTAATTACAAATACATGTGAGTTATAATTAATTGTAAAATAAACATAAAAATATTGAAAATAACATCTAAATTTATTAGATTATTACAAAATTTTACAAAAATACAAATCACTAAAAAAAAAAAAGAATTTCATGGTGACTCAAATATATAAGGTGAATAACTATCCTTTCACACAATAGATTTGCCATGAATATGTGTTTGCATACATTTTTTTTTAAGTAATTGTTAAAATGTCATGTTTATGGCGTTTCATCTCTTCCAATTGATCCGTAAATAGAATCATTTGGATTCATCCAAGTAAATTGATATTGTCACTCGGTGTACATTCGAACTTCATTTGACATTTTTGAAGAATGATAATCAAATATATTGTAACTCTAAAATTACAAAAGAATTAGATATGAGAAATTGATTCTGATCCTAACTAAGGTTGAATATTAGAACTTAACCCCGATTTCATTTCACCTCGTGATTGTAAATCATCCAAACAATTATCTAGATTACCAACGTTCATTGATGAGAAAATTATTATTTAAGATTCCTCATCCATTTGCTGCGCTCTTTCTTGTTACCAATTGCAATCTTCTTAACCAACATTTTGTTATTTCTATTTTCAGTTAGATAATAATGTTGACCTAATGGATTAAAGGTGGATTAAGGTGTGAAGATTATATTATTTCTTTACAGTCTCCTCCAACAGTTCCATCAAGCATCTCTACTACTATGTTTGAATTTTAATCTCCATTACTACTAATTGGATTTTCATAGTAATTAGAGAAACTATTTACACATAATTATTTTTCAAATACCCGTTCAACATTAATTCCAAATTCATATATATAACTAGCAACACATAAAATCGACATCATCTAGTAAGCAAATATAATAAATAAAATAATAATAATGATAATAATAATAGTAAAAATAGTAATAATAATAATAACAATAATAATAATAATAAGATTCTCAATTCTAATACTTATTTTTACATCTAAAGTTCTTATGAGATATATTTTCTCCACATATAAATAGTTATATATATATATATATATAATTTTCAACTTCACATTAAAATAACAAAAAATATTTTTTTTCAATATATTTATAAACAAGATAGTTAAATCAATGCGAATGTGCTTTAATGGCATTCACATATTGAAAATGTTGGTGATAATACTTTTATTGTAATATTTCTCAATGACATAACACTATTCCGTATATATATATATTTCTTATAATTTTTTTGTAATAATACTATTCTAATATACTAATTTAAATTATAATTTTATTAATAATTTTAATTTATAATTTTATTTTTTGTATTAATTGAAATAATTTGTTTTTATTGCAATTTTAAAAATCATATTTTTTATAGTATTTCAGCTATTTAAAAACAAATTATTTCATAATTAATACAAGAAGAATAAATTTCACAATGCACCTAAAATCTTCCCTCAATAAAACTATAGTTTAAATTGATGTTTATATTAGAATTGTACTTTATTACTAAACTTAGAAATTTATTAAGTATCTTAATCCAATTGTATACATAACTTGTATAAGATTTGAGTTCTCTTCATGTTTTCTATCATATTAAAAATGAGAATTTAATTATGAAATATCATACTAAATAATATACAAATGAGCAAGTTAATATATGCTTCCTCATTTGTATATTATTCAAAAGAAATAATAGAGATTAATATATTTGCTGCACGAATGAGCAAACCAAATATATGCTTCTTGCTCCACACCTACATACTTCCATGTGAAATGCAATTTTTTCGATTGATGTACGCATGAATTCATACAATATTGGCTAGTAGGAATCACGTTAGTATCAACCAACCTTAAAACGGTACAAATTAGTTCACTATTCTTATTTTCTCAATTGTTTATTCTTAATATTTTCATTTTTACCATTTAAATTTCATTAATCGTGAATCCACACTTTAGTACAAATATCAAAATTAAAATCTATTTATCACTTAATTTTTTTGTTAACTACATTCTAAAAATATTATTTATTTCTAAATATATCGGGATATTTCGGATAATATCGGAAAATATCGGGAATATCGGAATATTTTACAGATATATCGGATTCCGTACGGATACTCCGGAGGATATAGGATATTCAGACGTATCGGTACCGGTCGCTCAGAAATTTAGATAATATCGGGATAATATCGGGTATCATTTCGATATTTAAAACCTTGAGTATATGATCCCCTGACTCCCATTTGTTTTGAACCAGATCTGAACCCGAATTTATTTTTAAATACCACCACTCAAAAGATTTTATACTAATAAAATTATCTGAATATTTTATATATAATTTATTATTATTTTATATTATTGATGTGATATTGAATTTCACTCTCTAACCATGACAACGGTAGCAACAAAAGCGTATAGCATATACTTACATCTTTTAAGTGGCCAAATGGAGGAGAAAGGAATCTTATTATTGAAAGTGATAGTAAAAAGAATATATGAAAATGTCGGTGAATTTGCTAGATTTATTCGAATATTTTAGCGGATTGTGTTGATCTTCGTACATATGTATTAAATTGTTTGGAACCTTCAAACCGAATAGAATACCATTAAAATAGGTTTTATGTGAATAAGAACTATAAGGAAGGAATTCAATTAAGAATACACCTAAATATAGGTGTGAATTAACAAATGGATTTTCTTAAAACATAAGATTCCAATACAAAACTGGCAAGCACGATTATTAAGGATATTAAATTCAACTAATGAAATTTTATTTCATCTAATTTAGAAATAAATATCAAATTTTGACAATATTAATTTGGAAAAAAGATTGAAACATATGTCTTTAAAAACTTTTCTCATCTAGCTTTTAAGTGAAAATTCCCAAAATTAGAGATTATAAATTTTTTTTATTTTAGTTTTAGACCAACCTTAAAATTTTTTCACTTTTAAATTTTTTTATTAAAAAATTATAAAAATAAACTTTAAAAAAAATTACAAAAAATGAGTTTCCCGATATGTACTACCGGGAAACGGGCAAACTTTTGTCAGCTTCCCGGTGCGTAATACCAGAAAGCAAAAAATCATTTCCTGGTATTACACACCAGGAAACTGACTTGATTTTTACCCGTTTCTTGGTGTGTAATACTAGGAAATGATTTTTTGCTTCCCGGTATTACACACTTGGAAATAGACAAAATTGATGTCTGTTTCCTGGTTTGTATTATCAAGAAATGATTTTTTACTTCCCGGTATTACACACCGGGAAACTAAACTTAGTTTTGTAAAAATTTTAATGTTGGTCTAAAAATATAATTTTTTTAATAAAAAAACTCAAAAGTGCAAATGACCCAATTTTTAAATTATTACTTAGAAAATTTTATTTTAAAAACCAATCACGAAAAATTTGGATACCTAACTAAAAAACACTTTTGTTATAAAAATAACATAACATAAATAAAGAACAAATAAGAAGCATAGAAGAGGAGTAGAATCACACAGACTTACTTCTTAATTCAGAAGCAAACAAAATTTTCATTAGAAGGAAGGCCTTTATATAGGCTCTCAAAAACACGAGTCATCATCAAATGTCATAATACAATGACATGCGGCTAGCACTTTCCAACAAAATGTGACAAGTAGAAATACATGCATAGTGAATGTAAGGTGGAATCCACCAACTATCTGTATCACAATATCCCCACCCCCTTTGGATTCCATCCATTCATTAACTGTCTCGTTAAAAACCTTACCAGAAAAACCCAATGGGACAAAAAATGGAAAAGAAAAAAGAGTACAGTTGAACCCAGACATTTTACAAAAATCCCCCTGATGAAAACACCAATAAATTAATTAATTAATTTGGAGAGTCTTCGCATTCCGATTCCGTGAAGCAGCTTTTCGAATGTGGATGTTGATAAAGTCTTTGTCAGTAAATCAGCCAGGTTGTTTGAAGAACGAATCTGCTTCACGTTGATTTGTTTGGATTCTTGGAGCTCGTGGGTATAGAAAAATTTAAAAAATATGTGCTTCGTTCTATCCCCTTTGATATATCAACCTCTTACTTGGGCGATACAAACAGCGTTATCTTCGTAAAGAATTGTTGGCTCATTTGATATTTGTGGATTCCACATGAACTCTGGATATGATGTATAACCAATCTCAACTAGACACATTCCCAACTAGCTTCATGCAACGCCAAAATTTCGGCATGATTTGAAGAAGTAGCGACCAAAGTTTGCTTTATGGATCTCCAAGGTATAGTTGTGCCATTATATGTAAAAAATATATCCAGATTGAGAATGAGGTTTATGTGGATCCGAAAGATAACCAGCATCAGCAAAACCAACTAACCTAGAAGGATTATCCAAATTCGAATAAAACAGTCATAAATCAACAGTTCCCCAAAGATATCTGAGAATATGTTAATTCCATTCCAGTGGCGACGAGTCGGGGTAGAACTGTATCTAGCCAATAAATTTACAGCAAAAGCAATGTCTGGTCTCGTACATTGGGCTTATATAGAAGGGCACCAATTGCGCTCAAGTATGGTGTTCCGAAATTCAAAACATTTTCATCATCATCTTTGGGTTTGAAGGGATCCTTTTTGGGATCAAGAGAACGAACGACCATCGGGGTGCTCAATGGATGACATTTTTCGAAACTAAATCTTTTTAAGATCTTTTCTGTACAAGATTTCTGATGGATCAGAATTCCATTATTTCTATGTTCAATTTCTAATCCCAGACAATATTTTATTTTCCCCAAGTATTTCATTTCAAATTCTCTTTTCAAATATTCAGCAGTCTCTTGGATTTCATTTTGGGTTCCAATCAAGTTCATATCATCAACATAGACTGCTACTATTGCAAATCCAGATCCCGATTTTTTAATGAACACACATGGACAAATAATATCATTAATGTACCATTCCTTAACTAAATATTCACTCAGATGATTGTACCACATTCGTCTAGACTGTTTTAATCCATATAGTGACCTTTGTAATTTCACTGAGTATAACCCTCGAGGTTTATTAATTTCAGGAATTTTTAATCCTTCAGGAACTTTCATGAAGATTCCTGTATCCAGGGAACTATACAAACATGCAGTTGCCACATCCATTAACCTCATTTCCAGATTCCTTTCTTTCACCAATCCAATAAAAAATCGGAAAGTAATTGTATCCATCACAGGTGAATACGTTTCGTCAAAATAAATCCCAGGCCTTTATGAGAAACCATAAGCAACCAATCGGGCTTTATATCTCACAATTTCATTTTTCTCATTTCGCTTTTTAACGAATACCCATTTATAACCAACTGGATTAACACTTTTTGGTGTTTCAATAATGGGTCCAAAAATATTCTGTTTGTTCAATGAACTTAATTATGCCTGTATTGCTTCTTTCCATTTTGGCCAGTCATTTCGTTCCCTACAATCATTTATGGATTGAGGTTCATAATCATCATTCATCACATCGATAGCTACTGCATATGAAAACATATTATCAATAACAAAGTTTTCACGGTTCCAAATTTCTTTTGTATAATTAGTGGATATTTCTTCATTCTTGGATACATTTACCTCCTCAGTGGTCTTTTCCTCAGTTGGATTTTCAACTTCCACAATTTGTAAATTTTGATCAGTATCTTTTGGAGGTATTATATCAATAGTATTCTCAATTCTAACTTTTCATTTTCGTGGTACAATATCTTTGGACCCAACAGGTCTACCACGTTTTCTCTGGATTTCAAATGCCTCACTAGTTACCACTTGTTTTGATTTCTCAGTAGGCACATCCAGTCGAGTTGGTGCATTACATGCTGGTATATGAGATTTCGTAACTTTACTTGTATCAATAAAACTATCTAGTAATCGGTTCGCAATCGTTTGTAAATGAATTATCCTACGTACTTCATTTTCAATTTGACCAGTACGTGGATCTAGATAATGCATCCTTTCACTTTTCCAAACGAGTTCATTTTTATCAGCATTAGAAAGTTCATCCTTTCCAAGTCGGGGGAATAACTCTTCATTAAAATGGCAATCTGCAAATCTTGTAGTAAACATATCACCCGTCATTAGTTCCAAATATCTAATTATAGACGGTGAATTATATCCAACGTAAATTCCTAAACGACGTTGTGGTCCCATTTTGGTTCTCTGAGGGGGTGCTATAGGAACATATACAGCACAACCAAAAGTTTTCAAATGAGATATATCTGATTTATTTCCAGTTACCAACTGTAACAAAGAATATTCATGATATGCAGTGGGTCTCAGGCGTATTAGTGTGGCTGCATGTAATATTGCATGACCCCAAGCAGAAATCGGTGATTGAGTTCGTAATAACAACATTCCTGCA
This sequence comes from Cardiospermum halicacabum, assembly GCA_031304145.1. Lineage (NCBI taxonomy): Eukaryota > Viridiplantae > Streptophyta > Magnoliopsida > Sapindales > Sapindaceae > Cardiospermum > Cardiospermum halicacabum. The sequence continues at coordinate 26,387,607 of CM062393.1, read as the reverse complement.
ATTATTTGAAGCCTTTTAATAAAAGATTCCGCTAATCCATTTTGGGTATGAACATGGGGTACTGAATGTTCAACATTTATACCAATTGACATGCAATAATCATCAAAAGCCCTTGATGTAAATTCACCTGCATTATCCAAACGAATATTTCTAATCTGATAATCTGGGAATTGTGCTCTCAACCCTATTATCTGGGCAAGTAATTTAGCAAACGCCACATTCCGTGTTGATAATAAACATACATGTGACCATCTCGCAGATGCATCAATCAATACCATAAAATATTTAAATGACCCACTTAGAGGATGAATTGGTCCACAAATATCCCCTTGAATTCTTTCCAAAAACGATGGACATTCAACATTTATATTTAATGGGGATGGTCTAACTATCAATTTCCCCTGAGTACACGTAGTACAAAAACTATATTTTGATATCAATATTTTCAAATCATTCAATGGATGTCCATTAGAATTCTCAACAATTCTGCGTATCATCCTGGACCCAGGATGGCCAAGTCTATCATGCCATAATTGAAAAACTTTAGGGTCAGTTATTTTCTTGTTCATTACAGCGTAGGCTTCTATTGGAGATATTTTCGTAAAATATAAACTAGATGATAATGTATGGAGTTTTTCCAGAACAATTTTCTGTCCAAAAACAATAGACATAATATACAAATACTCCATATTTTGTTCATTCATTGTCTCAATATGGTATCCATTTTTCCTTATATCTTTAAAACTCAACAAATTTCGTTTCGAATTACTCGAATATAATGCATTATGGATATATATTTTCGTTCCCTTTTCTAACAGCATTATAGCTTTTCCATATCCCTTAATTAAATCAGCAGAACCATATATGGTATTTACTCGAGCCTTATATTCATATATGTTTAGGAAATATTTTTTATCTCGAAGGATAGAATGAGTTGTAGCACTATCAATCAAACATATTTCTGAAATATTTCCTTGAATTTCCATTTCTTTTTCTATTCAAATAAACACAATATTTACATTAGAAAATATATCCATTGATATTTCTGACTTTAATTACAAAATGGACGTATATACAACAAAATTTCAAAATACAGTCAGAAAATATTTACATTACTTCTATCTACATTTCTATATTTTCAGACATCATTTTTTATTCTCATTTACATTCTCAGTACTATTCAGGAAATTTTCGATATCTAGATCATCGAAAAAATCAGAAGTGTGAAAGCTTGAAATATTTCCCTGAGATTTTCCTTCTCCACTCTCCACATTTGCAGCATTTGTTTCAATAACTTTCAGTTTTCCTTTCTGGGAAGCTTGATACACATCAACCAAATGTTGTGGAGTTCGACATTGGCGGTAAAAATGTTCTGTTCTCCCACATTTGTAACAAACACTTCGGGAATTGTTATTTTGATTTCCAGAGTTTCTATTTGGGTTATGGGATCCATTTCTTGTCCAGACCAAATTTTCACGATTATATGGGTGAGAAGGATTTCCACGTCTCCTTTGATATCGGCCTCTACCACGGCCCCCAGTATTATTATCATGGTCTTGTCCATGGCCCCCATTATTTTTATTACAGCCACAACCTCGATCAGGTCTAAAACCACGACCCCTACCATGATTCGGGTTTCCATTATCCCGATATACATTATTATTTATTTCTGGTGGTGTCATCGCACCAGGAGTTCGTAACTCATGATTTCTCAACAATATCTGGTTTTGTTCTTCCATTCTCGTCAGATTGGTGAGCAATTCACCAAAGGTATTAACTTTATTTTGTCTAATCGTTGATTGTAATGTTATCTGATCAGCATGGAAGGTGGATAATGTTTTTTCAATTTTCTCCCCTTTAGTTTTCTTTTCTCCACAAAATTCTAATACCGCCGCAATTCAGTGGAGCTCAGAACTATATTCACTAACTGTATTAAAATCTTGGAACTTTAAATGGATCCATTCATGTTGAGCCTTTTGAAGATTTATATCTCTCATTCGTTCAAATCTATTTTTCAGGGATTTCCACAAAATCAGTGGATCCTCAATATTCATATATTCAGCTTTCAAATTTCCGTTTATATGATGTCTAATAATTTCCATTGCTTGAGCCTTTTGCTTGATAGAAAATTCATTATTTTCACGTATAGTATCTTGCAAATGGACTTTCAAATCAGATATCCATGTTATATAATTTTTTCCAAAAAGTTTCAGGGTATGGAAATCCAATTTTTTTAGTTCTGACATTTTTCTTTTGTCGAATTTTTTCTTCAAAAATAATATATTCACAATTAATAATAAATCAAAATAAATATAACAAATAATTTAAATATAAGATAAAAACAGTTAATCAAAATAAATATAATTAAAACAATAAATATAATATCAATCCATATATATATTTTTTCAAGAATTACTATTCTTTTATCAATTTTTCTTTTTTATTTCCTCTTTTATATCGATTTTCCATCTTCTCTTTTCTATCGATTTTTCATTTTCCTCTTTTATATATCGATTCTTCATTTTCCTCTTTTCTGTCAATTTTCCATTTTTCCTCTTTTATGGTTTCAGCCAATTTTCCATTTTTCTTTTTTTTTTTATGGTTCCAGACCAATATCTCAATTTTTTTCAATATGATTCCGGCAGCATCCCAGTATAACCAAAAACATCGTTACCATTACTTTCTGATCTGGAGGATCCGTCTGGGCAGCAACAGAGAGCATACTCGTGCTGATAACGTGTTATAAAAATAACATAACATAAATAAAGAACAAATAAGAAGCATAGAAGAGGAGAAGAATCATACAGACTTACTTCTTAATTCAGAAGCAAGCAAAATTTTCATTAGAAGGAATGTCTTTATATAGGCTCTCAAAAACACATGAGTCATCATCAAATGTCATAATACAATGACACGTGGCTAGCACTTTCCAACAAAATGTGACAAGTAGAAATACATGCATAGTGAATGTAAGGTGGAATCCACCAACTATCTGTATCACAATAACATTAACTTATTCAAAAGGGGAGGTTACTGGTGGAATATAACATCAGTTATTTACATAATGTCGGACGTGCTATAATATATTTTGAATAATTTTTTTTCAAAAAATATAGTATAATTTATGTATTATCATGGTTAATGCCGTCTATATATATTTGGTTGTACTCTTTTTAATATATATATATATAATTTTAGGGAAAATGGCAAAAACTAATCCACCAAACAATAGGCTTAAGTTTATGAGTCACGATAAGTTCTTATAAGTTTTTAGTCCATGTTAAACTTAATTTTCACCAATGATCATTTATTCCAAAACTGTTCTTCACTATTCATCTTAATTACAAGTTTGGTAATAAATATTATTAAATGAAAAATGAAAATTTGAAAGAAGAAACTACATTTACAATTTCCTCATAACTCTCACTTCACTCAATTTTAATTACGACCATTACATCTTCTTGAATCTTGATCATCTACACCCAAATTTTAATCTTCTTATTATGTTGTGGTTAAGGTGGATGTTGCTATATGGTGGCCACAATAAGTGCAGACACACTCTGTAAAGGATATGATGACATAATGCATTCCATGCTCGGAAATAGTGTTAGTTGAAGTATATAGTTTGAACTCGACCTGAAACGCTTTCAGCCATTGGAAGATGAATTTTTATGTAGAGGGGAAATGCGGTTTTGGAGGAGTCCAAACACTAAGCTCGACCCTAAACTCATTCTCTGTATTAGTGAAGGACGGAAATGTTACTCGTGAAGGAATCCAATTCAATTCGTGATCTATAATTAGTTATTCTAGTGTCGCACTCTTTGAAAATAAATTAGATCCAGAGTCTAATTGTGTTTTGGGTGCAGCCTAGAATATGATTCTCGCCACGGATGAAATTGGTTTCCTGTACGAGCAAAATCAGTGTCTTTCACCGATAAATTTTTCTCTTGCACATAAGAACTTTATCTTTTATAAACTTGGTCTTTTTAATTTGAAAATGCATTTCGAATGGATTCTAAATTTTAGGCTCTATCTAAGAGGCATTTAGGTTATGGAATTCGGGTGGATCCTAAAATCTAATCTGCACTCTAAACGCATTGGGCTTTGGAATTAATTGGTCAAGTTTACGGGGAAAAATTATTATCCATCACAAAGAAATTTTATCCTTCACTAGTAAAATTGATGTCTTTCACAAGTATAAATTTTCTATACCTATTTCACTGATAAATGAGTTTCGGATGGAGTTTGTTTTTTGAACTTCTTTTGAAATGCATTTCTCCTCTGGTATTAATCAATCTCCTCATGAATTCATTTCCTCGTCATGAAATGGGGTTTTAAGCGGATCCTTAGCAACAAACTCCACATGGAACGTATCAATAAGTTAGAATTAAACTGTTATAGTGCATTGGAAGATTTATTAGCTTTCAGAAATGAAATTGGTTCCCTTCATGAGAAACTTTATTCACCTTCAAGAACAAAGTTTTCTATTTCACATAGAAACTCTGCATCGACGAACGCATTTCGAGTGGAGTCTAGATTATGGACTCCTCATGAAATGCAAATGATGCAACGCTTCACATGGAGTGCAAACTACAGCCTCCACCTAAAACCCTTTTATTTTAATCTAACTAGACCAACAATGTAATAATATAATGGTTCATTGCAAGATTCAACTCACCTGAAACTTCAACTTCCACAAGAAAAGGAAATGAGAAGAAATGTGAAAATGAAGGTTGGAGATGATAAAGTTGTGTTAGAGCTGTGATGGTGGATTAGATAGGTTATGTATTCTTTTATTAAACAAAAATGGGTAAAACAGTAACTTCATACTTTAAATAAGGGATAATTTTGAATTTTTATATTTTATAAATATTTTTAAATAATTTTAAGTGCAATATTGTAATATTAATTAAAGAAAAAGGGTAAAAATGTCACATGGATCATTATATAAAAATAAAGTTTTGGAAAGATTGTTTATAAACGTTAAACTTTTGTGGCCTATAAACTTAAAGCAAAGTTTACTAAGGCCTATTTATGAAAGTTTCCCATAATTTTATTATATGGTCTAAAATTTTTATTTTATAATTTAAAGTATTTTTTTATATATAACTATAAATTATTGTGATAATAAAAGTATACGATTTATAGTTTGAAATTAATTATTTTCAGAATTTTTTTTTATATAATGTATGAATTTAAATTTATTAATATATGAAATTGTATGAAGAAAATATGTATTATAATTTATTTAATATGTTTAAATTTATAAAATTTAATATACTGATTTTGATATAATTTCTAAATTTAAAATTTTAATTACAAAGTGCCAAAAATAGTTATAAATATGAAAACTTTAAATATAAAATATAGTTATATTTTTTTAAAAAAATAAAAATAAAATGATGTTTGAATAAATTTATATTATTTTATAAAAATAAAATATAAAAAAAAAATTACACAATAATTGAACTTGGCACCTTTTGCATTGATACCGTGCACAACCATCCACCAATAATATCATTTAAATGTATAATTACTACACAAATAATTGTTGTGAATACAACTGTAATGCGGAAATAGAAAAGAAAAATAATACAGAGAGTTATAGTGGTTCGGCAATGTGCCTACGTCCACTTTGCGGCTCCTCACCTTAGAGTTTTATCACTTATTTCGATATTGAGCTTCTATACTTTAACCTTAGGCATTACAAATAAATATATAGTGTAACCCTAGAACAATAATTACACATAAATCCCTAAGCTCTCCTGAATCCTAACCGCACCCCGAACTTCCCAATAACATTAAATGAGTCACACACAATAATAATTTATTTTTGAGCCTTGGGACCATTTCCTTGACTCCATCAAAATTTGTTATGGTTGAAAAAGAATGAAAATGACTAAATTAATCATACATTAATAATTTGAAGCATCGTATTATTTATTATTTGAAGATAAAATAAATATAAATTTTAAAAATTAGAAGAAATGGTAACAATTAACACTACATCGAGGGTTTTTTTTCTTAACAAAACTAGTACCTGACTTGAGTTTCATGTCATTTTAATATTTTTTTTTAGAGTTAATTACAATGGGATACTGAGAGGTTCTGAGCAATTATATTTGCAAATGAGTTTTTATATTTTTATAATCAAGTTCAACAAATTTTAAAAAAAATAGGTGATGAACTAAAACGGTTAGAATTTATTGTAGAATGTTATATAACTCCGTTAAATTTTGGCATGGTCCATCAACTTATTAGTCATATAAGCTCATTAACACATGGATGGAGATAATATGCATACAAAATTTAATAGAATTGTACAGTATTTTTAACGGTGTGAATTGATCAGCTATCTTTTTCAAAACTCGTTGCACCTAATTGTTAAAATGTTAAAACTTATCTGCAGGTGCAATTTCACTAAATCCCGTAGTACCCCTTTGTAATTAACCCCCTTTTTTTTTACCAAATTATTCATATTTGAATATCTCTCAAATAAATGTCTCTCTCATCTTCTATCTATTCTTTTATCTTATAGCCATTTTTAGATTTTATTTTGTAGACCTCTTGTTATGGTTAAGGTTTTTGTACTTAGTGTGATGTTTCACTTCGAAAATTTATTTTAGAAAATTTTCTTCAATCCCCATGCACAATCATAGAGGGCGGTATATAATGTGTGAGGGTGATTATCTCAATATGGATGATATTGTTAAACACAATTTAAGTATTCCTATTTCAATATTAGGTTGTGTTCAACCTTCTGGTTGGATTGTATGAGAATTGTAAGCGATGCAAATATCTTAATAAAGTAGTTCTTTGTGTTCCATTTCTTAATTCACATTAAGCGCGTAACATTTGTTTATCAAGAAAATCTATAAACAAAAATGAATTTATATTGTTGACTTCATGTAGCACTAGTTGTTCAACATTTTGGATATAGGTTTATCTTTGTTTGTTAATGTGGGGTCACCAAAATGTGCATACATATACATAAGTTTATTTTAGACAAAAACTAATATCCTCAATCATGTCCATCTTATCCTCCCTTAACAATAAAGGTCGGGCTCACCTACTGTGGAATAACGTTGGAAGATTGAGAGGAAGATCATCAACTCTATCAAAATTTGAACAAAAAGATATTTGATCCAACAACACAAAAGTATTAAGGATATAAATGTCTTTATCCTAACATGACTTGACTTCCTTCACATGATTGACTATGGTCGATCACACGAATTACTTGAATATGTTCTTAACCCTTATTCCTTTAAACAAATTTCAACCTTTTACATGTGAGAATTCATTTACGTGAGATGAAGTTAAAAATCATTTTAAGAAATATTTTATTTTTTTAATAATAAAATGATTTAAAAAATTATTTTATTTTCTGGCCTAATAATCTGAAATTTGTGAAAAATAAAAAGAAATTTGTGAATCCACTTTGAACACACAAATTTTCACACCAACTGATTGAGGTTTTAGTTTGGACAGGAGATATATTTTCATTTACTATCGCCAACATAACTAGATGCTTCTACTCTATATTTTAGAATTTTACGGATGCTTAGGCTACATTTTAAAGTTCGGACCCTCAATGAGGGCTTAGTTCTTTCATAATTTTTTATTATTATTACTAACTTGAGATTTATCAAGTATCCATAAATTCTCATATTCTTGATGTTATGGTGAGAACTTAGATACTAATATCCTAGGATGTAGCCATTACTTCTATTTTTGCCACTGTGTAGATTCATCCCTTAATAATCATCTACTAAGATTCTTAGTGTCACGATGAAAACATACTATCAATCACCCATATATGAATTCAGGATGTCGTGGTGAGAACTTATATACTTAAACCCTTGGATGTGACCATTTACTTATGTTGTTGTCAAGATGAAGATAAATCCTTCAATCAATATTTTTTAAGATTTTTGATGTCATGGTGAAAACAGGGTGTCTGGTACCATTTAGGATTCTAGATGTAATAGTGAACTTATATACTCATATCCTTGGATGTGACCATTTACTTCTACTTTCACTAATCAAAAGATATTTTCCTTATTCATCACTTTTTGAGATTCTCGATATTGCGATGAGATATAGTATTAGGCATCCATTTATGTATTCTTGATGTTATGGTGAGAACCTATATACTCAAACCCTTGGATATAACCATTTATTTCCATTATTTCCATAAGAAAGATAAATACCTAAGTAAACAATTGTCAAGATTCTCAACGTCATGACGGAAGCATAGTATTGAATACCCATTTAAGGATTTTTGATGCCATAACGAGAACCTAAGTATAAAACCCTTAGATGTAATCATTTACATCTATTATCACCACAAAGAATATAAATCCCTTAGTCATTATTTTTCAAGATCAGATGTGATAGTGAACATATAGTGTCGAATATCCATTTAAGAACTCTCATGTTAGGGTGATAACTTTTTATACTAAAATCGTTAGATGTAACCATTTACTTATGTTATCGACAAGATAAAAATAAATACCTTTACATTATGTACTAAGATTCTAAACGTCAAGGAGAAACACATAGTGATGGGGGATATTCGATCCTTCTCTAATCACCAACACGATGATACAACTTATTTTAATAAATTTCACCATTTTTCTAAAAATTCTTAGATCGTGTTTTCCAAATTCATAAATTGGAGTACAAGAACGATTTAGGAAATACCTTCTTATTTGCTATAGACGACCCAACAATAAGCATTTCATTCAAAAATTTTGGGAGAATCTTGATGCTTCAATGAGAACATGAGGATTAGAGAATCAGAATCACCATGTTCTGTGTCCAATAAATAAGACATGCCATTTATTTATATATCTAAAAGATTTTAATGCAATATCAAGAAAATTAAGTGAAAGACCTATACATATAGATTTAGTTTCTCCTAAAACGATAACAAAGTGAGAAGCCAGACTTTAAATTTTTAGTAACATCTTAACTACAAGAGCATAAAAAACTACATTAAATGTACAAATGTTACAACATGCAGGAAGTAGATATGAGCATACAAGGAATTGAAATCTAAGTATGCTATCATATAAGTACAAATATAAGTGTTACAAGTTACAAGCAAGAACCACTAATGTTATTGACACGTATGGCTTAAAGCGTTAGCAAATCACAAATTGTAGTGCGTATGAACTAGCAAAAGTAGTCCAAAGAAAAATCTATACATATACCCATAAAAATCTTAATGTCTACTTAATCATAACTAGACCTGATCAAAATCAGGGTCGGGCCGGATTAGGGTCGGGCTAAGTGGCGTAGTTAGTCAAATTTTCTTGACCCAGCCCGGCCCTGTAATTAAATAGTCAGGGTCTGATCCTGGCCCTAACCCTGAATAGACAGGGCGGGCCGAGGTCAGCCCTGACTCTAATATATTAATATATTAATAACTTTTTAAAAAATATATGTATATAATTCATCAATTAAAATTTAAGTATTAAATATAAAGAAAAAGTTAATCTAACAATTAAATTAAAATAACTCCAAAATCTAAAGTTAAATAAAATCCTTACCTTGGATTTCTCTTCTACCACAAATTTAAAAATCTTGATATTGATATTTGTTATTACTTATTTCGTTATTTTTAATTGTGGTAATTGTGGAAATTTGTAGGTTCGGGATATTTTAGTATAACTTTGGCGATGTAAAATTTTTTTAGGTTTAGAGTTTGGTATAAATTTTATAAATATAAATGTTAATTTATATAATTAAAATTAATATTATAGGGTCGGGTCGGGCTAAGAGGGTCAAAATATTGACCCTAGCCCGGCCCTATATTATACAGGGTCCTCTATTTTGAGGGTCGGGCCGGATCAGGGCCAAACAAAATATGGTCAAATAGGAAATTTTAAGGGCCGAGTCGGGACGGGTCGGACGGGTCCCCGACCCTATGACCAGGTCTAATCATAACATAGGTTCTAGGAGTTATCATTCTAAGGAATCTAAAGCATGCAATTAGGTTAAGCATCAAGAAATAGTAGTTATTATTTGTGATGTTTTATAATTTTAAGATATTTTTTAATTTTCTTTTAAGATAAAACTATATAACAAGGATAAATGATAATTAGAGAGAGTAATGGATAAGCTATAAAGAGGTACGATTGAGATCATACGTCACTAGTGACATCAAGAACACATCATGCTTAATTTCATATAAACAAGCACTTATTCGCCAAACATGTTATAAGTTGATAATATCTATGCCTTAGGTATCAATTGAGCTGGATTCTCCCAGGTGCTCAATCAATATATCCTTCAAAATGCACCTAGATGTCTCATATCTTGAGAACCAAAAGTCAGTGAAGTAGCATCTAGAGAGAAACAATAAGATACTAGCATTAACTCTTTATTATAATCTCATGTCAAATCTATTATATTGCATTCAACAGCATCAATTTATCTCTCACTTGTTGCTAAAGATTACATGAAGATTAAGTAACTGCAATTAAAATTACCAACATAGTTGTCACTTCTGCTGGTTATAACAGTACAATTCATGCAATTATGACATGATGAATTAATACTTCACTTAGAAAAATTAACTTAGATATCACTTGTTGCTAACAATAGCATTAAACACTTCAATTAACACTACAACAACCATTAAAAACATAATCTAGCATGAGTAACCTTCGAATCTCACTAGATTAGTGGATCCCAATCAAAATTGATTTACCCTAATATGTTAAGCCTTGGATCAGCATAAATCATCATAGTGATTAACATCAAATAACTAGAATAAAATAGATAATGATAGAATTTCTCAATTTCAATAGAAGATGCTTAGCATGAAGCAGTGTGACTTAAACTTCAATTTTCGAGAAAAGAATGACATCTTTCACGTGCAGCTTCCTATTAACTTTGAAGATTGCCAAGGTTCATAAAATTCTCTCTCAAAAAAAATCTCTCTATTATTCCTTTTAAGGATTTCAAAATTAAAAGTTAACAAAAGTATTGTTTGAAGGTTGGCTAGAGCTGCTCCACAAGAGAAGGCTACTCCTACATATAAAATTTAGCAAAAGTACATGGTTAAAAACTTCTTTAAAGTTACTATAAAGTTTATATTGATTATTACTTCTACTTGGAAGTCCAGATATTTCAAGCTTTTCAAAGTTAAAATTCCTTTTGAACTAACACAACATCATTGCTAAGAGCAGAATTGCAATAATCCTGGAAGTCTAGTTCTTTGAGACAAAATAGAAGTTATAACTTACAAAATCGAATCTTTGAATAATTTAGGATTAAGTTTGAAATTCGCTCTTTTTACATCATTATTGCTCATTTCTCACTTTTCTTCATCTTTAATTTCTTGATAACTAAACTTTGTATTTCTTTACAAAATAACAATAAATATGACCAATTCCTATTTTTCTCTTAAAATTACATACAAAACACCCCTAAAATAGTGTATTTTATGCATTTATCAGTTATATTAATTAAATAAGGCGCATAACCTCTTACACTCTTCCGAGAGAGCTTAATCTTACCAAATCAAATCTAACTACCTCTTCAATATCTTATAAAATAAGCTAATATAATTACATCTCTTACTAATCTAATCTTAGCATACTCTAATTGGTTATTCTGATATGAATAAGCAACCAAGTCAATGAAAAAAAACAATTCTATAAAGTCAGCAACCCCAATGTTACAACTAGTTATAAACATCGTACAAAATTTAACTTCAACAATTAAAATCATTTAAACCAATACTAGAACTAGTTTATTATGGCAGTCACAATGAATACATTGTCATATTATTCTTTCCATATGTTTTGTTGGTTTATAATTATGACCACTTTAAACCAACATATAAGTCAACTTAAAGCAACCTGATACAAATAATAATAAATTTCATACTAACTAATTATTTTTCATGGTGATAACATAAGTAAATGGTTACATCCAAGAGTTTGAGCATTGACAGGGCGCGCAAACTATGCAATATCTATAGCTATTTTCTCCTATGATTGTTGGACTAAATTGATGATTTTGATACTGAAATTTTTTTATTTTGTATTTTTGTGCAAATTTGGGGTTAAGTTACATTTTGAACGATTTTTGGATGTAAAGGTATTTACCAAGTCAAAGTCCTCGAGGTCAAAGCTGTTAAAAGATTTGAAGATTGATTTGTCTTATCAAACGATTAATTTATTTTAAGTTTTGAGTTTTAAAGTTTAAGTTAGACTTTATAAGAAGAGATTTGTTCTCTTCTTATTTTTCTAGTTTTAGGTTTAAATAGAAGTTTGCAAGACGATGTAAAGGGAGCTTAAATTTTATTTCGAATTTCTAGGGTTATTTAATTTCTCTATACGTAGTTTATAGAATAATGTTTTAGGTGTACTCATAGTATGTTAAGCTATGCCCTGAGGCAGATAGTTATGCTCATAGCCAGCTAAACCAATTTAATTCAGTAAAGTCTTCTTTCCAGTTTTACGTGTTGTGAGAGTTGTTATTAATTATTTATGTCTTTAGTATTTATAAATTCTCTACTTTTCTTGGTTTCCAGTTAAATATATTAATTATTTGGATTGATTAATATGACCAGTTAATTAATTAAATAGGTTAGTATATTGCTAGTCAATAGATTTAATACGTAGCTGTTTAATTGATTTCATCTAAGTAGCAATCGGTGTGACATGTCGTGCTATGAGAATTTTATAATCATATTTAAATGAGCACACTTATTGACTTGTTTGGTATGAATTCGGGTCTTTCTTTCCTTAATACAATATTTGGATGAATCTATTTGGCGCTTGTCGGGTTATTAGTAGATTAAGTATTGATTAGAAGGCGCTTGTCCAATCAGTTTAATATCTAAGGAAATATTAGATTGTTAGGGGCGATGTCAGCAACTATAACCGGTTTTATTGAATTAACATAATTTATTTTTAGTTTCTATAGTGGAAAAATAACCTAGGACCTTTAAGGGTTAGAGATAAGGTTGTAACAATAAAAAAAGTTTAAGATTTCAGAGTTCCACAAGCAAAATGGGCCAGAACTCAAGACCAAGTCAATTCGGCCGAAACCACCGTCGGCCATAACTATTTCGGCTGAAATAGACCCACTAGGACCAGGCCCAATAGGCATTCGGTCAAAGCAGGCTCAATAGGCCCAACTTCCATTTTAGACCAAAGAAGGACGACACAAACCCAGCAACCTTCTAGACAATATAAAAAAGGCCCAAGCCCAATCCGCCTCACATACGGTTCCTGAATCAATTCCAGTTGAGATATCCTTCTCCTAATACGATAAGAAAATCGAATCCAAGAAGGACTAAGAGTCCCAATCCCTTAAGAAATAGGACCCCAACAACCCCTATAACTAAGAAGGGGTAATGACTGCAAAGAGATCCAATTTTCATTATTCATTAAAACAAACTCTGTTTAAATATATCTGTAAGCTTCTAAGCTATTTTCTCAAGAAATCTTAGTCTTATATTTGGCTGTGGTTTATTTGGCACCACAGTTTGGCGCCCACCATGGGGCTCGAACCCACCACCACAAGGTTAAGAGCCTTGATTCTAAACCCTAAGATCGTCTCCCTACATGACAATGGTGCTTCGGAACTAGAGGTAAGTTCAGAAAGCGGCCATTCAAAAGAACGACGAGGACGATGCAAACGATGCCTCAAGATCGACCCTCGACGATAGTGTGAAATCAAACTCAGAGGTTGACGCCACCACTTCTCCAAACATCACGAGCCATTAAATCGATCGAGAAATCACTCAACACTATCAACCAAAGACTATGGCTTCCTCGAAACCCCCGTCAATTCTGCAACTATGCCACAAGATTCCTCAATATCTTTCATTCACTCATCCGTAACAGTAATCTTCTTCCTCTGTCGGTACAAACGGCTCTTAAAGGAATAGCTGGAGAGTTTTTGAAAGCGGTCGAAACGATGTCGGTTTATAGAAAGAAGAGTAGAATTTTCGTTTTAATAGATTGCGTATCTTTGTCAGCTTCTTTACGGCAATCAATCGCCCCAATCGATGGTTGATTATTTATTTTTAATTTGTTAATTATATCAAAATATCAAAATCTCCCAAATTTGTCTGATAAACTGGTCATTCAAAAGGTAAAATTAATTACCATTTCATGTAGGATAGACTTTGCTTGCCGCAACTACAATATTAGTAAGAATTATTATTATTATTATTTTTTTTTTTTTACGAATTCGACATTCTTCAAGGACATAGGTTCTCGCCTTAACATCGACAATTCGTAAATGGTATCTGATACTAAATTTTCACAATGTTGTCAAGCAAATGACGAATAACGAATATATCTGTAGAGTAATTGATAACAAAAGCAAATTCTTCATCCAAGGGTCTAAGTACATAGGTTGTCACTTATGAGAATTTGTGAATACTTTACAAATTTTTAAGCCGAGAATCGTAGAAATAATTGTAAAAAAGTTAAACCCCAGGGATTTAATCTTTTAAATCTACACATGATGCTTATTAGACTCTAATATAGAGTAGACGAATCTCATTATACTCGCAATAGTAGAAGGAAATGTATCTCCTATCTAAACTATAACCTCGATTAACTTGTACAAAAATTCAATTATTATAAATGGATTTGCAAAATTCATTGCTTTTGTTGTGATTTTTTTTTTACTGTTTCGTTTTATTTTTCGTGTATTTCACTTAAATTTATTTTTATTTATATTTTTATGAATTACATTTTAAGGTAAATTACAAAAGACCTCCACTTTTTCAAACTTTTTGCATTAATCCACTGGTTTCAAACGTTATTACAAAAAAAAAACTCATTTCTAATTTTGAAACAGTACTTTTGAATAGGAAAAATGTCTGAAACCAGTAGGTTAATAAAAAAAATTTGGTTGATTTACTTTTTTTTTCTAAGAAACGTTAAAAGTTTTAAAAAGTAATTTTTTTTTTTAAATTAACCCTACATTTTATTATGCAACTTAATAACTTTATAAGGGTAATTCACTCTATAAAATGGGTGTAAAATGGATATTTTCTCCGATACAAGATGAAATTGATGAGGTGGCTTTGACCACTGGTCACTGGTATTACTGGAAAAAAAAATGCTATTTTTCGAATTCCTCTTTAATATTAATGATTAAAGTGATACAAGAAATGAAGAGCAGGTATATATCTGTTTAATAAATAAATAAAACATATAACATAATTAAATTAATAAGAATATTATAATTTATTTAAAAATAAAAATACCTTACGATAATAACGTTAGATAGATTTTGATTTACAATAGTTTCATGGATATTTTCGTTTTTCCACCGTTTAATAAAAATAATCAAGAAATTTATCCATTTCTAAAAATAATTCGAAACATGACCCATTTTTAATGTGAAAAGTAGTTTTGAATAAAAGTGGTGTGGTTTTGTTCTATTTTTACATTTTGTATTAATTGCCTTAAATAATACCATCAATATTAACCAAATATTAAATTACATTATTTTTAATAAAACTTAAAATTAAAAATAATTTTATTTTAATTTTAATTAAATAATACATTTTAATTTATTATCTTTAATAAAGAAATTCAAAATAAATATAAATTTATTTCATTTTATTGTTTCAATTAAATAATATATGAAAGAAATTCATATTTATTCTGAATCTTTAATTAAAAATAAAAAAAATTAAAATTGATTATTTCATAAAAAATAAAAATAAAAATAAAATTATATTTTTAATACAAATGTAAAATAAATATAATTTTATTTTTATTTTAATTTTTTAATTAAATAATATATTTTAATTTTATTAATTTAAATTAAAAATTAAAAATAAATATGAATTTATTTCATATATTTTTTAATTTAAAAAATAAAATAAAACAAATTCATATTTATTTTTAATTTTTTATTAAAAATAATAAATTAAAACATATTATTTAATTAAAATTAAAATAATTTTATTTGTATTTTTATTTTTATTAAAAATAACGTAATTTAATATTTGGTTAATAATAATAGTATAAATTAAATATTCAATGAAATTAATACAAAATGTAGAAATAGAGTAGAACCATCCAACTTTTATCCAAAACCACTTTTCACGTAAAAATGGATCTTATTTCGAATTATTTTTAAAAATGGGTGAATTTCTGGATTATTTTTTATAACACGGGTGTAAAAACGAAAATACCCGAAATTTCACAATATTACTGTAGATCTCTGGTCACGATCCACTCCCAAGTGTTATGTGAATGAGTTAAATCACTCTGTATATGTGTATATGTATATTGTGACTTTAGAATGAACTTTTACTCTTAGGAAGAGACTTTGACCTCAAATAAAAAACTAGGATTTAGTTTTCTCATATTATTCAATAGTATGAGTTGGCATTATAGCTGTATGAACAAGTTGCATATAACATATGACATAAAATATATGCATGACACTCGAATCGGGGGCTATAAAGCACTAGGCCAACTTCACCATTCCACACAACAAGAGTTGTAAACATGGGAAAGTCAAGGGCTTTGACATCAATAGCCCTTGTAGTTGTCACCCTCAACCTTTTGTTCCTCTCTCCAGCCGTGACCTCTTATTCACCACCACCACCACCAGCAGCCAGATCACACACTTGCCCTAAATTTGATGTATGTCTTAGTGCGCTGAATTTGCCACTTCTTCTGCTTGGTGTTCCTCCACCAAGCTCCTGTTGTAGCCTTATTTCACCTTTAGCTGATGTTGATGCTTCTGTTTGCCTTTGCTCTGCTCTTAAAGTCAAGGCACTTGGTTTTGTCAACCTCAACCTTCCTCTCACTCTTCAGCTGTTTGTCAATAAATGTCACAAAAATGTTCCTAGGGGTTTCCAATGTGTAAGGGAGCCTTTGACGCCTCCTCCTCCTCCACCACCACCAATCAGACATTCACCTCCTCCTCCACCACCAAAGGTTTACTCACCTCCTCCACCTCCACCTAAGGTTTATTCACCTTCTCCCCCTCCACCTAAGGTCTATTCACCACCACCACCGAAGGCTCATTCACCACCTCCTCCTCCACCAAAGAAATATTCACCACCACCACCAAAGGCTCATTCACCACCTCCTCCACCAAAGAAACATTCATCACCAAAACCTCCAAAGAAACATTCACCACCAAAGCCTAAATCACCTCCACCTCCCAAGAAACATTCACCACCAAAGCATCACTCACCTCCACCACCAAAGCCATATTCCTCCCCTCCTCCCCCACCACCTCCTCCACCAGTGGTCCACTCACCGCCTCCTCCTCCACCAGTGGTCCACTCACCGCCACCTCCTCCCCCACCAATAGTCCACTCACCACCACCTCCCCCACCATTGGTCCACTCACCGCCACCTCCTCCACCAAAGGTATACTCACCACCTCCTCCCCCACCAATAGTCCACTCACCGCCACCTCCTCCTCCATATGCACCGCCGCCGCCACGCACCTGCCAACTCCTGAACGCATGTGTCAAAGTATTGAGTTTACCAGAAATTATACTTGGCCTTCGTCCACCACCTCCGTGTTGTGGTCTCATTCAAGGACTTGCTGACGTGGATGCGCGGGTCTGCCTCTGCGCTGCAATCAAAGTCAAAGCAGCAGGTTTGGTCAACATTAATGTTCCTCTCGCCATCAATCTGTGGGTCAACAAGTGTACCGGCAGGAATGCTCCCTCTACCTTCAAGTGCTATTAAATCTACTCCATCACCACTACTACAAAAATGTTTAAGTTCAGCGTTTTACATTTTTTTTAATTTTATTTCTGAAGGAAGTTCTATTATTAGAAATTCAATAACGTAATCAAATTTTTCTTATGTTTTACTCTTAGTATCTTCGTTGTTTCTTTACCATTAAATATGAGGACCAATTTTTAATATGGAAATCCCTCTCTCCTCTCTCTTTGTTTTTGTTTATTTTTTATTTTTTAATTATCATTATGTCATGCTATAGTTTTGAGTAATTATGTAATTTTAAAAAATTTTAAATAATTATATAAATTAAAATAATTATTATTATTTTTAAAATTTTAATGATTTTAAATAATCTATTGTTTTAATTTTTAATTTGACTAAAATATGACAAAGAATTATATATTTTTATAATGAGATAGTTTTAATAATTTTCAGTAATTTTAAAATTTTAGTCTCTATGGTTTTAATACTTTGTTGAAAGTGACAGAGTTTCACAAGCAGAGACAATAAAAATGGAAGCCAAGATGATCTGCATATCATATTCATTCAAAATGATAGTTAAATATATGAAAGCTTCTTGGAGAAGATAGATTAGTGAAAGTACAACTAATCTCTTACACCAAGTATGGTTCAGCTTAATGAGTACAGCAAAAAAAATGCAAAAGTATGGCTGCAGCAGATTGCTAGTTTCCAAGATAAAACTCATGATTCTAACACTCCTCCTTGAGTTTTTTCTTGGACACTCCAAGCTTAGCCCTAAGTTCTTCAAACTTGTTCTTGGATAAGGCTTTAGTTAGAATATCAGCCACTTGAACATTTGAACTGCAGTGAATCAAATGAACTTCATCATTCTTCTCTGCTTCTCTAAGAACATGATATTTAACTCGGATATGTTTAGTTCTTCCATGTTGTACTGGATTGTTCGCAATGGCTATTGCTGATTTGTTGTTAACATAAATTGGAGTAGCTTTCTCTTGAACCATTCCCAAGTCTCCCAAGATTTTCCTCAACCAAATGGCATGATTAGCAGCTGCTGCAGCTGATATATATTCAGCTTCTGCTGTTGATTGTGCAACAACATCCTGCTTCTTTGAGTTCCAACTGAAGACACCTGATCCAAAAGAAAACACAAAAGCTTATGTGCTTTTAGAATCTTCAACACTACCAGCCCAATCACTGTCAGAGAAGCCAACAAGTTCATCACATTCGTCTCTCAAATACCATATACCAAGGTCGGCAGAACTTTTGAGATATCTGAGAACCCTCTTTGCTGCTCCAAAATGTTTTTGACTAGGAGCTTGCATGAACCTTGATAACAAACTTGCAGAAAACATAACATCAGGCCTAGTAGCTGTCAAATACAAGAGATTGCCAATCAAACTCCTATAAATTCTTGCTTCAAACTTCTCAGCATCATCATCTCTGCACAATTTTTCATTGATAACTAATGGAGTAGTCACAAATTTGCAGTTTTCCATTTTAAACTTCCTTAAGACATCAGCAACATATTTCTGCTGAGAGAGGAAGATACCAGCAGCACATTGATGAACCTCCATACCTAGAAAGTAACTCATCTCACCAAGATCAGACATATCAAACACTTCCTTCATCATTTCTTTAAACTGCTGCACCAACTGGAAATTTCCACCAGTTACAAGCAAGTCATCAACATAGATAGAAAGGATAATCTGATCACCATTGTCAAAAGATTTCACATACAAAGTAGCTTCAGTTTCACTTCTCTTGAATCCATGGCTTACTAGATGAGAGTCAATTCTAGTGTACCAAGCTCTTGGTGCTTGCTTGAGACCGTATAAAGCCTTTTTCAGCTTGTAAACCAAATCTGCAGAGTCTGAAACATGAAAGCCATTGGGTTGCTCAGCATATATTTCCTCTTGTAGCAAGCCATTCAGAAAAGCTGATTTTACATCAAGGTGATACAGCTTCCAACCCATTTTTACTGCTAAAGCTACCAATAATCTTATAGTATCATGTCTAGCTACCGGAGCAAAGGTGTCACCATAATCAACACCTGGAAGTTGAGCAAATCCTTTTACTACCAACCTTGTTTTATGCTTGAAGATTGACCCATCAGGATTCAGCTTGGTTCTATACACCCATTTGACACCCAAAACAGCTTTGTGAGATGGTCTTGGAGTGAGCTCCCAAGTTTCATTCTTGGTAATCATGTCAATCTCCTCCTTCATTGCAAGATTCCACTCTTCAAACCTTGAAGCTTCTTCAAAGTCTGCAGGTTCATTAACAGCTAAATTACATCTCTCATAGATTTCAGCTAAGGACCTGGTTTTGAGAGCTGGAGAATCAGCAGTAGGATCATCATCTGACTGTAGTTCCATCTGAGAAGTAGTGTTTTGATCATCACTTTTTGAATTTGAAATATGATCACAACAGTGAGTTGTCTCTACTTCACCTTTCTCCCAATTCCAAAATGCATGTTCATCTACTTGTACATCTCTACACACTTCAACTTTCTTTCTTCTCAAATTATAGATCCTATATCCCTTTGCTTGTGCAGCATACCCCAACAAGATACCAACATCTGCTTTATTATCTAATTTTCCTCTTTTTACAGCTGGAATATGACAATAGCAAATGGAGCCAAACACCTTCAAATGCTTCGCTGAAGGTTTCACACCACTCCATGCCTCAATTGG
The DNA here is from genome assembly GCA_031304145.1 of Cardiospermum halicacabum. Classification (NCBI taxonomy): domain Eukaryota; kingdom Viridiplantae; phylum Streptophyta; class Magnoliopsida; order Sapindales; family Sapindaceae; genus Cardiospermum; species Cardiospermum halicacabum. The sequence continues at coordinate 26,367,221 of CM062393.1, read as the reverse complement.
AGTAATCTCTTTCACTGATTTTGTTGGCAGCCTGTTCAAAAGGTAAACAGCAGTGTAAACTGCTTCAGCCCAAAAACTTTTCGGAAGCTTTTTTTCTGCTAACATACATCTTGCCATCTCCATTACAGTCCTATTTTTCCGTTCGGATACACCGTTTTGCTCTAGAGAGTAGCTTACAGTGAATTGATGATGAATGCCACAATCATCACAGAACTTGTCAAACTCGTTCGATTTATACTCTGTTCCATTAGCAGACCTCAAAGTCTTGATTTCACACTCACATTGCTTATCCACCAGTTTCTTGAATTTCTTGAAAACTGAGAAGACTTGTGCCTTACTTGAGAGAAAATAAACCCAAGTCATCCTTGTGAAATCATCAATGAACAAGATGAAATATCGGTTTTGACTTAGCGAACACATACTCATTGGACCACAAACATCAGTGTGGATGAGATCAAGTTTCTTTGATGCTTTTTGAACCCCTTCTGCAGGAAAACTCTGTCTATAAAAATCTTTCCAATTTGACAAGCACCACACACCTTTACTTTCAACCACAGGAGGCATTTCTTTAACCATGTCATTCATTTGCATAAATTTCAAAGAATTGACATTGAAATGGCCAAATCTTCTATGCCAAAGCCATGTATCTACTTTCTTGACAACAAAAGCATGTTGATCAATGCATTTCAAGTTAAGAATATAGCTGTTGTTGAGCTTTCTAACCTTAGCTATTTCCACATTAGAAGCATCATAAATATGACAAAAATTATTTTTGAATAGAACAGAGTAACCTTTGTTTTGCATTTGAGCAACACTGAGCAAGTTCTGATCTAAGCTTGGTATATATAAAACATCTAAGATTAGTTTGATACCTTGCTTAGTTTGAACTGAGATTGTTCCCTTGCCTTCAGCTTCTACTACTGCTCCATTTCCCAACTTCACGTTAGTTTTGTAACTCTTGTCAAATTTATGGAAGAGGCTTTGATCTTTGGTCATATGACTAGTGCATCCATTGTCAATGTACCACATGTTGTTTCCTGAACTTTGAAGGTTTTGAGACATCATGAACAGATGACTCTCGTGCTGGTTTTGATTCTCAACAAAGTTTGCATGTTGCTGACTGGATAGTTGTTGATTCTCCTGATTTGGACTTCTTCTCTGCCTGCAAAATCTGTTAATGTGACCAATCTTCTTACAAGTTTTACATGTAGCTTTCTTCCAACATTTGCTCTCTGAATGATTGGTCTTTTTACATGTACCACAAGGAGGAAACTTTCCAACTTTACCACCTTCTTTAACATTATCAGCTTGTTTGCCTTTTTCTGCAGAAATCTGGTTGTTTGTCTTTGAAGATGAAGCAACTTGCTTTCCTTTTTGTTTGACAAAGAAAGCATTTACAGATGATCCTTCAGTTCTTATATTAACTCTTTGCTCTTGTGCTTGAAGTTTGCTTATAAGCTCTGCTACAGAGAGATCTTCCAAGTCGTATGTTTCTTCGATCACCGAAATCTTTGCTTCGAACTTCTCCGGAAGGCTGATCATCATTTTCTCCACAACTCTCTGATCTTTGAACTCTCCTCCTAGGAGTCTGATTTGGTTAACTAGATTCATCACATTCGTGAAGTATTCTTTTATGGTTTCATCATCCTGTATCTTCTAACAACTCAAACTCTCTTTTAAGAGTTAACAGCTTCACACCTCTAACCTTCTCACTGCCAGCATACTCCTCCTTAGGATAATCCCAAGCCTTTTTTGCAGTTTTGAAACTCACCAATCTTGGAAATATGTCTTCAGATACAGCTGAATAGAGAAAAGATAAGGCTTTGAAGTTCTTCATGGTACTCTTTGAGTGTTGTTTGATTTGTTGCAAAGTTGGATCTACAGGTAAAGGAACCTTCTCATACCCATTCTCTACTGTCTCCCAAAGGTCATAAGCAAGTAGAAAAGACTCCATTCTCACTGTCCAATAATCATAATTCTCTCCAGCAAAAACAGGAGGTGGAGGCAGATTCACCTTTGAAGCCATAATAGAACTCTCAGGTGTTTGGAGTGTGTATCTCTCACTCACTTCTCACAGCCCCTTAAGAAGATATAAGCTCTGATACCACTGTTGAAAGTGATAGAGTTTCACAAGTAGAGACAATAAAAATGGAAGCCAAGATGATCTGCATATCATATTCATTCAAAATGATAGTTAAATACATGAAAGCTTCTTGGAGAAGATAGATTAGTGAAAGTACAACTTATCTCTTACACCAAGTATGGTTCAACTTAATGAGTACAGCAAAAAAAATACAAAAGTATGGCTGCAGCAGATTACTAGTTTCCAAGATAAAACTCATGATTCTAACATACTTTCTAATTTGGATTTTAAATTTTCAATTGGACTAAAATGCAATAAAAATTTTAATAATTTTTAATAACTATTTAGTTTTAATACATTATTAAGATTTTTATTTTCTTGCTTAATAATTTTAATATTTTTTAGTTTTAATACTGATTTTTTATTTTACAAATATATGTATAGTTTTTATAATTTTTAATTATTTCACATTAATTTTATTAATTGAAAAAGAAATCAATTTATATTTTATGAATAGAGTTGTCCAAATAAATATGTTCAATTTGTTTCGGTCTACTCTATACTAATTTTTCTAGTTGTGACCACATCAAATATATCTATTCTGGAAATGAAATTTTAAAAGTTTGAACTCGAGTCTTTTTGCCGCAAATTTGAAAATAGTCATAAATATATCAACATTATTATAGCGTTTATTTCATTTTTATTATATGGGTTGTAACTATAAAACAAGTTGCATTTGCGCTTCTTGGATGGGCCTGTTAAAGTTAGAGGTGACAAATTTGGACATGACATAACGGGTCGACACGAATCCTTTTATTACGGGTTCGGGTTGAGTCTAAATGGATTGGGTCGACACGACATGAGCACGTCAACCTGTTTAAGTTTCTTTTTTATTATTATTTATAATATTATTTATTTTTAATTTAATGTAATTCAATATTAAATGTATCATAATTAGATCTAATAGTGTAATAAATTACATATATGAAAATTTTTAATCATAATTATATAATTTAAAATATAAAATTTCATTATTCAAAAAATTATGTTTAACTTTTTAAAATAAATGGGTTAAATGGGTCAACCCGTCAACCCGTGGGTTGACACGATCAACCTGTTTATTAATTGGGTCGGGTTCGGGTTGGGGCCAACATGACACGCTAACCCGAATTTCCACCTCTAGTTAAAGTAGTCTCATTGATGTGTTTTTTCAGGTTCATAACTCGAGTAGGATTTGTGTACAAACTGACCCTCTAGACTTAACCTTACCTGTATATTTTTTATATTCTTCCCCTGTCTCTTTGAGCAAAACTTCTTCTTTTTATTTTATGGTTTTCTAGTTTTATTTTCTTTGTGTTGTTTTTCGTGAATCTTACTTGTATATCCTTCTAATCCTAACAATAGTGAAATCTAGCTACAGTTATAGGGACCTAATGTAGACTAGTCGTTAGTGGTGAACCACGATATCTCGCTATGTGCGGCTTTAGTTTCTTTGTGTATTTGTTGTGATTATAGGTCTAAATTGTTTTGAGTTATTATTAAGTTACAACAAGTGGTATCAGAGTGCATTTCTAAACTGATTTTTGAAAATCATGGTTTTTTAAATATTTGAAAATCAAGAAGTCTCGACTCCATACTCCATAGTTAGATCTATTAAGTTCTTTTGTTATTGTGCTTCATATCTTACTTGTTGTTTACTTTTCAAGTTACTCACGAAGACTTTAAGTTTGATAGGTACCCTAATCTTGAAGATCTCGAAGGAAACAAGAATCAGTATAAGTTTATCTTGTACTGTGGAAACGACATGAAGACTTTGAGGAGAGAGATGACAAGAGTGACATATTTCTAACCTTAAAAGTCAAAATTTTTTTGTTTTTTTTTAATATTTAAACTATTTGGGAAAAACCCCTGGTTTATAGGTTAATGGGTTATTTTCTATGAATGTTTTAGATTCAGCTCTACGTATAAGAGTTGATTGATATGTGACTGATGTTTGATTTATATTTTCTTAAGTTAGATCAGTACTGTGTCTATAAATATCAATTTAATCTTTATCATTAAGTTATTTGTGTTTTATGATAATGAATATTTACTTTTGAGGATAAGGCTCCCGTATATGCACAAAATATATGATTAGTGAATGTATGTGGTAAGTGTGTATTGACTCTTAATGTAAATTAGCCTTTAATAAAACATTCAACAAATCATCTAATAATAGTATGCTTTAAGTCTATGAGTAAGGCTTTTGTTTTAAATTCAAGCATTATTTTTAAAGTGATAAAACTAGTTTTGTAAATTACAAATTACACTAAATTGACAAATGAATCAAATCAACCAGAATTGAAAGCAAACTTAGATATTAGCAAAGATTTTATAAGAAAAGCATTGTTGAATCATTTTTCACTGAATAGAATCTTGATCATTTTCTTGAGCATTTCATCAAACACTTGATATATTAAAATATAGCGTTGAATTTCTTAAGTGGTAACATAAAGTTCTCTCAAACAATTACATTAACATATCATCTACAACTATTATATGTCTATATATGAAATAGAAGAATAAATTCATCATAAATCCAAGTTAAAGAGAATAAAAAATCACTATGTCTAACTTCAATTCAATCACTCAAATTTTATAGATATAATCATGAAATTACTATTTCTAGTTTTATTCAAGATCAAATCTATGTTTTTATTGATTTTAATAAATTAAATAAGCTAATTAAACACAAATTTATACTATTAAAGATATCACCATTAAAGCACATAGAAAACTAAAGAATTGCAAGTCTCCTTAGAACTACAAGAACTCAACCACAACTAGTTTAGTGTACTATAACTTGGTTAATATAAGCATAAATCATCAAGAAATTCATATCAAAACTCTAGAAATGAATGAAAAGAGTGCAGGATAAGATGAATCTTGTAAAGACAACGATGGATCTAGAGCTTGAATGCTTGGGTCTTGATGAATTAAGCTTCAGTTCTATAATTTTCTTCTAAAAATCTACTTGAAATTGAGATAAAATGAAGAACAAAGTAATTTCTATTCTTTGCTAAATCAAGTGAGATTGAAAATATGAACTAAGCTTGTTTTTTGGAGGTTAAGTTGAGTATTTACAGTACAAGAAAAGCTGTCCATGAAATGGCTCTAAAAATATATTTTTTTAAAAAGTTTTGCTAAGTTATCGAATTTTAATTGGGCACAAAATTCAGTTGAAACTCGGCAAGATACTTTGGAGTCACTATCTCCTCTCAATATCGAATTATATTTCGACATGAATTATGTAAAGAAATCGACAACAGGCTTCTGATCTTCAAAACACCTTATCGTCGATAACAGAATTCGGTGACAATTCAGCAGGAACTTGGTCAAGACCCTCGGACTTGTAGAAACCTTTATCGCTGAATTACAAATTTGGCATCTTCACTCAACAATTCGGTAATTCTTAGATTTTGTCAAGTTTTTCCTTTTTTTTATCCCTTTTTACTCTAAAATCTTCACTCATCTTCATGCATGCCTTCTAGCATCCAATTGCACTTTAAACCCTAACAAATAAATTTAAGTGTCCTAAAGATATGCATTTTCTCCCAATAAATCATATTAAAAACCATCATAGACATAGAAACTTTCCGAGTTTACCACCTTATAGATTATGATTTTCAACTCCTAAATCATCTCCCAAAAATACAATTACAAATAATTTAATTTAACTAATGGAAAATATCATAAATTTTATAATAATAGAAATCAAATAAAATTCAATTACGTTTTAAACTCCACCCAACCTTCCTTTATCTACATTTGTGTCTCTAGCTGTGCATTTGTCCACTATGTGGACTTCTCCATCTCCGTCTTCTACATTTGGTCACTAGAAGTCCTTCTCTTTCAAGTTCATCGGTGACTACTTTATAGGTTCTGCTCCCTTATCTTCACAATTGTTATTGAGAAATCGAAATCTTAATATACCACTTGTGAATTCCAAAAATCCATAGGTCAAGATACCTTTAGTAATACCCTTTTTAATGATAGTGAGGCCTAATAAACTTAGATTATTTTTTTCTAGCGTTTTTATAATTTTTTTTTTGAGTGTCTCTCTAGTATGTGAGAATCCTTATTTATAGATTTTTAGAGAGAAAATATCTCTTTTTTAATCACTATATTAATTGTGTTGTATTTATTATTAGATATTATATTTGCTTTTTTATTCTACTAGATCTGATTGTCGTTAATATTAGGAAATATATTCCTAATTGAATTCCGTTTTCATCAATGAGATCTCTCAAACTGTGAAGTTGATAATTGAAATCATATTTTTGCAATGATTTAGACCCTTTAGGATTTTATGCTTGAGTTTTCAGTGTTCTTCTTGATTTCATCATTTTTATATTACATAGGTCTCGTTCGTTCGAAACAGTGAGCGCTGGTAACTAGAGAGCTGAACTTAACTTTTTCGACCCAAAATAGTGTGCACTATTATCTTTGAGGCTTTGAGTCTTACTCTTTGGGTCCAAAATGGTAGGTGCGAGATCCAAAATAATGAGCAGAATGATCTAGGGACCTATGACTTAAGAAGGCCAGATTCTTTAGAGGGTTTGGATCGCGTTCCCTTTAGATCCTAAGATGGTCCTCTACATTATGTAAATCCTCCAACGGGACTGATGGTCCTTATCGTGAATTGTCTTTATTAGGATCTTTTTTAAATGGACCATTAAACTACTTTAAATGGATATATGTTATTTTTATTGTGCACATAAATTAAATTTGAGATATGTAGCAAGATTAACGGATATATGAACAAGAACACACAGATCAAACACACATATTACGTGGTTCAACTCAAAAGAGGCTAATCCACGGGACCTCAGCTTCAAACTGAGAGATCGATGGCACTACAATCAGATCACAAGACCACAGAGTATATCACAAAGAGATTACAATCCAAATCACAAAGAAACCCTAACAAAGATGAAACCCTAGCAGAGCAGGAGGAGAGACGTATCAATTTCTCTCTCTAAGACTGCTCTGAAGAAAACATAACAAATATATAGCTAGGTCAGGCAGCAGCAATCAGGTATCCAAAAGTAAAGGCGCGGATCTGAGGCGGGTCAGGGCAGGAGCCAGGAGCAAACCATCAGAGTCAAACAGCTTCAAGAAGCCACAGAAGAAGTCCACAAAAGGCCCAACAATAATCAAAGCCCAAGAGCTAAAAGAACCACAAGATTACAAAGTTTGTAGAATGCACATATTACAACAAGATCTAAACAAATAAAACTCAAATAAATCTAGTTCTATTTATTTAATCTCATTCAATTGCATATGTCCGTAAAAAGATATATAATTATCTCTAATTTATTAGACTTACTTGCAAAATTACTTTTTATACAGTTAAGACTATTTATGGGATTAAAATTAAATTATTTTTTTAAAAAAAATTTAAACTTTTGGAATTTTTTTTAAAATTAATTGAAAGAAATTTCCTTCAATTATCTTTTATATATTTATACAAATTTAAAAATAAAGCACTTATAATATATTTTTTTACAAAAACATTTTAAGAAATGGCATGAGAAAAAGCTCATCTATCTATATATATATATATAGACTATCAGTCAACTGGACAATTTACACAAGTAAATAAAAATAAAAAACATGCAGACTGAGTTGACTAAATTACACTAATGGCTTTTATGACCTTGCTTACAGAACCCATAATTCTTCCCACCAACATGTGCATCCTTTGATGATTTAAATGCAAAATGTTTTTGACCTATCATGTTATTTATATCTGGTCAATCATTATAATATATTGTACATAATCCCCAGAAGTTGCAATAAGATCTGGCGCAAAATTCTCCTTAAACAAAATACGTTGACCATGCAATCACGTGGTTAACCTGTAATTAATTACACGTTCTGACTATGTTTTCTTTCCCTTTAAAAACAGATCAGCTAGAATTTATATCCGAGAACAGATCATGGAATCGAATCGATTAGAATTTACAATACATGAGTATCATCGCACATTTTTCCTTCTTCATGGTTGGAAGAGTTTTAAATAAGAACCTATAAAAATACAAGCCCACCTTCTACGTCATGGTGAGATGGGGTACTGTGTACGGAAGAAAAAGAATTTTATTTAAAATGAAATTTCAAAATTAATTTTTTAAAATTTGATATATAATCCAGATAACATAACTCATATTGATTTAAATGGGAATCATTTATGCTCTTTCTATATGACGGTTAATTCCTAAAAATCATCCAATTTTTGAAACATTTTACTTTCAGAGTTTTTTACACTTCTAATAAATTACCAGTCATTCTGATAAGGTGTGGATGGTACTTTCAGAGTTTTTTACACTTCTAATAAATTACCAGTCGTTTTGATAAGGTGTGGATGGTTTTTATATTTTTTCCGGTGGTTTTGCTAATTATTTGATTTTAATTATTTGTAAATTTTTTGTTTAATAATTTTAGTAAATTTTAAATATTTTATTAAATAATTTAAATTTTTTATTTGAAAAAATTTTATTCAACTAAAATAAATTAAATTTAGTTAGGTATTTTTTAAATGTTTGGTTTAATAATTTTTAATAACTTTTAGTTTTAATTTTTATTTTTAAAATGTACTAAATAAAAAAATTATTGTGTAGATTTAATAATTTTTAAATATTTGGTTAAAGAATTTTTAATAATTTTTTGTTTTAATTTTAATTTTTTAATTTCTCAAAACCTACAGCAAGAGATTATTTAATTATAGATATATTCGGAAACTTATTAAAAAATTTATATTATTATTGTATTATAATTTTATAGGTTTTTAAAAATAAATATGAATAAAGAAAATGTTTAAAAATTAAAACTAAAAAATTATTATTTTAAAAATAATAATAAACTAATCAATTAAAAATATTTAAAACATAATGTATTTAGTTTAGTTAAAACAAGATTTAGAAATTCAAACTATAAATTACTAAAATTAATAAATTTGATTTCTAAAACAATAAAAAATATATATATTTAAGGGAATATTTAAATAAAATATAAAATATTATTAAATTATTTAATACAATATTTAAAATTTACTAAAATTATTAAATCAAAAATTTACAAATTAGTAAAATTAAATAATTAGAAAAATCACTCAAAAACATTAAAAAAAAAAAAAAAAACCACTTACACCTCATCACAACCACAAGTGGTTTTGAATGGTTCTGAGGGTGGTTCGTTAGAAGTTTGCGAAATCAGGTGTCAAAAATAAAATATTTCAAAAATGGGGTGTTTTTGGAATTAACCCTCTTACATAATAAATATATATATATATTACTTTTTATTCAAATTTATTTTTATGTATAATAATTTTTTAGTAATTTTACATTTATCCGCTAATTTAAAAGTTAAAATTTATGTCAAAACAACTAATTTAGTGGGTATGGTATGTAGATTTTTTAGCAGCGATTCAATTTTTTATTAGCGATCAATTTTACTGTTTGAGATAAGCTTTTTGATTAGCGACTAGATTTTTAACTAGCGATTTTTATGCAGCTACTTAAAATAGCTATTCGCAAATTATTAATAAAAAAGCTCTTTTTTTTACCCTTACCAAATTATAAGTATTACTAAAATACTCTTAAGAATACTAAAAATCTAATGTAAATGTTGTTAATCTGAATATTATTTTTATTCATCAAATATGATTAAAAATCTTAAATATTTTTTTAATTAATTAATTTTATATTTTTATTTAGTTGATGAGTATAGTATTATAAGTTTTAAATTAAAAATCTAAAAAATTGTTAAACAATGAATACTATCACTCAAAAATAAAATAAATTATACTGTAAATTAAAATAAAATAGTATGTCTGTCCAACATTATTTTATATCTAATAGTTACTTCAATATCTCATTATTATTACCAAACACTCATTCCAAACCGCTACTTTAACATACTTTACAGCTAAACAGATAATCGATACTTCAAAAGTTAAGCCAATATCTCATGTAATAGTTAGTGCCAAACACATATTTAATAGTTACTTTGGAAGCAAATCTAACAATTACAACAACTATTCCAAACACTAATTTGACAAATAAATAAAAAGTTAATGTCAAACATACTCTTAAAGTGAAACATCATATATGTTTCACATAGACACATGTGAAAAACCATGACTATAAATAATGATTTTTGTTAATGCATCTTTAATTATTCTTAAACCAGATGTTGTCCCTTTCCACCCGACTAAGACATACATAAATTTCAAATCAAAAGTGCAAGCTGCTAGCACATTTTGTGTTGGGTAATCTTTCCTTCCTTGAAACCTAGCAGCTTCATTTTTTGGTACTTTAACACGTATATGTATGCCATCAATTGCACCAACACAATCCTGAAATTAAACTATAAAAATTAAACTAACAATCTAGATAAATTATCTAAGAATTTTAATTATTAGTTATTGTATTCCCTATAGGGTGAAAAACTTAGACTTGGTGGCTATCTTTGTCGAAACATGAGAACCATCAGATTGTATAAGAAATTTACTCCAATTTTACTAACGATCTCAAAACATTGTGGAAGTGACAGCTAGTAGACTCCTCTGAGCGTCAAAACCAACATGATACAACCCTATTAATTTCATTATGACCTAACGTATAAAATGCTTTCGCAACTTGTTCTTCAACAGTTATTCTCACAGTTGGTCTAAGATCACCTTCCCTAACTAATATGTCACATAATCTTATCAAAGTCGGTGCCCTCATTGGAATAACATGTTCACAATTAACTAAGCAAGTGTTTCATAAGTTTATCCCTAACTCTTTCACCTTCAAATCGTTAATTACGTTAAACTAAAGTTCTTCTAGTCATATTTCGTAATCAAAATTTAAAAAAAAAAAAACCCAACTAATCGCAAACCATACAAACCGTGAAACTACGGAAAGAATATGTTGCCTTTGCAAAATATATTTTTCATCTATCTACATTGTCATAATAAATTAAAATGTTAACAATAAATTTCTATCACAACATTCTTATTATTCTAAAATTAAGAATAATAAATTTCTATCACAACTAAATACAGTGTATATACCAAGCAACTCAACATCCTATATGTAACACCCCTGTCCGGTTCGGGAAAACCAGACTGGAAGTGCCACATCACGGACGGACTCAAATCAATTTCTAATTAAAAACCCTAGATTTCAAATCGAAAATCCTAAATTTTGAAAATGATTTAAAATTCAGAAGAAGAATAAAAATGATTATTTTAAAAACAATTTAAAATATTACATTAAACTCATAACAGAATCAAACTCTAGACATTGAGATAAACTTTCAAAACTAACGATAACTTTGCCAAAAAAGATTATCAACTAGCAAAATATAAAACATAACCTACTAGAATTAAAACCAAATGCAGCGAAGTTCTTAATCAAAATATAAACTATTATTTAAAAATTAGATTATAAATTTTTAACATTTAAATCCTTGAAACTGATGTGACTCTCTGCTCGATAGATCCAACTCCCAGCTCCAAATTATCATTGTGCCTACGTGTCAGCAAAACAAACCAACACGCTAAGCTTTTACTTAGTGAGGCGGCTAAAAAAATAAACGGGTTATGACTTACAAGATCATCAGGGGATACTCGCAAGATCATCAAACACACACAAACAACAATCAAAGCACAGTTGATAATAAGTCTTCATATTAGCTATGCAAGACTCATCCTCACATACACATTTCAGAATCCTTTAACTTAAATACCATCTAACAATAAAATATCATAACACTTCAAATAACTTAACAACATTACTATAATCATCTCTACCTAACACAACATCAACACAACATAATCATGCTTTATTAATATCATGCAAACATCACATAAATTCTCAATACAATCTCACAAAATCTTAACACACAAGTGAATTGGTCTCAAATAATTCAGCTCATTAACCATTTATATTTATTCATCAATTCCCAAAACTATTATTAAGTCATAACATAAGATATAGTCAAATCAACACACCACACATCTCACACGCATAAATATTATTCTTATGTAAAGTAATTATGCTAAGTCCATGTTATACAAATATCATAATAAATTTGTAACACAATCTTTATACAAATAGTTTAACAGACACACTGAACTGCTTAAATCGAAAGACAACAATTTACTTATTTTTATTATAGATATAATGGAGAAAATATACACAATATAATAATTAATTCATCTCGTAACCACATATATAAATATATATATTCATTTACTATTTTTCATATCGCAATTCACTACGCATTATAATAAAACATTTAACCAACTAACACAACTTATCAACTACACAAATCATATATATATATATATATATCAAAATACAAGATATTTATTCCGTTTTAAATTTGCCTTTAAGTAAGACCCCCAAATGATTGTAGGACATGGGAAACCCAACCAGAATCAGAATACAGGTAAGGCCGAAGCCTCCACAACCCAACCATATGGTGGACCGAAGTCCCTTCTAATCACAAATCATATGCGGAAACACAGGAAAGGCTAACGCCCCCAAATTTGATAGCTATCTTCCTATGGCATGCCAACTATCCTTACAGATAGAAATCTCTACTTAAGGCGACATATTTATGTGACCAAAATTTTTTCAGATAAACCAAATCAAATTATGTCTCCAATTAACCAACATCATATATCAGAATTTCACATAAATCACTTGAATCGCATTCAAGTACCCATCATGATAAATACCAAATTTTCAAACAGATTACCGATTAAATCACATAACAACTATATGCGCATTTTCCACCATCTCAACACATTTTTCAAAATACAATCACTACACATCACCACAAGCATTTAATACTTATTTATTAAGTAAGACAACGAAATTAGGACTCACAATTCAATACATATATATATATATACATATATAATTACCAACCAAATTCCTAACACGCATAACAATATATACATATAGGTATTTATATGTCTAAACATTAGAAATCCAATAAAATATATACATGCATTTATATTTCTTGTAAATCCAATACAAAAATAACAAAAACATTTATAGTTCTCTAATACACAATAACAACATATATTCGAATATCAATTTATATATATATATATATATATATTTAATATATCAAATTAATTCATTGACAACCATAATGCACAAATAACCATGTTCATAATATTTTAATATTGATATTTAATCATTTATAACCTATAATTTCTTACACGCATAACTAAATAGTCATTTATATTTCTCGAAATCAAGTATACAATAACAACAAATTTTCTTAAAATTCAATGTACAATTAACACCAATAAAAAATATAACATTAATTTCAAAATCAAATGTCTCATGAAACCAATCCAATAACAATAACAATAATATAAATATTGCTTCCATCAATATCATCAATTCATGCACAAATAACAATAACAAGAACGATCATTTTAACTAAACATATATCGCTAATACTACTATATGTACAAATAACATGGCATCAATTATTAATACAAATCACCAAATACATAAACCTTCAATCAAGTCTACGCACACTAACACACGTCGACACAGAAAATTAAGGATAATGCACTCACCGCGGCGGGGTTGTGAAACTCCCAAATCGAATTTCCAGATCGACTCGAAAATATTATATCGAGAAGAATCATTCTCGAAAATACATGAAAATGCATACATATAAATATATAATTAAAATCAGATAATTAATGTTTAAAATTAAATTAAGCCAAAATCGAGACTGGCCTAACGATGAAGGAACAAAACGACGAAGACAATTCGAACTAAGAAATTTTCATGTCGAACAGTAGAGAAAAGAAGGAACGGAAGTGATTTTTATTTTGATGTTGTTTGTGTCGGCCAAGCGAAAAATTGGGTTAGGTGTTTCACCTAACATTATATACTTCCAAAATTTTAACTTAACCCAAAATTTTTAAAATTCACATCTTTACCAAAATCTTTTCAAAATTAGATTTTTAACCCAAAGTCCCCAATTTTTAAAACCCTAACCCTAATTTCCAAATCACAATTTTAAATAAAATTCGGGTCAAATTTTGGGGTGTTACAACTATACACTAGAAACGTACAATTCTTAACTCTATGAATCCACTTTCAACACACAAAACATAATCTAAATCAAAAAAAAAAAAACTTATAATCATCTGTATAACAAACAAAATTCATTTGATCCATCTCCAAGTTGTAAGTAGGATCATGTGCTACATAAATTGAACAGAAATATTAATAAAAGCACAACAGAGATACGAAGATGGATCTGGTTAATAGGTTTTGGTACATAAAACTGTAGATGTGTATGTATGTATATGTACAACAAAAGTAGAGAAACAAAGCCATGTGCGCTGTTTAATTTCTTTTTCTATATAATTTTAATATTCAATGTATTATTTTCGGAAACAAAGATTATTATTACATAATACAAAAACCAAAAACCAAAATCTTTTGCACACATATATATCAAATCTCTTATATTCAAGAAAAACTACAAATGAGACAGTTCATCAAACAGATAAAGTGCATAATAGATTCATTCAACAAAGACTTGAAAATAGACCTGCAATTGGCTAAAGCGTTTGACATTATTGTCGTTACGCCTTTGGTTTGTAGAAGGTGAAATCGGTTGGTGTTGAAGTTTCAAGTTGTGAGTAAGTGATACCGCGCCACGCTCGTCCGTGCGAAGAGTCTCCTCGTGTAAATGAGGCAAAAAAACATAAGAAATTGATTTTGCAAAGGGTAAAATTAGAATACAAGTAATATTAAAAGGATAAAATGGAAAAAGAACCATATAAAACAACGTCAATACACCAATTTGGTGTGTTCGGAAAATGGGAGGAAATAGGGGTTTTGAAACAATGTGAAACATTAATGAATTAGATAATACAACTCGAACACAGCAAATGAACATTGTTTGGGTTGTGATGAAACAAAACAAAACAACCCCAACACGAAACAAACAATGTCTTAAAGTTTTTTCATTCAATCAAGTCAACAACAGTACAACTCACTAACAAATAAATTATGTTATTCGATATATGTATATCCTACGGAAAATGTGTATATCAAATCATTCCATAATATGTGTTCATATATGATCACATCACATTAATACATGTCAGTTTGATTTTGTACTTGTGATAATGTGCTTTATAATCATAGTTGAAAATAATTAAAGATTTTTTATTTCTCACACACTTATATGTTAACTAAAACAAATTATTATTATCCTACGGAAAACCACCGGACGTTTGGTCCATTGGCCAAAAAACATCAGCATTTCAATTAAAAAAAAAAAAGAACCCCTCAACTTTTCAATTTTTGATATAAAAAAAACCGCTTTTTGACATTTTCCATCCAATTGACTGCACACGGCCGTCAGGAACAGTCCCCCCATTTTAGTCTATGGGTAAAATCGTCATTTCACATTTTTAATTTTTTTTTAAAAAATCAAAAGAGAATTATAGAAAAGAAAAACTGCATGGCTTATAATCAGCCACGTCACTTTTTTTTTTCAAAAAGTTTTTGAGCATTATTAATTGTGAAAATTCTAAGAAATGGGCTTTTTAAAGTTTAAAATACAATTATAGGCCTATTTTGAAAAACATACAAAAACAGACTTTTAAAAGTTTAGTTTTCACTCCATAGGCCAAGTTTCCCAAAATACCCCTGAAACTTTACAATTCACAGATGCTGTGAATTATGTTCACAGTCTGTGAATTACGCTTACAGCTGTGATTAGCCTATGGAGTGAAAATCAAAGTTTAGTTTTGCAAACTTTTCAAAAGTGGCCTATAATTGTATAGTAAACTTTTCATGACCTAGAAATCCAATGGACTCTTTTTAATTAAAAAATTCCTTCTCCTTCTTTATTAGAAACACAGATTTCTTTTCTTATCATCATCTCCATCACATACACTACCACCCCACACAATCACATAGATCCCTTCTTCTTATCATCTCCATCTCCATCACACACACCACCACACACATACAAACACAGATCTCGATTCCTCACCTTCCACTTCCACTCAAAACCTTAAAAACCCCAACCAAATTTAAATCCATCTTCAATTCATCATTCTCTATCTCCACTATCTCTTTATTATTAACTAGTTTCTACATTTATCGCCACCACCACACCACACCTCCATGTTGCTGCTAGATCTCAACTTATACCCCACTTCGAGTGGAGTTCTTCTCTCTTCAATACCTAACCCAGTTACATGTGAAATAGAAAGAATGGAGGAGGAGGAGAAAGAATAAGAAAAAGAAAAGAAAAAGAAGAGAGAAAGGGAAGAAGAAGAAATAGAGAAAGAAAAAAAAAGACATTGATGTTGGATGTAAGATTTTTTTTTTTAATTTTAAGAATATTTTATTTTTATTTTTAATTTTTTCCTCAAATCAGCCACTGAAATAAAGAGGCAAAATTTTAATTTTTTTTTTATTTTTTCCCTACAAATGTAGCCACTTTCTCAATTTATTTTTACTGGTGAGGAAGTGAACATAAATCAAATTTTTTTCGGGGGATAAAGATGATGATTATAATAAAATCTAAACTGTCATCGTTGGTTATGTGAATTGGAGTTTTATCTCCTTGTGTGCAGTGGGGGATGGTGTATGAGATGAAGATAATGATGATAAGAAAAGAGAAGAAAAGGGAAAAAAGAATAATAAAGAAAACGGAGGGAGAAGTAGAAGAATAGGGAAAAATAGCAAAAAGAATATGAAAAAAAATAGAAATTTTTTTTTGTTTAAATTAATTAATTTCAATAATTTTTCATCCATTGACGGGAAACGTTAAAAAGTGTTTTTTTTTTTAAATGAAAAGGCTGAAGTTTTTTACCTAATAGGCCAAATCCATGATAGTTTTTTGAAAATCTCTCTATTTTTAAATATGTCTAAAATAATATACATCAATGTCTCAAAATATTAAATGGTGTATGATATGATAAGTATTCCCGAAGGTCATCATACCCTTTGAAAGCTATGCTTGATCACCTGTGGTTACCGTTCAGGTAAAAAAAAAGAAACAAATAAACAAAATTGAAAATAACGATGGTTAGGCTATTGGATGCCTAGTTTGCAATTTCACACTCAAACAAACACATGCAAAATGCTTTAATATCTAAATTTTCGGATGACCAAGCAAATGCATCCTAAGAACTTGGTAAAATTCCTAAATCAATCAAGTCAATCTCATAGAAGAATATCAATCAAGCAAAGCAAGTCAACTAATTATCTCAACCAATTACACTTAATTTTAGATGTTACGGAAATGCTATCAAGTTCTTACTTAAGAACTCTGTAATCTGCATGACAGATGAGACAAAAGGGCTGACTAAAGTACATAGGCTGACTAAAGTACATACCGAGTTGCATACCAAATTGTAACTCAGCATCCAGCGGGACATACTACACTCAGGCCACTAACTGAGTTTATCACAGAGTTAGTTACCAAAATACAACTTAACAACTTGTTGAAAAATTTATTCCTAAATTCTTAATTATTAGGTACCAAGTTCTTGTCGAATTACATACTATCACAAACGCTATTAAAACTAACTACAATTCTATCTACTCCTCTTCACTAATTTTGCTCTATTCAGAATTTAATAAAAAAAAAATAGGCTTTTTATTCTAAAAATATGTTCCCTAATTTACTGTAAGAAATTTTTGTAAATATACAAATAAATTTCTTAAGGATAATATTTAATCACCCATTTGAAAGCCTCCCATTACTTTACATTTCCATTGTTCATGATAATTTGTCACAAATCACAATCCCAAAAAATCCAAATCACCAACAAATGAAACAACCAATAAATCTTTGGTTTCATTTTCTTAAATTTCCTCTAGCTCAATCACACTGATTCAAGTAACGACTCCGTAATCAACCAACAGTTACTTTTATATTCTTAATAGTAAGAATTTGACAAAACATTATTGAAAAAATAACAAAAACATATTTAGTAAAAAAAAATAGAAAATTACATGAAAAAGCAGTAATATAATTAATAAAAAATGGACAAGCAGCAATTTGATAGATTTGACAAAACAACCCAAGAAAAATAGTAAAAGCAAATTTGGTGATTAAACAAAGGGTTATTTCTAAAAACACCCCATTTTTTCAAACGTTTCACTTCGAGCACCTGGTTTTGAAAGTTTTGGAAAACCACCCCTAAAATCAAAACCACTAGTGGTTTTTGATAATTTTGTGAGTGGTTTTGGTGTTTTATGAGTAATTTTGATTTTAGGAAATTACCGAATCTCTAAATTAAACATATAGAATTTCAAAACCACTCATACAACACCAAAACCACTCCCAAAAATACCAAAAACCACTAATGGTTTTGATTTTGGAGGTGGTTTTTCAAAACTTTCAAAACTGGGTGCTAAAGTGAAACGTTTGAAAAAATAGGGTGTTTTTAGAAATAACCCATTAAATAAATGGCAAATCAGTAAAATAACTAATAAAAAAAATTACATTCAATAAAAAAGTTAAAACACAGGACAGTAAGGTAAACGAGCATTCACGCTTTTATATAACTACTAGAATTGACCACACGCAAGGCGTGTGGGTATTGTAAAATTAAATATTTAAATTATTAATTTTAAAAATAAATAAAATATAATTTAATAATAAATAATTTTAAGTAATTCAAATAAAAATAAATTAATAATAGTATTTATTTAATATTATTATTAATTTTTATATGATTCAACATTATATTTGTTAATTATATATTATTTTTAATTAAAATTAATAAATATAATTATTTAAGATGAAAGTAGGTCGGAGTAAACCGATCAACTCTCCTGTTTAATTTAAATTCGATTTGAAATCAGAATAGATTATAGTTTTTATCCTCAAATTTTAAATAGGTTGTAGTTTTTATCTTCAAATTTGAAATTAAATTGATTATCTATTCATCCATCTATTCATCCAGCTCAAATACATATCAAAATTAATAAACTTTTATACATATAACAATATATATATATTATATAATATACCACAATAAATTAGTATTTTTAATAATAATAATTGTTTTTTTTTATATTTTTGTTTGATAGTTGTTAATATATGTTATTATTCCCTTTCAGTTCGTACATGATTAATAATAATCTAAAATATTCGTATTTTTATAAATTAATCTAAAATAATCTAAAAAGTGTAATAATAATAAAACAATAATTTAAATCACTATATTTATAAATAAAAAATAAGTATAATAATAAATAGAAAATATATAAATAAATTATATAATAATATTGTTCATTTAATTAATAAATTAACTTAAAATATATATTACATGAATGTAACTAATTTATTAGATTTCAAAATTTACTTAATTTTTTTGAGCTAATATTGTAGTGAAATTTAAAAGTAAATAAAATAATATAACAGTATATTATATTTAAAGTTGGGAAAAAATGGATTATGACCTAATCTAATTTCATAGCTCATTTTTAAATGAGATTTTAAGTTAAAATTTTAGTAAAGTTTGAAATCAGTTATATTCATGTAATATATATAAATAAGTTATCATTACCAATAGTTAACTGCTTAGGTCCAGTTTACTAATTTCTGATATTGAGGTTGTTGAGATTAGATGTTATATGAATTGTTGCCCTGTTATCCACTACAAACTAGGATTAGAATTTGCCTCGGAATGACAGAGTTCTGTGTGAAGTAGGACTAATGTTGTGGTATTGTAGAAACATGAGAGTGTGTTGATGCTGAATGAGGACTAAAATTAAGATTGGGCTTGTTGTTGAAATGATGAGGATTAGGATTTCATTGCCAATATATATCGAAGCGTTTATGATGCTTGAGAGCATCATGTCCCTATTTTTGACATAACTACTGGTACAGTCGAGCGTTTCTTCCCGCACGTCCTCTAAAATTTTCCTTATTTGAGTAATTGAAATGATTTCCATTGGAATGATTATTGTTATAGGCTACATTAGCAGAGTATTAGGAATAAAAATGAGAGTATGCATTTTGTTGCTCCAAGCGAGTTTCGTGCATCATTAAAGCATATTGAACATTTTGTATAGTTGAAAATTGAATAGAGTGAGTCAAATGAATTACCACTGAGTTATATATTGAAACAAGACCGTTGTAACCATATAATATTAGTTCTTGGTTAGAAACTGTATGTCGTGCAACATTAAGCAAATCACCAATTTGTTTGATTTTCTGAAAATAATCTGAAGTAGTAAGTACTCATTTTTAAAGAGTTGAAAGTTGTTGTTTTAGTTGTAGCACACGAACGAACCATAGAGGTATGTGCATATAAACTTATAAGTGTTTGTCATGCTTGTTGAGAAAAAGAGACATGATTGACTTGACTTACCAATTGGTTACTTACGTTGCGTTTGGTTCCAGTGATCCTGCTGGAGATTGGAGATAATACAGAAAATTGGAGACGATACGATACGGAAATTGGAACAACCAACATAATAGTAACTAATATGTTTTGATCCATAGCTTATAAGCTGGATTTTCAGCAGATGGCTCAGTGGAGCTTTTTCCAGCAAGATCTGGAGCTGAATTTTCTGCAAACAGAAAATGTGCTGGTGGTGGAACAATTGGGAGAATGTTTTGTTCTATATCTAAGGCTTTAATTACTGCTAAAATTTTTGCACGTCAGTTTATAAAGTTTAATCTATCAAGTTTTAAAAGAATATTGAAATTCAGAGTTTTAGTGAGGAAATGTAAGGTTATGATGGAGATATCAGATGAAACAAGCCAATGAAGTTGTGTGGCTGGAACCATTGTTTGTTGATGTCATTTGTTAGACGTTGGTCTATGCTTCAAAGCTCTGATATCATTATTATATTTTGTGATTTGTAATAGTCCCGCAGTTTTCGTTTTCTTTTTCTTTTTTTTTTCTTTTTCTTGTGTGACTAAGGTTAATGCTATAAATCATTTTCATGCTCTAAATTAATTTTTTTTATTGGATGGTTTTGATTCTTATTGCATTGATCCACGTGTAATATTTTTTAGTTTAGTTTTAAAATGTACATGATGCTAGCTCAAGTTCTAGAAGTTCATAATTTTATTTTATTTTTAATTATATTTAAAGTTTGAAAAAAAAATCTAAATAATATTTAATATACTTTGATATTAGATTTAAAATAATTTGAGTGATAAAAAATTCGTTTTTATTTTAAAAATTATATTATATTTATCATTATTTATAGAATATAATTTTAAATATTGTAGTATGTATTAATTATATATTTTGTTAAAAAATGTTAAAATACACTATTTAGATTTCTTTATTCTTACACCTATTGCATAATTATTTTTTCCTTCTTATATGATTGTTCTTCATGTAATTTTAATATATTTATAAAAATCATACATTGTATTATAAATATATAAAGGGTTACCATTTTCTAACTACAAACATCTTTTATATATTTGTTCAAGAGTAAAAATTATTAATTTCTTTACATGATACACGTAGCAAAATCACATATAAGACCATTTCCAGCGCTATCTCTTAGGAGTCTCTAAACTGAAATATATTATTTTTTAATAGAATTGAGAGACTATTTTTTAATCATTACTAACTTACACGTAGAAGAGAAAAGGATTTCAACCAATATTTTTTTATAAATTATTTTTTATTTTATGTTTTAAAATTTTGATCTATTTATTTATTTATCATTTTTTAATCCAGACTCTAATTAATCCTGAGTCTAAGAAGAGATTCTACACTGCGAATGATTTAATTAAGAGAACATTAACTATTTTCATAATTAAATCGCAGTAAATTCCACTAAATAAAATATTAAAATACACAATAAATACACGTGGAGCTCTATCCCCATCGCATGGCACGTGAACGGTCCAGACCTCTAATCTTTCATGTTCTCTCCACAAAACTGGTCCCATCATCTCAGCGAGTAACGCTAAGTACAGTTTATTAATTTTCAATTTCATAAAAATTGACTGTCGAGAAACGTAAACATGTGTTGCTGCGATGGAATTTTTTGGTTGTGATCGTAACTACAAGTGCGGCAATGGGTATGTTTTCAACCTCCTCTGTTTTTATTCATTTGTGTTGTGTTTCGTGTGTAGCTGTATTTTGACTGATTCGTTTTTCAAAAATCGATCTTGACGGTGGATTTTGATTCGGGATGTATCTCAATTTCAACGTCACCGAGACCACCACCACGTCTCAGATCATCATCGCCGGTGTTTCCCCTATCAAGCAGTAACCTCCGAAAGCTTAATTTTTTTTCGTTATAATTCTCGTGTTTTGTTGTGAATAATTTTTAATTGGTTCAATTGGTTATGTTTATTTTAGTCACTTTGAGGGAGTTAGGATGAGCTCAAATATGAGAATGGATGCAAGTGTGGTGACAACTGCATCTGCAACCATGTACCTGCAAATGAAGAGACTTAAATACTCATCGATCACATTCTCGTTCAACTCACCTGTCTCCCATTTTTCTTCTTCCTCGTCTTCACTCCTTCGACAGCCATTTAAGCCGGCGTAAAAGCAGAAGAATTCGTCTACGTACTTGAAGAATAACAATGGAGAAAGAAGAGCGGTTTGAAACAGATTTGATTGGATGGTTAAAATAAATTTCAAGAAAGAAGAAACGAGAGACAGACACGATTGGTGATAGAAGGGGTTCCCAAGTAATTTTCCAACAAATTTATTTTTGATCCACCTGAAGCACAATGACCGAATTATCTGTTTTGTCTTATTTAGTGATATATTACTTTGTATAGCTATATTATAATAAAGTGAAGGGCAATTTAGAAATAAAAGGGGTAAAAAAGGAAAAGAAAATGTAAGACATTGTGAGCTCCTTATCCGCGCTTTTATTAGATAGTATAGATATAGATATAACTATAGAAATGTGGTTTTAGAGAAATTGTAATTCGACCTGCGTAGGTTGCAGGCTAAATGGGTCGACCACAACCCGCAATTTTTAAACATAAAAAAATAAAAATATATATATTTAAAATTAATATTTTTATAATTACTAATAAATTTATTATTTTTATTTTCATATTAATATTTTATAAGCATATTTTATCAATGATTAATATTTAATCGTTTTTATTATTTTGCTAATTAATAATTAAATCAATTTTTTTTTATTTTAATAAATTATATTATCAAACGATTACCATATTAAATATTATGTATACAAAAATAAAATTTTAAATTCTATTATTATTTTCATATTAAGAAAATATATTTTATAATTTTAACAAGATAGCGAATTAAGGAGGCAACTAGATTCAATGGGTGTATATGATGGGGCAAAAATCTTGATGATCCTAAGTGATGAGGATTATCCTGACACATAAAATTACAATAACTAAACAGAACTCCTATCAACATCTGATGTAGTATTTAAGATATCGTCTCCACAGGGATTGTCAGCTAAGAAACAAGATCGAGATTAAAATCTAAACTGAATTGCTAAAAGAATCTATACACAAATCGAATCATAGAAATCATAGATTGTTGTGAATTATAGACACTAATTGCATTCTTTTGATTAAAACATAAATCTGTACTCTATTCTACAAATGATATCAATAATGAATAAGCTGATCTGCTACTCACTGCTATCAGTTAACTTCTTATGCACGTTTCAACTCTAAATCACGGTTTCACTTTCTAGATCATCAACAGTGATCTATTAAAGGATCTCTCGATTCAATTTAACAGATCTCAATTATACAGTTGCATATATCTCTATACTACAACCTATATAACTGATAGGCATAATCCGTAGAAAACTAGATCTATAAAACTAGATCTATAGTCTATCTCTAGAACTATGATCTTCAGTTCTTAAATTTGGAACCTGATTGCTATCTCTTGTCTAAATCACGCTTCAAATCAACAAGATTACATAACTCTCGTTCTTGTAATTCAATAAGCTCATGGATTTCAAGTAAACTGACTATGATTGAACAAGAATCGTACAATCAGAATGATGATCAACAAAAGAAGTTAGCAATCGAAAGAGCTTTTAGCTTAGCATATCTACTTCAAATATTCAATCAAAATACAAATCATCATCAATATGCATCTAAAATCTAAATCTTACCAAAAAAGATAGAAGCTAGACTCTGTCACAGTTATTGCATCGCTATCTTTAAGCTAAATCTCAATGATCACAAGAAACAGAGTACAAAACTTCTTCAAGAAACTTCTCTGAGAATATTGAATAAAGCATATAGAAGAATCAAAAATTTCTCTTTCAAAATTAACAGAATGTCCAAAGGTTCTTATTGCTTCATCTGAGCTTCCTATTTATAGAGTTTTGCCCAGTGGCAATTTTGAAATAAAAACATCAAAGAAACACAAATTGGCGAAGTAATAATTTTCTTCATTTATGTCGCTTGTTCCTTCGCCTGAACTCAGCGACTTTCATAAATCTCGCTTGTCTTGTTTGCCAAGCTTTGATTCTTCATAGGCGAAATGTTCTAAATATAGCCATTATATGTCGCCTGATGCTTAGACGAGATAATCTTTTCTCGACATATCAATCTTCCATTTGTGAACATTCTAGGCGATATAAGGTAGATGTCGCCTTTCAACATTTTCATCCTGGCGACTTACTCATGTGTAGCCTCAGAACATGGCGAGATTCTCCCTTCAGCGCCTAAAGATTTAGCAATAGTGGCGACGTAAGAAGGTAATTCGCCTCAGTTTTAGTCTTCAAGGCGAGATTATTCAAACTTTGCCTTTCCCACCGCCGTCTCTTTTCAGCTAATGGCGATGTATGCAGGCGATTTTTATTTTTCAGCATCAATCATTTCGCCACATTTGCTGACTTTGGATGAAATTCTAAATGTTTCTTCTTTCTTCTGAAATTTGTAATTGTTAGCTCTTTTTCCAATTCTTTTCATCCAAGTCCCTATCTCATAATTAATAGTTTAGAATTACTAGAAATGTATTCAACTTTTCATCTTTTAAGCTCAATTCCTTTACATTTAAGCTCATAAAACATACTAAAATATAGGTAAATTCTAGACTTATCACTAACCCATCCTAATTATAGGTAAAATTGGCCAGACTATAGGCTCATTTACTAGCTCTAGTATTTTATGGACTATAGGCGGCGTTGAGGCTTCTATTTAGTTATAATAGTGTTGATCGAAATCCTAGAATCTCAAGGTGATATTTATGCCCTAGATTATGTGGGTATGGTATTGGATTGTTTGATTAGTAAATTTAGTTCCTATAGATGCTCATGATAGGTAACTAAGGTGGTGAAGATTACTAATAAAAGGAAAACCTTGCTTGATATTCTTAAAAGAAAGGTTTGTTCATTCTTCTTAAGCCCTACACTAGTGTATGTTTTTTATGTTTTCTTGTTGACATGGTGTGATGATAAGCATGTTTAATTTATATTTTTTATGTTTACATATGTTTAGTTAGCATTGGGTTTGTTAGCTTATTAAATGCCATAGATGAAAGATTTGGTAGATGGGTGGTTACAAACATTAATGACCATGGTGAAATTTGATTAAGATATTTAAACATAGTAAATAATGAAAAAATGGTGAAATATCTTTTTTTTATTTTTTGAAAATAACCTATAATGTGGTTTTTGTTAGTTAAAATGACTTAATTATTGTTAGTTAAGTGGTAGTTATTGCCCCAAACTAGCATTATATAGAATAAGATATAGGTATACCTTAGGGAATTAAAAGTATACTTCAATGTGAATTAATTAGAAAATTAAAAGTATATATTACTATGAATTATTTATGTGAATATGGCTCATTACAATTTTGAAATGAATAAATCAAATGAATTTTCACAGGAGTACGGCCACTGGATTGAGCATAGGCTCTCCATAATTGAAACATGGATCATGCGGTGATAACATAACATGGGCTCATAAAAAAGACTTCAGTCTATATATTCCCAAGTTTTAGTATTGGTGCTAAAATTAATAAAGGAAAGAGGTGAAAAAATATTTACACACTTGAAATTGTGTTAAATATAACGAAAATGACAAATATGATTATAAATAAGTGAATATGAAAAGGGTCATCATGTAAATAAAATGTATTAATGGTTTACTCGATAAGTTAACAAATGACTTCTCGCATGATTCATGAATAACTTTGATTCAGTATGGATATTGGATTGTTGGTGATGTTTGGTTAAGGCGAATATGAATTTGGATTCAAATGGTTTAGATTCAACTGGTGTTTATGGGTGGTTATTCATGCTTGTAATCAATTTGTTTTTTTTTTTTTTTTGGATTTAAGAATGGCTTTTTTGATTGGTTGTTAAAGTGGTTTTTTTTTTTATTTAAAAAAATTGATAAAATAAGACCAAGCCATGTATATTTTTGCCTTAGGTAGTCTGCTCAGAGTCTGACTCAAAGTGTCTAGATCCTTCTTTGAATTTAAATTTCAACTAACTAACAGAATGCTTAGACCATGTAGAATTGAAAATTGGGTCATTAGTCTATCGGGCAGTCTATATAAGCTGACACACTAGATGGATTCACTTTTCTTTAATTTTGAAAAATCTTAAATCGGTTTACAAGCCTGCCTGACAAGACCAACAGCGTCCTTCTATAATTTTTAAATTTTAGTTAGTTTCGTGAGTGGTCTAGCCACACCGCCACAAGACCGATTATGCCTTCTTAATGAGTTTTCAAATGACATTAATTTGAGAATTTTATACTACACACTACATGAGAAAATCAGAAGTGCTACAATCAATTTTGTAGTTATTTTTAATGAATTGCTACGACTAGTCTATAGTAATAATAATTCTAGTATTTCTTAAAATTTTCGTAGTAATATTGTATTCGTAACTAATATGAGCATGTGGGGTACCAATCCCGGTGAAGGCCGGCACTCGAACCCACAACCTCTTTGGATATAAAGATTAGGAAATCAGCTAAGTACCAACTGAGTCATTAGCTCGATTAGTATGATAATGGATTTTTATTTATCAATAATTAAATAATAGATTTTTTAGCAAAAATAAATAATAATATAAAAGAGAATATATTTTGATATATAAAATATTTTAAAGAAATTTATAAAAGAAAATTAGTATGACATATATGAGTATAAAGTTAAAAGGTACGTTTAATATTACGAATGTTAAAAAAATAAATAAATCTATTACAACAAATACAAAGTTAATATATATATATAATAATTAATTAATTAAAAAATACTAAATTTCTTTTATTTTATCAAACTTGTAGTAAAGCATCAATAGCTTAAAAAAATAATAAAAATAAAAAAGCTTCATAGTTAAAAATGCAATTGTCTCATTGAAATAATTACTACAATATTACCAAAAAATATCCATAGTTAGTGTTGCTATAACATTGCTACGTAGTATTCATAACTATCATTCTATTCCATTATGACGCCAAAATAATTATTACAGGTTGCATTTGTAGTTATCATCACTACAACATTGCTAAGGATTTTTCGTAGCTACATTTCCCGCCATGTGGCGCCAAAATAATTACTACATATCAAAATTATGTAGCTAGCTTTGCTAAAACATTGCTACGGAATATTTGTAGCTATATTTTCCTCCATTGTGTCCCCAAAGAAATTACTACGTATTATATTCTGTAGCTAGCGTTGCTACAACATTGCTATGAAATATCCGTAGCTACATTTCCCGTCATTGTGGCGTAAAAAGTTTTCTATGTATCAAAATTACGTAGCTAGCATTGCTATAACATTGCTACAAACTTGCTACATTAACATTTTAATTAGAATTTAAATAAATTCCATTGCTAATCCATAGAAATATCGTCGTTACATTTCTATGAAAATAATCCGTAGCTAAATTTCGTAACAATTTTAACATTTTCTTGTAGTGACATATCCATCTAGAAATAATGGTTTTACCCTTGAATCACCTCTAAAACATTATTATGAGCATTAAATGGTTTACTTAGAATTATGGATGTATGTGGTCATTTCTTGCATTGCAAGTAACTTGGACTTTGGTCTTATTTACCTAATTACGAATTGAATGGTTAATACCATATAACCACTTGGCTTAGTTATTATCAATCACATTACAAAATTATTTTTAGTTGGATTTGTTTGTATTGGATTACTTATAATTTTTAATGGAATTCTAGTAATAGAATTCTCATATGCACATGGTTATGTGTAAACGGTAAGTTCATATCTCATTATGTGTCTATATTAGGATATGAATGTGTAAACTAGGCATTTAATAGCCTATCTTTTCTTCGTTGTTATTTTATTTTCACTCTATATAAAATGTGAAATAGGTTATTTGTCAAGCTTTTGACCGGACATGGAGTCTCGTGGATATTTACCTGCATACATCAATTTTTTTATGTTAAGAAAAGTATTATTGTATTCATAATCTTCTTTGGTTAGCTCCATTACCACTTTTTGTCGAAGTAAGGAGCTGGACTCTAACTTAATATATTATCCTTATATGATTGAGTTGGATTATTGTGGTGTGTCAAATCTACTTCAATTAGAGAGTAGAAGCCTTCAAGAAGGCCATAAGACTGCTTGTGACCCAAGCCCAATCTCGAGTATAGTAGGAGGTCCAAAGCCAAGGAATTAGCTAGTAGTGACCAGAGATAACACCATTAAAAGGAAAAATGTCAAAAATAGGAATAGTGCCCGAAAAAATGAATTGCGATTAAGGTAAAAGCCCGTAGTTGGATGCTGAGGGTGACCACTTGAAGCCCTCTCCAAGATGAGAAGTCAAAATTTCTAAGTAAAGCACTACGAAATTTCATGTGAGTGCTTGAAACCCTAGCCTTGGTGATCAAAGAGCTCCTGAAGGCATTAATTAGTAAAAAATGTCATGGATGAAAGTAGTGAACGCTCAAAAGAGTAGAGCAATCGAATACATAAAATGAGAACATAAGTGCTTAAAGGAAGACAAAGAAGAAAATAAAGCGCTCAAGGTATGATGAGATCAAGGCACTAGTTTCACAAACCAAGAGCGCCTGAAAGAAAAGAAAAAATAAAAAAATAAAAAAAGGCCATTAGGGTTTCGGGCAAAGAACACTCGAAGGCTCAGCGCTGGGGTTCAAGCGAGAGACTAGGAAGTGAACACATTGGAATGTCTTAACAACCAATTATTAAGAGGGAAATTAATTGTTATAATGGGCATTAGTGGCATTCAATACCCAATGATGACCACGTCTCATCTAAAGTTCCTATAAATATCTCCAAAACTAAGAGAAAATGAATGTGAAAATATATTTATCGAATTACTATTAAAATTAAAACTTGAAGCACTGCTGGCTTAGTTGGTAATCAACATATGATCCTTAAGGTGGTAGATTATGGATTCCAGTGCTGGGAGAGATGAAAGAAATTAGTTGTGACCACTAATTGGAATAGTCTAGCTAGCTATTAGTAGTAGTGCTAACACACAGTAAGATTGGGACAACCGGATCAGCCCAGGTGTTACAACTTATACGTGAGTAAAATGCACGTTAGTTCACCATCTTTTGGATTCCATTACAAGGGACTCAAAGGCCGATGATGTCGTCAAGTTTTAATATTTAATAATGAGAGGAATCTCTATTCCCTATGGTATATCATTACTTTCATTTATAAGTGAGATAAAAGGGGAATATGTCCATTTAATGATGTAACCAATTCGCCCATTAATTCGTTATTTATAAACAATGGCCTCTTAGAGCATCCACAATAAGGATGCCAATTTGAGTCCCAACTTGTCACTTTATTAAATATTCAAGTGGCACTTTGCACATATTTATCTATAATAGAAGGGGACAAAACCGGGTCCCAATATACTTTTATAATTATTTTAATAAAATAAAATATTTCATATTCTTTTACATTGTAATTAATTTATTATATTATATTATATAATTATAAATTAAAGTGTAAATAAATTATTTACAATCATATTAAATTTAATATTTTTATTATGTTACTTTATTTTATAATTAATTCAGAAACGTATTATAAAAATATAATATGATTAATAAATAAATTATTTAATTTCTTAAATTATATATTCTTAAATAATTAGTAATTTTGACTAGAATTAACAATAAAATTTTAAAAAGTTACATAAGATAACAAACTAATTTGATTAAATTCAATACATTATATATTGAAAATAAAAATATTCAAAAACACATGACATAAATAAATATAAAACTACATAATGGAATTTTAAAAAAATTTAATTCTAAAAATTAATATTGTGGTGGAATTGCCAGATATGCTCTACTAAGTCTGCTTGAAGCTGTCCATGAGCATGTCTATCGCGAAGACGGATTGTATTTTGAATATATTCTTCATATAGAGCAAAAGTTTCGTCTCTCAACTCTGGCGAGGCTATGCTATTTGTTGCATCATCGTATGATTGAATTTGGTCAAAGTTTCTTAGATATGTGTCTCTTTCATCCTCAACAATCATATTATGCATAATGATGTATGCTCTCATAATTTTTCCAAGCTTTTCCTTTTCCCAAAATCGAGTTGGACAACGTATAATTGCGAATCGAGCTTGTAAAATGCCAAATGCCCGTTCAACATCCTTTCTTTGTCCTTCTTGATATTTTGCAAACAACTTTCTCTTTTCTCCTAGAGGTCTTGATATTGTTTTCACAAATGTTGCCCATTCAGGATATATTACATCTGTTAAATAGTATCCTAAATTATAATTGGTACCATTTACGACATAACTTACCTCTGGTGCACGACCTTATAAAACTTCATCAAAAACCGGTGAACGGTCTAATACGTTGATGTCATTATTTGAACCAGCGACTCCAAAAAATGTATGTCATCGCTACGGCTTCAAGAATTATAGTTGGAGTTCCTTGATAACCATTTTGATATTGACCTTTCCATGCCGTTGGACAATTTTTCCATTCCCAATGCATGCAATCGATGCTACCCATCATACCTGGAAAGTCATGTTCCTGCCCCATTTGTAGTAGACGTTGAACATCTGCTGTATTTGGCTTTCGTAAATATTCATCACCGAATACTAGTATAACATCTTCGCAAAATTTTTCTAAGCACTCAAGCGCAGTAGTTTCTCCAATTCGCACATAATCATCTACAGCATCTGCAGATGATCCGTATGCCAACATACGCATGGCTGCTGTGCATTTTTGTAGTGGAGACAAACCTTTCCTACCTGAAGCATCATACCTCTATTGGAAGTACGGGTCAATACTTGATAAAGCTTCCACGATTCGAAGGAAAATATGTCTTCCCATGCGAAAACGTCTTCGAAATATCTCATGGGAATATACCGGAGATGATGCAAAGTAGTCTTTAATTAGACAATTATGTCCTGCTTCACGATCTCTATTGATCGTGCGGCGGCGTCGTCTTCTTGGGGAAGAAGGCTCATACAAGTTTTTATATCGGCATGTCTCTT
The DNA here is from genome assembly GCA_031304145.1 of Cardiospermum halicacabum. Classification (NCBI taxonomy): domain Eukaryota; kingdom Viridiplantae; phylum Streptophyta; class Magnoliopsida; order Sapindales; family Sapindaceae; genus Cardiospermum; species Cardiospermum halicacabum. The sequence continues at coordinate 26,335,650 of CM062393.1, read as the reverse complement.
CCACTGCTTCATTCCATACAGTATCCCACAAATCATCCCAGGACATATTGTCAGCCACATCAGGGTTGCTCGATTGATTGTTGTTGTTTGACATTTTCTTTGATTGAATTAGGATATGATAGAATAAAAATAAAATGCTGAATAGATTGTGTATGATATTTTTGTAGGGATGATGCTATATTTATAGAGGATTTTTTAACGGCTAGTTTTACGACGGCTAGTTTCAAAACGGCTAGTTTCAAAACGGCTAGTTTCAGCATTTATTTAAAGTTATTTAAAAAACTGTTCTAAAATTTTACAAGTAGTTCATAACATTTTTATAATCATTAAATTACTATATTATTGTTTCCATATTTAAAATATTTTTTCACTTGATACAAATTTCATTATGAATTCAAATATCATACCACAAAGTTATACAAATACATATATATAAAAATAATTAATGAACTTAATCTTAAATAATATTATTTGTCATGCATATTTTTTTAACAATATTTTGGTCTAAAGGGTATAAATAATATATATACATATATTAAATTAAAATCATAATATTAAATATAAAAATGATAATATTATAAACTTAATAGTAATAAAGTTCACAAAATGCACAGTCTTGCACGCCCGTGACTAACTAACATCCTAACCAATACAAATAAAAATCATGAACTTACTTAAATAAAACATACTAAATACTACAATTCAAAGACTTACTAATAATTATTCATATTTTTTCATAATTTTTTCTACCATCTTCCGATGCGCCTCTTGTTGAGATAGGGGTCAATTAGAGGGATCAGTGCAAAGAACCTTCATATCTATCTCATATTGTCTAGTATCACTCATTTTTTCCATCACAAATAACCTCATTGCTACAGTTTCAGGATTTCCTTCATGATTTAATGTTCTAGTGGATGCCTTTGATTTTCCTCTAACTTTTCTTTTAGATGCTTTGACACCTTGTGGACGAACAGGAGACTCTACAACATCTTCCTCACCCACTGGTGTTTCTGTGTTTGATGATAATGTATATGCTCCAAAATGATTATTTTTTGAACGCTTGGATGAACCTCCACTCTCTCCTTGTTGAGATTTCCACTTTTGTTCTCAATGCAAAAAAAAATCCAATGTTGAGCAAAAGTGCATTTTACTCCCCACTTAGTAAGATAGAGCTTATGAACCTTTCCCATTATATCATCTTGATTGCTACCACTTTTTGGTGCACGAGATACATCATCATAACATGCCCCAAAATTTTTAGTACAGTTATTAATCCTGTGTCATCTTTTCTTGATTGTATCCTTCAGACGATTAATCATACCTGGTTGATACTCTTGACAGTATTGGCATATACGGTCCCAGAAGGTCTCGGCTCTTTGATCAGTTCCGACTATGGGATCTTTGATCAGTTCCGACTATGGGATCTTTGGAAATATTTAACCATGCAGATATAAGCAGTTTATCCTCTTCAAAACTCCAACGTTGACCAGAACGCCTAGTAGGTTCACTTGCATCATCATTAAGATCGATACCTTCTAATTCGTCATATGAGAAAGGTGAATTCTGATATATGGATGGTGTTCGAGGAGACCGATTAAAGTTTAAATCGGTGCCCCTCAATTGTGTAGAAAAATTCGGAGAAGGCATACCGGTACTTGAAAGTGGAGAATTAAGCATGGTGGAAAATTGAAATGGAAATGATGAAGTTTGTGGATGTGGAAAAATATTATCTTGTGGATTTTGAAAGATATTTTGTGATGAATTTGGCATTAGATTAATGGGGTGGAGATGTTGATGATTTTGAGAACTTGAATTTCGAGAACGGTTAGAAAATTGCATAGATCTAAAGTGAGGTTGAAAATTTGGATGATTTGGATCCATGAAGTAAAAATGGTGAAGAAATATGATAAGTTAAAGGATAAAAATAATGGTGAGAATGTAGAAGAAAGATAAAGATGAGAATGAAAAATAGATAGGCTATCATATTATATATATATATAGTATAGTTATAATAATAAAATATTGGTAAAATATAAATTTAAAAAATAATGTTACCGTTGGTAACATATTAATAGTAAAATTTAAAACCTAAAAAAGAAAGAATACAACTAATAAAGAAGAGTTTTTGTTACCGATGGAACCCTACAAATTAAAAAAAATAAAAGAAATGTAAGATATAACCGTTGTCTTGTATGATTATCTAAAAAGTTGAAGTAAAATAATAATAATAATAATAATAATAATAAGACAAAAAATATTTATTACATAAATTAAAAATAAATAGAAAGTAAAAAATTAAAATATATTATAACCGTTTGGTAGTTATGTTATTTTTTAAAAAAAAATATGTCTAATAATAATAATAATAATAAAAAAAAAACTTTATTATTTTTATTGAATTAAAAATAAATAATAAAAATAATTTCAAAAAAAATTGATAATATCTTTATTTAAAAAATAATAGAATTTATAATTAATAAAATAAAATAAATTTAAGATATAATTGTTTTTATGATTTTCTAAAAAATAATAATAAGACAACAAACATTTATTACAGAAATTAAAAATAAATAAAAAATTAAAAAAAAAACAAAATAAAATATAACCGTTGGTGGTTATGTTATTTTAAAAAAATAAAAGTTTAATAACAATAATAAGACAAAAGAAATAACCGTTAAAAAGTTAAAAGCAATAAAATAAATAAAAGATATACCTATATTAAATTATTATTATAAAATCATGATTACAATTCACACATGTCAATTGTCTATTGATGAATTTTCAATTGTCCCCCGCCCAACTTAGAGGCACGGGACAGTTTAAAAGTGTTGATACAATAAGAGAAGACCGGGTTAAAGGACAAGTCGTCAAATCAGTTCAGAAATGAGACTCTAAATGGGACCCTATTGTAGATGCTCTTAGAGGCTATTAGCACTACATAACTAAAATCATTCAATAAGCCACAAGACACATTTCCACATTTCATATAGTGAAAAACATATATCCAAACTCACAATATTATTGTCCATCCAATCATCATGATCTCATCACAATCATCACCATATGACCAAAAATTACCAATTGACATTATTTACATCAATTCAATAAGGAAAATCAAGTTAACCATTACCATTCATCTCATAATCATTTCATACCATTTCAAAAGTGTTAATTACCAAGTTAACCATTACCATTCATCTCATAATCATTTCATACCATTTCAAAAGTGTTAATTACCATTCTAATCCAATCATACACAAAATAGCAATGGAGTAATATTTAACGCTTAAAACGAAAGTGCTAGCCTTTCTTTTAATAATACTAGTAAGGCTACTTCCGTCTATTTTTTTTGCCAACATTCAATTTGCTTAATTTCAATGTCATAACAACCAATCAATACGAAGGCACTAATTAACATAACAAATTCATAGCTCTACTTTAGGGTTTTATTCAAAATGGTTTCTAGAATCTGTCTCTCGATGAGACCCTAATCAAAAAGCATAATTGCATATTTATAACCCTATTCACATGTCTCTAAAATTAAAATTTGTAATTTGAGAACACCATAAAGAGCGTGTGTGATTTCTTACCACAATAATATAAGTAAGTAGAGAACTTAACTCTTCTTGATAACCACTAGTTTAAACTCTAAGAGTAGTGGGTATGGTGAGTAGAGTGTGTTTTTTGTGGCGGTGAGTGTTGGCGTGGAAAGATGAATAGTATATATGTGTGTTTTTATGTAATATGATAGAAAATAGAGAGATGCAAGGGTTTTGGAGAGTGAGAGAGTTAGGGTTCAAGGTATAAAGAGGGTTTGAGGTTTCATGATAGGCCTTTCGGTTATTCAATAGGTTTGGGCCCATCAATTAGACCATTAGTCTACTGATGTCGCATTTCGCTCATTTTTCGATCTCAAAATTTATTTTTTTATTCGAAAATGGTTTGTCGTCACTCAAATGCTCAATTAAATTATAAAAATTGATCAAATCACAAAAACCTTTTTTTCCTAGAATGTCTATTTTTTAAGAAAAAAAAAATCTAGCTTTACTTAAAAATCTTAATTTTCAAATTGAAGCTCAATTTATGAAAATATTTTAATTATATCAATTTTACCATATGCTTCCATTTTATAGTCTCTAATAATTATTTTCTCATAAAGTGAATTTTTCGTTTTATTCCTAATTGCCAAAATTTGAATTTGACTAAAAAATTAATGAAAATTTTAGGGGCACAAACTATATGTTACTCTCATATTGTGTTATTCGACTCTTCACTAAATGTCGCTAATACCATTGCACATTGGGCAATTTGACTCTTGTCGACTTATATTTCTTTCAATGTTTCAAGGTAGATAATATCGACTGAGGACCCATTTTTGACCAAAATGTATTTGATCAAGCAATTTGCAATGTCGAGAAACATTACTAGTGCATCGTGGTAGGGGTTCAGTACAACTACACTCTCTTTGAAGTTAAAGGTGTCCAGCTCATCTTCCACCGCCATTGTCCTACCAGTTCATTCCATGACACAATAGATCTGGTGTGTGTGTGTGTTTTAGTCATGGTGTACAAAATTGCACTGACCATTCATCCTCCCACGATCATACGGATCGTGCAAACCATCTGTTAGTTGGTTGTTCCAATTGATATTATTGACATTAGTATCTTTGGGTTAGTGCCTTTTTAATATATTTAAATAGCCCATTCTTAGTAATTGATCAACCTCATACTTAAGGGATATACATTCTAACATTTGGGGTCCCATGTCATTGTGGTCGGCATAGAATTTGGCTTAGTCTTGATTTTGAGAGTTTGGACAAAGCTTGAACACCCGGTGATCTTACCAAGCCTTTCCAACTCTTTTACCACTTTAAGGGATCAATTGTGATGTAATATTCAGGGGCTTCCTTTTGAAAAAAAAAAAAAAAGACAAACTGGGCTAGATGATTATGTCTTACTAACACATGATTGCTGACCATAAAAGGCATATTGCTGTCTTGATTGCTCGGTGAAGGTATTTGCTTTGTTTTATTCACGCAATTTGAATCCATTTATTTGGCAAGCTTTCATTGTTCATTGTCCTCTCATCTAGCCTGCATGAATAATCTCAAGAGCACATCCTCCATCATATTGGGCTTATATTTAATCAGGTCGATGTCGATGTCTGACCTAGGTAAAAGGCCTTTATGGAAAGTTATCACCATCGTGTTTTGGTTGTAGTTCAGGATTGTTATTTTTTCTTTATTGAACCTTGATATGAATATTTGAGAGATTCTCTCTTCTTTAATTAGATTGCATAAAAATCATTGGAATGTTTATTGGTTTTCGACTACATGCGAAGTATTGCAGAGAGGAGTCCACAAATTGAGCAAATGAGCTGATCAAAGATTTCCATAAGTTGATATATTACTCCAAGGCTAGCCCCTGAGGTTATTCCTGAAGAATTTGCAGAAGCTTGCCTCTCTAACTCCACTGTGGATTGTAGTGCTAAGCATAGTTTACCTATACGGACAACGTGTCATCTAGGCTTGGAGAACCATTATATGTGCTGAAATGAGAACCAAAAATTTAAGAGGCAGATACATCATTGATACAGTGTCAATGAAAGGAGATTTTTCTAATTAGGTAACCATTAACTTTATCTCTATTTCAATGTTTCTTAGAGTTTGTTCGAGTTGCTATAAGTCTGGAGCTGCTTCATTTGTAGGATGTTGGTAGTCAACTTGCACTGCATTTAGGAGGAGCCCATATTGGGCGCCGAACTGGTTGGGAATTTTAGCTCTAAGGGGTTGTGTCCTTTTAGAATGTGAGCTCTCCAAGATTGAAGTCTCACAAATTGCCTTCTAACCCTACATAAGAATTTAGAAAATACCATTATGATGCTAGTAGATGACACTACAACCCTTATGTCGGTAATTTATGAAAAAAAAGTCAAGAAATATTATGGCTAGTTCTTAAGTCATATCTCTTTACTGAGAAGTAGTTGGCCTTGGGGCTAGCACCCTTCTCAATTTGGTGTTTCTTCTTGTGCGAAACTCCTCTCTTAAACCAATAAGAATTTTTTCTCTCATTGAAAAAGAAATCTTTACTTAAGAGTACCTTAGAGATACCGACTAGGTTTTAAATTCAGGATACTTTGGGGCCACATAACCCTCAGTGGAAATTGGGCCAGCTGAGTAAATTTAAAAATTCATTTTTTTTCCACAATAATTAATTTTGTATTCAGAAAGACATTATTAATTGAGTTAATCCCAAAAACTCATCGCATGTTTGGATTTTTCTCCAAAAAAAACCACACGAGTTTCGTTTTTTTCCATTTTACCACTACCAGGTTAAAAACGTTAAAATTTTTAACATGACTTTTTTTACTTTAATAAATCTTCAAGAGACGAGTCTAATAGTGGTGGTCTCTCAACGATTGGTGGTTGAACGAAGAAAAATCGATGAAATTAAGAATTGTCGAATATTGATTTTTTTTTTATCATTTCTCCTTCGTCCAACCAGTAATTGCCAACGGATCACCACCATTAGACTCGTCTCTTGCAGCTCCACCAAAGTCCAAAATTCATTTTTAAAAATTTTAATATTTTTCGTCTTGTCAGTGGTAAAATGGGGGAAAATGAAACTGATGTATTTTTTTCTTTTTAAGAAAATCTCAAATCTACTATGGTTTTTTTTATTATTATTATCCCTTATTAATTTATAATTAGGGTATATTTGAATTCTAGATGTAAATTGGAGAGGAATTGATAAAATTTATAATTATGTTGATTAAGTAAAATTATGACTGAGCAGAATATTTTTAAGATTTCATTATTTGAAAAGGGGATTGTTATTTTCAACACCCTAATTACTAAAGATAACATTTTTTTTCCAAATATAACCTCATAATGTTTTTTTAATATGTAATTAAATTTAATTCTACAAAATAAATAAATTTATTTTATAATTTTTTTATACCAATTGTATCCTTGAAAATTCTAAACCTTAAACCCTAATAAAATAAAATATCATAATTCTTCTAGACATAAATATATGGTCCGATACGGAGAACATCATATAAGTCATTATCTTTAATATTCTCCATAAACTTAACAAAATCTTAATTTTCATTTAAATCATATTAACGAGGAAGAGGATGAGACTCATGATCATTCACTCCCACATCTGTACTCAAACAACAAAAAACACAATTAGTAAACTATCTATGTATTAATTCTGTATTTTTTAATTACATAAACTGCTTTTAATTTGTAATGTATTTACAGTAGTTTAGTAAATATCAAATATGAATCAATTGAGGAGTTTTAATTTGTAATGTATTTAAAGTAATTCAATAAAGATCAAATATGAATTAATTGAGGAGTTTTAAGTTAACTAGACAATTTTATTAAAAAAATAATTTATATTAATTATTAAATTAAGGGTGATTAAGTAATTTTAATATTATTTAAATAATTTATAATTTTATTATATTAAAATAGAAAAATAAATTAAAAGAATATTTAAAATAATTATTTAAATATATCATGGATATTTTAGTAATGTTGATGCTGGGTTTAGTAATTTAACGGTGAAAAATGCGAGGAAAACTTTCAATAATGAATGGAAAAAAATTATTATTAGCATTTCCCCACTTTAACTTTTTGAAAGGGTTTCATATTTAAGTTGTCACTTTAGTAACTATAAAAATCTTTTCACATTATCTTTCTATCCCTCATGTATACCACCTTTCTTTATTGAATTTAACTTGCTTTCGGTGCCACTTGGAATCCCTCCTTTGATCGTTTGACTATCATATTAAAATAATAAAAATTAAGGTAGTAATTTAATTTTGCAAATGAACCTCTCTTGTCAATCCCCAACCCTTTGATGTAACCAGTCTCAGTCTCAGTCTCAATGTCTCCAATATTCACGATCTTCACCAGTCACAAGTCGCTGGCTTAGACGACTCTGCTAATTGTGAAAGGTACATATCTTCAGATAACTGTTGTTATAACTATGCTTTCACTCTGCTATCCTCTGATTTAAAGATCAACTTATTTGTCAGGATAATAACTTCCATATATTGACATGGATACCATATCCGATCTTCCTGAACCAATACTACACAATATTTTGAAATTTCTTCCATTCATAGAAGTTGCTCGAACTTGTGTGTTGTCCAAAAGATGGGAACAGGTCTGGCGTACGCACCCTGTATTCATAATTGATAGTAGTTTAGTGGGTTCTTTGTTGTATTCAAATAGGATTGAGGTTTCAGAAAAAAGAATTAGGGCACTGGATTATCTGGAACGGACATTACCAAACCGCTATTTCAATGAGTTTGTAATTGATTTTGCTTTTTGTGATAGTAATGATTATGTGTTAGTGAACAAATGCCTTGGTTATGCTATTGCAAGTAATATCAAAAGTTTGAAGGTTAGCTTTGAGGAATGCCCTCTCTTTAATTATAGAAAATATAATCTGCCTTCGCGAGTTTTATGTTCGAATTCTATAGAGGTGTTGGAGTTAGGGTATTGTAATGTAAGTATGCCAAGAAGAACTAATATTGGGTTACCTTCTCTGAGAAAATTGGATATGTGTGCTGTTGATTTTGAGGATCAAGTATTTGGAGGTGTTTTGGTGGGTTGTCCTTTGCTTGAAGAGTTGCATCTTCGTTATTGTACGGGGTTGGAAACTTTAGAGTTGTGTGGTCATGACAAGCTTAGAGACATTGATATTGTTCTTGAGGATTTGCAATTGGTGAACGTCAACCTGATGAGTATTAGTTCTTTATCTATTGTTCAGTATGGGGGAGATGTATTTGAGATTAATATGACTGGTTGTAAGAATCTAAGGAATTTGAAATTGAAAGGAGCAATTTTGAAGGATAATAGGCTGTGTAAAATGATTTCAGAGCTTTCAATACTTGAGTGTTTGTGTTTGAAGGAGTGCGATGTTGGAGGGGAACTTGATATTTCAAGTGCAAGTCTTAAGAGGTTCAAATTCTATAATGAGGAAGGGTTACTTCAACTCCTGAAGATGGATTCTCCTAATTTGAGCCATTTTACGTATCATGGTGAAGTGATAAACCTTTCTTCAAATGCATTCGCTTTGTCGAGAATCAATCTCCGCTTTTGGCCCCTAGAGACCAGGGAAAGTTATGTTAAATTTGTTGAATTTCTTGCACAATTTCATGGCTGTTCAGAAATGTTGAGCTTGATGGATTTTGACTTCTGTGATGATGAGGTACAAACTTGATGATAGATTCCTTCTTAACAAAATATTCTGACATTATGATTTGTATGTTGTGTATCAGTAGCTTTTTGCCCGTTTTATGTGGTTTTATATTCCTGAATTTTGTTATTACTCTTCTTTTATTTTTAAATTTCTATTACTTCTGGTTAAGGTATTGGTTGGAGCAAAGGAGTTGAGACAGAAACAAACTTCATCTTTGTTTAGTAGCAGAGACATACGTATATGTGGATTGTCATCTTTGACATCAATTGAAAGATGCATGGATGAATTTCTTTGGATTTTTCCTCATCCAGAGGCTTTATTTATAGATTTTCATGGAGATTTATGGATTACCTGCCAGGTACTATTATGTTTTCCAATTTGAGAATTATAAACTTGATATTATTATCTGCTCTTGATTATTTGCTGGTCCCGGTTGAATTTTTATCCATTGGGATTTCACAGTTATTTATTGCCTTCTTTCTTTGAGAAAAAATAAATAAATAATCTTGCATCTTTATTGTTTACACATCTGAGCTGTGGTTTTAGTGGCTAGTATTTCATTCGGTGGATTTGTTTCCAATTCATGTTATTTCTCTGACCTAAGCTACCGTTTATGCACTTGTGGATTTAGTATAATTTTTGGTACCTCATTGCTTGAGCTACTATTGGAAGGATAATATGGTGCCTGAAAATTTTGTTAGTTACTTTCAAATGTTGTTGAAGTTAATTGCTAAGAGAATTTAATTATGTATTTCAGTTCTCGTATAAGAAACCATTGGTACATGAAGGAGGATATGCTTCTTGTTGTAAATCTGTTCCTATATTATGTTGGGAGCAATGCATTGACAAAGTAATGGTCCGTGTGGTATTTGGAGCTCGCAGCCCATCCTGTGAAGAACAATATTGCTTAAAGGGTGCAGAGTTTTTAGAGAAAATTGATAGACTTTGCAGACTTGATGTATAAAATTTATATAAATAGTAAATGTACTTTGCATCTTTTGTGTCAATTAGAGGTAGTATTAGTAAAAATTATCTGGGATTCGATGTCTGATTAAGTTGTTTTAAAAAGGTTAAACCATCTTTTTGATAGTAACATGCATTGTTTAATCCGGGTAGTAACATGCATTGTTTAATCAGGACGTTAGCGTATGTGTGACAATTGTGCCGCAGCCTACGGCCCCAAAGGAAAAAAAAAAAAGTAGTGGTAAGTTATCCCTTCTAATTTCAGCAAAGCAAAGATAATCATAGAAATCATAACTACAAAATAAAGATAAATCCCTAGTGCAAATTAGATAATAAGATAGATAGTTACAAAGGTAGTACATAGCTCTACATTTCCTTTGCAATGGATCATATAAAGAAGAGATCAAAAGTCACATTTCCTTTGCATCATATCATTATGTAACAAAAACAAAAGGCCTTAGCACTAGCACTAGCACCAGCACCTTTTAGTTAAACCTATGGTTCGATTGATTCGTTTACTTTACCAACCACCTCCTCCGGACCATCCAGTATTATCCGAGTTTTTCTTAGAACCGTTGCTGCCGCCACCGCCCCATGCAGAATCTTTATCATTGCCGCCACTCTCTTGCCCCCAGCCACCACCACTGTTGCCACCACCATCATTAGCTGCACCACCCCAACTACTGCCGCCATCGCCGCCATCTTTAGCTGCATTCCCCCAACCTCCACTACTGCCACCCCCATCATTAGCTGCACCACCCCAACCACCGCTGCTGCCACCCCCATCATTAGCTGCACCACCCCAACTGCTGCCGCCGCCGCCATCACCACCACTTCCACTTCCACTTCCACTTCCACTTCCACCACTGCCCCAACCACCTGGGAAAGATTCTCTGCCACTTGAATTCTGAACCTTAGCACCCGGAAAACTGCCAAAACCATTATCTCCTGATTTGTTGCCTGAATCCCATTTGGGAGCATCATAACTAGAATCCTGTCTATCATTTCCCCTGTTACCGTACGAACCCCGACCACGTCCGCGACCACCATATGGCCGTGGTGCCCCACTTGGATGCCCATCTCGACCCCCACCATTTCTATAATCACCTCGCCCTGTATAAACAAGAAAAATGAATTACTCAAGTCACTGGAAAATAAATAAATCAATGAAGAAAAAAATAATAATAATAATAACAAATGCCAAATATGATGTTATCTAACATAAGGGCAGGATAGTAATTTATATCCATAACACAATACTTCTCTAAGATGCAGAAATTAGCCCCATTAAAAAGTATGGACTCATCCATTCACATATATAGTAAGTGTATTTTTAATTCAATAGAAATGGACGCATTACTGTCACTATTGGTAAGAACTATACCTGCTCTAGACCCCGGAGTCGAAGATCGGTCTCTCCAGCCACCACCTTCATTGCTCGAACTGCCCCATCCACTGCCCCCAGATGCTGCTGAGCTGCCACCGACTGCAGGACTTCTCATTGGCACCATGGCAGCAACTGATCTGATTGATGGTGCAGAGTCGTGGGGAGGATCATCGATGTGCCTCTGGAAATAGGCTACCAGTCGATCAAGGTCTTCAAACATTCTTTTCTTGAACTTGAATCCCTTGGGATAGAGACTAATATACTCATGGTGAGGATTTGTACTTCGTATGTAAGTTAAAATGAATGTTCCTGGATGCTCATGGGAAATGCCAAAACAATAAACTATTCTTGCAGGATTCTCTGCTTTCTCAACCCTGAGGAGCTCATCAACTTCTGCTTTTGTGCCTTTCCTGAACTTGCGGTAGCTAAGCATTGCCTTAAGGTGAGCCACTAAAGGATCAACATATCGATCCATCACCTAATATAAAACAGAGAGCATTAGCAAACAAGTCGTTTTTCTGCTACCCTACAAATCATTTGGCAGAATCAATTTCAAGTAGAACTTACCGCACTTCTTCCTTGTCTAAAAGTATACCCCCATGACTAAATAAAAGAGCACTGTGCAAACGAGAAAGGAAAAAAGAATTGACAAACCTCATCCAAATCCTCAAAAGTGTCATCCCCTATTTTCAATGTCTTTCCAATCCGAAGTAGGCTTGTGATGTCCTTGTGTTCCTTTCCACCTTCTACTATGTCTTTGTGAGCATATACCCCATCATAAACTTTTAAAGTTAGAGTTAAATAAGAAGGTCCTCGAGAACTAGGACGAATGATGCTTTCACCAGGGTCCTTGTTAGATAATAACTGTTGCAAACAGGATAAGTAAACCAAAAATTAGATTTACCAAGCAACTGAATAAGACAAAGTTATAAGATTTTCAGTGCAGAGAATAAGATTAAATTGTAGCAACCTGTATCATCAATGAAATACCATTAAATATTTGAATACTAACATTTAAGTGAAATTCGCACCCTACAGCTCTGAGTCTTCAATCTCAATGAACATATAAATTTATTTATATGCAGATGCAGATCACTTCCAGAAACAATACACAATAAATTAAAATGATGTGGTAAACAAAATCAAAATCTTCATATTAGTATATCAGTAAGTTCCCAACATAAGTTTACATCCACTATAACGTAAATCCAACATATCCTGAAATAGGCTATTCAAAATGGCCATGAAAATTCAGTAGGTAGATCTCAACCCCCAACTGTCTACATAAACAAGATCGAGTAACTTTCCAGAAAACCTTTGATATCAAGAGTGCACAAGAACAAAGTCACATCTCAAGTGATAAAGCTTAGAAAGCTGATGGGTGGTGCTTTTGAAAATAGAAATTAAGAGCAAGTATTCATGAGAAATTCAAAACAGATATTAACAGGATTGCACAAGCAAACTTACCAAGAAAGAAATTCACAATTTAAAATAAATGCAAGTTCATTTTTTCTTTTTGACGGAAAAAAAATGAGACGATGTCATGTTCCAAATCACAGGCACAAAATTCTTCTTTAGGAAATTTTCACAAACTTACTATATATTACAAAGGTTTAATATCTATGTACGCATAATCAAAGTGCAAAAGTCTCCTCAATTTTAAATTTAAGAGACACCCATATCAGTGCCAACTGTGATATCGGAGGTAACAGCTGCTGTTTAGTGCCCACAAGAAACTATTCAATTACACAGAGTACCTACCTACTATAACTTCCACAAATTCATACTTCATAACGTCCATCTGTAGTAGAGCAAATGGATACAAGCACAACAGTATACACGCACCAAAAACACATCATAGGTTCAGTAAGTGATATGTCCATTAAATTTGTAAACATGACTCAATGCAAATACCATAGAAACACAATTTAAAATGCTTTTGGAAATAAAATCAACTCACCTTCATTGCTTCATCAGCTGTTATATTCTGGAAGCGGGGATGAACAATCATCCGTGGCTTAAAATGTTTCTTTGCAAGCTCCTTCTCTTTGCGTGCTTTTTCTTGTTCACTCTGACGACTGCTACGGTCTTCATGGTAATAGGGATCTAGCTCTCTAGCATGCTGAAATTTATTGCTTTTCATATCACCCTCTTTGCTAACCAGGAAGACCTGATACCTGTTCTTCAAAACTGATTTTATCTTGCAGTTCAAAATATCGCCTTCATGCAGTCTATCAGTAAGCTCAGATATATCCCTCCAGTCATCAGAAAAGTCTTCCTTTGCAAGCATACCAGTCAATCCTGACTCAAGAGCACATATTGCTCTTTGAGCCTGCACTCTTCGAACAGTGACTTGCACGATCTTCCCTTCAGCAAGTGTATCTTCTGTTTCACCTGACATCATATAGAATTCCTCATCTTGACTAGGTTCTTTGTATGATATGCGCCAGTCCTGAAAACCTTGTATCAATTCTCTACGGATAAGGTAAAGAGTTTCTCTCTTATTTTCACGTTTCTTCTCTTTTATATGTCTATCAAGAAGATAGGTTTTCAATAACTCAGGCCGATCCCTCAAATGTTCTACAGCCATCTCCAGTGTCTCTTCATCATCATTTGTGTCACCATCAATATCATTGTTATAAACCTCTTTTGCCAGTTCAAGAGCAAGTCCATAAGATTCTGGATGTATTCTTGTATCATCCAAGAGATCAATGTATTGGCTGCTGCTAGCTGCCAATCCACTGCGTCGGACACGCAAGAAGCCAACAGCATTTACAAAAACTTTTTTACCAAGTCCATGAGTAGTCACAAAGTCCTTCCGGATGAAAATTGCCCCAGCCCTAACAAGGGATCTTTGCAAAGATGCTGCCTTTCGAGGCCCAAGACCAGATATGAACTGTAGTGGAGCAAATAACCATTCGTGGCCAATAGCCAAATTGATGTCCAGACCGACCTGGTTCGTAACATCTACCATAACTTGTTCAATCATTTCATACTTCTCATCTGGGGTAAGAAAGCTCTCTAAGAGATGAAGTTTCCAAGATAAGATCTCCTTCCCTGGGCCACATAATGTAGCAACCATTGCCAATGGATTCTGTAGATATCGACCAAGAGCAACAGCCCTTTTAACAATGCCTGAAACAATGTGAAATTAGAGTTTAGTAAAACAGGTCTTCAAGAGCGTGCAGAACTGAAAAACGCAAACAAGTGCTAACCTGATTGTCCAGGTACTTGGTCAGCTGAAACCCGAGAGTTCTCATAGAGGCGAGGCAGAGACTCATCACCGTATACAATACTCAATTCATCCATTTCATGCCCCACATCCCTTGGATTTTCTTCCACCATCTTGAAAATGATCTACACAAAACAAAGCAAGCAAAATAAGCAATTACTTATTACAAAATCATATAAACATCCAGTGTCTGGTCAACGCAATTGAGGAATTCATTTACACTCAGTGTTACAATATAACTGCTAAAGACAGTAAGCAAGCTAATGGAATATTCTTTAAGCTACCACCAACAATCATGACCAAGTCACCAGGAATCTATTATGGCTTTCTAGTTGGTTTCCACAAGATCATATGGACAATAAGCTGAAGGCAATTGAAAAAGAAGCTTTCAATAAATTTAACACTACGAAGGAGAAGAAAACCCATAACAACCAACAAAATCTATGATTCATGCCTAACACAATTCCTGAAGTTAATTCACAAACACAGTGATCCACAAACCAACTAAATCTCATTAATACACAATATTAAAGCACAGCATCACACAAACCATCAGCAATAACAAACAATTTATCAAGGAACAAGTCAGCCCATCCAACCTCCTTGAACAGAGATTTTATCACAGCAAAACAAATAACCTTGAATTCATAGACCATCAGAATGTCATATGCTAACCTCATATATGTCATCCTTCAGCGAGGTGCAAGACAAATTCACAGCTCCTAATACAACAACATGCGGCTGATGGTCAGTCATAAATTTCAATACACGCTGCTGGTCATTTTTCTTACGCTGTTGGTCATTAACGTTTTGGGACCTTATAGTCAAGGAGCCAGTATTTAGAACGTCTAGAACCTCCCCAGATGAATCTAACAGGAAAAACAAATGATTGTGGTTTGGAAGGGCCAAGAACAGATGCATTTCATCTTTTTATATGTAACAGAAATGTCCAAAAAACTTTATCCCATAAACCCTTTCCATACTCCATAAGCAACCAGTTTTTAGCTCTACTGGTCAACAAGGATCTTGCCTCTTTCTCCATCGAAGGCAAAAGAAAACCATGAAGGGCATCATGCAAGATCAACTTCCGCTGCTCATTCCATAATTGAGCTGATTTGCTAACACCATCACTAAGATAATGCTCATTGCAATCGCTTATCAACTTATTCAGAGAATCATCAGGCAATTTAAAACTAACTTGCAGAAGCTTCTCCTCTTCAGCCTTCTGAATAAGGAGCCACTGTGCATCCTCAAATCTTCTCAATGGCTTTTCACGTAACCATTTTACCCCCGCAAACTGATGGAAAGAGTCTATTGCAGAATTGCCATCAGGTGTTGGGCATGTTGAAAGTACAGCATTGTCCATGAAGATACTGCGTACATACTTCCTAACACACGGCTCACAGCTTATCTCAACTGCTGCCTGAAATAGTCCACAAATTGGCAAAATTGTTAATAAAAAATTTAATTAGAGCACAGTAAATGACAGCTGAAGTCTCCTGCTTAAAACATCCTCAACACCATCCGCACATACCATATGCCTAGCTCCTTTAAGTACAGCTTCTGGTGTCTCAAACATTGCACATGTGAAGTTTAAAGCTATCTCCTCAGGAGTTTCCTTAGCATCCTCCAACTCATCACCCTGAAAAGAAAGGATGATACACTCCGCGTAAGCATACAAATAAGATGACAAAGCGAACATGTCTATAAAACACACAAAAAAATAATTATGCCAAATCAGTTTACCATCTTTTCCAAAGATAACTGCAACCCAAGTTGCTCAGAGCTGTAACCAAACTTGCTAGCAACATCCCAAAGACCAGCCTTACTACAGATACTATATAGAGATCTTCTCTTTGGCCTCTTATATTGTCCTTCATCAACGCCAACCTCGCCTGGAGGAAAATGCAAGTTAAACTTTGAATCAACATCATCGACCTCTCTTTCGGACTCTGCAGCCTTGAGTGACTTGAAAATTGAATCAAAAAGTTGTTCATCTAAGGCTCGTCTTTCAGCAGTTTTCTCATAAATCAGTTGAGATTCTTCAAATCGCTTCTTATAGTATAATTCAAGAGCACTCTTCCGTTTCTGCAGTAGCAACCACTTTCTATCTAGATCTAGAATTGCCCAGAGTACCTAAAATATGATTAAAAAAAAAATTTTTAGGTTTATTCCAAATGAATCAATCTTCCTTTCCTACTAGATCAAGTAATCTCATCATTAAAGAGAGTGCCTGTTACTTTGTGCCATTTAAGTGTAGGTGTTTTCTCAAAGTCATCCCTGTTTTCATCATCTCCTTCATGCTGCCCAGGATCCTTTAAAAGGCTCAAGCACTCCTCCCTCCTATACATAGCAATAAATGGGATCTGAAACACAAAGTAGAAAATGAAAGCATGGTTAAAATAGAAGAACTAAAATAAGCCAAAGTACTACATATGATACTTACATCTAACTTCTGCACATGCAGCAGATCCAAAAACCGGATGAGGTCATCCCGGTTAATGGACAGATCTTGACCTTCTTTAGGTGACCCAGCACCTGTCTGACTAAACAAAGGGATTGAGCCAGTAAGGAGCTGATTATGTATCCAGCTGCTCTCTTCTACAATACTAAATTCATCTGTTGGAGGACTCCCAGTACTTTCCTCAGCAATCTGCACAATCATGTCTATAATAATGAAGAAACCAATGCTAATATCTAGGAATAAGTCTATTGTAAGGACTGAAGAAATGTTAACACACCTGCATTCTTTCTGGGACATCAGTCATGCGAATCTGATCATCCTTCTCTGTCATATACTTTTCGGACAGGATGATCGGCTCAAATTCATCTTCAAGTCTCCTTTCTCTCCATTCACCAGAATCTAGGCCTTGTTTCCGAAGTTGCAAGAGTTCATCTACATCTCCAAATATTTCATGAGCCTCCTGCAAAGCAGACGAGGAAACTCCCGGTGCCTGCCTAGATTTCCTTTTCTTTAAGTTTTTCCGTCTACACAAGAAGTAATAATTAGAGAGAAAAATTCAACATAGAGAACACACACTTATTCAAGTAAACAATATACCTGACAGGAGCTCCATGTTCATCAACATCTTCTTCATCCACAATAAAGTCCGCCATTTCATCTTCTTCACCAATATCTCCATCTTCTTCTTCCTCTTCAACAGGTTCCTCCTCTTCAGCAATGTCCTCCAGAGGAGCTGCGGTGAAAAAATCCAAATTCAGAAAAAGATTGGTTTAAATGGGAACGCATCAAAGTAATTTAAAAATTGATCAGAATTTCATACCATCATCATTATCGAATAATTTTTTCTCTATATGTTCCTCAGCAGTTCGCCCAACCTTCCCTGTTCCATCAAATTCCTCCTCTGAATATCCATATTCATCAATATCCCTCTGAGCTTTTTTCAACCGCTTGAACTTTTTGCTCTCCTACAAAAGCATTGGAATAAAACTGTCATGATACTCATAGAACTAAGAACTCAAACAAGCCACTTCCCAGCTGCAATATCAAGGAGGACCAATTGAGAAATACTTAATAACCTTTGGACGGTAATTAATATTATTGTCTCGCAAGAGCTCATAGTCATCTTCATCAAGCACATCTTCAGCTTCCCTAAAATAATTAGAATAGAGATTATATACACATACTTTGTCAGAAGCAAGAAAAATTACTCAGAAAAAAAGAAAACAGCAAACAAAACCATAACCATCAAGTTCTGATCAATATTATAAATAGGTAAACTGCCATGAACATAATATAAAGCTTTCAAAGGTCATGGGAGAAAATGTTTTACTTCTTCTTTCTTTTCTTCTTTCTCTTCTGCCTCTCCTCATCACTGTCAGCTCTTTCTTCCTCCTCATCTTCATCAACATCATCCACTATAAACCCATCTTTTTCATACTCGTCCTGCCCTTCCTCTGAAAGGAATAAAAAAAAATATATTAAATGGAACCACAGTACGACTCCTGAACTGAACAAAATCATGCCAAATAACATCATGAAATCCCAAAAGAGTACAAAATAAATAATAAAACAATAATTTATTGAACAAATAACTAAATAAATTAAGGACAAGAAACTAAACCAGAAATAAAGCTATATGAATCACTGGAGCAACAGAACCATAAAATAAATCTACTAATTGAAAAACCAAGGTGGTCAACACATAATCAGTAAAATTTACTCATCCCGTTGGTCACCAAAAGAATTGACCCACAAAACCCTTAAACTTAAATTTACGTCTGGAAAAAAATACCCCAACAAACAAATCATTTTACCGCTTAGCACTACTCAAACTCCACTCTTCACCCTTCCAGGTTCTATATTCCAACAGTTCTAACTCCACCCAATAAAAAAAATAAATAAATAAATAAATAACCAGTAGAGTTCTTTGTCTACAAACAAACTAGTTAAAGAGAAAAACACCAAAAGCACTACTGCATGAATGTACCACACCAATTTCCGTTTTCCACACAACTAAACTGTCAACAACTTCCACAGTAAAAAATATCATTAAAAAAGTTGCGAATGCGCCGAAATAAAAAGCCCTAAAGTTAGGAAAACCTTCATCTTCTTCGTCCTCGTCATCTTCTCGATCGTCAACGTTATCTCCTTCGACAGGTTCCGCCTCTTCGTCGCCGCCCTGCTCGTACTCGTCTGCAACAAGGGAAAAAATGTCACAGTTCGCACATAAAAATCGCAGCGATTTAGCCGGCAAAGGCAGAGAAGAAAGGAGACGAAATTAGGGTAATTGAAGGACAGGATATCACCTTCTTCGTCAGAGACAACGTGCCTGGCCATGTGAAGATCTTCACAAAGAAGAAATCGAGAGAAAAACCCTCTAATAACAAGTGTGAGATTTTTGAGTCAAAATGAGAGAGACGGAGAAGCGTTTTCCGCAAAAATACTCTGGAAGGGGAGGTCCACTTCTTCACCCGGGTCGGGTCAATTTGGATCTATGTTAGTTGCGGGGCTTCTATGATATTACAAACATACCCTTTATGGGTGCGAATAAGGGTGGGCACCCGAACATGATCGAGTACTGCATCGGTATTAAAATTTTGAATCGAACTGGACAGACCAAAATAGTGGATTAATTGATCCGGTCGCACTCAGCTTGGGTCCATTGATTTTTTTTTATTTTTTAATTATTTTAAAAAACTAAAAAAAATAATTTTAAAAAAATTATATATATATAATATTATAATTACTAGTTTAAATTAATTTTATATTTGATAAATTTAAATTAATATAATTAAATTAATTAAATATTAAAATAAATAATAAAATTTTACTATATAATTAAATTGTATTTGTATTATAATTTATAACCTAAGTATATATAATTATTTTATTTTAAATTTTTTTATTCGTATCTTTTAATATATATTTTTATTTATTTATTTAATAAATATATTTATTTTAATTATTATTCGGTCTGGTCTTGCCATAGAGACATAGGACCGGACCTGATCGACAAACATAGTCGGTCCAAATTTTTTGAATTCGACTTGGACTATTTGAACTATGAACAGATAATTTTTGGTCCGGTCCAGGTTTTATGTCTACCCCTAGGCGTGAGTGTCAAAAATAACTCATTGTTTTGATGCGAAGGCAGATGGAGAAGATTAACACTGTGAAGTGGGCTAGCTCATAGACCGCCCATGCCCATATGGTCACGGGCTACACAGTCACATATCTGAAATAGTCCTTATTCGTCCGTGTCCGTTCGCGGACCGTGCAGGTAGATACAGTAAAAGCCTACCATGAAGTCTACCAATAATCACCTCAATTAAAATGATTTTGAAAATAAACAATCATAACTACACCTAATAAATGACCACATAATCCAAAATTCCATCTATTAAAAAACAACATCTTCTACTTTCTTTCTTTCCCATGAGCATTGCCGATTTCTACGGACATCAAATAATCCCAAGAATAATATCACCCCGTTAACTTTGTTAACATTCTTCACCAAATAATGCATGATAATCCATGAACAATTCATCAAATTTATAATAATAATCTAATAACATAATAATTCATCATTAAAACCAATATATCCAACACACAAAACTAATGGAAACAGTGTTAGTACTTAACAATCTAATGACTATATAATCTAAATTTTCCCAAAAACAAAACCATTCTTCTTCCAAGTCATAAATAACATTGTTGGAATCTCCTCTTAATAATGTGTCATTTACTAGTATCTTATTGTCAACACAATTGTCATCTGAAAAAAATAATCAATAAAAATAACACAAATATATTATTATCATAAAAATATTGAGAAAAATATTTACCATTAGAAAATATAGCTAAGAAACCAGTTGTATGAATAAATTAGGGCTTGCACATTTTTCGGAACGAGAGAACTACAATATTTGTTTAACACCTTATAATCAATGCTAAAAGCGGACCTAAAAGCAACCATAATAGTTGGAATGCTTAATAGATAACTAACCCTATGGGACAAATTAGGAAACTTTGATTGATTGTCTTTCCACCATGTCAATACATCCATACTACCGAAATGCTCATATTCAAGTGTTGGTTCTTCCAAATACCTATCTAATTCACTTTTGTCGGAAATAGATTCACTCATACGACCTAAATTATGTCCAGCATCCTATAGATAGAAACAAAAATTATTGTCAAGGTTAATAACATCACTTAATGGAGTATAAATAACATAATATAATTTAATTAATATTAAGAAACTTACACCAGCCCCTACCATAAGCACTCCGCCACCAACTAGTCTTATTTTTTGAGGAACACGTGGTTGTGAGGGTGGGGATAAATCAGAGTAGTTAATAAATTACAAGTTCATATTTTTCTAATTTTCTCCATCTTATTGAATACACTATTTGCATCCTCGATCTCTTCAAAACAACCTTTCACCAACCGAAACTTCATTCAAGGATCTAGAACTACACTAATTGATTAAACCTCACTAAAATTGTTTCAATATTTATTAAACTTCAATTGCATACTCTGAACCATTTGCTTGATAACTTGATCTGTATTACATTTGTATTAAATAAGTAGCTTCTCAATCTTCCAATTTTGAAAAAAGTACAAATTTGAAGTTGGATAAGTCGACTGATATTAAAGTGGTGACAGTATGAAAAGTTTCGATATATCACATATTAGCTCTCCTCTTTCCTATTCATCATTTGTATGACACGAATTATAGTCACCATCATGCATACTTAGTAACTCAAATGCAGTTCTATATTTTAATGCACTCTCAAATCACTTAAGTAAAATTACACCCTGTCGACACATTAAGAAGCAAGTGAACACCCCCAATGCCCTCCTCATTAACAATTTCTTGAAATTTTCTCTTTTGAAATTCTATCCCTTTTCCATATTTCACACTCTCCTAATATTTTATAGTGCATCATTAACTCTCTACAACCCATCTTGAACAACTAAGTTGTGAAAATGTACACAATGGTACACATGGAAAAAATTTCCCCATATGGCAACTTATTTCTCCTGGACAGTGAATATTTAACTTTTCTTGCATATTAACATTTGCACTTGCATTATCCAATGTAATTAAGTATATCTTATCAACTACACCCCAATCCTATAAGATATCCAAAACTTTATTCACTAATTGTGTTCTGCTATATCATGGAGGAAAGATAGCAGCTAATATCTTATTATTCAATTTCCATTCATTTTTAACATAATGAATGATCACACAAATATAACCCTCAACAGAACAAGTTGTCCAAGTATTGGATGTGAGACAAACTCTACCAAGAATCCCTTTTATCACTTTCTTTAGTTTCTCTTTTTCAACCTCATACAACTTCCAAACATCAAATCCTGTTGTGAATTTAGTGACAAACTTGATATCTGGGTGTAGATATACTAAAAGATCCCTAATAGCTTCATACTCAACAAAAGAGAAGGGAAAATCGTGCCTAATGATTGCCATAGCTAATTTCTCTTTAACAATATTTTGATCAATCTTTTGGAACTTAAATTTTGATGTATAGGACTCAAGAATTTCCTTAACATGGGGCCGATTCGATTTAGTTACATTTAGAACTCGACAGGTTTTCATATGATGTGTCAAAGTTAAATTCTCATAATTTCTTCCCCCTCTATTCTATAGTATTGCATCTTACCTGTAACATCCATAATTAGGGTCTAGGAATTTTTTGTATTTTCGGTGAATTTTGACTTTTCGGTCAAAATTAGGGTTAAAGGGTAAAAAGGTAATTTAGGGTGTCAATCGGAAATATAGAGTCCAATATATCGAAATGATCGTCTTTAAATGCATTTTATAAATTGAGTATTTAAAACGAGAAATTAAAGTTTTACATGAACGAAAATATTTTAGAAACCGTTAAACTAATTTTAAAGTGTTACATGATTATTTTGTAAAGAGGGTCCATAGCCCAAGTTTAAAGAAGAATCACATTTGAAAGACCCCTAACTCAACTCAATTCACTCATTTGTTTTGTTTCCCTAAAAAACACCAAAATACGTAATTTGGCTTTTCTCTCAAACATTTTCTTCTCTACAAATTACAATAAGTCTCTAAAACCCAACATTTTGATTTCCATATTTTGTAAAATTATTTCTTACAATCATCATGATTATTGATTAGTAGATCATTATTGAGTATTGAATTGGCCATTTAAAGCTAGTGTTATTTTCACACCCTATAATTGGTTTTAGTCTTAATTGTGTTGGAAAACTATTTTATGGGGATAATATAGATAAACCATTATTAAGACTCTATAGGTCTGATTGACGGGTTAATCAAGGGCTGGAAATTAGGCTTGTATTGTTTGGTTTTTTGGTGTAGACCAAGTGTTTGATGTAGTACTTGTGTGAATGGTAATTGTTAGGTGAGTTGGGTGACAGTGGAAATCCAACTGACGTCGCTTAGCTAATCGCCGGAAGAAGTTAGCAATTCTATTTAAGCTCTACATATTGTATGTTGTGTGTTTAATTGTTTGTGCATTAAACCGATTAATTAGATACAACAATATGGATGAAATTGTGATTGGAATTTAATATTGAATATTTGGAATATACACCTAGTTAAATGTGTACCTTGGTTTTAATGCTTAATGAATGTGTATATGGATTCGTGTGTGGTTGAAATTGATGACCTCTTTATGATTGAATTGTGGCGATGAATTGGAATGTTAAATGAAATTAAATATTAAGGGTAATTTTGAGCAAATAAAATATAAAAACTTATTTTGTACATTCTGGACAATAATTTACTGGACGTTTAACAGCTCCTTATTGGTTAGTTGTGTTGCCCAGGTTCTATTAGTAACATGTATTTAATAACATGTATTTATTACATATAAGGTGAATTTATTGTATTTAATAACATTTATTATATGTAAGGGTTTAAATGTGGATATTGGAACCATAACATGGTAGTGTTAATTATTATGCGGTTCACATGATTGCCAGTATGATTTTTAATACCTATAATAGGTTATTGAGTTGATAAATAATTAAGGTAATGGAAATGTGTGTTTAATTACTTAGTAATTGATTGCCCTTGGTCATAGATTGGTATAAGATGGAGTCGCATGCCATTAGGGAAAAATTAGAGATCTCGGCCTATTGAAATCTAGATAAATCGTGGTTTAGCTAGCCACTATTGGAAACCGGAGTGACGACTTTTATTGGATGTAATAACACCACTGCCTGCGGGCTATTATTATTGCTGATATTCGGATCTATTTTTGGAATCCATATGTAGATGACCGTCCCGAGGGAGATTAAACGATATTACAGATTTCGGTCTTCGGATCTATTGTCAGGCTTCGACCTTATTGTTCTCCTTTCGATATAACATCTAGATTAGGGGCAGTCAAAACTACAATTGAGATATTGTTATATTGCGAAAGGTTGATTGTTGAGTAAATGAGAACTTGATTTTTGAAGATTGGTTGTTTTCAATTTTGTTGGCATAATATTGTATTTAAATTGTTGGTTCATTAAAAAAATTTTGTATTGAATGGCCTTAAATGTTGTGAAACATGTTTGTTTAGTGCATTAATGATATGGGGAAGTGCTATAGACTAGGGAACATAAAGACTTTAATCATAAATGGATGGGTGGGGAAAACCAAATAGGATAGTTAAACAAACTTTATGGAATAGCCTTGAATACGGTTTGTCCGTGTGCTCTTACACGTAATGTGTTCGGAAAACCCATCGGGAGACAATTTGACAGCGGCTTACACGGACTGGCCATGTTACGCTATACAGTCCGTGTTTTCCCTTGTCCAAGACCAACTTCACCAGCATGTTACACGGTCTGCCGGTATTAAAGCACACGGACCATGTAAAATCTCTCACACGAACACCATTTTCGACAGAGTGGAACACGGTCTGACCGTGTGACCCTACACGGTCCGTGTTCCATCATTCACCATAAATTAATATATTTTCACATTAAATGCACAAAGTAATAAATGACTTTAAATGAATGTATGAGTATAATTGTATAATGTATAGAATGACATTAACTGATGTATCGATTAAAGTGCATTGTGTGTGATATATTGAATGTTTAATGACTGTATTGATTAAAATGCATTTGTGTTCTTGTGTTTGTTTGAGCATTGAATTGTTAACCAGACATCAATAGCCTGATGCTTTCCTACTTTCCTTTTTGTCTCTTCTATGTGAAAACTAACATGTTGATCGAGCTAGTACGGGTGGTTTGCATCCGCATTGGTCATCATAGCATTTCGAATTTCCGTATCTGTTCACTTTGTATTCTTATTGGGACTATTTTGAGATTTCAGATATAAAACATTGGTTATATATTTATTTCATTGGATTTGGATTTCATTTAGTGCGGTTTAGGGATTATTCATTTAAACTGAACAATTGATTTATTAAACTCCATTTATTGAAGTATTTTTATTTATTGATTTTTATTTATCTCATATGATAATTGACTGAAATGTAATTGAATGCATATTGTGTAGTGTAACATCCTGACCATCTTTTCGCTGCTCCGCCGTGGACGGGGTTCGGCGTTACATTACCTTAGGCTTTCCACCTATGATTCCAAGAAGAGTAAAATAATCCCAAACATCAGAAAGTAGTTTAGGTTGTTTACTTAATTGTCATTACCCCTATCACTAGTCCCACAAGCACCATCCACACCATGAAAGTCAATAGGATGACTTTGTTGTTCCACTTGAATTCCTTCTATTCTTTACGATTCCATTTTTTATTTGCAAATTTTAAAGAACACCTGTCAAACAAAATATGTCATGTAAAATAAAATTGACAATGCTTGTAAATAGACAGCTCTCATTATTTCAAAATAGTTTCAAATTTATAAGTAGAATTTATTTATGATTTATAATGGTTCTAGGGGTGGGCAACTACATGTTCGGTTCGGTTTCGAGTGAATCCGAACACGAACATGTAAATTGGGTGTTCGGTTCTAGGTGTTTTCGAACACCCAAATATCCTTTGGCGAACCGAACCAAACCGAACACCCTCAAACATGTTCGGTTCGGTTCGGTTCTTGGGTGTTCAAATTTTGTTGACTTTTCTTTGACTATTTAAAAAAATACATAGTCATTAAAACATTTTAATGAAATTGATTAAAATATAGAACAAATATTAGTATTTAAACAAAACAAATCAAAATCAAATCAAATATGTAGATTTTTTTGGGTGTTTGAACTTTAAATAATAGTAAAAAATATAAAATCTTTTAAAAATATGTTTAGGTGTTCGGTTCGGTGTTTTGGACCCCAAAACCGAACCGAACACCCAGATAAACATGATAGGAACCGAACCAAACATGTTCGGTTCGGATTGGATCGGTTCGATTCAGGTATTTGCAAGTTTTTTTGCCCACCGCTAAATGGTTCATATCTTATTGTATACGTAAGCATGCACTTTTATTATAGATTTTGACATTCTCATAGAAGGTAATTAAATAAATTCACACTACATGAATGCTAATAAAAAATTATAATAATATCCGGATAAAAATTGGAATTGCTATTTCTCACATAATAATTTCTTAGTACCACACTGTTTTTCTAAAACTATCCTTTTACACCATTTATATTTAAATATTTAAATTAATTTGTATTTATTTCTTATTTACTTTTGTCTCTTTATTTTATTTTATTTATCTTATATTTTATTACTTTTATTTCAATTTTTTAATATTTATATTTTATTCTATCATTATTATATTATAATTTTATTATTTATATTTGATTTCCTTATTCTCTTCAAATTTTAATTTAATTTTATTTTTTATTCCTATTATAATATAATTTCCTTCTTCAATTAGTATTATGATTGAGGATATAAATATACTAGTAAAAAAAATTCGCGCGTTGCGCGAAAATATTATAGTAATGAGGTTTATATAATTTTATATTTGTTATAATAAATGTTTAAGTATATTAATTAATAATTAATTTAAAAAATTTTAAATTATTTATTTAAATAGTCATATATTTATTTTTTAATATATTGTCATTTGTAAAGTATTTATAAATCATACTATTTTCATGAATATATTGGAATAAAGATTTATATATGCATATAGTTAAGTTATGAAATTTTATATAAGTTTTTCAAATATATATATATATATAATATTAACGATATTGAGGACAAATATATTGTGAACTAATTTAATTATACACCAATAATTAACAAAATTGATCATTCATAAATAGAAAAAAGTATTTAATTGATGATGATGGTGACGGTGACGATGCTGTAGATGTTCAATTTTTTTTGTTTAGTTGTCGAGAAATCTCCATTTTTATATTCATTTTGCATTGCTTATATTTTTTTATTTACCTTCCACACAAATCATTTTGATATTTTCAATCAATACCTTCTCAAAATTTTAATAGATATGTGGTGATAATATTGAGGATTCCCACATTTGGTAGTTAGGAGAGAGCTATAAATATCAAGAAGTTAGTGATCGTAAATATCATGAATAAATGAGAGACATGAGATTTGTTTTTGTTACTTGCCATTTTATGCTTAATAATAAAATTTTAAAAATTCTCACATTGGTGTTGGGTGTTGGAGCTTTAATAAACATCATAAATGACATAACATAGATGTTTGATTCTTCTTATTTATAAAGGGTTATTTCCAAAAACACCCCATTTTTTCAAACGTTTCACTTTAAGCATCCGGTTTTGAAAAGTTTTAGAAAACCACCCCAAAATCAAAACCACTAGTGATTTTGGTATTTTTGTGAGCGGTTTTGGTGTTGTATGAGTAATTTTGATTCTAGGGAAATTTCAAATCTCCAAATTAAAACATGTAGAATTTCAAAACCACTCATGCAACACCAAAACCGCTCATAAAAATACCAAAACCACTAGTGGTTTTGATTTTGGGGGTGATTTTTCAAAACTTTTCAAAACCAGGTGCTCTAAGTGAAACATTTGAAAAAAAATGAGGTGTTTTTGGAAATAACCCTATTTATAAAATGTCAACACCTCAAAAACTCTCGGTTGGATTGTTACAATTGAGCTCTGTTATAATAGCACACTGAAAGCGGCGGAAGAGTTCTACTTTATATAATAAATACATAGATTGTTTTATATTTAAAATAATTTTATAAATGAAAATATATAAATGGAAAGAGAGTTATTTTTTTAAAAAAAAATCCATTTACATTAAATTAGTTTATATTTGTATTTATTAATTTAATATTGTTTATTTCAACTTTTTAATTTTATCGACATTCAAAATATCATCATACTAATTGACTTTAATTTAATTAAATATATTATTAGTACATTTATAGTGAAATTATAACAATTAAAATTAATATGTGGATTAAATTCATTAAGTTTCCTTATTTTTGAAAATTTATTTGTTGTAAATTATGATATATTAAATAGTCCCTATTTATATTTATATTTTTAGATTATTTATTAATTTTATATACTCCATCTTATTTAGGATATTATTTTAATTTTTAAAAAAATAAATTGATTTTATTTTTATTAGACTTTTGATAAATTATTAATGGACAATTATTTTTTTAATTTTTTTAACACTTATTCAATTTTTTATACATATGAAATATTTATATAGATGCTAAGTTTAAAAATATTTAAATTTAAATTAAATATTTTTAATTTACCACTTTCATTTTAGTTTTTAATTTTATAGAATAAAAAAATAATTGAGTATATTTTTAAAATTCATCTAGCGAGTATATACAAAACTTTGAAAAAAAATAAATATATTTACTCGGCAATAATTAAAATTAAAAAAATACATAAACAAAGAATAACTTAAAATAAAAATAAAAATTCTTAATTTTAAATTTGGCTAGACTAAAGAATGTGATTACAAAATGATCATTGTGAGTAACATCTAAATAAATAAAAAAATTAAAATATTCATCATCAAATCAATAATATATCAACACAACCTTCAATTCCAATCCACACCGTATACAAACTAT
Source organism: Cardiospermum halicacabum (assembly GCA_031304145.1). Taxonomy (NCBI): domain Eukaryota; kingdom Viridiplantae; phylum Streptophyta; class Magnoliopsida; order Sapindales; family Sapindaceae; genus Cardiospermum; species Cardiospermum halicacabum. Next base: position 26,306,350 of record CM062393.1, on the reverse strand, counting down.
AACATAAAACCACGTGTCATCAAAATCAAAACTAAAAAAAAAAAATCAAAATCAAACCTCTGTTCCTTACGAATGTTGAGTATTTGTATTATTCTTAGGAATGTATTGATTTTCGGCCTTTGAATGAACATGTGTTGTTTGTGTTTGATGGATTCGCCACTAGAGAGTGTTTAGTGTGAATGAGATTTTCAAATGAAAATATTTGTTTTTTTTAGGATTTGTGAAAGTATTAATAAATTATGGTTTGATTTTGAAATCCATAAATTGATATAAATAGGAAGACAAAAGACAAACCTTTTAATAACATTTACCGGTGAAAGAAGAAAAAAGATAAATGTGAGAAGAAGAGATGAATCAATGAAATGAGTGTGAAACGTACAAACTTTTTAAATACACAATAATTATTAGAACTAAACACTTGTGTAAAACGTATAAACTTTTCAAATTTGTAATATTTATTACAACTAAATACAATCATCCTCATATGTCACTTTCTTATTTGCAATATAACTTAACACAAAAACAACTAAATACACTCATTGGCACATGTAACTTTCTTATTTGTAATATATGAACCAAACACAAAAACTATTTTCGTTGTTTTTTCACGTAATCGTGAACTCTCAGCATATCCACTTAACTGTGACTTGTTGAGAAGTTCTCTTTATATAATATATAAATTTACTATTAATTAATTTATTCAATGTAATAACTATTATTAATTAAAAAATTAAAAAAAATTATCTAATTAAATTTAATATCTTTCTTTCTTTTCTTAAATACACTAATTTTGATTTTATTAAATAAAAAAATAAATTATTCAACAAAACGTCTATATTCTTAAAATTAAATATCAAATTTAATAGTTTATAATATTTTTTATATTAAATAAGAGAAATGTTAAACACCATTAAATATTACGCATTATGAATTTTTGGAATTTTAAAAGTTAATTATAATTATTATTCATTTTATTCATAGAAATATGAATAATTACCTATATTTACCTAATTAAAAATATAGATAGAAAGAATCAAGGATATTGAAACAAATCATTTTATATTTAAATTTGATATACAAATATAAAAATACAATAAATAATCAAAAATGAAATTGTTGTGATAAGTTAACATAATCTCCGGTATATCAAAGATAACAAAACTATTACATAAACACAAATTAAATCAAGAAGAGAAAGAAAGAGATATCACTAACGCGAATATCAAGAATTAAATCCATAAAGAGTATAATGAAAATAAAAAGATAAATTAAAATTAAAATTAATTTATTAGAAATCTACAAAAAAAATTCACTGAATCATAGGTTAGAATAATGAAAAGGGAAAAAAAAAGTCATACATTAGAAAGTGGCTTAACACTAATGTTATGCTCGGGGATAAAATCTATCAAAATAGATAATATCATACAAACAAAATAACAATACACATCACAATAATCAAATTGAAAACCTAAATCACCTACAATAATCGAACAAAATAATATACAAATAACAATAATAAAAAAGAAACAAAAAAAATCAAACCTGAAAAAGTGAATTTACTGCACCAACACAAACTCCTGAATGGAAACAATAATAAAACAAAAATGGTTAGAATTATGATTAGTAACACCAAAGAACTGGAGAAAGAGAGACGATTTTTTAAGGAATATCAAAAGTTAAATTGGGATAATGAAAAAAAAAGTTTTTAGAGGTTAAAGAATCGACCACCATAGATCCAACAAAAACAAATTGGCTTGCTTTAGTCACAGTTAAAAAAAGCAAGCTCAAATGAAAGATATACCATTGAGAGAAATGAGAAAATATTTAAAAATAATTGAGTTTGGTTATGAAAAAGATGAGTTAAATATAAGAGGAGAGAAAACAAAATATTTAATAACATTAAAAAGGAATAATAAGAAGAAGATGAAGAATGAAACGTTAAAAAAAACTTATTAACTTTTTAACTATAAATCAATTATTTACAATAAATACATCCATTTCTACGTGTCAATTCTTCATTAACTAAAAATCAAACAAATACAAAAACGCTCATTTTTTACGTTTTTCAACCTAAAGCTAAACTCTCAGCGCGCCACGTCAGCTATGTGGGGTCACTTGAGAGTTCTACTTTTTATATATATATATATATAGATTGCTATAAATAGAATAACAAATCTCTACTTTTTTTATAATCATATTTCAAGATTCTCTTCCAATTTGACATTCTACCGATAAAAGATATGTTTTTTTTTTCAAAATTTTTAGTATTAATTTGTTTAATATTATTCTTTCACATAATAGTGACACATTGCAAAACCACTAAACAATTAGTGTTAATTTCAAAATTTTTAGTATTAATTTGTTTAATATTATTCTTTCACATAATAGTGACGCATTGCAAAACCACTAAACAATTAGTGTTAATATTAAATTTATTTAATATATTTATCAAACACTTTAAAATTTAGAAATAAATTCTTTAATTATATTTATATATTTCAAATCAAAACAGATAATCTGTAGGTGGGTGGAGATTAATCAAATTTTTGGTAAAGATTTCAACTTTGGAACTACACCAATGAAACCTCAATGAAACCTCAACAGGTATGTAATCTAACACTAATAATAATAGTAATAATAATAGTAATAGTAATAATAATAATATTACTATTATGTTATCGTGAGTTATAATTGTTATTATTATAGTGGGAAAACAACCTACGACCCCTAAAGGTCAGATGAAGTTACAGCGACTCAAGTGATCCAAGGAAACAAGCAAATCGGACCAAGAGCCCATCAAGAAACAAGCCTTCGGCCGAAGCAGACCCAGCAGCAGGCTTTCGGCCGAAGCAGGCCCAAGAGCCCCAACTGCCATTTACGGCCAAAGAAATATGATACAAACCCAGCAGCCTTCTAGACAATATTAGAGGGCTCAAGCCCAATCCGCTTTGCATACGGTTTCCTGAATCAAGGCCAACAGAGATATCCTTCTCCAAGTACAATAAGGAAACCGAGTTCAAGAAAGATGAGGAGTCCCAATCCCGATAGAAATAGGACCCAGATACCTCCTATAAATAGGGGTAGGGATGATTATAAAAGAATCCGATTTTTCATTATTCATTAGAGCTAAACTCTGTGAAATCACCTTTGTAAGCTTTTAGCTATTTCTCTCAAGCAATCTTAACCTTATATTTGACTGTGGTTTATTTGGCACCACAATTATTATTCTTATTGTTATTACCAATAATAATATTATTATTATGTTATCATATTAAAAAGTGAAAATAAGCAAAATTAGATCTTAACAACTTTTTTTTCTTAGTTTTAGACCAACCCTAAATTTTTTAAACTTTTAAACTTCTTTATAAAAAAAATTGTAAATTTAAACTTTAAAAAAAAATTGCAGAAAATGAGTTTCCGGTATGTACTACCGGGAAACAGGCAAAATTAAATCAACTTCTCGGCGTGTAGTACCGGAAGCTGAAATTTGCTTCCCGGTACCGGGAAGCTCATTTTCTGCTTCCCGGTACTACACACCGGGAAGCTACTGGATATATTTTTTCTTGGAATGGAAGGGTAAAATGGTCATTTTGGTCTATTTTTTGTAAAAAAGTTTGCAAAAAATTTAGTTTTGTAAAAAATTTAATGTTGGTCTAAAAATATAATTTTTTTAATAAAAAGTCCAAAAGTGCAATTGACCGAATATTTGTTTGGATAATGCTGGTGAGTTTACATCAATGGCTTTTGATGATTATTGCATGTTAATTGGTATAAATGTTGAACATTCAGTACCCCATGTTCGTACCTAAAATGGATTAGCGGAATCTTTTATTAAAAGTCTTTAAATGATTGCCGGAATGTTATTGTTACGAACTCAATCACCGATTTCCGCTTGGGGTCATGCAATATTACATGCAGCCACACTGATACGCCTGAGACCCACTGCATATCATAAGTATTCTCCATTATAGTTGGTAACTGGAAATAAACCAGATATATATCATTTGAAAACTTTTGGATTTGCTGTATATGTTCCCATAACACCCCATCAGAGAACCAAAATGGGACCATAACATCGTTTGCGAATTTATGTTGGGTATAATTCACCGTCCATAATTAGACATCTGGAACCCATGACAGGTGATATGTTTACTGCAAGATTTGCAGATTGCCATTTTAATGAAGAATTATTCCCACGACTTCGAAATGATGAACCTTCTAATGTTGGTAAAAAATGAACTCGTTTGGAAAAATGAAATGATGCATTATCTAGATCCACATACAGGTCAAAGTGAAAATGAAGTACGTAGGATAATTCATTTACAAATGAATGTGAACCAATTACCAAATAGTTTTGTTGATACAACTAAAATTACGAAATCTCATATACCAGCCTGTAATACACCAGCTCGACTGGATATGCCTACTGAAAAATCAAAACTGATGGTAACTTATGAGGCATTTGAAATCCAGAGAAAATGTGGTAGACCTGTTGGGTCTAAAGATATTGTACCTCGAAAACGAAAAGTTAGAATTGAGAATATTATTTATATAATACCTCCAAAAGATACTAATCAAAATTTGCAAATTGTGGAAGTTGAAAATCCAACTCAGGAAAATGCATCTGAGGAGGTAAATGTATCCAAAAATGAAGAAATATCTATTAATTATACAAAAGACATTTGAAACCGTGAAAACTTTGTTGTTGATAATATGTTTTCATATGCAGTAGCTATTGATGTGATGAATGATGATTATGAACCTCAATCCATAAATGATCGTAGGGAACGAAATGATTGGCCAAAATGGAAAGAAGTAATCCAGGCAGAATTAAGTTCATTGAATAAAAGGAACGTTTTTGGACCATTATTGAAACACCAAAATGTGTTAATTTAGTTGGTTATAAATGGGTGTTCGTTAGAATGCGAAATGAGAAAAACAAAATTGTGAGATATAAAGTCCTATTAGTTGCTCAGGGTTTCTCATAAAGGTCTGGGATTGATTTTGAGGAAACGTATTCACCTATGATGGACACAATTACTTTCCGGTTCTTTATTGGTTTGGCCAAAGAAAGGAATCTTGAGATGAGGTCAATGGATGTGGCAACTGCATATCTGCACAGTTCCCTAGATAAATAAATCTTCATGAAGAGTTCTAGAAGGATTAAAAATTCTAGAAATTAATAAACCTCGAGGGTTATACTCAGTAAAATTACAAATGTCAATATATGGATTAAAACAGTTTGGACGAATGTGGTACAATCGACTGAGTGAATATTTAATTAAAGAAGGGTACATTAATGATATTATTTGTCCATATATGTTCATTAGAAAATCGGGATCTGGATTTACAATAGTAGCCATCTGTGTTGATGATATGAATTTGATTGGAACCTAAAATGAAATCCAAGAGACTGCTGAATATTTGAAAAGGGAATTTGAAATGAAAGACCTGGGGAAAAAAAATATTATCTGGGATCGGAAATTGAATATAAAACTAATGGAATTTTGATCCATCAGAAAGCTTATACAGAAAAGGTTTTAAAAAGATTTAATTTGGAAAAATATCATCCATTAAGCACCCCGATGGTCATTCTTTCTCTTGATCCCAAAAAGGATCCATTCAGACCCAAAGATGATGATGAAAATATTTTGGATTCTGGAATACCATACTTGAGCGCAATTGGTGCCCTCCTATATCTAGCCCAATGAACGAGACCAAATATTGCTTTTACTATAAATTTATTGGCTAGATATAGTTCTGTCCTGACTCGTCGCTACTGGAATGGAATTAAACATATTCTCAGATATCTTCGGGGAACTGTTGATTTGGGACTGTTTTATTCAAATTCAAATAATTCTTCTCGGTTGATTGATTATTCTGATGCCAATTATATTTCGGATCCACACAAAGATCTTTCTCAATCTGGATATATTTTTACAGATAATGGCACAACTATCTTTTGGAGATCTATAAAGCAAACTTTGGTTGCTACTTCTTCAAAGCATGCTGAAATATTGGCATTGCATGAAGCCAGTCCGGAATATGTCTGGTTGAGATCCATTATACATTATATACAGAGATCATGTGGTATCCCACAAACATCAAATGAGCCAACAATTCTTTACGAAGATAACGCTGCTTGTATCGCCCAAGTGAGAGGTGGGTACATCAAAGGGGATAACACGATGCATGTATCTCCCAAATTCTTCTACACCCACCAGCTCCAAGAATTCAGACAAATCGATGTGAAACAGATTTGATCTTCAAACAATCTGGCTGATTAACTAACAAAGACATTACCAACATCCACTTTCAAAAAGCTGCTTCATGGAATCGGAATGCGAAGACTCTCCAATTTAGGTGATTAATTTATGGGTGTTTTCATTAGGGGGAGTTTTATGTCTGGATTCAACTGTACTCTTTTTTCTCTTATCCAATTTTTGTCCCACTGGATTTTTCTTGTAAGATTTTTAATGAGACAGTCGATTAGTGAAATCCATGGGGGAGTATTATATAATGGTATATAGATGGATTCCAGCAAATTACTTGTCAATTTGCATGGATTGTAAATGTGCATGCTACATGGGTTGATTAACATAAATGCGACAAGTGTCCCATCCTTGTGCCTATAAATACATGAAGAAGATGAAATGAAACTTTGCCAATTCACTTTGAATTCTCCTCTCTCTCTCTCTTAGTTATGTAAGTCATTCTTTTTTTGATTTCTCCCCCTCCCTCTAATATTTATGTAAGTCATTCTTGTTTTGAATATTGATTTGGTTTCATAACAGTAGTAAATATAAATAATTTTTATCTTACAGAGCTCAATTATAACATCTAAAGTGCTATTTCCTAAATTATCCTTATAAGATTGATATAATTGTTAATATATATATATACAACATTTTTTCTCCATTTCATATTTTTGCCACCGATTATTATATATAGATTTTTTTTAGAAAAATATTATATCAATCCATTTTATATATTAAAATTCACTCAAATTAATTGAAGTTAGATTATTTTTAAATCACGATAATTCTTTCAATTTTTAATAATTAATTAATTTAATATTCATTATTTTTTAATTAAAATATTTTATTTAATTTATTAATTAAAAATATATTTTAATATTATATATATAAAAATAAAGCGGAACTCTCAGTGGACCCACAAAATTGACGTGGCATGGCTGAGAGTTCACGCTTAGAGCATCTCCAATGTAATATATGGATTGTGTTTTTACATGGCCACCTAAAAGAAAAGTTATATATTACTCTCCAACGTAGTGATTGATGTTGGTTATTTATATGATGTGTCAAAAACAAGGTGTTTTTGATTGAGTTTGGAGGATCATGTATTAAGTATTTGCCTCTAGTTGAGCTTATAATAACACTTCAGACAAGTTTGGAATGGCTTCTTATGAGGCATTGTATGGTAGGAAATGTCGTACTCCTTTATGTTGGATCGAGTTGAATGAAGCTCGAATGGTTGGATTAGAGTTAGTCTTGGAAGCTGAAGAGAAAGTAAAGTTAATTAAGAAGAAACTTACGGAAGCATCAGGTAGAAATCCTATGCTGATCTAAAGAGGAAAGACATTGAATTTCAGGTTGGAGACAAGGTGTTTTTGAAGGTGTCTCCATGGAAAAAGGTGCTTCACTTTGACAAGAAGGGTAAATTGGCACCTCATTTTATTGGGTTATATGAGATTCTGGAGAGGATAAGTCCTATTTCTTACAGACTTGCCTTACCACATGAATTGGAAAAGATCTATAATGTCTTTCATGTATCGATGATAAGAAGGTATTGCTCTAATACTTCACACATCCTTACTCGTGAGACTGTGAAAATCTGACCAAATTTGAGTTATGAAGAAGAACTTGTTCAGATCCTAGCTAGAGAAGTGAAGGTTTTGAGGAACAAGACTGTACCCTTAGTTAATGTTCTTTAGCATTACCTTGTAGTAAAGGAAGCGTCGTGGGCCAAAAGAAGCCATGAGACATCAGTATCTGCATCTATTCAGCTAAGGTAATTTCAAGGATGAAATTTCTTAAATGGGGTAGAGCTGTCACGTCCATATTTGGGGCAATTTTATTTTGATATATGAATGATTTTGTAATTATTTTGACATTTGGGATAAAGTTTGATTTAAAAGAACTATGGTGGGCTTATTTACAATTTTACACATAATAGGTGAAAAGTTAGGTTTTACTCTCTGAATTTCAAAAAAGCTATAAGAAAACACTGCTTTATTGCTCTCTCTCTATTCTCTCAAAATTCTACAAAACCAAACCTTAGCCGACACTCCGATTTCATTCACTCATTTTCGTTTTCAATTTGTTCCAATAGAGTTTTCTTAGACATTTTGGTTAGGCTTTCCTCACGTCTGTCTTTTTTCATACAAGGTAAGTGTTGTGGTTTGTTTTCTATTTGAATTAGGGTTCATCGAAGAGAGGTGTTTCAAACATAATAGAGTCGCTTCCTAAGGTCTCTGTCTGACTGCGCCTCTGGAAACCCTAATTGAATAATTTTTGGTGTTCGTTCGAGTCTGGTTTTAATTGTGATTTGTCTGTTTGTTAGACGACGGAGTATGTGACTACCAACAGGAGTATTATAGCTTTTAGATTAGTAGTTCACAATTAGTAGCCATGTTTAAGTCCTCACAGATGTCTATTACGTTGTGTTTGGTTCACGTCCCCACTAGAGGAGACGAAGTACAAACACATAGGTCTCTGTCTCCGAATGTGTTTGCTATCCGTCTCAATTTCATTTTGTCTCAATCTCCGGTGTACAAGACACAAAATTTTTGTACTCCTTCAAACTGAGGTACAATTTCTCGGAGACGGAGACAGAAACTGGAAAGCCAAAATTACCTTATCATTTTCATCAATTCCAGATGTGTAACAAGAAGAAAATAACCTTACATCACCAATGTTGGGAGTATATTAAAATTTAGGGTAATTTGGTCTTTTAAACATTTTTTTCAATTTTGTCCCCCTAACCAAACACTATTTTATTCTGGAGACGGATACAAACTTTCAATTTTGTCCACTGAAACCAAACACTCTACTGTCCCCAATTTCCGTATCGTATCATCTCCAATTTTTTGTATTGTCTCCTGTCTCCAGCAGGATCACTGAAACCAAACGCAACGTTAATGTTTGAATCTGATGCTGCATAAATCTGAAATTAAAATAATATAAACTAAAATCTGATATTTAATCTATTATGTATTTTGTTGTTGTCTACTAAATCATAATCTATATAATCTAAAATTGAAGCCTTATCCGAAGTATAATAGCGACATGACTTGCATGCGGTAGGGATAGATGTCTACATCGATAAGTGAGAATGTACAGGCCTAAACTACCTTCTAGATGTGATGAAATCAGGCTTATTGCCTTCTAGATGTGACAACATCAATTTGTTTAGAGCTTTGCTTAATTTGTTTGGGGTCTCTGACCTATTTTGTAGAGCTATGCTCACTCTCTTGGGTCTCTGACCTATTTTTTGTTTATATTCCTGATTTTGTTATCAAACTAAGGATGTGCATGATAATAATTTGATATATTCTAGCATAAATTGATGCACTCTGAATTTTGATGCATTCTTAGCATACCAATCTGATACATTGTGAAACCTGGCGTAATCTATTATACTTTGTAATCTGCATGAAAATCTGATATACTTTGGCATATATCTATCATACTCTTTAAATCTGATGCATTCGGAGCATAATAAACTACTTACTTTAAAATATATTGCATTCTAGACAAATAATCTATAGTATTCAAACATGATATACTCTAAACTAATTATGTTATGTTGTTTTGATTATTCTAAAATGAAATGCTTGCTGCTTGGGTTACTATATTGCCTTTAGACTAGGTTGTTGCCTATTTGATTAGTTTGGTAGAAGACCTTAATGTTGAAGTTAATCAAATTAGACTTAGAGTAACTATCTAACCATCGCCTAAGTCCTTCGCTAGTATCAAGTCCCTTATGGCGACACTACAACCCACCTTTAGAAGTTAGCCAAAGTTCATCCCCAATTTTAGTAGAAGTTGGTAGTAGTTACTTTAGAAAATTGTGCCATTAGTAGTGTGCATCGCCATGGTGTAGGCAATATCCTCCTTAGTAGTTGAGCTTTGCCATTTGACATATTTCGCCATAATTCAGGCGATGCTTTCTTAGTTGACATGGTGTTGCCAATTAGCATCGCCAACTACCAGACACTACCTTAAAAATATGTACCCTATTTCCAAGCCTAGCTTCGCCACGAAATTCCAGTTCTCACCTTTTAAGGTTTTTTTCCCAAAATTATCTTTCCGAAAATATATTATAAGTCTAAATCAGGCTTCAAAAGAGTAAGTTAGAGTTATTTTAAGTTTTAGAGATTTTCAGGGTATTTCGGTCCTTGTAGAGTACTTGTTTACTGCTATTAACCAACTATATAACTTGAGTTTCATTATGAGCTTTTGAGTACTTGAAATTCTTTATTTGCTTGCAACTCATGTGTTCAGGTAAGTTGCATTTATTGTGTGTTCATGATTAATTGTTAATCTAAGATGTATTGTGTGTGTGGATGTTTGGCATTGGCTTACTAACCAGGCATTCAATAGTCTGACCTAATTGTTTCTTCATTTTTGTTTTGTATGTTAGTTTTCCTGATCAGGATGGAAAATGCTATATTCAGATAGTTAGGTGGTGTAGTAAGGACACATACATATCATTCACTTGCAATAGCTCTGGCACACATTTTTGCATTCTGGCATTATTATCAAATTTGTTAATTTCAGATTTTTCATTGGATTTTCATTTTATTTCATTTGTAATCAGAGTTAACTTGTGTTTACAGATTATGCATTCAGTTGAATTAGAACAAGATTTGGTTTTGAAATCAGAGAATTTAAATTTAGGATTTTGGTTTAATGAATAGTTTAGCATTCCAGCCTTGGCTTTAAGTATATTTTCTGTTTATTTTGTTTATAATTTTTGTTGTCTGTTCGATGTGGCGTGTCTTTCTGCATCTGCATGTATGGCGGGGTTTGGGCGTTACGTAAATAGGTGCAAGTTTATGGATGAAGAGCTTACTGCATTGCATAAGACTAAAACTTAGTAAATATACCTCTTCTAGAAGGAAAAGAGGTTATTGGTTGTAAGTGGGTCTATAAAATCAAGACTCACTCTAATGGAACATTAGAAAGATATAAAGTTTGTTTAGTAGCCAAAGGATATTCTTAAAAACCTAGTGTGGATTTTATTGAAACTTTTGCTCCCATTGCTCAAATGAAAATTGTACGCACTTTGATAGCAGTTGTAGCTATTAAAAATGTAATTTTGCATCAAATGGATGTTAAAATGCCTTTTTGAATAGTGATCTTCAAGAAGCGGTTTATATGCAACCACAATCCGGTCTTGTTCATCTGTCTGGTGTAATTTGTAAGTTGAATCAAGCTTTATATGTCTCAGACAAGCTTCTCGAGCATGGTTTGAAAACTTTAGCAACATGATTATTCAACTTGGCTTCACTTGTTCTAATTATGATTTCATCTATGTCTTATCATCACCCTATCTATAAAGTCCTGAGTTAAAGAGGGAACAAGTCCCATAGCGTCGAGTTTATAGTTATTCTTCTCTATGTTGATGATATGATTATAATTGGCGATGACGATGCAGACATTCAAGATTTGAAATTTCAATAGCAGTTTATGTTTGAAATGAAGGATATAGGTCCTCTTAGATACTTTCAGTGCATTGAGATGTCAACTTCTCCATCAGGGTACTTGTTATCTCAATCCAAATATGCTTCAAAGGTAGTTAATTGTGGTCGCATGACTGATGAGCTTAATGTCAAGCTAAATCATTTGGAAGACACTCATCTTCTAGATCTTACTTTGTATCGCGAGATAGTTGGTGTGTTGGTTTACAACTATTATTCGACATGACATTTTTAGTTCACCTTGTTAGTTAGTTTGTTTTAGCTCTACACACACCTCATAGGGTTGCTATCATTTGTATCTTCCGTTATATTCGTGGAACCTTATTTCGAACCTTGCTATTTTCTGTGGATTCAAAGCTAGTCTTACATACTTATTCAGATGCAGATTGGGTAGAGGATGTTGTTGATCACAAGTCTACTATATGTTATTGCAATTTCATGGGTAATAGTCTTCTTTCTTGGTGAAGCAAAAAGCAAAGCATTGCCTCCCATTCTTCAGCAGAAGCTGAGTATCATGTTATGATTACAACTGCAGTAAAGATTGTATGGCTTCAATGGCTTCTGTCTGAACTTGGTATTCTTCAAAGTAATCCCACTTCAATGTATTGTGACAACCAAAACCCATTCATATTGTTAGAAATCCGGTCTTTTATGAACGAACCAAGCACATTGAGATAGATTATCATTTTATATGTCATCGGTATCTCCATAGTGTTCTTACACTTTCGTATATTCCTTGTGCTTCTCAGCTTGCAAACTTCTTTATGAAATCTCATACTATTAAGATATTCAATCACTCTTGAGCAAACTCTCGCTGGTTTCCCCATGTTGAGTTTAAAGGGGGAGTGTTAGAAGATTATAGTTATTTGTATTTTGGCCTAAGGGTATTATTGTCATTTTACCCTTAGTTTGTCACAGATATAAATTGTCTATTTTTATTTCTCTTATTTTCTTTGTAGTCTCCATGAGAGAAACTTGTTAGAAACCATTGAATATGAAATTTATTTTTCCCTTATGAATTATCATCCATTACATATAGTTTTCTTTTTAGTTTTATGAATGAGAGAAAAACTCTAAACAAGTAGCACTATATGTAACACCCCATATTGAGACATGGTTTAAAGGAATTGAATTGCTACCCATATCACTAATGAGAACATTATTTTTTCGGGAGCCCAGAACTTGAGAACTCCAAAGCTAAGCGTGCTTGACTTTGAGCATTCTTGGGATGGGAGATCTTCCGAAAAGTTTGTTCGGAAAGTATGCGAGTGAGGACAAAGCATGTTGGAAAGCATAATGGTGGTCTGTGGGGCAAGTGGTCAGCCATAAGATCTATTATATGACAAGGTGGCGCGAATGAGAGAAAAACATTTAATAAGTAGAACTACATGTAACGCCCCATATTGAGACTGGGTTTAGGAATTGAATTGCTACCCATATCACCAATGTGCACATTGTTTTTCGGTAGCCCAGTACTTGAAAACTCAAAAGTTAAGAATTCTTGGGATGTGTGACTTTCTGGGAAGTTTTTTTGTAGAGCATGCGAGTGAGGACAAAGCTTTAGCCTGTGGGGCTAGTATTTAGCCTTAAGACCGGTCATGTAATGAGGTTATACCCTGCCACTGTGCCTCGGGTTCATCTGGGGGCGGGGGCTGGGCGTTACAAATGGTATCAGAGCAACCTTGCGACCGCGAGTGCGACTATGGACAGAAGAGCCCAGGGCATTTGCCTAGTAGGGAAAAAGATTCTGGGAATGATGTGGGCCAACCACAACGAGAACGTTGTGTCCTGAGGGGGGTGGATTGTAACACCCATATTGAGACATGATTTAAAGGAATTGAATTGCTACCCATATCACCTATGTGCACATTATTTTTCGGGAGCCTAAAACTTGAGAACTCAAAAGTTAAGCGTGTTTGGCTTGGAATAATCTTGGGATGGGTGACCTTCTAGGAAATTTTTCCGGAGAGCATGCAAGTGAGGACAAAGCATGCTGGAAAGCATAATGGTGGTCTCTGTGGCTAGTATTCAGCCTTAAGACCGCTCATGTAATGAGGTAGCGCCTTGCCACCGCGCCTCGGGTTCATCCGGGGACGGGGGCGGGGGCCGGATGTTACACTACAAGAAAAATCAGTATTTGTGACAGAAGTTTTCCGTCACAAATTGTGACTAAGCTGTGACAAATTAATGACCTTAGAAAATTTGTATTTTGCATCGCCAAACAGTGATGGATCAGTTACAGATAGATCTATCACAATATGAATTTCTCACTAATCCATCACATTTAGAGCGAGAATATTTGGGTGGAAAATTTTTCTGTGTTTTAGAGTCAAATTTTTGACGGAGTTTGTTCCATCACAATTACTCCTAACAAATCTGTGACTGATTTTGTATATTCTTCTTTTAATTAAATTTAGTGACAAAATGGTAATGGATGTCTCTGCCACAAAATATTCTGTCACCCATCCGTCACTGATATAAAAAATTAATTTTGCTTCATTTATTTATTCAGTGACAGATTGTTTTTTTTTTTTTTTTTTGTCATTGTTATGTATATCGCAAGGTCACAATAATATCATTTTGGATCATCATTTTATTAAAACAATTGCATACATTTCAACCTAAAATCCATAATCACGTTAATATTGTTTAAGATTATGTTCAAGGCCGAATTTCAATCTGTTTGAAGTAATCCTCACACATAAAAAAAAAAAAAAAGAAAGAACGGAGGTTCATTCCATGAAAACAAAGTTTCAAAAGGTTAAAATACTTAAATAGACTTTTGGAGGACATACAAGATCATATGGAGATTTTACTTGCTTAAGTGTTTGATATGCGGTTGCTTACAAAATATTGTGCTCGTTTATTTTTTTTAACTTTGGGTTAAAGGACTTTAAATTATAATATTAAAATTCTCGTTCGAGCTCGAATTTAGACTATCATATACTAACTAGTAAAATTGCTCGCTCGCGCATTGCGCGAGAATATATATATATATATAATTAATTTTTTTAATCTTTTTAAAATAATATTAATGTAAATTATATTCAATTTTTTAAATAATTAAAAATATGTTATCTTATAAAATAATAATTAAATTTTAATATATTAATTTATATTAAATTGAGTACGTATAAATTTTAATTGATAAAATATTATAATATTTTTTAATTTTACAATTATTTTATTTGTTAATTTATATATATATAGTATTAAATTTTACAATTTTAATTCAAAATATGTATAATACTTTATTTTTGTGTTAATTTTAATTTATTTAACTTGCTATAAAGATAAAGAAAAAAATTGATTAGACGATAAAATTATCCAACTAAAGAAAGCAATCTTTGTATAGATATG
The DNA here is from genome assembly GCA_031304145.1 of Cardiospermum halicacabum. NCBI lineage: Eukaryota > Viridiplantae > Streptophyta > Magnoliopsida > Sapindales > Sapindaceae > Cardiospermum > Cardiospermum halicacabum. The sequence goes on along the minus strand of CM062393.1, from coordinate 26,291,265 downwards.
GATAATTGATAAGGGAGGTCCTGCATTCATCTCAATGTATTTACCTGTACAGAGGTAATGCTTGTTGCTGTAATAGTGACCATTGCTTTTGGTGAAGAGATAATTTAGATAATTTAGGACAGTAGATGTCTAATGTTTGGTATTCCATGTATTATACCTATGATCTTAATATAGTTTCTACATAAAACCATATTCAAAATGTAATTGGAGAATTGTTGATCTTATCGGATTGTTTTTTTAAATAATAATATATTTAAATATATTAAATAATAGTAAGATATTTGAAGAGATGTAATAAAAGAATACATCTTTAATTAATGCATTAATGAATGATAATATACTAATTAGTGGCATATAAGTAAATAACTTGAAAAATGAACCTTATATATAAGATATTATTAATAATAACATTTGAGTAAATAATTGGAAGAATGAATCTAATTTATAAAGTGGAATGGAACAATTTGAAGTATGCCACATAGGCGTGTTTTGTAACTCCTTTATATAAATATATAGATTATCCCTATTCGCGAACAAACTAAAATACAATTTTAGGATAACTATAGCTTTAACTTTCAGTGGGTTTGGGAATGTTTAAATTCTTAAACAATTAGTTATTTTATAGTCATAAATTGATTAGGTTGTTGGCAATTTAATCAAAAGCAGACTATTTGATAATTTGCTTATCACAAAATCTAATAGTTGAAAACGGGTAAAAAATTCTTTTACAATTGATTATTTCGAAAGGAGTTGATAAGTCAAACAATCAAATTTAAAAGTACATATTTTTTTTTCTTAATATATCATTTTGTTCCTTTTTACCCAAAATTTAGTTTAATCTAATATATAAAAATAATTTAATAATAATTACTCTCTCTCTCCCTCTCTCTCTCTCTCTATATATATATATATATATTTCTTACACTTAACTTTTTAATTTATATCTTTTATATTCGTAATGTTAAAATATAAATTCATAAATAAAAAAATTGAAATATATTATTTTGAAAAAATATTGAAAATTTTATTTTACACATAAATGAATATATATTATATAAAAATAAAATTATTAAAAAAATTATAATATTCTTTTTAAAAAGTAGTATAATAATTTTTTTTATATTTTTAAAATTAATTAAATATATTTTAAAAAATAAAATAGTATCTATTATTTTTATACCAAAGTAGTGCTATCTAAACTTCTAAATTTTCATTTTCAAAAAAAGAAAATTTTGAAATTTTCAAACATGTTTGATTTTTCTCACACGGTTGAACCCAAATCAATTAAACCATCAATTTCTCAATTCACTATGACGCCACAATGTTCTTTTTTAGTTTTAAGGGATGAAGATTTTAATATATACATATATATATATATATTTCAATTTTGAGTTGCAAATATTTAATATTAATTTATAAATAAAATGATTTGATTGATTTTTTTTATGAATTTTAAGTGTAACTAATAGTAATCTAAGTTCGGAAGAATTATTAATTTTGTATTATTTTCTTTTAGGATTTTTAATCATGAAAAACTACTTCATTTGTACTATTTTTTTTTTCAACTATTAATTTTTGAGAACTTTTCTTTCTATATAATTTTTCTTTCCCTTCTTAATTGTTGCTGATATTTATTTGTGAAAATTTTTTCAAAATTATAATGAGATGGAATTCAATTTTTCAATTCACATGTTTCTCTTATCTTCTCTCATTTTTTTCAATCATCAATTTCATAGGCTAATCAAAATGATGATATCTTATAATGGTGATGCTGAAATCATTCCTTCAAGAAGATTTAGACATTCTCCAAGTGCTTGAAGAATGCTTGGGATTTAAGGACTCACTTTCCGAGTACTCCAAATAATTATGGAAGAATTGTTACTAGTGTTGTGTCTTCCGTTCATAACCCAACCAACACGGATATTATACGTAAGAAACACAGTTAGAATATATGTATATATCTATATATTATATTAAAAGTAAAATACTATTCCAAAACATGCTTATGTGGTATGCCTAGAAATGTAGCGCATTCCATTTTATAAATAAGGTTCATTTTCTAACTTATTTACTTTTATGCCATTATTAATATAATCTTATAAATGAGGTTCATTTTTTAAGTTATTTACTTATATGCCATTAACAAATTAATACTTTCTTTTTAATTACATCTCTTCCATTATCTTATTGTTCATTAATGTAATAATTAGAACATGTGATAAATGAAGTATGATACATAAATTTGAAATGGATAAATGCAGATAGTATATAAATATAAATAATGAACCAATCCAAATACTAAATGTTCTATTTTAGTTACTTTTTATTTTTTATTTATTTAAAATGAACCATTCAAATACAAATCTTTTTAAGTAAATGCAATTTTCGCTAAGGTGGATTTATCGAGGTTAACAAATAAAACCTATCATCATAATAATACCACTATGAATATTATCCAATCACCCAATCAATGTTTAACATTCCATGATAGTTAAACAAAAGTTTCTTAATCCAAAATGATCAAAATCTAACACCATTAAAATATAATAGAACTCATTACATGTATTGACATATAATGTAAAATTACTCATTATTAACTTCAGTAGACGTTGCAGAAGTGTCTCATTGCCGCAAGCCTCATTACTTAACGAAGTCATTAAACATCTTCCTCATTTCTTCCCTTATGCATGCTTCCATGCATGCTTCGATCTCTGGTTCTAGATCTTGACGTATATTCTCTTTAATGATATTCAATTGCTCATCATCAGTGCCATGCAAAGATCCACCTTGCTCATGTCGGGAAGTGGCTTAAGATGTATTGGATCCTGTTACAAGCGTAGACTCCATTTACTTCCAAATCCATAAAGTCTCACTTTCCTAGTTGGATCTTTTTACTGCATCAATCCAGACATCTAGATCAAAATTTGGTTGAGATGAAGAATCTGAACCATATTTGCAGTAAAGTTGATGTGTACTCATCTACAAATGAAAAATATATTAGTATTATACAATATTAATCTAGCAATAAACAAAATGAGAAACCTAAAAGGAATATAAAATTTATTGGATTAAAATAATATAATAATACGATATAGTCACACATACAATATATAATAACAGAACATATATTACTATTGATTTAGATTTTAAAAAGAGAAACCTAAAAGATCGTAAATGTAGATAAAATGAGCCACTAAACATTAATAAACTAATTTTATTACCAAAATATTTTAGAAATCTAAAAATAAGGAAACCTAATGAATTATAACTTAAATAAACAATACTAAAAATAAATTGCAAATTTAGAATTTGAAATAATAAAGTAGTTCTAACCTTTTGATCCTCCCCACTCAAAAGCTCAGCAGTAGCAGTATGACTAATAAATTGTACCACATGAAAAAGAAATAAGTTAATGTATTCTTCCTAAAAACACATAGGTTGTATCAATTCTCGTTGACCTAGAGAATAAAAGATTTCTTTTTTTTTTTTTAAAAAAACAAAAATTACAAATGATTATATTAAAATAAATAGAAAAAAATTAAAGAAATAATATAGTTACATACATCTATCATGTGAAGAGATAAATCATTATGCACCAATAATAGCATTCAACAAATAATGTGAAGGAAACAAAATAAAACAAATTATGATATATGGTATGTTTTTAGTTTTTGTCAGGTTTGATCTTAGAGCTAGATATCTTCATATCAACAATGAAGTTACTATTATTTTGATGTATAGATATATTAACGAGAGACTAAATTATTTTTTTTTAAAATATACATTAGAAATAATAAAAAAAATTCACCCTCACTGTGAGGCTCCATATTAATTAAAATTTATATAACTATATTAATTTATACTACGGCTCCACATATCTCACTTTCAATAAATAAATCACACTAATGTAGCACATAAATGATATAAATTTATACTTTCAAGTACTTACAATAAATAAACCAAATCTGATTTTGACTTTTAAAACTAGTTTGCATCTAGTTTCAATTTGAAAGGGTACCACATAATTGAAAAGTTATAATTGAAAAGGATAAAGAAACTGACCTTACTTAGGCGAATTGGTACATATGTATTCAATCTTTTTATGTTCCAATTGTCAGGGGTTTGAAAAGTGAAGAAGATTTCAATTGTCACTGGTTCAAAGATTGATATTCACAACACTCCTTGAAAGTGATAAAGCACCACATAAATCAATATATTTTGAGGCAACAGTTTGTTTTCTGAAAAAATGAAATGAAATATAAACTAATGAAAGTTATGTGAGATAATAGACCTCATTTATCAATTAATACTTATAAACTAGTCAACTATAAGTCATATTCAATCTAAAGCCCTCACAATCATAGAGAAGACATTATGTTCTACTGGCTAAATCATAGACGACCATTGAAACTCAAACCAAACTCTAATTATTAACTTACAATTAATCCATTATTCAATACACCACAGCTCTATCTACAAAGACAGGATTCAAAATTTTAAATCATTACACTATACAACACAACACCCTACTAAGCACACACTACGCAACACAACACCACTATAAATGGAAAGAATATCACTCTATTGCTTCTCAGATGCCACCACCATCCTTTTCTCTCATATCCCACCACTCGCTCCTCCTTATTACATAGTAGTACAAAAGCCACCTAACCTCAATCTCTAGCAATCCTCCACTCATTGACACTTTAACTACTCTATCACACAACCTTCTAATCTAAAACCTGACCGCTCTCAGTACTCCATCACTCTCCTCCAATCCCAAACCCTTCCTTTTCACTCCTCTCAAAAAACCCTCCCTCTAATCTAAAACCTGACCCTCTCAGTACGCCACAATGATTTGCTATTTGTTTAATTACTTAGGAGGAATATGGTGAAAGAAGTATAATTAGTTATGAGATGAGTCTAAGTTTGACTAGGTCAGACTTTTTTGATTTTTTTATTCTTTCCTGATTTTTTCTTATAACAATTTTCTACCAGATTATTTCGCAAAATAAGGGTTTTTTTAGTCTATATGTAACATATTTCATTAGCTATTGTTTGGCTAGTTAATAGCCTTTATCGAAGGAATAAAATCATCTGCACCAAATACTTTCCCTTCTTCCTTTGTTTAACTACTCTCTAAATTATTACTCTAATCAGTATTAGAGCCTGGTTTCTAGATGGAGACTCGCGGTAAATCCAATGCAGACTTTCGTAATGATATTAATTAGATTTTAAGTAGGCATGAATTGAACTTTGATCAAATGAAAACATCTTACAGAGCATCTTTATGGAAATCCAAGAGCATCTTTATGGAAATCCAATACGTGAATGCTACTCGAGAATCTCAGCACATTGTTTTAGAACTTACCTCTCAAAATCTAAAAAGTTTCCCATCAGACTTGACAAGTCTCCTTCATAAGTATAATAGTGTCTTCTACACTCTTAGTTCACTTTCTCCAAGTCGTGAGCACAACCACCTAATTATATTGCAACCTCAAGCTCGACCCATCAATGTTTGTCCTTACAGGTATCAATACTATTAAAAAGCATAAATCTAGAAACTCATGCAGGAGCCATTACAATTAGGTTTAATCCGTTCAAGTAGAAGTCTATTTCCATCCTCGGTCATTTTAGTTAAAAAATCTTATTGTAGTTGACATTTTTGTGTGGATTATCGTGCAGTAAATAACATTACTATTAAGAATAAATTTCTTATTCTAGTCATTGATGAGTTATTGTATGAGTTACGTTGCTCGAAATACTTTTCAAAATTAGATCTATGCTCTAGGTACCATCAAATCCGAGTCAAAGAAATTGTTTTTCCGAAGATTGCATTCAGTACCCATGACGAACATTATGAGTTTTTGGCAATGCCATTCGGATTAACCAATGTTCTACCAACTTTTCTAATTCTGATGAACCATATCTTCCAATCATACATGCGTAAATTTATACTAATATTCTTTGATGACATACTTGTTTATATCAAAACATGGTATGATCACTTGTCTTATTTATGCACTGCACTAGAGTTTTTAAGATCTAACTATTTGTATGTGAAACATTCAAAATTCTATTTGGAGACACATAGGTTGAATATTAGGGCTACCTAATTTTGGAGCAGGGAGTTTGAAATCCCATGGATTAGCTCATGAATGAAAATCAACCACGTAAATCATGTTATTCTTTGTTATTTACTTTGATTATACTTTGATTAGGTTTTACTTCAAAGAAATACGCCATAATAAACATATTGTTTGAAAATTTTACCGATAATATCATATCAAAATTAATTCAACTTTGTTGATGTTAAGTAAAAGCAAAAATTCAAATTACTAGAATTATAATAATAGGAGAAAAGAGAGAACACCTTTTATTATTATAAAGACATCTACATACAGAGAGATTAAAAATAAATTTCCTAATTTTTTAGGAGATTAAACATTATTAAAATCCCATATTAAATTATGAAATGAAAGGTGTTTTTATTAATAACCAACTTCGTTATTAGTAATATGTGAAGACTTTGAAGAAAGATGACATTCTAAACCACATGTTGCTTCTTCACCAAAACATACGATCATAGGATCTGGAAATACAGGAAGACAACACCACTTTTTTGAAAAAACATCTTGATGGCATTCCGATGCAGTTCGTTGTTCAATATGATTTCGAGATGCTGTGCCTGCAAAGGTACAGAAATATTATAAACTTTTATTTTCTTTTCAATCAATTAATGTATAAAAAAATAAATGGAAAAATTGATGTGTGGGCATTTATGATTAGAAGTGGGCATGACTATATTTGATTTACGGTCAATTTAAGTATATAAAAAAATTGATTTTAAAAATATAAAATTAAACCAAAAATATCAGTCTAGTCTGATTTGATCCAAAAAAAATCCGATTTAATTTAAATAAATATTTGAATTTGAATTAAATCGAATTGAAATAGAATAAAAACCATAATCTAAATCGGATTGATAAAAATCAATTTTTTATTCTTAAAACCCAATGAAACTTAAGTTTAAGACAGACTAGAACCGAATGGAGCATGGTAATTTGGTTTCATTTAAATTTTACTAAAAATAATTTTCATAAATCGAAAGGAAAAGCCAATATATCAAAACGGCCTCATTAACTTTCATAAAATTTGATGATACTTAATATTTTTATAACATAGGAGTAATAATGCTTACTAAGGTAAAAAGTTAAGATGAAAGCAATCATAATAATACAAGTGGATGACATTTGAGTTGGCATGTGATATAAGTGGATATCAAAACTTTAAAAATCAAAGTCTTGTGTGTTGTTATTGTTTTTCCATACATGTTTATATAGAGTAAATGAAGATTAACAATTTAATACATTGAAATTTCAAAATTTATTGCTGATTTAGTTATAAAAGGAGATTTACTCACATAACAAAATTAAGATAATATATACAATAAAATATTAAATGTGTTTATTATTGTTATGTTTATTATGGAATTACATTAATGGGCAGAATATTCCAAACAGAATTGAAAATACGTCTTTGTTATTTTGTTAGTTGGTAATTTTTTTTATAATACCTTTGAGATAAATAATACATGACCCTCCTGTACTTGTATAAGTTTTCAGTTAACCTTATGTATAAATTGTCGACTCAGTTACCCCATGTACTTATAATTTTGTCTAACTTAGCCTCTTAGTATTAACGTAGTGCATGACGTGATCATTTAATGTGTGATATGGACTACCACGTGTCATCAATGTCATTCATCACACGACCACGTCAGGCACCACGTCAGCATTGAGGGTCTAACTGATACAAAATGACAAGTACAGGGGCTAACTAAGAAAATTTATAAATTTATAAGTATCTACATAAAAGTAACTTTAAAAATACATAAATATAATTAAATATTATAAATTTTTTCGGTTTAAATTTATAACTTTTTTCGGTTTAACTCGTCTAATCAATAAATACCATTTAAAAATTTCATTTAAATTGTTGTCCAATCTACTTAATTTCCTTTAACTATTCCACTAAACATATTTATTTTTATAATGACAATGTGACTCATTAGAGTCAAATAATATTTGTCCTTGTGTCAACTTTGTTTTAATTCCAATTTGAATGTTTGATATTTAGTGAGATTAATTAATTATTTTTTTAAATGATGATTATTTAAAGTATCTTAAAAAGATAGATAGGTAAATCAGATAGATAATAAATTATAATATACAATTGTATTTTTAAATTAATTTTATTTATGTATTTTTAAATTTTTTCAATTAGTCTTAATACAAATTGTCGTCTCAGTTAGCCCCCTATACTTGTCATTTTGTATCAGTTAGCCCCTCAGTGCTAATGTGGCGTCTGACGTAGTGGTTTGATGTGTGACATTGATGACACGTGGCAGTCCACATCACATATCAAATGACCATGTCATGCGCCACGCAAACACTGAGGGGCTAACTGAGACAAAATCATAAATATAGCGGGCTAACTGAGACAACAATTTGTATAGGGACTAATTGAAAAACTTACACAAGTACAGGGGGTCATGTATTATTTATCCCTATAACATTTTGATAGGAGTATTTAAGGTTTTCTTTTTTATAATATATATTTTTTTAAACTTTAAAAAATAATCCAATTGTATATTATCTAAAATAAATAGACATATAATACCATAGCAAAGTACTTCATTACAAATATTTTTTTTTTTTAAAAAGTTACCAAAATGATATTAATAATAAGAGTAATTTAAAAAAAAATTCTTGCTTTTTCAAACATTTTACTCTGAGCATAATAATAATATTTTAATCATATAATATATAATATTATAATATATTAAAATATTATAATAATCCAAAACTACCCATCCAAACCCTAAAACTGCCCATCTAACAACAAAACCACATATTGTTTTGATTTTGGGGGTGGTTTTGCAAAACTTTTCAAAACCGGTGACTTAAAGTAAAACGTTTGAAAAAGTGGGATTTTTTTGGAAATAACGTATAATAATAATAATATTGAAAATCAAACATCTTTTATCATAATAAAAGCATTACTTATTTTGATAATACAAATAATGCAATCATTCCTTGATTATCAGTTAGAAATACAATTGGAAAAACATGTAACTTGATTATCAAAGCAGGTTATATCAGAATTAGAAAATGGAGGAATACAACACCATCTCTTTGAAAATACTGGGGTGTTTCCCTAAGTTTAGACTTTTTGACTTATAGATTATAAGTAACTTACAAATTAGAAATAACTTATAAATAATTTGGTAACCTATTTACCTAAGTTGAGTAATAAACTGCTGATAAGCAGTTGACGTGTTAATCTAAACTAATAATAAATAGCTTATAAGCAGCAGAAATGGTAAAATGACCAATAAGGATATGTATGACAATTATTATATAACAATATTTATTCTAATAATTGTTTAATATATTAATATAAATAAATATTATTTTGTTTGATATAATTATTTTTAAAATTGAAATAATTATTTAAATTATTCATTGAGTATATAAATATAAGTAAGCAATTAAAAAAATTTTAAAAAAATAGGGGAAGAGCATCTACCTTAACTATTAATAGCTTCAATCTAGAAACGAGCAAGCAATTGATGAGGCAAAAAAATCCAACCAAGAAAGAATGAAGGGAAGAGAGAAAAGAAGTCGTTGTTTAATGGAAAGTTTTCACAATGAAAATTGGGTTATTAGATTTAATTGTATTTGAGGAATATTAAAATTACATGAGGTTATATGAGTAAATATGTTGGTCAACTCAAAACTCTTTATAAGCCGTTTTAAAAAAAAAGTTAGGATTTATAACTTATAAAATAACTCCTTATAAGCAAAAAAAAAAAAAAAAAAAAAATTAATGGAAACACATATTCTTACGACTTATCATGAAACACATATCTCATCCAAATTCTCATCCACATCCACGAAAATCCGCGGGTTCGAGTACGAATTTTAATCCACGGGTGCGGATGCATCCGCGGATTAATCCACAAATTCGTATTATTCAAATTAATATAAATCCTAAATAACTTTAAAACTTTCATATGAAAAAATATAATCAATCTTATATTCATTACTAAAATAAAACCATTAAAATTTAACATAAACACATAATCAAGTCATCACATAAAATCAATTAGAAAATATTCAAGGAGAAAACATACATTATAACCTGATTAAGTTTAAGCACTAATGAAAACGGATGAAAATATATAGACATGATATCACTTCAAAACAATCTTGTCCATATCCAAAATCACCTATTTAAGTTTAAATACTGATGATAAATTATCCAATGTCAAGTTTTATTATTATTATTATTATTATTATTATATTTAACTTTTGCAGGTTTGCGGGTGAAAGTGCGGATTATTCTTGACATCCACACCTGCCCACGAACGCTCAGTGGATTTGATTTTTAGATTCATACCCGCTTGTAAATCCATTTTATTAAATTCGCACCCGCCAATTGCGAATGGGTATCCGCGGATTTATGGGTTGAATTGTCATTCATAGGTGTAGGCCACTAGATGGACCCAACCCAATACTAAATAACCCTAGTGGGATTATATGAGATTTAGCCTATAAGTTGTAACCAATTAGGATTCTTTATGTTAGACAGCAAAGGAAATCACAAAGACGTAATAAAGTGAAATATCGGCAGTTCAATGAAATAACTACAAAATTTGAAAACAAAAGAATTCTCTCTGAAAAACTGAAGACAATTTTGTTCTCTTTCACTTCTCTGGTTACATTCTTAGACGCTAAACTGCACTTAGAATTCCTACACGGTGATTCTTCGTCTGACTAGTGAAATCAAACAACAAATATTGTAAACGATCTTTACTTTCTCTCTATATATTATGATAAATATATATATTGTATGAATTAACATTGGTATCATAACATTAGGTTACTATTTTTTATTGTTTTGATACTGTGATTCATTATTAGTATGTTTATCACTAGTATATACATGATATTGTATCGTTATTGTATGATTCATGGATTTATCGAATGTGTATATTTGCTACCAAATCTTGTTTGAATTTTTTCGATTCTATAACATTTTTGAAAATTTTAAAAAATCATACCATCATAACCATCTCAAAAAATCATTCGATTTGATATAAAATATGAAGTTTTTCGACTTAAAATGAAGGAGAAAACTTGTTATTAAAGTTTCTCGAACTGAAAATCAGATTGAAAACAAGTTTTTGATTTAGGTTTATCAAAAACACTTTTTGGAAAACCAGTACCAGCCTCGTTTGAAATTCTTGAAGTTCAAAAACTACTTTAGAAATATTTTTTCAAAACCCGAGACCACGGCATCGGGACTTCGATCGGAGTTGACTGGTACCATCCCGACGGTTGTCGGTGGGCGAAATCGCCACACGTGGTGAACACGCATCGCCCAGACCGGGCGTTTTTTCACCAAGTTAGCGCTTGCATGTACGACTACGTGGAGCCACGTCAATGCTAACATAGCTACCTACGTGGTAGTCATGTTAGCGAAGACATATCTTTGTGGTAGTCTCTCGGCTCGCTGACACCAAAGCTAATTGATTGAGCATGAAATGCACAATATTTATACACTATTTTATTTATTAATAAAAGACTTTATTGAATATTTGCAACTAATTTGCCTTTTTTTGTGTTTATGGACAGTTTGGAGGCAATTTCGCAAACTTGAAGATTATCAGTGTTAAAACCATCATATGCCAATCAAAGTCAAAGAAAATGTCAACAAAGACTTTTTTAGAGAACAATCGCATTTTATGAGCATTTTTGTATTTTAACTTTCAAACTTTAGTTTCTATAAGATTATTATTTAAAAGATTTTAGGAATCTGTTTTTTTTTTAGTTTCTTCAGACATTTTTCTACAGTATTTATTTATGTAGATAACAATTGTAAGAGGTTTCTCATCTTAGCTTTTTCGATTGAATAAAATAATTGCAATTTTTATTATGTTCAATACGATTCATTTTATTGAGACAATGAATTTCGTCGCGCCCATGGGGTGCTAAACTAGTCTCATCCAACTAAGTAACTTAGATTATACGTGTTGAGAGAACTGTGTTTTAATTAATATGTTTGTTTAATATTTGTGTAATCTGTGTGGACACAGTTAAGTGAACATGTTAGTCTAATTAATTGATTAAGTGCACAATTGATTAATTGATTAGGTTAATGTATTGTACGTCAAATAGTTCATAATTAATTTGACCTAGGTAGTATTGAGATTCTATAATCATAATTTAAAAACAGTCGTATTGATTCAATTGGTTATGGTCACGAGTCTTTTCTAGTTCTTAATGTGGTCTACTTTAGATTATTGATTGATTCGAAGGGTCGTACATGGTCAGTTTAATATCTAAGGAAAAGATTGGTCATTAGGCACTTTGTCAATAGCTCTAGCTGTGACTATTAAACTGCATATATATACTTAGTTTCTATGATTAACACTATATTGAATAAGTTGACTTATCTGGATGTTCGCATATCATTGATTATTTGTTTTGTTAATTTGATTTGTAGTTAATAATTCATACATCCTAAACTCCCAATTTTAATCTTGTTCTGGTCTTTATAGTTACAATTAATGATTTCCATCCCATGTGGGATCGACCCTGTTTACTCCAAGTTTATTTGTATTTACAAGTTAAATTTAATATTGACGGATTCGACACCGTCAAATTTTGGCGTTGTTTCCGGGAAACGATACTAATCATTTTATTTTTTTTTATGACCAGGTCTGATCATATTGCAAAATTGCTATACAATCATGAAATCGAGAAGACTACAAGAATACTACAAAGAGAGGTAAGAATTCGAAAGTAGATTCTCACAAACAAGCCAAACCAAATAATGTACTTCAAGAATTATAGTGAAAGTTGTGTTCTTACCATGCTCAGCGTGATGGCGATGAATGGACAACCACGTACGCTTTGGGAGTCAGAAAGACCGCAAGTTAACCAAGCCCCTCTCTACATTGCATACCCAGAAACAGAAGCCAAGTTGGAACTAAAGTTGGTTTGATCCACTTATTGTCAACCTTCAGTGGGTTGGAAAATGAAGATCCTCACAAGCACTTAAAAGCATTTCATATGACATGCTCTACAATTAAACGGTAGGGGGTGACTGAGGAACAAATCAAATTTCGGGAATTCCCATTTTCTTTGGCTGATGCTACCAAGGAATAGTTATTCTACCTATCGCCGGGATAAATTACAACTTGGGATCAAATGGTGAGGGCCTTCTTGGATAGGTTCTTCGCAGTATCTAGAGCTGTGACACTTAGAAGAGAAATTTGTAGTAGTAAGCAGAAGGATTCTAAATCCCTACATGACTATTGGGAGAGATTTAAAAGAACCTGCACAAGTTGTCCATAACATAGATTATCTGAGGAGTTCTTAATATTGTGCTTCTATGATGGTCTACTACCAATGGAGAGACACATGATCGATGTTTCCTGTAGTGGATCCATGAAAAGCAAGACCCCTCAACAAGCAAGGGATTTGATTGATACTATGGCGGTAGCAGCAGCAGGAAGCTATAAGACTAGAAAAGAAACTTTCAGAGCAATTCATGAGGTAAGTTCTTCTGCACTATGAAATCAAATTAAAGAACTAATGAATTTGGTTCATCAAATAGTTGCAAGGAAAACTCAACAGTCGTGTCCACAAGCAAGGCTTTATGGAATTTGCGCTATATCTGACCATCCAACGGATGCGTGTCCGACTTTACAAGAGGACACCCCTGAAAAAATTAATGCAGCCTGATACTATGATGGACAAATAAATTATGATCCCTACTCAATTAATTATAATTCAGGGTGGAGGATCATCTTAATTTGAGATAAAGTCAGGCAAACAGGCAACCTAGTCAACAAAATTTTCAGAACCAGAATGAATAATTAGGTATGCCTCTCCCTGAAATTGTTAAACAGTTAGCAACTAACATAAAACAATTTCAATAGGAGACTAGGGCTAATATCCAGGCACTAAAGCTAGCATGCAAAATTTGGAGAGGCAGGTTAGTCAACTTGAAACTACTATTGGAAGACTAGTCTCACAAGGAAAACTTCCTTCGCAAATGGACACGAACCTTAGAAACATCAATTCAGTTAGTGCAGTTACACTGAGATATGGAAAATAATTGCCAAAGTCACATCCACAAGAGTGTTATGCCCACAATGATGGTTCACTACAAAAGGGGAAACTGAACGTGGAAACCCTAACTCAAAATCGAGAAAAATGTTGTGCCCACAATGAAAGATTAGGTAAGGAAATAAATATTTATGTAAAATCTAACCCTCTTGTCACATGTGAACAGAAACTAATGATATATGATACTAGACCATCTTTCCTGGGACAACTTAAATAGTCCAACAAGGCGAATGAAAAGAAAGAAGTTTTTGACATTTTTTGCAAGGTACAACTAAATATCCCTTTGATTGATGTTATTAAACAGATACCTAAATATGCTAAATATTTGAAAAAATTATGTTGTGATAAGAAAAAGCATATATGGTGTATAAAATGTTACTGGGGGCATAATGTTTCTACTATTTTCTTTTGCAAAAGAAACTTCCTCCTAAAAAAGATGATCCAAGATTGTTTGGTATATCTTGTACAATTGGTGGTTTAATGCTTAAGAGGGCAATGTATGATCTTGGTGCATCTTTGAATGTTATGCCTTATTCTTTTTATTCATCATTAAATATTGGTCCTTTAAAAGAAACTAATGTTGTCATTCAACTTGCTGATAGGTCTCTTATATATCCTAAAGGTATTTTAGAAGATGTGTTAGTCAAGGTTCAGGATTTGATTTTTCCTACTGATTTTTATGTGTTAGACATGGGTGGAAAAGATATATTGACAACACATTCTAATTTGTTGTTAGGTAGACCTTTTTTAACACTATAAACATTAAGATTGATGTTAATAAGGGAACATTGACCATGGAATTCGATGGAGAAATGGTCAAGTTTAATATTTTTGATGAAATGAATTGTCCTAACAATCTGTCTTGTATTTGTAGTATGAATATTGTTGATTCAGGTGTCCAAAAATACTCTAAGTTGAAAAATGAATTAGATATTGCACCTTGCAATAATCTACAAATGAGAGGCACTGGAATACGCAAGCTGGATACATCAAAACAAGTAAATAACAATGTTATGCTCACTGTTAAGTCACAACTACCTTCTATCTTGCAGGCATAACAATTCAAGGAAACATCAAAGACATACCACAATCATAGTACTTTAGGGAAGTCATTTTCACTTGGAAAGAAATTCTTGTTTTATTATTCACAGTTGAAATTATTTCAAGGTAAGTGGAAATCAAGGTGGGTTGGACCATTTGATATTACTGATATTTTTCCTCATGATGCAGTAGAAATCGAGAGTATGAAAATAAGTAAAATCTTCAAATGCAATGGGCACATGCTTGAATCGTATTATGAGGGTTTCAAAGTGCACTAATGTGAAGAACTTTGGTTGTGCCCAAAAGATATCTCTTGATGAGTTTCAATACGTCTAATCAGAGACGTAAAATCAAGATGCGGTTAGGAGGCAACCCAAAAAGTTTGATTTTTTTTCCTCATTTTTTTTTGGTTTTGTTAATTTTATTTATTTTTTTCCAAAAAAAAAAGAAAAAAAACTTTTATTGAATTATTATTTAGTTACATTTTCTTTCTTTTTCATTACTTAATTTCTTTTATTTTTTAAAATTTATATATTATATATATTATTTACTATTATCTTTTCCCCTTCTCTTTTCATTTTATTTACATTTTTGTTAGATTTAAATTTCAGAAAATTTGAAAAAAAAATAATAAGATGAAGTGAAATATCTGTATGTTGTAAAACAAAAAATAGAGTCGGGGTAGAAGAGAAGAAAACAATTCAATATTAAAATAAAAATAGATTGGGATCAGAAAGTAACCTGGTAATCTTGATATACTTCTTGTAATATTGCAAACCAGAATTGTAATGATAATGAGAGAAATATTATATCGAGAGAAATGTTATAAGAGAAGAGCAACCAAAAAAATGACAGAGATCTGTATTATTATTCATAATGTTTATATATATATATAATATATATATATATATATATAGTAACATATAGATTTGCACGTGTCAATGTGCATATATAAACATATCGCATGCATTATACGTGGAGATCCACTTTAATGTTTACAACACTGTAGAAATTCTAATTGTAATTTAACACTTCCCATCCTTATTTATTTATTATTTTGAAAAATAATAAGAAAAGATAAAAACAATTCAAAAAAAATAAAATAAAATAAAAAGTCAAATGTTGTCCAATAAAATCTAGCCGCGTTTACTCTGCATGGAGTGGCAAACTAGAACATGTGAGTTGCAGTCAATACACCACCATGCCTGTCTTGACCACGTAAAAGAAATTCACCACCATCCAAGCCCATTGTCACCAGTGATGCCGGTGTAGTACACGCCCGAATGCTCCCGACCACTAGTCAATCTTGCTGTCAGTTTACTCTAACCCACCACGATAATGGTGTATATCTGACTGCGTGGACTCTGAAAAGTCCTTATACGTTTCCAGAGTGTGGAAAAGAAGAAAAAAATCGTGCAAGTCTTATTTCTTCTTTTTCAGGAAAGTTAGTGTCTTTTTATATCTTAGCTTTTGTGTTCAATTTGTTATTCTTCCATTGAGGGGAATATCGATTTTAAGTGCGGGAGGAAATTATTGTGTGATGGGTGGATTACTATTTTACTTTTGTTTCTATTTTTAGAAATTTTTAGATTTTAATTTCAAGTTATTTTGGATTTTAGGTTTACTTTGATTTTTTATTTATTTTTCCTTCTTTTTATTTTCTGTAGAGTTTTATGTGTTCTAACATTACTGCTGCCTATAGGATAAAAATTTTGTGTCTTTGCTGTTACACACTTACTAATGAATTTTTAGATTGATTTAGGAGTTGAGTAATATATGTGATTTAATTTTTGTGTGTGTTTAAGACACTAGCAGATACTTTTAGAGCTTGTGATAATTTAGTTTAGGTGTTATCAATGCTAGGATGCTTGTGAAATAGAAAGTCAATTGATTAGTATACACTATAGGAAAAAAAAAGAAAAGAAAAGAAAAAAGAAGAGAGACATTGATCATATGACTCAGGATCATCAGTTGGGATTAGTGGATTGACATTAATTCCCCCTAAGTTTTTGTATGTATGGAGCCACTAGTGGTAGGAGGATTTTCCCCTTTTGGACTAAATAAAGTCCAACCAAAGTCACATATTTTAAGTTTTTCCATTTTCCTTCACTAGTCGGAATAGGTGACATGACATTAATTCTCCTTAAGTGACTTATGTATGGAGCAGTTAGTGATTTGGAAGGGTTTAATACCTTTTTGGGTCGTTTAAACCTGGAGATAACTGAAGGTGTTGATTTGAAGTGTCATACTGGTTGTTTAAAGTCAAAATAAAAAAGAGATTGAAAAGTAGAAAAAAAAACGAAGAAAAAAATGAATAACATTAAAGACCCGACTAATAGCTTTTAGAATTTATTGGTACTACTTGCTGCTTTAACTGCGAATATAATTAGTTGCCTTCCTTATTTGCTTGTGGTACTAGTTTAATAGATTCTTTTCTGAATTATCATTTGTTCTCTTTGTATCTGCTCTAATTTGGAGATAAAATTTGAAATGTGTGGTTAATTTGATGACAGATTCCTTTTTTTTTTCCTTAAATTTTCATTATTTTGAGAGATTTAATTTTTTTTACTGTGGATCATAGTTAAATCCTTTTGGCAAGCAATTTTGTTATATCAGTTGACTTTGGATCTCCTTTTAGAAGTTAATCAGGGGCATACTTGAGGGCAAGTCTAAGATAGTGTAGGGAATTTGATAGGACATGGAATGCAAAACATTTAGGGAAATTTTTTTTATAGGCCATAAAAAGTTTACCATACAATTATAGGGCACTTTTAAAAAGTTTGCAAAACTAAAGTTTATTTTTACTCCATAGGCCATTCACAGACTGTGACCGTAATTCATAGACTGGGAGCGTAATTTACAGAATCTGTGAATTGTAAAGATTCGGGGGTATTTTGGGAAACCTGACCTATGAAGTGAAAACTAAACTTTTAAAAGCCTGTTTTTGTATATTTTTCAAAACAGACCTATAATTGTATTTTGAACTTTAAAAAACCCTAAAAGAATTTTCACAAACATTTATGAACTATTTTATTTATTAATTTAGGACTTTATTGAAAATTTGCAACTAATTTACCTTATTTTTGTGTTTATGGACAGTTTGGAGGCAATTTCGCAAATTTGAATATTATCAGGGATTAAAGCCATCAATTACTAGTCAAAGTCAAAGAAGATGTCAACAAAGACTTTTTCAGAGAAAAACAATCGCGTTTTATAAGCATTTTTGTATTTTAATTTTCAAATTTTAGTTTCTAAAAAATTGTTATTTTAGAGATTTTAGAAATCCGTTTTTTTTTTTAATTTCTTCATACTTTTCTTTGGAGTATTTATTTACGCAGAGAACAATTGTAAGGGGTTCCTCATCTTAACTTTTCCGATTGAATAAAATAATTACAATTTTTATTATGTTCGACACAATTCATTTTTTTGAGACGATGATGTTCGTCACGCCCATGGGGTGCTAAACTAGTTTCATCCAACTAGGTCACTTAGATTATACATGTTGTGAGAATTGTGTTTTAATTAATATGTTTGTTTAATATTTGTGTAATCTGTGTGAACACGGTCAAGTGAACATGTTTTTCTAATTAATTGATTAAGTACACAATTGATTTATTGATTAGGTTATGCACTGCACGTTAAATAGTTCGTAATTAATTTGACTTAGGTAGTGTTGAGATCGTATAATCATAATTGAAAAACAGTTGTACTGATTCAATTAGTTATGGCCACAGGTCTTTTCTAATTTTTAATGCGTTCTACTTTAAATTACTAATTGATTCGAATGGTCGCACCTGGTCAGTCTAATAACTAAGGAAAAAATTGGTTATTAGGCATGTTGTCAATAGCTCTAGCTGTAACTATTAAACTGCATATGACTATATTGAATAGTTTGACTTAGCTGGATGTTTGCATATCATTGATTATTTATTTCATTAATTTGATTTGTAGTTAATTATTCATACATCCTAAACCCCCAATTTTAATCTTATTCTGGTCTTTACAATTACAATTGTTGATTTCCGTTCTCTGTGGGATCGAGCCTGTTTACTCCAAGTTTATTTGTATTTACAAGTTAAATTTAATACTGACGGATTCGACACACGTAACTAATTTAAACTAAAGCAAGTAATTCAGGTAGCAAATAGGTAGTTGAAGAGGTAGGGATTCTTCTCCCTTTATTTAGGTGACTATATTATTTATTAATGTTAATATGCATTGATTTAGTTTTATGATTAATATACTATATCAACTTTCATTTGTTTGTAGTTTAATTATTTGTAAAATACTTATGTCACTTAAGTAGTATAAATAGCTTGGTTACGTCCCTTTATTGTAACCTTAAGTCATAAAATCTACGACATTGAATAAAATAGGTGGTAATTAAGCATGTACGGGCAGTAAGAATGAACTAGTATAGATAGACTAGGGTTCAAAGAACAAAAGTTGTAAGCTTGTAAATGTCCAATAAAACTCAAATAACATTCTTATGTCTACTTTGAGGTTCTCAAATTCTATTGATAGTGGGAAACAACTAGAATTGACTTCACTAATTAACAAGAAACACTCTCTCATAAGCAAGTTGAGAATTTTTAATTAAGTTAGTAGCACAAGCTATTCTTTATGATATTATGGAAATCTTCCTTTTACTTTCATGCCTTTGTGATGAGGTGAAAAAGAAAAGGTTCAATTCCTTTTGATGGGATATGAAATCAAATGGAAGAGGCATAAATTAGTGTATAAGGGAGACCCTTTGCCATATAAAAGAAAAGGATGGGATGAAATTTAAAGATTTTAGAAATTCTAGTCGATGATACTAGTACAACAAGCATGGAGATTAGATGAGAAGAAAAATTCTCTTATTCACCAACTATTGAATGCAAGATATTATTTTTAGTAAAAATAGACTATCATCTGAGTTTAATGAAATCACATAAGCTCCCGTCAAATATCCATAATAGTGTATATGCGTAATCACCTTAGTGAAGGTGTAGGAGTCTAAAACTGGCTCTAAGTGTGTAACAACAAACATCTACTCTGATAGAGATCAGGATGTAGAGTCAGATGCTATGCAGTATATAACATATAACAAAATACAAAACCTGTGTAGCTCGTATTAGCAATACACAAATTCAAAATCTGAAAATTCATTGTTAATAATTCGAAAAAAGATAATAAAATTTAAATACTAGTCTTTAAATGAAATTAGAATTCTCAACGAAAAATAGGGTTCCAACGTATTAATTCGTAGTCAGATAAAGAAATAAAATAATTTAAAGTTTCAAAGGGTACATAACAACAAAAGTAGTATGGAGATAACATGTTGATGGATGCTCGTGCTCTAATGAAGTATGCACATTGCCTAACCGATCACAATACCTATACCCATTTGATATTTTTTCATATAGTAGAAACAACAAAAGAAAAAGAGAAAACAATGGGGTTAGACTAACATTAGTCTTGTTGAGACTCAGACATTCCAACATATACATACATATGAACCTATACTTGGCTTTAGCATGGAGCACACAACGTAGCTTTTTTGAGTCTTCTAAGACTCCTTATAACATCCATAATACATTCCTACAACTAACAAATTATGGTATTTATTTTCTTTAAGTCAATAAGCAATAATTTCCGTGACATATTACTGATGGTTGATTTATCTAGCTATTATAGTGACTAAGAAGATCATCTAACAGACTATCTAATAATCCAGCTGACTAGTAACACCCTCGCGGGGATTCATGGGTACTACCTCGAAAGTAAAATTTTTTGTGTAAAGGTTCGCCAAGTCTTCATCCTACAGTCCGACATTTCCAAATGACGAAGGCCTAACATGACTTCGCCAACTGCTCACTAACCTTTCTGTAAAAAAAGGTTTTTGAAATGGTGAAGAAGGGTTCTCAACAATGGCTCATCATGTGCTTGCTGTTGTATACTATTATACAGGTTTGAGAGTTAACGACAGACCTTATAGCCAAGTACTCATCATTGGGTTTATCATTACATTTAATCAAATTGATTTTTAGAGTTGACGAAGAAAACCCTTCGAAAACCACTCACCTTTAAGTCTTGTCAACCATTCTATGAAGTTGATTTTAAAGTTGACAAATGACAAGGTTTTTCATTTGCCCATTAAATGTTAACCATTACCAACTATCTAGCAGATTTTAAAGTTGAGGAAGAAAGCCTCTCGACAACACTTTAACATCACACTTCGTCCACGATTTCATCAAGTTGATTTTTAAGGTTGACAAACACATTCTCTCAACATGTGCTCACCATTATCTCGTTATTGCACTTTGTTACATGAATTTTTGAGAGTTCGAATTATATAGTCTTATTTCAGTTTAAAATTGCCAATTCACCTTTTTATAGTTATATATTAACTCATTAGGCTTAAACCACACAGTAGATCAATCAATTTGGATGATCACTTCATTTATAACCAGTTCAACAACCTAAACAATTTATATGCCAATAATTAACTCAATTTCTAGTTTTCTACAGAACATCATCACTCATGACATAACCTACAGATTTTGCGAGTTCTACTGCATAATCTAGTTATTTACAATAGTGTCAGCTCATTATTAACATCATTGCCTAAAGTATCTATTAGAGAAGATTGAATCGCACCACTGTGTAAAAATCAGAATGGTCAAACCCAAAATGACCAAAGTCGAGAACAGTCGAAGTCCAGATTAGCCGAAGCTCAAAATGCAGTAAACTTGTGAAAACTCTATCTATATATTAAAGTGATAAATAATAACTAGCCCCTGTAATTGTATTAAAAATTCTGTTAGCCCCTTGTACTTCAGTTTGTCTCGTACCGCTCCCTGTACTTGTACTTTTAAATGTTTCTGCCTCTTCTCTCTTACGTGGACTGATGCGTGAGTTAAATTATGAAAAAAGGCGTGTAAGGTTGTGTGTTTTTTATTTTTAGTTGCCACATCAGAGTATTACGTGGCAAAAATTCTTTTTTCTAAATTCAAATCGAGGTTAGGTTAAACTCAGCGATTGTTGGGTTCTTCTACAAGTTGTAATGGATATGGGTTTCTGTTGTTGTGGTAAGAAGCCAATCATTAGGATCTCTTGGATACAGACAAATCCTGGTCAACGATTCCTCACATGTGCATAAGTATTAAAATCCTCACTTTGTAACTTAATAGTGGTTTCATTTGGATATAATTATGGTTTGATTATTTTAGGCAGAAGGAGGTTGTGATTACTTTAGCTGGTATGATGAAGTGTTTCCTGAGTAAGCAAAAGAGTTTATCTAGGGACTTTTGAATCGTGTTAAACGTTTAGAGGAGGAGAAGCCATGACCTAAAAATGAATGGAAGTTTGGGTTAGTAGTTGTGTTTGTATTTGTTGTCTGGTTGTTGTTTGGTTAGGTAGTTTATGTTTGAAAGTTTGTGGGTTGTAGGTAAATGAATATGTAAGATCTATTATTGTAATGCTGATGCTACTGGGGTGTAGCAGGATGTAATGGTGATTTTCTTAGCAATAAAATGAATTAATATTCTTATTTTGTAAGGGAGGTATGTTGTTATAGTTTGTCAATCAATGTAGTATAATAGATTAATAAACATGTGGAAAGCACACTTTCCTACAACAGTCCAAGCTTAGTTTGGATAATGCAGAATAACTTGTGACAATGACTCATTAAATTATGTTGGATAATGGTATGGTGGGGACTAGGAACAAGTGCTTTTAGCATGTTTTAAGGTAATGGGTCTGCACATGGTATGGGGACCATGTTCGGTTTATGTTTATATAGTTGAGCTTCTGTTAGTTATCATACAACTTCCATACTCATCTCTGTCTTGAAAACAATATTGCTTTTGTCAAAATATGGCCAATACAGTTTGGTAAGAGTTTTTAGTAGTTTCACTCACTATCTCAAATCAGATCATTTCCCTTGGCAGATTAAAGACATATTTTACCCAACCAATGCCCTATACACTTGAGGAATGTATGAGAAATTCAAAGCAAACCTATGAAGGTTCTGATTTCTATAGAATAAAATTTCCAAATAAATGTGTTTAATAAGGAAGAGAATAAAAATTACCCCTCTCATGAAGAAAAAGACACAGAATTAAGCTCAAAACCTCACATTCTAGCCGAGGTTTTCTCCACTCTTTCCTTATCAAAACTCATCAACTTATTCACAATTCAAAACTAACCAGAATCTTCATCAGTGTTCAAAGAAATTTGTCAAAAATTGCTCATCAAAACTGCTTGTTTTGAACACTTGTTTTACTATTTGAAAATTCATTTTGTGAAAACTAAATCACTTTGAATTATGAGCAATGTAAGCTCAATCATGCACTCAGACCTTATATCCTAAGAAAATATTAAAACAAAATCTACAAATAAAATCAAACTATAAAACTAAACACAAAGAATAATAGCAACATGATTGCTACCCCACCCCCAACTTAAGAGAAAGCATTGTCCTCAATGCTTAAGAGAACAGAAATGAATAGAAGGAGAGGAGGGAATGTATATAAAAAAAATGAACCAGAGAGTTAGGCAAAGTACCTGAATGTCGCCATTATCAGAGGATAAGTCGCCCAAATTAAGTGCAAAAAGAAACTTGGTTAGGCGAAATAACAATAGGCGAGAAAGAAATCGATCGCTAACCTTAGGTGAAATACTCAGGCGAAGTATAGAAGTCGCCAATTTAGAGTGACATAGAGGAACAATGTCATGGCGAAATACAGATCCTGCAGGCGAAATATTAGACAAGATAGAAATATCGCAAAAAAGAGAAATCCAGAATTAGGTGAAATAAAAGTTATATCGCCTTAACAATTCGCCTGTACCATATGAAAGAATTTACCAACTAGGCGAGAAACAGAGATCTCGCCTTACACAAGGCGATCATTCTGGCGATTTGAGTTCTATCTCGCCTCAACACACTGTTTCATTAAAATCCTTGCTGAGTGACCTATAAACTTCAAAAATCAAAGTGAGAAATGGTTTCATAGTTAATGTTTCTTCCTGTAAACTCAACTCACTTTGTTTGGGGTAAAAAAACTTAAATCTGTAAACTTGCAACTTATTAACTCTAAACATTTAACTAGCAATCACATTACTCTTTTAACAGACAAAAATAAAGGCAAAATAATCAATCAAATGACTCCTGAGAAATTAAAAATAAAGACTCAAGGAAACACATTATTCTTTACTAAACATAAAACAAATTCACATTACTCTAGTGGTGACAAAATAAAAACTAATCCTTAATATTACAAAAGGATAAAAGATTATTCAAAACTAGAAATCATCTAAAGAATCATCTGAGGATTTGGACTGTTGAGAAGATTTAGTGCTCAGTCTCCTCTTCTTGGGCTTTGAACTGGCTTCAACTGATCTGTGAGGCTTTGCTGAACTTTTCCTTTTCTTCTAGGCTACAGTCTTGACATGCTTCTTTTTCTTCTGAGCAGTCTTTACTTCCTCAGCCTCATCTTCACTGAGAGGATGAATCTTGAAACATTTGTTGGGTGGATAACGAGTTGGGTTAGCCAACTGCCTTAAGAAATTGTTGTACCTTCGAACTTGTCTGAATATAATAGAATAGTATCCATCTGGAACAGACAAGGCAGAAGTTGGCTCCCAAGAATAAGGAGTCTTGTTATGATCCAAGATAAGCATATGTTCCAAATCAGCAGAAGTAACTGCAGGATCACAATAAACTTCCTTGCTTTCTTCAGCTAATGCACCATTCTTACTAGTCTTCTTTTCATTCAGACACTCTACTTCATCATCAGAAGAGCTAGTAGATGAGAACTTCATCCCTTCGAAGAATTCATAAGAAGCATCCTGTTATAAGTTTGGAAAAATTGCTCTAACACAGCAGCCATCTCTTCTTTATCAAGAACTCTAGCTTCTTCAGTGGGAACTCTCACATCTTCTTCAATATCAGGTACTTAATTGAGAGGTTCAGGCTGCAAGTATGGTATGATTGCCAAATCCTGAGAAGAACTAGTACTATTCCCAAGTTGAAGAAAATGTACTATTGCCATATTTGGAGGAGTCTGATCATTGCCTTTAGGGATAGCATCTTCAGTTGGAAACAATCCCAGTCTTGCTTGATTTATTATCTCTTGAATGGCTGGATGCAGAACAAGAAGTCGTGGAATGAACTCTTCAAAAGTGAAGATCTTAGGCTGAGAAGTACACTTGACAGATCCAAAATGTTGAGGAACCAGACAAGTGTAGATGAGGGGCTCTTGGACAATTGGATCTTGTACTGCAAACTGCTCTTCACCCTCTTCAAGTTGAGCTGAGCCAGATCCTTCACCTTCTTCTTGAATAAAAGGAGGTAATCCAGCAACTTCAGCAAATGAAGCTAATAATAATCCTTGCTGCTCTAGCTCTGCTGTATCAATTTCCTCACACTCTGAAGATTCAGAATCATCAACCACCTCCTTTTCTTTCCTCATCAACCTCTCATCCTCTTCCATAACCTCATTAGCAGTTTTTTCTGTTTCTATATCAAATTGATCCCCCAAATTCTTCTTTAGATGATCCTCAACAACATTTTGAACATCTGGGAAGTCATTAAGCTCAGGTTGACTATCCATCAACTCTTCTTGCTCAAACTGATCTTGAATGTTGATCCCACTCACAAACTTAGCAAAATAAACTGATTTGGCACCTTGACTTTCCCTCTGTTGTTCCCATATTTTAACAAACTCTTGTGGGTCTGCAATGTTTCTGAAGAATTTAGCAATTCTTTCTTCAACATTTCTATTGACCAAGTCAGAGATCTTGGCTTCAAGTTCCTTCGAAATTGGCTCTGCCACTCTTTCTTTCTCCCTTCTTGGACTCTGAGTAGAAACTGAAATCTGCACCGGTTTAGAAACTATAGCAGGAGAAGAAAACTTGTTCTTCTTAGAGCCTGATTTCTTGGCCTTCCTTAGGACCTTTAATTCTACTACTTTCTCTACAGCTTCAGTGCAAGTAGTTTTCTTACCACCTCTGCTCTCCCAAATCCTTAGCTCTAACTCTCCAGTGTGTGGTTTTGAATCAGCCCAACACACATCCTTTTTCCTGCTCTTTACTCCATATCCGGTGATTAAGGAAGGGAAGTAGAGTGTTCTTTGTCTTGTCTTCTCCTTCTTCAGACTGCATACCCTCATTTTCAACTCTGAAAATATTAACTGACCTAGATGGATAAACTTTCCTTGGTTGATGTCTCTAAGGAACTTCTTCTCATCAGCAGTAAATCTACTGCCCTTGTTTCTAGGCATTACGTTGTCCCTCAGCCAAGTTAAGCAAATGGCAGTGTGAATGTCCAATTCACTTGCCAAAACATCTATTTCAGATCCCTGAGTTGGATACTGAAATCTCCTCAAGCTCCTTAAATCTTCCTCAGTTAGCTCTGAGGCTTCCATTCCTCTATCTCCTTGATGGTTGGCTTCCATCAAACCATAGTAGCTGTATATGGTCTCTGGAGAAATATCTACTTGGTGGCCTCTGATGTCAAATGGAGTGTCCAACTCTTCTGCAGCCTTATCATAAAATTCTTCCACCAAAGTGGCATTCACCTTTTTGGGATGTACCACCAACTGCCTCATGAACCAACTCTAGAGGTAGTTTCCAAATCTCTTGTCCTCAAATTCTTCTAAAAGGAATCCCTTCTCTTGCCAAAACTACAAGTTGTCCTTTTTAGAAGGGCTCTTGATCTTGGACTTATCCTTAGACAATTTAGGTGAACTAGATGTCACCTTCTCCACAACTGCTGCCTACTTTTTAGCCAATGTAGATTTGACAGAAGACACACCCCTTTTTCAACATTTGGTGTAGAAGGGGTTTTTGGTGTGTTTTCCATACTTTTCTTCTTACTGGAGCCAATCTGCACCCCTTTCTGCTTGGGCAACTTGGGTGAAGATGGAAGAATCACCCTGACTTGATAATTCTTCTCGTCAAAGATCTTCCGCTTTGCCGAAGTCTAGGCTTTCTTGCTCTTTTTAGCTGGGCTAGGAGTGTTGTCGCTCTTTCTTTTTGCCATAATCTGTAATTTGAAAACCCATTTCAACAGTTATAATCATATATCAAATTGACAAAATTAAAATTCAACAACAGCATTATCAACATCAAACAGTTTGACAGTATGTCGCAACATGGGTTCAGCATTTACAAAATACATTCGGTAATCAAGATCTAAACCATGTTTTACAGCTTAAAACTAACAAATACTGTCAACAATGTAATTATAATCACAAAAATGAAACACCCAACTAAAAATCGTTCATGTTCATTGTAAAACCCACAGAGTTTCGACTTTATTTCCGTTAAAACAGTGGCTCTATTAACACCCTAACAGTTCGACTAACATCACAGCACAGATAAACCTAAACAACTATCAGCTTGCATAAGACTGAGAGAGAAGAAATGAAACGTACCTTGTTGGTTTACTGTGATGGAAATCGATTGAAAAGAAGAACCGAAACGAGAGATTCGCAATTTAGGGTTTGTGAACAATTGAAAATTCAGAGAGCAAAGTAATGGCAATGGTAAAATCGAATTAGGGTTAATGAGATAATCAGAGAATAGGTGCAATGATGAAAGAATTAGGCAGAAGGCTTAAAGTTTTTGCCTCACCCCGTGGCATCCAACGGTAATAATTGCAATGCGCCTATTTAAGTGGCGAAATAATTTATGTCGCCTAAAATGCATGTGTTATAAAATTCAGAAATAGGCGAGAAAGAATTAGCTCGCCTTAAACGACCTAACTGGCGATATTAAGTGGCAACCTATTGATTATTTCGCCTTCTAAAGAATTGCTGGCGAAATGAATGCTACCTTACCAAAAATATGTTCAAAAATAGGTGAGTTTCCAGGCAAATTAAACGACACTTCGCCAATGCTAACTTGTTGCCAGGCGAAGAATCTTGGCAAAATTAGAATTTAACGCCAGAAGACATACCTGGTTGGCGAGATAAAATGGCAATGTATTGAATTCACGCCTCACTCTTCTCGTTACTGGGCGATGTATCAAGGCGAGATTCGTCCTTCCTCGCCTTCACAAAAGTAAAGTAGGCGAAGTTTTTGGCATGACTCCTCTTTCTCGCCTTCACCCAGGCGACCACTTATGGTGACTTTCCCTACCTCGCCATCTTCAAAATGTCATTATAGGCGAAATGAAGTTGTTCCTCGCCAATTGATAAACAACTTTGGCGAGTCTTTTGGCAATAAAATTGACATCTCGCCTTCTTCTTAAAACTCTAAGTTCATCTGAAAAATAACAATTCTTTTGCAAAACATGAACTTGGTTAGTTAAAAACTTACACAATTAATTGATCATAGCATAGTTTTCCAAAAAGAAACAATTGTGTAAGGAGTATGCTTTGTTTAAGGTCGTTAGCATCGACCAAGGCAAGTTTATTATTGGTTTCCCTTTATGTCTACAGGATCTGAGATATAAAGGATATCCCTTGTCCTATAGATGTCTCCCCCCAAATAATGCTTGAGTCTCTGTCCATTTACAACAAAATAGTCAGTGGACTTGTTATCAAACAATTCAATAGCTCCATATGGGGAAACACTCTTTATTCTAAACGGTCCAGACCATCTAGACTTTAGATTTCCTGGAAAGAAACTAAGCTTGGTATTGTAGAGCAATACGTATTGTCCAGGTTTGAACTCTCGCTTGACAATCTTCTTATCATGGTAATTTTTCGCCTTCTGCTTGTACATCTCATGATTTTCATAGGCTTCAAGGCGCCATTCATCCATCTCATCTAGTTGTAGAAGCCTCTGCTTTCCTGCTTTTTCATAGTCCATATTCAACAGTTTTACAGCCCAATATGACCTATCTTCCAACTCTACTGGCAGATGACATGACTTGCCATACACCATCCCGAATGGTGACATTCCAATAGGAGTTTTAAAAGCTGTTCTGTAAGCCCACAGAGCATCATCTAGCTTGAAGCTCCAGTCTTTTCTGGACTCATTCACAGTCTTTTGCAGGATTCTCTTCAATTCCCTGTTTGAAACTTCTACTTGACCATTTGCTTGTGGATGATAAGCTGTGGTAACTTTATGGATTATTTCATACTTCTTCAGAACCTTCTCCAACAGCTTATTGCAGAAGTGAGACCCTCCATCACTAATTAGTACCCTGGGTATGCCAAATCTATTGAAGATATTCTTCTGAAGAAACTTCTCCACTACTTTTCTATTATTTGTTTGAAACTTCTACTTGACCATTTGCTTGTGGATGATAAGTTGTGGTAACTTTATGGATTACTTCATACTTCTTCAGAACCTTCTCCAACAGCTTATTGCAGAAGTGAGACCCTCCATCACTAATTAGTAGCCTGGGTATGCCAAATATAGTGAAGATATTCTTCTGAAGAAACTTCTCCACTACCTTTCTATCATTTGTAATGCAAGCTACAACCTCTACCCACTTGGATACATAGTCAACTGCTACAAGTATATACTCATACTTGTTTGATGGAGGAAATGGTCCCATGAAATCAATACCCCAGACATCAAATAACTTCACCTATAGGATATAATTTTGGGCCATTTCTTGCCTCTTGGAAATATTACCCATTCTCTGGCATCTATCACAGCTGACCACAAAAGCATGTGCATCTTTGAATATTGATGGCCAATAGAAACCACATTCTAGAATTCTGGCTGCTGTTCTTGTTCCAGCAAAATGTCCAGCATATTCTGAGGAATGACAATGCTTGATGATGTCCAATGTTTTTTCATATGGGATGCACCTTCTTAACACTTGATCAGCACAACTCCTAAACAGATATGGTTCATCCCATATGTACCTCTTAACCTCATGAAGGATTTTTTTCTTCTGATGACTGTTTAGATCTTCAGGTAATACTTTACATGACAAATAATTTGCATAATCAGCATACCATGGATAAAATGTTACCTAACACATGAAAAGTTGCTCATCTGGAAATTGTTCGTTGATGTCAACTTGAGCTTCCATATCCTTAATGTGCAGTCTTGAGAGATGATCAGCTACTACATTTTAAGTGCCCTTTTTGTCTTTGATTTTTATGTCAAACTCCTACAGCAAGAGCACCCATCTTATCAGCCTAGGTTTAGACTCCTTCTTAGCAAATAGATATCTCAATGCTGCATGATCAGTATGAATGATAATTTTAGACCCTAAAATATATGATCTAAACTTATCCAATGCAAAGACTACTGCTAGTAATTCTTTCTCAGTGGTGGTGTAATTTCTCTGAGCTTCCACCAATGATTTACTAGCATAATAAATGACTCTGAATAGCCTCTCCCTTCTCTGTCCCAACACTGCACCTACAGCAAAATCAGATGCATCACACATGCTTTCAAATTCAGAATTCCAATCTTGTGGAATTATGACTGGTGCTGAGATAAGCTTTTCCTTAAGCTGCACAAAAGATTTCAAACATTCATCAGTAAAATCAAATTTCTTTTCCTTTTCTAATAGAACACACAGGGGTCTAGCTATCTTTGAAAAATCTTTGATAAAACGCCTATAGAACCCAGCATGTCCTAAGAAACTTTTGATGCCTTTTACATTTGTAGGAGGGGGTAAATTGCTTACTACATCAATTTTTGCTCTGTCTACTTCTAATCCCTTAGCAGACACCTTATGGCCTAAAAAAATACCCTCTCTTACCATAAAATGGCATTTTCCCAATTGAGGACTAGGTTAGTTTCCTCACATCTTTTAAGCACTTTCTCAAGATTATTCAAGCAATCATTAAAACTGTCTCCTATAATGGAAAAATCATCCATGAACACTTCTAAAAACTTGCCTATGAAATCAGTAAAGATAGCTAACATACACCTCTGAAATGTTCCTGGTGCATTACACAGTCCAAAAGGCATCCTATTATAAGCAAAGGTTCCAAAAGGACAGGTAAAAGTAGTTTTGTGTTGATAACCAGGTGCCATGGGGATTTGGTTATATCCAGAATAACCATCCAAAAAGTAAAAATAGGGGTGTCCTGCTAGTCTATCTAACATTTCATCTATGAAGGGAAGGGGGAAATGATCTTTTCTAGTGGCATCATTCAAAATTCTATAATCTATGCACATACGCCAGCCTAACAGTTCTAGTAGGGATCAACTCATTCTTTTCATTCTTTATCACAGTAATCCCTCCCTTCTTTGGTACACACTGCACTGGACTAATCCATTCACTATCTGAAATTGGAAAAATAATACCTGCATCAAGGAGTTTCAGTACTTCCTTCTTCACAACCTCCTTCATAGTTGGATTCAATCTTCTCTGAGGTTGGATCTTGGGTGTATGTTTGTCCTCCAAGATGATCTTGTGTGTACAGAAAGTGGGGTTGATTCCTTTGATATCTGCTATCGTCCATGCAATGGCTTTCTTGTGTTTCCTCACCACTTGGAGGAGGCTTTCCTCGTGTTCATCTGTTAAGTCATTGGAAACCACAATAGGTAAGCTAGAATCCTTAGAGTTAAGGAATGCATACCTGAGATGACTTGGGAGTGCCTTCAGTTCCAACTGTGGTGGTTTTTCAGTTGAGGGAAGCATTGGCTCGGCAGATGGTTGTATATCACTAATGTTGAGGACAAAATGAGAAGTCATGCATTCTAGCTCACCACTGTAAGCACTCTCCTCTGAAATATCCATATCCACATCATTGATTAATACATTGTTCAGTGGATCAGAACTTCTTAATGCAAGAATTTTATCCATCAACTCTGTATCGGCTGCCAATTGTATACTCTTGACTTCATCAAAATCGTATGGAAATTTTAATGACTCCAAAAGACTAAATTTTACTTCCTCTCCATTAACTCTGAGTGTGAGTTCACCATTTGCCACATCTATAAAGGCTCTTCCGGTTCTCAAAAATGGTAAACCAAGTAGCAAAGGTACGTCTTCATCTACCTCCATGTCAAGCACTACAAAATCCACTGTAAACATGAATTTAATTACTGTGACTATCACATCTTCCACAACTCCCTTTGCATGAGTGAAAGATTTATCAGCAAGTTGCAACAAGACATTATCAGGTTTGAAATGCCCTATTCCCAACCATTCATAGATGGCTAAAGGCATTAGGTTTATACTGGCTCCTAAGTCATAGAGAGCTCTCCCTTTGAATCTATCACAAGGTATGGTGAACTTGCCAGGATCCTTCTCTTTCCTAGGAATCTGGTACTTGACGAGTTGGCTATCACTCTCATTCACATTAATGCATCCCACATCAGCTAAATTCCTTCTATTTGACAACAGCTCTTTCATGAATTTAACATAGACAGGCATCTGTTTCAATGCTTCAGTGAATGGGATGTTGACATGGATTTTCTTCATCATGTCTAAAAACTTCTCAAGCTGCTTATCCAACTTCTTTCTATTATCTCTTTGAGGAAAAGGTAAGGCAATCTTCACAGCCTCCTGTTCTTTAGCAAAAGGTTTGCTAATTTCTTCATTTTCCTTATTCTGTGCAGGAGGTTCGTAACTTTTCTTTTCCTTAGAGTTCTCCAGCCGTTTCCCACTTCTCAATGTAATAGCATGCACTTGTGCTTCCTCCTTGGATTTATCTTTAACCTTTGGATTGGGCACAACGTCACTTGGAAGTGCTCCTTGGGGTCTTTGGTTCAGAAATTGCATAAGCTGCCCCATCTGAGTTTCCAAATTCTTAATTGAAGTGGTATGATTTGTAAGAACAACATCAGTCTTCTCCATGTACTTGATTAGAAGGTCCTCCATACTAGGCTTCTTCTGATACTGAGACTGTCCTTGTTGTTAGTAACCAGGTTGAGGGTTTCTTTGGTAATAACCCTGATTTTGATAGGGTTGATTCCTCTGTTGATAATATGGCCTCTGCTTGTTCCTATAATTATTATTCAAATAATTTACTTGTTCTGACTCATCTGGCTCATCTTTATCATCAGCAAGTGCTGCTTCCTGAGCATATTCTGCCAAAGTAGTCTTTTGTTTTTCAACAGCATTAACTGAAGTCTTCTTTGGATGGCTTTTATTAACTGTCATATTGTCCATCTTCTTATTCAACAATGCTATCTGAGCAGATAATGCATTGAAAGACTCCAGCTCATAAACTCCAGACTGCTTCTTGTTTGCAGCCTTTTCCCTTTCATTCCATCCAAAATCATTGTTTGCCAACAATTCTATGAAATCATGAGCATCATCTGACTCTTTATCCATTATTGATCCTCCAGCTGAGGAATCAATGTGCATTTTGATCTGAGGAGGCATGGCACTATAAAATGCCATCACGATGCTCCAAGATGTTATGCCATGGTGCGGACATCTTCTGATCAGCTCCTTAAACCTCTCGCAGCTTTCATATAATGACTCCCCATCCACATACTGGAAAGAAGAAATCATATTTTTCAGTTTCACCATCTTTATGGGAGGAAAATAGCGAGCTAAGAACTTCTTAACTAGATATTCCCAGCTATTGACACATCCTAGTTGCAATGAGTATAACCAGGAGTGAGCCTTGTTACTCAGTGAAAATGGGAATAGTAGGAGTTTAACTGCATCTTCTTAGACTCCATTGTGTCGAAATGTACTACACAGATGCAGGAATGTGTTCAAGTGCTGATTAGGATCTTCAGTGGCTCCTCCTCCAAACTTGTTATGTTGAACTATTTGGATGAGTCTAGATCTCAACTCAAAATTTTCAGTTGTTATAGCTGGTAAATTGATGGCCTACGGCATGCCATCAACAGGTGGGATGGAATATAGACGAAGTGTCATCCTCTCAGGATCCACTCGTCCTTCAGTATCATTATTATTTCTGTTGTAGCGATCTCCAGACATTGTGTTTCTTGACTCAGTTCTCGCTGCTGATCTTGATCTTGTTCTTGATTGTCTAACAATTCTCTCAGGTTCAGGATCAAACTGCAAGTCTTGAGTACCTTTAGATCTTGTCTGCATACACTACACACTTGAACAACCAAATTTAAAACTGAAAAAGAATTTAATAAATCATGTTAGCGCAGTTCAAAATAAATCTTAATCTTCAAAGAAAAACAATCCCCGGCAACGGCGCCAAGAAATTGATGGGACGAAACTCGGCTGATATTAATATTCACAATACTCAATCGAAATTCCTATCAACGTCTAATGTAGTATTTAAGATATCGTCTCCACAGGGATTGTAAGCTAAGAAGCATAATTGAGACTACGATTTAATCTGAATTGCTGAAAAAAATTATATACAAAATGAATCATAGAATCAGAGAATCATGGAATTATAAAGTTGATGTGTAGTAAAAATATCTCATGACATTCATTCAATGAAAACTCAAGTCAGTACTCTATTCTGCAATTGATCTTAATAAAGAATAAACTGATTTGCTAGATCTGATTTCAATTAACTTCTCATGCAAGTTTCATCTTAAATCACAGATTTACCTTCTAGATCATCATCAGTAATCTGTTAAAAGATCTCTCGTTTCAATTTAACAGATCTCAATTATATAGTTGCATATATCTCTATACTACAACCTATACAACTGATAAGCACAATCTGTAGAAAAATGGATCTGTAGTCTATCTCTAGTACTATGATCCTCTGTTCTCAGATCTGAAACCTAATCGCCATCTCTGGTCTAAATCAAATCTCAGATTAACAATATTACGTAACTCTCGTCCTTGTAATTCAATTAGCTCATGAAATCCAGTAGATCTGGCTATAATTAAACAAAAAACTTTGCAATCGAAATGATAATCAACATCAAGATTCAACAAATCAACAGAGCTTTTAGCTAGCACATCTACTTCAGCATATTCAATTATGTACATGAAATCATCATCGACATGCTCAAGATCTAAATCTTACCGAGGAAGATTGAAGTTAGACTCTGTCACAGTTGTTGCTTCACAATCTTCAAGTTAAATCTCAATGATCAACAGAAACAGAGCACAAAACTTCTTCAAGAAACTTCTCTGAAGATGTTGAATAATAGCATATAGAAGAATCTAGAATTTCTCTTAAAGTATATCAGAATGTCAAGAGTGAAAATCAAACGTCTAAAATTGTTTTTCTCTAAAAAACTTCACACTAATTGCTTCATCTGAGCTCCTATTTATAGAGTTTGACTCAGTGCAATTTCGAAATAAAATCAACAAAGAAACACAAATAGGCAAAGTAACATTTTTCTCCATTTATGTCGCCTGTTCCTTCGCCTGAACCACAAGACTTCTTCACATCTCGCTTGTCTTGATCGCCTAGCTTCAACTCTTTCCAGGAAAAATATCCTAAATGTTTCCCTAATACGTCACCTTATGCTCAGGCGAGTTGACATATTTCGCCAAAACAACCTTCCAGATAAAATCTTCCTAGGCGATGTCTCATCAAATGTCGCCTGTGATAATCCTTAGCTTTGGCGACATCTCTCTTTTATCGCCTAAAACATCGCCTCAAGGTAGGCGAAACTTCATCTTCATCGCCTACTTTTACTGTCGAGAAGACGATATGCAAAGGCGAGGGATCTCTGAGTCGCCTTTCATGCTTTACTCTTTGAGGCGAAAATGGCTTTATGTCGCCTGCTACGTCGCCTTTCACTCCGAATCATGGTGAGATCTTCAGGCGAACTCTCTTCTTTAGCAATATCATTTTGCCAGTTGCTGACTTTGGATGAAATTCTGATTTGGTCCCTCTTTCTTCTGAATTTGTACGTTTTAGCTCATTTTTCACAACTTTTCATCCAAGTCCCTGTCTCAGCAATAATAATCTAGAATTACTGAAAATGCATTCTATATCTCATCTTTTAATTTCAATTTCATTATATTTACTCATAAAAGATGCTAAAACATAGTTAAATTCTAGACTTATCAGTAGTATATAACATATAACAAAATACAAAACCTGTGTAGCTCGTATTAGCAATACACAAATTCAAAATCTAAAAATTCATTGTTAATAATTCGAAAAAAGATAATAAAATTTGAATACAAGTCTTTAAATGAAATTAGAATCCTCAACGAAAAATAGGGTTCCAACTTATTAATTCGTAGTCAGATAAAGAAATAAAATAATTTAAAATTTCAAAAGTAGTATGGAGATAACATGTTGATGCATGCTCGTGCTCTAATGAAGTATGCACATTGCCTAACCGATCACAGTACCTATACCCATTTGATATTTTTCCACATAACAGAAACAACAAAAGAATAAGAGAACAACGGGGTTAGACTATCATTAGTCTTGTTGACACTCAGACATTCCAACATATACATACATATGAACCTATACTTGGCTTTAGCATGGAGCACTCAACGTAGCTTTTTTGAGTCTTCTAAGACTCCTTATAACATCCATAATACATTCCTACAACTAAAAAATTATGGTATTTATTTTCTTTAAGTCAATAAGCAATAATTTTCATGACATATTACTGATGGTTGATTTATCAAGCTATTATAGTAACTAAGAAGGTCAAGTTATCCATGTAGTAATTAGTCTAAGACTCCTTGCATGCAGGGTAAGTTCAAATTTGATTGGTGCCTTACCTCATATCGTCCTACTCGTGCCCCCCTAACAATAATTAATATTATTAATTTTTATTCAAATTATTTCTTTTTCTTTACGAATTTTTAAAAATAATTCTAATTTATAGTAATAGACATAATATTATTATTTAAATAAATTTATATATTTTTAGCAATTAAATAAAATTAAAAATTAATTGTTTCCATTAAAATTTATATTACTTATGTAATTTTATTAAATAAAATATTAGTTTTATACCAACTAATATAATAAGATAATAGGTATCATTAAATTAAATAAATTATTTCCAAACTCAAATACTATTGCTAATTTAAAGTATAATTTTCCGATATAACAATCCAACGCATTGAGTAATCTAAAAGTAAAATTTTTCAACAAGGGAGGGCTGGTTACCATAGGGCAGGACAGGTTCCCTCACGATAGATTACGAGTCCAAAACTTCTACCCATACTGAAAGGCAAGTTGTAGTAGTTCAAGTATATTTACAAGTAGTATAAGTCCGATATCTGAAGAACCTACCACTTATTCCATTGTCATCTCTAAAATCAAATGAAAACTCTATCTATATATTAAAGGGATAAATAATAACTAGACCCTGTACTTGAATTAAAAATTCCGTTAGCCCTTTGTACTTCAATTTGTCCCATACCGCCCCCTGTACTTGTATTTTTAAATGTTTCTGTCCCTTCTCTATTACGTGGACTGATGCGTGAGTTAAATTATGAAAAAAGGCGTGTGAGGTTGTGTGTTTTTTATTTTTAGTTGCCACATCAGAGTATTACGTGGCAAAAATTCTTTTTTCTAAATTCAAATCGAGGTTAGGTTAAACTCAGCGATTGTTGGGTTCTTCTACAAGTTGTAATGGATATGGGTTTCTGTTGTTGTGGTAAGAAGCCAATCATTAGAATCTTTTAGATACAGACAAATCCTGGTCAACGATTCCTCACATATGCATAGGTACTGAAATCTTCACTTTGTAACTTAATAGTGGTTTCATTTGGATATAATTATGGTTTGATTATTTTAGGCAGAAGGAGGTTTTTTTTGGTTGATGATTATAGCTGATGATTTTTGTAGCATTGGAGTGTTAAACGTTTAGAGGAGGAGAAGCCACGACCTAAAAATGAATGGAAGTTTGGGTTAGTAGTTGTGTTTGTATTTGTTGTTTGGTTGTTGTTTGTTTAGGTAGTTTATGTTTGAAAGTTTGTGGGTTGTAGGTGAATGAATATGTAAGATCTATTATTGTAATACTGATGCTACCGGGGTGTAGCAGGATGTAATGGTGATTTTCTTAGCAATAAAATGAATTAATATTCTTATTTTGTAAGGGAGGTATGTTGTTACAGTTTGTCAATCAATGTAGTATAATAGATTAATAAACATGTGGAAAGCACACTTTCCTACAACAGTCCAAGCTTAGTTTGGATAATGCAGAATTTACTTGTGACACTGACTCATTAAATTATGTTGGATAATGGTATGGTGGGGACTAGAAACAAGTGTTTTTAGCATGTTTTAAGGTAATGGGTCTGCACATGGTATGGAGACCATGTTCGGTTTATGTTTATATAGTTGAGCTTCTATTAGTTATCATACAACTTCCATACTCATCTCTGTCTTGAAAACAATATTGCTTTTGTCAAAATATGGCCAATAAAGTTTGGTAAGAGTTTTTAGTCTGGTTTTTGTGGTGAGTTTATCTTTGATTCTGATTAGCACAGAAGCACGTGTTTTGGTGCCTAAAACTGTGCGGAAAAGACTTGATAGTCATTCGATTTTACTTGATTTGGGGTACACTTGATTTGGGTACAATTTGTCAAAATTGAAGCCTGACAGAAGAGAAATGATAGTAGACACAAAATACACTAGACTTCCTCCAGGAGGGCCTGATCCTGAGCATCACTACTAATCAATTTTTCTGTGTTTAGTCATGCCTTATAAATGTATTTTGAGATTGGAAACCGTAATATATTGTAAATTTGACTAACATTAATGAGAATGCATTTCTGGCCTCAGGAAAATGTTTTACAACTTTCTTTGTTTCCAGACTTGAATTTTCATCTCCAAGTTCATGAATATTTTGTTTGAATGGATAAGGCAAGTGGACACAAATTCTTAATTCCAGTTGCTTGGAAGAGTCTGCATTAAGGCATTGCAGTATCAAACAGATATTGCTTCATATACCAAGATTTGTTTAGTTGTACTACATACACCTGATACTCTATACACCTGTGCAACTGTCAATTTTGGAGGATTTTGAGTGTGTATGTATATACAACTATTAAATTTCTAGTTTATGTTCATAATGAAGGATCCAGTATATCAATCGCATATAGACCATAATCATCATCGGCACCACAATTTCAATGTCATCATTGAGTGATTCTGTGCAACCTAATATGCAAGAAGACAAAAACTTTAATTTCACTCCATATTCAAAAATTAAATAATTTACACCATAACTAACCAAACCATCACTAAATCAAGTAAACACAGTCTTAACTCATTAAACTCTAAAATTTTGCACCAAGTAAATGTACATTTGAAGACAGCTAAGTAAAGAACACCCCAAATTCTTGTTATCTAAAAGACAACGGATGAAAGACACAATCATATATCTACTGGAACAAAAGATAGCATCAACACAGATTAAACTTGCTTGTAGAATACAACTATTAATTATATGAAAAGGCCACAATACAGAACGCCTAAGGACCATGTTAATCCTCAATTCGTAAGCAATCTAAACAATCTTTGATCATAATATTCAAAATCCATACAAACCAACTTATGACAAGAATAAACACACAGGTTCAGATACCTAGCTGGTGTTTGCAAACTTACTACCAATCATCAACTACACTTAATTACTACACCAAATGTCATGCATTTTTTCCAATGGAACTATGGTTCCCTCCACTCTTGCTAGTAAAATGCTCACATAAGCACCTATAATAATTTCTCAACAAAATTAATAAAATATTAGCTGCTAAAGTACACAAAGAAATGAAAAACAGTTTTAATCACTAAATGAGCATAAAACATAACAGATTTCAATCACTGAATTGTGATGGCTATAAAGCCCACCAAATTACAATACCAAAAGCTGCAGTTCCTACTCCCATTCTATAAAATATAATATATTCTTCCAATGAAAGTCGTAACAACCCAAAACAATATCAAAGTGCCAAAATACTTATTCCATCAACAACAAAATATTGATCATAACAAGTTTGGTCAGATTAATAGAACATAATGATGAAAAATAAAAAACTTCAGAATGCATTCACTGGAACTGAGATTGGTTACTTCCACTAACAGATGCTCTGGTCCTCCTAGCTTCTTGTTTCAGATGTTGACTTGTTACTGCCTTTTTTCCCTTCCATTTTAAGTCTCTGGGTTTGAATCCCAAATCAATTCCAGTTGTTGAAGCATTTATATGCTCACCTGGATGGATGACTCTTTGCATTATTGTTCTTGGCTGTAAGAATAAGGTCAAAATGCAAGTACAATTATAATGATACATAATATAAAAGACAAATACATTGCAATGTATATGTTTTCTGATTCACTTACATTGAATACAGTCATTCCTGTTGAGTTGTTAATCAGCGTGGCATAACCTTGCTCTTTTGAACAACCACCTCTCCCTGTGCTTGATTGACCACCTCTTAAACCTCTTTCTCTTCATCGACCTCTCACATGATTAGTTGATAGTGAATGTACATTAGTTTATGCATTTGATTCTGTCTGAGAGGCATCAACTTGATTGGTTCTTGGTGTGTGTTGTTGTTGTTGGCCACTTATGAGGAATGTTTGCATGTCTGGTTTGGTTGTTAAATGAGTCTGAACATGAAAGTTAGTAGGCTGGGATTGAGCCTGATTACGAGTTCCTATGGCTTGAGTCTGGTATGAACCTTCAATGCCATCAGTAGCTAGTCTATCACCTCCAGCACTAGAGTTGTCGCCTGTAGAAGCAGTATTGGTCACTCTCTTCATTTTTTTTGTTCTTTTCATTTTCCTCCTGCAGGGGATAAATTCTAGAAGTGTCGTTGCATATTGATGTCGAGTTATAGTGAAGGACTTGATCTTCAACATGTTGTGAAGAACCCGCAGTAATAGTTGTAGTCTAAACAGCAAAAACCAAGAGTGTATTTATATAGTTAGCACTTCTAATAAATAAATAAACTAATTTTAATCTGTAATAGAAAAAACATAAACCTAACCTGCCCCGAACATCCCTTCTTATTGTGTCCCTCTGCCTACCAGGCATTGCTCTCGCCTGTGGAGGATCTATACACATTCCTGTTGTTCTACTCAACATGTTCATACTTGGTATGGGTTGGATAACATACTCATAAGCTCACTTGAAGCTTTCTTTTAGGTACCATTGTGCCACAAAGTCTTCAGGGTTTTGTTTTAAGTGGTATAATGCCTAATTGCAAGTGCGCATGGAAATCCCTTCAACTGCCATAGTCTACAAGTACAAGTTTCAAGCACAATGTTGACTACATGCTTATATTTTCCATCAACTACCTCAAAACTCCACTCTCCATTCCAGACTAACTCACATTTAGTAGAATATTCAACATTCTCTTCTAAAACCCTAAGTGCCATCGGTGAGATATTGCTTATCCATCTATCAGTGAATGGCCTCATTTGTATATGCCTATGCATGAGTTTATGCCTAATTTCTTCATTCATGGTGATTATCGACTTGTGTCTAGGCCTTAAAATCCATGAGTTGAAGGACTCACTCATATTATTGTCAATAGAATCGCATTTAGACAACTCACTAAAAAAAGGACTTGCACCAAGTTTCTTTGTTATAAACAAGTAAATCCTCAACAATACCTTCACCAAGTTTACCTAACTGCTGCTACTCATCCTTCAATTGCGCCTCAAATGAAG
The DNA here is from genome assembly GCA_031304145.1 of Cardiospermum halicacabum. Classification (NCBI taxonomy): domain Eukaryota; kingdom Viridiplantae; phylum Streptophyta; class Magnoliopsida; order Sapindales; family Sapindaceae; genus Cardiospermum; species Cardiospermum halicacabum. Next base: position 26,249,597 of record CM062393.1, on the reverse strand, counting down.
TTTTTGAACAACTCTAGAATTGCTTCTTACGTTTTAAGCCTCTCCAATTCTTATGCCAATTAGCCCATATATGTCGAGCGCACATCTGGTGTTTACTACTTGGTAGAAGTGAGCTAACAGACTCAATTAATCCCTACAGATTGCATACATTATTAACTTAATGAACCAAAACTGCATATTTCAATTACTATAAAATACCTAAACTATAATACAGAATATTATCTAAAGTATTGCAGCAATCATATTGAACCCTATAGCTTAACCATAATACCAAGCAAATACATATTACTGAGACAATATGAATGTATATATACATACAGTGAGCATTAAAAATGTAGTTGTTTTTACTGTAATTTCATTAATGCATAAAAGTATGCAATAAATATATCAAACAGACATTGAAATATAACACAAAACACAACTACATCCTAACTAGAAACCTGAAGTGTATAACGTATATAGTGGTAATGTATTACAGAAATTAAGTTCAATTTATACAAATTAACCACAGTAATTAGCTTATCTGTATTGTCACGTATATAGTGAATTATCTATATTGTAATGAAAACATATTTCACATTTAAATTATAAAAAATAATAGTGAATATCACACATAACTAATAAACAAATGACTTTACCTTTTTCATATCAGACATTACAGTGATACCTTCACCATCTCCCAGCTCTAGGTCGGGAATCAACCGCTTAATAAACCAAGACCAGGAGTGTTTGGTTTCCCTCCCAACAACAACCCATGCTATGGGGAACATTTGTTGGTTCCCATTCTTCCCCACTGCAGCTAATATCTCTCCCTTGCAAGCTTCTTTTAAAAAACTTCCATCCAGGTTGATCACCCTCCTGCATCCATTCTTCCAGCCTATATTCAGAGCATTATAATATACATAAAAATACCCAAACATATTTTTACCTGGAGATGCCTCCTTATCTACTCTAATCCAGAAACTGCTCCCTGGATCGGTTTATTTGATCATCTCTGCAGAATATGCAAGTCTAGCATATTCTTCTTCCCAATCTCCCATTGACTGTTTAATAACATTTAACCTGACCCGTCCACAGAGACACCTAGACACGTACAACCCCAACTACTCCCTTACTAAATCTTGTAGCTTCCAAAGCTTAATCTGTTTGTTGCGAGATAATTCTTTCCTTAAATTTTCTTTCCAAGAATTTTACATTACACAGTTTGTTGCGATTTTTTCTAGAACATATGTGTGTAGGCTTGTATGTCTTCACCAAAAAATCTCCTTAAGCACCATCGAAGTTTGCATAGATAAGCCAAGGACATTTAGGTGCCCTACACTTAACACGTATCCGTCCAATTTCATTTGGTCGCAGTTTTAACTGAACATCCCTACCGACTGCATAATCTGCTATAGCCCTTTAAAATTGTTTGACATTTTCAAATACCATACGCAACTTGAATAAAGGTACAACAGTTGTAGGATCATATCTCACCTTACTACTCCTTCTTCTAGATGGCAAATCGATTCGATCTTCAGCATCAGAATGTAACTCCTCTTTGCTATCTTCATTACCAGGATCAAAACTGTCGTAGTACTGCTCATCACCAAAAAGCCTACCTATTGTTCTGTCAGATCTGCAACTATCTAGATCTTCAAAACCCAAATTATTGCGAGCTTTACCCAAACTGACCTCATCTATTTTCTTAGCAGCGGCCCTTTGTTTCCTCTCCCTTCTTTCTTGTCTAGCCTATTTTCTGAAATTCCTTAATTCTTCATCAACATCACTGCCTTCATCTTCAGGACCAGTTGCATCAGACCCACTACCATCCGAACCAAATTTATCTGAACCTTCAGAATCTAAACTTGAAGTCTATGACTGGACTTCTCCCTCTACACCTCTGTCTTCATCTCCCAAATTCCCAACCTCAACTGTTTCATCTTTTCTCTCAAGTCAGAGCTCACAAAGTTTAAGTTAGCAGTCAAAACCACATTATTAAATGTGTCTGCCTCACCTTCCTTCCTATTTTCCAATCTTATCCCACCTTTCAAGTTATTTTCCATTCTTACCCCCAGTGGGCCACCACCACCATCTCCACATGCAGCTTCCCAGTCATAACTACCCCCCACATTTTGAATTTTGTCCACATGCTCCACATATATATCCAATTTCTCATCCCTTTGTAAACCTTTAACATAATCTAATAACTCCTTATCTTTAGTAACATCTAAGTAACCCTTCCCACTTCTATCTACCACGATAAGATATTGAATCTCATTGTACCCTGAATTAACTAATGTCCCACTAATTTAAAAAACAGACAGTAGATGATAGTCAATAGTCATCTCAGTAATTTTTCCATCATACAAGTTTCCCAAGCCATTGCCAAGTGCACATTCATAATGTAACCAAACTATAATATTATCCATATTTACCTTAGTTTCAACTGCAAAAAAATGAAAAAGCATGCAAAAAAATGTTAAAGCTATAAAAAAAAAAGAAAAAAAAAGAATCTTCAGAATTTCACACTCTTAATACCCCTAAAGAGACCATGCAATTACGAAAAACCCAAATAACTGTTTATTAAATATGAATTCATATCACTAACCTTATATTGTAGTGTCAAACTAGATGACAATATCACCAAGTCACTGTACTTCAACCACCTGCAGTTGGACCAGGAAAAAATTAGTTTTGACAAATCGAAAAATAAAGTTACTCAAAAGTAAATAGCCAACACTTTAGTTCTAAACATCAATCAAAAAACAAACCATAAAATCCAGACCAAATTAAAACAAAACTTACCAAACATAGGATAAATGAAACTCAAAATCTACCTAGCCGTAAAATACAGATCAGTAACTCTAAAAACCAAACCAGACCAACTAACAAACCAAGAAAACATACAGTATGCATTAGATTACAAATCAGGAACCTCAACAAATAGAAAAATCAAAACCAACATAACCCTAAGTTACCTACCTTCAAATTATAATGTAACCGGATAACATCAATCGACCGCCATGAAATTTCAGTTGGAAGAGTAAAAGCAAAGTAAAGTATGATCATATGTCACAGAATCAACGAAATCCTAATTTTTTTTTATCTCAATCGCTCACAATCGCAATTTCTGTCTCTCTCACATGAAAATTCTAAGCCTTTAGACAGATAATAATGCCACGTCGGCATATGATTTTCTAATATATAAATACCTCTCATTCCACATGACATTCCACGTCATTAAAAAATACACATCAGGCGCGTGCTTCACACACATAATATTAATCTGAGCGAAGGGGCAGAAACATTTAAAAATACAAGTGCAGGGGGCGGTATAGGACAAATTGAAGTACAAGGGGCTAACTGAGTTTTTAATACAAGTATAGGGGGCTAGTTATTATTTATCCCATATATTAAATGTTTAATGGTGACAATTGGACCTTATAAATTTATATATTTGATTGTATATTTTAAAGTAATAATATAAGTTTATTTTTTAATATTTAAAATATTATTATATATTATTTTAATTATCTTATATTCATATGTAGAGACCCAAAACCTCCAAGCCCGGTTCGGAATCAAGGCCTAACTCGAAGCGTCTGGCAAGTAAGGCTCAGGCCTAAGCCCAATCGTTCTGAGATGCCTAGGCCAAATCATTCCAATAAGTCTAGATCCAATCTTTCCTAGAGGCCCATTGGCCCACGTTCCATCCGTAGCCCATCAACTGGTCAGACCTGCTATTGAGAAGATCCCGAATCCTGTGGCGATCCTTCCACAAGGATCTCGGAAAGATCTAGCAATGACCTATCAAAACTCCTATAAATATGAGTCTAAACCTCATCGAAGAGGACACGCTCTCACTTAAAAAAACTCTGCCAACTTCTCTGTTCACTAACACTCTTACCTCCGACTACTCTGCGGTGTGCCATTCATAACTCTGGTTATCGTTTTTACGCCATCCAATCGAGCTCAGAGCTCCAAGTGTATGTCTTTTTCCTTATCGTTGCGTTCCGACATGAACGATATCAACCGGGAAATTATTATTTTCATCTCTTCTTTCCTTTGCTTTATCTCTTAAGCTCAGAGCTGACTTGAGCGTCGGAGTGCCTATGGCAGACACCACACTGGTGTCCTCAAGATTCGTTCTGACATTATTTCTATTATTTTGCAGGATCCCTTTGCATTAGAAGTCGGTCCCCCATCATTTGAAAACACCTGGTTCTATCAGGTTGGATCGAATTGTTGTGTATAAAATACTACACCATAATAATGTGCTGTATCCGAATAATATTGATCCACATAATTGAATTTTTTTTCTTTTTAAATTCTATAAATACATACGGAGTGTTATTTATATTTATGTTAATTTACGTGGTATGTATTAAGGATGACAATGGGTAGGGTTCGAGCGGGTAGGCTGATATCCATACCCTACCCATATTCTCTAATACCCTAATGGATATGGGTAGGGTATTATCCACGTATATGGGTATATCCACGGATATATCCATATATCTATAAAATTAAAAATTACATTTAATTTATATAAAATTATTTCATATAAAATTAAAATTTTGTAATCAAATAAAATTTAATATAAAATATATAAAATATTATTTTACTTGAAGTATTAAAATATTATATTTATTTTTTTATAATTTATTTATATTATTTCTATTCAATTATTTATAATAAGTTACTAATATATGACATTTTTAGAAAAAACCATTTACTAATATATGGTATTAAAGTTAAGTAAGATATTTTATATAATTAGAAATTTTTTTCTTTATAATATTATATAGTTCAATTTAAAATAATATATATTTAGTATATAAACAGGTAGCGGATATGGATAGAATATTTTTTTTATACACATACCCTACCCATAACAGGTATAAAATATTATATATCTATCCGCCCATTACGAGGGATACGTGGGTTGATGGATAAAACACTCGTTGACATTATATTATACTTTGTTGTACGATTGGTGTAACTTCTTATTTACATTGTACTTCCAATTTAAAATAAAATCTAGTCTTGCATTAAATATTATCTTTTTTTAAAAAAACAATTCACTTTTAAAATTTTTAAATAACTAGAATTGAACCACCTGGTGGCCTTCATATTTTAATATTTTGTTTATATTTTTAAAATTTTAATATAAAAATTAATAAAATATATTAATATAATAAATTAAATATTAAAAATATTTATATTTATAATAATAGTAATTTATAAATATAATTAAAATTTAAATTATTCAAATCATTAAAATAATTTATATTAAATACAAATTTATAATTTCAAGAATTTTTTAAATCTAAAATAATATAAAAACAATTATTTTCATATTCTTTTCAAATGTATATTTACAATAATACATAGAATCAAAATTTTTATTTTTATCACATATATTAATAATAATATTTTTTATGAAAATAATATTATTTATTATTATTATATAATTACTCATTTTTAATAAATTATTGGACTGCTAAATTGGGCTGAACATGATAATTAGAATACCTTAACACTTTCGTCTTATATTACACAAATATTATTATGAAAATAAATTTAATTTAAAAATAATATATAATTAATTATTTTAATTATAAAAAATATTAGTTTATAAATATAGATGTTGAATTTTATAGCTAATATTTGAAATGAAATTAAAATAAAATATAGATAAGGGCTGAGTTAGATAGTATATAGATAAAAATGAATGGACTGATTTACTTTAGAATGTAACACCGTGAGTGATTGAATGCGTAGATGATGGCTGGCTGCTGTCTGTATTATCTCTTCTTCACTCAACCAAATATCAAACCAACCCCACTCACTCTCTCCATCCTCCTCACTTTATATAAATATCACCACAATTTCAAAATTAAAATTAAAAGAATAAATAATAAAAATAACAGATAAACCACCACTATCTCCTAACTAAAAGAACAGACTTGTCATTTGCAGACACAAAAGTTACTCCACACTTTCTCTCTCTCCCACCACTGCTTCCTTCTTCTCCAATGTTTCAAACCCTAACCATTATTCTCTCCATTTTATTTTAAAAATTAAAACAACGAATCAAATCAAATCACATTCTTAGGACTAGAAAAACAAAACAAAATGGTTACACCAAACGAAGACTGCGGGAGCTCAGATCACCACCAAACAGCCTCAAGACAACAACTACAGCAACAATCGCTCCATCGACCTACCTAACATCTTCATCACATGCTGCATTTTCTATCTTCATGGGGAAGTCCACCGAGGAGGAGCAGAATCTCGCTGCTGGTAGTGTCGGCAGCGACTCTGGTAACAGTAATGCCGAGGGTGGAGGTGGTGACGGTGAGGGTAGTGGTGGCGGCGGTTTGCTTAATTGGATTTATAGGGTTGTCGGATTCAAGTGTTTCTTGATGCTGTTGCTGTCTATTGCTGTTTTTCTTTCTGCTTTGTTTTGGTTGCCTCCGTTTCTTCACTTCGCCGATCAGAATGATTTGGATCTCGATTCTAAGTTCAAAGGTCACGATTCTTCTTCTTTTACTTATCCGTTTTGATTTCTCTTTATCGTGCTGGATCTGGATTGTTTAGTTTTATTTTTTAACTTATGGATTTGTGTATGTGCGTGCGTACTTTTTAATTAAATTAAATCTAGGGAGATCGATTGGTGACGTTTAACGAATTCGGTGCTTATAATTTTATTTAGATTGACTTAATATCTATATTTAGTGTGTAGCGAGATATATCGGTAATTTTTGATAATATAAATTACTTTTAACAGAGCGATTCAGTGGATTTTTTCATACGAGGTGGGATTAGGATAGGTTCCATGAAGTGGGTGTTTTTTTTTTTCATGACATCCATTATTTTGTGGATTATTACCGTGTTGTAAAATTTGATCACTTACTTTCTATAGTTGTAATATTTAGAATCCTAGATTGTTGGGTAGATTTTATCGGGATTGTCCCCCGAATATGGTTGGGTTGATTTGGAAGGAGGGAGTGGATTATATTTGTATAATTCAGTTTAAATTTGATTACAATTAGAAGAGTTGGTTGGTTAGATAATCAGTGTCAGTTTGAATTTTCATGATATACTTGTTTTCTAATTCCGGTTAGGTATTTTTTTTTTTTAAAAAAGTATTCTTTTGGAAGTGTGTCATCCTCTCATTAGAGTAAATTTTCTATATTTAAAGGTTTTCTAATTTTGCAAAAGGGATAGATGAGAGTTAACTGAAGATGATTTTTCTTTTATGGTATGTTCTAAGTATGCAAATGATTAAATAGTTTTCTTAGAAGTTCTTTTTTATTTATTTATTTTTTTTATGCATTGATGACTGGTAGACATAAGTGTCTTTGTAGATGTGATTACTAGTAGTTTCTCTACTTTTTAAATAAATCAAATGAATTTCGGGACTTATTTAAGCCGGCAATGATGGTTAAGATAGGGGTATAAAGAATTTGTTGCATCTACTGAAGTGGAAGGGTTAAGGCTAAAAGCCCAAAAGAATGAATTGTAACATTTAGTCAATCATGTATCTCACCTTTATAATTGGATGGATGGATGCAAAACCACTACTGAAGCTTAAGGGTTAAGGCTAAAAGGCCCAAAAGAATGAACTGTAACATTTAGTCAATCATGTATCTCACCTTTATAATTGGATGAATGGATGCAAGAGCCACTTCAAGCATGCTGCTTTCAGCGGTTCTCAGTATGATATCAGATATATCTTGCTTTCTAGGTATTGTAAAGCTGTCAGCTGTAGTACACTTAGGCTAGGGCAGTAGGGATCAAGGGGAATGGATAGATATAGTCCAAGGAAATGCTCATGTATGAAATGGGTATAGATATTACTTATTAGGGTGAGTGCAAATGAGCTATAACATTAATGCGCTTGATAGGTAACTATAAAGAATCACACCCCCAAATTTATTGTATGATGTATGATGTTGGGACCTAAGACCCATGTAAAACATTTGTTTTGTGAGATTCAAGTCCCAAACCTACAAAATTAGTTTATGAGGGTGGAATATTGTAGGCTAGTCAAAATCCTCCATAGCTGCCCGGTCCATACCACGTGCGAATGTGGAGGCATGTGGATTAGCTATGATGCCAAATGATCCATTCCCTTGTAGAACCACACCCCAAAAGTTGGAGACACATTGACGGATTAATTTTCTATGGTGGGATTCTAAATCTTGTATGACCCAAATGGTCTTAGAACAAACTAGTTTGTTTAAAAGCAATCTTTTTAAGTGCTCTTCTTGAATGATTTCACATTTTAAATATTATTTAAATGTACTAATAAATAATTTTTTCAAACTTTGAATATATATATAAAAGAAATTGTTAATAGGAATGTATATATTTAATTTTCTTTTTTTTGGATTTTGTACTTTATTATTGTATATTTTTAATACTTGTTTTAATTTATTTTTTTTGGTAATATTATGGATAATATTACATTATATCTTATTTACTCATAGTTTTAATTTTATAGTTTTTGTTATTATATGATAATATTTGTTCAAACTAAATCAAAATTTTATTTTATTAATCTTTTTGAATATACATATAAATGGACCAGCGCAGGCTCTGCCACATCTGGACATGTGCATTTCAAATTGAAAACCCTATTTTAAAAGACAGACAGTCCGGCTCATTTTTTAGAAAAATTACGTGGATCGGACTGGGTTAAACTGAATTGGGCAATCCATTTTGAAAGTGCTATCAAATTTTTTTTATTTTTTTTGTTTTATTTTTTCCAAGTGACAATAATACTACAGCGAATTGTGGGGATGGATGGATGCATAAATATTTTGGCTGCGTATAGTATGACATGGGAAGTGGGAATAGATCTTGCACTTTAGGGCTGCAAAGAGCAAACCATAATATGTAAGGGTTTTGGTTATGCAAGTTTGAGGAATGGACTGACGCGAAAAGTCATATGGATTGGAAAGAGGGATAAGTAGATGTGGAAAAAGTTAGTACGCATTTTTCATGATTTATGTCATGAAAGTTTGGGTGAATTCGGAAAAATATTTCATTTAGTTGAACTATCTATGTTTCATTTAGGTAAACATAGGTAAATCATTATATTGCACAACAAATGTCATGGTTGTTTAGCATGTTACTTTAGTTTATTCTCTCCTATACAAAAAGTTACATGCTCAGCTAAATTAAATTTCGTGATTCTTAAGAGGTTTGGTCTTGTCTGTCTGCCTACAAATTTCTTTGGGCTCTGCTGGTTTTTTAGGTTGCTCCTGGTTATGGTTGACTTTAGTTTAATTAGTGAGAACTGCCAACTAGCCCAATTCTTTTGGCTTGGTACAAAATATTTTTACGAAATGATGTCTACCTTACTTTTGTTTACTAATGAGTTCTATGGTAATATGTGTGATCAAGAGTGCTTACGTTTATGCTTGTTAATGTTTGGTTGAATTGGATTCCAAGTACATTGTCTCTACCGTAATTCCATGCATAAATAAGATGTCACGGAAGCAAAGATGACTCACTTGGTGGAAGGCTTGTCATGACTCAGTCAGATTTAATGTGAGGTCATAGTGCAGGATTGAATCACCAAGCAATCTTTTATATTTAAGATAGTAGTAGAGCTCATAGAAGAAAATCTTGACCTCATCAGAACCTCATAAGAGAGCATCTACTTATTTATTTCAGTCACTTATTTCAATAGTTTTCTACTTTATTTTATTAATTTTTTTCAAAGCCTTTCTGGTGGATCTTACTATAGAAAAACTAAACAATATTACCCCCTTAAGGTAATATTAAGGTGTGTTGGTTTTGGTCGGAAAAACAATTGATTTGGCGTATCTTCAAGATGTAGGTTGAATTCATAACACACAGTTTGGCTTCTAATGCGAAGAATCTATCCTTAATTCTACAAGCATGTTTGATCACCTTTCTACAAATTCTTTTTATTTTCAATGCTTGCATGGTTGATATAGTATCTGTGATGCAGATCATGTTGTTGTTGCGAGTTTTAACCTTGAGAAGTCATTTTCCTTCCTTGAAGAGAATATTGAGCAGCTTGGGAATGACATTTTCTCTGAGATAGGCGTTCCAACCTCTAAAGTACTCTCTCTCTCTTTTTATCTTTTTTATTATTTTTTGAAAATTTTAATTACAGGTGAATTTTTCTTTCTTTTTGTCAGTGTTGACTTTCTTCATTTTAACATTCTGTCAGGTGGTTATCATATCTGTAGAGCCTTTTTCTGGTTCAAACACTACAAATGTGGTGTTTGCTGTTGATCCTGATGCAAAAGGTTCAAAAATATCTCTATATTTTCTGAGTTTGATCAGGGCATCATTTGAATCTCTGGCTGCAAGACAAGTATCGCTTCACCTGACCAATGCCCTGTTTGGCGAAACCAATTCTTTTGAGGTACTAAAATTTCCCGGAGGGATTACTGTGATTCCTCAACAGACTGCATTTCTTCTGCAAAATGTGCAAATTCCTTTCAACTTTACTCTGAACTTCTCAATTCGTCAAATACAAGACTATTTCAATGAACTAACCAGCCAGTTGAAGTTGGGATTGCATCTCATGCCCTATGAGGTATTGGCAGTCTTTTCTTTTGTTTTTACTGTATCATCTTTTTCCCTTTTCTCAATGTTTTCTCAATGTTTTTAGCATTGCGTTCTTATATTTGATTTGAAATTGAGAAGAAGCATCTAGTAAATGAAACTACTGTCTTTGCTAACTGTAAATATCTTATTTTCTCATTGTTTGTACTTTGCACTCATATCTTTGATTTGTAATCGAGAAGGAAGCATCTAATTTACGAAACTATTGTCTTTCTAACTGTAAATATCTTATTTAGTGATCAGAAATTGGGCATTGTTTTTCTTATGAGGATGCAATTTGTCATTGATGTTTCACTGACTTAAATTACGGGATTGCAGAATTTGTATATAAGATTGTTGAATTCAAAAGGATCAACTGTGGCTCCGCCCACAATCGTGGAGTCCTATGTCCTTTTGGCTGTTGGGAATTCTCGTTCAAAGCCAAGGTTAAAGCAACTGGCTCAGGCAATATCAGGTTCCCATTCGAAAAACCTTGGACTGAATAACACAGTGTTTGGTAGGGTTAAGCAAGTTCGTCTTTCATCCATCCTGCAACACTCCCTGCATGGAGGTGACAACAATACCCCCACTGGGTCACCTTCTTCTGCTCCTCTACCTCAACCTAACCACCACCATCACCACCATCACCATCATCATCAACATCACCACAGTGATCATCTAGCTCCTGCACCTGCACCTGTGATGCATAAAGGTCCACCAAAAAGTCAAACTGCTGTTCCTGCACCTCATCACAGTTCACCTGCCCCAAAGGAAATTTCCCATTCACATCATGGAAGATACAAGGCAAAGCCTCCCGGCTGTCACATGGGCAATGGATGGGGAAACTGGGGAAAGGGTGGGAAGAAATCTAATTCTGCCCCAAGTGTTGCTCCTAAAATTTCCCCTCATTATGCTGCACCATCACATGCACATTCGGCACCGCCAATGCCTAAGCCTGCACCTGGCACACATTCAAAACCTGCTGCTGGACCTTTGCGAGGTGTAGTTTTTGCACATACCCATCCTCCAGTGACAAGTGGCTCAGATGGAGATAATTCAAACACAGTGCCGTTGGTTTCACCCTCTCCGTCATCATGTGAGTGTATTTGAACTATTCATATTTCTGAAACCGTTTTCTTATAAGCATTGTTTGATGAATCATCAGCATAGTCATTTTTATTATAACTTTTACTTAAATTCTTATGAGGCATTCTTGTTTTACATGTTAATATGATTTGTTGTTTTTTATTTTGCCTGTCATCATTAATAGTTATGATTCATTGTGGTTATCAATCAGTTTATGAGACAGTTGCTTTGTTTTTGCAGCTTCTGCAAGTTGTACAACTGTTCAGTTGGCATATTCACTCTTGTTAGCTGTTATACTACATATAAAATAACAGAGTGAAGGACCTATTACTTTTTAGTTAAGTTACTTTCCAGTTTCACGGGGAGCAATTGTAATATCTTTAAAACTTAAATGAAAAAGAAGGGATATATCATACATATATTGGAGGAGCTTTGTAAGTGAGCGATATGCGAAGGGGCATGCCTCACAATCTGAGTGGATATATGTGTTTTGTGCGTGTAAATATTCAATTAAAAGTGCAACTGGGAAATGCATTTTCAGGTCAAAGTCACAGAGGTGGCAGGCCCTTGCTCATGTGCATTACCACTATTTTGTGTTATTTTCATTTTGCAGAAATGTAAGCTGTAAAAGAAGTAACAATTGTATAACTTCTCTCTTCATCTTCCTTGGTTCCTATAAGCCTTCCTATATCTATCAGGTGAAATTTTTTTGATGTTCTATTCCTTTTCTGCTATCTGTTGAATTTCTCTTGTTTTGGATTTTGATTATGCCCTGATCATACTTAATTGTAGCAAGTTAGGGCTCAGATTAGGTTGAATGAAAGTCTTTTAACCCATTTAGCTTATTCAAGTTAACTACTTTTTTGATGGAATCCAACTGAAGATGATTCTTTTATGGAATCCATCTGAGGTTGCTTTGGTTAGTTGATTGGATTGAATTGGATTCAAAGTCTGTTAATTTTGACTATGATTCAAGTGTCATCCTTTATTCATTTATAGGTACATTGCCTGAAGTTCGTTAAGATGTTGGTATATGATTTCTGTTGTGGAAACTAAAACCGAATAAGTTGACACCCTTATCTTCTTCTTTATCCTTTACACATTTGCGTTTTATACCCGTGTGGTGCATTTACTTTTGGAGTTCACGGGGAGAAGCCAAGAATGGGTCGCGATTTATTTATTTTTTGTTTTAAATTTATTTGATTATTTGTAAAGGGTTCAGTTTGTAGTGGTAGCAATCCAAGGCAGTGTCAATTTATGGTGATTTACATACACTACTCCGTCCAGAATTGCTCACGACACAGTCAATTTATGGATGGGTATCAATTGTCGGGCTCTGTTAAGTTCATGATCATGACTATACTGGTGTTTGAGACTGCTTGTGATTATGAAATAATTATATGGGGAAGTGAAATTTCATGTATATCCTTTCTCCATTACAAATTTACATATAAAAGAATAATTTATAAATGTAAATTTGGAATGGAGGTAGAGTATGCTTGGAATTTCACTGTCCCAAAAGTGATTATTTTATAATGACAAGCAACCTCAAACATATACTATCTCTTGATCCGTCGTGACAACAGTCAAAGGCAGGTGATTTACGAACATGACTTTCAGATATTTGTAGTAATGAAATTATGTGTATGTTTGGGGTTGCTTGTGATTATGAAAAATTCACTTATTGGGTGGTGAAATGTCAAATATACCCTTTATCCATTCAAAATTTACATTCAAGTATTATGTTTTATATGTAAATTTATGATGGATGAGGGGTCATCCCATAAATAATTATTTTACAATTACAAAGAGCCCCAACCACAAACTGTGTCTTAAACTAATACTACTCCATAGAATCATAATAAAAATCAAACTATAGTCTTAGGAAAAATCTTTATTAGCGATTAAATTTTTTTTTTTAACTTTTTTTTTTCAAATTTATAATTTGTTTTAATCACATTATCAATTAAATTTAAATAAAATAGAAGACCATCAAAATTTACGATAAAAAGTATTACACACTGCCATCAAATTATTACATCTACATCTTATTTAAAATTTTTCCATAAACATGGGAAGTAACTATTCTAAACCGAATATAAAGGAGTCTTCATGAATCTGTCAGTGTTGTTTGAGGACCGATAATATATTTATTTATTTTTTTACTTTCACAAATCCCATTTTCAATACTCATATGTTATGAATAAGAGAATTGCTCCGACCATTGTTGTGAATTTTGGGTTCTTCACGAATCTATACAGTGCTGGATCGGCACTTTCATGGATAATTTTTCACTTTCATAGATCTCACATTGTCCGCCACATGGGCCTTGATTGACCCTGAAACTAAGATTTTTTTTCTCTCTTAAATATGTTGACAATTCTCATACTCATGAGAAAAATGAGTTGGTTTTGAAATGGTAAAATTTCAAACCTCCAAGTTGTGCTGGTGGCGTAGAAGCAATTTTTGGGAAAATTAAGTTTTTCTTTTCAACCAAATTAATAAATCAAACTTAAAGTTGTTCAATAAACATCAAAAAAATAATTATCCCCACACTGATTAAAAGGGGCCCTTTATGAATCCATTTGATGCCGATTAGAGACCTTCATAGATAATATTTTCACCTTCACGAATCTCCCTTCCAACGCTTGTGCGTCAAGGGCAAGAGGATTACTTCGAATGTATTCTATAAAATGATCATGTTCGATGTGAATAGAAGATTAGGGTCATTCACGAACAATTTTTTCACCTTAATAGATTTTGCAGTTTCCTCAGGGTCTCCATTGACCCTAGAACTGGAATTTTTTCTTCCCTTTAATTTTTTTTTGACAATTCTCATTCCTACGAGAGAAAATGGATTGGTTTCGAGATGGTCGAATTTCGGATCTCCAAGTTAATGGTGGAATATAAGTTAATATTTTGGGGAAATCAATGTCTTGCATTTCAACAAAATTAATATATCGAACCTAAAGTTTTTTCATATATATCGGAATAATAAATGTCTTTTGACCAAACACAAATGGAGCCTTCACCGATCCGCCCGGTACAGTTTGGAAACCATTAAAAATAATTTTTTTCACTTTCATATATCGTCCTCCTACACTCATGTGTTAGGAATAAGAGAATTGTTTTAGATATATTATATGAAATGGTCATGTTCGATGTGAGTTGAAGATTAGGATCCTTCACGGATCTGTTCGGTTTTGTATAACCACCTTCACAGATAATTTATTCACCTTCACGGATAATTTATTCACCTTCACAGATCTTGTAGCTTTCTTCTCACAGTCTCGATTGACCCCAAAATCGAGATTTTTTCTTCTATTGCATTTTTTTTGGACAAATCTTATCCCCACGGGAAAAATGGATTTGTTTCGAGATGTTTAAATTTTGGACCTCTAAGTCGGTGGTGGCATATAAACTATATTTTTGGGGATAATGTGTTATGAAAAATAAAAATATAAGGGGTAGGAGAATGTATAATTAAATCTTGGGAATTTTTTTTTATAGGCCATAAAAAGTTTACTATACAATTATAGGCCACTTTTGAAAAGTTTGCAAAATTAAAGTTTGATTTTCACTCCATAGGCCATTCACAGACTGTGACCGTAATTCACAGACTGTGAGCGTAATTCACAGAATCTGTGGATTGTAAAAATTTAGGGCTATTTTGAGAAACTTGGCCTATGAAGTGAAAACTAAACTTTTAAAAGTCTATTTTTGTATGTTTTTCAAAACAAGCCTATAATTATATTTTGAACTTTAAAAAGTCCATTTATTAGATTTTTCACTTGAATCTTTAATTGAAGAGATAAAGATAAGTAAAAATACTTGGATAATGCTGATTATGTTATTCTTCAATTGATTTAATTAACAAGAGAACTTGTAGGAAGAGAGAAATGAACAAAATAAGTAAAGACGGAGAGAGGAGATTTTGTAAAAGTCTTGCATTTCAACCAAATCAATTAATCACACCTAAATTTGATTCATACTAAATCTAATAAATTATTATAATTTGTCATCGATATAGATAATAAATATACTGTAATAATAAATAAATTACAATTAGTCATCATTGATTGATCCGGATTATCCACCTTATAAAAGATCACAGATGAGTTTAAAATGTTAGAGTACCGACAGATTCCACCTATGGGTATATTGGAGGAATTTATTGCAATTGAAAGTATGAAACCGATCTGCCAATGAGGTTTCTAGAGAACGTTGAGATCACCTAATCAAAATGATATTGCAAGATTGCTCTATACAAATGAAGAATGTGATTTTTTAAGAAGCCTCTGTTATATGCATGGGGAATGGAAGAATTGTCCAATAGCTTAGGCATACCAATACTTTAGACGTATCGGATCTCCAACAAGTGTTTTAGAGGCAGTAAGAGATTATGATTTTTGGATATGACATGCATATTCTGACTTACCGGGCACTAATAACGATATTAATATGTTAGGATCATCTATTTGTTTGCAAATCTTACTGTAAATATAGCTCTCAAAGCTGAATACATTATCCAAAGACTTAAGTACGATACTGAGTATTACTCCATCCGTCTCATTTTAAGAGATTAATTTGAACTATTTCTTTGTCCACTTTAACTGTGCATTTAGAATTTTTATAGAATAAAATCAGACAATTGCAGTTTTAGACTTACTTATATTTCTTAAATAAAAGGAATGCAACTTTTAAAATTTAAACAGTTCATGTACATATATTTAATGCAAAAGTGCATGTACTTTTAATTTAATAGGTGAGGATGCAAAGTTAGAAGTGCAACAATCATCCTTTATATATATATATATATGTATATCCTTATCATTACAATTTAAGATAGTGAGTTCAGAAATAATTTCAAATGAAAATTAAATTTCAAAGTTATGAGAATATGGTTGTCGAAGACTCAATCGAGAGTGAAGAACAATCTATTGATTTAGATTCTATAATAGTGGACACATGTTCAAAGTGAAAGAATTTCAGAAAGGTGGTGATAAAGATTATATAGCATCTGAAGATTCAATGACAAAGTTATGAAGTTGAAAAAGAGTTGCTGTAACTTTGATTTGAATAAATTATCTGAAGGCAATGATGAAGATGGTACATTTATCAATTATTCGAAAAAATGTTGTTGATAAGCCAATTATTTTGGATTTCGTCAAGAGTGATTTTTCATTTGATTTAATAAATTTTTAGAAGAAGATGAATATTTTGAAGGACAAAATTCAGAATGTCAGCCCGTAATTAGATCCATGTTGAAAATTTATTATAAATTTTATAACTACGATTAAAATTACATAAAATAGACCAAACCAAGTTTAAATATTCAAAACTAAATCAACAAAACTTTATTTCTACTTTTGAGCCATCCAAACTTTGATTTTCAAAAATAGACCTTCACACCTTCATACAACCTCTTCATATACCACTTTCACACATTCACAGATCAGTGTAAAAGGTCTTCACAGAATGATAAAATGGTCAATTTGGTTCATTTTTGAAAAGTGAAAGTTTGAAAGATTATTTTTATAAAATTTTTAAAATTGGGCTATATAATGTAAATAAAAGTTATAAAATAACAAAAATGAAAATAACCCTTTATTACACTATTAGATCTAATTATGATGCATTTAACATCAAATTAAATTTAAATAAAAATAATTAATAGTATTAAAAAAAAAACTTTAGTGGGTTGGTGGGTTCATGTCATGTTGACCTAACCCATTTAAGCTCAATCCAAACACGCAATAAAACGAGTTCGTGTCATGTTATACCCTAAATTTGCACCCTATCTGCAGTCAAGATTTGCAATCATAAAGAGACCAACAATATTTTAGGAGAAAAAAATGCTCTATGATATGACTTCATGTATCATAATGCATAATATGATAATTGAAGACGGGCGTGATATGGAAACAACTATTAACAATTCGATAGAAATACCAATCCGTTATGACAATTTGATTCATACTAAATCTAATAATTTTCAACAAATCCTTGCAAAACATAGGCAAATTATAGATGAAGATTCCCACTATGCCTTTCAAATTGTATTGATTAAAGCATTTATGAGAATGATATGATAACATGGTAATATGGGAAATTAAATAGGTAATATAGCCTATGTGTTGCTTTTATTAGTTTAATTATATATATATATATATATATATATATATACGCGATAAATTAGTTCAATTACTTATGTTCTATTTTTTTTTAATTACTTCAATTGCCTTTATGTATTTTTTTTATTAGTGCAACTTTCACATATATATATATATATATTAATTAGTTGTATCATTAATTTTGTAATTCAAACTTATTATTTAAAGAAAACCAAATATTTAAATAAATTTATTATTTTATATTTATTTTATTAATATTATGTTAATATTAATCTAAAAATATAATGCTAATATATTAAATAAATATTTAAAATTTTATTTGATAGTCCATCTATCAAAATGAAGAAGAGAATGAGTTGGAGTTATTTTATGATTTGGGAAAGAGTTTTAATTAAAAAATTTTAAATTTTTCACACCTATGGAAGAAAGTTGGATGGTGTGTGTTGGAGAAGGCATAGGACCATCTCCTATGCTACCATCCGACTTCAGGTCCCAATTTTTTTTATATTAATATATTACAAAATAATGAGAAAAAAATATACTATTAAAATATTCATAAATAACAAGGTAATCATGAGAAAAGTATTAAAATTATTAAACAAATTACATAAATTGAGTTGGGACGGTCCCAAGTTTTTAAATTTCAAACAATGAGTGTGACTTGAATTAGAATTCTAATTAACTGCCACATAGAAAAGAAATAATAACTTAAGATCCAACAAATTGAGCACAGGAAAGCATCTCCCAATGTTATTGTGAATTGGAGATGATGTGGCAGAGCTAATATAAGTCTTCTCTAGTGGCATAACATAAATGTGATATCTCAACACCCATGATCATTAATTTTGCTCTAATGTTATCCCTTTCATGTTGTCCATCTCACCTACTTTTTAATAAATTAGTATATTTTAAAAAAAGAATAGAAAAAGAAAATAGAAAATAGAGTAAAAGCAAATATTCTGGGTAAATTAAAAAAATGAAAATTCTTTTAAATGAGTCTTTTAAACTTCAAAATATAATTATAGGTCTGTTTTAAAAAAATATACAAAAATAAGTTTTTAAAAGTTTGATTTTCACTCCATAGGCCGAGTTTTTCAAAATATCCCTGAATTTTACAATTCACAAATTCTTTGAACTACGGTCACAATCTGTGAATGCCCTATGGAGTGAAAATCAAACTTTAGTTTTGCAAAATTTTCAAATTTGGCCTATAATTGTATACTTAACTTTCTATGGTCTAGAAAAAAAAAATTCTTACAAAAAATCCACTTTTTAAAACTTTTTGCATTAATCCACTGGTATCAAACATTACTTACAAAAAACCTCATTTCTGGTTTTATAACAGTACTTTTCAATAGGAAATAAGTCTGAAACCAGTGGATTAATGCAAAAAGTTGCTTGATTTAGGTTTTTTTTGTAAGAAATGTTTGATAACAGTGGACTAATGCATAAAGTTTCAAAAAGTGGGAGATTTTTTTGTAATTAACCCAATAAAATATTATGAAGAAAAGAAAGAATTAATAACTCCTAATGTCTATTTGGACATCTAGAAATAGAAATCTTGACTCACAATATGAACATTAAAACTTACCACATCATCCTTACATTAAAAATAGACAGTGGCGTCGTAGTCACTTTTAATAAAATTGTTTCCTTGATGATATGACTAAGCCAATGAAAGAAGGGTAAATTACAAAATCCCCCATTTTAAAAAAACTTTTGCATTAATCCATTGGTTTCAAACGTTACTTATATAAAAAAAAAATCTAATTCTAATTTTGGAACAGTACTTTTTAACTGGGAAAATGTCTGAAACCAGTGAGTTAATACGAAAAATTTGCTTAACCTGAGTATTTTTGTAAGGAAAATTTGAAATTAGTGGATTAATGCAAAAAAATTGAAATAGTGGGGAGTTTTTTTTGTAATTAACCTAATGAAATAATAGACATTAGCATGGGAGATCGACAATAGCCACAATAGTAAGAACACTACGGGTTCTAATTCTACTATGTAGGCCTTACCTAATATAGTAAAATAAGTAAAATTATTAAAAAATAAAAAAGATTAAAAAATTATTAAAATCATACCAAATAAAAAATGACATGAATAAAGATGATTGGGAGTTGGAAAGTTCTCCCCATCCCAAGTTAGAAGCACTCAAGAAAGAGAAAAATTGCAAAAATCACATGATGTGATTTGTTTAAATATTTTTCGTCAAATTTTTTTTTCAAAAAAGGTCTTGAACTGTCCCTTTATTGTAGATGCCCTATAGAGCTCTAGTAGCTGATGTGACTTTAAATTCTCAACTTAGCGGAAGCATAGGCGGTTCAACTAGTTTCACAATTTATCTAGACATTTATTAGGCAGGTTATTTTTAAAATCCCCCGCTTTTTAAAAATATTTTACTTTAAATTACTGGTTTTGGAAAATTTTGCAGAACAACCCCAAAATAAAAATAACCAGTGGTTTTGTTATTGAATGAGTGGTTTTGGGGTTTGGATGAGTAGTTTTGGAATATTATGATGATTTAATAATTTAAAATAAATATTTAAAATTTAAAAATAATTAAAATATCATAATTATCCAAAATCACTCCTCCAATGCAAAACCACTAGTTTTTATTTTGGAGTGATTTTGCAGAATTTTCCAAAATCAGTGGCTCAACATAAAACGCTTGAAAAAGTATTTAATTATTGTTATTTTTTTTCACCTTATTAGGCATATGTATAACATTTCGATGCAAGATTTTAAAAGGGATACAACTTGAAAATATGGGTATTTGTATATACATATGTGCATTACAAGTTTGCACATAGTAATATATATATATATATATATATATATATATATATATATATATCATTTGTTTGTTGTATCTATTACATTTAAGAGTGTATTTTTATTATCTTAACCCCAATTCAATATAGAAATATACCATAAATGAATTTAATTTTAAGATAATTTTTTAAATTTATTTATTTTAAGAAAAGTTATTAATTTTCAAAAACAAACCAATTTTTGCAGGGAAAAACTATATTAATTATATTTTAAAAAGTTCTTTAATTTTTACTAATATTATTTTATTAATTATAAGTGTATTATTATATATTATAATAATTAAAATTTTTAAATAAAATATTTAATCTATTAAAATAATAATTTATAAAATAATAATAATAATCTATTAAAATAATAATATTTAATCTATTAAAATATTTAATCTATTATAAAATATTATAATAATTTAAAATACATCAGTATATATTACCAACTTTGTTATCACAGTGTTAAATGCCCCACATTCGTAAAAATAATTTCACAGATTTCAAAATATCTATATAAAATTTACGAGATATGCAATAGATGTAAATAATTTATACAATAATATTACAAGATATATATCATATATTATACATTTTTAAATTTTCTTTTTCCATTTTTAACTAAGATGAGATCTAATATGTGACAACAAATATTAATTTGACATTATTTATTAGATAAAGTAATAAAAATAAATGGAGAAAATAATTTGATTTTTAGAGTTCTACAATTAATTTTGTCAAATAGGTAGAATTGTCCCAAAAATGAATTTAAATATTTATCTATTGAAAATACGTTTTTAAATTTAACTTTTTAAAAAAGTCTTATGTACAAAAATTAGATAAAAGTTGAACAAAGAAACGAGTTTAAATGTCTACAAGAAAAATATTAGAGGACCACCGCATGTTTACAATATTAGTTAAAAAAACCTTCACAGTTTCTTGTTTAGCCAAAAACTCACTTTTTAACATTTTCTGTCTATTTTGTTGTTCATTATGAACAGTAACCAATAAGATTTTCGTAATTTCAAATTTAAAAAATAATTTTTTTAACACTATTAATTTTTTTGAAATTACCAAAATACCCCTAATTACTGCTTATCCACAAACGGATGAATATTAAAATGAATGGAATATTTTAAAAAGCGATTTTTTTGGCTAAAAATGAAATAGTGAATATTTTTTTATTAATATTGCAAACTTACGGTGGTAAAATGAAAATATCCCAAATATTAAATATAAAAAGATTTTTTCCTAAAAATCAAAAGGACCTTAGCGAAAAATGTTTTAGCTATTTAGATATACTACAAAATGTTCATTTATAAGAGGTAATAAAATGACCCATGCAACATAAAAAGATGCCTCAAGAATCGAGTTTAGGACATGAAATTTATTGAAAAAAATAATCTCCATAAAAAAGAAAAAAGGAGGGATGTTTGAATGGACCCTTGGGACATCAGTATGGAATCTATTGAAGACACTCGCCGCTAAAGTTAGTTTGGAATGTTAATAAAATGAAAACGATAGTAAAAGGTGATAATGAAAAACTTCTTAATTTTCATTTGGATGAATTTACAGTGAGCTAGAAAGCACTTCAAATTTCAGACTCTAGATATTGTGATCGGAATCGTGAAGGATCACTGGAGTGCAGGAGCTTGATAGCAATGTTGAGTTATAATTTAAGTAAAGCTTCTATTTATAAAAATCACCAAGTTATTATTTGAAATGGCTGAAATTCGAAATTCTTATAGAAAAATCTCTACATGTCCTAAAATTTGTCTAGCAGTGTAGATGATACTTGGGTGACATGAACCATGCAAGGTGCTTATGTGTATGTTTGGCATGTCACGTCCGTAATCTGGGGCTATTCGTCTGCTTATTTTGAAATTTTATTTAATTTTTGGTCTATTTATCGTTCAAGGGTAAAATGGGCATTTTTGTAAAATGTTGACTTTTTCGGTTTGATCAAAAGATTTGACTAAGTAGACTTTTGGGTTGGTTTTGAAAACAAATTGATATTTGAGTTAATTTTGTAAATATTTCTAAAATGGGGTTATTTTTAAAACCACATGAAACATATGGTTTGGTGGAAATATTTACCACCCATATATATGTGAAAAGAAGCTTTTAGAATTCATTCTTACCAAAACCTAGAAAATTGAAATTCACGTGTTCTTATTTTTCTCTCAAACCAAAAGTCATTCTACGAATTCCTAAACTCTATTTGCTAAGGATTTCACTTGGGATTTTGCACTTATCTTGGGTTCTTCACATTCTAAGTATTGATTCCTTCTCTTTTTGCTTTAAATTGATTTTATTAGATTTGGGAATTTTATCTTTACTTAGGGTTTGATGATTTTGGAGTTGATTCCAACGAATTGATTTGGGGGGTTTTGCTTTATATGGTTTGGGTTTTGTAACCCTCGGTTTAATTTCACTATTTTGGTTTTAATTGAATCGCAATTGATTTTATTTGTTCTTTAGATATAAACCCTAATAATTTTGAATTGGGGATTTATAATTTATTCTTGATTTGGTGTAGACCAAGTTGAGGATCGTCGACCGAAGAAGACTCGATTGATTTGGATTAGCGAATAAGGTTAGTAGCCGTGTTTACGCCCTCACTATTGATTGTCATTTTATGTTTGATTGTTTGCAAATTGGTTAAATTAATATAAGCTTAAATCTGTGATTGATTAGCTTAAATCTGCTGCATTGACTATAAACTGCTTGGGTATGTTGTTGTCATTTTATCTGTACATATTGGACATGTGATTTGGTGTCCTTATCTATCTGATATCTGTCTGTAATCTGAATTCTGTAATCTGCTAAAGTCCTGTCCTAAGGTTAATACGATAAGACCAGCATGTTGTTAGGGAAAACTAGATGTATACATCGATGCGCGAAAGCGTATATGACCTTGATTTCCAACCACTTTCTGGATGCGACGACATCACTTTTGGAGCTTTGCTCACTGTCTGGATGCGACGGCATCACTTCTGGGATCTTTGATCCACCTCTGAGGGTTCAACCCTATCTGTTTGTTTCTGTTCCCGATTTTGTTATTAGACTAAGGACATGCCTGGTAAGTTAAACACCTAAATAATTGGGTAATCTAAATTCTGTGATAATGAATTGTTCCCACTTCTGATGATGTTTGTTTGCTATGTTTTGGTTGACTCTTGTTAATGCACGCTTTTATCTTTTGGGTTCTAACACTGGGTAG
Organism: Cardiospermum halicacabum; assembly: GCA_031304145.1. Classification (NCBI taxonomy): domain Eukaryota; kingdom Viridiplantae; phylum Streptophyta; class Magnoliopsida; order Sapindales; family Sapindaceae; genus Cardiospermum; species Cardiospermum halicacabum. The sequence goes on along the minus strand of CM062393.1, from coordinate 26,225,754 downwards.
TGTTTATTGTGATTCATAACTGGCTGTAAGTGTTAGGAATAGACCCATTTGGATAGCTAGACTTTGATTAGCGAACGACATAATTTGAATTAGGCTAAAAATGTGCCCAGTGTCCATAACCGGACTGTTTACCGGACTAGTTACCGGTTTGTCACTTAAAACTGGAAAACAGGACGTAGGATGGTCTCTGGCCGAACTCCTTACCGAGCTGGTTACCAAAATACAATTCGGTCAGCCTTGAGATCATTAGATTCACTCTCTGGACAAACTACTTACCGAACTAGCTACCGAACTAGCTACCGAACTGTAGTTCCGTATGAGCCTCAGAAGACTGTTCAACCTCTCTGACCGAGCTCTTCACCGAGCTAAGTACCGAATTACAATTCGGCATGTCTGAGAGACTTGAAACTCTCTGACCGAGCTTCATACCGGATTAGGAACCGAATTGTCACTTAAACTTTCCTTGGATTCGTATAATTGCTCTCTGACCGAATAACTTACCAGAATGTCTACCGAATTACAATTCGGTAAGTCTGGTAATGCTCTCTGACCGAATAGTCTACCGGACTGTATACCGAACTCCTAATTCAGTATCGGTCTTCCTTCTGAAAATAAATTGACAACTGTAAAGCCTTTCTCAGATGGTAAATGCAATAATATGTAATCACTTATCCTAGATCACTTAAAGGGGTTTGTATTTGGGATAACTTGTTTTGATAATCAACTTGTTTGTTTCTGTTTGTACCCTTTTGGTTGTTAACTAACCTGCATTTGTGTGTGGCATACTATTCTGTTTAATAAGATGCATCTGTATGTATTTGTTAGGCATTAGCTTACTAACCAGACATCGATAGTCTGACCCTTCGTTGTTTTCATTTTTATTTTGTATATTTTAAACCCTTTTTGGGAATGGAATTTGCTGAGTTCAGACGGTCAGGTGAGATAGTAGGATATCACTAGCATCGAGCATTCACATGGCATCCTCTTCGGACTTGGATTGCATTTTTGTTTCATTGTTGCTAGACTTATTTTGTATTTGAACCCGCTGCACTATGTTTTGGATTGATTTTCAGATTAAGTACTTTTGGGATATTTTTATGTGATTTTTCCTTTCATTGAGAACTTGTAGTTGAACTACTATTTGATCTTGGATTTGTTTTGAACTATTTGAATTTGGATTTACAAGAACTATCTTTCAGGTTTGAGTATGATTTGTATGTCTGTTTAATTGTTATCTGTATGTTTGTATCTGTCTCCGCATGTGACATCCGATCTTCGCGTTCCCTTTCCGTCGGGGCGGGGGTTCGGGTGCTACATGACATTATATTTTTAATTAGTTGTTAAATTAGCGTTTTAACTAGCTGCAACGATTAGCTGTGGGATTAACTTTTAAATTAGCTTTTAGGATAGCTGTTATACTAAGTTTTTGGTATGATAGTTAACTTTTAAATTAGCTGTTAAAATGTAAAATTACTAAAAGGGTATTATATAAAAAATACAATAAAATTCTAATAATAATTATAACAATAGTGATTAATTATAAATAAAAATATTATAATTCATAATAGGATAACTATTATTAAAAAAATTATATCTTCGAAAAAATATATATCAGTAATCAAAAGATTTTTTTCCTTCTCCCTCATCACTGCTAGCTATTTGTTTTCGTCTTTGAACTGTTATAAAAAAATTTCATATCTTTCTTCCTTTCTCCCTCAAACTCTCTCCAAACTCATCCACCTCAATTTCTCATACCCCAACCATTTTTCATTTCAATTACTTCCCTTTTTCTCAAAGTTTGAAAATTTTTCCAGGTGAGTTTTGTTGTTTTATCAAAGAGATATAAGGATAATTATTTTTCACAAAAAAGGTAGAGATCAATGGAGATAGATAAGAATTGCTATTAATAAATGAAGGGATAATGGTATTTACGCTCCTCGAACTTGGCACATTGTATCATTTAGACACCTCAACTTTTCGAGATTTCATTTAGACACTTGAACTTGACAATATTGTTTCATTTAGACCCCTTATCTTTTCGAAGTTTCAATTAGACACTCGAACTCGCCTAAACCAAGTCATATAAACACTCGAAGTTATTATTTTAATTTTTTTTCATGGCATGTGAAATCTAAACGCTCTGGCTCTCCAACCATCTATTATTCTAAGCTTTTTTATGAAACAATTATTTTCCAATGATGTTCAATTTTTTTAATGTTCATTGTTTCTGTGTTTGATTTGATTGTTAACATTGCAATAGTGTTATTGGGTGATAATTGACACAATCATAGACACGAACATACACATCGGCACGACCATAATCATGTAGAGATATTGCATATGTAAAATAAATGTCAGAGAGTCTGAGCGTTTGGATTTCACGTGCCATGAAAAAATCTATATATTTATATAAAAGAATTACAAAACAAGCTGATGTGGCATGCCTAAAATTCCACTATTCACCTTTGTAAAATGGGTTCAATTTATGAATTATTTACTTATATGCCATTAGTAATTACTAATACACATTCTCTTTTAATAAATGGGTTCAATTTAAAAATTATTTACTTATATGCCATTGATAATTAATAATAGTTTTTAATGTATCTTTTCAACTATCTCATAATTTAATATTTTAATAAATTGAAAAGATAAAATATCATATACTCCTATTTATATGAAATATTATATATAATAAATATAAATGATATTAATTTTTTTTCATAATGCTTTATTTTTATTTATCAATCTATAAATTTGAATCAAATAAAAGTGAATAAATATATTATTACTATGAAACATACTTCTATTTATATTATAAATATCTCTATATTTTTCATAAATTATTTATTATTATTTTTAAATTATTTTTTAATTAATATTATAATATTATTTGTGTATAAAATGATAAAATAAAATTTTTAAATATCGCGCTTGCGTGAGTATATCTTCTAGTTAAAATAATAACTCTAAATGTTTATATGTCTTGATTTAGGCGAGTTCGAGTGTCTAATTGAAATCTCGAAAAGTTAAGGTGTCTAAATGAAATAATATTGTCAAGTTCAAGTGTCTAAATAAAATCTCGAAAAGTTTTAGTGTTTAAATGAAATAATGTGCCAACTTCGAGGGGTGTAGATATCATTATCCCATAAAATGAAAAGACGGTAACTTTTTAAACGCTCTACTAAACAGAGTCTCAGCCTCAGCCTAATATGTATTGGGCTTCCGCCGGGTCCATATTGGCGAAGACCAGATCTTGTGGGAAGTAGTCCATTACAACATATTATAAAAATATTAAACAAATTGGATATCATCGCATGGTTGTACACGTGTAACAAACAGTTCTCGAACACGTTAATAGTATAATCGCCTATTAAATGATAAACAAGCGTAATATAATATAATATCTTGAAAAAGCAGCTAGACAAGATCCTGAAAACGACTCTACTGTATACGCCAACTGTCACAATCGTATTCTCTCGTGAACACATCACCTCACCTCACCTCAACACACCGCTCCAATCTTCTCCTCCTCTTGTGGTATCACCTGCGAAAATATCTCTGCACAGACCCTGATATTTCCAGAACCAAACAAAATTCAACTTGCACATTTCCCATTCCTTTTACACTCAACCTTATTCCTCACTTATAGCTCCCACCATTGTCTTCTGGACACGTCACTCGCTACTGCTTCAAGTAAGGAAAGCTGGCATTTCTTTTGTTTTCATTTTGTTGGTTTTGAATCTGGGTCATCTTTAGTTTATGTAAAGATTGTAGCTTTACATTGAATTCGTTGCATTTGAATCATTTTCTCATCTGGGTATATGCGATCTTCAATATCTTCTTTGAAGTTTGTTTTTATTTTTATTGGAGTTTAGTCAGTGTGAAGCTTGGAATCCTTTTGACTGATCCAGTAGTTTCTTAAAGAATAAGGCAACTAAAAATTTGACTTGATGATTCAACCAGAGATTTAGATAAATGAGGAAGTTGTTGTATTCTAAATTGCTAATCTATATGTGAATCTGCAATGTTCTTAGTGTAATATTTCTTTTTATGAATTCTTGTTAGAATAGATTCTGATAGATTACCATATCGAATTTGAATTTGTTTTATTTTATGTATAGTTTGATATTGGAGAAATGGTGAATTTGGGATTGCTTTCTGGAACCAAGTCTGTAAAAGCACCGAGAGTCAGCTTTAGAATACCATATTATACACATTGGGGTCAAAGCTTGCTTGTTTGTGGTTCGGATCCTCTTCTTGGCTCATGGAATGTGAAGAAGGGTTTGTTGCTTAAGCCTGTTCATCAAGGTGACCAGCTTATATGGACAGGAAGTATTGCAGTTCCAAGTGGGTTCTCTTGTGAGTATAGTTATTATGTTGTCGATGATGAGAGAAAAGTACTGAGATGGGAGATGGGAAAGAAGCGAAAACTGATATTGCCCGAAGGGATCGTAGATGGAGAATTAGCAGAGCTTCGAGATCTTTGGCAGGTACTGTCCATTGTCTAATTGTGTGCTTCATGTCATGAGCTTTTTTATAGTTTGAGTATTGTGAAGGTATGTTCTTTATTACTAAATGATTCTGCTTCTACTGTACCTAAAAGTTAAATAGATACAGTCTACAGGGACATAGTTTACTTACAGCAAATGGAACTCCTCAGCTAAGGAGGTTGGGTTTTTTTTTTTCCCTAGACTAACTAGCTAACCTGCTGCTTCTCTAGATAATAGGTAAAGTACAAGATAAACCACCTGATAACATATTAACAAGATCAATGACAAATACTAATGCAGATAACTTCTGGTTCTAACAACATTTTGTTGAAGGGGTTTTCTGTGGCGATGTATAGTATGTGTGCTGCTATTTCACTTCATTGGCATAATGCACATTCTTTGATTTCTTATTTTGTTTTTCTATTTATGTATTTATTTTTATTATAATTATTATTTTTAATTTTTAATTTTATTATTTATTTATTTTTATGTACAACATGTCCAACAATTTCTGCTTTGCATTCATCTCTGTTGGATAGCTGAATAAATAGTAAAATTACTCATCTTGCATTTCTTAATGATCTAATCAATTGCCATATAAACTGCACTGGTGATAAAGATAATGGCAATCCCTGCAATTGGCATGCTGCTCTGATGTGTTTGCCATTATTTGGTGGATGCCATTTCAACTTGACTCTGATGTTTGAGTCTCTAGTCTGGTGGTTTGTTATTATTATTATTATTATTATTATTATTATTATTATTATTATTATTATTATTATTATTATATATATATATATGTATATATATATATTCTTGTTCTAACTTCTAAGGGCTTTCTTTAGTACTACTGGCTATAATTTCACCTGAATATATAAGAAAGCTCCTTTCTTGTGATTTCTAGTGGGCTATTGGTTCTGTTCTTTGCCTTGCTATTCTCTTTTTTATTTTTTACTGATAAGTTTCAGTTTGTGTTTCATTCAGTGATATTTATTTGTTTCTGTATTAAATATTAAAAATAGGTCAGTTGAGCTGACAATGCATCACATAGGGTGAGCTTATAACCTCTGAATTACTGTATCATTGTTATGTATCATAGTTATATCAATGTAGATTTTAATCTATAGAAATGCTTTTGTTATGGTAAGTTGATTTCCTGTATACAATTTATTTTGTGTAGAATTTTTTGTTCTAATAAATGAGGGAAAAAAGGTAATCACTTCAAGCTTTTGCTTCAATATCCAGACTGGTGGAGATGCTCTCCCTTTCAGAAGTGCTTTCAAAAATGTCATCTTTCGCCAATGTTGGAGCTTGAACATAGAAAAGCCTGAAGGACTCATTCAGAACAGGTTAAATCAAGATGGTGAGTAGGCTCTAATTGGTTATGACACTTTAAAATTCTAAGTGGTAATGGCTATCTTTCACTTATATATTATTTCTCACTTGAGTTGTTTAATGTCAAACAGATTCAATTCTTGTCCACTTCAAAATATGCTCTCCTAATGTAGATGCAGATACATCTGTAATCTCTCTTATCTTTAAATGTCTAGCCTTCTTTCTTTGATTATCTTTATCTCATAGTATTCATGTAGTTTGATTGGCGCAGATATACGTAATCGGCAGCCTTCCAAAATTGGGGCAGTGGAAGGTTCAAGATGGCATAAAACTTAGTTATACTGGTGAATCAATTTGGGAAGGTGACTGTGTCATAAACAGGAGCGATTTCCCAATTAAATATCCTTTGAGAAGTCTTACTCAATAATCAGCTGAGAATCTGTCCATATCACAATTTTCTCTGCATTTCGTTGATCCTTAACATTCGTCCCACATATAGATACTGTAAACAAAACAGGACAGGGAATGTGTCATTAGAAACTGGTTCCAACCGAGAATTGTTCGTTGATTCATCTAGTAGCCAACCAAGATATATCTTCCTTTCAGATGGCATGTTGCGGGTAACTAGTGTCAAATTTGTTATAAAGTTCATGCTGTTTCTGTTTATAATTTGTTCTGGTCATTTGTTTAGGAAATGCCTTGGCGAGGTGCTGGTGTAGCAATACCGATGTTTTCTGTTAGGTCCGAAAATGATCTTGGTGTTGGAGAGTTTCTTGATCTGAAATTACTTGTTGATTGGGCTGTAGACTCTGGGTTCCATTTAGTGCAACTACTACCAATCAATGACACATCTGTGCATGGCATGTGGTGGGATTCATATCCCTACAGGTACCAAAAGACATTGATGCTATTACTTGGACATGGAAAGCAGCCTTGAATTTTCGCACCTAGTGTCTTGATTTTGTGAAGTTCTTGTAAAAATTGAAATTTTAATGTTTGCAATACTAATTAGTTGTGTTCTAGCTTCTTCTTTGTTCAGCTCTCTTTCTGTGTTTGCATTACATCCATTATACCTCAGAGTACAGTGTCTCTCTGAGAATATTCCAGATGATATCAAGGTAGTTGTCGTATCTTGTCCATCTTTTGTGCTTAACTGAAAATATGCCTTCTTTTCTTGTTATGTATTTGTCTCCATTGCATTTGTTGTCCTGTTTAGTGTTTCCTTCATAATCCCATAAGCTTATTTTATTTATTTATTTATTCCAGAAAGAAATCACAAGAGCAAAAGAGCAACTGGATGGAAAGGTCAGAATTGTATAAATTGAACCAATCGTTCCGGCCGTGGCATTCCTCTAAACTTATCTCCCTCTTATATCATATCTCTCTCCACTTTTACATACACACAATAGATTTTTGGCTTGATTATGTTATTGATTGGTAAAAATATCCATATCCATTTAGACATTATTGAAGAGTATTTTAATTTAGAATGTTGATCTGTACAGGATGTTGATTATGAGGCTACTTTGGCCACTAAACTTTCTATTGCCCGGAAGATGTTTAACTTGGAGAAAGATCTGATACTGAAATCCAGTTCTTTCCAGAAATTTTTCTCTGAGAATGAGGTCTTGTAGTATCTCATGCTACCCTATGTTCTAGTGTGTATTGGACCTAAAGCCAATAATTTTCTGATATATATTTTATTTTTGTAAAGGAGTGGTTAAAACCCTATGCTGCATTCTGTTCCTTAAGGGACTTTTTTGAAACATCTGATCATAGCCAATGGGGTCGTTTTTCTCAATATTCTATCGAAAAGGTAACTAGCTACTATGTCTCATTTTGATTTAGGTTACAAATTAATGGTGTTCTTTTCAAGCAAATGAAAATTTGAATGAAAACTTGGAATCTTGATGCTGTACCTTGTTTTAAAGTATATTTTTTTTCCTCATTTCAGCTTGAGAAACTTGTCTCAGAAGACAGTGTGCACTATGATATTATCCGCTTTCACTATTACCTCCAATTCCATCTGCATTCACAGGTATAAATGATGGGTGGGGCTAGCCAATATTATTTTTCTATATGTTACAGTCTGGAGAAAGTTGGCATCATTTCTTACTGCATTGTTCGGTGATGTATTGCTATTTATAGCTATCAGAAGCATCAGAATATGCAAGAAAGAGAGGAGTGGTTTTGAAAGGGGACTTACCTATTGGTGTTGACCGAAACAGTGTTGATACATGGGTCTATCCCAATCTTTTTCGCATGAACACTTCCACGGGAGCCCCTCCAGATTATTTTGACAAAAATGGGCAGAATTGGGGATTTCCTACTTATAATTGGGAGGAAATGTCCAAGGACAATTATGCTTGGTGGCGTGCTCGGTTAACTCAGGTTACATCTTCTTTAATTTATTTTTTTTCAAACTTTTTTCCCTAATTTAATATGTTAAAATTTGTATTGAGTGTATAAATCTTACTTGTATAACATCATTTGACATATTTATTAGTTTTTGTACTTAACAATTGTGTTTTTCCATGTCCTTTTCTCTTTGCTTCCACTACAGATGGCCAAGTACTTCACAGCTTACAGAATTGATCATATTTTAGGTTTCTTTAGGATATGGGAACTTCCGGATCATGCTATGACTGGTCTACTTGGAAAATTTCGTCCATCAATCCCTCTAAGTCAGGTCTATTTAAATCCTCTGCATTCTTAAGCCAATACTTTTGTATATTGAACAACAGGTTAGACCTGTTTAACTGCTAAAGAAGTGGAAAATTTAAGTGCAAAATAAGTGCTTATATTACAGGAAGAACTCGAACGAGAAGGAATATGGGACTTTGATCGCTTGACACGCCCATATATCAAGCAAGAGTTTTTACAGGTTCATTAAAAATTACTTTGTTGGCCTTAATTTTGTTTCTGAGTTCTTGTACTAGTTTTATTTTTAATTTAAGTAGTTAAGACAGCAGACTAGTATTCAAAAATTTCTTGCTTCATTTTTATTTGGCAAATATATTGGTAATATTTAAACTTATTACCTGTTTCAGGAAAAATTTGGAGTTTCCTGGACTTTTGTTGCCGCAAACTTCTTATCCGAGTTTCAGAAGGGCCATTATGAGGTGACAATCATATTTTGTTGCTTTGCTTCTTGATCTGTCAACATTTTGTTAGGACTCCAACCACCAAAGTGTACACCAAGAGGGCAGTCAATTAAAATGAGGCTGTAGGCCAACTAAGGGAGGAATCTAGGTTGGTTAAACCAACTCGGAGTGGGAAAATATTCAGAATTCTATAGTTAAGATGTTGGATGTTAGTATGAGAAGATTGTCTGTGAATTGAGTAGTAGATTTGAGATTGAGGTTTGAGGTTGTGAGGTCCTGGAATCGCTACTAGACTTTTAACTTATTGTTATCTTGAATCTCAAGGTAAAGAAAACTATCCGTAACTATTTTGTTCAATCTCTAAGCAGTACTAATTTGGTGTCGAAGCATTGACCTGATGGGTGATAGCCACAGTTGGAAAAAATAACAAAAGGGAGATGAGCAGGAGAAGATATTTCAAGATCTCTTAGGTTTAGGCTGAAGAGAATACTCAAGTCAATTGCCTAAGTACGAAATATTGTTAGATGCTGAGGGGTAAGGTTGTAATGCCAGCTAGGTAAGAGAAAGGGAAATCTGTTGGAGGTTAGAATCTTTTGTACAAAGGTCATGTGTGAGCCAAACCTAGTGGCACATAAATAAGGGAATAGTTGTCAGTAGAGGTGTTCACAAATTGTGAGAATTCCAGTGAGCCAGAGGCTGGAAAATTGGAGGTTTTGAATATCTTTATTCATGTATTTCTGATTTGCAATACAAGATAATAATTTCCTTACTGTCAAATGTAACTTTATGCTTGATAAATATACCACATATTACATTGCTATCAGAGCTATACGATCTATTGGTGCCTATGGGTGGTAAGAGAGGTGGACGTAGAAGTGATGGAAGAATAAAGATTCTTGAAAGTTTGTGGGATAAAATCCAGAGGAATTTTGATCTCTTTAGGAATTCTTTAGTAAAGAGAGTTGTGTGAAGTGTGAAACTAAGCAAGACTCATTTTAAGTTCTGCAACGTATAGGAGAGGATGCTTATAGATTGAAACTTTTAGATTTAGCTGGTGTATTTCTAGGTTCCAATGTGTTTAAACTATGTCTTATGGTGGGAGATAATTAAGAAACTAAGGTCCTACTTTAACAGTGGGATAGTTGGTTATCGGTATCGCATGAATCGTGATACGATTCGGTGATACGATTCGATACACCCCTTAATCGATACGTATCACTAGAATCGGTATCACTAGAATCACGATTCGAATACTATACGTTGATTCATAATGTACTCAATAAATAAAAATAATTATTATTGACCAAAAAAAAAGACTTGTTTGACCATTTCTTTCCTTTTTATGGTTTATGAGTTTTTTTTTTTTTTAGGGAAATGAAAAAAGTTTCCACAACATTTTAACTCTTCTCTAATTAAATAAAAATCACTTTAAACTTCAAAACCTTTTCACCCCACAATATCTTACAGTATCTTTTTCTTTGAACCTGTTGCTTTCTCCAACAACATTACTACTAATTTTGTTTTCTTCTTCCTTTTTTAATTGTTTATCACATGGGTAAAAGAAAACACAACATTTACTACTCATTTGGTTTTCTTCTCCCTTTTCTAATTGTTTATCACATGGGTAAAAGAAAAAAAAAACAATGGATGAAGACAAAAATATTACATGGAAGCACTCTGAAAATATGCCAACTCATAGGCTTTTAAGCAAATGTAATCTCAAAATATGCCGACTCATAAGCTTTTAAACAAATGTAACTATTGCCAAAATGAGTACTAGGTGTTAGTTACAAGGATGAAACATCTTGCTAGGTAAGGAAATGATTTTAAATGTATTTTGAAGTCTAAGATTTAGACAAGTAGGAATACAATTGATGAATTTAAGTTCTTAAGAATGATAATTTTTATTTTTTTTTATGTTTTATCCTAACTAAGATATATTTTGGTACATGTTTTTCAAATTGTCATGAATCATGCATTTCATGATATGATTCGATTCACGATTCGAAAAATAGGATTTCGATTCACGATTCACATTTTGACAACCATATAACAGCCTTAGATAGGGATTAAGTCAGTGGGTGATTGATAGGAAAATGCCAATCTTTTATGCTGTCTTTATCTTTGTTTCAACCTATTTTGATAATCCTAGTTCCTCAAAGGAACTCGACCTTGGACCTTTTATCCAAAAGATATTTGAGAAATCTATTTGAGTGCCTAGGGGGAATTATATGTGGTGGTTCTCATAACATTATGAAACTGATGCATATTTTAATTTTGTAGTTTATTTGATGAGAATACTCCTAGCTGTGAAAATTCTGCATTTATGCTTGAAACATTTGATTCTACCTTTTTACTTGAAACATTTGATTCTACTGTGTTCTATACACTCCTAAACCAGGAAAGAGAAAACTTAGTACTAATAAGTATATTTTTCTTTATTTTAGTTTTCTTACTTTACAAGTAATTTCAGATATTGGAGCACATTGACCAAGAATCTAATATTTTTCAAATCGATGCAGTATTGTTCTCTCCTATAAGTGAACCTTAAGAAACAGAACTCATATAGCCCAACATGATGTTGTTTTCGTATTGTTGATAAATAACATTATATATTTTTGGATCTCCATTGACTATGCCTTATGAGCAAGGGAGGGTTTAATAGGAACCTACTCTTGACTCTAAAATATAATAAGAAGAAAAAAGTAAACTATGCCGATGTCTCCAAATGCAATTTTGAAAGTTGATCATGTTATATTATCAAACAAATCAAATAATACATATATCCCTCTATTTTATAAGGAAGAGAGAAAGTGAAATAGATGTTAATGCATTTAATTGGTATGATGTCATTGAAAAATCTGATGTGTATACATAAATATTGCATCCGAGACTCTTTTCTTATTATCAAACATGATAATTTATAGCATTAAATTGTATTGCTCTATTCATCTAAAGTTCAAGGACATGAGTTGTGGATAAGTTCTTAAAACTCTTTAATCTGCTTCACTGTCATGCGTAGTACCTATATATTACTGATTTTGTGCATACTAGTTTCAAACCCAATTTAATTTCTTGAGACTAATTTTTCAAAGCTGTCACAGTTTAACCAGGACTGCAACACAGAGAAAAAGATTGCTGCCAAGTTGAAGTCATTTGCAGAAAAGTCTTTGTTGTTGGACAATGAAGAAAAGATGCGGCGGGATCTCTTCGATCTTTTAAAGGTAGCATATAAATAAGAGCAGTTTGTATTGATTGTCTTCTAAGATTATTCGATGATAATATTTGAGGCTGCTTGTGATTATTAAATAATAACTTTTTGGGGAGTGAAATGTCATAGCATCCATACCTTATCATAAATTTACAAGATTTGAAATAATGGTGGGAGTCAGGTATTATAGACTTTTCACCGCCACAAAAGTGATTATTTTACCATCATAAACAACTCCAAACTCCACCAATATTGACTTTGGCACTTATTCTCTGGCTTTTTCTATGTTCTAGCTGCGGTTAATTCACATACTTATTTTTGAAGTGCTCAATCATTCCTGCAGAATATAGTTCTCATCAGAGATCGAGAGGATGAAAAGAAATACTACCCTCGCTTCAATATTGAAGACACTTCTAGTTTTAAGGATTTGGATGATCACAGGTATCTTTAAACCAGGTCAACATGTGATGATTTGATGAGTTGATGGTATCTTGAAACAAATGAAATTTGATGACTTGATGGTATCTTGAAACAAATGAAAATTTATCTATGTTTTGTTCTTTTGAACTGTGTTATCTTTTTTATTGTTTGATGATAAGTTGCTTAATCTTCATTCTTTTTATTGGAATCACTTGACCAGCAAAAATGTTCTTAAAAGATTGTACTATGATTACTACTTCCAACGGCAAGAAAATTTGTGGCGGCAAAATGCTTTGAAGACTCTTCCTGTTCTGCTGAACTCATCCAATATGATGGCCTGTGGGGAAGATCTGGGACTTATTCCTTCTTGTGTTCATCCGGTACATTCTATCAACCATCTCAATCTCACCATCCATGCTCAGCCTCTGGATCTCAGATCTGGCCTTTCTGTTTATTTGCTTATCTTCGTAGTTGAACATGGTAATTTGGTTTCATGCAGGTTATGCAAGAGTTGGGATTAATAGGATTACGCATTCAACGTATGCCAAGTGAAGCTGAATTGGAGTTTGGTATTCCTTCCCAATACGACTACATGACTGTAAGATCAATTTTATTTTCCTTTGAAAATCTTGGGCACTATTCTCTGAGATGTAATCCTGATTCTTGTCTACTAGAATTTAACTTGTATTAACTTTTTATGGGTAGTGTTCTATAATTTGCCGAGAATGAGCCATCTAGGCACCACAGCTAAGCTGAAACATCAACAAGATTAACTACTAATTAGGAGAATAGGGTATTGCCATGGAATAACTAAATCATCATGTGCTTTAGAATGGGAAGTTGGGCTCTCTTTAATTCTTATGTTGGTCCCGGAATGAGATGTTGTGTGTGAACTGTAGTTCTAGTGTTTGTAATATATTTATATATTCGAAATGTGGGCAGCTTCTATGTTTTTGCCTTAAGATTTTCCATAAGAATGTTTTTCCATTTAACCTTTTGATTTCCTTTCAAAAGAATCCCACCAAGTCAATTTTCATCACATTTTCGATTTCATGTCTAGTGTTTGAAATTGAATTAAAGATTAGCCGGGGGTTGTCTCGATGTGATTTAGGTGTGTGCTCCATCTTGTCATGATTGCTCCACTTTGCGTGCTTGGTGGGAAGAAGATGAGGAGAGAAGACGTCGATTTTTCCAAAATGTGGTGGAAACTGACGAGTTGCCCCCCAGTGAATGTACTCCAGAAATCACACATTTCGTTCTAAGACAACACGTTGAAGCTCCGTCAATGTGGGCAATTTTCCCCCTCCAGGTACTTCCACTGAACCATTTGAGAAGCACATTAGACTATAACAACTCCAATTACTTCTATAAATAAGTCATTTTCATGTTGAAGAATTATTCTGCTATGTGAATGTCTCTAATACCAACATGTTGAAGAATTATTCTGCTATATGAATGTCTCTAATACCAACATGTTGATAAACAGGATCTACTGGCACTTAAGAAAGAGTACACAACACGCCCTGCTGCAGAAGAGACTATCAACGACCCAACGAATCCAAAACACTATTGGAGATACCGTAAGTTCCATCTTCTTCTTGTCTGTGGTAACCAAATTGAAAAGCAGCATATAAGTCTGTCTTCTCGTTGATGTTTATATTATGCTATGGTGTTGACATAGGTGTGCACGTCTCGTTGGAGTCTATTTACAAGGATAAAGAACTGAAAACAACAATTAGAGATCTCGTTCGCGGGAGTGGAAGATCATGTCCTCCTACTGGTGAAGCCACTGCTTCAGGGACCAAGGACCAGGATCATGATGCACCAAAATCACAAAGTGAAGTTCCAAAAATGAACCTTTCAGAACAACTTGTTTCAGTTTAAGATTTTTTTATTATGGTCTTTGATGCAATCAGCACGTTCAGAATAATTTCCATGTTGGCAAAGCATATTATGTCAAGCATTTTGATTCATTAATAAGATGCTGTAATTTGTAGAACTGTTTTTCTACCATTGAACTCCTCAAAGAGGTAGCGTTTTTCTACCATGGATACAAAAATACCACTCAATTGAAATCTTATAGTCTGGAGATGTGGCTAATGCACCTCCTATCTTTGATGCTAAGTATCCATCAAAGTTGTATATATATAGAAAGCAAAACCTCATGATATTATGGGCAAGCAAAGCATCTCATTTTAATTTTCAAAAAGTTACAAGGTATTCATATCATTGTATACATATATAGACATCTACTAGTGTATACATATATAGACATCTACCAGCCGAGTAAAACTCACATTCATAATACAAAGTGTTTATGCATCCTTAAAAAAAATACAAAGTTTTTATGCAGTATAAGTGGGTGATAAAGATTTAGAATTTTTCCTTATAAAAATACAGTGTTTATGTAATATAAATGGGGTGACGAAGACTTAGTATTTTTCTGTTAAGTATTGGCTTGAATCTACCTGCATCTAATTCTGGTTCCTTGTAGGAGCTCGCCTTCCTACGTTGGGATGCCTTGCAGCCCATGTTTTGGCTTGCTGTTCATTTAATGAGATGTGTGACTTGGAGATGCATTTGTACAGTGTTGAGAACCAGCAATTTTCAGCAAAGTGGTGTCTGCACCATAATTCATAATTGATTGTTTGTCCACAGGTTAATTCGTGCAGCATTAGCTCAAACTGGTCTTTTTTTAGACTTAGAATCTGAACACAATAAACACATAATAAACCAAATATTCTAAATAACTAAACCTTCCTAATTCTAAGTAGCAATTTATACCAAATACATACTACTAACAAATTAGGGCCAATTCAATTTCAACTAGTAAACCTTATGAGATTTACCTGACCGAAAGCTTCACAAAATTCTAGGAACTGAAATGCTAGGCCAACGTCTTTAGCTACATTGTTGTCTCTCAACCTCTTTGCCTTATCACTTCTAGTTTCTCTTTTAGCACTGACATTCATCTCAGAAGATTTAGCTGAAACACCATTAGTCTGAATGTCATCATCTCCTTCCTGTAAACAAGTAGTATATACAACTAATGCAAGATATAATTAAACAAAAAGAAATAGGTCTAATGAATTTTTTTTCAGCTTTTCCATTAATCAGTCAATATGAACACCTAGCAATCTTCAATTCAAGAAAATTTACTTGCAAAAATTCTATCTATTAGACTTAAAGCTCAATTTAAACTTAGAATAAATCATGTCCATGATGAAACACTTTAATCATAAAGTTTTATAAGAGGTTTTGACAAATTTTAAAAAAGAAATAAAAAATAAATAAAATTTATCATCTAAATTTGTAATCTTTTCAAATCAGGATATAGGTAAAAACAAAGACATCAAACTCTAAAAATACTCACATTTATTTTTTTCGGTCACCTTCCATACCATTTCTGGTAGTCTCCATGTCCTGCCAAGATATTCATATGTAAATATCCATTAGATCTATGTTCTTGTTGAAGCAACAAAAATTGAATCCATACAAATATTTTATTATTGCAATAAGAAAGAAATAAACACTTATCCAAACTATTTCAAGGTATTGAACACATATTAAATAAAGGTAAAAGAAATTATAATAGTTTACCTGTTTAGATGTCATCAAAATAACAATAACAAGTTTATGTTTTCTTCCATAGTTGTCACAATAGTGAGAACACATTTGTTCTTGTAATATTGAGAAAGGGTGTAAGATGTTAGATGATATGATGGCAGATTTGAGTTTGAATTGAGGGGAGAAGATAAAATTCTTTAGTGTCTACTGGAAGGAAAAAAAAATCTTACGAGAAAAATACAAACTAAATAGCTCTGAAGATATTGGAGAGGTATAGAGCAATTTGAAAAGAGATGAAATGGTAGTTTATATGAGAAAAAATAAAGCACGACAATTGTTATTTAGGTAAGAGAAAATGGTCAGACTGACATCAACATCTGTACCGCATGCAGCTAAGATAAGGTGATACGTGGTAATCATGTCGGATTGAGATTAACATATGCAGCACATGCAAATGAGATGAGGTGATACCTCAATATGGTACCACGTGATTCTCTGTTCCTTCTGCCCAAAGTAAGATTCATCAATGAAAATTGTTTGTTATATTACAAAATAATGATTTGATCTGAATTTTTGTCAAATTATTTTCAATATCCACTAACATAACCCACTATAAATAATTAAAATACTTTTACTCAATTTACAAAAATTACTAACATTTATTAGTTAATATTTTGTGGATTAGAGAAAATAAAAATCTTAATCGTTTAATGTTTATAAAAAAAAAAAAAAAACATAATTTTCTTAAGAGAAACATGTAGATTTAGATAGGTTTGAAGATACAATGAATCTTCAGGTATAACACAGACATTCAGGGTACGTTTGTCTACTATAATTTGGTAGAAGAGTGGAAAGTGTGGCTTGTAGGAAAAAACTAAAGCACCACAATTGTTACTTTTATTCAAGTAAAAAAAAAATTGTCATGTTTAGATCCACACATACACCATATTCAGCTTGGTGGAGGGGATATAATGGAAATTATGGTCCTTTCTAGTAAAATATAACCTGATTATGACCCTTCCTTGTACTGTACCATCAATGAAGGGATGATTTTTAGTATTACCAAAATGATAAAGATTTGACCTGTATTCAACTTTTTAATGGATTATTTATCCTTAAGTAAAAGACAAATTAAACAGAGGATTGACAAGTGGATGTTGCATGTGAAATGTTTTATGATTTTTTTTTTAAAAAAAAAAAATCAATTTTAACTATTTTTTAATATAAATTTAATGTCTTCACGTGATTCACCTGTATGATTTATTATGAATTTTTAATACATTTTTTATAAAAAAATTAAATATTCTTACTATTAGCGTTTAGAAGTAGGGATGGTCATTTGACCCATGAACCCACGAATCCGTGGGTGTTTGACCCGCGAACCCGCAATGGATTCAGGTTCGTGAGTCGGGTTTGGGTGAAAAAATAAGACCCGTCATGGATGTGGATTCGGATTTGGGTGCAAAAATTTAATCCACCCGAACCCGCACCCGATAAATACTAAATATGGTAAATAATTTTATTTTATAATTTATATATTTCAATGTTTGCTATGAATTTGAACTATGAATTAGATACTAAACTAGCACTATTTTTATTTTTAATTTTTGAAAGCTTGGATTATTTAAATGCTTGGATTTTTAATCTATATTTGAAGTTTTATATTAGATTTTTTGTAGACTATGAATGAGATTTTTAATCTAAAATGATAAATTTTTTTTAAAAGTATTTTAGATAAGTGGGTGACCCATGGATTCATCAAAACCCGTGGGTCAAAATCCGCACCCGAACCCATCAAACCCATAATAGATTTGCATTGGATTTGGATCTAACGAATTAAATGGGTTTGGATTTGGGTTCGGCTAAATCCGCCCGAACCCGACCCATGACCATCCCTATTTAGAAGATGAGAGAAGATAAAACTTAATCCTTGAATGTACATAGAAGAAAAAAAATACATTTTTCTTAAGTGAAAAATATAAACTTAACAGGTTTGAAGATTCGATGAATCTGAGAGCTATATGGAAGGGTATGAGGTGGCTTTAACTACTAGCCTATTTAGCTAACTAATACTTTCAAATATCACAAAGTCTTAGGTGTTTCTGAAACACGATAAATTATTGTGTTTTATATCTTTCATCATCTCTTTCTTCTCTCTCTATAACCTGTATTACTCTTTCTCTCTCCTTAAAAATTGAAAATTTCTCTTTCTATTCTTTACTTGGTTTCTATTTCTTCTTTGTTTTTCTCTTTGATTTTATTTTTTACTTCTATTATTCATGAATTCATTTATGTTATCAACGTCTTTTGATGTCTAGAAGCGAAAAATAAAAAAGATTTTGTTGAATCTTCTTTTCAACCCGTTTCTTCTTCGAACAATCAACAAAAACAAGTCGTTATTGAATCTCAACAAAAAAATTACAGGTACATAAATAACCATACAGGTACAATTAGCATCTCAACTATTAATAACCTCGCGGGCCAAAAAATAACTAGGTACAATTAGCATCTCAACAGATACATATAAGAATGACACATACACAGATACATAAATCTGCAGGCACAAAAAATAGCCACACAAGTACAATTAGCATCTCAACAGATACATACAAGAATTACACATACACAGGCACAGATAATAACGTCGCAGACACAAAAATAACCATACAGGTATATATATTAATTAACACATAATAACCATACAGATACGTATATTAATTGCACATACATAGATACATATATCACAGACACACATAATAAATTAACAGTCACATATACACATATGAACAGATAATATTTCAACAGATATAATATTTTTTTAATATTAGTTTGTAATAGCGCACGTGTGAAACTTGTAACACGGTAAGATAGTATGTTACATGTAACACCTAAAACGCTCTCTTCAAATATTCAATTTGCAATATATTCCTTTTCATCTACCAAATTTAGTATTTTATTTGTATTTTTTATGTCAACAATATTGTTATATATATATAAATATTTATTTAAAAGATTTATCCGTAAAAGTTACGTAGCTATTGTGGTGCCAAATAAACCACAGCCAAATAAGGCTAAGATTGCTTGAGAAAATAGCTTAGCAGCTTACAAGAGATGGTTGAACAAAATCTGCTCTTCAGAAAAATAATAATCGGATGCTTTTACAATCATCCGCACCCCCTGTCTATAAGAGGTATCTGGGTCCTATTTCTATATGGATTGAGTCTCCTCATCTTTCTTGAACTCGGTCTCCTAATTGTATTTAAAGAAGGATATCTCAGTTGGAATTAATTCAGAAAACCGTATGTGAAGTGGATTGGGCTTGGGCCCTTTTATATTGTCCAGAAGGCTGTTGGGTTCGTGTCATATTTCTTTGGCTGCAAATGGCAGTTGGGTCTCTTGGGCCTGCTTCTGCCGATGGCCTGTTTCTGTCGAAGGCCTTCTGTCCTGCTAGCCTGCTTCTGTCAACGGCCTGCTGTCTTGCTTCGGCCGAAGCAGTCCAGGCCTCGGCCGAAGCAGGCCAGGACTCGGCCGAAGGTTTGCTGGCCTTATTCGGTTGAAGACATACTGTCTTGCTGGCGTGCTTCTGCCAAAGGCCTACTGTCTTGCTTCGGCCAAAGGCCTGCTGGCCAGCTTCGGCCGAAAGTTTGCTGGCCTGCTTCAGGCGAAGTCCTGCTGTCCTGCTTCGGGCGAAGGCCTGCTGTCTTGTTGGCTTGCTTTTGCCAAAGCCCTGCTGTCTTGCTTCGGCCGAAGGCCTACTGGCCCGCTTCGGCCGAAAGTTTGCTGGCCTGCTTCGGCCGAAGGCCTGCTGTCCTGCTTCGGCCGAGGGTCTGCTGGCCTACTTTAGCCGAAGGTCTACTGTCCTACTGGCCTGCTTCTGCCGAAGGCTTGCTATTCTGCTTCGGCCGAAGGCCTACTGGCTTCAGGCGGAGGCTTGATTCTCGATGTATTGTTTTTGGGTCGTTAGGCTTTGGATCTCGATGTATTAGTGTCCTGAGATGGTTTCGAATGAAGCCTCTTTGGGGGCCTAGTAAGCTGCTTGTTCGGCCGAAATAGTTATGGTCGAAGCACTTTTTCGGCCGAATTGACTGGGTCTTGAGCTCTGGACCATTTTGCTTGTGAAATTCCGAAATCTTTTTGGTTTGCTACAACCTTACCTTTGACCCTTAAAGGTCGTAGGTTATTTTCCCACTACAGTTATTGTGGTGACAAAGTTGTCAAATGTGGATAACTTGTATAGAGTTGTCTATCATATTTTTTATTAGAAGATAGGAAAGCGTGGTTTGTGTGAAGAAAATTTAAATTTTTTATTTAGATAAGAAAAAATCGATATGAAAGGAGAGGAGCTGGTTGTGCCCTTCCTCGTAAAGTATCATGTCATCTGGTCCATTCTAAACGTTAGATTTGTAATGTTATATGGATATTTTTAATAAATAATTATTTTAAAATTAATTTTTAATATCTTTACCTGATTTAGACCATATGACTTATAATGAAATTTTAATACATTTTTTTCTGAAAAATAAAGGTATTCAATTATTTTCAACATACACCAACCTAATCAACTAAGTAATTAGTATATTTTTACTCAATTTAAAAAAAAAAAAAATACTGAAATTTACTTGATGGTGTTGAACCTACCAAAATTAAATATTCTTTACAGTTAGGTTTTAAGTGGAGGAGAGAAATATATAATTTTTTTTTAAAAAAAATACAAATATTTTAGGGATATAACACAGACATTTAAAATAGGGTTGTTTACCACATTTTATTAGAAGAGAAGAAAGTATGATTTATACGAGAAACTCTAATGCATGAAAGTTGTTATTTAAAAAAATTGTGATGAACATATATACCACATGCAGAGATAAGGAGATATGAACCGATGATATCCTTCCTTATAAAATATATGTGATAATGTTTGCTTCTTCATTAAGTATCATAAAGACGATTTTTAATAATAAAAAATAATAAAATTTGATATGTATTTAATTAATTATATTTTATTATCAAATAACGATAAATTGATAGTATAGTGAATTTGATAGTGAATATTGTATGCAGTGTATATTTTAAAAAATTTAAATTCACACCAGGCGTATCAGCTTTCAAATTAATAAATGAAATTTGTGATTAGGAGACAATCAGGAATTTTCAGTTAAAAAGTCCCTATACCACAATTAATAATTGGTTGTTTATTAGTGATGAATTTCAAACAAACAATTGAACACTACACTTTATGATAAAACTCAGTCACAAATTTCATCTACTAAAGTGGAAACTAATGAATTAAACTTTTTTTTAAAGTTGAATTTTTTAAAAATATATAAAATATTTTACTAAATTCACTTTGCTATCAATTTATCATTATTTGATAATAAAATATAATTAATAAATTAATTAAATACATATAAAGTCTTACTTAAACATTTGAATAATCAATATCAAAGACAACAACTACTGAATATTGATGTAATTTTTCATCCTACATACTATAGGTTTGGATCATATTATTGAGTTGTATCTTTTTTTCTGATGAGCTTGGCTTGGGCCTACTCACCTGATCCAATAGATGCTGCTTCACCTGATCTAGAGATATGGGTAATATGGGTAATGCACCTTCCATCTTGGATGTTAACTATCCATCAAACTTCTATATAGAAAGCAAAATCACTCTATTAATTATAACAATTCGTGGTCAAGCAAACCATATCATTGGTTCTCAGCTGATTTAGAATAAATAATTTTTCAAAAAGTTACAAGGTATTCATATCATTGTATATACAGACATCTATAAGATGAGTAAAACTCACATTCATCCCTATAAAAGGAGTGTTTATGCAGTATAAGTGAGTGATGAAGACTTAGAATTTTACTGTTAAGTATTGGAGATGCATTTGTAAAGTGTTGACAACCAATAATTTTCAGGATCACAATTATGAGTTGAGTTTGTCAGTGGATGAATCTTAAACAAACAATAGAACACTTAACTGAATGATAAAAAAAAGTCGGTACTTCTCTTCATTCTTTTTTATCAAACACACCAACTGAACATGATGATGATAGGAGACATGTACTGCCAACGCTTCCTTCGTCCACAGGCTAATTCGCGTAGGCCGGTCTTTTTTCAAATTAAGAATCTAAACATAACAAACACATATTAAATAGCAATTCATAGCAAATACATGATTCTAATTTATTAGAGCAAATTCAATTTCAACAAGTACCTATGAGATTTACCTGACCAAAAGCTTCATAAATAGGAACTGAAATGCTAGGCCAACATATTTAGCTACATTTTTGTCTCTCAACCTCTTTACCTTATCACTTCTTGTTTCTCTTTTAGCACTGCCATTCATCTCAGAAGATTTAACTAAAACACCATTTGTTTGGATGTCATCATCTCCTTCCTTTAAACAAATAGTATATACCGCTAATGCAAGATGTACTTAAGCTCTAGTGACCTCTCAGCTCTTTTATTAATCAATTAATACGAACACTTAGGGATTTTAAATTCAAGAAAATCTGCTTGCAAACATCCTATCTATCTATAACAAAAGCTTCTCATAGAGAGACTTAAAACTTAAGTCAAACTTAAAATAAAAAAATCATGTTCATGTTCATGGTGAAACACTTTAATTTTAAAGTTTAAGAATTTATGACAAATTTTAAAAAAGAAATGAAAAATAAATAATATTTATCATCTAAATTTATAATTTTTTCAGATCTAGAGACATCAAAAGTCTAAAAATGCTAACCTTTGTTTTTTTTTCCGCCATCTCCCATTCCGCTGGTTAGTCTCCATTTTCTAGCTATATATTCATATGCAAACATCCATTACATCTATGTTTAATTCTTGAAAAAAAAAATTGAATCCACACAAATATTTTATTATTGCAATAATAAATATATATTTATCAAATAAACAAACACTTATCCAAAGTGTTTTAAGGTACTTGAACACACATTAAGCAAAGCAAAAAGAGATTATAATAGTTTACCCAGAGACTAAATAAAGCAAAAAGAGATTATAATAGTTTACCCGTTCAGATCTATCCAAAATACAATAACAAGTTTATGTTGTCTTCATAATTGTCTACTTTATCTGTTATGACAATAGTGAGTAAGGATTTTTTTTTAGTAATGAGAAAGGGGTGGTGTGTAAGATGTTAGACAATATGACAAGAGATTTGAGTTTAAATTGAGGGGAGAAGATAAAATTTGTTAGTGTCTACTAAAGGAAAAAATTGTTTTGTTATAAAAAAAATACAAACTCAATAGCTTTGAAGATATTGGAGGGGTACAGAGTATTCTTAAAAGAAATAAAAGAATAGTTTTACATAGAAAAAACAAAGCATGACAGTTGTTATTAAGGTTAGAGAAAACGGTCATATGTGGATTGACATCAACATATGTACCACGTGCATGAGGCCATACAACATGGTACACGTGATTTCTGTCCTTGAGGCCATACAACATGGTACACGTGATTTCTGTCCTTTTTGCTTAAAGTAAAGTAACTCGTGATTGTTGTCCATTCTGCTTAAATAAGATCCATAGTAAAAACTGTTTGTAATATTATAAAATGGTTCCATCCGTATTCAGAATATTTATTTATTATTATCAATTATACTGAGTATCATACAAAATTTGGTAGTGAATGTTGTGAAATATATATTTTATGGATTAAAAAAAACATTTTTAACTCAAATTTTTTTTTTTTTTTAAAGTTAAGTTAATACCTTAAACCTGATTTTACCTAATATAGTTTATAGTGAAATTATAATATATATATATATATATATATATATATAAAGCAAAGGTAATTTAATTACTTTCAACATCCACTAACATAATCAACTATAAATAATTAATATACTTTTACTCAATTTATAAAAATTATTAATATTTATTATTCATGTTGTTAATATTTTATGGATGAGAGAATATAAAAATCTTAATTCTTTAATATTTATATAAGAGAAAGAAAGAAATATTTTTCTTAAGAAAAACCTACAAACTTGATAGGTTTGAAAATACAATGAATTTTCGGTGTAAACAGACATTTTGAGTAGGATTGTCTACTATAATTTGGCTTAAGAGTGGAAAGTATGGTTCATATGAGAAAACAAAAGCACCCTGTTGTTTTTTCTATTTAGGTATGTAACACCCAAACCCCGCCCCGACGGAAGGGAACGCGGAATCCGGATGCTATGGTGCGGAAGACAAACAAACATATATATGCAGATACAGAAACAGATATACAGATCATAATCAAAACTGAAAGACAGTTCTTATAATTCCAAAGTCAAAGGTTCAAAACAAATCCAAATACATAATAGTAGTTTGACTACAAGTTCCAAATGAAAGGAAATCACATAAAAATATCTCAAAAGTACTTAATCTGAAAAAAAATCTCAAAACATGGTGCAGCGGGTACAAAACAGAAATAAGTCTAGCTAATTAAAATAGTAATGCAATCCAAGTCTGAAGAGGATGCCATGTGATGCTCAATGCTAGTGATATCCTGCTATCCCACCTGACTGTCTGAACTTAGCAAATTCCATTTCCAAAAAGGGTTCAAAACATACAAAACAAAAATGGAAACAACAAAGGGTCAGACTATCGATGTCTGGTTAGTAAGCCAATGCCCAACAAACACACACAGATGCGTCTTATTAAACAAAATAATATGTCACACACATATGCAGGTTAGTTAACAACCAATAAGGGGTACAAACAGAAGCAAACAAGTTGATTATCAAATCAAGTTATCCCAATACAATCCCCTTTAAGTGATCTAGGATAAGTGATTACAGTTTATTTCAATTACCGACTGAAAAGGGCTTAACAATTGTCAATTTATTTTCAGAAGGAAGACTGATACCGAATTAGGAGTTCGGTATCCAGTCCGGTAGGCTATTCGGTTAAAGAGCATCCCAGAGTTATCGAATAGTATTTCGGTAAGCAGTTCGGTACATAACTCTGTCAGAGAGTAATTATACGAATCTAGTGAAAGTTTAAGTGACAGTTCGGTTCTTAACCTGGTATGAAGCTCGGTCAGAGAGTTTCAAGTCTCCCAGACATGCCGAATTGTAATTCGGTACCTAGCTCGGTGAAGAGCTCGGTCAGAGAGGTTGAACAGTCTTTTGAGACTCATACCGAACTACAGTTCAGTAGCTAGTTCGGTAAGAAGTTCGCCCAAAAAGTGAGTCTAATGATCTCAAGGCTGACCGAATTGTATTTCGGTAACCATCTCGGTAAAGAGTTCGGCCAGAGACCATCCTACGTCTAGTTTTCTAGTTTTTAAGTTACAATCTGGTACCTAGTCCGGTATACAGTCCGGTTACGGACACTGGGCACATTTTAGCCTAATTCAAATTATGTCGTTTGCTTTACTAGTTCTAGCTATCAAATGGGTCTAATCCTAACACTTACAGCCAGTTATATATCACAATAAATGCTACACAGTGTAAGAACCCAAAAGATAAGAGCGTGCATTCACAAGAATCAACGCAAACATAGCAAACAAATATCATCAAAAGCAGGAGCAATTCATTATCACAGAATTCAGATTACCCAATTATTTAGGTGTTTAACTTACCAGACCTGTCCTTAGTCTAATAACAAAATCGGGAACAGAAACAGACAGATAGGGTTAAACTCTCAGAAGTGGATCAAAGATCCCAGAAGTGATGCTGTCGCATCCAGACAGTGAGCAAAGCTCCAGAAGTGATGCCGTCGCATCTAGAAAATGGTTGACAATCAAGGCCATATACATTTTCGCGCATCGATGTATACATCTAGTTTTCCCTAACAGCATGCTGGTCTTATCGTATTAACCTTAGGACATGACTTTAGCAGATTACAGAATTCAAATTACAGATAGATAAGGACACCAATTCACATGTCCAATATGTACAGATAAAATGGCAGCAATATACCCAAGTAGTGTATATCAAATGCAGCAGATTAAGCTAATCGATCATAGATTTCAGCTTATATTAATTTAACCAATTCGCAAACAATCAAACGGACAATGGCAATCAATAGTGAGGGCGTAAACACGGCTACTAACCTTGTTCGCTAATCCAAATCAATCGAGTCTACTCCGGTCAACGATCCTCAACTTGGTCTACACCAAATCAAGAATAAATCATAAATCTCCAAATTGAAAAAATTAGGGTTTATATCTAAAGAACAATTTAAATCAATTGAGATTCAATTAAAACCCAAATAGTGAAATTAAACTAAGGGTTTCAAAACCCAGATCATATAAAGCAAAACCCCTAAATCAATTCGTTGAAATCAATTCCAAATCATCAAACCCTAGTTTATGTAAAAATCCCCAATTTTAATAGAAATCAATTTAAAGCAAAAAGAGAAGAGAAATCATTACCTAGGTGTGAAGAAATCAATGCCGCACAAAACCCAAGTGAAATCCTCAACGATTAAAGTTTAGAAATATGAATGTGTGTGTTCTTGATTTTTGGAGAGAAAGTAACAATACGTAAAAAGCAATTTCTAAGTTTTGGTGACAAATGAATTGAAAACCATTCTATTCATATTTATATTGGTGGCAAATATCACCACCAACCCATATGTTTACAATTTAATTTAAAAACAACCCCATTTATAAAATAATTAAAAAAATTAACTCAAATATCAATTTGTTTTTAAAACCAACTCAAAAGTCAACTTAGTCAAATCATTTGGTCAAACCGGAAAAGTCAATATTTTTCTTAAATGCCCATTTTACCCTTATAACGAAAATAAATAAAAATTAAGAAAAAATTTAAATTAAGCAGATAAATAACCCCAGATTACGGACGTGACATGGTAAAAGAAAATTGTCATGGTTAGATCAACACATACAGCACATTGAGCTCAGAGGAGAGGATGCATAGGGATTATGATCCTTTCTAGTAAAATATCACTTGATCATGACCCATCCTCGTACAATATCATCAATTAAGGGGATGGTTTTTGTATTATCAAATGAGATTTGATATGTATTCAATTAATTAATTGATTTATTATCATTAAGTAAAAGACAATTTGAATAGCATACTGGGTTGGCAAGCGGATGTTAATTGTATGATTTTTTTTTAAAAAAAAAAAATCAATTTTAACTCTAGTTTTTAATATAATTTTTATGTGTTCAGTTGATTCACCTATATGATTTATAATGAAGTTTAAATACATTTGTTATGAAAAACAAAAATTAAATATTCTTACTGATAGGGGTTAGTAGAGGATAGAAGATAAAAGTTAATCCTTTAATGTATGTGGATTAAAAAGAAAATATATTTTTCTTAAGAGAAAAATACAAATTTAATAGGTTTGAAAATTCAATAAATCTAAAAGTTATAGAACAGACATCTAGTGTAGGGTTGTCTATCATATTATTTTAGATTAGCCATCTGACTTGGAGACATATTTAAAAAGTATTGACAACCAACAATTTTTAGCTAAGTGGTATGTTCATCATAATTATGAGTTTGTCAGTGGATCTATCTCAAACAAACAATAGCACACTTCACTGAATGATATATTGAAAAAGTATTGATATTTTTTTTTTTGTGGTATGTTCATAAATGAGTGTGTGGTCTATCTCAAACAAACTACAACAAAACATGATGATGATAAGAGACTTGTACTACCGACGCTTCCTTCATCCAAAGGCTAATTCCCGTAGCATTAGCTGCGGTCGTTCTTAACATTTAAAATATAACACAATGAAAATATAATGAACAAAATATTCTAATTAAGTAAGCCTTCATAATTCTAAATAGCAATTCATGTCAAATACATGCTACTAATTGTTGTGAAAATTAAAGAAATTAAATATTAAAAAGAAGACTATATTTATTGAATAATTATTCAACTAAACAAAGACTCTATTTATAGACTTAAATAAAAAAGAATGAAACTGAAACTGCTTAAAATCTGGAGCATATTACAATAACAACAGTTTTTTAAAAAAAAATATTAAATAGCATAAAAATATGAAACTAATTTGACTTTGAATAAGTAATATTGCAGTTTGAATAATTATTCCACACCTTCTCGTAATTCAAACTGACACCCTATCGTGATTCAAAGTATGCATGACATGGACATAATATAGACGTGGATATGGATTTTCTGGTATGGTAGTAGAGATCTCTTTTAGCATCATTGGCATGGCTATTGGCATGGTCATGAGATATGTGTAGGCGTAACAAGTCAGAACAGTGTGTCAATTTGTTGATCCATACATGCTTTAACTTCCTCTAGTGTATTTTTATATACCTTTTTAATATGTCCTAGTTGTCTGCACCGGTTGCACTTAACATCTGGTCTCCACCAACATTTAAAGTGTGGATGGTTTGTTTATTTTTTTTTACAGTATGGGCATACCAAGTTATCAGTTTTCTCATGCTTAATTATTTCAGATTTTACCTGAAATGCTTTCTCTTCATGTTTTTCAATCATCCTATTGATGCGTGACTTATGAGCATGAAGAGAACCCATCAATTCATCAACAGAAAGTAATGATAGATCTTTTTCTTCTTCTATAGCTGTCACCACATGGTTATATTTTGGTGTGAGGCTTCGCAAGACTTTTGCAACAATAGTTTCATAAGATATTTGTTCACCATAGGAACGCATTTGGCTTACAATTGACATCCCTCTTGCCAGACAAATAGTTATTGACTCATCATTTTGTATAAATAAAGTTTCAAAATCACATCTTAGTGATTGTAATTTTACAACCACGACACGTGCATTACCTTAAAATTCATTTTGCAGAATGGTCCAGACTTCCTTTTCTGTTGACGCTGCTCCGATTCGTGAAAAAATTGTCTCATGCACTGCCTGTTGAAGAATGAACAACGTTTTCGCATCTCTCTTCTTATTTTCTTTTAGTCTCTTCTGTGTTTCTTCCAAGATCTTTCGTGTTTCTTCATCTATTTCTTTTTCCTCATCGCTTACCTATATGTCGACATACCCGTAATTTACCAAATCCCATAAATCTTGTGATTTTAATAGTGTTTTGATTTCAATACTCCACCACCCGTACTTCTCACCATTGAAAATTTGGAGAAGTGGTTGAGTAGAAGAGAAACCAGTACCAAATGTAGCCATTTTTTTTAAAAAAAAAATGTTTTAACAAGACTCTGATACCATGTTGTATTTTTGTAGATATGTGATTGATAGATAATGAAATAAAAATAAAAAAAAGAATCAAGAATGTGTAAAGCTCTAATTTATTGAGGATTGATATAAACTGGTATGTATAACAACCAGATATAAATGCCTTTTATAGGCATAGAAATATGAAATATTGAGCAAAGTCTGCTCAATATCTCATCACGTAAAACTTTAAAATAAAATCAAATATCTCATAAAATCTTATTGGATCAAATTTTGAATCAAACTCCAACATCCCCCATTAATTCAAATTTTCTTTCAATTCTAGATATGTGGATTTGATTGAAGGCATGATGTGGATTTAATTGTAGGCATGAGTTTTGGTTGTAAGTATTGTTGTAGGCATGAATCTTGGTTGTAGGCATAGGCGTTGGTTGTAGTCATATTTTACCAAGTCTGCATTGACATGGTTTGGCATACGTTATAGATGTATGTATGGATGTATGGTTTTGGTTGTGGGCATAGGTATATGGTTATGGATGTGGGACATAGATTTTGATATGGGCATGAGCATGAAAATCTTCTTTTCTTCATATTCATATCATCTTCATATCAGGGTTATCTTCTCATCTTCATCAGGATCATCGAGCTCTGATACCATGTTGTGAAAATTAAAGAAATTAAATATTAAAAAGAAGACTATATTTATTGAATAATTATTCAACTAAACAAAGATTCTATTTATAGACATACATAAAAAAGAATTAAACTGAAACTGCTTAAAATTGATCAAGCTTAAAGGAGAGTACGAGCAGATGAGAATGGCAGATTTAGAAACTTTGAAGAATTACGTTGACAAACTGAGTGATTTGGTTGCACAAATGAAAGATCTTGGAGAAGAAATTCTAGAGAAGAAGGTGATACGAAAATTACTTGTCATATTGCCAGAAATATTTGAGGCAAAAATTTCTACTGTGGAAGAAAAAGATCTCTCAAAGGAGACACTAGAAATCATTGTGAATTCACTACAAACTGCAGAACAATACTTTTAAGCGAGGAAAAAGAAAGAATCAAATACTGATGAGTAAGCATTTAGGGTGATAGAGAATACTTTCAAAGCACAATCAAGAGAATTTGCTAACCATCGAGGAAAAATAAACTCAAATGGTTCGCGAGCACCACCAAGAAGTTGGGGAAAACTTTCTCCTTATGGATCATACAACCGAACAAATCACAAGGAAGAAGATTGTTTTTGGAAAGGTAAACCAGCTTGTTTTTATTGTAAAAAATTTGGGCATGCTGAAAGGACTTGCAAGGTCAAAGAAGCACATATAGAGCAAGATAAACAGAAACAACAGGTCAATGTGGGAATTGTAGATGATGATGAGTACTTGTTCATGGCTCAAACTGATCATGACTAAATCAAGGCTGAATATTGGATCATTGATAGAGGCTGCACAAGTCACATGAGTAATAATCTCAGTACCTTTTCTAATTATAATAAATTATTCAATAAATTTGTCACTATTGGATATGGTACTAAGATTAGAGTTGAAGGAATAGGAAGCATAAACATTGCATTTCCAAATAAACATAGAACTCTGCATAAAGTTTTATATGTACCGGAAATAAAGCAGAACTTGCTTTCTGTCTGGCAATTAGTAGAGGATGGCTATAAAGTTGTATTCTCTGGGAAAACATGCTCTATTCTTGATGATAAGAGTCTCTTGGTCGTTGAAAAAAAATTGAAGAACAGATGTTACAACGTTACTACTGGAATCAACAATGTTGTTTATCATGTCAAAGAAGTAGAGACCGACCTGTGGCATAAACGGTTTGAACATTTTAATCATGCTGGAATAAAACATATGTTTGTGCACAATCTTACTAGAGACTTGCCTCCAGTTGATGTGAAAGAAGGAATATGTGAATCTTGTGAAATGGGAAAGATACACAAGAAACCGTTTGCCAATTTTGAAGCTTGGAGAGCAAAAGAGAAGCTTGAACTT
Source organism: Cardiospermum halicacabum (assembly GCA_031304145.1). Lineage (NCBI taxonomy): Eukaryota > Viridiplantae > Streptophyta > Magnoliopsida > Sapindales > Sapindaceae > Cardiospermum > Cardiospermum halicacabum. Next base: position 26,194,481 of record CM062393.1, on the reverse strand, counting down.
GTCCATACGGATATCTGTGGTCCCATGAGAACACCTTCTTGGGGAGAATATAAATATTTTTTTATTATTCATCGATGACTATGCCCGTTTCACTTGGGTATATTTCTTGAAGAATAAGTCAGAGACACCAGATAAAATAAGAATTTGGAAAGCTGCAGTTGAACTTGAAAGTGGGAGAAAATTAAAAGTTTTGAGATCTGATCGTGGAGGAGAGTACACTTCTAAAGATTTTGAAAGATTTTGTGAAGAATGAGTGAAAAATCAGTTGACGGCTCCATATACACCCCAACAAAATATGGTTGTCTGAAAGGAAGAATAGAATAACGATGGAGATGGCTAGAAGCATGCTTTCAAAGAAGAAACTACCGAAGGAATTTTAGGCAGAGGCAGTTCACATTGCTATTTATTTGTTGAATAGGTTGCCCACAAAAGAAGGTATGATTCCTTATGAAGCTTGGTATGACATTAAACCTTCTGTATTACATTTAAGAATTTTTGGTTCTATTTGTTTTATACATATTCCTGCTGAAAATAGAAGTAAACTTGATTTTAAAGCAAGAAAAGAAATCTTTGTTGGGTATAGTGAAAGATCCAAAGCATACAGATTCTTTGATGTTGAAAGAAGAAAATTAGTGATTACCAGAGATCTAAAATTTGATAAAAATAGCATGTGGAATTGGTCATCTGATTCTCAAAATAATATTTGTGAATTGAAAAAGATTGCTGAGCTTAATCGTGAGTCCATTATACCTGCAGTTGATGATATCATTTTAGAGCAAGAAGTTGAGGAAGAAAAAAATGGTATAAATAATCAACTACAAGGCTCCAGAACAATATGAGCATGAAGATGAAAGTGTAGAAGATCAAGGAAATGATTTGGGAGATCAAAGCTTTGAAGATGAATTGAATATTCCTATGAGAGGTTATAAGTCTTTTGCTGACATATATGAAAGATGCAATGTGGCAGTGGAAGACCATGACATTATTTTGCTGCAGCAATATCAAAAGCTTGGAAGTAAGCAATAGAAGAGAAGATAAAGATGATAAAGAAGAATAAAACATGGATTTTGACAAATAAACCACTTGGAAAGAATGTCATTGGAGTTAAATGGGTATATCGTATCAAGTTAAACCCAGATGGAACAGTAAATAAATATAAGGCTCGCTTGGTGGCAAAAGACTATGCTCAGCAACAAGGTAAGGATTACACTGAAACTTTTGCTCTTGTAGCTAGACATGATACGATTAGACTCTTAGTTGCAGTAGCTGCTCAACATGATTGGAATTTATTTCATCTTGATGTGAAGTCTGCTTTCTTAAATGACCATTTAAATGATGAAGTGTATGTCAGCCAACCTGAAGGTTTTGTAGTTAAAAGGGATGAGCATAAAGTTTACAGACTACAAAAGGCTTTATATGGCTTGAAACAAGCTCCTAGAGCTTGATATTCTAGAATTGATGGTTATCTTCTTTCACAAGGGTTTTGTCGAAGTAAAAATGAAGGTGCTTTGTATATTGTGCAGAAATTAGATGACTTGTTAATTGTTTCTCTTCATGTGGATGATATGTTAATCACTGGAAATAATATTTCCTTGATTAATCAGTTTAAGGAAGAGAAGAAACATGAATTTGAGATGTCTGATTTAGGAGAATTGAAGTATTTTTTGGGTCTTGAGGTTGAGCGAACTAAGAATGGTTTCTTTATTTCTCAAGAGAAATATGCAAATGATATTCTAAAAAAGTTTGGTATGGAGAACTGTAAACCTATGAACACTCTAATTGCAATTGATCAAAAGGTATCAAAATTTGATGGTGATGCGAAAACTGATGAGAAACGATTTAGAAGTTATGTTGGTAGTTTGCTCTACTTATGCTCTTTAAGACCTGACATTATGTTTGCTACAAGTTTGATCTCTCATTTCATGCATGGACTAACAAATGTTCACTTGAATTTGGCTAAAAGAATTCTGAGATACATAAAAAGAACCACAAACTTTGGAATCTATTATGCAAAGGATTCAACTTTCAAGTTGATTGGATACACAAACAGTGATTGGGGAAGTTGTGCAGATGATTCTTAAAGTACATCAGGTTTTTTCTTGGTTTTGGTACATGTGTCTTCAGCTGGAATTCAAAGAAACAAGCTATGGTAGCACAATCAACAGCCGGAGCAGAGTACATTGCAGCTGCCTCTGCTATAAATCAAGCCATTTGGTTTAAGAAGATTTTGATAGATTTAGGAGTGAAGATTGAAACACCGGTTGATATTTACTGTGATAGTAATTATGCTATTGCAATAGCTAACAATCCGATAGATCACGGGAGAACCAAACACATTAAGGTCAAATATCACTTTCTACATGAAGCTATAGCAAAGAAAGAAGTAGACTTACATCATTGTTGCTCAGAGGACCAAGTTGCAGAAATATTGACAAAAGCTTTGCCAAAAGGGAAGTTTGCGTTTTTTCGAGAGAAGATGAATGTTGTGCCCAAAACTATCAAGGAAGAGTGTTAGACTTGGCTAGTTTTGAGTACAAGGACTTTATTGTCTTTTTAATATTTAGGTTTTTATTTAAACAATTTTCATTAATTTTCTTTTAATTAAGAGATTCAATAGCGGCAGCCGTATTGCCGCAGAGCGTGAAACAGATATTTTTAGTTTTGAAATTCAATTTCAGATTTGAGAATAAAGTTTTGTGATTTGTTTGATTATTCTGTGATATAATCGTTTGATCAATATATTACATGCACCTGAGGTGAGACCATACCTAAAGATAGTACCACGTGATTCCTGTCCCTTCTCGTAAAATATCTCGTGATTTCTATCCCTTCTATGTAAAGTAAGATCTATGAGCAAAAACTATTTGTAACATTATAAAATGATGATTCCATCTGTATTCAAAATATTTATTTATTATTATTATCAAATAATGATAAATTGAGTACCATACTAAATTTGGTACTGGATGCTATGAAATATATATTTTATTAAAAAAAAAAATCATTTTCAGCTCAACTTTTTTTAAAGTTAAATTAATATCTTAAATGTGATTTTACCTAATATAGCGTATAGTGAAATTATAGTATAATGAAAACAAAGGTAATTTAATTACTTTCAACATCCACAAATATATTCAACTATAAGTAACTAATGTACTTTTACTCAATTTAAAAAAATTACTAATATTTATTATTCATGTTGTTAATATTTTATGGATAAGAGAAGATAAAAATCTTAATTATTTAATGTTTATAGAGAAAAATATAAATTTGATAGGTTTGAAGATACAATAAATCTTGGATATAAAATAGACATTTCGGACAGGTTTGTCCACTATAATCTGGCAAAAGAGTGGAAAACATGGTTCATAGGAGAAAACAAAGGTGTAGACAATCAACAATTTTCACCTAAGTGGTCTGTGCATTATGATTATGAGTTATCCAATGGATCAATTTCAAACAAACAATAGAACACTTCACTGAATGATACAAACAATAGAACACTTCACTGAATGATAAAAAAGTTAGTACTTCTTTCCATTCTTTTTAATCAAACGTAACAACTAAACATGATGATAGGAGACTTGTACTGCCACACTTCCTTCGTCCAAAGGCTAATTCACAAAGCATAAGCTCTAGTCTTTCTTCAGATTTAAAACCTAAACACAATAAGCACATAATGAACCAAATATTCTAAATAAGTAAGCCATCATAATTCTAAATAGCAATTCATACCAAATACATAGGGCCAATTCAATTTCAATTTAAGCTCTTTCCTGTAAATAAAGTAGTATAAGCTGCTAATGCAATATGTAATTAAACAAAAAAAAGTAGGTCTAATGACTTTTTTTCCCATCTTTTCCATAAATCAATCGATACGAACACCTCTCAATCTTCAATTCAAGAAAATCTGCTTGCAAAAACTCTACAAAAATTTCTAATAGGGAGACTTAAAACTCAATTCAAACTTAGAATAAATCATGTCCATGGTGAAACACTTTAATCCGAAAGTTTTATAAGAGTTTGTGTCAAATTTTTAAAAAAAGAAATTAAAATATATATATATTATCATCTAAATTTATAATCTTTTTAGATTCCAAAACCTTTTTTTTTCCTCCATCTCCCATTCCACTTTTGGTAGTCTCCATTTTCTGCCTATGTATTCATATCCAAACATCCATTAGATCACTTTTAGTTCTTGAAACAAAAAAAAAATTGAATCCATACAAATATTTTATTATTGCAATATTATATAATATATGTATATATTTATGGAAAAAAATAAATGCTTATCGAAAGTGTTTTAAGGTACTTGAACACACATTAAATAAAGCAAAAAGAGATTATAATAGTTTACCAGCTCAGATCTCATCCAAAATACAATAACAAGTTTATGTTATCTTCCATAGTTGTCAACTTGATCTGTTAAGACAATAATGGGTAAGGATTTTTCTTGTAATAGTGAGTAAGGGTGGTGTGTAAGATGTTAGACAATGTGATGAGAAATTTGAGTTTGAATTGAGGAGAGAAGATAAAATTCTTCAGTGTATGGCTATGTGATGAGAAATTTGATCTGTTTGAATTGAGGGTGATCTCAGTCACAACTCTAAAAGTATTTAAAATCTGTGTTTGGTGATTAACTTATAATATTATCATTAGAGTTTTTTTAAAGAGTTTGTAAAACACATTTAGAGTTTCAATCAAAGCATTTGAAATTATGTTTCCAAAATTATCCTTATCCACCTAAAATTAATCTCTTTATCAAATTTTTTGTAATAATTATTTTTTAACTTATTATTTTAATTTTATTTTTAATAAATTAAATAATTTTTTTAAAGACATAGAAAAAAATTGATTTTTATAAATATATTATTCACTTTTTGTTATTTATTGAAAAATAATTAATTAATTAATTCTAAAATCATATTTTAAATTTTAAATTAATTAACATTTTTGTATGTCCTTTTACGTCATTTAAACTTTATTAGATAATTAAAATGTTAGTTTACCAAACAATATTTATTAAAAACACTAACTAAAGAGTTAAACGCTAAATGCTATTTAAAAAAGCTAAACTCTATTAAAAACGCTAAACGCTATCAAAAACGCTAAACGTTACAAAAACGCTGATGTGGCCAAACACAGCCTATACAAAAGGAAAATAGGAAAACGGTTTTTTTATATAAAAAATACAAACTAAATAGTTTTGAAGATATTGAGGAGCATAAAGTAGTCTTAAAAAATATGAAAGAGTAGTTTACAGTTGTTATTTAGGTAAGAGAAAATTGGCAGATTCGCATCAATATATGTACCACATGCAGTTGAGATGAGGCAATCCCTAACGATGGTACCTCGTGATTCCTGTCCCTTCTGCGTAAAGTATCTCTGATTTCTGTCTGTAAAGTAAAATCCATGAGTATTTGTAATATTATAAAATGATGATTCCATCTGTATTCAGAATATATATTTATTATTATCAAATAATGATAAATTGAGGATCATACTAAATTTGATACTGGATGTTGTGAAATATATATTTTATGGATTAAAAAAAATCAACTTTAAATCAATTTTTTAAAACTTAAATTAATACCTTAAACCGTGTTTTACCTAATATAGTTTATAGTGAAATTATAATATAATTTTTATGAAAACAAAGGTAATTTAGTTACTTTCAACGTCTACTAACATAACCAATTTTAAATAATTAATATACTTTTACTCAATTTACAAAAGTTACTAATATTTATTATTCATGTTTTTAACATTTTAATTTTATGGATAATAAAAGATAAAAATCTTAGTTCTTTAATGTTTATAAAAAAAAACATATTTTTCTTAAGAGAAACCTATAAACTTGATAGGTTTGAAGGTATTATGAATCTGGTCTATAAAATAAACATTTCAAGTAGGATTGTGTACTATAATTTTGTAGAAGAGTGGAAAATATGTTTCAAAGGAGAAAATAAATGCACCACAGTTATTACTCCTCGTGAAAGAAAATTGTCATGATTAGATGAATATATACACCACATTTAGTTGAGAAGGGATGATATATGGGGATTATTGATTATTTCTAGTAAAATATCACCTGAGGGTATCATCAATGTGATGTCGGACCCTTACCCGATTATTAACCCGATAAGAGACCAACGTCACCTCATCAAATTACATTTACCAATTAATTATCCATTTACTAATGTCATATATTAATAATCCGTTATTCGAATCATACATCAAAATATTAATTATATGTACATACTAGTAACATTCTTTATACAATACAAGTATTTAATTTACATATCAAGTATCCATATAACAAGTTACACTTTAGCCCGTAGGCCAATTCTTCATCAGTTCATCAAACTTTTCTTTATTATACAAGTACGCATTCATATTATACATATAACTGTACATAACACCATGCATTTTACTTATCATCATTCATTCTCTTAACAATTTCATTTGCTTCACATGGTAACATGCCCTAGTCTTTTCCTGAAACCATATCTTTATACATAGAGTGGTCCTTGATGTTTTCCCCCGATTGCCTTTCCTGGATTGTTATTAAATAAAGGAAAAAGAAAACATAGAAAATAAAACGTCAGGCAACAATGCCTGGTTTGTACCCTGTACCCGGGGCATGCAACACAAATGCTTACCTTTATTTTCAATACAAATCAATAATTCAAACAAGTACACCCAAGATCAATCAATCCATAAAATGTTTCCAAACATCATTACAAAGGCAAATTCATTAAAGTTTCCAAGAATCCAAATAATGTAAATTTTCATGTTAGTTTAACTTACATGTGGTTAGTAAGTCATATAGGAATCCATTTATTTCTATATATTCTATTATTCAATAAGATTTCACTTAGCCTTATACCTTTAATCATTTGAGATTTTAACACAACTTATGTTAGTTATTCATTTTCTTATTTTTGATAGCCCTCTTAGAATAACCTATGGGGAAACGGAACTGTTTTGGCCCGAGAGCCGCCGATAGACCCGAAGGCCGCTAATAGACCCGAAGGCCGCCGATAGACCCGAGGGCTGCCGATAGACCCGAAGACCGAATCATCATCATCATCGTCTCATTTCATTCAACTTTCAGGGTGAAGTGCACTTCTAGTTCCTAAGGCATGCCTTTCATCCTCTAACGGTATTCTACAAAGGCTATCGCTTCAATTCATCTTTCATATGTTTATACTATTAAATCATTCTTTTATTAAGTACTAACGATACCATCATCATTTGATTCGATGCTAATAATCACATTACTTCTATTTCCAATAGGATTGTTAGGATGCCTTGAATCATAAGGAATCCTAAATTACTTGATTTACTAGGAATCCTTTTTTGGAAGGAATTTCTATTTTGGTTTTTGGATCTATTTCCTATTTGCTAGTTTTTCCTAATTTGAGGAGATTTGTTTTTCCCAATTGTTATGGTTTACTTTTCCTTATTGGAAAGAAACTATTAGGAAAGTGGGTTTTGTGATCACTATAAATAGAGGCGTCTCACAAAGAAGAAAGCATCCAGTTCTAAAGAGAATTTCACATTGTGAGTGTGGGAAACACATTCGAGAGTTAGGGGTTTTAGTTTGGGTGCCTTGGGTTATGAGATTTGAGTGTAGCCTTTTGTGGCTATTTTGTGTATCTTGTAATCCCTTTGATCATTATAGTGGATTGTTATTCTCTTCCTTCGTGGAGTAGGCACATTGCCGAACCACGTTAAATCTCTTGTGTCTCTTTCTACTTTCCATACTTTGTTGTTCTGTTTCTACTTTGGTTGGTGCTATTCTGTCTCCTCTATTCCTAACAAACTGGTATCAGAGCATAAGTTGGGTTTAGTCATGGCATCAACATCATCAACAAAGTTTGATATCGAGAAGTTCGATCGAAACATGAGTTTCGCTATGTGGAAAGTCAAGATGAAAGCAATTCTGACACATCATGGATTGCAGAAGGCGCTTTTGAAGAAAGAAGAATTTCCCAAATCGTGGGATGAAGAGAAGATGGTGGAGATAGATGAGAGAGCATTATCCATGATCCAATTGTGTTTGTCTAATGAGGTTCTGAGAGAGGTTATCGATCAGAATACTGCAAAAGGATTATGGGATAGATTGGAGGCTCTATATATCACAAAGAATCTCACTACAAAATTAATTGCCAAGCATCGTTTATACACCCTGTCGATGGCAGAAGGTACGTCCATCAAGTCTCATATTGATGAATTCTCTTCTATTGTAATGGATCTATCTAACATGGACATCAAGTATGAAGATGAAGATCAAGCCCTCATGTTACTTCATTCTCTACCTCCTTCTTTCAAGAACTTTAGAGAGACGTTGATCTATAGTAATACTTCTCTAAAGTTGGAAGACGTCAAATCGGCACTTTATTCGAAGGAGTTATTTGATAACCAGATGTCCAAAAACCGAGCAGATAATCCTGCTGAAGGTTTAATGGTTAGAGGAAGACCCGAATCTAGAGAATCTGGTAAAAATCGCTTTAGATCAAAATCAAAGTCCAAGTATGTGGTTTGCCATTATTGTAAGAAGAAAGGACACATCAAAAAGGATTGTTGGACTCTTCAGAAAAAGAATAAAGAAAATAGTCAACAATCAGAGAAACCTCCAGAAGCCAGTGTTGTGCAAGATAAGGATGAAAACTGTGATATCTACACAGTCATTGATGATAATACTAGATCTGATCAAGGGTGGATTCTTGATTCTGCGTGCTCATTCCATATCTGCCGGCAAAGAGAATGGTTCACTTCTTTCGAGGAATCCGAAAGAGGTGTTGTGTTAATGGGCAACGACCAACCTTGTAAAGTTTCTGGTATTGGTTCTGTGAAGATTAGGATGCATGACGGCGTGATTCGAACATTGGTAGACGTTCGGTATGTTCCTGATATTAAGAAAAACCTTATCTCATTATCTGCTTTAGATGATACTGGTTGCAAATTCACTGGTGAAGGTGGAGTTCTGAAGGTTAGTAAAGGTGTGCTGGTAGTTATGAAGGCGAAGAAATTTGGTAGGCTGTATTATCTGATGGGGTCTACTGTTATGGGTTCCGCCTCTGTTTCTTCTACAAGCGAAACAAATACTACGAAGTTGTGGCATATGAGACTTGGACATATGAGTCAGAAAGGCATGGCAATGCTGAGTAAGAGGGGTCTTTTGGGTGATCGGAATATATCCAATTTGGAGTTTTGTGAGCATTGTGTCTTCGGCAAACACAAACGAGTCAGCTTCAGCACTGGAATACACAAAACTAAAGGTACGTTGGATTATATTCACTCTGATCTTTGGGACCATCACGTGTTGCATCAAAAGGTGGTTCAAGTTACATGATGACATTGATTGATGATTTTTCAAGAAAAGTCTGGGTCTATTTCTTGAAGAATAAGTCTGAAGCTTTTGAGACCTTCAGAGATTGGAAGGCATTGGTTGAAAAGCAGACTGGAAAGAAAGTTAAGCGCTTGAGAACAGATAATGGGTTGGAGTTCTGTAGTGGGGAATTTAATTTATTCTGCAAAAAAGAGGGCATAGTGAGACATCTCACAGTTAGTGGGACACCCCAACAGAATGGCGTAGCCGAACGCATGAATAGAACCCTTTTGGAAAAGGTTCGTTGTCTGCTGAGTAATTCTGGATTGACGCAAGATTTTTGGGCAGAGGCTGCAGCGACAGCTTGTTACTTGGTGAATCGTTCTCCATCCACGTCAATTGAGTGTAAGACTCCTGAAGAGGTATGGTCTGGTAAACCTGCTAATTATTCTGAATTACGGATATTTGGATGTCCTGTCTATGTTCATTCGAACAATGGAAAGTTAGAACCTAGGTCAAAGAAGGGCATATTTTTGGGTTATCCGAATGGTGTGAAGGGATACAGAGTTTGGCTTACTGATCCAAAGACACCAAAATCCATAATTAGCAGAAATTGCATCTCTGATGAGAATACCATGCTTCATCCAAATAAGGAAAGTGTTAGTTCTGACACTAAGGTGGAGAGTTCTGAGAAGGAGAACAAAAAGATGCAAGGTATTAGGGTGGAGTCTCCATCCGAAAATCATGAAAAGCCAAATGAGATAGAGACTGAAATCATTGCTAGAGGAAGGCCCTTAAGAGAGAGACGAATGCCTTCGAGATTTGATGATTATGTTACCATAGCTTGTGTCGCTGCACAAGAAATCGAAGGATCTGATGACCCAGTCACATATAGTGAAGCCGTCTCGAGTGATGATTCTGGTAAGTGGTTGGTGGCTATGCAAGAAGAGGTGGAGTCTCTTCATAAAAATAAAACTTGGGAACTAGTAAAGCCTCCTATTGAAAAGAAGATCGTTGGATGTAGATGGGTCTACAAGAAAAAGGAAGGCATACCAGGGGTCGAGAAAGCAAGATACAAGGCACGTTTGGTTGCAAAGGGCTATAGTCAGGTGCAAGGTATTGATTTTAACGATTTTTTTCACCTGTTGTTAAACATAGCTCTATTCGTGTTTTGCTTGGTTTAGTTGCTATTCATGATCTCGAGTTAGAGCAACTAGATGTGAAGACTGCGTTTTTACATGGTGAACTTGAAGAGACCATATACATGTCTCAACCAGAAGGTTTTGAAGTTGAAGGAAAAGAAGACCATGTTTTTCTACTCAAGAAGTCATTATATGGCTTAAAGCAGTCACCTCGACAATGGTACAAGAAGTTCCACTCGTTTATGATGGTGCATAGTTTCACAAGGAGTCATTCTGATAGCTGTGTGTACTTCAAAAAGTTATCTGATGATTCATATATCTATCTACTCTTATATGTCGATGACATGTTAATTGCTGCCAAGAATAAGTCTGAGATCAACAATTTGAAGAATCAGTTGAATGGTGAGTTTGAGATGAAAGATCTAGGAGGAGCAAAGAAAATTTTAGGAATGGAGATCAAGCGAGATAGAGCTGCCGGTAAACTCTACTTAACTCAAAGAAGCTTCATAGAGAAAGTTGTTGAGCGTTTTGGGATGAAAGATGCAAAACCGGTAAGTACTCCGTTAGCTTCTCATTTTAAGCTTTCTGCTGATTTGTCACCAAAAACTGATGAGGACATAGAATATATGTCACAAGTTCCCTACTCTAATGCTGTTGGTAGTATCATGTATGCAATGGTGTACTCGTCCCGATATCGCACATGCTGTTAGTTTAGTTAGCCGTTACATGGCTAATCCTGGAAAACAACATTGGCAAGCTGTGAAGTGGATATTGAGATATTTGAAGGGTACTACTCATGTTTGCTTGGAGTTTGGTAAAGACAAAGGGAATGTTGTTGGTTACGTTGATTCGGACTATGCCGGTGATCTTGACAAAAGAAGATCGATTACTGGATATGTCTTTACTCTTGGAGGTTGTGCAATTAGTTGGAAGGCTACTTTACAAGCGACTGTTCTTTGTCAACAACAGAGGCCGAGTATATGGCCATGGTTGAGGCTGTAAAGGAAGCAATTTGGTTGAGAGGATTGGTTGGTGAACTCAGCGAAGATTTGAAGGTGACGGCAGTCCATTGTGACAGTCAGAGTGCGATTCATCTAGCAAAGGATCAAATGTTCCATGAACGCACTAAGCACATAGACGTCAAGTACCACTTTGTTCGAGATGTGATTTCTGAAGGTAATATTACGGTTCAGAAAATTGGTACTGAAACTAATCCTGCTGATATGATGACCAAGTCCTTATCTACAATCAAGTTTAAGCATTGTTTGAGCTTGATTGGAATTTGTGATCGTTAAGATTCCCTTACGGGATACAAGGAAGAGGAAGACAGTTCGAAGTTTGTTTATGGGTCAAGGTGAAGATATAATTGATAGTGATCAAAGAAAGAAGATTCAGAAAAGTTGAGGTGATTCAAGTCAAGGTGGAGATTTGTTAGGATGCCTTGAATCATAAGGAATCCTAAATTACTTGATTTACTAGGAATCCTTTTTTGGAAGGAATTTCTATTTTGGTTTTTGGATCTATTTCCTATTTGCTAGTTTTTCCTAATTTGAGGAGATTTGTTTTTCCCAATTGTTATGGTTTACTTTTCCTTATTGGAAAGAAACTATTAGGAAAGTGGGTTTTGTGATCACTATAAATAGAGGCGTCTCACAAAGAAGAAAGCATCCAGTTCTAAAGAGAATTTCACATTGTGAGTGTGGGAAACACATTCGAGAGTTAGGGGTTTTAGTTTGGGTGCCTTGGGTTGTGAGATTTGAGTGTAGCCTTTTGTGGCTATTTTGTGTGATATCTTGTAATCCCTTTGATCATTATAGTGGATTGTTATTCTCTTCCTTCGTGGAGTAGGCACATTGCCGAACCACGTTAAATCTCTTGTGTCTCTTTCTACTTTCCATACTTTGTTGTTCTGTTTCTACTTTGGTTGGTGCTATTCTGTCTCCTCTATTCCTAATAAGGATGCATAAGCATCCAATATCATCCATAAACTAAACATTTCTTTCAAATATTCTTTTACAAGATCTCTATTTATGTCATCTTTACATTTATGTATAAATTATCTCATATTATACAAGTATGCTATGCTAAACATCAAGTAAAAGTGTTGTTATAAAAGTTTATTATCTAGTGGTAACAATTCCAGTTTTCAAACAAACTGAGTAGTTCGAATTCGATTTGGCATAATTTATTCTATAGGTATTTAATTAACTTCAAACCACTTCTATCATTTTCGTAGCTCATCCTTATATGTTATGATGGCTTCACTTGTCATTAATTCAAGGTCAAAATATTTTTAATCATATCATTATCACCATTCCAGATTCACTGGAATCTGGGACAGTGTTACAGGGCTGATTTCACTTTGCATAAAACCTTATTGAATCAATTCCAATTATCATGATTTTTCGTGTGAGTCTTATTTAAGGTATTAACTTTCTACTGTTTAAATTTCAGTATATTTTGAGTCTTTTAGCTTAGGTTTTGGTATGCCACAAAATTAGGTTACCAAACTGCCCTGTTAGGGACAGTTTGTATTTATTGGACTCTTAGCATTAAAAGGCTTATCAAATGAACTTATTTCACTTTCGAATTTTCCAGTCTACTAATACACATGTAAAAAAATATTTTTCACTTATACAACTTTTTCCAAATAGGCCTCTAGCTATTTTTCACGTTTGTATCAAGTTTTAGAAATGCCCTGTTTCAGGACAGTCTGCATGTATGGCCTTCTTGACATCAATTAGGGTATTAAATTGAATTATCTCAGCACCAAATTTTACTCATTCACACTAGACTTATAAAGGAACATTTCATTCCAGTAGGTCTTGGTCTAATTATATCTCTAACTATTTTTAAAAATTCAATCAAATTAGAGGACAGTTTCAGTATTTTTTGGAGTAGGCTGGAATTGTTTTCAAAACCATATCATTTTATTCAAACAAACATCAACCATCACAAATCTATTATTTCTTAGAGCCAAATACTTCAAATAAGTCTCTACTAACTTTATAGCATATGTCCATGCTTCCAAAAATATTGATCAAAATTTTTTAAACCAACAAACAATTATAAACATCACCATAAAAACCATTTTAGCATGCAAATCACATCAAACATGAAACCAACAACAAAACCTTTAGGGCTTGGGTACAAACCTTATTTGAGAGCCTTTCTCCTACACTTGGTCTTGTCCTTAGGGTCTTCTTTTGGTTCTACTAATCACAAAAACAAGAGTTTAGCATTCCTTTTTACAAGTTTCTACCATAAACAACACTAACAACAACCTCATGCTAACTTGGGTACTTTTCTAACTAATACCATAACTTTCAATTTAAGAACATAACCAAGGGGCATTATAACCATTCTAATAATATTCTTAACATCTAGAAACCATTTCTATACTAAACTAGGATCAAATCACTCATATATGAAAGTTAGGGTTTGAAATCCTTACCTTGTTTCTTGATGATTCTTGATGTAATTGATGTTATAAGCTTGTTCTTCTTGGTTTGATGGTGTTTCTATGATGTAGCAAGAGTATGGAAGAGGTTTTTGAGAGTTAGATGGAGGAAGAAGAAGAAGAAGAAAAATGGAGATGGAGGATCTTAAGGGGTGGTTGGCCAAAGGAAAAAAAATGGAGAGAAATGGAGAGAGCTTGAGAGAATTTTAGAATGGTATAGAATTCTCTAGATAACTCCCCCTCCCCCCTTAAATACTAACCTCCTCATGGACAAGTTCAACTTAGTCCCTCACCTTTCTAATAATTTCATTTCACTAGGAGGACAATTACCAATAACCACCACAACTTCAATCTATTTGCACTTAGGTGAAAACTTTTCATTTTAATGCATCTATACCCTTGGACCAACTTTGACTTGCCCTAAATTAATTAAGAATTAACTTTTAACCCAAATTAAACTTGGAAATTAAAGAACATAGCCAAAATTTTCTATAAACACCTTTTAATGCATTTTACCACATCCTATGTGTAAAATGACTGAAATGCCCTTGGACTTTCCTAATATTTACTATAATGCCACTAGTACCCAAGTTGCACGTCTTGTGGTTCTAAATTATCTCTAAGAACCTATTTACTATTCTAATAAAGGAATAAAAATTTTATCGAAAAATTCTAGCCTATAATTGCGGACCTTACAATCAATGTAGGGATGGTTTTTAGTATTATCAAATAATAAGATTTGACATGTATTCAATAAATTAATTTACTATCATTAAGTAAAAGACAAATTGAATAGTATACAGGATTGACAAGTGGATGTTGTATGTGAAATGTTTTATGATTTTTTTAAAAAAAAACAAAACAATTTTAACTCTATTTTTAATATAATTTGATGTCTTTACCTGATTCACCTATATGATTCAAAATGAATTAATACATTTCTTATGGAAAAAATAAATATTCTTATTATTAGGGTAGTAAAAGTTAAAACTTAATCCTTTAATGTATGTGGAAGAAAAAAAAAGTATATTTTTCTTAAGAGAAAAATACAAACTTAATAGGTTTGAAAATTCAATGAACCTAAAAGTTATAGAATAGACATCGTAGGGGTTGTCATCATATTTTATTAGAAGAGAGGAAAGTGTAGTTTATATGAGCAAAATTAAAAAAAAAATGCTCACATCAATATATTTACTATATGAAGGTTGATTTCCATATATATATATATATATATATATATATATATATATATAGTAGCATACTTACATGCGTATTCAAAAGATACTAAACATCTTATATATATGTCAACCAATAAAAGAACATAATGAAAGGGAATAAATATTCCATTACTGATCAACTTTGTAGTCGGAAACAATCACAAGCGGATGAAATTCCTCTTCTCACCAACTAAGAGCAACCCAGTGAAATGCTTCTTCTTTAGTGTTTGTTTTTGATGTCTCGGTCTTTTTTCAGAGTGTTTTCTTTTCTCGAATACCCACACACCAGTTTCTGAACATGTTCTTGATTTTCTAAAAAAAAATCTAGAGGCAGTTTACCCATGTTGGGTAACTGCCAAACACACGTGTTTGTACACATAGTGTCTTTGGGTGTAAAATCCAACACTATATGTAGCTGAGATGACAAGAGAAATGCTGCCAAAGTATCATGTATCTTGTCCCTTCATTGTAAAGTGTGATGGAGGAGTAGAGATGATTCTTAATATTAGTAAAATATTAAGATTTGAAATGTATATAAAAAAAATTATTATTGTTATTTTTATTATCAATTTATTGAATTTGAAGGGTAATTGAATTTCTTATTAAAATATTTCTTTCTACCCTAAATTGAATCCAACCCACCCCTCACTTATATTAGGGTCGGGAGTAAAAAATAAATAGTTAATTTTATATTTTATTCATTATCTATACACTATTCTATTTATTCTATTATTAAATAATTATTAAGATTAGTATTTGAATAATATATTCATATGATCTAATTATTTTTAATATTATAAAATTTAAAAATAAATATAAAAAAAATAAATAATATAATCTGATTGAACTAATAAAAAAAAAATATTACTTTTTGCAAATGTAGTTAAAAGAGCATAGAATTTTAGACAGGTCGGATCAATGTCAAATTACCCTATAGAATCAAAATGGCCTGGATTCCAGCCTAAAGCCAAAGTCCACCAGATGTAAACTTACAGCCTAACTAAAATGATACAACTCATATGGAGAATGAAACATTACAACAACAATAAATTTTAGAGGTAAGGAGCAAACATCTAAAATAGAGTTGTCTACCATACTTGAATATGAGAGAAGAAAGTGGGGTTTATACGAGAAAAATTGAAGTAGTGCAGAAGAAAGAGAAAAGATAAACCATGGAGTTGTTATTTCCGTAATAGAAAATTGAGATGCTCTTCCTCAAAAAGTATCACGTGATCATGTCTTATCTTTATAAAATGTCATGAATGACTGAAAATGGTTTTTAATATTTTGAAATGATACTCCAAGATACATTAAATAATATTCTAAAAGGTACTTGAAAACACAGTTGTGAACTTTATCTCTTCTTCAGATGTTAAGAAAGCATCTCTTCCTACAATTGTAAAATAAATTTGACGATGTGCAAGATGTGAAACCATATGGTGGGAGAGGGATCACAAAAATAAATAACTAATTATATTAAATTGATGTAATTCTTTTATTAAGTGCATTTTGAAATTAAAAATTTATTATATTTATATTGGAAATTAGAAATGCACATAATTGACTCTAATGTTTATACGTTGATATGAACTCCTGATTAATGTAATCCAAATATTTGAGTACTTCTTAATTAAGAGTGACCAATCTTTTGAAACAAGCTATCTATACTAATGAGTCACGCTGTCAACTCAATTAATCTCCTTATAAAAATTAATATATATATATATATAATTTTCAGAATATATTAATTTTAATAAATTAAAATTTATATTATTAATATAATAGTAATTATAAGTAATATTATTATAATATATTTATTTTAAAATTTTAAATATAATATAAAATTTAATAAAATAAAGATTTGATTATAGTATAATAATAAAAATAGTGAAAATTCTCATTTTTAGACCAAAAATTAAATAATTTTTTTTTATCCATCAGTATAATTTTTTCAAAACTAAACATTTTATTAAAATTTTTACTAGTATTGAACCAAAATGACAAAAACATCCTTACTATAAAAATAAAATAAATTATTTTTAAGAAAAAGAATTATAAAAACAATTCTAATGAAAACCTAAAAACACCCCAAACGCTCATCCTTCCTAATTGATCTTTTGAACCCAACCATTTGAACCCAAACGTTTTTCCTAATCTATCGTTTGAACCCCAACCATCTGAACCCACACCTTCACTCTCACTTTCAGTTCAATCTAATTGTCTCTCAAAATCAATTTAACCCTCGAAATCTAACTCTCACTTCTTTGATGTCAATACTCCCTCATTCAATCGATTATATGGAGAAGAAAATCCTCACGAAGAAGAAGTCAGCCATAAGTGGCTCCGTCAATAAGCCCACCGTTGGCGGAAAGTCAGTGGGTAAGAAGAGGAACGCAGTGTAACATCCGGCCCCCGGCACCTTGTCACATAATAAGTCTTAAGGCTGATCACTAGCCCCACAGACCATAATTACGCTTTCGATCATGCTTTGTCCTTACTCGCATATTTTCAAGAAAAATTTTTCGGAAGGTCATCCATCCCAATATTGCTCCAAGCCAAGCATGCTTAACTTTGAAGTTCTTAAGTTCTAAGCTCCCGAAAAATAATGTGTAGATTGGTTATATGGGTCGCAATTCAATTCCTTTTAACCCTGTCTCATTATAGGGTGTTACAATTCACTCCAATTAGGACACAACGTGCTCGTTGTGGTTGGCCCACATTATTCCTAGAATCTTTACCCCCGCTAGATGAATGCCCTAAGCTCTTTCGTCCACAGGCGCACTTGCGGTCACAAGAAGGGGTGGGCATAAAACCCGGACCGACTTGGACCAGACCGAAATTTGCCGGTCCACGGTCCAAACGGTCCCGGTCCGGTCCAAATTATTAGAACCAGTTATTTTTAGCGGTCCGGTCCGGTCCCTTGCCTCTAGGGACCGGATCGGACCAGACCGGTTAATGATAATAAAAAAAATATATTTATTAATACAAATTAATAAAATTCATATTAATAATACAAATTAATAAAATTCATATTAATAATACAAATTAATAAAATTCATATTAATAATACAAATTAAAATACTTAAAATAAAATTAAATCTATTTACTTGATGAAATTTAATTGGATAGTAAAATTTTAATATTTATAATAATATTTAATTAATTTAATTATATTAATTTGAATTTTTTAGATATAAAATTATTTTAGGTGAATAATTAAAATATTATAAATTGACATCAAAACAGTGGTATTTAATTATAATATTAGATATAATTTATATATAATTTTTTAAATATCATTTTTTAGTATATTCTAAAAAATCCGTAAAAATAATATATTTTTAAAAAATCTGTAAAAATTCAACCCGGTTGGACCGGACTGGACCGAGACCAAATACGCTTGGGACAGGATCGATCGGTCCAACATTTTAATCGGTCCGATCCGGTCCAAATTTTTGGGACTGGTTATTTTAACCGGTCCG
Organism: Cardiospermum halicacabum; assembly: GCA_031304145.1. Taxonomy (NCBI): domain Eukaryota; kingdom Viridiplantae; phylum Streptophyta; class Magnoliopsida; order Sapindales; family Sapindaceae; genus Cardiospermum; species Cardiospermum halicacabum. The sequence continues at coordinate 26,175,843 of CM062393.1, read as the reverse complement.
GTTCCGGCTAAATCCGGACCGAACCGAACTATGCCCACCCCTAGTCACAGGGTTGCTCTGATATCATTTGTAACATCCGGCCCCTGCCCCCGGATGACTCGAGGTGCGGTGCACGAAATCGGGAAGAAAACTACAATGGCTTCCTTGATGGTCACATCGGGAAGAATAATATATTTTCTCAGCTTCCCGGTCCTTAACGTTGGGAAGCATAATGTATAGTTATGATATGATCAGGTGCTTTCGGGTCACCATTACCTGGAAGCAAAATTTCAACTATTTATTGGTTATGGTAACCAGGAAGCACCTGTACGAAACTAATGAAGATGAATTTTCAGTTGGAATTTTATTTTAGATTTACAATCTATAACTTGTTAAATTTCTTATTTGAATCTTATGTAGGTGAAGATGAAAGTGATAGTGAAGATCACAATAGGGAAATAAGAAAAAAATATGAGAAATGAGCCAATTTTAAATGAGGAAGAAAACATTGGTTTAGATGAAAATGAAGAAGAAGACATTGGTTCAGATGAAAATGAAGAAGATGATGATAAAGATGAAGATGGCGGAGATGCTAAAGTTGATGAGGGAGAAAATGAGGAAGAGTCTGAAGATGATGAAGAAGAGGGACAAGAGGATGATTTCATCATTAGTCGGCGGTCACCAATTCAAAATAACCTTGATGTTGAAAGTTGGGGAATGAAGACTGATGACAATGAGGAAGAATGAGGGATATGGCTACGAAGATTGAGAAGAAGAAAGAAGAGGTAGAAAGATAGAAAAAGGAAGAAAAAATAGATTGAGAATAATTAAGAGGAAGAGAAGGAAGATGAAAAAGAGATGAAGAATAAATAAGAGGAAGAGAAGGATAAGAATGAGGAAAAGAAGAAATAAGAGGAGGATGAGAATATTCAAAAAGTTGATAATGCTGAAGAGAATAAAAATGAGAAGGAAGCGGTTATATTAACCGGTCCGGGCCTAGCCATCTCCTTCACATTTCACCACTACAAATCATTAAAACAACTCCATTTTTACTTCCAATATATTTCTAAGGGATTGATTCATTGCTCTAAGGTGTCGTAAAACAAAGGTAAAATCCACTCTCTCTTCACTTTCTCTTAATTCAAAAAATGGCTCATATGTGTTAGTTCTTAATGCTTATAACTAGTTTCTGGTGTGGTTTTGAGATTAAAGTTAGTATCATTAGCTTCCAATTAGGTTTAAGTAATTTTGCTCTATTGTCTCTACAATGGTCAATTTGGTTTTGAAATATATGGTTTTATTAGATTATATTCTTTCATGCCAATAATTTCAATTATTGTTTTTAAATTGCCACCTCTCTTCAATGTTGTCTCTAATGCCTATTTTGCCCTTACTTGAATATTTGGATTTTGTGTTCTTAAATCTTGAAAATGGTTAATTGATGATCATAGGTGGTTTCTAAATAATGTTTGGTTATTTTAACCTATTTTGAATATCTCTAATCTCATCACTATGCTAATGCCCTTAATCAAATTATTGTGAGGTGATTTAAGTGTGTTGGAACCATGTAATGATATTGGGGTGTGTTTAGATGGTTATGGTGTGATAGTTGTACTTTGGTGATGGCTTAGAACAAGTGGAAGCCCTCACGGTAGCGGCTTTCTAACTTGTGGATTGACTGATGTGAGGTTTGTATTTTCGTTTTTATCCCTATACACTTGTTTGTTATTGACTCATGCATTTAATATATGTCTACTTGTAATTATGCCATGAAATTAGTTAAATAAGATAACCATCCAAAACTTGATGTGATGATCATAATTGCCATATTAGGGCGCTAGAGCATATATGTAATGCATGTAGAATCATGATAGGCACTGTCTTTGGGAATTCAAGTTTCGGGTGGACTAAGTCCACATTGTTTGCGGTTATTGAAAGGCATAGGCAGATATTTATCTTTTCGCTCTTGATTGTAGTTATTTTAATTTTTGTTGACATGTGTTTGGTAAATATATGTAGGTTGAACATATGAATTGATGATTATGAACATATTGCATTTATGACTATGTGAAAGTGTATATGTGGTTGCCTTGTGGCTAAATGATTTCAAATGATAATATTCTCTTAGTACCTCTAAGAGTTCAAATGTGCAAATGAAAGTTATGAAAGAAAGGATAAATGTGTGATTGTGGTTCTTATATTGCTACAAATATTTTTCATACTTTATTAAGAAATTAATTATATTTATTAATATATTTAATATATAAAAGACAAAATATAACTTAGATTAAAGAATACATGTAAAATATTTTTAATAATATATTTTTTCGTAAGTTTATTTTATTTTTTTACTTTAAAATTAATTTTGTCTTTGCTGTAAAAAAATATATTTACAATTTATATCTTATTTATAAAAATACATAAATAAATAAATAATAAAAATAAATAATTTAATAAAAATTAAAAATATATATTAATGTTGTACCCATATATTAAACTCATAAATAAATTTATCATAAATTGTAATAATATAATTCGAAATAAATTGATGCATTAATTAACGTTATACTACTCGGTTAATTTAAATTAATTTTGTATTCTTTACCAAATTGAAACTGAATGTAATTAGGTTATTATTGAAAATTTAAAAAAAATAATTAAAATAGGGGTAGTTTACGTGGGTGTAAATATAAGAGTTTTTCTTTTGGTCCAATATGAGCCTCTTATTTTAACTCTCAACTCTCCCTTCTCAATATCATGACATCCTAGATTGATCTTGGAGATGAAAAGAACAGCAAAGACAACATTTAAGCATATGCAGGGTGATGAATCAGTGTCATCTAATAGTCTAGTATGTTATGTTTGCACACTCAATAACAAAATAAAAAAAATAAGTAATTTTCACAAAAAAAAAAAAACATTATCAGGTATCCATATCATTATTTATATATATATATATATTTAAAAGAAGAGTTAAACTTACATTCATCCAAACAAAAATACAAAGTTGGATGACAAAAATTTAGAATTTTCAACATCTAGGATGCTTCTAATACTTTAAGCTTATTCTGGTTCATTGTATGTTCGAATGCTTCTGATACTTTAAGCTTTATGCTTGAGACAAGTCGTGATGTAGCTGCTTTAGCCATCTTGAGACAGAAGAACCATTAGTTTTTACGATAGCTTTGGTCATCTTATTCTGCAATTGCTTGCGCTCTATTGTATTAAAAAACATATAGATTGGTCGCATCATTTGTAGGTCCTCCAATCAACTAATGATAAATTCTTTTAGCAGAGGGCGTGAAATCTTCAAAATTTCAACCTCCAAAAATGGAAATTGAGAGGTAAAGTAGTAAAGCCAGTTGTTCATTGTAGAAAAATTGGTTCATACCAAGCTTCTTATATTATCACAACCAGTTACTCTAGCCTCAATTTCTTCACTTATCCTGAAGACCAGATAACTCCAGCTGATTAAACCCTGTCATGAATCAAAATTTAGATCTTCAATAACGGAACAACAAGAAACTAGACTTCTAATTATCTAGTCATCAGCAAAAATGTTAATTCAAGAAAAGTAGCTCTAATGATTTTTTCTCTCAACTTTTCAACTTATCAATGGATAACATAAATGAACACCTAGTAATCTTCAATTCAAGAAAATCAACACTTGCTTGAAAAAACTCTATCTATTAATCATAAAAAAAAACTTTTGAGAATTGAATAAGATTGATCATCTTTTTAAAACAGATAAAGATAGTAAAAACTTCAAACTCTCAAAATGCTTACCTCTCTATATAATTTTTTCCGACACCTCCCATACCTTTTTTAAGTCTTCATTTCCTACCCATATATGCACATGTAAACATCCATTAGATCTTTATTCAATTCTTCAAATAACAAAAACAAAATTCACACAAACATTTTATTATTACAATAATAAATACAACAATTTCTTCAAAGAAATGCATTGTTAAAGCTTAGTTAAACCACTTATCCAAACTATTTTAAAGTACTTGAACACACATTGGATAGAATTAAAAGAAAGTATAACAGTTTACCCTTTCAGATCTCATCCACGATACAATTACAAGCTTTTATTATCTTCCATAAATGTCAACTTGCGATGGATCGAAAGGATCTGTTCCTATAATAGTTTGAAAGATTTGGTGGTGTGCAAGATGTGAGACCATATGATGGGATAATTGAGTTTGAGTAGAGGGGAGAAGATAAAACTTAATATTTATTGGAAAAAAATGGGTTCCTTTTAAAAAAACACAAACTTAATAAGCATGGAGATACAATTGAGACAAATATAAACAAGTTTATACAAGATAACAAATGAAAATCAGAATAACAATACACTTTACCTGATTTAGGTAAAGCTACATCCACAAGATCTCAGCGTTGAACTAATCAGATCACAAAACCAGCAACAAGAATCACAAAGTGTCATACAAACACAAAGAAAACCCTCACCGTTGCAAAGTAGATTCTCTTAATATGTCTGCTGAAAGAGAGAAAAAGAACTTATATAGGTAGGTTATGAGCGCGGATCTTGAGCAGATCGGGTCACCAAATAGAATCAAAATGGCCTGAGTTACCGCCTAATCGCAAAGCCCACTAGATACAAACTTACAGCCTAACTAATATGATACTAGCACATATAGAGAATAAAACATTACGTATGGAATAAACATCTAGGATAGAGCTATCTACTATACTTTTATACGAGAAAAAATTAAAGTACGAGAGAAGAAAGAGAAAGGCTGAAGCACGCTAATTATTATTTCTATAAGAGAAATTGATATGCTCTTTCTCATAAATGGTTTATAATATTGTAAAATGATACTCCAAAAATATTAAATAAAGTACTTGAAAACACATTAAATAAAATTAAAAGAAATTATCATGGTTTATCCTTTCGGATCTCATCCAAAATAATAATAAAAAAAATATTGTCTTACACAGTTGTAAACTTTGTCTAATCTTGTGATGGTAAGAAAGGATCTATTCCTATAATAGTAAAAAAAAGTTTGATAATGTGCAAGGGAGATTTGAGTTTGGTTGGAGGGAAGAAAATATAAAACTAGATAAAACTTAATGTTTATTGAATAAAAGAATATATAATTTTGCTTTTAAGAAAAATACAAACTTAATAGGTTTGAAGATACAACAAATATTAAAGGTATACAACAAACATTTATGATAGGATTGTTAACCATATTTTGATAAGGGAGTACTAAGTGTTGTTTATACGGAAAAAAAAAAAAAACTAAAGTATGAGAGAAAAAAGTGTGGTTTGCTGGAGAAAAATTAAAACACATGGATTGTTATTTTGGTTAGGGAGAATTATCAGGATCAAGATGAAAAGATATATACCCTTTCTCATCAAGCATCACTTGATCATGTCTCTTCCACTTGAAATATCATTAATGAGTGAAAATTGTTTTAGTATTTTAACATTTCATGTTTATTCAATTTATTTATTATTATCAAATAATCATAAGTTTAATAGTAGCATATAAAATTTTTTTGAAGTTATGTGAACTATTTTATGAATTTTTTTAGATATATTTTTAACTCCATTTTTATTTAATATAATTTTAATAACACTAACATGATTTATCTAGTATAATTTATAATGAATTTTCAATATATTTTTAATGAAAAAATTTAAGGTAATTGATGTATTTTCAACTTCCACGGACATAATAAACTATAAGTATTTGTTATGATTTTTTCGGCTCAAAACAAAGGAAGGTAATTGATGTATTTTCAAAATAAAAACTTGTTTAGATAGTACATAGACATAGATCTGTACTTTTTTTTTTTTTACCCTTAAAACACTTATAAATATATATATATATTTTTTAATTTTTTACCCTTAAAACTCTTTTAAATTAAAAATGTATTTTCACGTAATAAAGTTAGATTAGGGAGGGAGGGAGAGATAAAAACAAATAACTAATTAAATATTAAATTGATATAATTCTTATATTAAGTTCATTTTGAAATTTAAAACTTATTTTATTTATATTAGAAATTAGAAATGCAAACTATGGTTGACTCTAATACTTCTCTTGATATAGACTCCTTTTTACTATAGTCCAAATATTTGACCACTTACTATTGATGATATCTTAATTAAGAGTGACAAATCTTTTAAATCTAGCTATTTAAACTAATGAGTCATTGTGTCCACTCATTTAATCTTACTTATAAAAATAATATATATATATATTTTAAGAATATATTAATTTTAATAAATTAAAATTTTAATTATTAAAATAAAATTAATTACAAGTAATATTATTATAAAATTTTTATTAAAATATGATAAATATAGAATAAAATTTTATAAAATAAAGATATGATTATAGTATAACTAATAAAAATATATGAAAATAAATAGCTTGATGGGTTATCGTATTGCCGTGTGTCCTATTCGTGTCAACTGGTTTAGCTCTAAACGTGTTTATGTCATACAATTAAGCCAAATTACCACCCGTATCATTATTTGTTTCGAGTCCTAATCCTTTCATAAAAAAATTTTGATCGTGTTGTTAGTCTAACTAATGGATCCGGTGTGAATGGATCAGTCTCATTGGATCGGTCACTGACCATTCGGTTGAAGTATTATCGTACCAGCCATTAATCTCTCGGACCCTTCAATCATTTGTCCCAATTGATCTGTTCAGATACTAACGACCTACCTTAAAATTCTAATAACTAACTTATCCACCTGTAAAAGCAAATGGAGCCCATTTGATGAGGAGATTTTGTAGACATAAAATCAGCACAATAACATAAAGAATGTAAGAATTCCAATCAATGTCTAACTGTAGTTTTACTTGGAAAGAAAGGATACGATTAAGATCTAAACTGAATTGCAAAAAGAATTAGTTAAAAATAAAATTGTAAGATTCATAAACTATGATATGAATTCTAGACGCTTTTGACAATCATAACAATCGAATGGAAGTTTCACACTCTATTTTTAATGATCTAATATAGAATCAAGTTGATATACAAATATCTATTCCTAATACCAAATCTGATTACATAATTCAACTCCAAATCTTAGATTTACAACCTAAATCATCATTAATGACTTGTTAAAGATCTCTCGATTCAATTAACAAATCTCAGTTAACAAGTTGCATATATATATTTGTATTATAACTCAACTAACTGACTAAACACAATCTGTAGAAAATTGGATCTACTGTCTATCTCTAGTACAAAGATCCTTTGTTCTTAGATCTGATACTTAATTGCCATCTCAAGACTGAATTAAGCACCATAATAACAAGATTACTTAACTCTCATTCTCTTAATTTAAAAGGTTCATGAAAACTATGCAAATCTGGCTATGAATGAACAAGAACCATACAATCAAAAACTAACATAGAAACTTATCTGAGTGAATCAACAGAGCTATTAGTGGAGCACAATTACTTCTTCATATTCAATATAGTTTATAAATATCTTTATCATGCTCAATAGACCTAAATCTTACCAAGGAAGTTAAAAGTTGAACTCTGTCACAGTCTTCACTTCTCCACTTCAAGCTAAATCTCAAAGATCACAGTAAATAAAGCACAAAAACTTCTCAAAACCAGATCTAAAATGAAAGAACAGAAGATTTTAAAAAATATCTGAAAATGTGAAAATGTTCTAATTGCCTCGACTGAGTTCTTATTTATAGAGTTTTTCAGTGGTAATTTTGAAATTAACTTAAAGAAAGAAAATACAAATAGGCGGAGTATAAAATATCTCCTTATGTTGCCTGTTCCTTTGCCTGAACTCAAACGATATTCCGTTTCTTTGCTAAACATGTTCGCCAGATAACAAGTATTCTTGGCAAAATGTTTTGGCTATCGCCTTTTAAGGCGCCAACCATCTAGGTGATAAAGCTTCGTCTCACCATCTTTAAATTGCTTTAACAAGGATCTTTGGCGAGGCAGGCTAATTATCGCAACCATTCATACTTCTTCCTCAGGAGGTATTCAACATTTGGTTCTGGTTGTCGCCTGTATTTAGGCGACATGTATTTTTGTTGCCTCAGGTTTTCACGAAGTGTGGCAAAATCATGAAGGCGAGACGAATTTATGTTGGCTTCTTCAACTTTTCCTTCAGGCGAAGCTCACATATGTTGCTTCTTACGTCGCCATCTTCTCTGAGCGTGCAGGCGAGATTACTGGGTGATATACTCTTTCGTTGTAAAATTTCACCATTATCTTGGACTTTGGATGAAAATCAATTTTGATCCCTCTTGTTCCTAATTTTTGCTCGTTTCAACTTCTTTTCCCAATCTTTTCATCCAAGTCCCTGTCTCAATAAAATAGTCTAGAATTACTAGAAATCCATTCAATATTTCAACTCTTAGGCTCAATTCATACTTATTTAAGCTCATCAAATACACCAAAATATAGGTAAATTCTAGACTTATCACCAACTTGAACAAACCAAATGCATTTAATGTCGTTAGATCTTTTAATAGGTTCAGCACTATATATAAAGTCAAGTAATTAAATTCGAGTATATAAATTTTCTTTTCTAAATTTCTTACCCTTTTTTTAAATTTCTTTCCACCTATCTAATACTGACTTAACCGTGGCAGTGTCAACACAAATATCACACAAATATCACACTGATGCTCCAAACTCATCCTTCTTTCTAATTGCAGGAAAATGTGATATTAAATCAAAGACAGAAGATCATTTAGCCAGATCTAAATGGACAGAATCCTACAACTACCATGATTTAGGATATTTATAATGCACATCAAATTTATATACCAACAATATTTTATTATTTCAAAATTTGTTTATGGATTTAATTTAACTTATATTTATTAATTAATCAAAATTTAAATTTATTTGATTAATTATAAAGGAATGATTTTGTAATGCTTAACCCTTGGCTCGGCCAAAACCAACACATAATATATCACTAACAATAACAATCACAAACTTGAACAATTCTGTATTTCAAATAGGAGTAGTAAATATCCACAGTATAGTATAGTTAATAAGTGAAATATGTAGTTACATATAAAAGTCTTAATAAATTCTCCCTTATATTACAAAGTCTCATAAGTGAAAGCTATTTATACATATAGAATTCGATAGTAAAACCATTAAACATTTTTATACTTTGAAATCTACACATTATAAAATAGAGAGCTCTATTTAACCCAAATATTTACATATTGAAAACTTTAAATTCAAAATATGTCATTCACAAACACTAACATTTACATGCATTGATCTTATTAAAATGTACATGAAAACTAGTGTCCCAAAATGAGAGTGAAATGATTCATGATGGCTATGCCAAAGCCTGTCTAGAACTTGCTCGATGACCTTTCACACTTATTTAAACAAAAAGAAGAAAACGCAAAGGAAAGAAAAACAATTTTTTAAACTAGTGAGCTTAGTTCGTAAACCATATCCTAAACACAGTCATACAAATGCACTAGTTCGCTAAATAAATAGTAACACGCAATGCACAATACGAACCCTCACTTAGGCTTCTTACTACCATAGAAGGCGTTGATCATAAACCTTAAGTCAAACATTCATCTATGCACAACTAATAATTATGATAAGATATGCATTAGGTTCATTTTGTTGTTTAGTACATTTAAGTCTTATGATAAAATGCTTGATATAGTCAACATGACGTATGTGATGGGCATTATGGTCAAAACATAATGTTTCATAATCGAAAGACAACATTTGAAAAAATATATATAAATTAAATATTTAAAAAATATATAAATAAATTAAAATAAATATTTTAATATCAAGAGATAAAATTTAAGATCGGTGATTTTTTAATTCTCATCTAGACATGACACTATATGTTTTTTAGATTACTGTAGCCTACAACGTGACAATAAGCTAACTTTTCTAGAATTAGATAGTAAATTGAAAATTTATATAGTGAGTTCACAAATTTTGATTAGAATTATATTATTATACATCTTGAATTGTTATTCTTAAAAAACTTGCAACATTAGTTACATGATTTGTGTGTTTTTTTTTTTTTTAAAATTTTTCAGATCTTTAAATAGTTTTAAGACTTAAATTATACTATATAATTTAAAAAATATAACTTCTTTTATGTTTTGCATGAAATTCATTAGTAAATTTTATAAGCGAAGATTATAAAAAGGATAGACAATGTTGTTGATATGACTTATAAGAATTAGTATTTGGTCCAAGTGTCATTTTTCACCTTCATATTAAGTGTTTGTAAGCATTCAAAATTTCTTAAATTGCAACATACTACTATTTTGAAAGATTAATAGAATGGATCCCAACAATATTTATAAGTCATGTTTAAGTTTATAAAGTTAAAGTTATAAACATGTAGGATAAATAGACAAATTAGTTTCATTTTATTTCTAGATAAAGGTTGTGTGGAACTATACTGCAAGTGGATGACATAGTGAAGTCACTCATTTCATTAGGATATGATACTATCTTATGTTTGAACTTTTATTATCTATATTATATAGATTAAAATCTTGCATACTGTAATTTAACATTTTATATGATGTATAGTGTATATATTTAAATTTTGGCATTTTGATTCGAATATCCTATAATGAATGTTATTACTTGTTGTCAAGCACATGCTTATTCTGTGAGTCAGCAGTAAGTTTTAAATTTGCATATGTATGGCATGCATGAGATAAATAGTGGCGGAGAGCGAATAAATAATAATAATAATAATAATAATATAAAACAATCTCAATCATAACTCTTCATGAATTTTCATGACTTTGTATTTTGAAAATAGTTTTGAAATCTTTAAATAATTCTCGATTCCCAAAATTCAATTTCACTTATATAATAGTAGTTCTAAAAAAAAAACTTATATAATATATATTTTAAATAAACCTCATTTTTTGAATAAATTCACATGCTTGATTTAAAAACTAATTTTTATCTTAAGCTTCCTGTTCTATCTAATTTTCATATTTTGATTTAAAATACTTCACAATTATTATTGTTGTGGGAAAATGACCTAGAACCTCTAATGGTCAGAGGTGATGTTGTAGTGATCGAAAGGTTAAAGATTAAAATTATTACAAGAATGAGTTGGACCCACAAGCAAGCTAATTTCGGTCGTAGAGACTTTCGGCCGAGGAAGCTTCGGCCGAAAAGTAAAAGGGGCTTCGGGCGAGACTAAACCTTTATCCAATGGAAAATTTCTTTTTAAATAAATCTAGAGTTCAAGTCCAACAAATGCTACAGGCCCACCAAGCCCAGTCTATTACAAATCAAGATTCCTAAAGCAAGTCTAATTAGGAATATTTTTTCATGTACGATAAATAAAGCTAGTCCAATAAGGAGAGCTCCGGTCCTTATAGGATTGAGGTTCTTAGACCCTCTATAAATACGGGGAGAGGTGATTAGAAAAGAACTTTTCTCTGATCCGAAATTCTCTAGATTTTAAGCGATATTACTGTATTTATGGAATTTGAGAGCTTTTGGATTTTATTCAATAATCTTATTCTTGTATTTTTGGCTGTGATTTATTTGGCACTACTACTTGGCGTTCACCATGCACTCGAACCCCCATCACAAGGTTAAGAGCGTAAAATCCGATTCCCTACTTGAAAGATGCAATCCATTACAAAATCACAAATTTGAATATCAATTTTTCCTCTCAGTAATCTCCTTCTCCAATTTAACAATGATGCAACAGCCTCCTCTCCATGCTCTAAAAGATGTTTTCCCTCACCATCAACAACCGCAGATCACTCTCCATGCACCTCAATCTTCAAACTCCGGTTATGGATCGTAATCCTCATCTCAATCGCCATCCGCGTCGTCTCCCTTCTTTGCCTTAAATGAATGGGATCGAAAATACGGAAGTCGCTATAACCTAGGTGACGATTCTAGTGGTTATCGGTAGAACCTCTATTTCGTTCCAATCCGTGTCAAAAAACTATGAAATTGAATTCTATTAGGTTCATCATTTTGGGAAATTGTTGTATTCATCACTAGCTCCCCTGACTTAGCTAGCTCCTAAACCTCAAAATTATTCACATCGAGATCAGTCCAATGGCTTTGATGACATCAATCAATAGTGAAATCACATCTTGGGTACTCCTAGTGGCCCCGATAACCATATTTCATGAACATAAGTTTCACGCTTTTGATACGCCTGCTACTATGTTTGTATTGGTTATGGGTTTGGTGTACGCCATGTGATTGTTTCAAGATGAGTGGGATATAGTCGTAAATGGGTATATTGAATCTGATAAAGAAGAGTCCTTATCATGTGAAGAGAAAGACCAGTTGAATAGCTCAATAATGAGGGACAAGAAGACTCTGTATCTAATCTATCAAGCACTAGATAAAGATGGTTTTGAGAAAATTTCAAGTGCCAAGAATGCTAAGGAGGCTCGGGAGAAATTGCAAATTTCTCATGAAGGAGCTGAGCAAGTGCGAAGAGTTCGACTTCAAATATTAAGGGGAGAATTTGAAGCTCTACACATGAAGAAAGATGAGTCCATATCTAACTATTTTTCTTGAGTATTGGTGTAACACCTAAACCCCCGCCTTACAGACAGATGCAGAGAAATGGACGTCACGACCGAAAACATACATATTATACTTATACTGAACAACTATCAAATATCCAAACATAAATTATATTACTGTAATAGTAAAATCTGAGAATGAAATGGTAAATTGGATACTTAATTATAGACTGTGTGAGAGTTGGGAATAGGGCATTTCAGACCAAATAATATCCTACTTCAACTTGTTGACAGATCTTTCACCAATGCCAAGCGAGTTGTGGAAGATGTTACTGTCATAGTAAATAAATTTATGTTTACTGTGGACTTTGTAGTACTTGACATAAAGGTAGATGAGGATGTGCCATTGCTGCTTGGAAGATCATTTTTGAGAATAGGAAGAGCATTAATTGATGTGGCAAATGGCGAGCTCACATTGAGAGTAAATGGAGAAGAAGCAAAATTCAGCCCATTGGAATCATTGAAATTTCCTTATGATTTCAATGAAGTAAAGAACATTCAATTGACAGCTGATGAAGAATTAATGGATAAAATCTTAACACTGAGAAGTGTTGATCCCTTAAATAATGTCTTAATCAATGATGTGGACATGGATATTCCAGAAGAAAATGCTTACAGTGGGAAATTGGAGTCTATGACGTCACATTTTGTTCTCAACATCAGTGAAATAAATCCTTCAGCTGAACCAATGTTTCCTTCAATAGAAAAACCACCACAACTAGAGTTGAAGGCACTCCCTAGTCATCTTAGGTACGCTTTCCTAATTTAGAGGATTCAAGCTTACCAATTGTTGTTTCAAATGAATTAACAGGTGTATAGGAAGAGAAACTTCTTCAAGTGGTGAGGAAATACAAAAAGGCGGTTGCATGGACTATTGCTGACATAAAGGTTGATATTTTGATTATATTATTGATTATATTACATTATTTTCTTTGAGTTAAGAAATTTTATTATAATGTTTTCAAATGTTCGGAATTGGAAATTCTAAAATAGGTTTATTTGAAATTTATGAATTTCAAAAGGTATTGTAATATGCATTTACAATGATTTTGGAATTGTTTTATGAAAGATTCGTAAAGGATAATTCTGCAAGTTTGTTTTTATTCTAGATATTTGATTAAGGTAGGAATAGGGCATTTAAACCTACTAGGCGAGTAGCTCACACCTACTCAATTATCATTTTCAAGTTTAACTTCATTGGTTCAACTGCGTGGAGTAGTTTTATTATTTAAGCATGTTTGGATGATGATTCATCTCAAGAAGTTATGTATTACGGGTTGTATTTATTATATCAAGAATTTGAGTCAGAGGTGATGTATATTGATGTAATTTGATGTACATAATTAGATGATAGATGCCAGAATGGTTTGTTTTATTTATTTGATCTTTTTGACTAAAAGCTGTGTAGTCCTAAGATATTTGATTAATTTTTATCTGGTTCAGAAATATTTTGAATTATTTTCTATTTCTTTACTTTTCAGGAGTTACAATCCGAAATTATGTAATGGCAAACCCCCACCCTGGTGTAAAATAGGTCGGAAGATCTTACGCTATAATGTAGAGTAAACCTGTAATAGTAATAGTGAAATTCCCAAGCAGCAAAAAAAATAATACCAAATATCTTATAGTTCCATGTTCCAACAGTAGCAAGAATTTCATTAACCTGAAAAATATCCAACAACAGAAAATCTTGTACAAATATCAAGAAATAAAAAAAAATGTTTACAGCTCCTAAATCTAGCAACTAAACTTAGTATTTAAATACAAAACATCTAACTAATTAAAATAGAATGAAATAAACTAAAATAAGGTGTTTAGATGTCAAATGCATGCTTGTGCTCCAAATGTGATAAACATCTTCTAATCCATCGATATAACTGTTAAGAGATTTTCACATAACAAAAGAAAATGAAAACGAAGAAACTACAATGTTAGACTAAATAGTCTAGTTAGCAACTCCAGTTCCAACAGCTCTAGCATGTAGAAGCACACACAATGGAAGGCTCTACGAGTTCTGTAGAACTCCCTATAGCATAAATCACACAAATCAAGCTACAACAAGTAGATTATGAATTTAATCTTATTTAGACAACAAACTTATATGATTCATTTACCATATTTTCACTTTTAGGCCAAACTAATAAAGGTCCTAAATTTTTGTTGTTTAGGTCCTACCTAATTATAGACAATTAGGATTACGTGATCGGCGATTTTGCTAGCCTTTCTGTATCAGTTTCTAGTTTGAAATTTACAAAATTCCCATATTAAGGGTCTGTTCGGGTACTTACCTTTTCCATGTAGTTTTTAAGCATGAATAGTAATAGACAATATACATAATTTCATGTCCACTTTGTTATTACCAATTCAATCATCAAATAGTTGTTTAACAACCCTTTACAGATGTCAGATTAACACAATAACTATCATTAAATAATTAAGTAGAAAAACATATTCCTGTTTAGTTTAAATTTTGAATAATGCCCAAAGTAGCTACATAGAGAAAGCGGAAAACAGTTTGCAAAACAGGAATATGTTACTATGAACTACCTCTATCCCTTGGCATGTCATGAATTCTACTATAGGCTTTCATAAGGGCATTAATCGGTCAACGAGTTTGCAATTTATCTCAAAGTTTCGATCGGATTGTCAATTTACAGCAGTCTGTCATATTACTACCAAATTTTCAATTTAACACATTTCAGTAGAATATAGATTATAGTTTACAAGGTAATCAAAACAAGGGTCGTTTTTAGGCAGCAATAGTAGGGTTCAAGATAGTTACAAAACAACACATACGTTTTAGCAATGACGAAAGCAATTCAGAAATCCCTAAAATCCTAAATCCTAAAATCAGAATGACTTACCTTAATGGCCACGAAGAAAAAATCGGTTCTACTACACTTTCACGACGACAATTAGTTTGACTCGCTCACCGCAACGTCTCTCACTCTCTAAAATTTCTCTCTCGGAGACCGTCTCAACTCACAATAAATACACCAAAATCTGATAGCTTAGAGTATCAGCCGAGTTATATATTCACGAAAATTTTTCAAAACCTCCTATACGTTTAGGAATTCTAATAAATTTATATCAAATTGACCCCTAATTTGACTAGGCCTAAATTTTGTCCGTGACAAATTAGGGCGTGACAGTTCTGCTTGTGTAGAAAAAGGGGCTTCATCACTACTTTTATGAATAGAAAATCTCACATGTCATATTTGTCTCTTCAATGGAAGAATAGAAAAAGGAACTTTACTATTGCTATTGTATTTCCTTTAAATCAGGGGCTACTAGGTAACATAGTTGAAAATATTTCAGTTTTTATTTTTACACGAAGGTTTGGTTTGTGAAATTATGAACTATAAATACATGATTTTTATATTGTTTTTAAAATAATTTATATTTTATTTATTTATATAACAATCATGATTTTAATTTCAAAATTTAAATTAATTGCATCAATTTGAACATGCAAACTAATATGAAATATAGAATATATATATATATATATTAATTGGCTTCAAAAGTCACTCATTAATAAAAATTTTGATTGTGTTTTAAAAATTTTCAAACTTATAAAAGTTAATAACAAGTCCAAATGAAAACTATAATAAAACTTCCCCAAATTTACATTTCTATTTAGAACTTCATTGTTTCTAATATTCATTTCCGAATCCTTGTAAGTTTAAAATCTCTCTCGATATAGTTTCATCATTGGCCCCAATAATTATAGATATCAAACATGGTTCGGATGTAAGAAACTTCTGGAAAACAGAAGCTTCTTATCTGGAATCGCTTAAGTGCCAATATCTGATGGATTTTCATTAGTTGGAACTTTCTCAACCTGGAAAATGTCATTCAAAATATTTAGTCGAATAAAGTGATATTTTACTCTAGTGTGTTTAGTCTTATCAAGATAGATAGAGTTCTTGCAAATTTGATGTGCACCCTTGCTATCTGTAAACACATTGACCTTTCTATTAAGCAAATTTATTTCAGAAAGTAGCCTTGTATCTAGAGCGCTTCCTTTAAACCCTATGTGAGAGCTATGTATTTAGCCTCAATTGTGTACAGAGCCACATCAAACTACAGGATTTTCAAGATACATAATTTCCACAAAGAGTAAAAATATATGCAGATAAAGAGCGCCTAAACTTATGGTCATTGCAAAGTCTAAATATGTATAATCTGCAAGGCAATCAATATATGTATAATGGCCATGTTAGAGTCCAATATCAAAAGTGTCCTTCAATTATCTTAGTAAGCCTTTAATAGCATTTCATTGCTCTTTTCTAGGTTCTATCATGAACCTACTTAGGGCACTAATTAAATAAGCTATGTCAGGATGGTTACAAATCATTGCATACATTAAACATCTAACAACTTCAGCATAAGAAACATCACGTAAAATATCATCATTATCAGAAAATTTCTTATTAAGATTATGACCCGTAGCAATAGGTAATTTGTTAGGCTTAAAATCATGCAAGATAGAAAATTTTCAAAATCTTAATAATGTACTCCTTTTGATCAATACACGACTTACTATTTTTTCTATCTTTGATAATATTCATACCAAGAATCATAGAGGATTCCCCAAGATCCGTCATTTCAAATTTAGTACTGATATCTCTTTTAATCTTACAGATCACATCCATATTAGGGATCATTGACATCAGTATATCATCTATAAATGATAGTAGAAAAACAAGTATATGACTAACAGATTTAAAATAAAGAAAGGCATTAAACATACTTCAATTAAAGCCCAATTTTAAAGCATAGTTATAAACACTCATTCTACTACCTAGGTGACTTTTTAAGACCATATAATGATTTTTTCAGTAAACACACTTTATTCTTGAATTTACAAAACCCTTCAGGTTGGTCCATGTAATCCCCCTATTAAGAAAACCATGTAAAAAAGCAGTTTTGACAACCATATACTTTATCTCCTAATTTTAAATGAGCAAAGAGTGCCAATATTATCCTAATGGTGATATTACTCATAACAGGTGAGAATCTCTTAAAAATCTATCTATTATTTTTGGGTGAACCCCTTAGCAATTAACGTAGCTTTGAATCTATTATTATCTGTCACGGGCAAGTTTTCCATGATGCACTAAACCCACGTACAAGCCCTTATCTTTATGATTTTAGGTTTATCAACTAACATCCATGTTTTATTTTTAAGCAATGATGCTATTTCAATAATAAAAAAGACATACTTTACAGTCCCTAGCCAAACTATACACTAAACTTGATACCGAATTGATAGTTTGGTATTTAGCAATGAAAACAAATATATAATGAAAAAAATACAATGTTTACCAAACTGGTACCTTGCAAAATTTGCCTAATTTTAAGCCAAACACACCTACAAACCCAAAACCAATCCTAAAATCCAAGCAACATCTCAAGTGCAAAAAGATGTCACCCGAAGGCAACAAATGGTGTCCAAGACACCCTTAAATCATCCAATAATCATTAAATGTTATTTATATTCATTTTGATTGATTTAAACACATTTCTAGCTCAAGCTTATTCTTCATGCTAAGCCATCAAGTCATGAACAATAAATGGTTCTATTAGGACCAATAGTTCATTTAAAGAATCTAAGCAACCAAGTAAGACTATCATGATTAAATTTTAATGTTTAACACTTATTTTACTCATTAGGGTCAATAATTTCACAACAAGCACCATCAATCATCAAGTTACCAATATTTATTAATTTTACCCATAAACATACAATAGCTTGAAAATATGGGATCAAATGGGTTGAAGTCCCAAGAAAGCCAGGCTCGTGGTTGAACTGAAGTTCCAAGATAGTCCTAACACTGTAAGAGTTCATCGAGGCCGTAGGTGGATTGCCATCCCAAGATGAAAATAATCTGTAATTACAAGATGGAGCTATCACCTCGTGAGTAGACTATTCGCACTTACCAAACCATGATATATTTATAGGAAAAAATACTTCTATCCCTAAGCATTACTTTCATTCTACAATCTATAACAAGTTTATGGGGCGTTTAAAATGATTACCAAATATCATTATAATTCAGTAGTTACTCATCACTTTACCAATAAATTCTAGACCCTCATGTGTAATAACATCATTTTAGTAATGAATTCCATTTTAAGATATATTGTGACTATAAGTCCAATTATTCCCATGTTTCTCATCATGTATTGTCAAGTACAAACATCAACAATAAAAAATTATCATCCAAGAAAAATGAACCAAATAATCATCATCACTCTTAACACATCCATGTCATTTCTCATTAATTTAGTTCATATAGGCTATATTTGGCTCAAAAGGAACCTAAATAAAAGTTCTAGTGTAATTCTCTTAATCTATAACATACAACATCCATCAAACAATGTTATAGGATTTAAAACAAAATCATAAACCTTGATTGAAGCTTTATACAAACTAAGCATTCCAACTTTCCACTTTCTTGAAATTCCTCATCTTGATGGCTTCCTAAAACCATTCAACAGTTGGAATCTAAATAAAAACAAGTTCAAGATTATTACAAAACCAATACAAACCATCAAAAAATCAATTTCATCAATTTATGGGCATAAATATTGTGCACATAATAAGGATTCTTAATCAAAACATAACTTAATAGCTTTCTAAAACATTTTGAAGTTTCCACAAGAGTAGAAAGAAAAGAGATTTGTTACCTTGATAAATATATTCATTAAACATTAGAAGAAAAGTTATGATTCTTTATGAAGGTTGTTGAAGTAATAATGGGGGTGGACGATGGTTGTTTTGTAGAGTAATTTAGAGTGTGAAAAGTTAGGGTTTGGTTGGTGAGGAAGAGTAGAAAATGTATAATTAGAGGGGGATAGGGGAGATGGTGAAATAAAAGAGATGAGTGGTGGTGTGGGGTCTTTATTTCATGACCACTCATTTGGCTTAGTGTGGAATTGAGCTTATTTTGGGCCCCAATCCGATTCTGGATCCAATTTCCACTGAAACTCATTTCCTCCACTTCTGTAGATCTCTTAAAATTCGTTTCATACCTTTCACTAAAAACAACCATCATTTTCAAAAATTCAATTTTTTGCTCTAAAAAGGATAATATGGTCATTTTGACCAAAAATAAAATTTCAACACAAAAAACTATTTTTTTCGGAGTTAAAAATAAGTTCGACTCTAACTTCCAATTTAATCTAGTTACCACTAATTCACTATGCCCAAGTTTTTAAGTTCTTCTATTTATTTTGATATGGACTTTATACGAGTAGAAAATACAAGTAAATTAAATAAACACTTGAGAAATATTTAAAAATAACAAATAAGAATATTTTACCTGATTTTCGGACGTTGTAGCTCAGCCTTGTATTCTATATATATTAACAGACAATTAAATCACACAGAATAATAAATCAATTAAGCATAAAACAAAAGTTTCAGGGGACATTAACAAGACAAAAATCTTATATCACAGAGCCAAGAAAGTAAATCACAGACGGTACAATAACCATATTTGATAAGGAACGATATAAAAGAATATGATTTAAAAGAAAAGAATTAAGAGATAAGGGTTTAGAGAGATCTCAATTGTCCTAAGCTCTTCTTAATCACACCCTAGACTTTCTTGGGGCCTCGTTCCTCCACGAGTCTCGCAACTTCTCATAGGACTTGTCATCTGCCTTCTTTTTTGGTTGCTCCTCTAGTGGATTCAAGTCCACCTTTCTGTGATCCTTATAGTTATTCCTAGATATTTATCACTCAACAACACTTGCGAGATAAAAGAAAAGTGATAATATAATAAATAAAATCTGAACTACACTACTCTACTGGGTTTTATTGAAAACACATTTAGTAAACACTAGAACCTTGAAGAACTTGAAGATCTACTAAATATAAGAAAGATTCCTTTGAGTTCACAGATTTAAAAAGATCTAAAGCTAATCGTCATAGAAATGCACGGATAAACCTTAATCAACATGCAACAATCTTAAATATTGCTCTAAATGCTTCAATGCCACTTTGAAGAGTAATAATGATAGCAAATCTAAACTGAAAGCAGTGAATAAAGCAACATAAAAGATTTATATGGTTCATCCAATTGGGCTACTCCATGAGACCTCATTAAAGAGAGATAGGATTTCACTATGAATCTGAAACTAGTACAACACTGACACAATACAATCACAAACATAACAATAATATACAGAACCGAATCACAAAGAACATAGTAAAAATCAATAAACCTTATAGAGTAGGAGTGAGAGAGCGTAAAGAACACAAATAGCTTTTTCTCACTTAGTGTGTGCAAAAGGAGAACTGCACAATTTATAACTAGGTTAATGGTGTAATTAGGTAGATGGGAAAACACACATATCCTAAAGCAGGTCGAACTTCCAAACTGAACTAGAGTAATTTGGCAAATGAGTTCGACAACCTAGGCCTTGAAAATGAGTCGAACCAACACAAAAAGAATGTCCATTAACCTTATTACACATAACAAAGACGAGATACAACATATAATGGGAATGCAAATATTACAATATTATTATCGAAACTAAAAGAGAATAAATTTAATAGCTTTTGTACCATTATTTCGAGAATCATTATAGTATATCAGAGCCTTATTCTCAATACTCTTTCTTAATCTATATTTCTATGGTGATACTAATATCATTGTCCATTATTTCTTTTAAACTTTTATTCAAACTACTATGCTAGCGCACACAAATTTCTTTAAACATTGTGGCTTAAAACTCCTTGGATATATTCATAAAACATTGTCCAGTCATTCTAGAATTATATTCTCTAATGACAAAGTAAAAATTAATTTCGAATAATATTGGTGTTGTGAAGATCCATTAATTCTTACTAGCATTTTTGCATCCATAAATTTTACATTATGCCGGCTATTGTCGCTAATGAACTTCCGCTAAAACTCTTCACTAATAAGTCTGATACAAAATTACTTTTTCTATATTAGAAAGTCTCTAGCATTAAGATTCGCAACAAACCTATCCATAAATATCCTTAACCTATAAGTAAAATTGTTGATGAACTCACATTATGTGGTAGTCCTTAGTTTGATAACTCATTGTATATATGCTAAATTTTGCTAAAATTAAATTTTATGATATCGCGGCTTGATATACATTATATATTTTAAGGTCATAATAGATGTATGGTTAAAATTATACCATAATAAAAGTGTCTATAAAGTTAATGTTATATTGAGTGATCCAATTAATTTACTTTTGGGCATTGGAAAGTTTGAATTATTTTTATAGGCTCAAACTCAAAATAGTTCATAAATGAGCTTTCCAAACTTTACATTTCGCTCTATAGGCTGTGATTCTAATTATGCCCTTTTTTTAAAATTAATTACATAAATAAATTTGATATTATTAAAATAATAAGTCAAAAAATAGTTTGTGGTATTCCTAAATTGCCCTAACCATTAGAAACCCGGTTTAGCAAAGTGAAACCGGTCTTTATTTGATTCATTCCATTGCTCCTTGAGGTCGTCTTCCTCCTCTTGTTCAATCGATTCTAGAAAAATTAAGCTTTACCTATGTATTTCTTCTTCAAAATCCACGAACGAATTCCATCGATTCCTCATCTCGCTAATTCAGTTTCTCCATTGGCGCCATCTTTCAATTTTGCTGACCATACTGTGGCAGCAAATTCTTTCTTTGAAGACAGAAGAACTTGGTTAACTAGGTAAGTAGTTCAAAATCAGGTATTTGGTTGAGCGAACGAAAGTGTTGTGGAAATAGACGCATTTTCCAATTTGATTTTCAATATGCCCTGTGAAAGAATCAATTTTTTTTAAGGCAAGCATTCTAGGTTAAGCTTCTTTGATGTTAATTAATGGTGAAAACTTGTTTGTATGCATTGTTTGTAATTTTTATGTGGGCATTATTCTGGTGTAAGTTAATCTCATTAGACAATACATCCTATTAGTTCATATGATTTGTTTGCCCTAGGATATAGTTTTGTAGACTTATTAGCAGCACCTTATGTTATTAGAATACATATTAATGTTGTAGAGGTGCAGAAATCATATAGATTTTGTGATTTCAGATATATTACATCTTTGTTTACCTATTTTTTGTTTTTCATTGTTCTTTCAGTTGGATGGAGTCCTTCAAAACTATTATCAATCTCATTGGACAATACATCCAAATAGTTAATATTGATATGTTTGTTGTTGGATATAGTTCTGTAGATGTGTAAACACATCAGTTATTGTTCTTGAAATATAAAAATTATAAACTGTTGCTTGATATTGTAGTCTTCATATAAACTGCTTGTTGATTTCTGTTATTGGTATAGATGTTAGATGTGATTTATTATTCAGTTATGTTGTATTGTTGAACTGTATTAGGCAAGAAATTATGTTCTTGAGTGTAATGTACTTACAAGCTGTTTAGACGAAGTTCTGTAGATATGAATCATTATTATTGGTAATCCGACATCATTCCAGATTTTGGTGTTGTTGTTAATATGCTCTGCTGCTTCTTTTCATTCCTTTGAATCATTTTTATTGGTAATCCGACATAAGAAGTATTTGATTACAGTTTCTATATGCTTTGGCAACTTGATAAATTCCCTTGTTTCCTCGCCATTGCATATACTAGGTACATTATCAGACCTCACTTTGTGTAAACTGTTAATTGATTGTAGATCACATAGGTTTGAATTGTAATATGACTTTTTGATATCAGTTTAGAATAGTCTGGGTTGTATAGATTAATTGATGAGAGACCAGTGTTGTTATTTTAGGGTTATTGTTAACGAATATGGTTTAGGAACAGGCAATTTTAGTCTTAATTAGTTAGAATGTTTCTTTATTTGTTAGTTTGATTATTTTGATTATGTTTTGATTTATTTAATCTAAATTAGTTAAATTGTTTCCTTTTGAATTTATAATTAATTCAATTTTATGATATGAATTGTTTTTTTACCATGTTAGATTTATTTAGTCTTAATTAGTTAGATTGTTTCTTTCTTTGTTGGTTTAATTGTTTTGATTATGTTTTGATTTATTTAATCTAAATTAATTAGATTCTTTCCTTTTGAATTTATAATTAATTCGATTTTATGATATGAGTTATTTTTTTACCTTGTTAGATTTATTTAGTCTTAATTAGTTAGATTGTTTTCTTTTTAAGTTTAATTGATTTGAATATATATTCTAATATGAGTTGATAAGTTTCTTCCTTTTATTGGTAAGATTAATTGGTCTTAATTGATTTGATATACTACATGTATGTTTACATGGTTGCTGTCTTTGAATGTTCTAGCAGTTTAATGATTTTGTTTAGGATGGTAGTTCTTATGTGTATGGTGGCACGGGCATGAGGTATTTGAATGTGCTGCGACCTATGAGCAGGTCCTTGGGAGAATATATTCGAAGAAGGGTATACCTAAGGACAATGTTGACGGCTCGCCATGAGGAAGCGGCAAAGTCGTAGTTGTGTAATCGTTGTACTTATGTGCATGTAAATTATTATTTCCAGAAACTGTAACTTACCATAAATCGTAATTTGTTTAGGAAGTAGAAATATCGTAATTTGTTTAGGAAGTAGAAATTTGGTTGGAACCATAACTCTGATCTTTAGTTAGGCAGAGAAAATATGACATTAGAAACTGTGAGTTGATATCAAATTTGAGATGTATAATAAATAAAACAAATCAACATAAATTATGTCCTGTATTTTTTTTCTTTTTTCTAATGAAGTTATTAATGGCAATGAAAGAAGTTCAGTGTTGTCTTTAGAGGTTATATGGGTTACAATAAGGCAAGGTCTGCATGGATGGGAAATGATGGCCTGCAAAATTAGGGGTCGAATCATTTAGGGATCTGTGAGTAAAACAGACTCTGATGTTCCATCAAACAATAGAATGACAGATCAGAAATTTAATCTCTTATTACATTTTTAAGGTTTTGTACATATAGTATTGAAAGTTTTCAAAAACAAGTGCTTATACCTTATATTTTAGTGGAATGCATGAGTTTGTCATCCTAGAGGTGTTAATCTTACATTTTTTAGGCACTAATGTGTGGTATAGTAGTCGGGCCCCCTAAGTTTTTTTTTTTAGATAAAAAGGTCTGATGTGGCATCAGACGTTAGAATGTCATATCAAAATTGAACTTTTAGCCCCTATTACAATACAATCCGATCTCTTATTGCATTCTTATGGTTTTGTACATATAGTAGTCAAAGTTTTCAAAAATAAGTGTCTATACCTTACATCTTAGTGGAATGCATGAGTATGCCATTCTATAAGTGTTATTCTTACATTAGTGGGCACTAATGTGTGGTGTAATAGTCGGATCCCCTAAGTTTTTTTTTTGTTTTTTTTCTAGATAAAAATGTCTGATTGAATGGGAAATAATGGCCTGTCAAATTCGGGGTCGAATCTTTAAAAGAGCTATAAGTAAAAAAGACTCAGATGTGGCATCAAACGTTAGAATGTCAAATCAAAAATCTGATGACAGTTCAAAATTGAACTTTTGGCCCCTATTACAATACAATCCGATCTCTTATTGCATTTTTAAGGTATTGTACATGTAGTACTGAAAATTTTCAAAAATAAGTGCATATACCTTTCATCTTAGTGAATGCATGAGGTTTGACCCCTAAGTTTTTTTTTTTTTTAATTTTTCTAGGTATAAAGGTCTTTTGGGGTGGGAATGATCCCCTGCAAAATTAGGGATCGTCTTGTCTAGTCAGTTCTGAGTAAAATAGATTCTGAGGTGGCATCAGAGGTTAATAAGGCAGATCAAAAATCAGATTGCAGTTTAGAAGTGATGATTTGAACCCTTTTATAGTATAATCCACTTTAGTAATGCATGGAATGTCCTTTATACATATATCAATGTATATATATAAAGGATATTATCTTGCATCTCGATGGAATGCGTGAGTGTGTTGGGCTATAAGTGCTACTCACATGTAGGTAAGAACTAATGTGTGGTGCAATATTCGGGTTCCTTAAGTTTTTTTTTTTTTTAAAATTTTTCTAGGTAGAAAGTTCTATTGGAGTGGGAAATGATCCCATACCAAATTAGGGGTCGTCTCGTCCAGCCAATTTTGAGTAAACGGGTTTTAAGGTGGCATCAGAGGTTAATATGACAGATTAGAAATCTGATGGAAGTTCAAAAGTGAGTATATTGCCTAATTTACACTTCAGTCCTCTTTGGTCATGTTTGGATTGTCCTATATACCTTTAGTACTTAAATTTTAGATTAACAAGTGACTTTACGTTACAGTTTAGTAGATTGCATGAGTGTGTTGGTTTAGATGTGGTACTCTTACGTTAGTAGGTACTTATGTGTGGTCCAATAGTCGGGTCCCCTAAGTTTTTATTATTATTATTATTATTTTTTATTTAGAGAGGTCTTTAAGAGTGAGAAATGATTAATTTCCAAATTAAGGGTCGTCTTGTTAAGGCAGTTGTGAGTAAATGGGACTCTGACTTATCATCATATATTAATATGGTAGTTCAGAAATCTGATGGAATATCGGAAGTAAGGATATGGCCTCATTTACACTTCAGTTCTCTTTGGTCATGTTAGGATTATAATTTGGATGATATGGAGTTTATATTTTCACAATTGTGAAAGCATATCTTCTAAGTTCTAACTATGAAGATGCCTTCTAAAGGAATAAAAGTCTAAACAAAGAGAGTACAAACTATATATTACTCATGTTACAAAATCAAATCATCAAAAGTAAAAAAAAAATGTTGTTAATTAAAACCGAATAAAACTAATAAAGAAAAGAAACAAATCATATCACACATCAAATCAAATCAAATAAATTGAAAAAGGAAATCATCTACTAATTAAAATAAATAAATCTAACGAATAAATGATACAACTCATATAGGAAAATATAATCAAATTAATTAATTATTATTTTTTTAAAAATTCAACAAATTTAGATAAAATCAATTTGTAAACTTGCTGAATAAAATTGATTGTACATAGCTTATAGAAGACCTGAACATTTTCCTTGTCAACCTTCTCCCTCTTAACTTGATTACATATTTTTGCAAATGCATGGATGAGTCACAATTAGAGTCATTATGATTTCATCTATGCCGATCGATTTCGAAGTCACAATAACTGAAATACCAGGATGTTCTCTCTGCTTCTAAAGGAACTAATGTCCTTTTACTAGTTACCTAAAAATGTACGTGACATCAGACATATCTAAATACAGATCACACATATCTGACTTAACTTCAGAAACAACTTCAATCAAATCAAGTAACAGATTATTTAAAAATAACTGCAATATCATGTAAATTCGCTTGCTGGAGTTGTCTTCAAAGTACTAGTTTAAACACATAGGGCAAAGACTATTCAGCCTCTTCATCCTTTCGAGATTGGTGACTTTTGTTGTTGCACGCACATCAGAGAAACACTCAACCATACACCATTACACACAACAATTGAATATGACAGATATGAAACTCAGAATTAAACCAAATATTTGAGTACTAGACACAGGTATAGCAACCTAATTACCAACCAAGTACCCTCAGATTTCATATTTTGAATTAAAATATTCTTAGTCTAGTTCACAAACGAAAACTCAACCTTACAAATTCAGATTATACACATACAAACACCGAAGAAAACAGGAAAACAACCATAACACACCAACTATACAAAGAGGAATCATCGTACATAAGCCTACCCAGGTTAACATTCTCCAAAGTAAATACCGAATACAAACATTAACACCACTGTCTTCCCACTTACAATTGCAACATAAATTGAAGAAAACCTACAATATACACCCAAAAATAGATCAAAACAACCGCCTAAACAACTTATACAAACCAAAATTAAAGTTCATGCAAGAAGATAAAATATATGCAGAAAATTCATCACATCAATTTACAATTTTCACAATAAGGGACTGTAACTTACCTCAACCTGGTTTGAAGAATCACCCATCCTTCAATCCTCGATAGCCCTCACAGCGATAGCTAGTAAGAATTGTCTGTGAATGCACAAAAACCCATTCACGGTTCAAAAATCCAACATACAAAAACGAACACTACATAACATAACAAGCTACAGGCAACAACAAAATGTACAAACCTGGGGAAAGAAATTGGTCCTTCAATTCAAATTTTTAGCAATCTAACAGAATTAGTGTCCACAAAAATCGCACCCTTATAACGTACAGATAACCGAATCCAACTAGATTGTCCTCAAACACAACCAAAAAATTCGATTAATGCTACAGATCAATAATTGAGTGGTGTAGAGAATACAAACTGCCGATCCTAGATCTGAAGTTGATGATTCCGCTTACGATATGGTTGAGGAGCTGTGATGACGAAGTGAAGGCAACTGAGTAGTGAATGTCGGCGAAATAGAATAATGATGATTCAGAGAATGAGTTGCAAGCATGATTTAGAAAGAAGAGAAAGCAAAGAAAAGAGAGGGAGGAGCGATGGATGAATTTCTGTAGAATGATCATTTTGATCTCTTTAGTTAGTCTCTATTGTGTTTTTTTTATTTTAAAATTTATTTTAATGATTAATTGTAATTAGGGATAGAAAAGTAATTTCACATTTAAATATAACTTAAAAGTTATCTGAATGACATTTTTGTTGATAACTTTTAAGAAAAGAATATAATTGGAAGCACAGCCTATTGGGTGCAAAGTAAAATTTACAAAGATTATATTTGAAAGATTTTTTAACTTGGACCTATAGAAATAGTTCAAACTTTCCAAAGCCCATTTTGAATAATTTTCACTAAAATAAAAGTATAACATAATGAAAATATGGTAAAATATGAGATGAATGTGTAGATAGTCTTTTATAGTTTCTTATTTTATATTGAGTTAAATTATAAATAAAGAAAATCGAACTGAAAACTTGAATGTACAATAAAATCGATTCGTGTAAGATCAAATGCCATAGAAAAGTTATAGTAAACGATAAATAGTTTCAATCAGAGTGAATGAGCTTAGTTACCATGAACTTGGTTATTTTCAGAGCGAGGACGTAAAATTGAGGCTTTTGCTTCAAATTTAATGTTCATGAAATTTTATGCTTATAATGTTAAAAAAAAAAAAGACAAAAATGTCCAAATTATGTCTGTATGTATGTATATAACTTGAATCATGTCAAACAAATTAAAAATAAAAAAATTATGGAAGAATGAGCAGAGGTAACTCAAGAATGAAAAATTTAGAAAATGGGTGTTAGAACTCAAAGTTATCTTTTTCTTTTTCTCTATAGAGTATGATGGTGGTCTTTATGGAAATCTAAACTAGGGTTAAGGTTTGGTATCGTTGGTGGAAAGGAAATGAAGAGTATATAAAAATAAAGAGATAAAGTGGAGAGTTATGGTGATAATAGGTTTTAGTGGGTAATAAAGTTAGGTTTGTGGGCTTCGGTTTTACTTAGGTCCAACTCACAACAAGACCCCTTTCACTGATTTTTCTCTCTCTGTCTTCCTCTCTCTCTCATTCATGTTTGAAAAATCATTCCCAACAATTTTGGGTATCAATATAATTTAAAAAACCATTTTGCTCAAGAAAAAAATTAATTTAAAATGAAAATCTTTTTTTAAATTTAATCCAAAATCAATTTAAAAATTCAATTGTGATCGGATACTTCCATTTCAGTCATAATTGACGCATAAATATTATTTAGACTCAAAATACATTTTGGTAAAAAAATAACCTCTGAGTCTAAGGTTAACGTTTTATGTTAATAATGACGAAGGCTTATAGTTAAAATTATCATTTAAAGACTAAACATCATTTATAAATCATTAGATATGAAAGTGATTGAAACAAATTAGTTTCCAAAATCATACTGAAACTGGTCTAAAATTGAAAAAAATATACATAAAATGTTAAAATTGGATTGATTGGTCTGATCAATTAAAAAAAAATCAGATTTATTTATATTTCAAAAAGTCCAAATTTCTATTTTGGCGGAAGAAGTATACTAAATAGGGTCTAACTTCTAAACTGATTTCGTGAACAATGCAGTATGAATTATATATTTGATAGATTGATCATTATGTATTTGATAGATTGACTAAGTCAGATTGTTTGATCACAAGTGTCATGAATTATATTTGGTAAGGATCTAATGTTAACTTTTAGATTTTCAGAGAAATTTCATGATTTTTAAGGAACAAAATTTAAGTTGAATACCACATTTCATCCTCAAAATATACCGTGATTTTGAGCAAATTTATAATGCATATGATTTTTAAGATGTGTTCTGCCATTGTGTTATTGAGTAACCACGGAGTTGAAACATAACGGATGGAACCAAATGTTTTTTCTTGGATATGTTGTTGGTAGATGTGTTATTTGAGTCTGATTAGTTTTGTCTAGAGGTAGTCCTAACTCTTCTCTACAATGAAAGAGAGAGCCAATTCTATAACACTAACATTGGAGCAGTTAATTACACAACTCCTATCTACAACATTTTCGACCAACCCATATATAAATATATGGTGTATACATATCTATTCACTTGTACACAAAACAAATGAATGAAAGCTCAAAAACAGAAAAAACAAATTCAAACTATACTGGAACTGAACTCTGCTGCTGTATCTGTTTCTTTAGAGATATAGTCACAGAAATATCTCAGGAAGAAAATAACAATAACAGTAATACACTGCTGATTTATGATACCTTCAAACATCTTCACAGAAAACTTTGAATATGAAATCACGAAACCGCCTTGAGTATTGCTTAGGATCCACAGCTGATATTGAAGTCGGATCATACTGGATTGATTTGTATGCATGCTCTAGTTTCTTGGTAATGTCATAATCTTGAAGAATGTCTATGATTCCAAAGAACATTATGACTTCATAACACTCCCCAGTTGGCTCTCCCACCAGCTGAAACTCACAGTCACTTCTTCTAACTGCTCTTTCTACCATCGCAGGCATGTTCAAGCCTAAGCTGATACTCGCCCACCTGCAACTAAATAGTACAATTCAGCTGTTTTCGGATCTGACTCGGATTTGGAAAAACATAACCAATAGTATACATTTGAGACTGTTTCTGATTAACAAATAATCACTTATAGAACAATAAAACATCAATCCCATTATAAGTTTGACAATAAGATATATAAGTAAACATATGCTATGGTTTACCTTGCTGGATCTACAAGAAGTTTATCCATATCTACTCTAGAGAGTCGCTGCGTTCCGGGAGGCTCTGATTCACCTGGAAGAAAAATCAGGTTATGTTGAATGTTGTTGATATAGGAAAGGATCACAAAATAATGTACCTGGGGGAGTACGGGGTCCGGAAGGTATGAGTTCACCAGATGGTGATATTTCTCGGAAGTGAAGTCCGACCAGAAGACTATAGTCCATGATTCTCTCTTGTTCTAAAAGCTCACAGTCTCTATCTACTTGCCTGAAGAATCAACAAATTAATGCAGATAGATGAGGTTGATGCTTTAAGGATTATCACATTGTTGAAATGAATACTGATAAATAGGACAAATCATATTTCACCTGCAGAAATCTTGGTACCATGCTTTCTGTAACTTGAATATGAAATTGAGATCAAGATCTTTAAGGATAGTGGTTTCTTCAATCTCTGACTCGGGTTTATCTGTTAATCTACCTAGGGAAGATCCTTTCAAATCATAGCGTCTATGAATAGTGTATTCTGAACAGAAGAGATTCCCCATAATGACGAACCGTACCTAGATCATCATCAACAGCTACTTTTATAACTTCTATTGATATAATTTAACATGGTCTGCTAATATTTTGCTTAGATAAGTTTATGTACCTTCTTCTGTATTGAGCCGGTTAGCTTCACGCAGTGTAGACCGAAAAACTTTGTGACAAGAGTGTTCTCAAAGGAGCGAACGTGGTTATAGTAGGCTGAAAGCATCCTTAGAAGCACCTGTATAATGATGGTTGTGAGTTTCATTCATATAAACTAGATGGTTGGTAGACAGAGAGCAGAAAAAAGTAGTAGTGATGCTCACTTTTGCTTCGGCCTTTTTTATAGTCTTGATCATGTAACGATCATCGTTTGTCAAGTAAAAGAAGCTACCACTTTTACCAGGCGAAGAGAGCTCTCTAAGCGCATCATTTCCACAGATAGATAACATGTAATCAGCAGGGTCTACCTTGAACAATTTTCTCAATGTTCTGAACACAAAGCATGAAATGGCAGATTGTGAACCGACAAGGTTGCAATCATGAAACAATTGATATACAAGGGACTGACCTGAAAACCAAGGGACAGTAATCCTTCCATCTGAAATCAGTGGATTGGTGTGGAGGAGTGTGTTTGCTTCCTTCAGGTGGAAATTTTGTCCATAATTTTTCCTTAGGGTCAAAAGCTGAAGCTTTAAGATCGAAAGATGAAGCTGGAGCAGGTCTTCCAACAGAATGCCTGCAAGTATATAAAGTGAATGTAAATACTGTCTACAACAGCACATAAAACCACAGACAATAGTACCTGATCCCAAGCTGCAGATTGAGCATAAGGTCATAATTCTTATGACCCTTACTAATGGTTTCACCTTGCCTTTTACCAGCCTTAGGTAATTTCATAGGCTGCAGAGGAGCCCCAGCAGCAGAGCCTTTTCGAGTTCCATTTCCGAAATGCATACTCAACAGATCACCATCTGATTTCCGTCCCATAGGGTTATGATCATCAGCAGCACTGCAGACGCTAGTACCATCACTCCCCCACATATGCATTTTATCAAACGCCCTATCTATACCAACACTGACCCTCCCATCAACAGACATCCTTCTAGGCCTATCACCATCCTTAGAAGAATGCCAAACCGCAAGCTTTTTCTGCGAAGGCAAAATCGACACTTTCTCTCCCTGAGCAATCTTACAATCAGCCAAATCAACCTTATAAATAGTCTGAGGATCCCAGTCAATATCAGCTACAGGTTCGTCCGAATCCGCAGCATAATAACTACCACTACATTCTTCAGGAACATTACTCCAATTCCCATCATAATAACTCCCATCAGGCCACATAAACTTCCCTTCACCTTTAGGAATCCCATTTTGCCAACCACCTTCATACACATTCCCAGTGTTCCAAACAAAAGTCCCTGAACCACACATTGTACCATTCTTCCAATCCCCAACATAACGATTCAAATTCTTCCATTGATATCTCCCCTGTCCTTCTTGTTTCCCACATTTCCATTCACCATCATACCAATCTCCATTACCATGATGGTTTGTTCCTTGACCATGTTTCAAATTCATAACCCATTGACCCTTATAAGTATCACCATTAGAAGCTGTGTAAGTACCAACACCATCCATATACCCACTCTTGAATTCACCTTCATAAATAGCTCCACTAGGCCAACTAAACTTACCTCTCCCCATTGTCTTCCCTCTGTACCACTCACCAATATACATACACCCATCCGTCCAGAGATATTTACCAATCCCATTTGGGAAATTATCCAACCATTGACCTGTGTAGTAATCCCCATTAGGAAGGATCTTCTCACATTGGTATCCCTCAGCAAGATTGATTAAATTCTCATCACTATCATCATCAATGTTTTCATCATCTGCATGAGCCACTGATGTTGTTCCAAAAATGCTGTTGGCTCTTTTTTTCGCTGCTTGCGTCTTACGCAATGTGGCTTCCCAGGCTCTCACCATGCTGCTTCCTTCTTTGCTCATTGTGGGTTCGGTTCCAAAGCACTTTAACATTCCATCTATTTTTCGATCTAATTTTTCGATTTTCTTTTTTTTTTTTTTCAGTACAATGTCAATGTTGGTGTTGTGCACGTGGCGCGCTTATTTTGTCGTGAAGAGAAATTCAAGCGAGATGTAGAATTGTTTGTGTTGTTCAAATTACAGACCGGTTCTTCTCTGACATTTGGAAGGATAGCCATTCTTGCAGCTTTTTCTTTTCTATTTTTAGTCTTACAGATTTAGTTGCAGTTTACTATTTATATATTTCCATTTCGTCGTCTTCAACCATTGTTAAATGGTTTGGTTCTAAATTTCGTCAGCAGCGTTTATAAATAATCACACATTTTTCATTGAATAATATTTTGCTAATCCAATTTTTATTTTATTAATTTATTTCCTTCTGTGATTGAATGAAATGAAACAAATTTTTCCAAGGATTTAAATTTTCTAGAAATAAATAATATAACATAACTTAAAGCATTGCGAATGGTATGTCTATTTATAATTTTTTCACGTTCACATCAACAAATGTTTAAATAATATTTTAAGAAATAGAGCTTCAGTGGTATTGTATTATTTAAATATCCAGCTAACGTGGCAAATTTTAAGATAAACATCGCCAATCAGAGTATCTCTCAATCTCTATTTATAATTTCTCCACGTCTACATCAACCGTCTAGACAATATTTTAAGAAATATAGCTCTATTCTCGTACCGTTTATTTTGAATGTTTAGTTGACGTGACAAATTTTAAAATAAATATAGTTCATCAAATATTCTATTTTAGACGATCAAATAGATATGCTGACTCGACTTTTTTATATTATTTTATTCGATTTTGATGTGTTTTAATTTTTATTATTATTTATATTTATCATTTTATCAGAGAGCTTAATTTTAATTAAATTTCTATTAAATATTAAAAAGGAAAACTAACAAACGGCTACCATTGGATGAGTAAATTTGTAACGAAAAACCCCCTTTTCAGGTAGAACTATAGGATAGGTGTCTGACGCTACATACCTAATGCGGTATCTATAACTTGTAACAGTTTATAATTTCAAAATAAGTTCACTTATATAAATCCGAATCCGTCAAAAATAAGCATATACATCCTAACATCTCAATATCCAAAACTCAATAACAGCTCAATTTGTTTACAGGTTCTAATATCCAACAATATTAAAAATACTACTTCGACTACAAAGTTCACCGTTTAAAGATTAATCTGAAAATATATCTAAATTATAGAAGATGGACATGCCGATAGATGTCGTGCTCCGTGTAGTGAAATAGCACCTAGTGATCGATGTACCTGTACTCAACTTGGGGTTTTAATCCCAGATTTTCAAAGTAGAGAGAAAGAGATAAAAGTAGCGTTAGACTATGAACTAGTTTAAGTTAACAGTTTAGTTCCAACATACACATGCAATGCCCTAAACTCTGCTCTAATCATGTGATCACACAATGCAAGTCTCTACGGACTCCCTAAAATCCGCAAAACAAACAACATCCCAAACAGTCCTACCATCCACCCACTTATTGATTTAAATGTTTAATCACATACATTCATAATTTCATTTTCATTATCGAGTTCTTTAAGTTACTATCAAGAGGTTTTAGTAAAAGTGATGCTATGCCGGCCAACAAAATACAAGCCATGTGCACATGGAGGTTCCGCAAAACTGTTAAACAGATTTTTCCCAGTTTCTATTAATAGGTTCTG
The DNA here is from genome assembly GCA_031304145.1 of Cardiospermum halicacabum. Lineage (NCBI taxonomy): Eukaryota > Viridiplantae > Streptophyta > Magnoliopsida > Sapindales > Sapindaceae > Cardiospermum > Cardiospermum halicacabum. The sequence continues at coordinate 26,140,853 of CM062393.1, read as the reverse complement.
TGACAGTTTCGACTCAATTTCTAGATTTTTTCCCAGTTTCTGTTCTACTAAGTTCCTAGCTTAAATACATAAACTCTTAAACAGAACACCAGCAATACACATAGATTATATGACCATTATATTAGGTCCAATTCAGCTTACAAACAGTTAAATTACTAGTCTATTTAACAGTTCAGTTTATCCCTAAACAACAGTTAGCAATCACAACAAATCACAGAATATATAATTAACCATTAATAGTCCAGTTTACAGAATATTGCCTAAAGTAGCTAACATCAGAAAACGGAATACGTATCAATACGTAGTAGTGTTGGCCGAATCCCAGTATCAATATTCAGTATGGCCGAAGCCGGGCAGTTCAATATCAGTATTGGCACTTCAAGTCATTAGATTCAGTGTGAGGATCCTCTATTCCTAAGCATGTCATGGATTTTACCGAGAGCTGTCCTAGGGCAATCATTCCATATTTAGTTTCAGTATTTAACAGCCTAATTTTTACCCAATTCAGCAGTTTAACAGTTATTTTCACCAATTCAAACATACATGGCAACATATTTATTTCGTTTAAGCAACATATAATCCGACAATTTCGGGTTGTGTTTCACAAAATACGCAATCAGAACACATGCAACACACATAAACTGTACAACAACAAATCTATTGGACTCAAAATAACTGCTAACCTAAATAGGCGCAAAACATAGCAAAAACCAATCTCCTACTCCTATGTCCGAGCAGCTTCCTCGTCAACACATTCTGCAGGATGACAAACAATACGATAAATCAACCAATACTAGAACAATGACTCGAATAGAACCCAATAACTTAAGCTCTCAGCCGAAAATTGAATATAACCCTAAGTCCTTGAATACGAACCCCAATCAAAAAACATGTCTTGCCAAATTAAACCCCAAATCACCCAAGTGAAACCTAAAGGAGGAGCTCTTCAATCTGCTGGAAAAATCTACACGAACAGAACCTTAATAATTAAATCCCCAGAACCAAAACAGGGTAGAACTAAAACTAGGGAGAGAGAGAGAGAGAGACGACTTACCAAAGCTTTCTTTAATAATGGCCAAGAAACACCCAATTGAAACCCTAAAGGCAGAGCTCTGGTTTTCACTATATGAAACTCACTCAGGAACTCTCAAAATCGAGATTGAGGAAATTATGAGTGTTATAGGGTTTACTTAGCTTTATATATGGTGGCAAATTCAGAATATCCCCCTTAGACTTAACAATTTACAAAAATTACTATAAAGCCCAAAACATACTAAAATATCCCCTAATAAGACTAAAATTAACAACCCTACCACTAGACCCGGAAACCATCAGTTACAAAATTTAAACAACATTGTCTATTAATAATAATTTTTCCACGTCATCATTCATGATTCTATTTTACTCGGCCACATCATCGGACAACCACGTTCTATTTGGGATGCAACCTTCTATTTTAGACGGTCAAATTGACATGCTGACTCACCTTTTTATATTATATTTATTAAATTTTGATGTGTTTTAAGTTCTTTTATTATTATTATTATTTATAATTTTATTAGAGAGTTTAATTTTAATTAAATTTCTATTAAATATTAAAAAGGAAAACTGACAGACGACCATTATATAACTAAATTTAAACTACATTATCTATTAATAAATTTTTGTCACGTCATCATTCACGACTTCTATTTTACCCGGCCACATCATCGGACTGCCACATTCTATTAAAGATACTCTTATAGCTATGAGTCTACCAAAAAGACGTCACATTCTTTTAACTTTTCTTCTTGATAATATCAATTTCGTTATTTTGTAATCCATTTTTATCTTTGATTTAATTTTAAATCTACATCAAAATATTTTTATATGAAATCATCTCACTTGTATTTAATATACAATGAAACTTCCCGTCATTCTTTATAACAGCATTTCAGTACAGTAGTTAAGTTTTCTTTGAGTCGATTTTTCATATATTATTTTAATTCTCTATAACAACAATTCTTTATAATAGTAATAGCCATAATTTATATAGAACATCATATATAAAACTCATTCTCTATGACAGCTTCCTCAAATATATTATATTATATTTAGCAAAATAATATAAAATTTTAAAGTTTAAATGAGTATTATTAAAAATTAAAATTTCAAAAATATTTAGAACTTAGATATTAATAGAATTTGTAAGATTTCATAACTAAATATAATATAAAAAGAATTTGAATATATTGACTATCATTTTACTCAAAGTTTTAAATGAAATATTTGTTAATTCAAATGTTATATTATTAGCAAGACACTTCAATAAAAAAAATGGTAATTCTAGACTTTCTTTTTTTTTTTTTAATATTTAAATAAATTTAATTTAAAATTTTTTTATAGCAGTCGTTCACTACCACAACCAGACAAATGATGCCACTATAAAAAGATTTGATTATATATATATATATATATAAACTCAAAAAAATATTCAAATCATTTTATTTTACGAATAATTTTTTTCTAAAATAATTTAATAAAAATAACAGCATATTGTAGTATGTATACATTACAATGATATATTTTCATATTTTGTTCATAGAAAGGTAATTAAATCATTTTTTTCTCCTGAAAATCTTGAATAACCCTAATTTCACTACTTGAGAAAATTGGTAATATATTGCAGTAAGGACGACTATTAGTAACTACACTGTAAATAAACATACATCACATAAGATAATAAAGATAGAGAAATTGATTTCTCTTTTTTTTTTTTCAAACCAAATTCTAAAAGTTTGTTTTTATCCAACATTACCATTTCTACCAAACAAAATAATTTGTAATAGTACTGGCATGTAATAGACGGAAATAACTATATTATCCATAAAATTAAAAAATATAATAAATAAATAAAAATAATAAAAAATTAAAAATTAAAATTCTTAATAAAAAACTCCTCCTTAATGGAAATTCTTTTAAATGGGTTTTTTAAAGTTCAAAATACAATTATAGACCTGTTTTGAAAAACATACAAAAACAGACTTTTAAAAGTTTAGTTTTCACTCCATAGACCAAGTTTCCTAAAACACCCCTAAATCTTTACAATTCATGGATGCTGTGAATTACGCTCACAGTCTATGAATTACGGTCACAGTCTGTGAATGGTCTATGGAGTGAAAATCAAACTTTAGTTTCGCACACTTTTCAAAAGTGGCCTATAATTGTATAGTAAAATTTTTATGACCTATAAAAAAAATTTTCTAACTCCTTATTACCTTTATCATCTCTATTCCTCTTTCAAATTCTCAAACTTGGCTTTTTGTCATTTATTCTACCAAATCACATTACTCACTAAAATAAAACTCGGCTCAAATTTAGATAAAAATCTTAAGCTCGCCATTTCTCTACATTCTCAGTTGCCAAATTAAGATTTCTCCTTCAATTATGAGTAAATGGTGAGGAAATCAATATTGAAGAAGTCGTCAAGGGAAATTGTGGCTATCCAGAGCTCTAAAGGCGACTTAAACGTGTAAAGCAGGGGTTAAAAGACGACCTAGGTGGCGGTGACTTCAACAATTATTAATTAGATTTTATATATGTTTGGGGCTACTTGTGATTGTAAAATAATCACTTATGCGGTGATTAAATCTCAAATATGTTCCCCCTCTATCCTAAATTTACATATAAAACAATAATGCATGAAAATAAATTTGGGATGGATAAAGGGTATACTTGAGATTTCATCACCTTATAAGTAATTATTTCATAACCACAAGCAGCCCCAAACACATCATTTATTTCATTTGAAGTTGGATTTTCGTGAGTAATGGTTTAGGGATAAAAATGGACCTGATTCTTTACTAAAAGTTGGGTGCGTGATCACTAGTTGGATTTGTTGGAAGTTTGTATAAGAAACTTGTTGTCCCACATTGGTTGGATAAGAGATGATAGTACAATATATATATAGATGGAGTGTACAAGTCTTTGACAAGAAATTTGTCATATTATGGATCTTGTTGGGCTTAAATCTATGGCTATATTAATATCAAAAGAAGGCCTTGGCCTTGGGGTCTTTGGGGCTTGAGATTCTTAAGTGACTCTTTGTAACTTTCTTTTGCATGGCAATAGAAGGTTTTATTAATTCAAATACTTTTAATTTGAATTAAAACCGGTTACATGTAAAAGATGTCTTTTACGACGGTTAAGAATTCGAGTCCTAAACCGACACAACGGTTTGTGTTTATTTATTTTAAAAGGGAAAATGTATAGAAATAAAATCATTTTTTCTTTACTTTCGTGTTTCCTTCTTCTCTGTCTCTGAATTAAAACAAAATTGTAATCAAGTACGTTTCTGCTTTTAGTTAGAATTCTAGTAAGTATTGCTTCTTATTAGATTTACGCAGTTGTATCCTGGGAAAAGACTCCGATAGTCTTCCAAGCAATAAAGGGAAGCGGAGAACTTTCTGTTTAAGGACATTGCTATTTCATAGCAAGCCTCTGCAGTTTATTAGTTTTATATTTACGTTGTGTTATGGATGCATTCGTAGGGCAAACTTATCAAAGGCATGGAAAAGTATCCACTGCGCCTCAAAATAAGGATTAGCAATAGTTTTCTTATTAATAAAGGAATCTACCAAGGATTCCTTATCGGTATGGGAAACTAATATTTTACTTCTATATTAAGTTAGGAAATTAGGAAATTTGTTAGTCATTAGTATAAGGATTTCTTATTTGACTTGGTTTATTTTCCTATTTAGATTATGATTGTAGCCCATTTAAGAAGGGCCTTTCTTATCAATAAAGTAAGTAGATCTTTTATCAACAATCGGTAGGCAACTCCCATAGAGTTCCAAGGTAGGTAACTCCCTTAGAGTTCCACTCTATTCAATAACATAGGTAAATTGAGGGGTCGTCTTAGAGATAAAGTATCTATTCTGCAGGGACATTGTCCGATGGCTCGATCTACAAGTCAGGACCATAACAAATTGGTATCAGAGCCAACCGCCACAGATGAGACCTGCACCCGTGCGGAGGTTAAGGCACTAATCGAAGAAGCTAACGCAGAATTACTCACGCAAATAAAGGTTGTATTGAACATGGCTACATCATCAGGTGACAAGAACAGTGATGAAGAACCTACAGACACAGAAAATTCAGAAATCTTACAGCAAAATATTCATGAAAACAGGAAAAAAAAAGGCCTACTAATACCGGGAACCGAGGAGGCATTGTTCCAAGATTCACAAAGCTCGACTTCCCGACGTACAATTGATCAGAAGATCCACAAGTTTGGTTACATCGATGCGAACAATTTTTTGAAAATCAACAAACGGGAGAAGCAGATAAGGTGGGATTAGCAGGATTCCACTTGTTAGGAGAAGCACAACTATGGTACTATAAATTGAAGTAGAGGGAACCCAATCTCATATGGGAGAAATTTATGGAGCTCTGCACTATACGATTTGGACCACCAACACGAGCTAATCCTTTGGGTGAATTGGTTAGTCTAAAACAAACCGGCTCAGTGGAAGAATATTCAAAACAATTTCAGACATTGTTAGCACGTGCCATCACTGTTAAGGAAGAACATGAGGTGAATCTGTTCACTACGGGATTATCAGAATTTATAAAACTGCATGTTGAGATGCAGCAACCTCCCAACCTGGCCCAAGCAATGAGCTTGGCACGATCCTTTGAGAAATTACAATTTTTGGTGTCGCCCCAAAGACGCACCTATGCCAATTCCACCACCAATTCACATAAATCATACAACTCTGCAAGATCATCAAAAAACACAACAATCTCGACCAATGGCAGCCCTACAATTCCGTTAGTAAAGCGACTTACAAGAGCCGAGATGTCTGAGCGACGATCCAAGGGATTATGTTACAATTGTGATGAGTTATTTGTACCTGGTCATCAATGCAAACAATTGTTCTGGATCGAGGTCGATGATGAACCGGATACACAGTGCTGAAGAGAGTGTTGAACCTGATATTTCATTAATGCAATCACGGGAAAACAAGGGTCCAAAACCATGCAATTGCAAATCATCATCAATGACCACTCTTTAATTAGTTTGGTAGATTCGGGCAGTACGCATAATTTTGTAAGTACTACAGCAACTCAACGATTGGGGCTATATGTACTCCCCCAGCAAGGTCTGAAGGTTTCTGTTGAAAATGGAGAACAAGTTGATAGCATTGGCATGTGTAAACAGGTCCGCTTCTGTATTGCTAAACACTCATTTGTTGCTGATTTTTTGGTTTTACCTCTAGATGGATTTGATTTGGTATTAGGCATCAAATGGTTGCAAACCCTTGGGCCAATTTTGTGGGACTTTGCAACACTTTCAATGCAATTTAATATGAACAATAGAGCAATTACTTTAACCGGACAATAGCTGAATACTAAAGCTCATCTTCATCATATTGGAGCTGTTCAACAACTCACTGAACTGGAAAAGTTACTATTCGACTTCTGTGATCTCTTTATGGAGCCAACAGGATTGCCACCTTTAAGGACATGTGATCATAGAATTTGCCTACAGCCAGGTACAGGACCCATCGTGGTACGACCTTATCGTTATCCTCATCTCCAAAAAAACGAGATAGAAGCTCAATATACACAGATGCTCCAATAAGGTATTATTCATCCAAGTCGATCCCCCTTCTCATCACCTATTTTACTTGTTCGAAAACAAGATGGTACTTGGCGATTTTGTGTGGATTATCGTGAGCTTAATTCCAAGACCGTAAAAGATAAATTTCCCATTTCGGTTGTAGATGAATTGTTAGATGAACTTCATGGGGCTCACTACTTCACCAAGTTAGATCTGCGCTCTGGCTATCATCAGGTCCGTATGGATACAAGCGATATTGAAAAGACAGCTTTTCGCACTCACCATGGCCACTTTGAGTTTTTGGTCATGCCATTTGGTCTTACTAATGCCCCGTCTATATTTCAATCTCTCATGAATGAAGTATTTCGACAATACTTGCGTCAATTTGTTCTTGTTTTTTTTGACGATATCTTGATTTACAGTAAGACTTGGGACACCCATCTCCAACACTTAAAAATGGTGTTTGACACATTAAGAATGCACAAAGTATATTTGAAGAAATCAAAGTGCTCATTTGGCCAGCCACAAGTCGCTTATCTTGGTCACATTATTTCGGCTACAGGAGTGGCAGTTGATCCTACCAAAATACAGGCTGTAGCAGCATGGCCCCAACCAGAATCCATAACGGCTTTGAGAGGATTCCTAGGCCTAGCAGGATACTACCATCGTTTTATTCAAAATTATGGGCAAATTGCAGCCCCGCTCACTTCATTGCTAAAACGAAACTCCTTTGCTTGGACAGATGATGCCCTTATTTCTTTTCAAAATTTAAAGACAGCTTTGATGGCAGCCCCAGTCTTGCACCTACCTGACTTTAATGAAGAATTTATCATCGAATGTGATGCTTCTGGAGGTGGCATTGGTGCAATCTTACAACAACACAACCACCCGATTGCCTTTTTCAGTCGTAAATTAGCGGATCGGTACATGAAACTTGCAGCATATGAGCGATAACTAATAGGGCTTGCAAAAGCTATCCAACATTGGCGACCTTACTTATGGGGACGCTCATTTCGTGTCCGCACAGATCATTATAGCCTCAAGTATCTCCTCAAGCAAAAATTGATCACATCTCCTCAACAACACTGGTTGAGCAAATTAATGGGTTATGACTTTACTGTGGAATACAAACCAGGCCGCTTGAATGCTGCAGCGGATGCTCTTTCTCGCTGTCACTCAATGGAAGCTCACCTTCTCGCTACTAGCACACCATTACTGTCATTATTTGATGACATACGGCTGAAGTTCGTACTAACCCAACTTTCCAAGATGTTCGTACAAAAATTGAAGAAGGGGAACTAGGAGACGATTGGAAGGTCCAGGATGGTTTATTGTTTTATAAATCTTGTGTCTATCCCCTTCCTTCTTCGGCACTAGTTGATACTATCATCTCTCATATCCATGATACTGCACATGAAGGCGTTCAAAAAACCCTTCAACGAATTCGCAAGGACTTTTATTGGGCAGGTATGAATAAGATGGTGCGCACTTATGTTACTACTTGCCAGATTTGTCAACAAAATAAAACAGATCAACTACGACCCGCGGGTCTTCTGCAACCATTGGCCTTACCGTCACAAATTTGGGTTGACATCTCAATGGATTTCATTGACGGTCTTCCAAAATCACAAGGGAAAACCGTATTGTTGGTGGTTGTCAATCGCTTTTCTAAATATGCCCACTTTCTTCCCCTTGCACATCCTTATACAGCCCCCACTGTTGCTCGGGTATTTTTTGACAACATTGTGCGTTTACATGGATTACCTGAATCCATTGTTAGTGGGCGTGATGTGATTTTCACAAGTAACTTCTGGAAAGAACTATTTCGGTTATATGGCACTAAATTAGCATTTACTTCTGCATATCATCCACAATCGGATGGTCAAACCAAAGTGGTTAATCGCACCATCGAAATGTATTTACGTTGTTTTGCTGGAGACAAACACAAAGATTGGGCGAATTGGATTTCATGGGCTGAATTTTGTTATAATACATCCTTCCACACCGCTCTCCGCACTACTCCCTTCAAAGTCGTTTATGGCCGAGATCCTCCTCGCCTAATTGCTTACACACCCGACTCCACTAAGGTCGACGCTGTTGATCAAGATCTCATTCATCGTGATCAAGCTCTTGCCCTCATTCGCCAGTAATTATTTCAAGCCCAGCAACGCATGAAGGTGGCATATGACAAAAATCATAGAGATATCAAGTTTAAAATTGGTTCTCTGGTATGGCTTCGACTTTATCCTTACCGTTTAAATTCTTTGGTGGGACAGTCATTTCATAAGCTCTCTCCAAAATTTTATGGGCCTTTTGAAATACTCCAACGAATTGGTTCAGTGGCTTATCGTCTAACTCTTCCTTCCGACTGCAAGCTGCATGATGTCTTCCATGTCTCTCGATTGAAGCCTTTTCGAGGACCTCTTCCCATTTCTCCACCAAAGTTACCACCGCTTGCTGAGGGACATGTGGTTTTATCACCCTCTTCCATCTTACACTCTCGTCTTAATCGTGGAACATGAGAAATTTTGGTTCAGCGGCAAGGATTTCCACCTGAGGATGCTACCTGGGAGGCTGTTATTCCATTTTAGACTACTTATCCACAGTTTCAGCTTGAGGACAAGCTGCTTATCCCGGCGGGGAGTGATGTTATGGATGCATTCGTAGGGCAAACTTATCAAAGGCATGGAAAAGTATCCACTGCGCCTCAGAATAAGGATTAGCAATAGTTTTCTTATTAATAAAGGAATCTACCAAGGATTCCTTATCAGTATGGGAAACTAATATTTTACTTCTATATTAAGTTAGGAAATTAGGATATTTGTTAGTCATTAGTATAAGGATTTATTATTTGACTTGGTTTATTTTCGTATTTAGATTATGATTGTAGCCTATTTAAGAAGGGCCTTTCTTATCAACAAAGTAAGTAGATCTTTTATCAACAATCGGTAGGCAACTCCCATAGAGTTCCAAGGTAGGTAACTCCCGTAGAGTTCCACTCTATTCAATTACATAGGTAAATCGAGGGGTCGTCTTAGAGATAAAGTATCTATTCTGCAGGGACATTGTCCGATGGCTTGATCTACAAGTCAGGACCATAACACATTGTCTCTAAAATTTCCGTTGATTTTTGACTGTTGGTTCTAACAGGATTTTGTATATTTCTAAGTTTATAGGTGCTTCTGGTCTGATTATATTCATTTGATATTTAGTTCATGTGTATTTGTAGTATGATTTAAATTGGTGTTCTGTATTTTTGGTTCATTTTATTAAGTTTTAAGGTTGAAGTTATTGGTTATTTCAATTTACGTGTGTAGTATTTGTATAGTTTATTTAATATCCGCTTCCAAATATAAACCACTAGGAAGTTAAGGACAATTAAGTTTGCTTTCAGGTACTTATACTGAGAAGCTTAATTGACCGTCTGCTTTTCGGAACCAACATCAGGAAGCCTTTAACAGTGAATTCTATTCGAAACCAATATCAGAAAGCCTTTAACAATGAATTCTATTTCCTTGTGTATAGTACCGAGAAGCATTTGCTGCTTACAAAAATACTACACCAGTAAAAAGGATCCATTGTTAATGGCTTCGTAGTGTTGAATACTGAAAATGAAATTGTCAACTATGCTTTCAATACTAAGCACCGGGAAGCAAACTAGATTTTTCTCATATTCTGGGTGTTTTATACTGGGAAGTAGTTTATGTTTTCACCTCTATTAACATTATTATGCAAGATATTTGTTTTATTTATTTAACTTGTAATGATACTGTGACTTCATTTGTTTCAGAAAACCCCTAAAAACTACATTTGAAAGATAGGGATACTTTTATTACTTGACTAGGGACTTTGCTGTGTAATAATAAAACCTCACCCTAGTGGAAGTCGAGATGCGGAGTTGGGCGTCATGGAACACAATTCTATACAACCTGTCATGCGACCTATACATGTACTTAATATAGATTCTAATACAACAATTCCAGCAATTACAATACCACAGAAATTAATAATCTAAAATCCTATATTCATAACTCAAAAATCCGAAAGGACAAAATACCATTACGAGTCTTCAATAAAAATTACAACTTTCAAGAAAAATAATATTAAAAAGTTAATCGTTTATAGTCAGATAAAAATAGTTTAACATTCAATAAAAATAATTTGAAAATAGCTTAAAGTTCTATAAAATAATTTATAAAAATACCGAAAAAATAAAACATGTTTGTGCTCTGATGACATATCAGCAAACACCTAACCAATATTAATGCATATTTATGCTGGGATGAAATATCCACCACCCCCAATCGATCCTAATAGCTATACCCATAGCAAATTTTTGCACATAACAAGATAACAAAAAGGAGAAAAGACAAGAAGTCTGACAATAAGGTTAGACTATAATTAAGTCCAGTTAACATCCTCACACGGTCAGCTTTTTCTCTGAAGGCATAATAGACAATTTCTCTCCCGGAGCAATCTTACAATCAGCCAAATCAACCTTATAAACAGTCTGAGGATCCCAATCACTACAACCGTTAGATACGGTCGAATCCGCAGCATAATATCTACCACTACGTTCCTCAGGAATATTACTCCAATACCCAACATAATAACTCCCATCAGGCCAAATAAATTTCCCTTCTCCTTTAGGAACCCCATTTTGCCACCCCCCTACATAAACATTCCCATTCTTCCAAACAAAAGACCCTAAACCACACATTATCCCATTTTTCCAATACCCAACATAACGATTCAAATTCCTCCATTGATATATCCCTTGTCCCTCTTGTTTCCCACGTCTCCATTCCCCATCGTACCAATCTCCATTACTATGATGACTGGTTCCTTGACCATGTTTCAAATTCAGAACCCATTGACCCTTATAGATATCTCCATTAGAAGCTGCGTAAGTACCAACACCGTCCATGTACCCACCCTTGAATTCACCTTCGTAAATAGCTCCGCTAGGCCAACTGAACTCACCTCTCCCCGTTCTCTTCCCGCTGTACCATTCGCCTGTCCAGAGATACTCACCGATCCCATTCGGGAAATTATCCAACCATTGGCCTGTGTAGTGATCCCCGTTTGGAAGGATTCCCTCACATTGGTATTCTGCAGCAAGATTGATTAAATTGTCATCACTGTCGTCGTCGTCTGCGTGAGCAACTATCATCGTGGAATGTCAATGTTGGCGTTGTGCACAGCGAGATGGAGAATTGTTCAAATTACAGACCGGTTCTTCTCTGACATTTCGAAGGATAGCCGTTGTTGCAGCTTTTTTCTATTCTATTTTTAGTCTTGCAAATTAAGTGGCTATTTACTATTTATATATTTCCATTTCGTCATCTTCAACAGATAATTTTGTTATAAATTTCTTCAGCAGCGTTAATAAACAATACCACGTTTATAGGTTGTGTTTGTTACAATTGTTATCATTTAATATATTTGTTTCTTCAGCCATTTGTAATTTATTTATTAGAGTTTTTCACGGAGTTTTAAAAACATGGCCGAGAGCAACCTTTAGTGTTTAAATTAGATTATTTAATAAATTTTTCCTAAACTATCTTTATTTATATTTTAAAATTATTTTATTTTTTATTAATTTATTTTGTAATAATTATTTTTTACTAATTATCCTAATTTTGATTAGGATAAATTAAGTATTTATTTTTTATAAAATAAAAAAAGTTTATTTTTATAGATATATTATTTATTTATTTTTACCTATTGACTTAAACAAAATTATTCTAAAATCATATTTTAAATTTGAAAATAATTTTCTTTTAATATTATGTCCTTTTACGTCATTTTAACTTTTTAAAAAATTAAAAAGCTAGTTTACCAAATAATTTTTATTAAAAAAAAAAACTAGTTAAAACACTAAACGCTAACAATTACTTAAAAAACACTAAATGCTTTTAAAAACGCTAAACACTTTAAAAAACGCTAAACGCTAAACACTATCAAAAACGCTATTATGACCAAACACAACCATAATTGAACAATATTTTTAACCAAGTTTGTAATTCTAACTTTTTTTCTGAGAATATCACTTCAGCTCTTTTGTAATTCCATTTTTCATCTTTCATTTATATTTTTAAATCTACATTTAAATATTTTGGCGTGTAAGTATTAGAATCCCCTCAATTTAATTATAATTTTAAAATTAATTTTCTAATATCTAAAGAAGTCAATTTAACCCTTAATTTGTAAATGTTAAGTGATTAATTTTTCTTTCTTCTTCTGATTATGTGGATGGTTTAATTAATTTTTTCAAATTAAACCTTTTTGTTGTGAGCTCAACCTCTACATATATAAAAATGACTTAATTAACTCAACATTCAAAAGTAGAGGGTTTAAATTGACTCTTTGTGAATTTAGAAAACTAACTTAAAATATAGTCAAGTCAAATTCAAAGACTTCTAAGTCTTTTATGCCTAATTAACTTTATACGAAATCACCTCAGTTATTTTAAATAGTATATGTATATATTTGAACTCATAAAATATTCAGTCTTAGGGTGTCAAACCCAATTCAGTAATACAAGATAATAATGTATAGTATATAAAATATTCATAGAAGTCCATTAGTATAAAGTCTTTTGGATGGAGGTACTCAAGAAAAAATTCATGCGGGCTCGACCCTAGCTCAAAGAGGACAAATCATACTAATGTGAGAGTTGAGGAGCGGTTCCGGAGGGTCCAACAAGTAGTATCAGAGTTTGGTTAAGAGATGGAGCCCGTGATAAGATTTGTGTTTGGCGTTGCGTCGAAAGTCTAATAATATATGATGGTTAGGCGGCAGGTCCCGTTGGTTAGTAACGACAATACAAGTTGATTTGACGGTTTGGTGGATTATCTCAAGAGAAGGTCAGTGACCATTGGGCTGGTTGGTTAATCTCAAGTGGAGACTACGTGACGTCTGATCCTTAGTTTGAAGGATTTGTGGACTAACTAAAGGGGAGGGATACGACCCTTTGTTTGAAGGGGGGATTGTTGGAGTGTCAAACCCAATACCATATCGGTAATACAAGGAAATAATGCCCTATATATAAAGTAAGAGACCTCGTGGGTAGTGGTACCTACGAACAAATCGGTGCGGGCTTAATCCTGACTCAAAGCGGATAATATCATACTAATGTGGGAGTTGCGGCTCCAGGATTTCTAATATTCAGATCACGTTATGAATAACTTTTCTTCATAAAATGATTGGGTTGGAAAAATCTAGTAAATATTGTAGTCGTAGAGGTGAAATTGAATAACACTAATTCTCCAGAAAACCCAAATAACTCGGATATCATCATTGAAGAAATTAGTGATTTGTTATAGTAAAGACAACATTTGTAATCACAAAATAAACAAATATACAAAAAGTAAGATAATAAAAAAAATAAAATAAAACATAATGTTTTACATGGAAAACCGATGTAGCAAAAATATATAGACCACGACCACAAAGACAGCACTATGTAACATTAAATAAGCAGTTACAACTAGAATATTACTCATTCCCTCACCAACTCACTCCCCCAATAACGCTCAACAAAATTTGAGCTTAGAATTCAAGATCTCATTGTTTTGAGACCCCTTTTGTAATGTCACTACCCGACCTAAAACACTAGGGTACTAACACTACCTATTTTAAAATTTCAAAATCCTTTGTTTATTCCAATTTTTTTTACTTAATTTTTTTATTAAGTAGCAGATGTCATTTATTTTTTCAAACGTCAAAGTTGAATAAAAATTTTTTAAATCGTGGACCATTTAAACATGTAACTTTTTTTAATTTTGCAAGAAAAAGAATAATACCTAAAATACAATTATCATTTACAAAATTTTCAATGTCTAATAGTTATAAATACATAATTAATAATTATAACTTACAAGTGATTGTAAATAACTCTACATTTATAATGAATAAACTATTACAAACTTTCTTCAACTAATCACTTGATCCCTTTATCGTACATCGAGAAAAATATTTTAAAATAAGAAAGAAAAAAACGTAAGCGAAAATTATTAGTTTATAAATCCAAAACTTAACTCACGCAAATTCATTTTATTACGCAATGAATTTGATAAATTGATGTCACAAAGTCAGTTTGTTCAAAAACCATTTAACTCCATAGGTTTTATTGAGGAAACCTTTCAATAGGGTAAACTCATTCAACGTTGAGAATAACTTTTCAGAATTTGAAACCACAGTTGAATTAAATTCCTACGAGATACATTTCAATTTTCATAATTTTATTTTGATGAAGAAAACACTTTTGTGGCTTACTTGTATCTTAAGCTAATAATCCAAGAATAAAGTATGCATGTGACACACATATGTATCATAACATAATGGTAATGCCAATATTTAATGCATAATTTAACACATTAAACCACATATACATCCAATACCCATCATACAAACATATGGAAGACCAATCTCTTAGTATTCTCACATCATGTGCAACTGGTGTGTCTTTCTCATAAAGTAGTCTTCTAGTCCAACAAATTGGTCCCACAATACTACCATTCCAACAAGGACAGAGTCCAGGTAGAGCTAAACTAATGGAATACTTAAGCTCTTGGAAGACTAATCTCTTGGTATGTATGACTAATGACGGGAGGCTTTAGTTATGGGTGTAATACTTGTCGTTGTTCACTAGGGCCTTCCACCTTTCATGTGAAGGGTTGAACACCATGGGTAAGCATGGATCATAGCTCATTAAACTAAATTAGATCAAATCCAATCAAATCATTTAGTATAATTTTGCTTATAATTAAGAAGATGTTGGGTATTGTTATGTTACATCATATGGCTGTTCGATTTCGACCATTTTGTTGAAGTGTGATTCTCAATCAATCAACACAACGGTTTGAAGATTAATTACAAGCGTTACTTTAGAAATATTAATTAATAAGTTACATCTCTATTTATGGAGAGTAGTTTTATTTTATCAATGTTTATTTATTCCTTTTGTAACGTTCTTGATATGTCGCCTATATAAGAGACTTTTCTCATTCTAATAAAATACAGAACATTACATAAGTTTATCTATCTGATTATCACTTATTGTTTGTTCTCCAACATTATGGTATCAGAGCCACCAGTAAGTGAATTTACAGTTAATCAGATATTACTTATGTCTAGTAGTGACAATAACAGTGTCATGGGGGCTACGCAGCCTCTTATTCTCATTTTCAAATGAGAGAATTATGAGTTCTGGTCTATACGATTAAAGACATTACTCAAATCACAAGATGTTTGGGATTGTGTAGAGAATGGATACACTGAACCTGGTGCAGAGGCAGTCCTCGCAATAGAGGAACAAACTAGACTTAAAGAAACGAGGAAGAAAGATGCAAAAGCATTAGCTATTATTCAACAAGTTGTTCATGACAGCGATTTTCACGCATTGCAGTAGCAACTACATCCATAGAAGCATGGATTGTACTGCAAAAAGAATTTCAGAGAGACTCAAAAGTGATGGTGGTTAGACACCAATCTCTCCGCAGAGATTTTGAGATGCTTCCGATGAGGAATGATGAGAGTGTATCTGATTTTTGGGCTAAAGTTGCCATGATCGTCAGCCAAATACGCACATATGGAGGCAAAATCGACCATCAAACAATTGTTGAAAAGGTGCTTCACAGTCTCAGTCCTAAATTCGATCATATTTTCGCTGCCATTGAGGAATCAAAGGATTTGGCTATTTTTTATTTTGATGAACTTAGGGGTTCTTTACAAGCCCATGAAGTTAGAATCACTAGAAATAATGAGAAAGTGGAAGACAAAGCTTTTCAAGTGTAAGATAACAATAATAGCAAAGGAGGTCGTGGTCGTGGAGGATCTAGAGGTCGTTTTTTTGGGCAATTACAATCCATTGGACGCGGTAGAGGCTGTAATGATGATAGAAGACAATACTTGCAAAACATTCAGTGTTATAATTGTGGGAATTATGGACATATGCGAGTAGACTGTTGGTCTAAAGAGGAGTAAGTAAATTTTACAATTGGAGATGGGAGAAATGAAACATATATAGAAGAACAAGAGAAACTCTTTATGGCTCCACAATACACTGGGTGAAGATAGTCGAAATCATATTTGGTTTGTCGATAGTGGATGTTCAAATCACATGACTTGATTTAAAAATCTTTTCTCAAACCTTGATGAAATAGATACACAAATAGTGCAGCTGGGTAATGGAAGCACTCTTCTTGTGAAAGGTAAAGGAACTGTAAGCTTTAAATTAAGCTCGAGCAAAACTAAATGCTTACATAATGTCCAATATGTGTCTGCTTTGGTGTTCAACCTTATTAGTGTTGGACAGTTGATGTCATGTGGTAACTTCGTACTATTTGATAATGGGGAGTGTTGCATCAAAGACAAACAAACAGAGAGAACTTTGGTGAATATAAAAAAGACATCAAACCAAATATTTCCTCTTGATATGTCTCAGATGGGGAATTTTGTGCTTACAATAAGAGAAGATAATGAATCCATATTATGGCATCTCCGATATGGACATTTGCATTTAAAGGTATTGCGGTTACTTTGAGATAAAAATATGGTCAAAGACTTTCCGAAGATTGATAACATTAAGTTATGTCAAGGATGTGGGTATGGAAAGCGGACATATAAATCATTTCCTGTGGATACAGCTTGGAGAGCTTCATCTTGTTTACAACTAGTTCATGCTGACTTATGCGGTCCTATGGAAACAACGTCTCTTGGAGGAAGTAAGCACTTTCTTTTAATAAAAGATAATTATACTAGAATGTCTTGAGTGCACTTTCTTCACAGTAAAAATCAGACACTTGAAAAATTCATGAGTTTCAAGGCCTTGGTGGAGAAGCAAAAGTATGGAATACATAGAGAATTAACAACGCCATACTCTCCAGAACAAAATGGTGTTGCGGAGCGGAAAAATTGTACTTTTTTTAGATGGCCAGGAGTATGTTATAGGGCAAGAACTTACCAAACACTTTATGGGCAGAAGCAGTAGCTACAGCTGTAACTCTTCTCAATATATCTCCTACAAGAGCAGTACAAAACCAAACTCCATTTGAAGCTTGGAACGGATACAAACCTTCTAAAAATATTGCACCAACATGCAATCAAATTATTGGAAATGATCAACAACAGGAAGAATACAACAACAATCTTCAATAAACAACTGTGACACCACATGATACACCTTCATCAATATCAACTCCACATTCTCAAAAAGAATCTGATGGCTCCTCCACAGTAGAAGAATTATCTACTCCATCTGCTCGTAGAAAATATAAATCCTTAGTGGATTTATATGAAACGTGTGGCTTTACAGTAGTTGTTGCTGATCCTATTAATTTTGAATAAGGTTGTCAAGAGAAGAAATGGCTATGTGCAATGGAAGAAGAGATTGTTGCTATTAACAAGAATCAGACTTGGATCTTATGTAATTTACCCACTAGCAAAAAGGCAATTGGACTTAAATGGGTGTTCAAAACAAAACATGGAGTAGATGGTAAGATCCAAAAGTACAAAGCACGAATAGTTGTGAAAGGATGTGCACAACAAGCTGGGATTGACTTTGAAGAAACGCTCTCTCCCGTGGTTCGTTTGAGACAGTTCGGATATTCTTAGCCTTGGCAGCTCAACAACACTGGTATGTCTACCTATTTGATATAAAGTCAGTGTTTCTCAATAACGATCTTAATGAAGAGGTTTATGTTGTACAACCTGAAGGATTTGCAGAAAAAGGAAAAGAAGATTAGGTGTATAAGTTGATGAAAGCCCTTTATGGGCTTAAACAACCGCCACGAGCATGGTACAGTCTCATTGATAAACATTTCTTGAAGAATGATTTTCAGAGGAGTGAAAGTGAGCCTACCTTATATGTGAAAAAGGTAAAGGATTGAGCTTTCATGATGGTTTGCTTGTATGTAGATGATATGATTTATGTGGGATCAACCAGAACCATTATTGATGAATTCAAGGAACAGATGATGAATGAATTTGAGATGACTAACTTGGGCTCATTGCAGTACTTTCTTGGTCTTGAAGTAAAGCAAGAAGATGATGGTATATTTCTCTCACATGAGTTTTATGCCAAAAAATTGCTTCGAAAATTCGATATTGCTTTTTTAGTTAACACCATTTCTAGATTCATGGAGAAGTCATCACAAGTACATTTTGGAGTTGCAAAACGGATTTTGCGATATATTGTTGGTACAGTAAGTTATTAGATTTGGTATTCTACCAAGTTTAATGAACATTATGATGGAAAACTACATGGTTACTCGGATTCTGATTTTGCGAGTTGTATCGATGATCGGAGAAGTGTGTCAGCCTGTGTTTTCACTTAGGGGTCGTGAGCTGTTGCATGGAGCTTTAAAAGATAACTTATAATAGCTCTTTCTAGCACTGAAGCAGAGTATGTGGCAGTAGCTTTTGCAGCATGTCAGGCTATTTGGTTGAGAGGCATTTTGAATGATTTGCAACAAGAACAAAATGCAGCAACTATTATTTTTTGTGACAACAAATCGACTATTTTCATGACTAAAAATCCAGCATTACATAGTCGAACAAAACACATAGATACACGACTACATTTTATCAGAGATTTAGTGGCCGGAAGAGTTGTCGATGTTCAATACTGTAATACTCATGATCAGTTGGCAAATATCTTGACAAAGTCATTGTCAAAGGAAAAGTTTTGTTTTCTCAGAGGTTTGCTTGGAGTCTGTGATTTCGAATCAAGACAGGGTGTTGAAGTGTGATTCTTAATCAATCAACACAACGGTTTGAAGATTAATTACAAGTGTTACTTTAGCAATATTAATTAATAAGTTACATCTCTATTTATGGAGAATAGTTTTATTTTATTAATATTTATTTATTCTTTTTGTAATGTTCTTGATATGTTCCGTGTATAAAATACTTTTCTCATTTCTAATAAAATACAGACCATTACATAAGTTTATATATCTGATTATCGTTTATTGTTTGTTTCATATTTCTACGTGGAATACTTAGATGCTGGAAATGCAAGAGATTAGTATAATATGCATGGATTTCTGGACAAGAAGCCAAACAAAAAATACATATTAACTCTCAAATTGGATTTTTAGTATAGCAAGTAATTGGATTGATCGACATGAATAAATTAAATCTTGTTAAGTTTGGCAAGGAGGTAAACAGTAGCTGAGGTGACAACAGGAATAAAAACTTCACTGGGGATAGCTTGTGGTGCCACCCTTTGCTTTATAAAAAGTGCAGCCGCTGGGATTCCAAACATATACAACCCTATTTCCTTTGCCCCAAAACCTGTCAATCCTGTGTTCTCTTTTATCACTTCTTCCAGAATCTTCTGAAACTCTTCTCTTGTTAATGCCTCTCTTTTTCCTCCATGGTGTTTCTGCCCATCCAAACAAATTTAATACCTTTTCATTTCATCCATAGACTATTAAATGATAAAAAAGTAATATTACCTTATAAGCACGTTCGAGGGTTTCCTTGCTTGGTACGCGTAATTGAAAGAGGCGAAACATTCTATTGATTTCTCTGAATTGACATATACAAGATAAAAACATAAATTGATAAGTTTAAGCAGAGAGGTTTGAGTATAACAGAAGGAGAACAGAAGAAAAATACTCTACGATTTCGCATATAGCTCGATAGAAGTTAGTAAAGTTGAGGTTTAGATTTGTTCCACCAAAATGCTTGTCGTAACTCTTTGCTATTATTTTCTCAATCTCCCTTGTCTTGATTTCAGTTCCTGCAAATTAAATTAAACCCAATTAAAAATCCAACAAGCACGATACATGATAGAACAGCAAAAGAAAGACAAAAGATGATGATACCAGAAGCAAATCTCTGAAGAGTTTGACCCATAATTTTTGTTTTTCACCTTAAGAAATTGGTATGTCTCCTCTTTGAAAACAAAAATAAATTGGTTGGATGAATATATGTGACGTGATGGGGTTGCTTCACAGGAAGGTAACTTGCAGCATGGGCAGAGAATCCTCTGTAGTGATGAAGCAAAACATCTTTTATGGGTTAATACCTTACCCTCAATGTCAACTTATCAATACTCTGTTTCAGTTAATTTTATTCATATTCGTTGGTTTTATTTAAATTCATAATAAATTTACTGATTTCACTTATGCGAGTTGAATAGAGAATATATTTGAAATTTTAAGCTAGATAAACAATTATTTCATACCCACATTATAGTTAATCATCAAGCAACTCACAATCTATTCTCTCCAAGTAAAGTCTTCCCCCACTAACATCATAACCCACATTATAATTCTGCTGTGCTATCATTCCAATCAGAGTCCTATCTCCCGTTATCTCATCGCTAGGCAAAATACTGAAACAAAACCTATCACCACTCTCACCCTCTACAAACATTCCATAAACATCCAACACCAAATCAGCCCCCTCCGCAAAATGAAACGTCAGCACAGGAAACCCCTCTAAATCTCTTTCAATATTTCCAAGATAGCACAACAACCCATCCGGATCCGACGGCCCAGAAGGAGCAATCGCCAATATTCCCTCACACAGCTTATGTACACCTCCTGCAACTATATCAAAAACCGACTGCGGTAACCATGTATGTGAAGACCCACTATCAATAATAACTCCATTCGTCGAACTCGTTCTCTTGAACACATCTTCGTCTATTTCCAATCTCGTTTCTCCTAAGCTTATACCTTCGAGTGTCAGATAATAAAACCCGTCGAAGATTTCAATAGGAGTGGAATACCCTTCCATCACTGCTCCTTCGCCTATAATTAGTTTATTATGTGGGTATTGATGGTCTTCAATGTTTCCGACACAGTAGGAGAATTTGAAGCCTAGTCTTTTTACAATGGAATAAGGCTGTTCTCTTGATGTTCCTATAGCTAGACCGAACATTCCTGTCGCGTTGCCTCCGAATTCTCCATTTGTGCTCCCACATCCGAAAAGCACGTCATCTATAGATGTTATTCCCTCATCTGATGTATCGAAAGTAAATCGATCAGTGACAATCGTACCATCTGAATCAACACCGTCTTCGTATCTTGTATGGTACGTGCATTCGTTTCTAGAGTTGCAGTGGTCGCAGAATGTGTTGTTGTTACATGGTATTTTAACAAATGTGGAAGATTTTGACGGGTCGAAAACTGGACCACAGTGTTTACAACTAGTATTGCAGTTGACCCAAATAAGGGTACTTCCTGTGTCCATGCCAGTTAGTTGAGGAATGGGTGGTTGGCCGATTGAGAAATTTACAAAGAATAAGTAATCCGCTGTGCCAGGGTCAAGACTAGGCTGAACTGTTTCGTTTATTTTATTGGATAAATACTTCAAACGATTTATTGAACTTTGCAGAAGACGTTTGGATAGGGTGTTATTTTGATTGGGGAATAAGGATTCGCGATGAATCAAATTTGTTGATAGTGTTATTGGTTTTGTTGTGGTGGTGAAGGCATTTACATGGAGGAATAGATGATTGACAAGTAGTATGTATAGAAAAGTCATGAGGAAGCAATGATTAAGTCTCTTTGTCATGTTGGCTGTTCTAATTATTTTTAAAGTTTTATAAAGGATTTACAGAGAAATTTATGGTTTTGAAGTTATAAAGATCATGAAATATGATCAGTTGTTTTGATGGGAAGAGAAAGACCGTGATTATTTATTTATTTATTTAAATTTTCCTCACAAAGATCATTTTGTTTTATTTTTCTAGTTTAATACTCTTTGAACAACCCAATATACAATGTACAAGTTGTTGCATTGTACGGATATCACTAAAAGATGATTATCCAATTAAGTTTTAGGGTGATGGAAATATAAGTGATGAATAATATTTTCTCCTAAGAAATGTCTATATATTTTGTGCGGACAAAAATAGAATTAGATGTTAAATCATTAGTACTAATATTGTTATACCAATGAATAGCTTGTTGCTTTATATAGAGTTTACAAAAATAGTGAAGGTAGTGAAAGCCATACCTCTACCGTGCTTGATTATCATTTCCATCATCCTCGTGAATCCTCTCATAAATTTATCGAGAAATGATAATCCATGATCTACTAAAATCTACTGCTATCATGAAACTAAATAAAGATTACGTAGTGTAGAAGAGAATGGATAAACTATACATAATTTTACCAGAGAAGTTACACTATAAAGAATTTGTTCAATTCCACTATAATAAAAAAATTTAATAGAAAAAGTTATTAACCTAGTTATTCTGTGATAGGGAAATCTGACCATAATAATATCTATTACATATATTAGAAAGGAGAAGAAGCAGCTGTCTCACCTGCTTCACTTTCTCGACCAGGTTGCTTGTACTGTTCAACTGACTGTTAATGGACTGAGTAATAATATGGGCCTGGTAACACAAGTTCATGAACAATGTCTCAAGCACCCCATCTATATATATATATAAAACAGAACTCTCAGCGGGCACAAATGACGTGGCAGTGCCGAGAGTTTGCCGTTGAGTTGAAAAACACCCAAAATCTTAGTTTTTGAATTTTGATTGAATTTGTCCAATAAAAATAGGACACGTGTATTTTTTTTCATTTCAATGAATTACATGTGATATCACAATCTCTCGAATATTCCAAACATTCTCTCTATTAATTATTTTTTATTTTTTTCAATTAATTGTTACTCTTTTCTTTTCTTTTCTTACCTCTTTTATTACATCCGTTACTTCTCCAATATTTTTATTGTCTTTACATCCGTTACTTCTCCAATATTTTTATTGTCTTTAATTTATTATTTAATTTCACCTCTTACTCTCCTGTACTCTTTTCATTTCCATTTTGTTTGCCTATAAAAATCATCTTTCACGTATCACATTTGCTATACATTTCCGAGTTTTAAATCTTCTTGAAAGATCAAGGTTATGTTTGTTTTAATTTTTTATACTATTGATGTATAATTTTTTATAGTATTATGTATATTTTTAATTTATAGTTGTTATATAATGCTTGTATATTTTTTCCATATTCACTTTATTTATTTATTTTTGTCTTTTTATTTGGTTATAACTACAAAAATAATCTGTCGTCTTTTTTTTTTTTTTTTTTTTTTTTTTAAGCATTCAAAAGCTTCACACAAATTAAAAGGTAATATATCTTCTCCTACTTACTCTTATATTTGTTTTAATTTATTTATGATTTTTTTATTTGATAATAACATATATATATATACTTTTGAAATGGTAAGTTTATTTTTTGTATCAAATTAAATATTTTACATTTTCTCATATATTTTTTAAATTATCATTATTATCTCCTATTATATTTTTAAATTTATTTTATTTATGCGATGAAAATTATATTTTCAAATACTTTTATGTTTTCAAATGCTTTTATGTTGCACATCACTATTTTTTATATTATAAATTCCAATTATTAAAAAAATAATAATAATAATAAATATTTTTTATTATTATTATTTTTATATTAGTAGGTGTTAATTATTTGACTTCTACCACACGTTGATTGTAGAAGTGAGATGAGAAGATGTGATTAAAGTGATGAATAAGAAAAATAATAAATTAAGAAACAAAATTATGTTATTATTTTATTTCATACCCATGTAAATTGTATTTAATCACTTATTTTTAAATTTATTTGTATCCGTCCATGAATTCTAAGTATCAAAGTGTTATCTTCCTTTGTTTTCTCCTTTTTCTTCCATAAACGTCTCTCTTTACTTTGTATTGTTTTATATTATATGTTATTTTTGAAATATTATAGTTATTAATGAGAAATAAGTTATATGAATAGTAATTAAACGTATCTTAATGACAAATTAAATATAAAAATTTCAAACTTAACGATGAAATAGTATAAATGATAATAATTAAGAAAATTTAATATACATATTGTGAACAGTAATAGTTCCATTTATTTTTTATTTTTAATATTTAATGTCTATAATTTAGACATTTAGCCCTTTTTTTCATTTATATTTAAATACTACTTTAAAAATATTTCAAAAGATGTCAAATTTCACCATTATTATTATTTTATGTTTAATGTCTATAATTTACACATCTGTACCATTTTTTTTAAACTTATATCTAATAGTATTTTAAAAAATCTTTTTAAAAAAATGTCAAATTTGACATTTTTTTTTAACATTTAATATCTATAATTTAGATATTTGTACCCACTTTATTTTTCATTTATATCTAAACACTACTTTAAAAAATATTTTGAAAATGTCAAATTTAAGTGGTACATAATTTTACCCTTCAACCAAAATCATTTCACTTATCTCTGTCACTTAAAATCTTATTTTAAAACTTAATTTTATAGTGAATTTTATGCGTAAAAACTTTAATTAATAAAAATTATTTAAAATTTAAAATTATTTAAATATATATATACTTATTATCCAATTTTAAAATAGTATTATAAAATATTAAAGGTAATTTAGAAGTGCATTAATTGTTTATTGATTACAAGGTAAATCAGAATTTAAAATGTGGTATTCCAAATGCATTTTTGTAGTTTACTGATTACATATTTATTTATATTTTAAATTCCCAATGAATAATAAATTTATTTATCTAGATACTCATTTTAGAAACACTAACATGTATTTTAAATTACATTTATCATTTTAATAAATAAAAATTTAATTAATATTATTTTTTAAAAAGATAAATCAATAATAAATTTATTATCAAATTTTAAAAAAAATAATACTATAAAAAATAAGAAGTAAAAAAATAAGTATTTTTTATTAAAAAAATATATGTATTAATTGTTTTTTTAAGTAATAATTGTTCATTGAAAATTGAAAAGGTGATCTTTTACAAATAAATATATAATAAATTCATGTTATAATAAAATTAATATTTTATTTATATAATAAATTATATACATTTATTTCATAGTAAAACTCATTAAAAAGTACATTTATTATATTTATATTTTGACAAAATGCATGAAATAATACATTTTTTTTCCACGAAGGTAATACATAAACTTATATTTGTTAAGCATCTTCTATTAATTTTTTTTTTTTAAAAATTAGGAGTTCCTATTTTCATAAATAAATAAATAAAATAAACTGGACTTTACCAACTTAAAAAATTCATAATTAAAATTAAAGACAATAAATTATATTTAATATCTATATTTCATTTATCATATTAATTATATATATATATATATAAACAACTTATTTTAAATATTATTAAATTTAATTTCATGATTATGAAATTTCAAATAAAATAAAAATAATATATTAATTAGTTATTAAATGTTAAAAAAATAAAATATATTTTTTTGAATAGTTCTAAAAATTTCTTAATAATATTGAATACAAAAATAAATAAATAAATAAATTTTAATAATTTTTTAAAAAAATTATAAATATTTTAAATCAATCCATTTTTAAAATTTTAAAATATATTTTTTTAAACTTAAAAAATTAAAAAATACTTAACATTTTAATTAATTGATACAATATTTTTTATAAATATAATAATTATTATTAATACTATTAATAAAATAATTATATATATATATATCGCACGTAGCGCGAGTATTTTCACTAGTTAAATAATAAAATATTAAAACCAAAAATTTTGAATAGTGGAGGAGATAAAGAGGAGTTACCAAACCGCCAAAAACATTTGATGATAGTTTCGGTTTAGGAAATTAAAAATAAAAAATTTAAAAAATATTAATTAATCAAAAAATAATAATATAGTACGAATTGAAGATAAAGTTTGCTCCTCAATTTTACAATCTCAGCCTCTTTCTGAGTGTAATATTACACCACATCACAACAACATTACATGCCCAATAGCTTTAAGGTTATTTTCATAATTTTACTATGTTTTTTTCCAATGAAGGTGAATATTAAAATTATACTTTTAGATTGAAACGTAATTAATATGATTTGACTTTTTCAGGCTTCATTCTTGTTTTCATGGCTCAATTTTGATCGTTTGATATTTTTAATGTTGACTGATCATACTCATGGTTTGAAATATCGATATCGGTCGGTATCGGCCAGTTTTCGAATAATATCGGACATTATCGATTACGGTTAGATATTTTGTTAAAATTTAAAAAAATAATAATTTTATATTTTTTATGTTGAAATTTTAAATTTCTAAAAAATAATGTATTTTTTTTAAAAATATATATATATATTTACTTATTATTGTAATTATTCAATTGTATGATATTTTAATCTAATATGAATTTTTTTCTAGATATATTTTTTAATTCGGTACAAATACGCGAAGATGTATAGTTAAAGATATCTCACACTTGCAGTTTTGACAATTATGTATTTTAATTGTAATTTATTTATTTTTTATAAAAATTATAAGTTTTTTTAAAGTAGTAATTTATTTACCAAATATTTGAATAAATTATTTTGAAATGTAATTTTTTCAATTGATGTACGCATGAATTTATACAATATTGGCTTGTAGGAATCACGTTAGTATCAACCAACCTTAAAATAGTACAAATTAATTCACTATTCTTATTTTCTCAATTTTTTATTCTTAATATTTTCATTTTTATCGTTTAAATTTCATTAGTCATGAATCTACACTTTAGTACAAATATCAAAATTAAAATCTATTTATCACTTAATTTTTTTGTTAACTACTTTCTAAAAATATTATTTATTTCTAAATATATCGGGATATTTCGGATAATATCGGAAAATATAGGAAATATCGGGATATTTTACAGATATATCGGATTTCGAACGGATACTCCGGAGGATATAGGATATTCAGTCGTATCGATACCGGTCGCTCAGAAATTTGGATAATATCGGGATAATATCGTGTATCGTTTCGATATTTAAAACCTTGATCATACTGAATTATACTAGGCATAAATTGTTATATTATTATAGTATTTAAAAGTAAATTAATTAATTATAAAATTTAATTTTTAATTTCACTGTAATATTAATAAAAAATTAATAATATAAAATAATATATATGTACATATACTTTAATTTTTTAATAAATAAAATAATATAACAATATATTATATTTAAAGTGCAGAAAAAATACGATCCGAATCAATCTGAACCTAACCTAATTTGATAGGATTTTTTTATTGACAGAGAAACATAGAATAAAATGTCGGTATTGTCAAGGATCAAAATTTTTATCTCACCTAATATGTAAAAAACAAAATTATATAGTACTCTAAAAATTACATAATAATAAAATTATATATATACATGTCATTTAAAAAGTTATTAAAAAAAATTAAATAAATCTAAATGTATTAGAAAAAGAAAAAAAACAGTTATTTAAATATTTAGACGGTGTCTAAATATTTCAGAATTTGTTTAGACCGGAAAAAAATGCATAAATTTAATAATAATATTTACTTATATTTATTTAAACTTTAAACTATTTAATATAATGATATTAACTTTATAATTTTTTCTCATTTAATTTAATAATATTTTTAAAATAATAAATATTTAAAGTTCTAAATAAATATCAACGATGAGATAATTAAATAGTGTAATATATTTAAATACTATAAGGTAAAATATTTACTTATACATTATTAATTAGTAAATATATATAATATTTTTAAGAAGATTTTTTTTTTTCAAAATCCCAAAAAGTTTAAATATATAATTATAAATATATTTTTAAATTTATAGAAATAGATTTTCAAAAGTTTGAATTTTACTTTATAGAACATTCAAAAACTATGACGGTAGTTCAGTATACTGAGCATAGTTCATAAATTTATAAACAATGCGATTTCATAATAGAAATTTTAAAAAATTAAATTTATAAAGTAAAAATCAAAATTTTAAAATATTATATTTTAAATTTTAAAAACTCAAATTTAAAAATTATCGCATATAAAAATTTAAGTACTTTAAAATTTAATATTTAAATAATATTAAAAATTAATTAAAAAAACCATCCAACGAGCGGCAGGTGCTCCAAGTAAATAAAAATATAGATGCACCCTACCACTTTAAAAAGAAAAAACAAAGAAATTTATTTGGCTTTGCGCTATCTCCAGAATGTATATACTATTATTTATAATAAAAGGGCGGTACAAGAAATTCCTGGTGTCTCCTCTACTAAAAAATAGAAGAATTTTTATAATTTTTTTTTTTTATTTTTATAATTTTTTTTTTTCCACTAGAGCACTTTCGACCATAAACATCCATGATCAGCAAGACAACAGACCAAAGCTCTAAGCTGTCCCTAAATTTTGAGACAAAATAGCTAAATAGTTGCCCAAAATTTGTGGGACCCACACTATATACAATAACATATTCAAAAGGAATGATACCGATCATCAATCGTTTAACTGGAAATTGGCATCAGTAAAATCTAAAAACAAATAAATCAACAAATCAAACCTTTTTCTTTTTTACCTAAAAAACACCAGAATATAATACCTTCATCCACATGCACACAACAACAGTTAAACTGATCTCTCACAAACAATACCGAACAAATAATCACTCACTGGGTTGTCTTAAATTCCTCAAAAACAAAAATTCAAATAAATCGAAAACAATAACAGAAAAATAGAAAAATAAAATTAAAAATGAGAAAACCAGTCTCTATCATTTTGAACATACCAGTAGAGATTAATAGATCAGAAACAACCAACTTGTGTGTCATTACCATATCAACAATATATAATACTAATTTATACGATTATTTCCCATTTTGGGCTCTTTTATCGGTGGAGTTATGGTGAGATTTTGGTGGGTTGCTTTCAAAATATAAAAATAAACTTAACCAGTGTGAACAATTTTTTTAAAAAAATTAAATTAAATAAATAAAATTTTTATTTATCAACACCATTGGTCTGAAATAATATTGTGTTTTCGTGCTGTGATTAACACATTGGTGGAGGTTTTGGATTTTGTTGACATGGCGTCCCCAGGATCTTACACATGCTCTCCGTGCAAAGACTCTCTTCCCTCCGCTGTGTTTTGCTTTATACGTTGTTGTTTTATATTTTTATTTTTTTAATACTATGAAAAATAGAAAACACCACGAATTTGGTGTGTTAAAAACAAAATAATAATAATAATAATAATAATAATAATAATAATAATAATAATTTTTTTTTTTTTTTTATTTTTAAATTTTTTTTTTTTAATATTTCACATTTATATTTTATTAGGACGGTTGGCACCTGCAATACACGTGCTATCCTTTTTTTTCTTTTTTTTTTATTTTAAATTTTATTAAAATTATATATATATATAAAGTTAAAAATATATATTAAATTCTCAAAATCATTTTATATAGATTATTTAACTGGATAAAAATAATTTAAATTTATTTATATTTAGTATTAATACATATCATTTTATATAGATTATTAAATTGGAACTGAAAACATAACAAAGTATGTCGAAATGTTGAACAGATTGAGAGAGAGAGAGATGAGAGTCAAGAGTCAACGGAGCTATTTCTCAATTGCATGTCTTATTATTCTTTCACACTCTGTCATATTTGTATTGATTTTCTAATACATAGAGACAACTTATTGCAATTCAAATTGACATTATCACCCTCTTGTATACAGGTAATTTATGAATGACAAAAGTTTTTAAACATCTAATATTAATGATAGAAGAGGAGAAAAATGAAAGGTGAACAAAAAAAATTTTCTGTACTTACTTGTAGACACTTTTATATATATAGTATATAAATACGTATATAGAAATTACCATCAAAATTTTTTTTGGGCGCTTTTCACAAATATATTTTCATAAATTTCCAATTAACCCTTTTAATAAGGGGTATTTTTCATTTTACCACGACAGATTTGCAATATTAACAAAAAAAAATCTCCACTCTTTCTTTTTTAGTTAGAAAATCACTTTTAAGAATATTTCATCCATTTTTCAGTTCATCCGTTAATGGATGAACAGTAACAAACAGTATTTTAGTGCTTTTAATTTATTTTTTTAAAATCAATTTTAAAGAAGAAAATAAATTTTTCGAAAATAAAAAATTACAAAAACCTCTTGGTTACTAGTCATCCGCTGACGGATGTACAGTAAAGTTGAAAGATTCTGTTAAAAATTGGTTTTTGGCCAAAATTAAAACATGGGAGGTTTTTTTAACTAATATGTGAAACCTGCAGGGGTAAAATGGAAATATCTCTTTAATTTAAAAAATAATTAAATAAAAATTTTAATATTATTAAAATAAAAACTTGAATATCAGATTGTAGGATTCCTAAGGAATCTTACCTTGACAAACCTAGCTTAGTAAGCTGAAACCGGTTTGATGAGATGTGGCGGGTTCAATTAAATACCCTTGCAACCATCATCTTCCTCCTCTGGTTCGATTGTAGAGAAATCTACCCTTTGCCTCGTTGAGTCTCTTTCTTCTTCAAAACCCATGAACAAATTCCATCTAATTCTCATCCACGAATGAAGAATAAATAATCGGTTGTGCCAGGATGAAAATTAGGCTGAACTGTTTCGTTTATTTTATTCGATAAATACTTGAAACGATTTATTGAACTTTGTAGAAGATGTTTGGATATGGTTTTATTTTTATTGGGAAATAAGGATTCGCGATGAATCAAATTTGTGGATAGTGTCATTGGTTTTGTGGTTGTGGTGAAGGCATTTACATGGAGGAGTATATGAGCGATAAGTAGTATATATAAAAAAGTCAGGAGGAAGCAATGTTAATGTCTTTTTGTCATGTTGGATATTGTAATAATTTTTAGAGGTTTATAAAAGATTTACGACGAAATTTATGGTTTTGAATTCATAAAGATCATGAAATAGGACTAGTTGTTTTGTTAGGAAGCGAAAGACTGTTATTATTTATTTATTTATCTATTTATTTAATTTTTCATCACAAAGATCATTTTGTTTTAATTTTTTTGTATGACAGTCTTTGGACAACCTGTTGCACTGCACCTCTCGGTGGCGGAAATCACTAAGAGATGATTATCAAATTAAGTTTCAGGGTGATCATAATATAAGTGATGAATAATATTCTCTCTTAGGAGATGTCTATATATTTTGTTCGGGCACAAAAAATAGAATTAGATGTTAAATCATACGCACTAATATTATTATACCAATGAATAGCTGGTTGTTTTATACAGAGTTTACAATAATAGTGAAGGTAGCGAAAGCCTGTACCTCTACTGTGCTTGATTATCATTTCTATCATCCTTGTGAATCCCCTCATGAATTCATCGTAGAAATGATAATCAATGATTTACTAAAATCTACTGCTATCTTGAAACTAAATGAAGATAATGTATTGTGGAAGAAAAGGGATAAACTGTATTGAATCTTACCAGACAAAGTATACACCATACATAACGTGTTCAATTCCATTAGAATAGAAAAAAATTATTAACCCATTCTCATTTTGAGATAGGAAAATCTGAGAATAGTAATATAGACAATAAGGACACAGATGCACCCTACAACTTCGGAAAGAAAAGACAAAGAAAGTTGTTTGACTTTAAGCCTTCTCCAGAATGTATATACTAGATTTATAATAGAAGTACAGTGCAAGAAATTCCTGACTTTTCCCCTAGTCAAAAAATAGCATAAATAAGTAAAAGATTTTTTATAATTTTTTTACCCCACATATATAGAAATTACCAACAAAAATCTTTTAAGGGCACTTTTTGCATATAGGCTTTGGAAAGTTAGAATTATCTTTATTGGCTAAATCTCAAAATCTTTCAAAAATAAACTTTCTAAACTTAGCTTTGCACTTTATTGGCTATGCTTTCAATTAACCATTTTAATTAGGGATATTTCCATTTTAACACTGCAAATTTCCTATATTAGCAAAAAAAAAAACCTCCACAATTTCATTTTTAACAAAACAAAAAAAAAACTTTTTAGAATATTCCACCCATTTTACTGTTCATCAATTAATTGATGAACAATAACAAGGGGTATTTTAGTACTTGCAATTTTTTTTGAAAAATAATGTTTAAAAAAATTGAAAAATTTAAAATTACAACAATACCCCTAGTCAGTGTTCATCCGCTGACGGATGTACAGTAAAGTTGATAGATTCTGTTAAAAAGTGGGTTTTTTTTGCCAAAATTGAAACATTGGAGATTTTTTGGCTAATATATAAAACCTGCAGTGGTAAAATGGAAATAACTTTTTAATTTAAATAATAATTAAATGAATAACTTTAATATTGTTAAAATGAAAACTTGAAAATCACATTGTTGTATTCCTTAATTAACCTTACCTTGACAAACGCAGTTTAGTAAGCTGAAAGCGATTTGATGAGATGTGGCGGGTTCAATTGAATACTCTTCCAACCATCTTCTTCTTCCTCTGGTTCAATTGTAAAGAATCCACTCTTTTTCTCGCCGAGTCTCTTTCTTCTCAAACCCCACAAAAGAATTCCATCTGTTTTTCCTCTTGCTAGTTGAGTTTCTCAACTAGTATCATCTTCACATTTTGCTAATAGAACTTTGGCAACTACTTCATTCATAGAAGATAGAAGAAATCTGGCAATTTGTCTGGGTAAGGATTGCGACATCAGGTAGTTCGTTTAGTGGAAGGAAGGATTGTGTAAACAAATGCATTTTCCAATTTGATTTTCAATGTACATTGTCGAATAAATAGTTTTGTTAAGGTACACTGATGAGTAATTTCTACATACACACAAAATTTCTATCAACGTCTAATTGTAGTTTTAAAGATATTGTCTCCATAGGGATTATTTATTTTGGAAAGAAAGGATTTGATCAGGATTCAAATCGAATTGTAGAAAGAATTCATTAGTAAAATAGAATTTTAAAGATCATAGAATTTCAATATGAATTTTAGACAATTTTGAAACCTAGAGTAAATGACTGAGAAGACGAGCACTCAATATTCAATTGATTCAACAAAGATCAAGTTGATCTACTAATCTATATTGAAAATGGATAAATAGTATAGAATCTTAACAGACAAGTTACACACCGTAGAGAATTTGTTCAATTCGATTAGAATAGAAAAAATTATTAACCTATTCTAATTCTAAGATATGGAAATCCAATAGTGATATAGTCAATAATGACATAGATGCACCCTACCACGTTTAAAAGAAAAAAATAATTTATTTGACTTTAAGTCTTCTCCACAATGCATATATTATGATTTACGATAAAAGTTAAGTATAAGAAATTTCGAGCCTTTCCCCCACTCAAAAAATAATATAAATAGGTAGAATACTTTTTATAATTTTTTTTCCAGGGTTAGTTACAAAAATCCTAAATTTTTCAAACCTTTTGCAATACCACTAGTTTCAAACGTTCCTTAAAAAAAAAAAAAAAAAAAACCCAGATCAAGCAAACAGTTTGCATTAACCCACAGGTTTCATACATTTTTTTTGTTAAAAAGTACTGTTTCAAAACCTGAACTGGGTTTTTTTAGTAAGTAACGTTTGAAACGAATAGATTAATGCAAAAAGTTTTAAAAAGTTGGGAGTTTTCATAATTTACCCTTTTTTCTTATGCCTATATATGAATTACCGACAATCTTTTTAGAGCTCTTTTTACATATAGGCTTTGGAAAGTTAGAATCATTTTTATAGGCTTAATCTCAAAATCTCTCAAAAATAAGTTTTCTAAACTTCACTTTGTACATTATAAACTGTGCTTCCAATTAACCCTTTAAATTAGGGATATTTCCACTTTATCAACACAAGTTTGCAATATTAGTCAAAAACCTCTACTATTTAAGTTTTAGCCAACAGAAAAACCCACTTTTAGAATATTTCATTCATTTTATTGTTCATCCATTAATAGATGAACAGTGACAAGGGGTATTTTAGTACTATCAAATTTTTTAAAAAAGATAATTTCAAAACAAAAAAATTAAATAATTTTTTTAAAAATATAAAATTATGAAAATACCCCTCTTTACTATTCATCTGTTGACGCATGTACAGTAAAGTTAAAAGATTCTATTAAAAACTGTTTTTTTTTGGCAAAAATTGAAATATTGGAGGTTTTTTGCCTAATATGTGAAACCTATGGTGGTAAAATGGAAATATCTCTTTAATTTGAATAATAATTAAATAAATAATTTTAATATTATTAAAATGAAAACTTGAAAATAATATTATTGTATTTCTAAATTAACCTTACCTTTAGAAACCCTGTTTAGTAAGCAAAAACCAGTTTGTTAACAGGGTCAATTGAATACCCTTGTAACCAGCTTCTTCCTCCTCTAGTTCGAGCGTAGAGAAATCCACCCTTTGCCTCGTTAATTCACTTTCTTCTTCAAAACCCACGAACAAACTCCATCTGTTTCTCCTCTTACTAATTCGGTTTCTCCATTAGTGTCGTATTCCCATTTTGCTGATAGATGTTTGGCAGCGAATTCATTCATAGAAAATAGAAGAACTGTGGCAATTTGTCTGGGTAAGGATTGCGAGATCAGGTAGTTCGTTGAGCCAAAGAAAGGGTTGTGAAAACAGACATGTTTTCCAATTCTATTTTCAATCTGCCTTGTTGAATAAACAGTTTTATTGAGGTACGTGTTTGAGGCTAAGCTTTATTAATGTTAATTAATGGCGAACAACTTCATTGCACCCGTTGTTGGCAATGTTTATGTGGGCATTAATCAGTTCTAAGTTAATCTATTTGGATAATACATCCTAGTATTTTATATTGGTATGCTTGCACTTAGATATAGTTTTGTCGTCATAGTACGTAGCAGGTTATGTTCTGGAAATACAGATTCATTTTTAGCTTCGAAAAAATTATAAACTGGTTCTTCATATTTTAGTCTTCATATAAAGTACTTCTTTATTTTTGTTATTGGTATTGCTGCTAATATGATATGATTCTTCTTTTTCATTGGTTTGAAAAATTAATATCAGTGATATGTCCTGAATAGTATCTGACTACCATAATAATTACGAATTTTTTGTATAAAGTGCCCTGTTATGAAATAGATAATAGGTAGGTTTTATTGTAGTTTAGGGTTGTGCCTGATCTGACATCAGAATATTATGAGTTGAACTCAATTACTTCTGAGCTAGAACTTTTTGTTAGGGGTCGATGTTAGTTTAGTGTAGGCAAGTAGGTTTCAACCCTTATTTTCATGTATTTCAGTTAATTTGTTTTAAAACTTCCGGAACTGTACGTATTAGTTTCTAACCACGTATTTGAATATTTTGATGGTCATTTTAGTTTTTGTGATTTCAGATATATTACATATTTTTTTTTATAGTTTTTGTCTTTGAATGTTCTTGCAGTTTGATGGAGTCCTTCAAAGCTATATGAAGTATAATTCCCTTTAGGATGGTAGTCCTTATGTGTATGATGATAGTGGCATGAAGATTTTTTAAGGCACCGTGACCTATGAGGAGGTGTTGGGAAGAAAATATTTAAAAAATGAGATACCGAAGGATAGTGTTGTTTTATTTATATGAAATCTGATTTTCCAACACGTAGATTACCAATTCAGAATAATGGGGACCTTAGATTTGCAAGTACATATGAGTATCCGTTAGAATTATATGTAGAAAATGTGGAGAAGAATATTTGTTCTATAGGTGTTGGTTTAATTCAGCGGTGCGTATGTAGAAGTTTGGATATCTCATGTGGAGGGACAAAGTGGTTGGTTGCAGGGTCTAGTAATCTTCTACGCGAGGATGTTGATTTTGCAGAACCTGAACTACTTGATGATTTAAATGACAATGCTAATCATGGTTTTTTATAAGGTGCAGAAGGTTCTAATGACGATTCGGACGTTGGCGTAGAAAATGATGAATAGAATGAAGGTTATATGAGTGATTCGGAGAGAGAAGCTACTTCTACATGAGTTGCAAAGAGTGAGAATGAGAAAGAAAAGGGAGTATATCAAATTCCTCGAATGAAAAAGTATAATTTTGCTTACTGACAACAATATTGTCTAGATGGTGGCTACCGTTGTGGGGTCTAATAGAAGAATCTTTATTCAACAATATAGAGGATTTGAATATTGCGATTTTCAAATACGCTCTTGAAAATAAGTTGTCTTAATATACTCTCAATTCAAACAGTAGGCGATATAAGGTTGAATGCACAAATAAAGGCTGCAAGTTTGCATTCCGGACAAGAAGATGCAAGAAGGAATTTCTTATATGGCACGTCACAGAGTTGGTATCATCATGTACTTGTCTACATGATCCGGATAGAGCAAAAAGGCAG
The DNA here is from genome assembly GCA_031304145.1 of Cardiospermum halicacabum. Taxonomy (NCBI): domain Eukaryota; kingdom Viridiplantae; phylum Streptophyta; class Magnoliopsida; order Sapindales; family Sapindaceae; genus Cardiospermum; species Cardiospermum halicacabum. The sequence goes on along the minus strand of CM062393.1, from coordinate 26,104,063 downwards.
CAAGCAGCCTATAAAGTGATTGGGCACATGTTTGCGAATCATTTTTTATGCCAAATTTTTAGCCAACAATATAGTGAGTGAAATTATAGTAAGCTATGCTGTGAAGTTACTTTATAGTAAGGCTTGAAGGATTTTTCAGTATGCCAAAGACCTTGCTTGTGGGATCCATGAAGAATCATGATAGTTGCTCCCATCTTATTTAAACATTCAGATGGAAACTAATCCTGACAGTGTTTTTAATATGCAGACATCCGATGATGATCATTTTATGTATTCCATCTTCAGCCTTCATTAGTGTATTCAAGGATTTTAGAAATACATTCGTCTATTTGTTTGTATGGATGCTAATCACATGAAGGTAAAGCTAATTGGCATTAATTTTATTGTTATTGGCATGGATGGTTCAGATTTTATCTTTCCTATCACATTTTGATTTGCTCCAAAGGAGTCAGACGCATTCTGGATATGGTTTCTACAGAGGTTATGACGGGCGATAGGATTTAGAGAAAACCTAGTTCTAGTCACTGACTGTGGGAAAGGAATACCTATTCGACAAGCAATTTGAAAGGACAATATAGACCTTGGAAAACATGCTCAAATGTCGTGTGATTGAGTTTAGAGGATCATGGATTAAGTATTTGCCTTTAGTTGAGATTGCCTATAATAATAGTTTTTAGGCAAGTATTGGAATGACTCTCTATGAGGCACAATATGGTAGGAAATGTACTCCATTATGTTGGACTGAGTTGAATGAAGCTCGAATAGTTGGACCGGAGTTGGTCTTAAAAGTTGAAGAGAAAGTGAAGTTGATTAGGGAGAAACTTAAGGAATCACCAAATAGGCAGAATCCTATGCTTATCTTAAGAAGAAAATTGAATTTGAGGTTGGAGACAAGGTGTTTTTAAAGGTAGCTCCATGGAAAAATGTGCTTTTGTTTAGCGAGAAAGGTAAACTGGTGCCTTGTTTTATTGGGCCATATGAGATTTTGTTAAGGATAAGTCCTGTTGCTTACAGACCTGCCTTGCCACCTGAATTAGAAAAAATCCATAAAGTCTTTCATATGTTCATTTTAAGAATGTAGCGGTCTGATCGTTCTCACATCCTTACTCATGAAACTATGGAAATCAGACTTGACTTGAGTTACGAATAGGAACCAATTCAGATTAAAGCTAGGAAAGTAAAGGTTTTAAGGAACAAGTCTATACCTTAGCTAAGGTTATTTGGCGTAATCATGCAATAGAGGAAAAGTCATGGGCACTAGAAAAAGCCATGAGATGTCAATATTCGCATATGTTTAGTCGAGGTAATTTTGGAGATGAAATTTTTTAAGTGGGGTAGAGGTGTCACGTCCATAACTGGGGCTAAATTAAATTTATTTCGTTATTTGATTGATTTTGTAAATACTTTTTAAATTGAAAAAAACTGAATTAAAAGACATCTATGTGGGCTTATTTGAAAATTTACAACGGTTAGGTGGAAATTAGGTGTTATTCTCTAAATTCCAAAAGCCGCCAAAATACGATTTCAATGCCTCTCTGTTTAGGGTTTATCAGAGAGAGGTATTTCAAAAATTTTAGAATTTATTCTTGAGGCCTCTTACCTCTACTCTAAAACCTTAACCTTGAAACTTCTATTTCGTCGAGTCATTATTAAGTTTGATTTGTCCGTTGTTTAGACGATGGAGTTGATGACCGCCAGCCAGAGTATTCATGCTGTTGGATTAGCATTAGAGGTTAGTATCCATGTTTATGCTCTCATTTACGTATGTTATTGTCTGTTTTGTGCTGTATTAATTAGGACATATTCTAAAGTATAAGAAATCTTAATTTGAAATTTGTGACATGTTTTGATACTTTTGTTTCTGCTATTAATATCGTTGTTATATCATTATTATATGCACTGTTGTAAGTATCTGCTGAATGTTGTAAGACAAAATATGTTATAATTTGAAAACTAAGCCCTATTTGAGGTAAGATAGCGATAAAAACCACCATGCCGTAGGGAAATATGTATACATCGACACGTGAAAATGTACAAGCCTTGATTTGCCTTCTGGATGTGACGATATCAGTCTTGTTGCCTTTTGGATATGATAATATCAAACTCTATCATGGGTCTATGGCCAATTTTCGGGAGCTTTATGCACTCTAGTTAAGGTCTTTGACCTATTTTGTTTTTATTCCTGATTTCTTTATTAAACTAAGGACAGGTAAACACTCTGAAATCTTTGGTATGATGAGCACGACAATGAAATTTTGAACATTTTGGAATAAATTGATGCAAACTAAAATCTAATGTATTTTGAACATATATCTGTCATTCTCTATAAATTTGATTTAATCTAAGCCTAATAAGACTGCTTACTCTAAGAATTGATGCATTCTAGATAAGTAATCTATAGCATATGAACCTGATGAACTATTGTGTTTGTATGGATGAATCTAAACTAAACTACTTTGTAACATCGAACCCTACCCCAGTGGGACCCAGAGTGCAAGGTCTGATGCTACAAATATATGAATGGATCCCAAAGCACATACAAAATGTCTTCCTTCAACCTAAGAAGGAATAACCTAACGGGTAATAATCTTTAGTGTTTCTCTCACGTGTATTCATTAATTCTTTTCTAATTAAATTTTTTTATTTCTCTGGACCACTCGTCATTAATTGTTTTCTAATTAAATTTATTTTTTTTATTTTTTCTAATTAATTGATTTTTGTTTTATCTTATTAATTGTTCTACTTAAAATTTTTATTTTTTTTATTAAAAATATAAGTGGTTCTACTTCAAATATGCTTCAAATATTTGCATGAAAATTAATTGTTCAAAATATAAAAAATATTTTTAAAAATTTAAATGGCATGGAAAGAATACAATTATAAAATTTAAAAATTAAATTAAATTGCATTGAAATAATACCATCATAAAATTAAATAACATTGAAATAATACAATAGTAATTTTAAAAAATTAAAATTAAATAGCATTTAAAGGTTAGAATTGTAATTTTCTTCATACAAGCAAACTAAAGTAAAAACATTCTTGAATATCAACATTCACTATGATATAATCAATATATTTAATTACATATAAAGTAAAGGAGATTGTAGATAAATTTAATATTAATTTTAAATTGATATAAAGTAATTAAATATATTGAATTATGGAGAAAATTACAAATATTAATTTTAAATTGTTTATAAATTGATATGAAATAATAAATATAGTGAATGTTAATCAAAATTAATTTTTATACTTTGGTGAAGGTTGATATTATTTCATATAACATGAATATGAATATTAATCTTTATCGTAATTCATGATAATATGAATATTTATTATTTCATATAAATTATTAATCAAAATAAATATTTATACTATAGTGATTTTCAAGAATGTTTTTATTTACTTTGCTTGCATTTATGAAGAAAATTACAATTATACTCTTTCAATGCTATTTAATTTAAGTTTTTCATAATTACAATTGTATTATTTCAATGCTATTTAATCTTATGATTGTATTATTTCAATGCATTTAATTTAATTTTTGAAATAAGTAATTGTATTATTTCTATGCCATTTAAATTTTAAAAAATATTTTTTATATTTTGAACAATTAATTTTAATGCAAATATTTGAAGTAGAACCACTCATATTTTTAATATTATAACTAAAAAATAATAAAATATTAATAAGAAAATAAGTAGACATTGGAAAAAAAAATTAAATAAGAGAAAAAATTAAAAATTTTATATAAAAAATTCAATGAGATAAAACAAAAATCAATTAATGAGAAAAAACAAAAGAAATAAATTTAATTAATTAGAAAACAATTAATGAAAAATGGTCCAGAGAAATAAAAAAAAAATTAATTAGAAAAGAATTAATGAATACACGTGAGAAAAAAACTATGGATTATTACCCGTTAGATCAATTCAACGATTCGGATTTTAAATCCGCATATTACTTATACGCGGACGGTCCACATATTAGACTCACCGTATATATATATATATATATATATATATATATATATATATATATATATATATATATATATATATAAATCTCTATCTCATAACTTCTCTATCATATCTATTCCTATTTATTAAAAATCGTCTTTTCAAGTTATATTCTCTAAACAACAATAGAAACAAAGTAGAAAAAAAAAATACAAATAAGCTCCATCTACACCTCCATCAATCTCCTAGTACATCAACACCTCCTTTAATCTCTGACCATAAATCACCCACCCAATCATCCTCTAATAGCTTATGCGAAGTCTGTTTTATATTTTTTTTTACAAGAACAAGCATATAAGCTCTGTCAATCCATTAGACTTTCCATGACTTCTTCTATGACATGAGTTAAATGTTTTCGTCTATTCACTTTAGGCTTGACATTCTTCTCTAGACTTGGGCCTGAGTTGGGCTCGTTTGCTGATCTGTTCATAAGCTGAAGTCCATCTACATAAGAAGATCTGCGCCTTGATCTATTTGCTAGCCTCACCCATCTGGAAAGCTATATAAAGTTTTTTTCTGGCCACTGTTCATTTGGCCGACTCAGTTGTATTTTCTTATTGTTTCGTTTCTTTGGTAGGGTTTATTTCTCTAGGATTTCTTTGTGATTGTTCCTCTATGGTTCTTAGTAGTTTTTATGTATAGTCTCAATGATTACGTTGTACATGTACTTCTAATCTTGATAGTGGATGGCAGAGCTCAATTCTGAGCATATCCTGTGGATGTAGCAATTTCTAGTGAACCACATAACTTGGTGTTCTTGATTTTGTGTGTTTGTTGCTGGTTTTAGACTCTATTAATCTCTTTGTGAATGATTATGTTGTAATGTTAGACCTAGGGTTTCATAACATAGGTTTTAGAGCTTGTATCATAGTCTGTTCGATTCTAAAATGGTTTTTGCTTGAAAACTTCTGAGATTTGGCCCTCTTTGAAAAACCCTAAGTCGATTTTGAAAAAGTTTGTTAGATTAGTCTCCGTTGCATATTTTGGGTTTCTTTTTTATTCTGGAACTAACGTTTTTTGAAGATATAGGTACTTGTAGCGAGCTAGGAGCAAAGGAGATAGACGATATGAGTTAATCTTGAAGACTAGCGGGGTTCTTCAAGGGTGGCATCTTCTCAAACCCTCTCTTTCTTAATTCTATTTCTTATGTTCTGTAATTTTGGATTTGTGTACGGCTGAGTAGGATACAAGAACTAGTTTATGGTTAATGTCTTAGAACAATTACGCTGGTCTGAAAAACTGGCTTATTTGTCTGGCTGCCAAAGGGTACAAGTCTGATTATTGTGAATGCCCAAGGGTATAAGGTCTTTTGATCTTGTTAACACTGATAGAAGAAGATTCTTTAATTATTTGTCATGTTGTATTCTATAATCTTTTTTTACTATGAATATTTATGTTGGTTTATTGCTTTATCAATACTGTTTATTGTATTTCTGTATTCTGTCCGATTGTTTGTCTTGGTGCCTCTAACCTGCTATTGTTTCTGAGTGTGAGAGTGCCTTCCATAAAACTTGAAACAAACCAGTTGAGCGAAGAGATCCATAACATCATTACCTTAATTGATAATTTTTTTAAACACTATTTTTGAAATTGTGAATTAGATTTCTCTATTTCTTTCTTCAAAATTTTATTGAAAATGTCTTTAAAACCTTTTTCTCACAATGTCATGAACATTGACGTTTTTTATGGTTCACAAGACTTTAGAATTTGGAAAAAGAAAATGTTATTTGTATTAGTTTACAATGGTCTTGATGCTGGTGTTGAGGATGATTGGCCTACTGGCATAACTCTGTTAGAAAAGGGTAAGGTTAAAAAGAGAGCCTATCACACCATTCTTTTACACCTTAGGATGATGTACTTACTGCTGTATCTGAATATAATAATGCATCTGACTTATGGAAGGGTTTAGAGAAGCTTTATCTGGTAAAAGATGTATCTAATAGACTCCTGAGCTTACATAAATTGTTAGGATTTAGGTTTAAAACTGATAAGTCTGTAACTGAAAATTTGGCTACTTTTAAGAGGCTTGTTCAGGATCATAACAGTAGGACTGCCGAGGATCAGAGATTGAGTGATGAGTATCTTGCAATGATTCTCTTACACTCTTTACCTGAGACTCATTCAGTGGTTAAAGAATTTGTTTCATTTAATAAGGAGTCCCTTACTACTAAATTGATAAAAGATGCACTTAAATTCAGATATGTAGGGGAAGAAATCACTAAGAACGAGAGTGAATGTCTATTCTTGAGTAAGACCTCCACTTCTCATAACAATAATTAGGTAAAAGGAAAAGGTAAGAAGAATAATTACCTTAATAACCGGAATAAAAAAAGGGAATAATCAGTGCAATAATTCTGGTAACAATAGTAATAATAGAAATGGTAATGAGGGTAAGAACAAGATTGGTAATGAAAGAAAGTTTTATTATTGTAAGAAAACCAATCACTTAATAAATGACTGTTTTTAGAAGAAAAAGGATGAGGCTAATGTAAAACTTAAGAATAAAGCATCAAGCTCTTTTACTAAGCTTGATGTTCTTAACTGTGAGGGCCTAACTGCTGTTGTGAATTTGTCTAAAAATCTGTATCCTGCCAATGTTGATTGTGATGTCTGGGTGATTGACTCTGGCTGTACTCATCACATGTCCCCCTATAAAATCTGGCTTAGTGATCTTAAAAACCAATGTGAGGGTTTTGTTTTAATGGGTAGCAATCACAAGTGTAGGATAGAGGGTATAGGGACTGTCAAACTTTAACAGTTTGATGGTAATGTCACGAGACTTGAGAATGTGAGATTTGTTCATGATCTTAGGAGAAACCTTCTGTCAGTAAATGCTTTTGGGGAGTCCAACTTGCACTTTTTCTTCAAAAATAATTCTGTTAAGATTGTCAGACCTAATTGTAGGATTGTTATGAAAGGGAAAAGGGTAGAAAACCTTTATATCTTTGAAGAAAAAACCATAGAGTACCTATCTAGCACTACCACCAATAATAGTGTTGTTAAAGCCATGACCTGTCATAGCAAATTAGGTCATATAGGGTTTAATGGGATGAGAGAGCTTAAGAGGAGAGGTATTATAGACTCTTATATTGATCTTGATATGCCATTATGTGAAAGTTGTGTAATGGGTAAACAAACAAAACAATCTTTTGAAAATTCATATTTTAAATCAAATCAGATATTAAACTTGGTTCATTCTAATTTATGGGGCCCAGCTCAAACATCAACTTTTAGTGAAAAACTATATTTTATCACTTTCACTAATGATTTTTCTAGGTATAGTTGGTTGTTTTTATTGAAAATAAAATCTGAAGTATTTGACACGTTTAAATACTGGAAAACATTGATTGAAAATCAAAAGGATTGTAAAATAAAGATTTCAAGAACAGACAATGGTTTGGAATTTTGTAATGACCAATTTAATAAATACTGTTCTGAAAATGAAATTAGAAGACATAAGACTGTCACTTACAGTCCTCAACAGAATGGCATAGTAGAGAGATTGAATAGGACTCTTCTTGATAAGGTTAGATCTATGTTATACGAAGTTAGATTACCTAAGAGATTCTAGGAAGAGGCTATAAATACTGCCAATTATCTTAGAAAAAGGTCTTCTACCTCTGCTTTAGGTCTGAAAACTCCATATGAGCTCTGGAATGGAAAAACTCCTAATCTGTCACATCTTAGAATTTTCGGTTGTAAGGCCTATGCACACTAAAACCTAGGAAAGCTAGAACCAAGATCCCATGTTTCCCTTTTTATGGGCTATCCTGATGGTACTAAGGGGTTTTGGTTAGTCTATAAGGAAGGAAACACATATAGGTTTATTATTTGTAGGAATGTAGTCTTTAAAGAAGATGAACTTCCTGGTTTTCTAGGATCTGAGAACACCGAAACTAGGATTAAACTTGTACCAATCAGTGTAGATGATTTTAGTATAGAGCCTAATAGTGAAATTGTAACTGAGAGACCTGTAGTGGGTTCCAAGAGTAGTAATAATTCTCCATCAGCTGACAATCAAAGTGACTCATCTAAGCATGAAACTGATTCCTGTGTCTCAACCTGAGTCTTTTTATCCAAATTGTGTAGATCAGGATCCTCCAAAAATTTATAGAAAGTTTAGTTTGGGTAATTACCTGCTTAGTAGGGATAGACCAAAGAGGGAAAACATTAGAAGACTTTCTAGGTACCAATATGCTAATTTGGTTCTAATTGCTTTGAATGCTTCTATAACTGATAATTACATTCCTAAACCTATCAAGAAATCATGGGATCAGGGGTGGGATCAAGTTTGAACGGGCTCACCTCTAAGACCGACTCAGAACCAACGAAAAATAACCAGTAATCATCATGGCGAGTTGGTGGTGATTAGAGCTGGTAAATGGACTGAATTGTGATAAGTCTAGAATTTTACCTATATTTTAGTATATTTTATGAGTTTAAATATAAAGAAATTGAGCTTTAAAGATGAGATATTGAATAGATTTCTAGTAATTCTAGACTATTATTGCTCAGATAGGGACTTGGATGAAAAGATGTGGAAAAGGAGGTAAAACATGCAAAATCAGAAGAAAGAGTGACCAAATTAGAATTTCATTCGAAGTCAACAAAAATGGCGAAATGGTTATGCTGAAAAGAGATCGCTTATGCATACGTCGCCACAATTTGGAGATGAAGGCGATGAAGCAGGCGATATAAAGAAGATTTCATCTTGAAGGTTAAAGCACGCAAGGCGAATTAGGAACTCTTTGCCTTATTATGTCGCCATCTTGGCGGAATTTTTAGGCGTTGAAGGGTCAACTTCGCCTACCTTGAGGCGATAACTGAGGCAATATAGGAAAAATGTCGCCAAGTTGAGGGATGATAAAAGGCGACATTTGATAAAACATCGCCTGGAATGCTTATAATTGGAAGAGCGTTTTGGCAAGGAAAGATCACTCGCCTAGATATCAGGCAATATATTATGGCAATATTGAGAACATTTCGCCTAGGGAGATTGTTAGCTTGGCGATCAAGTCAAGTGAGATTTGAAGAAGTCGCTTGGGTTCAGGCGAGGGAATAGGCGACATAAGTGGAGGAATATGTTACTTTGCCAATTTGTGTTTCTTTGTTGATTTTAATTCAAAATTGCCACTGAGCTAAAACTCTATAAATAGGAGCTCGGATGAAGTAATATGGGACTTTTTGAGAATCTTTTGAACTTTTGACATTTTGTTATTTTTGAGAAAAAATTCTAGATTCCTCTATACGCTTTATTCAATATTTTCAGAGAAGTTTCTTGAAGAAGTTTTGTACTTTGTTTCTGTTGATCATTGAGATTTAGTTTGAAGATTGTGAAGCAACACTGTGACAGAGTCTAGCTTCAATCTTCCTAGGTAAGATTTAGATCTTAAGCATGTCGATGATGATTTTGTTCTTTGATTGAATATGCTGAAGTAGATGTGTTGGCTAAAACCTTTGTTGATTTGCTAAGACTAGATGTTGATTATAACTTTGATTGCATGATTCTTGTTCAATTATAGTCAGATCGACTTGAATTTCATGAGCTAATTAAAATACAAGAACGAGAGTTACGTAATATTGTTTATCTGTAGCTTGATTTAGACCAGAGATGGCGATTAGGTTTCAGATTTAAGAACAAAGGATCGTAGTTCTAGAGATAGACTATAGATCTAGTTTTCTACAGATTAAGCTTATCAATTATATAGAGTGTAATATAGAGATATATGCAATTATATAATTGAGATCTGTTAAATTGAATCGAGAGATCTTTTAACATATCACTGATGATGATCTAGAAAATAAATATGTGATTTAGAGTTGAAGCATGCATGAGAAGTTAATTGATAACAGAATTTAGCAAATCAACTTAGTCATTGTTGAGATAAATTGCAGAATGGAGTACTAACTCATGTTTTTAATTGAATGAATGTCATCAGTGCTCATAGTCTATATCAATTCTTGGAATTCGATGATTCACCTTGTATATAAAATTCTTTTAGCAATTCAGTTTAGATCTTATTTTCAATCATGCTTCTTAGCTGTCAATCCCTGTGGAGACGATATCTTAAACACTACATTAGACATTAATGGGATTTCTGTCTGAAATATTGCAATTGATAATTTCAGTTTAGTTTTCACACCACCAATTTCTTAGCGCCGTTGTCGGGGATTGCTTTTGAAGTTTAAGATCTACATTGAATTGCGCTAACTTGTTTTATAAAATTCCTTTTCGACTTTAAAAATTGTTTGTTCAAGTGTGTAGTGTATGTAGACAAGAGCAAAAGGGACTCAAGATTTGCAGTTTGGTCCTGAACCAGAAAGAATTATTAGACAATCCAGGTCACGAACAAGATCAACAGCCAGAATTGAGTCAAGAGCTACAATGTCGGGAGAACGCTATAATCGAAATAATGATAATGATGGAAGAATGGATCTTGAAAGGATGACTCTACGTCAACATTCCACGCCACCAGTTGATGGCATGCCACAAGCCATCAACCTTCCAGCAATAACAACTGATAATTTCGAGCTTAGATCAGGGCTTATCTAGATGGTTCAACAGAACAAATTTGGAGGAGGAACCAATGAGGACCCCAATCAACATCTTAACACTTTCCTGCATCTGTGCAGTACATTTAGGCATAATGGAGTTTCTGAGGATGCAGTGAAGCTTCGACTATTCCTTTTTTCACTATGTAACAGAGCTCACGCCTGGTTATACTTTTTGCCACCAGGTTGTATCAATAGTTAGGAAGACTTAGTCAAGAAATTCTTAGCTCGTTATTTTCCTCCCATGAAGATGGTGAAATTGAGAAATATGATTTCTTATTTCCAATACTTGGATGAAGAGTCATTATATGAAAGCTAGAAGAGGTTTAAAGATTTGATTAGGAGATGTCTGTATCATGGAATAGCATCTTGGAGCATTGTAATGACTTTTTATAGTGCTATGCCTCCTCAGATCAAAATGCACATTGATTCCTCAGCTGGAGGATCAATCATGGATAAGAAACCTAAAGATGCTCATGATTTCATCGAATTGCTGGCTAATAATGATTTTGTTGAATAAGAAGATGGACAATATAGCAGTGAATAAAGGCCATCCAATGAAGACTTCAATCAATTCTATTGAAAAACAAAAAAACAACTCTGGTAGATTATGCACAAGAGGCATCATTTGCTGATGATGAAGAAGAGCCAGAGGAGCTTGAACAAGTAAATTATGTAAACAATAATTATGGAAACCAGCAGAGGCCATACTATCAACTGAAGAATCAACTCTATCAAAATCAGGGTTATTACCAAAGGAATCCTTAACCTGGTTACCAACAGCAGGGACAGTTTCAGTATCAGCCAATGGGCCAGAAGAAGCCTAGTATGGAGGATCTTTTTATTAAGTACATGGAAAAGACTGATGTTGTTCTTACTAATCATACCACCTCAATCAAGAACTGGGAAACTCAGATGGAGCAGCTTATGCAAGTTCTAAACTAAAGACCCCAAGGGGCACTTCCAAGTGATACTGTGCCCAACCTTACAGTTAAAGATAAATCTAAGGAAGAAGCATAGGTGCTTTCAATTACATTGAGAAGTGGGAAACAACTTGAGAACTCTAAGGAAAAAAAGAGTTATATACCTGCTGAACAGAATAAGGAAAATGAAGAAGTTAACAATTCTGTTACAAAAGAATAGGAGGTTGTGAAGATTGCCTTACCTTTTCCTTAAAGAGAGAATAGGAAGAAGCTGGATAAGCAGCTTGAGAAGTTTTTAGACATGATGAAGTAGATTCATGTCAACATCCCTTTTGTAGAGGCATTGAAACAAATGCCTGTTTATGCTAAATTCATGGAGTTGTTGTCGAATATAAGGAATTTAGCTGACGTGGGATGCATAAATGTAAATGAGAGCGTGAGTCAGCTGGTCAAGTACCAGATTCCCAGGAAAGAGAAGGATCCTGGCAAGTTTACCATACCACTTACCATACCAATGCCTGTTTATGCTAAATTCATGAAGGAGTTGTTGTCGAATAAAAGGAATTTAGCTGACGTGGGACGCATAAATGTAAATGAGAGCGTGAGTCAGCTGGTCAAGTACCAGATTCCTAGGAAAGAGAAGGATCCTGGCAAGTTTACCATACCACTGACCATAGGCGACAGATTCAAAGGGAGAGCTCTCTGTGACTTGAGAGCTAGTATAAACTTAATGCCTTTGGCCATATATGAAAGGACCTGACAATGTCCTGTTACAACTTGCTGATAGATTTTTCACTCATGCTAAGGGAGTTGTGGAGGATGTGATAGTCACAGAGAACAAACTCATGTTTACTGTGGATTTTGTAGTGCTTGACATGGAGGTAGATGAAGATGTGTCTTTGCTACTTGGCTGGCAATTTTTGAGAACGGGAAGGGCTATGATAGACGTAGCAAATGGTGAACTCACGTTAAGAGTCAATGGAGAGGAAGCCAAATTGAGCCTTTTGGAGTCATTAAAATTCCCATACGACTCTAATGAAGTCAAGATTTTACAATTGGCAGCTGATGAAGAATTGATGGATAAAATTCTCACACTAAGAAGTTTTAATCCAGTGAATAATGTATTGATCAATGATGTGGATATGGATATTCCAGAGGAAAGTGCTTACAGTGGTGAACTGGAATGCATGAGCTCTCATTTTGTATTCAACGTCAGTGACATATAACTATCTGCTAAGCCAATGCTTCCCTCAACTGAAAAACCACCACAATTGGAGCTGAAGGCAATTCCAAGTCACCTCAGGTATGCATTTTTAAACCCTGATGATTCTAGTTTACCTATTGTGGTTTCAAATGATTTAACAGGTGAACAAGAGGAAAGCCTTCTTGAAGTGGTGAGGAAATACAAAAAAGCCATTGCATGGACGATAGCAGATATTAAAGGTATCAACCCCAATTTCTATACATACAAGGTCATCCTGGAGGACAAATATACACCCAAGATCCAACCGCAGAGAAGGTTGAATCCAACTATGAAGGAGGTTGTGAAGAAGGAAGTGTTGAAACTCCTAGATGCAGGTATTATTTTTCCAATTTCAGATAGTGAATGGGTTGGTCCAGTGCAGTGTGTGCCGAAAAAGGGAGGAATTATTGTGATTAAGAATGAAAAGAATGAATTGGTCCCTACTAAAACTGTTACAGGCTGGCGTATGTGTATAGATTATAGAGCTTTAAACGATGCCACTAGAAAGGATCATTTCCCCCTTCCCTTCATAGATGAGATGTTAGATAGGCTAGCAGGTCACCCTTACTTTTGCTTTTTGGATGGTTATTCTGGTTATAACCAAATCACTATAGCTCCTGGTGATCAGCACAAAACAACTTTTACTTCTCCTTTTGGAACCTTTGCTTAAAATAGGATGCCATTTGGACTATGTAATGCACCTGGAACGTTTAAAAGGTTTATGCTAGCCATCTTTACTGATTTCATAGGTAAGTTTCTAGAGGTCTTCATGGATGATTTTTCCATTATAGGAGACAGTTTTGACAATTGCTTGAATAATCTAGAGAAAGTGCTTAGAAGATGTGAGGAAACTAACCTAGTCCTCAATTGGGAAAAATGCCATTTTATGTTGAGAGAGGGTATTGTTTTAGGCCATAAGGTGTTTGCTAAGGGATTAGAAGTAAACAGGGAGAAAATTGATGTGATAGCCCACTTGCCTCCTCCTGCCAATGTAAAAGGCATCAGAAGTTTCTTGGGACATACTTGGTTCTACAGGCGTTTTATTAAAGATTTTTGAAACATAGCTAGACCCCTGTGTGTTTTATTAGAAAAAGAAAAGAAGTTTGATTTAACTGATGATTGTTTGAAAGCTTTTGTGCAACTTAAAGAAAAGTTTGTTTCAGCACCAGTCATAATTCCACCTGATTGGAATTCTGAGTTTGAAATAATTTGTGATGCATCTGACTTTGTTGTAGGTGCAGTGCTAGGGCAGAGAAAAGAAAGGTTGTTCAGGGTCATTTACTATGCTAGTAAAACGTTGGTGGAGGCTCAGAGAAATTACACCACCATAGAAAAATAACTACTAGCAATAGTCTTTGCACCGGATAAGTTTAGATCATATATATTAGGGTCTAGAATTATCATTCATACTGATCATGCAGCATTGAGATATTTGCTAAGAAGGAGTCTAAGCCAAGATTGATAAGATGAGTGCTCCTGTTGCAGGAATTTGACATAGAAATCAAAGACAAAAAGGCACTGAAACGTAGTAGCTGATCACCTTTCAAGACTGCACATAAAGGACATGGAGGCTCATGTTGACATCAATGAGAAATTTCCAGATGAGTAACTATTCCTGTGTGAGGTAGCATTTTACCCATGGTACGCTAATTATGCAAATTATTTGTCATGTAAAGTGTTGCCTAAAGGGTTAAATAGTCATCAGTAGAAGAAATTTCTTCATGAGGTTAAGAGGTACATATGGGATGAGTCTTATCGTTTTAGAAGATGTGTTGGTCAAGTATTAATACGCTGCATCCCATATGAAGAAACATTGGACATCATCAAGCACTACCATTCTTCAGAATATGCTAGACATTTTGCTGGAACAAGAACAATAGCTAGAATTCTAGAATGTGGTTTCTATTGGCCATCAATATTCAAAGATGCACATGCTTATGTGGCCAGCTGTGATAGATGCCAGAGAATGGGTAATATCTCTAAGAGGCAAGAAATGACCCAAAATTATATCCTAGAGGTTGAGTTATTTGATGTTTGGGGTATTGATTTCATGGGACCATTTCTTCCATCGAACAAGTATGAGTATATACTTGTAGCTGTTGATTATGTATCTAAATGGGTAGAAGCGGTCGCTTGTGTTACTAATGATGGAAAGGTAGTGGAGAAGTTTCTTCAGAAAAATATCTTCACTAGATTTGGCATACCCAGGGTACTGATTAGCGATGGAGGATCCCATTTCTGCAATAAACCGTTAAAGAAGGTGCTTAAGAAGTATGGAGTGATCAATAAGATTACCACAGCTTACCATCCACAAGCAAACAGGCAAGTAGAAGTTTCAAACAGAGAGTTAAAAAAAAAATCCTGCAAAAGACTGTCAATGAGTCTAGAAAAGATTGGAGTTTCAAGTTAGATTATGCTCTTTGGGCTTACAGAACAGCTTTTAAAACTCCTATTGGGATGTCACCGTTTAGAATGGTGTATGGCAAAGGATGTCACTTGCCAGTAGAGTTAGAGCACAAGTCATACTGGGCTGTAAAGCTTTTGAATATGGACTATGAAAAAGTAGGAAAACAGAGACTTCTACAACTAGATGAAATGGATGAATGACGCCTGGAAGCTTATGAAAATCATGAGATATACAAGCAGAAGATGAAGAATTACCATGATAAAAAGATTGTCAAGCGAGAGCTCAAACCTGGACAATATGTGCTGCTCTACAATACCAAACTTAGCTTATTTCTAGGTAAGATGAAGTCTAGATGGTCTGGACAATTCAAAGTGAATAGTGTTTCCCCTTTTGGAGCTGTTGAATTGTTTGATAACAAGTCTACTGATTCCTTTGTTGTGAATGGACAGAGACTCAAACATTATTTGGGGGGAGATATCTACAGGACAAGAGATATCATTTATATCTCAGATCCTGTAGAAATAATGGAGAATCAATAGCAAGCTTGCCATGGTCGATGCTAACGACCTTAAACAAAGCATACTCTTTACACAATTATTTTTTTTCTGTCTTGGACTTATGCTATGATCAATTAATTGTGTAAATTTTTTATTAACCAAGTTCATATTTGCAAAAGAATTGTTGTTTTCAGAGGAACTTGAAGTTTAAAGAAGAAGGCGAGATGTCATTTTTATTGCAAAAAATACTCGCCAAGCTGTTTGTTAATTAGCGAGGAATAACTTAATCTAGACTGTGTGAATGTCTTGAAAAGGGCGACTTTAAGGATATCGCCATGATTGGTCGCCTTAATAAAGGCGAGAAAGGATTGTCACACCAAAACTTTTCGCCTACCTTACTCTTGGAAAGACGAAGAAGGAAGAATCTCGCCTTGTTATATTTGCCCAGTGACAAGTAAAATGAGGCGAGAATTCAACACATTGCCATTTTTCTTCGCCAAACAGTTATGTTTCTGGTGCTAAGTTTTAATTTCGCCAATTTTCTTCGTCTGGAAACAAATTAAGATAGGCGAAGTATGATTTATTCGCTTAATAAATCGCCTATTTTGAGAATACTTTTGGCGAGATAAGTTTTTGTCTCCTCATTATTTCGTCTAAATCTCTTAGAGAAGGCGAAGTCATAGATATGTCGCTACATTAGTTAGGCAAATTTTAAGGCGAGTTTACTTTTCCTAGCTTAGTTCTGAATTTTATCACGCCTAAAAATTTTGGTGAAACAAAACATTTTGCCACTGATATTGTTTGCACTTTATGAAGTGGTGACATGTAGGCGCGCACAAATGTTACCGTTAAATGACACGAGGCGAGGTAGGATCTTTCCGCCTTTTGCCTAGTTCTTTCATCATTGCACCTATTTTCTGGTTTCCTTATAAACCCAATTTGATTTTACCGTTACTATTCACTTGCTCTCTGAATTTTCAATTTATCGAAAACCCTAAATCGCAATTCTCTCAGTTCATTTTTGCATTTCGGTTCAGTTTCATCACAGCAACCAGATAAGGTACGTTTTTCTAAGTTTGTTGCAAGTTGTTAGTTACCTTTGGTTTATCTGAGTTATTGATTGAATTGTTAGGGTGTTAATAGAGAATTGTTTAATGGTAATAATGATCCAATCTCTGTGGGTTTTACTATAAACATGTCTGTTTTCAGCTGGATGTTCCATTTTGTGAATGAAATTGATTGTGTTGTTGACAGTAGTTGTTAGTTGTTAGTTGTTAGCTGTAAAACGTGGTTTAAGGCCTTGAATGTTAAATGTTCTTGATAAATGCTGAAACCATGTTGCAACATACTGTCAGTTGTTCCATATTGATAATGCTGCTACTTCTATGATTTTAAGTTCTGTTAATTTGATATTTGGTTATAATTGTTGACATGTTGTTTCAATTTGCAGATAAATGGCCAAAAGAAAGAGTTACAGTACTCCTAGCCCATCTAAGAAGGGCAAGAAGGCAAAGACTTCGGCCAGGCCGAAGATCTATGATGAGAAGAATTACCAGGTCAGAGTAATTCTTTCTTCTTCGCCAAAGTCTCAAGAAAAGACTCCCAAGACCCCCTCTACTTCAACTGCTGTTAAGGGGAAAACATCTAAAGAGATATTTGGGAAATCTGTTAAGGGACATAGGCAGAAAGAAGTACATATTGGCTCAATCAATAAGAAGAATGTTGTAAATATACCTACAATCCCTTCTACATCAAATGCTGAAAAAGGGGAAGCTTCAGTCAAGAAATTAGTTTTGGCCAAACAGAAAGCAGTAGCCATTTTTGGGGCCAGTTAAAAAGGGAAAACGGTGACGTCTAGTTCACCTAAGGTCTCTAAGGATAAATCTAAGATCAATAGCCTACCTCAGAAGGAAAATTTGCATTTTGGCAAGGGAAGGGAATTTTGTTTGATGAATTAGAAGATAAGAGATTTGGGAACTATCTGTGGAGCTGGTTCATGAAACAGTTGGTGGCACAGCCCAAGAAAGTTAATTCCACTCTAGTGGAGGATTTTTACAATGAAGCTCCTGAGGAGTTGGACACTCCTTTTGGCATTAGAGGACAACAAGTGGATATATCAACAGTGACCATTTGCACTATTATAATTTAATGGAGGCTAATCATCAAGGTGACAGAGGGATGAATGTTTCAGAGCTTACTGTTGAAGATTTGAGAAGATTAAGAAGATTTTATCATCCAACCCAAGGATCTGATGAAGATGTTTTAGCCAGTGAATTGGATATTCACACAGCAATTTGTTTAACTTGGTTGAGAGATAATGTTATGCCTAGGAACAAGGGAAGCACATTTACTACTGATGAGAAGAGGTTCCTTAGGGATTTCAATCAAGGCAAGTTCATCCATCTTGGTCAGTTGATTTTCTCAGAGATGCAAAAAAGAGTGTGCAGTTTGAGGAAGGAAATGTCCAGATAGAGGACTTTGTATTTTCCGTCTCTCATCACCGGTTTACTGGAGAGATATGGAGTTCGAAGTAAAAAGAAAGATGTATGGCTGGCGGATTCTAAACCTCACACTGGTGGATTAGAATTGAGGATTTGGGAGAGTAGAGGTGGTAAGGAAACCACCTGTATTGAAGTAGTGGAGAGAGTTATAGAATTGAAGGCTCTGAGGGAGGCCAAGAAGAATAAGTTCTCCTCGCCCACTTCAGTTGCAAGACCAATGCAGGAGACAATTCCAGCTCCTACTCACAGTACTAGAAGGGAAAATGAAAGGGTAGCTAAACCCTTATCAAGAGAACAACTGGATGCTATAGTTTCTGAGATGGTTAACAGGAAAGTTGAAGAAAGAATAGTTGAATTTTTCAACAACATCTCATACCCACAAAAATTTCTGAGAATGTGGGAAGTACAAAGGGCTAAACAGAATGTTCCTCCTGTGGGATTTTCTCAGTTTGCAAACGGGATCAGAATACAAGAACCCACAGATCAAGGGAGGAATGAGGAAGAGTATCAAGCCCCTCATTTTGAGCAAGAAGAGCTCATGAATAGCCAGCTTGAGTTGACTAATGCTATGGCTATTTCTACTTTTGAAAAAGATCACCTCCAGAGAAATTTGGGTGATCAGTTTGATCTAGCAATTGAAAAGGCTGCCAATGAAGTAATAGAGGAAGATGAGAGAAGGATGAACAAAGAAAAAGCTGTAGATTTTGAACCTGATTGTGATTCTAACTCCTCAGATTGTGAAGAGATTGATACAGCAGACCTTGAACAATAAGGCCTCTTGATTGCATCTTTTGCTGAGGCAGTTGGTCAACCTCCATTTATCCAAGAGAAAGGGGAAGGTTCAAGATCAGGTCAACCAGAGGAAAGTGAGGATCAATCTTCAGTTTCAGAAGTTTTTGTCCAAGAGCCTCTCATATACAATTGTCAGATCCCACCACATTTTGGATTGGCCAAGTGTTCTGCTCAATCTCCACTTTTCACCAATGAAGAATTCATCCCAAGACTTCACGTTCTCCATCCTGACATTCAGAGATTGATCAATTTAGCAAGGATGGGTCAATTTTCAAATGAGGATATTACTTCTACGGACAGTACTAGAGCTTCTCAGACTTTGGCACTAGTACCTTATCTACAACCAGAGCCACTAAATCAAGTACCTCTAGTTGAAGAGGAGGTCAGAAGGTTTCATGAAGAAGAGGTGGTTGCCATGTTGGGAGAATTTTTCAATACATTCAATAGGATGTCATCCTATGAATTCTTCAGTGGAATTGAATTCTCTTCTACAAGCTCTTCTGAAGATGAAATGGACAACTCAAGGAGAGAAAAAAACAGTTTAAATAAAGAAAGATCTAGTCAAAAGGGTGAGCAAGCCAAACCAGTGGAAGAATAGATCAAAGACAGCCAGAAAGTGTCCAGTGGTCCTGCAATTACTTTAGAAGATTTGGAAGAGATGCTCATTTTGGAGCACAACAAGATGCCTAGCCTATGGGAGCCCAATGCTGCTTTGACGGTTACTGATGGTTATTATTCCAAAATCTTCAGGCAGATTAGAAGATAGAGCAGTTTCTTAAGGCAAAAAGCCAACCCAAAGCGTTATCCACCCAATAGGGCTTTCACTATTGCTCTTATCAGTGAAGATGAGGCTGAAGAAGCAAAGGCTATCCAGAAGAAGAAGAAAGTTAAGCATCACAGTTCAGTCTCTTTTTCACCACAGCAGGCAGATATGGAGATCCAAAGAATGGTGGCAAAGGAACTGAATCTCAGTATATCAGCATCTTCCAATTCCAAGCCTAAGAGGAGAAGACTGAATTCAAAATCTCCTCAGAAATCTCAATCTTCAGATGCTTACTTAGATGATTTCTAGCTGTTATGTTATGTAGTTTTTTTTGTTAATGATTTAGAACTTGTTCTTCTGTTTTGTCAATGCAAGAGTAATGTGATTACTTGAGTCTTTATTTTAATTTTTTTTATGAAGAGTAATATGATTGATTTTTGATGTCTTTCATTTTAACTGTTACAAGAGCAATGTGGTTGTCGAGTTTTAATTTGTGCTGAGAGATTTAGAGTTTTAAGTTGGGGGTTGTGTTTCCTTAATAAGGTGATCTATATCTACAGGATGAATCGTTAAGTTTTTAATCATTTATCACCTTGGATTTTGGAAGGTTACAGGTATTCTACAAGGGTTTTGATGAAACATTGTTCTAGGCAAGGTAGGACACAGATCGCCAACACATTCGCCTTGACTAAGGCGAGGTCTTTATTTCTCGCCTTGTTGGTAGGTTTTTCAAAATGGTACAGGTGAATGAATGGGGCGATACATTTATTTCGCCTACTTCTTGATTTCCTTTATGGCGACGTTTTCTATTTTGCTTAATATTTTGCCTGCAAGATCTGTATTTCACCATGACATATTACCTCAATATCATTTTAATATGGAAAATTCTATATTTCGCCTGGGTATTTCGCCTAAGGTTAGTGATCATATTATTTCTCGTCTATTCTTATTTCGCCTAACCGGTTTTTCTTCTTGACTATAATTGGGGCGAAATATCATCGTATTACTGGCGGCATCCAGGTAATTTGCCTACTCTCTGTTTCAATTTTTAAAATAAAATAAAATAAAATCCCTATTCTCCTTCTGTTTTTTATGTTCTCTTAAGCAGTGAGGACACTGTTTTCTTTTAAGTTGGGGGGTGGGGTAGCAATCACATTACTAGTATTATATATATAAATATATATATATATGTGTGTGTGTGTGCGCGCGCGTGCGTGCGTGTGTGTGTGTGTGTGTTAGGAAATAATTTTATTTTATAGTTTTACGATATTATAGGTTTGAGTGCATGATTGAGCTTACATTGCTCATAATTCAAAGTAATTTAGTTTTTCATAAAATGAGATTTCAAAAAGAAAAATAAGTGTTCAAAATAAGCAGTTTTGATGAGCAATTTTTTAAAAAATTTCTTTGAACACTGGTGAAGATTCTGGTCAGATTTGATATGTGAATAAGTTGATGAGTTTTGATAAGGAAAGCGTGGAGAAAACCTTGGGTGGTATGCGAGGTTTGAGCTTTATTTTGTGCCTTTTTCTTCATGAGAAGGGTTATTTATTTTCTTTTCCTTATTAAACACAGTTATCTGATCAGTTTTTCTTAAAATCAGGACCTTCAAAGGTTTGCTTTGAAATTCTCATACATTGCTCAAGTGTACAGGGCATTGGTCAGGTAAAGTTTTGTCTTAAGTCTGCCTGCTTTGAGAGAGTGAGTGAAACTACTAAAAAGCCTTTGCCTACTTGATATAACCAGACCTTGATATCTTGTGAGGTAGGTAAACCATTTTGTTTCCATTTTCATTGAAAACCTTTTCTTTGGTCCTTGATCCAGTCCAAACCATAAAGATAGAGATATAATCTCAATCCTACCCTTTGGACTTACCATTAAATTGGGGATGAAAAGATGGGAAGTGAGGGTTTATTAAAAGAGTGTTTCGGAAATTACTGAAAGCAAATTGCTTTCATAAAAAAAATGGAATGGTGAGTAAAGAAAAAGAGCCACTAAAAATTAAGAGTGGACATTGTATATAAATAAAGTGATGTTCTGAATAAAGTATTTTTGAGTAGGGAAACACTAGAGAGTGAAGAATAGAGGGATTGAGAGGAATTTAGTGGTTTGTCCAAATTTTTGAATTCTTTGAAGAAACCCCCTTCTTCCATAAGCTACCTTGACCCCATTTTCTCTATAAATACAAAAATCAGAGATTCTAAGGCAGAAAAATAGACAGTGCTGAACCTAGGAACCTGTAAGTGCTGTATAGTATATGAGTGAAGTTCAATGATCGTGAGGTTCTTAAATTTTCTTCATACGTGCTTGTGAAACACTAGAATCCCATTTACCTTGGTACGTAACTCTGATTCTTAAAAGTGACTAGTGTATTGTGTGAGTAACCTTTAGGATTTCGAGAGATCAAACACTTATGAGAGACTACAGTGAGGAAGTAGTTTCAAAACTCAAATACTTGGATCTTCTCAGATACTTTGCAATATGAAGAAAATGACCAGTTTAGAATTAGTTGATTTGAAATTTTGAGAGAAGAGCTGGTCATTGTTTGGAAAATTTTAAAACTATACTTGATGAATTGCTTTGAGTTATGATATAAGTTTGCTCTAATTGTTGTCTCAGTAGATTTTTGGTCAGTTTGCTTGAGGACAAGCAAAAGGCTAAGTTGAGGGTAATTTGATAAGTCTAGAATTTACCTATATTTTAGTATATTTTATGAGTTTAAGTGTAAAGAAATTGAGTTTTAAAGATGAGATATTTAATAGATTTCTAGTAATTCTAAACTATTATTGCTGAGACATGGACTTGGATGAAAAGATGTGGAAAATGAGTTAAAACATGCAAAATCAGAAGAAAAAGTGACCAAATTAGAATTTCATCTGAAGTCAACAAAACTGGCGAAATGGTTATGCTGAAAAGAGATCGCCTATGCATACGTCGCCACAATTTGGAGATGAAGGCGATATAAAGAAGATTTCATCTTGAAGGTTAAAGTACGCAAGGCGAATCAGGAACTCTTTGCCTTCTTACGTCGCCATCTTGGTAGAATTTTTAGGCGTTGAAGGGTCAACCTCGCCTACCTTAAGGCGATAACTGAGGCAATATAGGAAAAATGTCGCCAAGTTGAGGGATGATAAAAGGCGACATTTGATAAAACATCGCCTGGAATGTTTATAATTGGAAGAGTGTTTTGGCAATGAAAGATCACTCGCCTAGATATCAGGTGATATATTATGGCAATATTGAGAACATTTCGCCTAGGGAGATTGTTAGCTTGGCGGTCAAGTCAAGTGAGATTTGAAGAAGTCGCTTAGGTTCAGGCGAAGGAACAGGCGATATAAGTGGAGGAAAATGTTACATCGCCAATTTGTGTTTCTTTGTTGATTTTATTTCAAAATTGTCACTAAGCGAAAACTCTATAAATAAGAGCTCAAATGAAGCAATATGGGACTTTTAAGAATCTTTTGAACTTTTGACATTCTGTTATTTTTGAGAAAAAAATTATAAATTCTTCTATACGCTTTATTCAATATTTTCAGAGAAGTTTCTTGAAAAAATTTTGTACTCTGTTTCTGTTGATCATTGAGATTTAGCTTGAAGATTGTGAAGCAACACTGTGACAGAGTCTAGCTTCAATCTTCCTTGGTAAGATTTAGATCTTAAGCATATCGATGATGATTTTGTACTTTGATTGAATATGCTGAAGTAGATGTGTTGGCTAAAAGCTCTGTTTATTTGCTGAGACTCGATATTGATTATAACTTTGATTGCATGATTCTTGTTCAATTATAGTCAGATCGACTTGAATTTCATGAGCTTATTAAAATACAAGAACGAGAGTTATGTAATATTGTTTATCTGTAGCTTGATTTAGACGAGAGATGGCGATTAGGTTTCAGATCTAAGAACAAAGGATCGTAGTTCTAGAGATAGACTTTAGATCTAGTTTTCTACAGATTAAGCTTATCAGTTATATAGAGTGTAATATAGAGATATATGCAACTATATAATTGAGATCTGTTAAATTGAATCAAGAGATCTTTTAACATATCACTGGTGATGATCTGGAAAGTAAATCTGTGATTTAGAGTTGAAGCATGCATGAGAAGTTAATTGATAACAGAATTTAGCAAATCAACTTAGTCATTGTTGAGATCAGATGCAGAATGGAGTACTAACTCATGTTTTTAATTGAATGAATGTCATCACTGCTCATAGTCTATATCAATTCTTGGAATTCGATGATTCACCTTGTATATAAAATTCTTTTAGCAATTCAATTTAGATCTTAATTTCAATCATGCTTCTTAGCTGTCAATCCCTGTGGAGACGATATCTTAAACACTACATTAGACATTGATGAGATTTCTGTCTGAAATATTGTAATTGATAATTTTAGTTTAGTTTTCACACCACCAAATTTGCCAGAACAGGCCCAACCCGTGACGGATTATGGATTAAACGGATCAACTCACACGGATTTTATTTTTACACAATTCTATGAGCACGATTACGGGTTAAACCCCGCTAGCTAGTTATATAATTGTTTTATAATTTTTCTAATATAATAAGAATAATTTTTTTAAAGAAAATGAAATAAGACATGATATTAAAAAAAAAAAAATAAGAGCATCACCAAAACAACGTTTTTAATTGGAACATTCTTACAATCCAAAACCAAAATTAAATTTAAAAAAAAAAAATAGTAATAAGTTAAATTCTTGAAGAAAAAAAATAAAAAATAAAATCAATCATCATTTATTATAGTCTTCCCTCGATAATGTTGCATCATTGTTGATCTCATCTTCATTATCTAAAAAATATAAATGATAATATAAATATTTAAAAGTTGAGTAAACTAGAGAATATGAGACAATATATATATATATATATATATATATATATATATATATATATATATATATATATATATTAGAACCATACCATCATATTCAAATCCCAAAAACCAATTTCCATTGCAAATCAAAAGTTGCACATATTTTGGCAAAAGAATAATATTATCAATGATAATTTTTTTTAAAAAAAATCCACAAGGTTGCGGGTTAGCCCACGGTTAATCCAGCTCAATCCGTCTAAATCCGCGGGCTAAATGGACCGGATTAAATGGATCAACTTATATGGCATGGCAAATTTCAATTGATCCTAACCCGTCTAATTTGCGGGTAAAACAGGCCCACTCACGGGCCTTGGACCATTTACCGGCTCCATTGGTGATCGTGAAAAAGGAGACAAAACCAAGCTCGAGTGCAGTAATTGTGGAAAAAAGAAGCATACAAAGGAAGAATGCTTTAAAATTATTGGATACCCAAATTGGTGGAACAACTGCCGGCAAAAAGAGAAGAGAACTGCTGCAACTACCACTGGCAGTACACTGAAGAAGAATGCAAAAACACAGGGGCAAGTAAAGGATATGCGGTTGTGTTAAGAAAGGAATATTTAAAGGAGGGATTTAAAGGTAAGCCTGCTTACCTTGATGTTTTACACTCCCATCCCTCAGATATTTTGGGTCACAGAAATTCAGAAAATTGTCAATTGCATCTAGGAACTAATTTTTTAGTTAAACGTGAATGGAGTCATGATCAGAAAGGCTTTGGATAATTAATTGACTTTGATGCTACTGATACTTTAACTTTTTGATAAACAGTATTTAATTACTTCAGCTCCACAAAAAATTCGATTCAATGTGCGAATGAAGGTTTATCTGAAGTTTAAGGAGCTGGAACAATTAAGATTTCTCAAAATTTAAAACTCACAAACTGTCTCTATGTGCCAAATCTATCTTGCAAATTTTTTTATTTGTTAGCCATGTTACTAAAGAGCTTAATTGTATTGTGCTAATCTTTTCTGATATACGAAAAAGAATGAATTCTAGTGAGATAAAACGCTCTGACTTCTCTCTAGAATTTTGAAGATGTTCGAAGTTGCCGCCATGGAAGATCGCCGGCCTTCTTCGCCGTCGGGCCTCACCACCACGCCGCCACCAACACCGGAGGACTGCTCCGCCGCCGCCCCCTCCTTGCCGTCCAAGCCCCCCACCGCCGGCCATCCTCCCTCCACCGTCCCCCCCTCCGCCTCCCTCCTCCACTCGGCCACCCCCACCACCGAACCGCCCCCCTCCGGCCTCCCCCATCGCCCGCCCACCACCGCCGGCCAGCCCCAAGTCGGCCACCTACCGGCCGCCGTCTCCACCCAGCCCCGATCCCGGCCGAACCCCTCCCTTCCGGCCACCCCTCTACCGGCCAACTTCCAGCCGACCTCCATCCTCAAGAACCCCCTCCGCAACTTCCATCCGGGTTTTGATGGTGATACCTGCCGCCCAATTCTGTCTTCGAAAGATCTCGCTGCTTGTTGGGATAACATTCCGGCTTTCACGGCCGCACCCAATCCCGGGTTGCTGCCCATGACTATTACGTCTCAGTCTCCTCCCGAGACCGCGCCGTTGCGTGATACCTCTCTGGCCGCGTCGCCCAAGGCTGCGTCGTCCACCGGTCAAATTCAACCGCCGGTTTCCAATCCCAAAGGTATGAACTATAAATCCACTCTATTGGGAGAACGTTCGAATAATATGATAAAAGCCTCCTTTGCTTCTGCCCCGCCTCCGGAGAGAAAAGGGAGTTACATGACTATTCCAATTTCGGCTGAATTGCATAATACAAGAATCAAGATGTTTGACACGGCCTTGATTGGGAGAGTGATTCTCAAACCGGGTGATAAACCATGGAAAATGGAAGACTTGAGAGCCAAAGTTAAAAAATTGTGGAATCCGCGAGGAGATTGGAAGATATCAAGTCTGGGTAAGGGTTATTACACCTTTAAATTTTCGTCTATGGAGGAAAGAGACCGTATTAGAATCACTCCAAATTTGTCCCTCCATCCAGGTATGATTAGATTATTGCCATGGGCTAGTAATTTTAATCCTTCAGACCAAAGATCTACTTTTGCACAAATTTGGGTTAGATTTTATGATTTAGGTGAAGAATATTTTGATCCTTCAATTATTTGGAACCTTGCTAGATGTGTTGGGTCACCTCTTAAAATTGATAAAAGAACTATGGAGTGCACGCACGTGCAATATGCTAGAGTTTTGATTAAGGTGGATGTATCTAGACCCAAAGAGTCATTTGTGCAAATTGAGCATGGGAATGGTATGACTATTCAACTTTCGGTGCACTATGAGAGTTGGCCAGATTTCTGTAACTTCTGTCAAATTATGGGTCAAGATGCCAAGGTTTGCAGAAAGAGACTTCAGAAAGTAGGCAAAATCGTACAACCTGAGAAAGCCTCAGTTCAAATTCCTCCAAAACAAATATGCTCCTAAGCCTAAAGTCACCCAGGAGTGGTAGCAGGTGACTAAGAAAAAAGCAGCAAAAAATACATCAGTCCTGGTGGATCAATCTCTGTCCCGCCTCATGACCTCCTTGCGACCTCAGAAAGAAGTTGAAACCTATGCTGAACCGGAGCCTTAGGGCGATATGGTTGTGTCTGACCCCATGGTTGATCCTTTAGAAGATGAAGCAGCCTGGACTTCTACCAAATTGCTGGATAAGTCTGCCGTTGAAGTTCTACTATCTCAGAACGATGGCCCAATCTTGGGCACTAAAGATAAGCCTCTTGCAGATCCCCCTAAAAAGAGCTGGGCAAGTGAAGACGAAGAAGATGGAGAGGATGAAGAGGTCCTGGAGGTAGAAGCAGGACCGGAGAAAGCTATTGCTATCTACACAGATAAAATCACTCCCAAAGACATCATGGCTTCTGAGAATGATGACTTGGAAAAGGTGGAGCAAGCATTTAAAATCACCACAATTTTGGACTCGGAAACGGATGACTCCTCCATTGCCTCTTCATCTCCCCGCAAACTTGAAGAAGCGAAAGAGGATTTGGTTAAGCCTACTCAAGAGGCAGCTGGTGCAAAGGAAAATAAGATGGCCAAAATGCTGCAAGGTGTTCCTTCTAAGGTAACTCATCCTATCAATGAATCTTTGATTGATACATCTGATAGAGTTAGCAATAAATATATTCCTGGGGATAAGAATAGTGACGGATCTTACAAGGGTGTTCGCACCCGACATCAAACTAGGAAAAAGAAATGATAGTACAATATTGGAATATAATAGGCTTTAGAAAGCCTTCGAGTAGGAAATATTGTAGCTATTTATTTCTAAGTTTCGTCCTAATTTTTTTTGCATTGCGGAGCCTATGCATTTATGACTTAGACGCAAAAAAGTTTTGGAAGAGTTTTGGTTACACCTTACTTTGTGAAAATGTGGGTAATAATGATTCCTAGCCTTTGGGTGTTGGGTAGAAATGATGTCAATAGAGGCTATCATTTTGTGCACGTCCCAAATTATTATTCTAAATTTAATTCTTGGTGGCGTGCGTGCGAGATATGGCTTTGTCTATGCCCACGTGAATTATAGAAGGAGGAGATTTATGGTTGGATTTGGGTAAAGTTGTTGATGGTACCCCTTTGATGATTTGTGGAGATTTTAATTGCATTTTGGGTAGTCATGAGAAAAATCAAAAACCTTCTCATATTCTAGTGCTTCTTTAGAATTTAGGAATATGATTCTTGAGAATGATTTGGTGGAAATTGAGCAAAAGGCAACCTCTACACTTGGTGCAATGGTAGAAAAGGTGATCACAATGTGCAGTGTAAGCTAGATAGAGGCCTATGTAATTAGCCTTTGTTGATGCTTGGGATAATATCGAGGGAAGAGTGCTTGCTAGGAGTGGCTCCGACCATTCCCCCATTATTTTTAAAATGTCAAATGCTAACCTCAACAATATTGGTAGGCCTTTTCGGTTTATCAATGCTTGGTGTGGCCATATTGATTTTTGTCAGGTTGTGGAAAGCAACTGGACCCAGCCTCTTTGGGAGTCTAATCCCATCATCAAGTTCCAGAAGAAGTTGAAAAGATTGAAGCACACTTTGAGAATCTGGAACAAAACTAGTTTTGGCAATATTTTTCAGAGAGTAGACAAAGCAAATGAAAACCTTCTCAATATCCAAAGCAAGATTGAGGAAGATGGCTACTCTGATGATCTTCGTGATGCAGAGACAAGATGCTGTCAGAAGTTGGAAGAGGAGCTGAATGTAAGAGACGATTTTCTGAGACAGAAAGCCAGAGTCCCCTGGTTAACTTGTGGGGACAGAAATACCAAGTTCTACCACTCCTTCATTGCTTCTAGGAAAATTAAAGCCCACATTTCCACATTGGAAGTTGAGGGAGAGCAGACATCAGATCAGGGCAAGATTAGAGCTCATATTACCGCTTTCTATGAAGACCTCTTCAAATCCTCCTATTCCCAGCCAGTTGATTTATCAGATGTTAAGGAAGTCATCCCAAATGTGGTAAATGAGTTGCAGAATCACATGCTCACAGCTGTCCCTTCTCCCTCTGATGTCAAAGAGGCGGTTTTTGATATGTCAGCAGATAGCGCTCCGGGTCCAGATGGCTATACTGGAAAATTCTTCAAAGAATCTTGAAACATAGTGGGTGATGATCTTTATGCGGCCATCCGGCATTTCTTTATCTCAGGTGAGCTCCCCATGAACTTCAACTCGAACTTTATGGTTCTCATTCCGAAGGTGGAGCAGGCAAACAGAGTGGAGCAGTTCAGGCCGATCATGTTGAGTAACTTCATATTTAAAGTGGTGACGAAGATTATGGCTACTAGACTGGGTAGCATCGCAAATCAGGTTCTAGCTCCTAATCAGTTCGGCTTTGTCCAGGGTCGAAATATCCATCATTGTATTGCTTTGGCCTCTGAAGCAATCAATAGCATGAATCGGAGAGGGGCAGGGGGTCAAATGGCTATGAAGGTTGATATCAAGAAAGCTTTCGATACGGTGGAGTGGTCGTTTCTTCTGGAGGTTCTCCGTTGCTTTGGGTTCTGCGAGAAGTTTCTGTCCTGGGTGAAGCATCTGCTCTCGTCCTCCCGCATCTCCATTCTCTTTGATGGAATCCCGCACGGATTTTTTACATGTTCGAAAAGGGTCAGACAAGGTGATCCGCTCTCGCCTTTACTCTTTTGTTTTGCTGAGGAATATTTTAGTAGAGGCTTGCTGCGGATGGTTGATAACGGCGAGCTGCGTCCTTCCAATAACTCGAAGAAGATACTACTCCCTTCTCACCTTCTATATGCGGATGATGTGATGATTTTCTGTAAAGCTACACAGACGAATGCCAAAAACATCGTCACTTTTCTGGACCGCTACGGAAATATGTCGGGTCAAAGAGTGAATTATGCTAAATCTCATGTTTTCTTTGGAAGCGGAGTTCAGCATGGATCATTGGCTTCTGTAAAACATGCTTTGAAAATGACAGTTGGCAGCCTCCCTTGCGTATATTTGGGCGTCCCCATCTTTCCGGGAGTTCCCAAAAGGACGCACCTGCAACAGCTCTATGACAAGGTTCAGGCCAAATTCAATACATGGACGAAGACTTTATCCCAGGCAGGTAGTGTAATGCTGGTAAAATCTGTTATATCTGGATTGCTTAATCACTCTTTTGCAGTATACCGCTGGCTTGCTCTGATGCTGAAATCGCTAGATAAATGCATTAAAAACTTTATCTGGACTGGAGTTACCACGGAAAAGAGATTACTGACTGTTGCGTGGAAAAATGTCCGCACAATCAATAAGGAGGGGGTCTGGGCGTTCGGACGCTCAAAGCCACAAACAAAGCCATGTTGTCCAAACTTGCTTGGGCTATCCTGGAAGGTAACACTCCTATTCTTTCCTCTATTAGAGCTAAGCTGGTGAATAAAGATGGCTCTGCTAGAACTGTTTATTATAAATCCACGATCTGGTCCTCGATCAGAGAGGTCTTTAGTGGACTGCTGGCCGAAACTATATGGCTTGTGGGGGAACATAGCGTGGTTAAGTTTTGGTCTATGAACTGGTTGGGATATACTATTAGAGACAGGGTCGAGGAGGCAAGAATTGAAGATCAAAATGCCCTGGTCTCGGATTTCTATTCGAATGGTAGTTGGTGTCTTCCGGATTGGTTGGAAGTGGACTTTGCAGATATTTGTGAAGATATCAAGAAAGTCAGAATCATTCGTGGGGGGAAAGACTGACTTATTTGGAAGAACAGAAAGTTGGGCAAAGTAACTTGTAAGGCTGCCTATGATGGATTTTCCCATCACCTTCCTGAAGTAGACTGGGTAAGAAAATTTGGGCCCCTTACATTTCGCCTAGGGAGTCTATGGTAGTTTGGAAAATTCTTCATGGAGCCCTCCCTACCCAAAACAATCTTCGGAGAAATGGGGTCATGATTGTCTCAGCCTGCCCATTTTGTCTAAAAAACTCGAAGTCTACGGATCATATTATGTTAGGCTGTGGCTTTAGCAGGAAGATCTGGGACTACTTTTTAGACAAGCTGGGATTTCATTTGAATCTAAATGTAAGCATAGTGAGCTTGATTAGCACCATTATGCACTGGGCATGCAGCCCTTGGATGAAAGCTATTTTGAAAACCCTCATGAGCTCTATTTGTGCGGAAATATGGATAGCTCGTAACAAAAATTGCTTCAACAACAAAGCTATGCCTAACCACTCGGTTATCTCCAGAATTTGGTCGACTGTCCACAACCTCAAAACCTTCAAATTCGGCATCATGTATAATTCTCTACCTGACTTTAAAGCCCTCTCCCTTTTCAAACTCAGCGGCTACTTTCAGTGTCCAAAGGTGGTTAAGAAAGTGTGGTGGAATGGCCCTTCGTCGGGATGGACAAAGGTCAACATAGACGGGAGTGCGGGAGATGGAGACGGAAGACTGGTGGCTGGAGGTGTCTTCCGTAACTCATGTGGTTTTTTTAAATTTGCTTTTGCAGGTACAGGTGGACTCGGAGACGCTTACGAAGCAGAAATTCTAGCATTTATCCTAGCCATCGAATACGCGATCGAGAAGGACTGGACTCGCCTCTGGGTGGAATCCGACTCAACTCTGGTGGTTCATCTGGTCAAGACTCGCTCAGACTGCGTCCCCTGGAATCTCTTGGCTAGATGGCTCAACTGCCTTCACCACATAAAGCGTCTGGACTTCGTCATCTCGCACATCTACCGAGAAGGCAACCAAGCAGCAGACAGACTCACCAAGCTTCGCACGGATAGCATCAAGACTTGGACTACCTGCCCGGATTTCCTCTGGCCTTTCATTTGCAGGGACCTCCAAGGTAGACCTTTTTTCAGGTTTTCATGATTCAAGACTCGTTCGGGATGGACAGCCTCAACACTCGCGGAAGAAAGAAAACACCAAAACCCGCGCGCTTCCTGCAGGGGTTCGCTGCCAGCACCCGCTGCCAGCCAACGGAAGGAAGATGATGGCCAAAGAAAGCGGCGCTCTCTGCAGGTGTCCGCCGCCAGCGTCCGCTGCCAGCCAATAGAAGAAAAGGTGACGGCCAACGCCCGCCGTCAGCACCCGCTGCCAGCCAACAGAAGACAGGTGACGGCGAACAGAAGCGGCGCTCTCTGCAGGGCATTTTGATCTTCAATTCTTGCCTCCTCGACCCTGTCTCTAATAGTATATCCCAACCAGTTCATAGACCAAAACTTAACCACGCTATGTTCCCCCACAAGCCATATAGTTTCGGCCAGATGCCCACTAAAGACCTCTCTGATCGAGGACCAGATCGTGGATTTATAATAAAAAGTTCTAGCAGAGCCATCTTTATTCACCAGCTTAGCTCTAAGAGGGGAGAGGATAGGAGTGTTACCTTCTAGGATAGACCAAACAAGTTTGGATAACATGGCTTTGTTTGTGGCTTGAGCGTCCGAACACCCAGACCCCCCTCTTTATTGATTGTGCAGACCTTTTTCCACACAACAGTCAGAGTCTCATTTCCGTGGTAACTCCAGTCCAGATAAAGTTTTAATGCATTTATCTAGCGATTTCAGCATCAGAGCAGGCCAGCGGTATACTGCAAAATAGTGATTAAGCAATCCAGATATAACAGATTTTACCTGCATTACTCTACCTGTCTGGGATAAAGTCTTTGTCCATGTATTGAATTTGGCCAGAACCTTGTCATAGAGCTGTTTTAGGTGCGTCCTTTTGGGAACTCCCGAGAAGATGGGGACGCCCAAATATACGCAAGGAAGGCTGCCAACTGGCATTTTCAATGCATGTTTTACATAAGCCATCGATCTGCGTTGAACTCCGCTTCCAAAGAAAATATGAGATTTAGCATAATTCACTCTTTGACCCGACATATTTCCGTAGCGGTCCAGAAAAGTGACGATATTCTTGGCATTCGTCTGAGTGGCTTTACAGAAAATCATCACATCATCCGCATATAGAAGGTGAGATGGTAGTAGTGTCTCCTTCGAGTTATTGGAAGGACGTAGCTCACATTTATCAACCATCCGCAACAAGCCTCTACTAAAATATTCCTCAGCAAAATAAAAGAGTAAAGGCGAGAGCGGATCACCTTGTCTGACCCCTTTCGAACAGGCAAAGAATCCGTGCGGGATTCCATAAAAAAGAATGGAGATGCGGGAGGACGAAAGCAGATGCTTCACCCAAGATAGAAACTTTTCGCAGAACCCAAAGTAACGGAGAACTTCCAGAAGAAAAGACCACTCCGCCGTATCGAAAGCTTTCTTGATATCAACCTTCATAGCCATTTGACCCGCTGCCCCTTTCCAATTCATGCTATTGATCGCTTTGGAAGTCAAAGCAATACAATGATGGATATTGCAGCCCGGGACAAAGCCGAACTGATTGGGAGCTAGCACCTGACTTGCGATGCTACCAAGTCTAGTAGCCATAATCTTTGTCACCACTTTAAATATGAAGTTACCCAACATGATCGGTCTGAACTGCTCCACTCTATTGGCTTGCTCCACCTTCGGAATGAGAACCATAAAGTTCGAGTTGAAGTTCATGGGGAGCTCACCTGAAATAAAGAAATGCCGGATGGCCGCATAGAGATCATCACCCATTGTGTTCCAAGATTCTTTGAAGAATTTTCCAGTATAACCATCTGGACCCGGGGCGCTATCTGCTGACATATCGAAAACCGCCTCTTTGACATCAGAGGGAGAGGGGACAGCTGTGAGCATGTGATTCTACAACTCAGTTACCACACTTGAGATTACTTCCTTGACCTCTGATAAATCAATTGGCTGGGAATGGGAGGATTTGATGAGGTCTTCATAGAAAGCGGTAATGTAAGCTCTGATCTTGCCTTGATCTGATGTCTGCTCTCCCTCAACTTCCAAGGTCGAAATGGGGGCTTTAATTTTCCTAGAAGCAATGTAGGAGTGGTAGAACTTGGTGTTTCTGTCCCACAAGTTAACCCGTAGACTCTGGCCTTCTGTCTCAGAAAGTCTTCTCTTACATTCAGCTCCTCTTCCAACTTCTGACAGCATCTTGTCTCTGCATCACGAAGATCATCAGAGTATCCATCTTCCTCAATCTTGCTTTGGACGAGAAGGTTTTCATTTGCTTTGTCTACTCTCTCAAAAATATTGCCAAAGCTAGTTTTGTTCCAGATTTTCAAAGTGTGCTTCAATCTCTTCAACTTCTTCTGGAACTTGATGATGGGATTAGGCTCCCAAAGAGGCTGGATCCAGTTGCTTTCCACAACCTGACAAAAATCAATATGGCCACACCAAGCATTGATAAACCGAAAAGGCCTACCAATATTGTTGGGGTTAGCATTTGACATTTTAAAAATAATGGGGGAATGGTCGGAGCCACTCCTAGCAAGCACTCTTCCCTCGATATTATCCCAAGCATCAACAAAGGCTAAATTACATAGGCCTCTATCTAGCTTACACTGCACATTGTGATCACCTTTTCTACCATTGCACCAAGTGTAGAGGTTGCCTTTTTGCTCAATTTCCACCAAATCATTCTCAAGAATCATATTCCTAAATTCTAAAGAAGCACTAGAATAGGAGAAGGTTTTTGATTTTTTCTCATGACTACCCAAAGCGCAGTTAAAATCTCCACAAATCATCAAAGGGGTACCATCAACAACTCTACCCAAATCCAACCATCTCTCCTCCTTCTATAATTCACATGGGCATAAACAAAGCCATATCCCGCACGCACGCCACCAAAAATTAAATTTAAAATAATAATTTGGGACGTGCACAAAATTGTAGCCTCTAGTTTGACATCATTTCTACACAACACCCAAAGGCTAGGAACATCATTATTACCCACATTTTCACAAAGTAAGGTGTAGCCAAAACTCTCCCAAAATTTCTTTGCATCTAAGTCATAATACATCATAGGCTCTGTAATGCAAAAAATATTAGGATGAAACTTAGGAATAAAATAGCTACAATATTTCCTACTCGAAGGCTTTTTAAAGCCCCTAATATTCCAATATTGTACTATTATATCTTTTTCCTAGTTTGATGCCGGGTGCGAACACCCTTGTGAGATCCATCACTATTCTTATCCCCAGGTATATCTTTAGTGCTAACTCTATCCAAGATATTAATCAAAGATTCATTGATAAGATGAGTTACCTTAGAAGGAACACCTTGCAGCATTTTGACCATCTTATTTTCCTTTGCACCAGTTGCCTCTTGAGTAGGCTTAACCAAATCCTCTTTCGCTTCTTCAAGTTTGCGGGGAGATGAAGGGGCATTGGAGGAGTCATCCGTTTCCAAGTCTGAAATTGTGGTGATTTCAAATGCTTGCTCCACCTTTTTCAGGTCATCATTCTCAGAAGCTATGATGTCTTTGGGAGTGATTTTATCTGTGTAGATAGCAATAGCTTTCTCCGGTCCTGCTTCTACCTCCAGGACCTCTTCATCCTCTCCATCCTCTTCGTTTTCACTTGCCCAGCTCTTTTTGGGGGGATCTGCAAGAGGCTTATCTTTAATGCCCAAGATTGGGCCATCGTTCTGAGATAGTAGAACTTCAACGGCAGACTTGTCCAGCAATTTGGTAGAAGTCCAGGCTGCTTCATCTTCTAAAGGATCAACCATGGGGTCAGACACAACCATATTGCCCAGAGGCTTCGGTTCAGCAGAGGCTTCAACTTCTTTCTGGGGTCGCAGGGAGGTCATGAGGCGGGACAGAGATTGACCCACCGGAACTGATGTATTTTTTGCTGCTTTTTTCTTAGTCACCTGCTGCCACTCCTGGGTGACTTTAGGCTTAGGAGCACTCTATTTTGGAGGAATTGGAACTGAGGCTTTCTCAGGTTGTACGATTTTGCTTTATTTCTGAAGTCTCTTTCTGCAAACCTTGGCTTCATGACCCACAATTTGACAGAAGTTACAGAATTCTGGCCAGCTCTCATAATGTACAGAAACTTGGACAGTCATACCATTCCCATGCTCAATTTGCACAAATGACTCTTTGGATCTAGAAACATCCACCTCAATCAAAACTCTAGCATATTGCACGTGCGTGCATTCCAAAGTTCTTTTATCAATTTTTAAAGGTTGACCAACACATCTAGCAAGGTTCCAAATAATTGAAGGATCAAAATATTCTTCACCTAGATTATAAAATCTAACCCAAATTTGTGCAGCTATAGATCTTTGAGATGAAGGATTAAAATTATTAGACCAAGGCAATAATCTAATCGTACCTGGGTGGAGGGACAGATTTGGAGTGATTCTAATGCGGTCACGTTCCTTCATATTGATGTAATTGCTTACTTATCCCCTCCTACTAATGTGAAAGGCATTAGAAGTTTCTTGGGGCATGCAGGGTTCTACAGGAGATTCATAAAAGATTTTTCAAAAATTTCTAGACCCTTATGTGTTTTGCTAGAAAAAGAAAAGAAGTTTGATTTTACTGATGATTGTTTGAAAGCTTTTATGCAGTTAAAGGAAAAGCTTGTCTTAGCATCAATCATAACTCCACTTGACTGGAATTGTGATTTTGAAATTATATGTGATGCATCTGATTTTGTTGGGATAGAGAAAAGAAAGGTTGTTCACATTCATTTACTATGCTAGTAAAGGTCTGGTGGAAGCTCAGAAAAACTATACCACCACAGAAAAAGAATAACTAGTAGTAGTTTTTGCTTTGGATAAATTTAGATCATATATTTTAGGATCTAAAATTATCATTCATACTGATCATGCAGCTTTAAGATACCTTTTTGCTAAGAAAGAATCCAAACCTAGATTGATAATATGGATACGTTTGCTACAAGAGTTTGATATTGAAATCAAAGACAAGAAAGGATCTGAAAATGTGGTAGCTGATCACCTTTCGAGGTTGCACGTTAGAAACATGGAAGCTCAAATGGATATAAATGAACACTTTTCAGATGTGCAACTATTTTTTGTGTGAGGTAACATTCTATCTATGATATGCTGATTATGCAAATTATCTGTCATGTAAAGTGTTACCTGAAGGGCTAAACAGTCATCAGAACAAAAGATTTCTTCATGAAGTCAAGAGATACATATGGGATGAGCCATTTTTGTGTCAAAAGATGTGAAAATCAAGTGTTGAGAAGATGTATCCCATATGAAGAAACTTTTGATATTCTCAAGCACTGTCATTCCTCAGAATATGCAGGGCATTTTGTTGGAACAAGAACAACATCAAAAATTTTGGAATGTGGCTTTTATTGGCCATTAATTTTTAAGGACTCTCATGCATTTGTGGCCAATTGTGATAGATGCCAAAGGATGGGGAATATTTCAAATAGGCAAGAAATGACCCAAAATTATATCCTAGAAGTTGAACTATTTGATGTATGGGGTATAGACTTCATGGGACCATTTCCTCCATCAAACAAGTATGAATATATACTTGTAGTTGTGGACTATGTATCCAAATGGGTAGAGACCGTTGCTTGTATTACTAATGATGGTAAAGTAGTTGT
Source organism: Cardiospermum halicacabum (assembly GCA_031304145.1). NCBI lineage: Eukaryota > Viridiplantae > Streptophyta > Magnoliopsida > Sapindales > Sapindaceae > Cardiospermum > Cardiospermum halicacabum. Next base: position 26,066,525 of record CM062393.1, on the reverse strand, counting down.
GAAATTTCTTCAAAAGAATGTCTTCACTCATTTTGGAATACCCAGGGTACTCATTAGCGATGGGGGGTCTCATTTCTGTAACAAGTGTTTGGAAAAAGTGCTTAAAAACTATGGAGTGATCCATAAGGTTACTACAACTTATCATCCACAAGAAAATGGTCAAGTAGAGGTTTCCAACAGAGAATTGAAAAGGATCTTGGAAAAGACAGTGAATGAGTCCAGAACTGATTGGAGCTATAAGTTAGATGATGCTCTTTGGGCTTATAGGACAACTTTTAAGACTCCTATTGGAATGTCCCCATTTCGAATGGTTTATGGCAAGGGATGCCATTTGCAAGTAGAATTAGAGCATAAATATTATTGGGCAGTGAAATTGTTGAACATGGACTCTATCAAAGTAGGAAAACAAAGGCTTCTACAACTTGATGAAATAGATGAATGGCGCTTGGAAGCCTGTGAGAATAATGAAACTTATAAGCAGAAAATGAAAAATTATCATGATCAGAAGATTGTTAAGGGAGAGTTCAGTTGAGGGCAGTATGTGTTACTGTATAACACTAAACTCAGCCTATTTCCAGGAAAGCTCAAATCTAGATGGTTTGGACCTTTTAAGGTGAAAAGTGTTTCCCCATATGGAGCCATAGAGTTGTTTAATAATAAGTCCACTGATTCTTTTGTGGTTAATGGACAAAGGCTCAAACATTATCTAGGAGGGGATATCTACAGGACTAGAGAAGTGTTATACATCTTTAATCCTGTAGATAAGATGGAAAGATCATGAAAACAAAATCGCCATGGTCGATGCTAACGACCTTAAACAAAGCATACTCCTTACACAATTACAATTTGAATTGGATTTGTGCTTTTACTATTTAATTGTGTAAATATTTGATTAATCAAGTTCACGTTTTGCAAAGTATGGTTATTTTCAGAAGAACTTGAAAAAAAAATAGTGATTGAAGAAGGCGAGGAGCTTTCAAACTCTCCTATATTGACATGCTGAAGATGGCGAAGTTTTAGCAATTATCATGATTTATTGCTTGGGTGATGGCGAGAAGAGTAATTCATGCCAAAATTTTCGCCTATCACACTTTTGAAATTGCGAAGACTGAGAAATATCGCCTTAAAATAGCGCCCTGTGCAAGGAAAGTGAGGCGACTACTCTAATATCGCCTTCGTATCTCGCCCTTTAGGTCTATTTTCTAGCTACTTTTTTTTTATTTCGCCAGCATATTTCGCCTTGAGAAGAAATTAATAGGCGAAATACATTCATGTCGCTTTGAGTATCGCCTAAATTAACACTTGTATGGCGAAATTTATTCTTTTCGGTTTTTCACTTCGTTTAAGATCATTCTTAAAGGCGATATCATCTTTTAATCGCCTTTGTTGTTTTCTCTGAAGGCAAAGTTGAAATATTTCGTTGCTTTAACTCGCCTCACTCATTTGTTTAAAGTGAGATTGAATCAGGTTGACCCAATTATGTCGCCAATTTATGAAATGTTGAGGTGCATTCTTTCTGATCATTTTTATTAGAATGGGAAAATACAACTTGTCGCCTATTTTATGTCGCCTGTGTTTTTAGAAGTGGTTAAGTATTAGGCGACATGTAGGCGTATTTTCTTTATGACCGTTATGGCAGGAGGCGAGGTCGAACCTTTCTGCCTTCTACCTATTCTTTTTCATCATTGTGCCTATTGTATGATTCCTTTAAAACCCAAATCAATTGTGACTATTACATTCACTTGCACTCTGATTTTCGAATCATGTAAGCCCTAATTGCACAAATTTTGTTCTGTTTTCACGATTATATCAATATTCTTCACATGGAACTAGAACAAGGTATGTCATCTTAGTTTTTTGCAATCTTAATACTTGACTTTGGTTAGGTAATGTTGTTATAGTGAGTACGATTGTTAGGGTTTGGTTTGAGCAAGTTTAACGATAATAATTTGGATTTATTTGCTTGGGTTTTAGAATTTCCATGTCGAATTCTAACTACATGCTTAAGTTTGTGAGTTCGATTGAATATGTTATTGACAGTAGTTGTTAAGGAATATGCTGTAAAACGTGGTTTGATATTTGTGATTGTTTGATGTTGTTCATAATGATTGATATAACCATGTTGCAATATACTGTCATTTGTTCAAATGTGATAATGTTGCTGCTGTAAGTATTCTTGGTTCTTTGAACTAATATTGGTATATTTACTGATTTTTTTCGTATCACTACAAGTATTAAATGGCCAAGAGAAAGAGTGATACCACCTCTAGTCCATCAAAGAAGGGTAAAAAGGCTAAGACTTTGGCCATGGCGAAGATCTATGATGAGAAGAACTATACTGTCAGGGTGATACTTCCATCTTCACCAAAGGTTAAAGATAAGACTCTCAAGACTCTCTCTACTTCAACTGCTGATAAAGGGAAAGAATCTGTTGGAAAAGTATCTACTAAGGATACTAAGAAGAAGTGAGTTCAGATCAACTCTCCAATTTCAAGGAAGAATAGTATAGCTAAATCACCCAAGACCCGTTCTACACCAAATGCTAAAAAGGGGGAAATATTGGTTGAAAAATCTCTGGCAACTAATAAACAAGCAGCAGCCATATTTGGGGCCAGTAAGAAAATGAAAAAAGTGAAGGCTATTTCACCAAAAGTTACTAAAGAGCAGTCTCAGATAAAGAGTCCAACATAAAAAGAAGATCTGCAATTTTGGCCAAAAAAGGGAATATTATTGACAGAGATTGAGGATAAAATATTTGGAAATTATCTCTGGGCTTGGGATATGAAGAAGTTAGTAGCCCAACCAAAGAAGTTGAATGCCAATTTAGTTGAAGAATTTTACAATGAGGCACCAGAAGAGTTGGACACCCCTTTCAGTTTGAGGGGTATTGAAGTTGATGTGTCCATTGACAGCATCTGTGACTACTATGGATTGATGAATTCAAATCCTCAGGGTGATAGGGGTATGAATGCTTCTGAGTTTTCTGCTGAAGATGTAAGTAACTTGAAGAGGTTCCCTAACCCAAATAATGAGGCAAAGGATGATGTTTAGGCCATTGAATTGGATATTCACTCAACTATTTGTTTGAACTGGCTCAGAGACAATGTGATGCCTAAAAATAAGGGTAGCCGATTCACAACTGATGGAAAGAAATTCTTAAGGGATTTTCAGAAAGGTCAGTTCATCCATTTAAGTTAGTTGATTTACTCAGAACTGAAGAAAAGCGTAAACAATATGAGAAAGGAATGATCAAGGCAGCACACTCTCTACTTTCTATCCTTAATTACTGGATTGTTAGAGAGGTATGGAGTTAAGAGCCCTAAGAAGGATGTGTGGCTAGCTGACTCAAAGCCACACATAGGAGAGCTTGAACTGAGAATCTAATAGAGTATAGGAGGAAAGGACAACCCATGTGCTGAAGCTATCGAGAGGGTAATTGAACTGAAGGCATTAAGAGATACCAAAAGGACTACTGTCAAGAAGAACAAATTTTCTTCTTCTACTTTAGCATTAAAACCAACACCTGAGGCTACTCAAACTTCTGCTAAAATTCCAAAAAGAATGAATGAAAGGGTAGCTGAGCCTGTTTATAGAGAAGACTTGGAAGAGTTGGTGAAGGATTTGGTGGAAAGAAAAGTTGAAGAACGTATTACTGAGTTCTTCAACAACATTTTAGACCCACAAGAGTTCTTAAGGATGTGGGAACTATAAAGGACAAGGAAGAATGCACCTCAAGTTGGTGTTGCTAGGTTTGCAAAAAGGGGTGAGTATATTAGAACCAGCTGACTAAACAATGAATGAAGAAGAGTATCAGCATCCTCAATTCGAACAAGAGGTGCTAGTGGAGAGTCAGCCTGATAGTAATGATCAGCTGGGCAATATGACTGCTTCCACCATAGAGGATGATCACCTACAGAGGAACTTGGGTGATCAATTTGATTTAGCAGTAGAAAAGGCTACCAACCAAATTTTGGAAGCAGATGAAAGGTTGATGAATAAAGGGAAAGCAGTGGTAGTAGGGGCTGCACTTGTTAAAGCTAAAGATTCTGATTCTTCAGATTGTGAGGAAATTGACACTGCTGAGATTGAGGAGCAAGCAAATTGTTGGCTTTTTACGCAGAAACTGCAGGCAAGCCAATATTAGTTCAAGAGGCAGGTGAAGGGTCTGGATCCCAGTTGAGGGTAGCAGTTAAGGAAATACAACCAAAGCAGACTGAGGAAATAACAACTATGTGCATTGCCACTTGTCAAGTTCCTCCAAATTTTGGACTTGCCAAGTGTACTTCTAGACCTTCATTCTCCATAAATGAAGAATTCATCTCAAGGCTTCATGTTTTACACCATGAATCAGGAGATGGTAAATATGACAACGATGAGTTTCTTTTCTCAGGACACATTTATGGAACAATCTGATGATTTCTTGGTTATAGTCTCATTTTATCAACCTGAGCCTTTAAATCAGGTGCCACTAACTGAAGAAGACTCTTTCACTTTTAAGGCTGAAGCTTTCACTTTTGAGGCTGGAGAAGTAGCAACTATGTTGTGAGAGTTTTTCAGAGCTTTCAACCGGATGCCCTCATATCAATTTTTCAGTGGCATGGAATTCTCTTCTACTAGTTTGTCCTCTGACTCAAAGGAATCAGTGTATGCTAATCATTTGGTAAGTCTTGCAGATTTGGAGAAGATGGTCATTCTGGATCATAACTTCAATCCTTGCTTATGGGATTCAGACACTGCACTATATGTTCTTGATGGGTATTACTCCAAGATTTTCAGACAAATACGGAGATATAAAAGTTTTCTCAATCAGTTGGAAAAGCCCAAGGTTTCACATAAGAGGAAGAAAGCTCTTACTTTGGCTCCAATAAGTGATACTGAAGCTGATGACGCAATGGCCAGTTCCAAGGAAAGGAAGCATGTCAAGACAGGAACACAAAAGAAGAAAAGAGAGGTGCCGACTCCAAGCTCAATTGAACCCAAAAAAAACCCAAAGGTAGTTCCTAAATTGTCTGCTAACATTGATCTGGAGATCAGGAGGATGATAGTTAAAAAATTAAAGCTCGAAAGAATATCAGAAGCTGCAACTTCATCCTGTCCTCAACACAAGAGAAGGAGATTGAACTCAAAATCTGCTCAGAAAATGCATTCTCCAGAAACTAGTTTAGAAGAGTTTTAGTTGTTATTCCTTTTATTGTTTGTTATTGTTCAGAACTTAGTTATTTTGTTATAATTATGTCAGTTCAAGAGTAAAGTGAATACTTGAGTCTTTGTTTTTGATTTCTTTTGATTCTTAATGAAGAGTAATATGGATGCCAATTGTGTCTTTTTATTTTTCATTGTTCAAAGAGTAATGTGATTTTTTTATATAATCTGTGCAGAGAGTTTTCAAGCTTTAAGTTGGGGGTTGTTCTTCCCCAACAGTATTAGCTCTGTTTACAAGGTCTATTACTCATACCTTGTATGATGCATTTGGAAGTTGTTTTGCATGATGAATTTTCTCACAGGCATAGGCGATATTTGATTTTCTCATCTATAACCTCGCTTTTCTTAGGCAAAGTATCTACATTTCAACTAAAGGGTAGTAAAATTGTTATGGTAAGGGGCGACGTCTTTGACGATATTATTTTTATTTCGCCTATTGTCTCATCTACACCTGTGGCAATACTTCTATATTGCCTAACTATTTCGCCTGCAAGAGCTCTATTTTTCCATGACATATTACTTGTATATCACTCTAATATGGCAGCATATTTGCTCTTTGCCTAGTTATTTCGCTACCAGTTGGCAACTTTCAAGTTTTCGCCTGTTCTTTTTAATCATTTCGCCTAATTTTTTTTTTACTTTGGGTGAAATACTATCTTGTTCATGGCGACATTCAGGTACACTTCTTACTCTCTGTCTTCTTATTTTCTGTAACCTTTTTCATCCTCTTTTCTTTTATGTTCTCTTATGCATTGAGGACACTACTTTCTTTTAAGTTGGGGATGGGGTAGCAATCACATTGCTAGTGTTATATTAAGGAATTTGTCTAGTTTTATTTTGTAAATTTGTTTGAATTTTTTTAGGATATTATAGGTCTGAGTGCATGATTGAGCTTACACTACTCATAATTCAAAGTGATTTAGTTTTTCATAAAATTGGATTTCAAACAGGAAAATAAGTGTTCAAAACAAGCAGTTTTGATGGGCAAATTTTGACAAATTTCTTTGAACACTGATGAAAATTCTGGTCAAATTTGAATTGTGAATAAAGTTGATGAGTTCTGATAAGGAAAGAGTGGAGAAAACATTGGGTGGTATGTGAGGTTTGAGCTTCATTTTGTGCCTTTTTCTTCATGAGAGGGGTTATTTTTATTCTCTTCCTTATTAAACACATTATCTGATAAGTTTTTCTTCTATTAAAATCTGAACCTTCATAGGTTTGCTTTGAATTTCTCATACATTCCTCAAGTGTACAAGGCATTGGTCAGGTAAAGTTCTGTCTTAAATCTGCCAAAGAACATGATCTGATTTGAGAGAGTGAGTGAAACTACTAAAAAGCTTCTGCCTGCTTGATATAACCAGACTTTGATATCTTGTGAGGCAAACTATTTTGTTTCCATTATCATTAAAAACCTTTTCTTTGGTCCCTAAACCAGTCCAAACCACAAAGATAGAGATATGATCTTAATCCTACCCTTTGGACTTACCATTAAATTGGGGATGAAAAGAATGGGAAGTAAGGATTTGCTAAAACAGTGTTTTTGAAAAGTCAAAAGCAAAATGCTTACAAAAGAAAAGTTGTTGTAAAGAAAATAAAAGAGCCACTGGAAAAAGTGGGCAGTTCTATGTAAATAAGTGGTGCAGTGAATAAGTATTAGTTAGTGGGGAAACACTAGAGGTTGAAAAGTAAGGGGATTGAGAGGAATTTAATGGTATGTCCAAATTTTGAATCCCTTGAAGAATTCCCTTTCTTTCATAAGCTAACTTGACCCCATTTTCCTATATAAACAAATCAGAGATTTTGAGGTAGAGAAATGGATAGTTCTGAACTTAGAAACCTTTAAATGTTGTACAGTGTATGAATGAAGTTCAATGATCGTGAGATTCTTAAATTTTCTTCATAGGTTCTTGTGAAACACTAGAATCACATTTACCTTGGTGCATAACTCTGATTCTTAAGGTGACTAGTGTATTGTGTGAGTAAACTCTAGGATTCTGAGTGATCAAACACTTATGAGAGACTACAGTGAGAAAGTAGTTTCAAAACTCTAACACTTTGATTTTCTCAGATACTTTGCAACATGAAAAAAAATGATCAGTTTTTTGAGTTAGTTGATTTGAAATTTTAATAGAAGAGCTGGTCACTGTTTGGAAATTTTCAAATATACATGATAAGTTACTTTGAATTATGATTGCAAGTGTGCACTGATTGCTGTCTTAGTTAATCCTTAGTCAATTTGCTTGAGGACAAGCAAAAGGCTAAGTTAGGGGTAATTGATAAGTCTAGAATTTACCTATATTTTAGTATATTTTGTGAGTTTAAATGCAGATAAATTGGGCTTAAAGGGTAAGATATTGAATGAATTTCTAGTGATTCTAGACTATTTTATTGAAATAGAGACTTGGAGGAAAAGATTTGGAAAAGGAGTTAAAACAAGCAAAAGATAAGAACAAAGAGGGACCAAATAGAATTTCATCCAAAGGCTGCTGAAATGGCAAAATATTTGATAAGCAGGAAGAAGTCGCCTAGATACTTCGCCTATTTGCTCAAGAAATGAGGTGGAATAACAAGGCTAGATGTAAAATCTTGCCAAAGGGATTTCATGACAAAGGCGACATAAGTAAAACTTGTCTTGAAAAGGAAGTAATGAGGGCTATGTTGGAGATATCTCGCCTACAGTGATCTTAAAAGCAAGACAGAGATGGCGAGAAGATGTTAAGTCGTCTGGTTAGTTGGTGACATAAGGAGTAGCCATAAGTATATTTTGCCTAAAAGAAGATGTTGTTTGGCGATCAAGATCAGCGATATTTGCGAAAGTCGTTTATGTATCAAACGAGGGAATAGGTGACATATAAAGAGGAAGTTGCTACCTCACCAATTTGTGTTTCTTTGTTGATTTTATTTCAAAATTTCCATTGAGCAAAACTCTATAAATAGGAGCTCAGATGAAGAAAAAAAAAAACCCTTTTTGACATTTTGTTATTTTAGAGAAAAATTCAAGATTATTCTATACGCTTTATTCTATATTTTCAAAAAAGATTCTTGAGGAAGTTTTGTACTCTGTTTTCTGTGATCATAGAGATTTAGCTTGAAGATAGTGAAGCAACAACTGTGACAGAGTCTAGCTTCTATCTTCCTTTGCAAGATTTAGATCTTTGAGCATATTGATGATGATTTTGTGTTTTGATTGAATATGTTGAAGTAGATATGCTAGGCTAAAAGCTCTATTAATTTGCTAAATTTTGTTGTTGATTATCATTCTAATTGTATGATTCTTGTTCAATTATAGCCAGATTTACTTGTTTTTCATGAACTGATTGAATTACAAGGACGAGAGTTACGTAATTTTGTTGATTTGAGACTTGATTTAGACCAAAGATGACGATTAGGTTTCAGATCCAAGAACAGAGGATTGTTGTTCTAGAGATAGACAATAGAACCAATTTTCTATAGATTGTGCTTATCAGTTATATTGATTGTAGTATAGAGATATATGCATCTATATAATTGAGACCTGTTAGATTGAATCGAGAGATCTTCTAATATATCACTAATGATGATCTAGAGTGTAAATCTGTGATTACAAGTTGAAGCATGCATTAGAAGATAATAGATAGTAGAGATTAGCAGATCAACTCGTTTTCAATTGAGATCATTTGCAGAACAGAGTACGAACTCATATTAAAACTGAATGAATGTCATTAGTGTCTTTAAAACACAACAATTTTATGATTCTTATGATTTGATTTGTATATAGATTCTTTTAGCAATTCATTTTAAATCGTGATCTCAATTCCGCTTCTTAGCTAACAATCCCTGTTGAGACGATATCTTAAATATTACATTAGACGTTGATAGGAGTTTTATTTAGTTATTGTGATTTTATGTGTCAGAACAATTCTCATCAAGAAGTAAGGAAAAGTTATGGTCACCATCTTTATAACTCGAAATAAAATATTTCCTTTAATTTTTTCTTAAATGGGAAATTTATTTTAACTACAAAGGGAGACGATGAATCTATGTTATGACACATTTCTTTTTGTTACTTAAATCTTAAAGGAAATAAATTACTAAGAGAGAAGGATATGGTGTCTAGCTTACCAAACATAGATCATATTAAACTATGTGAAGGATGTGTTCTTGGAAAGCAATCTAAAAGGTTTTTTCCAATTGGTAATACATAGAGAGCCACTTCATGCCTTCAGCTGTTATATGCATATTTATGTGGTTCGATGCAAACCGAGTCTCTAGGAGGAAGTAAATATTTTTTATTATTTAGAAATGATTTCAATAGAATGTCAGGAGTGTATTTGGAAAAAAAAAAACAAATAAAAAAAACAACTGACATTTGAAAAATTCAAACAGTTCAAAACTATGATGGAGAAACAAAGAGGGAATTATATCAAGATACTTCTTATTGATAGAGGAAGAGAGTTTGAATCCAATGAGTTCAATGCTTTTAGTGAAAATCAAGGAATACATAGACAACTTACAAAATCTTATACTCTAGAGCAAAATGGTGTGTGAAAATCAAGGAATACATAGACAACTTACAAAATCTTATACTCTAGAGCAAAATGGTGTGGCGGAATGTAAGAATCGTACAATTGTGGAAATGACCAGAAGAGTGTTAAAGGCAAAGAATCTGCTAAATAACCTTTAAATTGAGGGCGTTGTTGTTGTAATGTATCTTCTTATCGTTCTCAAACAAGAGCAGTGCTAAATAAGACACCATTTGAGGCATGAAATGAATGCAAACCATTTGTTAGTCATTTACGTGTTTTTGGTTATATTTGTTATGCTTTAATTATGCCACAAGCTATAAGAAAATTGGACAAAAATTTAAAAAATAAGAAGCATTTTTATTGGATGCAATTTGCAGTCTAAAGAATACCAATTATTTGATACTAAGAATGAAAATGTTTTCATTAGTTGAGATGTTCAATTTAATTACTATTTGAGCTGGAGTTGGTAGGGAGATAAGCATCATACAAAAGTAATTGACAAAAATATTCAAATAGATGCATTTAATTTTCCCTAAATCAGCCCTCCTTCGACATAAACTCGTTTAACATTAATGTTTAACAAGCCTACTGAGTCAAGCAATACATCTCATTTAGAATCGTCATCGGTTTCTAAGAAATATCGATCACTAATAAAAATATATGAAACATGTAGGTTTTCCTTGATAGCTATTGATTTAGGAACTTTTGAAGAAACTAGTGATAAAGTTGAATGGAAAAAATTACATGATAGAGGAGATACAACTATTAATAAAAATGAATCATGGGTTTTGTGTGATTTTCCTTTTGGTAATAATTCTGTTGGATTGAAATGGATATTCAAAACTAAGTTTTGAGTAGATGGAGAAGTTCAACAATATAATTCATGTCTTGTGGCAGAAAGATATTTGCAATAAGCTCGGATTGATACATTTTCTCTTATGGCTTGTTTCGATGAGACATGTTTAGAGGTTGGTACAGTCAGATCAATAGACATTTTCTTGAACATGGTTTTATAAGGAGTAAAAGGGAAACAACATTGCATTCTAAAAGAGTGGATGATGGTAACTTTATCATGGTATGTGTTTATATTGACGCAGGGTCATTACAAGGCACTATTGACAAGTTTAAATGCCAAATAGAATTTGAAATGTTCAACTTAGGTGTACTGCATTATTTTTTAGGTTTAGAGGTAAAGTAAGAGAAGCTATTACTCCTAATGGATCCTCAAAAGAAATTTGTACATGAAGATGGGGAGGAAGAAGCAAATCATGTTATATACAGAAGCCTTGTTGGAGGATTAATATAATTAATAAATCCTAGGCTTGATCTTGCACTTTCTATTGGAGTAGTTTCCAAATTTCTGTAGATACCATCAAAACATCATTTGGGAGCAGCGAAAAGGATTCTGTGTTACATAATTGGCACTATGTTTTATGGAATTCAATATTCAAGTAATGGTGATGCAGAGCTTCATGGATTCTCTGACTGTGACTTTGTAAGTTGCCTTGATGATCGTAAAAGCGTCTCAGCTTATGTCTTCACTCTGGGATCGGGAGAAATTGTTTAGAGTTTAAAGAAGTAGCCAACAACAATAATATCAAGTACTAAGGTGGAGTAGTTTGCTGTAACATCAGCAGCACATATTGCTATTTGTAAGGGTGTCAATTCGTGTTAGTGAATCGGATTTGACTGAACCCGATATGACTCGATTACATTTATATCTAACTCGACTTGACACGTTTAATAAATGAGTTGCGATTTTTCAACTCAAAATTTGTTTAAAACGCGTGCGTGTTGACACAATTAAATTGGTTAAATAACTCAAAATTTATAATTGTGCCGCTCGATTACCCATTTAACATGTTTATCTATTAACTCGTTGAACTTGTTTGTGGATTAACCCATTTAAACTGTTTATGCATTAATCCATTTAACATGTTTATGAATTAACCTATTTAACTTGTTTATCCATTAACCCAATTAACCTATTCTATTTACCTTTTTTTCTAATACTATAATCAATTTAAATACAAAGTAATAAATAAAATAAAAAATAACAAGATTAAATTACAAATACAATCTAAATGAAAGTGTTCAAATATTAATATAACTTCATATATAACCATAAACTTAGTTTTGTTGTGATGAAAGTTTTTAATGCAAATAACAAAATACAAAGAGTTAAACAAAAAATTCTAATAAAACACGGAAGTTAAACTAAAAATGCTACATCCAATCATCATGCTAGCAAATAGCTTGTATTCCTCAAAGACATTAGTCAAACACCAGTTCTAAAAATTTCTCAAGCAGCCAATATGACAACCAATCTGATGCTGCAGTAAAATAAAAACACAAACAACTATTTGAAACAACACTTGATAAAAGTATGACTAGATGCAATATTAAGTACTCAGTCAAAAAGACAATATAAGTGTTACTATAATGGATAAATTAAACCAAATAATGTAGATAAACATTATTTCAATTTATTAAATTAAAGAAAATAAACATTAAACCTCACAAAAATTGAATTTAGAGTCTAAAACAAAAAACAAAAGTCGCCTCAAAATGTTTATAAATAAATAAATAAATGCGGGGGTATGCCCTTCAAACTTTTTGTATGCGGCGCTGATGGTCTATTTGAATAATAGCGCTAAAAGCATCGAGCCAACATTTAAAAAAAAGACCAAAAAAATTCCTAATAAAAATCAAGAATATTATATTAAATAAAAATTTGAAATAACAACAACACATTCAAGCACTAAATTAATCAATCAAAACCTATACACACTCACATGTAAAATTGATTAAAACTAATAAAAATAAAAAATAATATATTGAATCAAAGAGAGGAGCTAACTTCTAAGCTAAAGATCAAAGAACTGGAATTAAGACAATTAGTGTGAGAAGAACATACCACACAAGAACTTGCTGATGAGAGTTATTGACAATGCTAACAGTAGATAGCCATCAATGAAGAGTTTTGTTTGAGGCAAACCACGAAGAGGAGGCAGCAAAGGTGATATTTGAGTAATGGTTGGTTGATGTCGAGATAAGAGGTAGAGGAGAGGAAGCTGTGCCGGGCTGTTGAAGGTGAGAAATGAGGTAGAGGGTGGAATAGCTTTTAATTTTCTAAAAAGTTAGGGTTCTGTTATATTTATAATATATATTAAAAAAATTATTATTTAATTCTTAAAAATTATATGAATTTTATTTTGGTCCAAATTATGCGGGTTGGCACGTTAACTCGTTAGTCAAACACGACTCAACTCGTTTATAAGCAGGTTAAACGTGTCGTGTCATAAAAATGTCAAAATTCATTTAGCTAAGCTCAATTCACTTATTTTTCGCGAGTTCATGTATACCCATCGAGTCATGACCCATTTTGACACCCCCTAGCTATTTAGAAAAGAGGAGTACTAAGTGAACATGAACATATGCAAGAAGCGACAAGAGTTATCTATTTTATGTGCAGTTTTGCATTATAGATGATCATGTTACAAATGGTTTAACCAAGTCCCTATCATGTGGAAAATTTCTGCAGTTCAGAGCATGGCTTGTAATGTATGATTTCAAATAAACGAGAGATGTTAAAATATGATTGGAATCTTGTGAAATAGTTGAAGATCTAGTTTTTTACGCAGACAATTGTTATGTCCTAAAGATAATAAGAATATGATATATTTGATCTATTTTAGTATTCTTTAGTTATATAGATAAAAGACTATTTTTCTATTAAAATAAATGCTTTTGCAGTATTTATATTGACTCTGAAATCTAAAATGAAGAAGATAAAGTCATAGTAAGAAAAAATGATTTTGATGAGAGAGACATCATTATTTATTATTAGTTTTTAAATAAAAATAAATATAATAATTTGGAGAGCGTTTGAAGGATAATGATGATATTTAACACGAAATACTCTCCACATTAAGAGTATTACAGTCACCCTAAAATTTGTGGTTTGTCAAGGGGTGTTATAATTGTGGTGGGAAAACAACCATAAGGCATTAGAGGTGAAGGTCAAAATGGGTAAAGGAAATCAGTCCATAACCAAGCTCGACCGAAGACAAAGGTTGAAAGATGGATCCAACTACCTACTCGGCCGAAAGGGCCAAAGACCCAAATAACTCCCAAAGGTCAAGCTCGGCCGAAATGGCCAAAGGACCAAAGGCAGTCCAACTCGGCCGAGCTCAGTAGAGGCCAACCCGAAGTACACCAACCCACTGAACTCTGACCAAACCTAACAAGGATTCCCGAAGCCCAATTGACAGAGGAAAGCCTATCTCGTTGAATCAAGGACTCCTGAAGCCCAACAGACAAAGGAAAACTTATCTAACTGAATCAAGGATTCTTAAAGTCCGACTAATAAAGGAAGACCTTTCTTATTGAAAGAAGGATACCAAGCCCTAAAGGGAAGAGAAGTCCCAATCCTTTTAGAAAGGGAATTGATGACCCCTATAAATAGGGGATAGAGACAATTGTAAAGCATCTGATTTTGACTCATTAGAACAAAACTCTGTGAGACCATATCTGTAAGCTGTTTAGCTACTGCATTCAAGTAATCTTAGCCTAATATTTGGCTGTGGTTTATTTGGCACCACAATAATCATATAGGTTTTTTTATTTTTATTTTTTATTTTTTTTAAAATACGTATTTATGTAAAAACTTAGGGGAGGTGAAGTAATTAACTCTTTTATAGATATCTATATATCTTTTTTCTTGTCCTTTACCAAATTCGTAGGTTTTAAATTTATTTTTTTCTACTATCATAAGTTAATTTCAATAATATTAAGATTTTGATTATAAGGTGTTTTCCAATTAGAGAAATTAATTATATAAAGTTTTTAATGTGTGAAAATAAAATCTAAGTGAAAGAAATTTGAATGAAATGATTTTGATTGAGAAAGAAGAGAAAAACCACTTATTCCATGATAGATTTCTTAATGTGCTAACGTCATGTTATTTGAATTTTAAATGATATATGTTCATGAAATATAATTAATATAATTTATTTTATAATATGTATTTATGTAACGGCAAACCCTTACCCTGATAGAACCATGGTTAAGAGTCTGACGCCACACAATAAGTACAGAAACATAATAGTTGAAAAGTCCAAAAATAATAATACCAACGTTTATTCCAAAATCTTCAATAAACCGTTAAACAATCATACAATCCAAAATCCAAATAATAAAATAAAGCCAAAGTCCAGCAAGTGTAAAGAAAACCAAAATCAACAGTACAGTCCCAAAACAGTCCTGTACAAATGTCGGTGATAAAATAAGCGAAAAATATGTAAACATGCTGATGATGTATGCCGTTATCCCAGTATGAGACAACGCCTAAACAATCACGGTACCTGCACTCAATCAGGGATTTTATTCCCAGATTACAGAATAGGAAGAAATAAAGGAGACGTTATACTATGAACTAGTCTAAGTTAGCGCTCACGTTGCAACACAGACACACAAAGTGACCTAGACTCGATTCTAAACATGGGAGCACACAATGCACGGCTCTACAGACTCCCTAGAGTCCATTATATCAATCAACACACCAATCATCCTACCAATCAGCAGTTTATTAATTATCTTCCTTTAGTCGAAACCAAATCATCCATTATCTATATATTCATTAAAGTTCAATTATCAACCTAAAAATAGGCTCTTAAAGTTCACGGTCTAGGATCCTAATATTCTTATAGGCGCTAGGATTACGTCTTCGGGGGTCGAGGGAGGCCTCCCTCACGGGGTCCAGGGGCAGAGCCCCAAGAAACTAGATTCTTAGTTAAGGCTTTCAGTGGAGGTTCCGACCTTAAAATTCTGTGTCTAATAGATTAAGTCCGATTATTTAACTTGTAGAATTACAATTATATATGACAGAAAAATCAACCAATTTGTGATCATTTAATTAAGTCCGATTCATACATCAATCATAGTTTTTTACCATTCTTTAACAGTCCATTAACACAGTCCTGCAACAAGAAACCGAGTCTTCATTAAATAACAATTTAACAGTTATTTATCAGAATTATGCCCAAAGCAGCTAACAGTGGAACACGGGATTACAGTAGCACTAACAGTATGGCCGAAGCGCAGTAATAGTATCAATATAGTAGTTTCAACTGCAATCAGTATAGGCACTTCAAGCCAATTATTTCAGTAGTGAGGATCCTCTATCCCTAGGCATGTCATGTATTCTACTAGTAGTCTGACTAAGGGCAAAACTCATAGTTCGTTTGTTTACTGTTTAAACCAGATTATTTAAGTATCAAGTTATCAGTTTCAGTGTATGAGGTTATAAATTCAGAGTATAGTGAAGTCTTATTTCGTCAATTTGTTAGCTTAACAGGCAGTTTATCATATTTATTATCTTCGTTAAGCAGGGCAGTGTAGGAGACAGTTTCACAATTCAACAATACACGACACATGCATATAACAATCAACATACAACAAACATCGTATCGGACTAAAAACAAACTACTAACCTAACTCACAAAGCACGACAATCCGAGCAGAATCTGACCTATGCCGCTGCTTGATTAGTCTCTTCGTCCAGTGCTCCTACAAATCCTTACACAAACATATGAATACTATTGCAGCGAAGCAAAAATCGACTCAAACACCAATTCGACAGACCAGAACTAACCCGATCAAAACTCTATTATAACCCATATTCGAACCCTAGACATCTTACCATGATTCACAACACTGATTCTGATTACCCTCTTGAACTCAGAATCCAAAACGCTCAAAATCTCCCAACCAGTTAAACCTGATTGAAAGAACCCAGTTAAAATTAGAAGGAATGAATTCCATTCAACAGAACCTGGAATGGAACAAAGGGAACTTACCGAGAATCACTTGATATCGAGTAGAGAGAGTCCTAATACTCTAACCGAACCGTGAACAGAACAGAACCTGAATGTAAACCCGAAATCAGAACTGAAAATACTCGAGAGGACAAACTTACCGAATCAGAAATAGGACGGAAAACTTAGTAAGAACACGTCGAAACCCTAAGGCGGAACACTTCACCGATCTTCACACAGAAACCTCTCTGCCTCTCAACTTACGTGTTTAAAGAATAATACTGAAACCCTTATTGAAACCCTAACATTAAACACGTACTTATAACATGTCGTATAACTAGCTAACCCCCTCTAATACCAGAAAATTGTGATTTAACCCACTGACTCGGGAATAAATATAAATTTAACTAGAACTCTAGAAAATTCCAAATAAACCCCTATATTTCGATACAAACTACGAAGATCGAATACAGTCCATTACAATTTATATCACTAATCTATTATTGTTATTTTTTTAGGCATGAGGGTTTTAGGAGCCCCCCGAACTTGACTATACTTTTCAAATTGGCCCTCAAACTTCACGAATGGTCAATTTAACCCCTTAACATTCAAATTTTGTGTCAATTAAGCATTTTTTGCTAATGTGGAGGGCATAGTTGATATTTTGAAGTTAACTTTTTTTCCTACCAAAATAGCCTCCACATCAGTAAATGGGTGGATTTGAAAAATATAGTCAAGTTGAGGGGCTTCTAAGACCCTTATACCTTTTTTTTTTAACTTAGTTCTTTAAATATAATTATGTTACTTCAATTGATTATTTATCTTTCATTATTTTTATTTTTATATAACAAGAAAATAGGGTTATTTAAAAAAAAAAACCCTACTTTTTCAAACGTTTTACTTTGAGTCACTGTAGTTTTGCAAAATCGCTATTAAAAAAAAATTGTGATTTTGTTGTTAGATGAGTGGTTTTGAATAATTATGATATTTTAATTATTTTTAAAATTTTATTAATAATTTTAAATATTTAATTTGAATTATTAAAATATCATAATATTTCAATTTACCTGTCCAAACCCCAAAATCATTAAAAAACTGAAATTTTTGTTGAAAATAACCTATATAATATATGCAGTAGAGTGAAAAAAAAATATTTTTATTTTTTAAAATATAATTGAATAAATTATATCTAATAGTATAATAATAATTTACCATTTATATAATAAAATTGAGTTCATAAATATCCAATAAAATAATGCATTGTGATGCACCATAATCCTTTCATAATCCTTGCGAGCTATTGGTTCGATTCTCTGTATGCTTTTTTAAGAATTCTTAAAAAAATGGGTGATACCAATTTTAAAAAGTAAAAGAAGTTGAATCTTTCTATGCCTTTCTAAATATCTATAGAACTTTTGATTTGTTCTTTCTCATTATTTTAAGTTTTAAATTTATTTTGTATGCTATTATATGTTAATTTCACTTATAGTGTAATTTCAAAATTTAAAAATTTTATTGTTTTATGAATATATTTATTTTATCAATGATATTTGAAAAAAAAAAGAATTAACTCTATGCTATAATTAAATCTTACTATAATAATAAATAATTATAAAAACCATTCATACTTTTGATATTTAATAAATTTTTTTATTAAATAAATGTATTGAAATTTTTAATTTTTTAAATATTTTTCTTATAATTCAAATTTCATACTTAATATGTTTTATATTACAATAAATATTATTCATAAATATATTTTTTATATTTTAATGATAATATATGTAATAATCATTACTTCTCTTTTGAACTCCTCTCTTAGCCTTATTAAATCTCTATCTCATAACTTCTCTATGCCCTAACTATTCCTTCAATTATAAACTTAGTTATATAAAATTTACTAGTCCTTTACCATATTTGTAGGGTTTTAAGTTTTAAAAGTTTTACTCTTAAAAGCTTTTAAGAGTAATAAGAACTTTAACTTATTCTCTAATTAGATAGGATTTAGGAACTCCGAGTCTATTATTTATAAATAAATATTAGATCCTAATTATAAAATGTTTTCCGTTACAAAAATTTATTATATAAATTTTTAAATGTGGAAAAAAAATCTAAGCAAAGTGTGGAAAAAACAAATTTAAGCGAAATAACCTTTTTTGAACTTTAAATTATATGTACGAAATATTATGAGTATCATTTATTTTATAATATGTTATTATACAATTAACCTACTATAGTTATATTTTCTAATTGAGTTCTTTAAATGAATCCTTTAAACTTCAATTGATCGTTTATCTTTCTTTATTTATTTTTATATAAATAGAATATGTGCATTACTGTGAAAAGAAAATTTATCTTTATTTTTTAAAAATATAATTGGATAAACCATATCTTATATTAACTTCTAATTTTAAATTACTGATATAAATAAAAAAATTCATAAGATAAAATTGATTGTAGATAAAATATAAAACTTAATTCAGTTATAAAAATGAGAACTCAATTTGTTTTTTTATAGGATAGATTTACCGATTTCTAATGTGAAATATAAAAATTAATAAATTATTCTATTAAAATTGAAATCTCTAACCATTTGTTTATACTTTAAATATTAAATAATTCTTCAACTTCATTTTTAAATTTATTATGTAAATGAACCCTCTACTCAAGGGAATTTGTTGTCTACTTATTATATTGATTAGAGTTCACCATAAAAGTGTTGGAGCATCTAAAATTCAAATTTTGAAAATTACTATTCATATCTCATAAATTAAAATATGCAGAACTTCTCTATAAAGGTCTGACTACTTCACCTGCTTTTGTGATTTTTTTTTTCAAAGTTCTTTATGAAGATCTGACTACTTCACGTGCTTTTGTAAACGATTTTTTGTTTTCAAAGTTCTTTATGAAGGTCTGGCTATTTCACGTGCTTTTGTAAATGATTTTTATTTTCAAAGTTCTCTATGAAGGTCGGACTACTTCATGTGTTTGAGTAAATGATTTATGTTTTTAAAGCCTGAAAATTCCTATTATGAAAAGCATTTGTTATTATTGAAAAGTCAAATATTTGAAATGAATCTACCTATAACATTGAAAAATACATACAAAGCATAAGTATAAATCATTAACAGAAGATGAAAAGTAAAAGTTCTTCACACTTCTTCAGATGATTTTTAAATCTCTATAATTAAATCTTACATTAATAATAAATAAAAATTAAAATTATTACGTACTTCTGATATTTTTCAAAGTTATTTTTTAAATAAATGAATTGAATATTTAAGTTTTTGTTAAAATGATTAGTATTGTAATTTGAATTTGATATTTTACCTATTTTATATTACAATAAATATTATTTATAAATATATTTTTTTATATTTAAATGATAAATATATATATAAAAAATAATTACTTCTTTTTTAACTCCTCTTGCAACCCCATAATTTTCATTCTCATAAATTCTATACCCTACCTCTTCCCTAAACTTTAAGCCTATTTAAAGGCAAATTTTCCTAGTTATATAGTCCACATAGCCATAGAAACAAAGCTGAAAAAAACGCAGACAACCTTATGTATACAGAACTTATCAACACCTCCATCAATCTCTAATACAGACATGGAGAGAGAAGAGAGTAACCAGAGAGATGTGAAAGCGAAGGAGAACAGCTACTGGAATATACAACAAAAGGGTCTGTTGCTAACTCGTTATGCATTTTATTATTATTATTTTTCAGGTTGAGAATTTTATAATTGCTTTCAGGTATGGAAGGTGTCGGAAAAAAGAAAACATATCAGCTTCTCTCCTTCAATCTACATCTTCACTACCCTCAACAGTTTCTCTAGCCTTACCTTCTAACTCCTTATTACATTTCTCCAACACATTCATCTTCATCTTCATCTTCATTTTCTTCTTACAAGTAGATATGTGAGAATGACCATGGAATGATTTCTGTTGACAAAGAAAAGAAGAATTGTTATTCAAGTATAGATCTATACAATTTTAGATGTATCAGTGTATAAATTACCGATTATTGAATTTTGAATAATGTATATAAAATATTATAAATATTATTTATTTTATGATATATGATTATATCTTTTATATATTCTAGTTATATATTTTTTAATGTAGTTCTTTAAATATTATTATATTACTGTAATTAATTTATTGTTCATCCTTCATTATTTGTATACCGAAATAAATTATATAAAATATAAGTGGAACAATAATATTTATATTAGTTTTGGAAACAATAATTGGATAAGTCATTTCTTCTATTTTATGATTGATATAAAATAATAAATGTATACAATTAAATTGGTTGTAAATTTTAATTTTTAATAAAAATAAAAAATTTAGTTCACCGAATTCAATTTATTTTTGCTTTCTAATATTAATCAATTTCAATATTTGGAGTAGTAAAATTAATAAATTATTCTATTGAAATTGAAATCTATCACATTTTTAATTTATATTTTTAATACATTTAATAATTAGGGACTTCACCCGTGTTACGCGATACTTTTAAATATATTTATTAATCTATTAAAATTAAATTTTGTTCGATTTTAAGGTTTGATTATTTTAAAAATATATATATATATATATATTAACATAAGTTTATGGTTTAAATTTCATTAGAAAACTCAACAATATATTGATTGAAAAATTATAATAACACAAGTTTGGATTAGAGAAAGTCTATTTTTGGATATGTTTTTATTTTAAATCAAGGAGCGATTCCCTAGAGTAGTAAAAAACAAACCTGCATAGCCTTATCCACCATGGAAGCAGAATTTATTGTCTGCTCAATGGCTGTGCAAGAAGTTGTTTGGCTAAAAAGTTTTTTACAAGATTTAAACTTAGATGGGAGTGAGCCTGAGCTTATTACTGTGTACTGTGATAGTCAGACATCAATTGCCTATACTAGAGATGCTAAGTATCACAGTAACTCTAAACATACAGAGACCAAGTATCACTTTGTTAAAGACATAGTAGCTAAGAAGAATGTAACTATTAGATACATATCAATACATGATATGATTATAGACCCCCATACTAAAGCTATAACAAGAGATGTTTTTGCGTAGCACACTAGGTCATTGGGTCTACGTAGGTTGTGATCCTTTTATATTTATTTGTTTATTATGTTCGAATGTGATTCATATTTTGAGTGATGTTTTTTATTATAGCTTATGTCTTTGGTATATTTCTTCTCATCCGAGAGTATGTCGTCAGGTATTAGAGGCTGGTGAACTTACACGCACAACTACCTTGTTATCTAAGGATATTGTAGGATGAGACTTGTACATTTTGTTTTATTAATTGGAAGTTCCAAAACTCAAGGAAGTGTACAAAAAGTCATTTTGATATGTTGTCAAAATGAGATTCTTCTAAAACATAAATGGATCACTTATGTTATTCCTATTTCATAAGACCTGACTAGCTGGACTAAAACTTTGGAGTCGCTCAACTTAGATAGTGGGAGCGATTAAGTTTGTGAGATAGCTTGCTATCATAGTCCGTACAATGAACATAAACCATATATTGACATACGCGCCATTTTACATGGCAAGGTTCATTGTCGCGCATGTTTTATACCATGCGCACTTTTAAGTTGACCTGATGGAAGATAAGTATTGAGCATGTCCTAATTCCTTTTTGTGCAAGTTCCATCCAATGTTGATCCTTAGTACGGTCACTCTTATGTCTGGAGTCTTGGGATAATGATTGTATCATTAGCATGTCTTTCTATGACCATGATAATTTGGTCTATGCAGTATGTCTATGATGTCGGTTCGTTTCATCGACTTCTGGATTTAGAGTAGATTGGAAGACAGTAACGGTTTCACACTTATCACACGCTAGCAAGTAAACTGTGGTTCCTAGAGACACATTAGTGATTGAGGAGTACTCGCGAGGTGAGAACACTGGTTCGACGGGACCGAACGTGTCTGATGTGAATATATGTCTGTAGTCTAGGATTGAAAATTAATTTTGTCATGTTTTGACTTTCAGGAAACTAGTTCATTTCTTTTTTATCACACCGACTATTTACGAGTATAAAGCCAGCTTCTTTGTGTGAGTGGGAGAATATTGGATATACAGGTGACGTACACCCAAAGTAGTCTTCTACGTGTCAGAGACACGTGTGGGATGCAGTTACTCAAAATGGGTAACTGCCACCAGATATCAACACCAAAAAGATTTTGTGGGTGTGTGAAAAGTGATTAACTCTGACATTCAAAAAAAGAATAAAAACACAAAAAAGAAACTCGGTGACTTTGAGAAACCCACACAAGAAGAAGATTTCATCTGGAGAGGTGAATAGAGGAAATCATCTCAGCGTGATTCTTTCCTGACCTTCAGAAGAATAGTAATGCAACTCTTATTTCATTCCCTTTTTCTGTATTTCCACTATGTAATTGATATAGTTTATCGATACTCAAATTGTTTGTTTGTATATGTGAGTATGATGAATAAGTTTGAATAGAAATTAAACTAACAAATTCCCTCAATTATAAACATATTTGTATAAAACATACTAGTTCTTTAAAGGTTTTTAATTTATTTTATGCTATCATAAGTAAATTTTAATAATATTATATGATTTTAAAGTTTTGAAAGTTTTACTCTTAAAAGCTTTTAAGAGTAATAAGAACTTTATTTTATTCTTGTAATTAGATAGATTTTAGGGATTCCAAATCTATTATTAATAAATAAATTTTGAGATCCTAACTATGAAGTGTTTCCCATTTATTATATAAAATTTTAAGTGGGTGAAAAAAGTAAAATCTGAGTTAAATAACTTTTGTTTTTTATTTTAATTTTAAACCATATATATGAAATATTATGATTATCATTTATTTTATTATATGTAATTATACCCTTAACCTAGTATAGTAATTATACCTTTACTAGTATAGTTTAAATAATTCTTTAAAATTCAATTGATGGTTTATCTTTATTTTGTTTATAGCAATTTATTTGAAAAGAAAATTTATATTTATTTTGTTTAAATATAATTGGATAAACCATATCTCATATTAACTTCTAATTTTAAATTATTGAAATAAAAAAAAAGATAAAATTGATTGTAAATAAATATAAAACTTAATTCACTTATAAAATGAGAATTCAATTTGTTTATGGTAGGATAGATTTACCCATTTGTATATGTGAAATATAAAAATTAATAAATTATTTTATTAAAATTGAAATCTCTAGCCACTTGAAATTTGTTTATACTTTAAATATTAAATAATTCTTCAACTACCTTTTTAAATTTATTATACCAATGAACCCTCTACTCTAGGACAGCTGTTGTCTACTTATTATATTGATTAGAGTCTACCATAAAAGGTTTGGTTTGGAGTATCTAAAATTCAAAATTTGAAAATTACTACTCATATCTCGTAAATTAAAACCTGTAAAACTTCTGTATAAAGGTCTGACTACTTCAAGTGGTTTTGTAAATGATTTTTATTTCCAAAGTTTTTTATGAAGGTCTGACTACTTTATGTGCTTTTGTAAATGATTTTTGTTTTCAAAGTTCTTTATGAAGGTCTGACTACTTCATGTGCTTTTGTAAATGATTTTTGTTTTTCAAGTTCTTTATGAAGGTCTGACTACTTCACGTGTTTGTGTAAATAATTTATATTTTTAAAATTTGAAAAATTCTATTCTCAACAACATTTGTTATCAACAACATTTGTTATTATTGAAAAGTCAAATATTTGAAATGAATCTACCCTTACTATTGAAAAATAAATACAAACCATAAGTATAATTCATAAACTCAACTTATGAAAAGTACTAAAAGTTCTTCACACTTCTTCATATAGTTTTTATTAAAAAGATATAAATGAACATTCAAATTTATTAGGGTTCTCCAATTATTTGAGTACTTTTGTACATTAGTAATACTTTTGAAAATTTGTAAATTTTAACTACTAAAAAAAAAACCATTAAAATTATTTTTATTGAAATAACATACTAATATATCGATAGTAAATCACAAAAAATAAATTACAATTATCTAATGTAATTGATTTCACTATAAAAAAAAAAAAAAAGGGTACTATGATGGACCCATAATCCTTTAATATTACTTCACTATTTGAAGTCCATTGGCTGACATGAATACTATGCCCATGTAAATATCCTTACAATTACTGGTTGCTCCTTGATAACATTTCAAAAGAAAAAAAAATTGATTCCCTCGCATGTCTTTAAAAAAATCTATAAAACTTTTAGCTTGTACTTTCTCATTTTTATTTTTATTTTAAATTTCTTTTTTAATGCTATTATATATTAATTTTAATAATATTATAATTTTAGTTTAAAAATCTTATTTTTATATTAATATATTTATTTAATCAATGTGATATTTGGAAAAATTCTAACTCCTCACATGCACAAATAAATACATTCTATAATTAAATCTTACAATAATAATAAATTAATATTAAAATCATTTTCTTTATATTTTACAAATTTATGTCTTAAATAAATTTATTGAATTTTTGTTAAAATAATTTTATTATAATTCGAATTTGATATTTTATATATTTTATAGATTACATTACAATAAATATTATTCATAAATAATTATTTTTCATATTTGTAATTGCTTTCAGGTATGGGAGGTGTCTGAAAAAAGAAAACATCTCACTTCTTCTCAGTCTCATCTTCACTACTCTCTCTTACCTTACTTTCTTACTCCTCCAACGACACCTTTATCTTCTTCTTACAGTTAGAAGAAGATAATATTGATATTTAAGTATTGAGATCCTGAATAGGTCGGATTGTGAAGTGTTGCCCAATTGCAGAAATTTATTATACCATATTTCAAGTGCGTGCAAGAAAGTTTGAGCTGTAAGAATGGGCATGGAATGATTTAGAGAAAGAAAAGAAGAATGGCTTATTCAAGTATAGATGTATCGGTGTACAACTGTTTACTGAATTTTGAATAATGTATATAAAATGTTATAAATATAATTTATTTTATGATATATGATTATATCATTTATCTATTCTAGTTATATATTTTTTTAATGTAGTTCTTTAAATATTACTATATCACTTTAATTTATTTATTGTTTATCCTTTATTATTTGTATATCCAAATAATATATATATATATATTTATATATTATATTAATGGAATTGGATAAGTTATACCTGATATTAATTTTTTGTATTTTTATATGATTGAAATAAAATAATAAATTCATACAATCAAATTGGTTTTAAAATTTAATTTCTAATAAAAAAAATAAAATTTAATTCACTAACAAATGAGAATTCAATTTTTTTTCTCTTTCTAAAAATAACTACTTTTAATAGTTGAAATAATAAAATTAAGAGAAAATAGTATGAAATGGTTCATTAAAAGTTTGAGTTTTAAAAATATACCTATTTTGAATTTTTTTATCAAACTTAATCATTCTAAAATTTTGTTTCCCCTCCATAAGCTCTACTGACTTTTTTACCTTTAACTTAAAAATTTATTAGCAAAAATGCCACTTAAATAAATTTCATGCCATATTTAAAAGTGAAATGACCTTTCTATCCCTAATTATTTTAGAAATTTTATAACAAAATCATCTCCTGCTTGCTACAATAAACATTAAACACAGAGCCAGTCTTTTCTGCCCATAGGATTTTTCCAAGGATTGGTTTTGAAATGTATTCATATTTATTGACAGCTTCTCAATTTATGTGAGCTCTTTCCAAACTCTCTTAGAATCGATTGAACTTGACTAAAAGCATCAATCAACTCCTAAAAAGGTTGATTTGTATCGAATTTAAGTGCAAACAAAGGTTAAAAAACCAAATGGTTCACTTATCTTGAGTGGACCAAGTGCTTCCTTCACCATCTAAACAATCTACTATTACATTTGAGAATACTCATAACACTATACCAACTAGTCGTGACTCCGATTTTTTTTTTTTTTTTAGAAATTTCATAACAAAACCATCCCTAGTGTGCTACAACAAACATCAAACACAAAGCCGATCTTTCCTGCCCATTAAATTTTCCTAAGGATCGGTTTTGAAATGTCTTATATTATTGACAGCTTCTCAATTTCTGTGAGCTCTTTTCAAACTCTCTTAGAATCGATTCAACTTGGCTAAGAGCACCGACCAATCCCTAAAATGATTGGTTTGTGTCGAATTCAAGTGCAAACAAAGGTTACAAAAGCAAATGGTTCACCTATCTTGAGTGGACCAAGTGCTTCCTTCACCACCTAAATAATATATTCTTACATTTGGGAATACTCATGATAGTACACCAACTCGTCGTAGCACCTAATTTTTTTTCAAAGAAATTTCATAGCAAAACCATCCCTTGCGTGCTAGAACAAACATCAAACACAGAGCCAGTCTTTCTTACCCATTTGGTTAACCCAAGGATCAGTTTCGAAATGTCTTCATAATTATTGACAGCTTCTCACATTATATGAGCTCATTTCAAACTCCCTGAGAACCGCTTCAACAGGGCTAAGACCACTGACCCACCCCTAAGGCTATGTTTGGATAATGGTTGTGTATGGCATGTTTTAGGTTATTAATAACCTATACCATGTTTGTATGATGAGTTGAGTTGGCATGATTTAGTTTTGTTTAGTTATACATAGGTTGATTCCAGTGGATTTTGCAACCCACCAATCTGGGGTGTTGCCATAGGTTATATTTTTTACTTTCCAAAATTATCCTTCTAATATAAGGAATATTACACAAATATCATGATGCATTGTTTCACTATCATTTCATTTTACGAGTGCATTTTACCATTTATTTTAGAAGTGTTTAATTTTATTTAATTAATTTACATTTTTATTTAATATATTTAATTTTTTTATTGGAAATAGAGTTTTGGTTGTTTATTTGATTTAAAAAAATTTTAAAACATATTTTATTTGGTCAATTGAGATAGTTGTGGTCAATCTTCAAATATGGTTTGTTTTATTTTATTAATTTAATACTTTTTAAATCTATATATATGCATATTAAAATAAATTAAATTATTTAAAATATTAATATTTAGGTAGGTCCTTTTTTTTCACTAGATCTAATTTGCAAATTTTAAATATTAAGTCTTTTTAAATAAATAAGTGATTTGGTTTATTTTTTATGTTTATATTCTATTTATATAATATAATACATTTTTGTTACTATTTTATTCTTTAATTTAAAAAATATATATATATTTGAACAATCCACTCACTTTTTTTTTTGAAAAAAATCTAATATATTAATTTAAAATTCAAAATATCGGCTGAAATAATTTTACTAATTACTTAATATTTAATTAAAAATAAATTTTAAAAAATCAATTTAAAGAATTTTTTTAGTTTTGTTTTGTTTTTTTTTTTTTTTAGTTATGGATTAATATGGAAATACAATGAGTAAATATGTATAATCTAATTAGAAGAAGTGGATTTAAAAAAAAAAAAAAATCTTTTCGGCACTTAAAATGATTTTTTTTATTTAATAAAACTCGAAATTACTTAAAAATATATTAAAATATTAAAAAGAAAAAATAAATGACACATTAGTTTTTTACTTTATCAAATCCATCAAATAAATTAATAAATAAAACCATAATGTGGTAAAATTAAAAAAATAAATTAAATAATCTAAAAATATTAATTAGTGTGAATCCTATTAACAAGGGTATTGTAGTCAAGTTATATCTTTTTAACCCAAACAATACCATCAATCCAAACAAAAATATTTGACTTTACTATACAGAACTACACCATCCATCCAAACAGGATTTTAGTACTATACGAAACAATATTGAACTAAACTGTACTGTACAAAACATTAGTGCCAGCCATCCAAACAAAGTCTAAAGGGTTTTTTTTTTATATTGAAATCAATTGCAATAAGCGATTATAAAATCAAATGGTCGCCAGCTACCTGAATAAGCAATTTAAAACATACTAAATATATCTCAAAGCATTTTTACTCTTTCTTCAAATAAATGTCTTGAAATACATACATTAAATATTTCTCAAAATTTTCAATATAATACTGAATACCTATAGTCGCCACTTAACAAACTATAAGTTAACATAGCCTATATTCCTTTCCAGTAGAAGCAAACTTCAAGTTATCTTCATCCATATTCTAAGACATGACTTGCAAAAACTAGAGCGATCATGATCCTTTTTGAAAATTTTAAGCCTACAAAAAGTCAATCCATGCTAGAAAATATAATTAAATGTATTTAATTAAAAAAAGAAAAAGAAAACAGTCTAAACAATTAAGACCAAATCAATCTAATAAGGAAAATGAAATAACTCATATCGAGTAATTAAATCAAATAAACTCAAAAAGGAATTACATAACTAATTTAAACCAAATCAATCTAACAAATAAAGGAAATATCCCATACAAGAAAATATAATGAAAATAAGTGTGATAGTGCCACTTTGAAACTTTGAAGCATTCAAATCAAATATAAACCTAGAGAGGCCTAAAAATTTTCAGCCTCTAATTTAAACAACTCAAAATTTTTGGAATTTGAAAATACACACAAAAGTTCACTAAGCATCAACTTAAGTATTAAAGTAAATTTACTTTGAAACTTTCAAGCCTTTCAAATAAAAATTTTGACTTCCAGACGCCTAAAGAATTCCCCATCTCTAAAACTACCACAAATAGCTTTACATCCAAACAAATGATAAGTAAAGCTATCCACCTATAAATTATATTATTAATTCTGAGTTATAATGACCGACCAAAATTTATCAATTACTTCTCAACTGATATTCTCCTATGAATGATTCATTCCATATAAAGCATAAAATGGTGACCTACACAATATCCTAATTCTCCATCTTTAACCAAGGAAAAATATAGAAACAAGTTTGCCACACAAAATCAATCTTGAATTGGATTATCAATCTAACATAACAAAACATATTCACAAGAGCTCTGTATCATACATTAGTGTCAAATGTTGAAATAAATCAAATTCACATCTCCTACATACACACCACTATAATTTCTACAAAAACTAATAGAACTCCTATAGCTATGAGAAACTGACCAAACACAATCCAACTTTGATAGTCTAGTCATATCAAAACCTCAGCAAAACAAATAAGTAAAAGAAATTTACCTATGTGGGAAAGTCCAGTACTTAGTCATCGACACAAAAATGATTCCTTCTAGCATTAGTAGTAGATTTTTTAACAACAACAATGACTTCTTTAGCTTTACAAACACCAATACCTTCAGACTGCCCAACGATCGTACTTCCTCAACCATGCTGAATCTGAAGAATTGGTTGAAGACGAATGTGATATCGAAGCAATAATGAGCTGAAGATGGAAGTTGTCATCAATGGTTGTGGGAATCGGAGTCACAAGTCAATGAAGAAGGAGAAAATCTCAAGTCAAACGTCGTCGTTGTGTTGGAATCGAAGTTGCAAGTTGGAGACGGAAGCTGATGGAAGTGTTGATGGCATCGCCAATGGATTTGTTTGAATCGCAATCAGAAGCTTAAGAAGAGAATCATTTTTTAAATTTTAGGTTTTAAATTAGAATTGGGTTTCCAAAAGGGTATTTTATTTAATTTCTTCTAATTTTATTTTGATTTTTTTAATTTGATTTTAAATTAGAAGGGTAAAAAAGTTAGCACAACCTATGGATTGCAAAAAAAAATTTTTTGAAAGGATTAGTTTCACAACAATTTCAGAATAGACCTATTTTTAAAACAAATTCTTTTGATGATCCATTTAAAAAAAGTTCCCTAAAATTAATAAATTAGTCTATTAAAATTGAAATCTATCACATTTTTAGTTTCTTTTTTTAATATATTAAATAATTTATCAAATTCATCTTTGATTTTATTGTATTAGCTACAGTCAACCATAAAAATTTTAAAGCAAACTTTCGAAAAATTACCACTCATATGTGTAAATTAAAACGTGTCGGTCTACTTCACGTGCTTGTATAAATGATGTTATGTTTTAAAAGTAAGAAAAGTATGTTTTAAAAAGTATTTTTTTATTATTGAAAAGCCAAACATTTGATTTGAATCTACTCATACTACGAAAAATACAAACCATAAATAGAGTTTGTAATATGAACTAATGAAAATAAAAGATAATGCTATCCATACTTTTCATGGATACTTGTTTGAAGATGTAAATAAAATTGCAAATTTAATAATAAATCAATAAAAAAAATTAATATTTTTACACATTAATGATGAGGAAAATTCTAAGACATAAAATAACACAAAGAAAACAGAATTCCTATCAACGTGTGATGTAGTTTTAAATATCGTCTCCACAGGGATTGTTTGTTAGGAAGAAAGAATGAGACCAAGATTTATTTTGAATTGTCAAAAGAATTCATTAGCAAACAGAATTGTGAAGTTCATAAAATTTGTTTTAAGTTTTTAAACACTTCTGACATTCATCAATCAAATTAAAGAACTAGTACTCAGTAATTCAATGATCCCAACTAAAATTGAATTGATCTGCTAATCTCTGTTGTTTATTATCCTTTAATTTGATAATTCAACTCTAGATCTTAGATTCACAATCTAAATCATCATTAGTTATCTATTAAAAAATATCTCGATTCAATCCAACAGATCTCAGTTACACAATTGCATATATCTCTATACTACAATTCGTATAACTGATAAGCATAATCTGTAGAAAATTAGATCTATTGTCTATATCAAGTACAACGATCCTCTGTTCTTAGATCTAAACTTAATTGTCATGTCTAGTCTAAACTAAGCATCGAAATAATAGGATTACTTAACTTTCGTTCTCGTAATTCAATTAAAGCATTAAAAGGCAGCAAATTTGACTATCATTGTGCAAGAATTACACAATCATATTCACAATTAACAACTGATCGCAACAAACAATCAGAGCTATTAGCTAACATATCTAATTCAGCATATTCGATACAACACAAAATTATTATTTTAAATCTTACCAAAGAAGATAGAAGTTGAACTCTTTCACAGTCTTCACTTCACTATCTTTAAGCTAAATCTCAAAGATCACAGAAAACAGAGCACAAAGGTTCTTCAAGAAATTTCACTGAAAAGAACTCTTAAGAATGAATATGGAAGATTCTAGAAATTTAACTTAGATTAAAAAATGTCAAAAGGTCCTGATTGCTCGAACTGAGCTCTTATTAATAGAGTTTGCTCTGTGGTAATTTTGAATTAAAATTGATAAAGAAACACAAATTTGAAAAGTACCAAATTCTCCTTTTATATCGCATGTTCCTTCGCTTGAACTCAAATGACATCGTCTATTTTTACTAACTTGTTCGACAGATAACAAGCTTCTTAGGCGAAATATTGCTTGACCATCACCTTCTGTGTCCCTAAAAATATATGTAATGAAACTTTGCCTCGCCAACATTGTACTTCCTCAACCAAGACTTAAGGCGAGCTAAGTCAGATATCGTCTTCTAGTGTACTTCTTCTTTAGGCGACATACCATACTAAGCCTCAACTTATTACCTGCATTTGGGCGAGATCATGAAGGTGAGATACCTTCATTTCACCATCGTCATCTTTTTCTCAAGGCGATGTTTACATGTGCTTCTTCTTACGTTGCCAACCATTCTGAGTGTGCAGGCGAGGAAGCTAGGCGACATCCATCTTTTGGTAAGTAATTCTCCATTCTTTTAGACTTTGGATGAAATTCCCTTTGGTCCCTCTTTTTCTTGATTTTTGCTCATTTCAGATTCTTTTCCAAATCTTTTCATCCAAGTCCTTGTCTCAATAAAGTAGTCTAGAATTCCTAGAAATCCATTTAATGTTATGACTTTTAAGCTCAAATTCTATGTATTTTAGGCTCATAAAATATATCAAAATATAGGTTAATTCTAGACTTATCAATTACCCCCAACTTAGCCTTTTGCTTGTCCTCAAGCTAACTGACTAAGTACTACTAAGACGACAATCAGTGCGCAAGCATAATTCAGAGCAACTTACCAAATATATATATTTTTTAAAAATCCCAAACAATGACCAGCTTCTTTTTCAAAATTTCAAATCAACTAATTCAAACCTGGTCATTTTCTTCATGTTGCAAAGTATCTGAGAAGATCTACGTGTTAGAGTTTTGAAACTACTTCCTCATTGTAGTCACTCATAAAGTGTTTGATCACTCAAAATCCTAAGTTTACTCTCATAACACACTAGTAACTTTTAAGAAACAGAGTTATGTACCAAGGCAAATGTGATTCTAGTGTTTCACAAGCACTTTTGAAGAAAATTTAAGAACCTCATGATGATTGAATTTCATACATACATTGTACAACACTTAGAGGTTTCTAAGTTTGGAAATGCATGTCTTTCTGCCTTAAAATATCTGATTTGTAAATATAGGAAAGATGGGGCCAAGTTAGCTTATGAAAAGAAAGGAAATTATATAGAAGATTCAAAATTTGGACATACCAATAAATTCCTCTTAGTCCCTCTATTTTTTTTTTCACTCTTTAGTGTTTCCCACTCAATGATACATTATGTACAACACTCCTTTATTTATATACAATTGTCCACATTTTTAGTACAGTGGCTCTTTTATTCGTATTCATAACTCTTTTTATAATACTCTTTTTTTTTCTTCTTGTCTTTTTGCTTTTGCTCTTTTTTTTCATCTATTTTAACTTTTCATCCTTCAATATTTCCAGAAACACCAATTAGTATATCCACACTTCCCATCTTTTCATCCCCCATTTAATGGTAAGTCCAAAGGGTAGGATTGAGATCATGTCTTTATCTTTATAGTTAAGACAGGATTAGGGACAAAGAAAAGATTAAGATGAAAATGGAAACAAAATAGTTTACCTCACAAGATATCAAGGTCTGGTTATATCAAGTAGGCAAAGGCTCATTAGTAGTTTCACTCACTCTCTAAAATCAGATCATGCTACTTGGCAGAAATTAGACAGATCCTAACCCGACCAATGCCCTGTATACTAGAGGAATGTATGAGAAACTCAAAGCAAACCTATGAAGGTCCTGTTTCTATTAGATGAAAAATGATAAGATAATGTGTTTAATAAGGAAAAGAATAAAAATAACTCTCTCTTGAAGAAAAAGGCACAAAATGAAGCTCATTCCTTACGTACCACCTAAGGTTTTCTCCACTCTTTCCTTATCAAAACTCTTCAACTTGTTCACAATTAAAATTTGACTAGAATCTTCATCAGTATTCAAAGAAGTTTTTAAAAATTTGCCCATCAAACTGCTTATTTTGAACACTTGTTTTGTTTGAAATTCTAGTTTTTTAAAAAAAAATCACTTTGAATTAGGGGTAATGAAAGCTCAATCATGCACTCAGACCTTATAATATCCTAAAAACAAAACCAAAACAAATTCCTAACATATAAATTGCAATGTGAATGTTACCCCACCCCAAACTTAAGAGAAAGCATTGTTCTCTATGCAAAAGAGAATAATAGAAAAAGAGAGAGAGTAGAATGAAGCGAAATTACAAATTCAAGGAAAAGAATGCACCTTAATGTCGCCATAGATAAGTAATGCAAGACAAATGCAGGCCAAATAAACGAATGAATGTAGGCAAAAACAGTTGAATCGCCATAGCAAAGCGACATATGTAGGCGAAAACAATTAAATCGCCATATCAGAGTGACATATGCAGACGATATGTCATGGCAAAGGCTGAGCATACTAAAAAAAATATCGTTCAGACAAAGGTAATTGGCGGTAGAGAAAGTATCGTCAGAAGTAAAAATGTCATAGCAAG
Organism: Cardiospermum halicacabum; assembly: GCA_031304145.1. Taxonomy (NCBI): domain Eukaryota; kingdom Viridiplantae; phylum Streptophyta; class Magnoliopsida; order Sapindales; family Sapindaceae; genus Cardiospermum; species Cardiospermum halicacabum. The sequence continues at coordinate 26,032,226 of CM062393.1, read as the reverse complement.
GCGAAATGAAAAATATCGCCTTATGCAATATACAAACAGTAATAGTACCAGACGAAGTGAAAAAGACTCGCTTAAATCTAAAGCGATATAAAGGTTGAAATAATGATGATATCGCCAGGATGCTTAAATGACACTAAGAGTCCCATTCATTTAACCTGCAGGGAAATGAACGTTGGTGAAATAAGATGAATATCATGAATATCATGACACACCATCTAAAAAGTGTAAGTATGAGAGGATAAATACCCCTAACTTAAAACCTTACAACCCCTGGATAGTAAAAACTATAGTGCACAAATACCACAACAATCACATTACTTTTTTTAACATACAAAAATATACACATTACTCTTTTGAAGGGAAAACAAAAGAATCCAAAATGACTCAAAACATCCACATTACTCTTTAACAATCATACTTTAACATCTAATAAAAGTTCTGAATGATTAAAATTTGACAAGAACAGATTAAAAATCAGAAATAATCTAAAGATGGGTCTTTATGCAGAGTGGGCTCCTTTTGGTGAGATTTCGAAACCGATTTCTTTTTCTGGGGTTAAGAAACTTCTAGGGTTGGTTGAATGGCAACAGTTGCACTGATACCTTTCTTCTTAAACCTCAATTCTTCTAAAACGATCCTCTTGATCTCAGCATCAGTAGTAATACCAGATGTTTGAGCTGTGGTAGATCTTGTTATTCTTTTTGAAGGTATCTTTACTTGTTTTTTCGTCACCACTCCTACCTTATCATGTTTCTTTCTGGTATAGACTTGGGTAGATTATTGTGAAGAAGAAACTGTTAGATGAGGAATGTCCATAAAACCTTCAATCTCACTGTCCTCTTCAGGTTCAAAAGCAATACGCCTCCGTTTTCTGCCTAATGAAGGAGGGATAATCGGAATACAAGCTCTATCAATAAACTCCCTAATATGAAGAAAAATATCTATTCAAAGTTGCTATGAGAAAATATAGCTGTAGCTTTATCCAAAAGTGAAATGTTGTAATTCCTATCTCAAATTTTCAGTGCACTTAAATCTAATTTGAAAGGATGAAGATTAAGAGCAGTTGCACTCTTCTCTGGTACTGGGATAGTGAACTCTTCATCACTATCATCTCCCACAAACAGAGGGTCATCAAGATATAACCATTTTCTCTGATACACTATTTCCAACTCCTTAGCATAACCCTCATTTCCCAAGATTAAGTCATTCTCACTATCACTGGTGAAATAACTAAAATCAGTATCATTTGACATACTAGGAGAGCAAAATACTTCAACTATCCCTACATATGGTACTTGAGAGAGAGAAGTAGACTGAAAAATTGGAACTAAGGCCCACGAATCGGAAGAATGCACAAGTGTATCAACCATTGAAGTATTCTGATGAAATTGACCCACCATTGCCAGATTTACCAACTTCAGAACCTTAGGATGCAAAATATATAATCTTGGAATACATTCTTCAAAAAGTTGAACTGGAGGCAAGGTAGAACACTTAACAAGTTCAAAGGATTCTGGAACTTGACAAGTGTAGACTAAGGTCTCTTGCACATCAGCTTCTGGAACCTCAGCTGGGCTTTCATTATCTTCAATCTGTTGTGCATTCTCTTCCAACTGAATACTAGATCCTTCTCCAATCTTCTGTGTTGACACAAGTTTACTTGCAGCTTCAGCATAAAAGGTAAGCAATTGATTTTGCTTTTCAATAAAAGTTGTATCAATTACTTCATCACAATCCGAAGAATCAACTTCATTTATGGCAACTATTTCTGGTTTCTTTGCAAACTTCTTACCTCTACCCAACCTCTGCTCATCCTCATCCATAATGTCACTAATTGTTACTTCCATGGCTAGCTCAAAGTTTTTATTCAAATTCTTCTTTAATTGAGCTTTATCCACATATAGACCTTCAGTATATAAATCAGCCAACTGAATAACTGAATCAGGTTGGCTATCCACCAACTCTTGTTTGTCAAAAATTGGAGTTTGCTATCCTCTTGCTTCTCCAATGGAGATTCCTCCTACAAACCTTGCAAACCCAACTTTTGGAGCCTTCTGTTTTTCCTTATTCAACTCCCACATCTTCACAAACTCCTGTGGATCAGAAATTTTATTGAAGAACTTAGAAATCTATTCTTCAACCCTTTTATCCACCAAAGCATTGATTAACTCCTCCACGTGATTTATAGTAAGGGGTCCCCCTGGTCGTTCACCACTGCTGATACTTCCTAGAGCTGTGGGTTGAGCTAGTTCTGGTATTGGTTTAGTGATAGGAGAGGGAGAAGAAAATTTATTCTTCTTTGTAGAACCCTTCTTTGTTCCCCTGAGTGCTTTTAACTCGGGTACACTCACTATTTCTTCCTCACAAGGATTATCTTTTCTACCCCTACTTTCCCAAATCCTTAATTCTAGCTCACTAGTGTGTGACTTAGAGTCTGCCAACCACACATACTTCTTTCTAAGCTTTACACCACGCATCTCTAATAATTCAGTTATTAGAGATGAAATGTAGAATGCGTGTTGCCTAGTCTTCTCCTCCCTATATTAGACAGCCTTTTCTTCAATTCAGAGAAGATAAATTAGCCAAGATGAATTAAATGATCCTGGACAAAATCCCTAAGAAACTTTTTCTCATCTACTGTGAACCTGCTCCGCTAACATCTTGGCATAATGTTATCTCGTAGCCAAGTCATACAAATGGCTGAGTGAATATCCAATTCACTAGCCAATACATCATCATATCTTTTATTTATTGGGTTTGAAAATCTCTTCAAACTCTTCATCTCTTCCTCTGTCAACTCAGAAGCATCCATTCCCCTATCACCTTGAAGATCTGGGTTCATCAACCATAGTAATCACATATGTTGTCTATAGATATGTCGATTTCAACTCCCTTAATTTAAAAAGAAGTATCCAAATCCTCAAGAGCATCATTATAAAATTCTTCAACCAATGATGCATTCACTCTCTTTGGCTAGGAAACTTACCACATCATACCTATGCCCGTAGGTAATTTCCAAACCTCTTGCATTCAAAATCCTCTAAAAACACACCATTCTCCTGCCAGAACTGTAAATTATCCTTCTGCATCGGGCATTTAACTTTAATGTTCTTCTTAGCATCCTTAGGTGAGACAACCTTTATCTTCTGCCCTTTATCTGAAAATGGAGATTTAAGCTTTACTCCTTCTTTTCAACAACAGGAGAGTGAGATTTCTTCACAGACTTTATCACTAATTTCTCCCCCTTATCAGCAGTTGATGTAGAAAGGGTCTCGGGAGATTTGCTTGGAACCATCTTCACCTTCTTCTCTTTATTTGAGACTGCCGATTTTAACTGAATCCCCTTAATTTTGGTAACACCAGAAGATATTTTTCCAACTGACTTTTCTACAAGTTTTTCACCAGATTTCTTCCCCTTTTCAGCATTTGGTGTAGAGGGGGTCTTAGGAAACTTATCTTTTAAGCCCTTGTCAGCCTTTGGAGATGAGGGAATAATAACCCTGACCTTAAAATTCTTCTCATCGAAGATCTTCGGTCTAGCAGAAGTCTTGGCCTTCTTAGTTTTCTTTGAAGGACTTGAAGTAGATTGGTTCTTTCTCTTAGCCATTTTACACCTCAAATTTAACAATTTAAATACCCATTCAGTTAAAACAGAATGATAAACCCAACATGTATTTCCTGCATCAGCAACAAATCGACACTACCAAATAAATTCTCTTCCAAATCGATAACCCCTAAATTTGTTTATCAGCAAACAACTTTAAAGGATTTCCTCTTTAAGTAATAATATAGTAGAGTGTATCACCATCACTACACAAGAAACTAATATACGCATTAATCAAACAAAACTCAACAAAACCCATTCTCATCTGGACTAAACCCTTATCTGTCGCAATCAAAGCCTCACACTGTGGCAGCGGACGAACTCGACAGGTAAGTATTTAAACGCTGTTTTTTATTCTTTTTCCTTCCAAATACAATCGGTTTCTCTAACTCTCTCTTCTCCAACGGATTGGGCATTCTACACTCAACAAAATCCACCAAGTTCTCTCCCCTTTCTTCTTCCCTCTTCATCTTTCTCCTAGATTGTCCTTCCACCATGAGGTAAGTTTCCTTTCTCTTGTCTTTGCTTGGGAACTAGATTGAATAGAGGTTAGGGTTGTCTTTTCTTGAACTTGAATGACATATTATGTTGTGTAGACTTCTTTAACGCACCATAGGATGTTAGAGCTGCCATTTGATTCGATTTTAGGTGCATTACCATCTATTATAGTTGATTCTCATAGGGTCAAAATCATGAACACAACGTGTTTGACATAATGCTTCAATGAAAATTTTGATGGTTTTGGTTGCTCATAAATATTAGTTGCCATTAGGAATAGAGCTGTAAAAATGGGTTGAGGCCGGCGGGCTAGTCCGTTTAACCCGTGAATAAAAGGGTTAGGGCCATCATTTTTGTAACCCGTTTAAAACACGGGCTTTTTAGCCCGGTCTGTTTAACGCGCGGGTTAAAATGGTTTATAAGGGTTGGCCCGCGAGCCAACCCATTTAACAATTAACATAATTTATTTTTTTTTATTTTAATTAGATGATAAGTATGGATGTCAATATATCGGCTCCTTTCAACATAGAGAAGAGAAGAATTGATGCATGCAATTATTGAAATGAATATATAGAAACTAAAATGTACGATGATGTTATAATTATGAATGAACATGTAGGGTAACAAATTATATTATAAATTGTCATAATATACGGGCTGGCCCGGCCCGTTTAAGCCCGCAAGGGTTGGGTTAGGGTTGGAAAATTTCCAGCCCGTTTAAATCTCGAACTATATTGGCCCGACCCATTTAAACCCGTGTGGGCTGACCCATTTAACCCGTTTTACAGCTCTAATTAGGAACAAGTTGAGGTTGTATGAGAATACTTTTCATGTCCACTTTCGTAGGATTCACGATGGCATTTAGCGGATGCCATAAGCCTTTAAACCCCTAAGTGGCCATAGAGGAGGAGTTGTAATATCCTGAGGGTTTACCAAGTATAACACCCACAAACATACTGTATCATAGCAGATCAAATTGGGAGCATTCAAGAAAAATACAGAAATAAATTTTTAGGCTCCCTTTCAGTATGAATTAGACAATAGATGGATTAAGCTCAGGCTCCCTTGCCTAATTCCCGTGCTAAGATGATAGTTACCAGCTTTAAAAAATTCTTATTTCCTATCTCAACAAGTATAAAAACTAGTTTGCTTTGGTCTACTTCTCTCTGTTTTTGTACCAACTCGTCTCTCAGAACCCTAGGTGTCTCTCAACAATTTCTAAGTAGTATGAAGGTCGACCTAATGTCTCAAACTACTTAGATCCATTGAAATGCGCGATATTGAAAGTGGTCTTCTCTTGATCCTCAGGTGCTATTGCTATTTGATTATACCCAGAGTACCCATCTAAGAGTACCCATCTAAGAAACAGTAAAAAGCATGTCCCCTTAATCTATCTAACATCTGATCAAGAAACAGTAAAAGAACAGACTTAGTTACACATTATCATAGAAGCAACCCTAACTAAAAATATTATTCTTAACATAGTAGAGAGAGTTCACCCCTGATCTTCTCTTCCAATCTCTCCAAATGAAATTGCGTGATCTTCAAATGTATTCCTTCGTTTGTTTTCCGATCCCCCCAATTGTGGTTCGTCAAGCCCCTTTTATAATCCTTCCAATCCCCAGACGATATTGCCCTCCAAATAATTTTGAAAGCCCAAACTTGCCCTTCACGTAAGTGTCGAATGCCGGCATGTTGGGTTTGCGCGCTGGCAGCGGACTCTGGCGGCGGACGGCTGCAGAGAGCGCCGGTTTCATCCGTCGGCACCATAATTCCTACTCGCTGGCTGCGGATGTTGGCAGCGAACCTCTGCAGAAAGTGGCACTTTCTTTCGCTGTCACCTTCCTCTTGATGGCTGGCAGCGGAGACTGGCAGCGGACATGGCCCTGGAGTGCCACTTCTGTTTGCTATTCTAAAACCTGTAATTCAACTTCTCTCGCTCAATCTTCACTCCGGTTTCATCTTTGATACTTTATTGGCTTCCACCATCTCCTTTTCTATTTCCATACACTCCAAAGTGCTTGTCGGGATTAGAACCTGAAATCACTTGTAACAACATTTGTTTCTCCAGAAATGCTCTCGAATTTATTGCAAAAGTCTAGGTTTTAAAGGAAGAAAGTATGCTAAGTTGCAGACTTATCACACTGCAAGAGAAACAAGAATTGAGTATCACAACTGATAAGAGTGATTATGAATTAGACGAATATACATTGTTCAATTGTTGTGGGAAACTATGAAGACTAGCACAAACACTCGACAGAGAGAAATCACACAATTAAGGTTTTTCAATTTCCAAAAATGAAGTGTGTAATGAGAATAACGGTAACAACTTTGATTCTGGGTTTTAAAAGGAATGTACACTAGATGCAATAATAATGATCATAGGGGAAAGCGTAAAGATTCGACCTCGCCACCTCAGAGGCGATCGTTTAAAATGTGTGTCCACGTGTCACCAACCTATGTCGCTACATCAGTGAAAGTAGGTGACATGAATTGGGCGAAGTATTTTATGTCGCCTTAATTCTGGCGAATGAGAATCAAGACACATGCAACACAAAATGTCTTTGCCATACTAAAATTATATCAAGCGGCCTGTTTGTGGCGACTAAGGGTCAATTTTGCCTTAACTTTTGAAACTTAGAAGAAGTAAGAAAACGATACAACATCACTTCGCTTTTAAAATGGGCGAAAAGTTATGAAAGATTATGCGACAAAAATATTACTTCGCCACATGTGATGAGGTTAGGCGAAAAGAAGAACGGAAGATAACATATCTTGCCAAAAAGTTTCTAGCATGGGCGATATTTCAGGCGACATAACTTTGGTTCGCCAGATTAGTGCAAACATAAGGCAAAATGAATTGGCTTAATGAAAAGAGTGTCGCCAAGAATACGTACCTGTGTGGCGAGGTACAAAGGCGATACAATCTATATCGGTTGAACCTTATCTATATGTAGGCGAGATGTGAGGCGTGAACTTGCATTTCTCACCTACTCCTTGGATTTGTCAGGCGAAAGTTCAGGCATGAAAAATTGACTTTGCCTGTCCCTTGGCGATATTGCTTTGGCAAAATTCAACTTAGTGCCACTCTACACATATCATTGGAAATGATTTCTGATAGTTCTCGCCAAGATGAAGGATAATTTGGCGAGATAATTTGGCAGTATAGAAGATTTATCGCCTCCCAAATCCAATTTCCAGTTCTCCTGAAAAATAAAATCCTTACAAAACATGAACTTGATTAGTAAAAAGTTTTACACAATTAAGCATTATAAGCATGAATCAATTTTTAAATTTAATTGTGTAAAGAGAATGCTTTGTTTAGGGTCGTTAGCATCGACCATTGTAAGCTTTGTCATGGACTTTCCATCACCTCTACAGGGTCTGAGATATAAAGAATATCTCTTGTCCTGTAGATGTCTCCCCCTAATAATGTTTGAGTCTCTGTTCATTGACAACAAACGAATTAGTAGACTTATTATCAAACAATTCAACAACTCCATTTGGGGACACACTTTTCATTCTAAATGGTCCAGACCATCTAGATTTTAGCTTTCCTTGAAATAGGTTAAGTTTAGTGTTGCCAAGCAGCACATATTGTCTAGGTTTGAACTCTCGCTTGACAAATTTCTTATCATGATAATACTTCATCTTCTGTTTATACATTTTATGATTTTCATAAGCTTCTAAGCGCCATTCATCCATTTCATCCAACTATAGAAGTCTATGCTTTCTTGCCTTGTCATAATCCATATTTAAAAGCTTTACACCCCAATATGACTTATGTTTTAACTCCATTGGTAAATGATATCCTTTGCCATATACCATTCTAAATGTTGACATTCCAATAAGGGTTTTGAAGGATATCTTATAAGCCCATAAAGCATTATCTAATTTGAAGCTCCAGTCTTTCCTGGACTCATTGACAGTCTTTTGCATTATACTTTTTAATTCTTTGTTAGATACATCTACTTGTCCATTTACTTGTGGATGATAAGCTGTTGTGATCTTATGGATTACTCCATACTTTTTGAGTACTTTCTCTAACAACTTATTGCAAAAGTGAGACCCTCTATCACTGATTAGTATCCTGGGTATACCAAAATGTGTGAAGATGTTCTTCTGTAGAAAATTCTCCACCACATTGCCATCATTGGTAAAACAAGCAATAGTATCTACTCACTTAGATACATAATCAACTACTACAAGTATATATTCATACTTGTTTGATGGAGGAAATGGTCCAATGAAATCTATACCCTAACATCAAATAGTTCAACTTCTAGGATATAGTTCAGAGCCATTTCTTGCCTCTTCGAAGTATTTCCTATCCTCTAGCATCTATCACAATTGACCACAAATTCATGTAGCCTAGAAAGGTGATCGGCTACCATATTTTCTGTTCCTTTCTTGTCTTTGATTTCTATGTCAAACTCCTGCAGTTAAAGTACCCATCTTACCAGTCTAGGTTTAGATTCCTTCTTAGCAAAAAGAAACCTTAAAGCTGCATGGTCATTATGAACTACAACTTTAGATCCAAGAATGTATGATCTAATTTTGTCTAAAGTAAAGACAACTGCTAGTAATTCTTTCTCTGTGGTAGTATAGTTCATGAGCTTCCACCAGAGTTTTACTAGCATAATAGAAAACCCTGAACAACCTTTCTCTTCTTTGTCCTAATACAACACCTATATAAAAATCAGATGTATCACACATAATTTCAAACTCGCAATTCTAATGAAGTGGAACTATGACTAGGGCTTAGACAAGTTTCTCCTTTAGTTGCACAAATGCTGCTAAACAATCATCAGTAAAATCAAATATCTTTTCTTTTAGTAAAAGTACACACATAGGTTTAGAGATTTTAGAAAAATCTTTGATAAATCTTCTATAGAACCGTGCATGTCCTAAGAAACTTCTAATGCCTTTTTCATTAGTAGGAGGAGGTAAATTGGCAATTACATCAATCTTAGCTTTGTATACTTCCAATCCTTTAACAGACACTCTATGGCCTAGTACTATACCCTCTCTTACCATGAAATGACATTTCTCTCAGTTGAGGACCAAATTGGTCTCTTCACATCTCTTAAGCACTTTTTCCAAATTGTTCAAGCAATCATCAAAACTAGTCCCAATGATGGAAAAATCATCCATGAAAACTTCTAAAACTTACCAATAAAATCAGTGAAAATGGCTAGCATACACCTTTGGAAAGTTCCTGGTGTGTTACATAGTCCAAATGACATTCTGTTATAAGCAAAAGTTTTTAAAGGACATGTAAATGTTATTTTACGTTGATCACCATGTGCTATTGGAATTTGGTTATATCCAGAATAGCCATCCAAGAAACAGAAATATGGGTGTCCTGCTAACCTGTCTAACATCTCATCTATAAATGGAAGGGGAAAATGATCTTTTCTAGTGGCGACATTCAAAATTCTATAGTCTATGCACATTCGCCATCTTGTAATTGTTCTAGTTGAGATCTACTCATTTTTCTCATTCTTTATTACTATTATCTATCCATTCTTAGGTGCACATTGCACTGGACTCACGCACTCACCGTCAGAGATAGAAAATATTATACCTGCATCAAGAAGCTTCAACACCTCTTTTTTACAACCTTCTTCATAGTTGGATTCAATCTCTTTTGAGGCTAAATTTTTTGTGTGTGCTTTTCCTCCAAGATGATTTTGTCAATGCAGAAAGTTTGATTTATTCCCTTTATGTCAGCAATAGTCTATCCAATAGCCTTTTTTATTTCCTCACTATTTGAAGAAGCTTCTCTTCCTATTTACATGTTACTTCATTTGAAATAACAATTGGTAAGCTTGAATCCTTCGAACTTAGGAAAGCATACCTAAGATGACTAGGGAGTGCCTTGAACTCTATTTGTGGTGGCTTTTTTATTGAAGGAAGTATTTGTTCAACTGAAGGATTTATTTCACTGATGTTGAAAACAAAATGTGAAGTCATAGACTCCAACTCCTCATTGTAAGCGCTTTCAGGAATATCCATGTCTACATCGTTGATTAAGACATTATTCAAAGGATCAGCACTTCTAAGTATTAAGATTATATTCATTAATTCTTCATCAGCTGCTAATTGAATGCTCTTCACTTCATTGAAATCATTAAAGCTGAATTTTTCTTCTTCTCCATTTACTCTTAACGTGAGCTCGCCATTTGCCATATCAATTAATGCTCTTCCTATTCTCATAAATGGTATTCCAAGCAGCAATGCCACATCCTCATCTACCTCCATGTTAAGTGCTACAAATTCCACAGTAAACATGAATTTATTTACTGTGACAATAACATCTTCCACAACTCCCTTGGCATGGGTGAAATATCTGTCAGCAAGATGAAGTAGGACATTATCAAGTCTGAAATGCCCTATTCCCAACCTCTCATAGGTGGCCAAAGGCATTAAGTTGATACCGTCTCCTAAATCACAAAGAGCCCTTCCCTTGAACCTATCTCCAATTGTTAGAGCTATAGTGAACTTGCCAGGATCTTTCTCCTTCCTGAAAATTTGTTATTTCACAAGTTGGTTCATGCTCTCGTTCAGATTTATAAATCCCAAATCAGCCAAATTTCTCCTGTTTGATAATAATTCCTTCAAGAATTTAGCATAAACAGGCATTTTCTTTGATGCTTCGATGAATACGATGTGGACATGAATACGCTTCAAAATGTCTAGAAAAATTTCAAACTGCTTATCCAGCTTCTTTCTATTTTCTTTCTGAGGAAAAGGTTATGCAATTTTAACAGCCTTCTTGTCCTTATTTGAACTAGCAAAATTCCTGATTTCTCTACCAGCTTCTTCATTTTGCACAGGAGGTACAAAACTCTTCTTTTCCTTAGAATTCTCAACCTTCTTTCCACTTCTCAATGTAATTGCATGTACTTGCGCCTCTTCTTTGGATTTTTCCTTTCTTATGGGATTTGGCATAGTGTCACTTGGAAGTGAACCTTGGTGTCTTTGATTCAAAACTTGTAAAAGCTGCTTCATCTGAATTTCCAAGTTTTTGATGGAAGTAGAATGGTTGGTAAGAACAGAATCATACTTTTCCATGTACTTGATAAGAAGACCCTCCATGTTAGGCTTATTTTGCCTCATTGGCTGGTACTGAGACTGCCCTTGTTAGTAACCAGGCTGAGGGTTCCTTTGATAATAACCCTGATTTTGATAAGGGTGATTCCTCTGCTAATAATACGGCCTCTACTGGTTTCCATAATTATTGTTTATGAAATTTACTTGCTCCAACTCTTCAAGCTCATCTTCATCATCAGCAAAAGCTTCTTCTTGTGCATAGTCTGCCAGAGTTGGTTTTTGTTTTTCTATAGCATTAACTGAAATCTTCTTATTCTGATAACCCTGTTTATTCACTGCCATGTTATCCATCTTTTTATTCAGTATAGCTATCTATGCTGAGAGTGCATTAAAGGACTCCAGTTCATAAACTCCTAACTGCTTCTTAGTTAGAGCCTTATCTCTCTCATTCCACCCAAAGTCATTATTCACCAGCACCTCGATAAAATCATGAGGTTTTCTGGTTCCTTATCCATAAGTGATCCTCCAGCTGAGGAATCAATGTGCATTTTTATTGGAGGTGGCATAGCACTATAAGAGATCATGACAATGCTCCATGAAGTTATACCGTGATGTGGACATTTCCAGATCAACTCCTTGAATCTTTCCTAACTCTTATACAGAGATTCTCCTTCTATATACTGGAATGAAGAAATCATGTTTCTTAATTTTACCATCTTCATAGGAGGGAAATAACGAGCTAGAAATTTCTTGAATAGATCCTCCCAACTGTTTATGCATCCTGGTGGTAAAGAATACAACCTAGAATATTCCTTATTACTTAATGAGAAGGAAAATAGTCTTAACTTCACTGCATCTTCGGAAACTCCATTATGTCTGAAAGTGTTACATAGATGCAAGAAGGTATTCAAATGTTGATTTGGATCTTCTGTGGCTCCTCCTCTTAATTTTTTCTGCTGAACCATTTGGATGAGTCCAGATCTAAGCTCGAATGTATCAGTTGTTACTGCAAGAAGATTGATGGCATGAGGCATGCCATCAACAGGTGGAATACAGAACTGGCGTAGAGTCATCCGTTTAGCTCCAAGATCTACTCTTTTGTCATTATCATTATTGCGATTGTAGTGTTCTCTAGACATGGTAACTCTAGTAGATTCTGCTCTTGATGCTGATCTAGATTATGATCTTTCTTATTTCATAATCCTCTCAGGTTCAGGATCCAACTGTAAAAATTGAGTTCCATTATATCTTGTCTACATACACTATGCACTTGAACAAACAATTTTATAGTTAAAAAATAATTTAATAAATCAAGTTAGAACAATTCAAAGTAAATCTTAATCTTCTAAAAGAACAATTCTCGGCAACGACGCCAAGAAATTGATGAAAAAAATTCAGACACATAAAATAACACAAAGAAAATAGAATTCCTATCAACTTCTATTGTAGTTTTAAAGATCGTCTCCACAAGGATTGTGTATTAGGAAGAAAGAATGTGACCAAGATTTAGTTTGAATTGTTAAAAGAATTCATTAGCAAACAAAATTGTGAAGCTCATAAAATTTGTTTTAAGTTTTTAGACACTTCTGACATTCATTAATCAAATTAAAGAACTAGTACTCAATAATTCAATGATCTCAACTGAAATTGAATTGATCTGCTAATCTTTGTTGTTTATTATCCTTTAATTTGGTACTTCAACTCTAGATCTCATATTCATAATCTAGATCATCATTAGTGATCTGTTTAAAGATCTCTCGATTTTATCTATCAGATATCAGTTACACAATTGCACATATTTCTATACTACAATTCGTATAACTGATAAGCATAATCTGTAGAAAATTAGATCTATTGTCTATCTCTAGTACAACGATCCTCTGTTCTTAGATCTAAACTTAATTGTCATGTTTAGTCTAAATTAAGCATCAAAATAATAGGATTAATTAACTCTCGTTCTCGTAATTCAATTAAAGCATGAAAACTCTCCAAATCTGACTATAATTGAGCAAGAATTACACAATCAGATTCACAATTAACAACAGATCATAGCAAACAATCAGAGCTATTAACTAACATATTTACTTCAGCATATTCAATACAACACAAAATTATCATCGATATGCTATAAGATCTAAATCTTACCAAATAAGATATAAGTTGAACTCTATCACAGTCTTCACTTCACTATCTTCAAGCTAAATCTCAAATATCACAAAAAACAGAGCACAAGGCTTCTTCAAGAAACTTCACTGAAAAGAACTCTTAAGAATGAATATGGAAGATTCTAGAAATTTAACTCAGATTAAAAAATGTCAAAAGGTCCTGATTGCTCCAACTGAGCTCCTATTTATAGAGTTTGCTCGGTGGCAATTTTTAAATAAAATTGACAAAGAAACACAAATTGGCGAAGTACCGAATTCTCCTTTTATGTCACTTGTTCCTTCGTCTGAACTCAAACGATATCGTCTATTTTCGCTAACTTATTCGCCAGATAACAAGCTTCTTAGGCAAAATATTGCTTTACCATCGCCTTGTGTGTCGCCAAAAATATAAGCAATTAAACTTTGCCTCGCCAACATTGTACTTCCTCTTCCAAGTATTAAGGCGAGATAAGTCAAATATCGTCTTCTTGTGTACTTATTCTTTAGGCGACATATCATACTCAGCCTCAACTTATCACCTGCATTTGGGCGAGATCATGAAGACGAGATACCTTCATGTCGCCATCGTCATCTTTTCCTCAAGGCGATGTTTACATGTGCTACTTCTTACGTTTCCAACCATTCTGAGTGTGCAGGTGAGGAAGCTAGGCGACATATACCTTTTCGTAAGTAATTCTCCATTCTTTTAGACTTTGGATGAAATTTCCTTTGGTCCCTCTTTTTCATGATTTTTGCTCATTTAAGCTTCTTTTCCAAATATTTTCATCCAAGTCTCTGCCTCAATAAAATAGTCTAGAATTACGAGAAATCCATTCAATATTGTGACTTTTAAGCTCAAATTCTATGTATTTAGGCTCATAAAATATATTAAAATATGGGTAAATTCTAAACTTATCAATTAGTATTATCTTTTAGTTTTTTTTAAAATTTTCATTATAAATTAAAAAAAATTTAAAAAAAAAAACTTTAAAAATCGACCCATAATCTTTAACTGTGTTTGACCCTTCCAACAAATGGTAGAAACCCTTCTATATATGATCTTCTTTCCTTATGGGAATGGCCTACGATTACTAAACAATCGGCTTGAGTTAAAAAAACTCAATACTCCTGTTAACACGTAGGTGAGCTATTGGCCAGTGATAATGACTACATTTAAGTGATCGTATTGAAGGCCCTTTTGTGTTCTCCCCTTAAAATTGCTTTCCGCATTAGGACATTGTTATATTCCTTGACCTACTAGGCACAATTCATAACAGATCCCAGAAACTCGCATTGACAAGAATTCAATGCATTATTAATTTTAATTTACTGAAATGTTAAATTATAAAACACTAGTACTTTTATTTATTTATTTATTTTAAAAAAATAATTCGTATTTGTTCCTGTTTTCAAATAATCAGTGGCTATAAATTATAGAAGGACATTTTTTTTAATAACAATAGATAAACCATTCTCTTTTCGTTGTGTCTTTATATTTTTGCTAGAGACATATTCAATTCAGTGACCAAATTAATTGTTCTCCCTACTATTTACCAATTCTATTTCGAGTATCCTACTTTTTATTTTTTTGGTATTTTATACTATTTTCAATTTTCCTTTTTTTTTTAATCTTATTTGAGAGAAAATAGCTATTCAACCTTTAAACTAAACATATTAATTTCTCACTTGTAACTTCCGGAAATTTTGTGTTATTTTTGGTCTTTTTTTATTTTTCTTTATTTTAACATTTTACAAATTTTAAATTTAGAAAAAAAATTAAAAGTATGTGGTAAGGTAGTTTTTGACTTTAGGTGATCTATTTGAATGAATTTGAATGCAAGTATGTGGTATGGGAAGTTTTGAGGTTAGGAGATTTTTTTTTTTTTTAAATTAAGTTTTATAAGACAAAGTGAATATTAATTATATCGAAAAGGTTATTTTTAATCAAAAATGAATTTATGAAAAAAAAAATCATATTAGAAGAATGGAAATAACTTTATTTTAGATGTAAATTATTTTGAAACTTTAAAGTTGATACGGATTTAAAAAGTAATGAAAATATATGGATATTGAAATGATGGATATTGATGAAAATATTCGTAAAGTATTTGTCATCTTACTTTTCGAGCCATTTTGTGGGAATAGAGAGTGGTCAATTGAGCTTCGAAGCTAATATTATTGGATACTAAAATAAGGAGAATTGGAGATAATTGACGAGAATTGAGATAATGAACATGGCGATCATATTAGAGAATTTTCTAGCAAAGTTTTTTCCCCTTGAACTTTTTTTTTTCTTTTTTTAATATCAGATTTTCTTAGAGTAATGATAAGTCTAGATTTTATCTACATTTTGATATATTTTATGATTTTTATTGTAAAGAAATTGAGGTAAAAAGATAGATAAATTGAGTTGATTTTTAGTAATTCTAGACTATTCTATTGAGACGGGGACTTGGATGTAAAAACAAAGAAAATGAGCAGAAAATAACAATTTCAGAGTAAAAGAAGGACTTAGCAGGAATGTGTCCAAGTTCAGGATCTGGCAAAGCTCAGAAAATGAAAGAAGGCAACGCCTAAAACCTCGCTTGCATAATAAATAAAAGTTGCGATAGAATAAAGTGGGAGCACAATCATTGCCAATAATATAGAGAAGACATGACGAAGGTATAGTGTATCGCTTGTTCGCTATCACCTCAAACAAACACAAGTTGGCGATAGACACGAAAAGAACCTGCCCGCTATCGCCTTTACTAGCTCATACAGGGGACGCAACTTGGCGATGAAAGGAAGGTTCGACTCTAGAACTTGGCGATAATGGATAATTTCGCCCCAAGATATCTCTGACTTAGGCGATGGGCTTGGCAAAGGCTCTGAGTAATGCCAAGACCCAGGCGAAGAAACAGGCGAAAGGATGATAGGTTTATACGATTTTTGCCACTTTGTGTTTCTTTTCCCTTTCAAAATTATAAAATTGCCACTGGGTTTAAACTATATAAATATATGCCTAGTCGATGCAATTAGAACGTTTTGTCATTTTTGATAATTTCAGGAATCTTTTGAGTTTTTAGACAGTTACATTCAGTGAAGTTTTCTTTAGAAGTTAGTACTCTATTTTGATTGATGTCTGAGAACTAGCTTGAAGATTGGGAAGTGAAGACTGTGACAGAGCTTATCTTCCTTTTTCCTTGGTAAGTTTCTTTATGAATTGCATAATGATATGAATTTGTGTTGTGTTGAATATTTTAAACTCATTATGCATATCTAATTGCTCTAGTTGATTTTCTAATATTTGTTTTATTGCTAGATTTGTATGTGTAATTTCAATTCAATCATGCTTCAATTCACTAAGTTTCTTTAAGTTTATTGCATTATGAGAATGAGAGTTAAGTAATAAAGTTATGATATCTATTCTATACCAGATATGGCGTTTAGGTATCAGATTTAAGAGCAGGGGATCAAAATATTAATCGAGAGATAGACAATGTCAGATTTGTTTTTCAACAGCTTGGTCTTCACCAGTTAGCAAAACTATAGTATAGAGATATATGCAATTTGTTAGTTAGGATAAGTTGAATCGAATTAAGAGATCTTTGACTAATCAACTATGATGATCTAGAATGTTGTTTTGAAATTTAAAGTAGAATTCACATATGAAGATAAGAGTAGGCAATTGAGATTGGCATGTCAACATAGTCTTCATTGCATCGATTCAATATTGAGTGCTAGTTTTCTCATTCATACTACTGAAACTGTAAGAAGTGTTCGAATTTTATCTGAACCTTTATGTTTCATTACAATTCTATTACATTGATAATTATTTTTACAATTCATTTTGAATCTTGATCCATCATTTTCTTCCAAAATAAACAAACCGTGTGGAGACAATATCTTAAAACTATAATTAGACGTTGATACAGAAGTGTCACAATTTCTACCATCAATTTCTTGGTGCCATTGCCGAGGATTGTGACTTTTAAGATCGAGATTTACTTTGAACTGTACTAACTGTTTTAATTATAATTTTTTTTTCAACTTTAAATTATTTGTTCGAGTGTGCAGTATATGTAGACAAGATCCTAAGGAACTCAAGGTTTACAGTTTATTCCTAAGCCTGAAAGACTTATTAGACAACTAAGCTTAGAATCTAGAGTCAACATGTCAATAGAACACGAGAACCGTAATAATGAGACAGGGTCAGATCTTTGAGGCAAAAGGATACTCTGAGATAACACTCAATTCCACTAGTTTATGGATGCCTCAAGTCATTAACCTTCCGGTAGTGAATACTGATACTTTTGAGCTTAGATCTAGACTCATCCAAATGGTTTAGTAGAATAAATTTGGGGGAGGAGCAACATATGACCCTAATCTTTATTTGAACACGTTTCTACATCTCTACTATACTTTCAGAAATAATGGAGTTTTTGAAGATGCTGTTAAGCTAAGACTATTTCAATCCTCATTGAGCAATAAGGCACATGCGTGACTCTACTCTTTACTGCTAGGGTGTATCAATAGCTGGGAGGATTTAGTCAAAAAGCTCTTCGCTTGCTATTTCCCTCCAATGAAAATGGTAAAGTTAAGGACTATGATTTCCTCATTTTAGTACATAGACGAGGAATCTCTGTATGAGAGCTAAGAAAGATTCAAGGAGCTGATCAGGAGATTTTCACATCATGGCATAACTTTGTGGAGTATTGTTATGACATTCTATAGTGTCATGCCACTTCAAATCAAGATGCATATTGATTCCTCAGCTGGAGGATCAATAATGAACAGAACCAGATGATTCTCTTGATTTTATTAAACTACTGGCAAATAACCATTTTGGTTAGAATAAGAGAGATAAGGCTGCAAGAAAGAAGCAGTCAGAAGTTTTTGAACTGGAGTCCTTGAATGCACTCTCAGCTTAGATAACTCTACTCAACAAGAAGATTGCGAATATAGCACCGAACAAGTAAGGCTACCAGAATAAGAAGGCTTTGGAGTTCTCAAGTTCTGGGCTACCGAAAAATAATGTGCATATTGATGATATGGGTAGCAATTCAATCCCTTTTAACCCTTTCTTAGTATGGGGTGTTACAAAGACTGCCTTGACAATATAGGCAAGGTGCTGAAAAGATGTGAAGAGACCAACTTGGTCCTTAAATGGGAAAAATGTCATTTTATGGTTAGTGAAGGCATTGTTTTAGGGCATAGAGTGTCTGTTAAGGGGTTAGAAGTAGACAAGGCTAAGATTGATGTAATTGCCTACTTGTCTCCTCCTACAAATGTCAAGGAAATTAGAAGTTTCTTAAGCCATGCAGGTTTTTATAGGAGATTCATTAAAGATTTTTCAATAATATCCAGACCATTGTGTTTTGCTTGAGAAAGATAAGAAATTTGACTTTTCTAATGAATGTTTGACAGTTTTTGCAGCTTAAGGAGAAACTTGATTTTTCAATAATGTGTGGTGCATCTGCTAATGTTGTACATGTTGTTCTTGGACAAATAAGTGAGAGGTTGTTCAGAGTCATTTACTATGTAAGCAAATCTCTAATGGAAGCCCAAAGGAACTATACTACCATAGAGAAATAATTGCTAGCAGTTGTCTTTACTTTAGACAAAATTAGATAATATATTCTTGGATCTAAAGTTTTTGTTCATACTGACCATGCAACTTTAAAGTATCTATTTGCTAAAAAGGAGTCTAAACCTAGATTGATAAGATGGGTGCTTTTACAGTAGGAATTTGATATAGAAATCAAAGACAATAAAGGTATAGAAAATGTAGTTGCTGACGCTTAACTTTGGAGTTCTCAAGCTCTAGGCTCCTGAAAAATAATGTGCACATTGGTAATATGAATAACAATTCAATTCCTTTTAACCTTGTCTCAATACGAGCTCTTACAATCCACCCCCCTTAGGACACAACTTCCTCGTTGGGTTTGACCCACATCATTCCCAGAATCTTTACCTCCGCTAGAAGAATGCACAGGGCTCTTATGTCCACAGGCACACTCGAGGTCATAGGGTTGCTCTGATGCCATTTGTAACGTCCAGTCCCCACCCTCGGATGAACCCGAGGCGTAGTGGCAGGGCGCCACATCATTCACAATTGGTCTTAATGTTGACCACTAGCCCTACAGACCACTATTATGCTTTCCAGCATGCTTTGTCCTCACTCGCATGCTTTCTAAGAAAACTTCTCGGAAGGTCAACCGTCCCAAGATTGCTCCAAGCAAAGCACGCTTAACTTTGGAGTTCTCAAGCTCTGGCATCCTGAAAAACAATGTGCACATTGGTGATATGAGTAGCAATTTAATTCCTTTTAACCTTGTCTCAATACGGGATGTTAGTGTGTGCTTTAGAGTCTGCCAGCCACACATCCTTCTTCTTGTTTTTTACTCCACATCTCTCTAATAGTCCAATTATTAGAGATGGAAAATATATGGTGTGTTGCCTTGATTTCTCCTTTCTCATGTTAGATAATCTTTTCTTCAATTCTAAGGAAATTAATTGGCCAAGATGAATGAACTGATCTTGGACAAATTCCTGAGAAATCTTTTCTCATCCACTGTGAATCTGCTGCCTTTACGTCTTGGCATGATGTTATCACGTAGCCAAGTTAAGCAAATGGCTGAGTGAATATCCAATTCACTTGCCACTATTTCATCCTCGTTTTCATTTGCTGGGTTTGAAAATGTCTTCAAACTTCTTAACTCATCAGGTTTTATCTCAGCAGCTCTCATTCTTCTATCTCTTTGAAGATCAGGGTTCATTAACCCATAATAATCACAAATGCTAAACACGGAAATGTCGATTTCAACACTTCTCAAACCAAAGGAAGTGTCATGTTCTTCAAGTGCTTCATTATAGAACTCCTCTACTAATATGGCATTAGCTCTCTGTGGTTATGCCACTAACTTCTTCAAACTCCAGCCCCAGAGGTAATTTCCCAACCTCTTATCCTCAAATTCTTTTAACATCACGCCCTTCTTCTACCAGAAACTGTAAATTATCTTTCTTCATTTGGCTCTTGATCTTTTCATTCTCCTTAGCTGCTTTGGGTGAAAAAGTCTTCACCTTCTTTCCTTTAATTGATCCTGGGGATTTTAATCTTCTTCAACACCAGGAGAATGAGATCTCTCTACACACTTCTTCACTATCCTCTTCCCTTTATCAACAATTGATGTAGAACGAGGTTTAGGAGATTTCAATCGAATCCCCTTCTTCTTGGCAACCCCAGCAGTTACCTTCCCAACTGACCTTTCTAAATGTTTCTCCCCAGATTTCTTCCCCTTTTCATCATTTTGTGTAGAGGGGGTCTTGGACGATTTATTCTTCAAAGTTCTGTCAGCATTTGGAGAAGATGGAAGAATGACTCTAACCTTAAAGTTTTTCTCATCATAAAACTTAGGTTTAGCAGAAGTCTTGGCCTTCTTAGTCTTCTTTGAGGTGCGAAGAGTAGATGGATTCTTTCTCTTAGTCATTTGTATCTACAAGTTAATAATGCATCTACAATATAAGTTTAAACAAAACTCGAACATACATATGAACCAAAGTTTAAGTTTCCCAGTAGAACAGAATGAAAACTCAACTTTAATTTCCAGCAATAACAGCGCATTATCAACATCAAACAAACTCATTAATGATAGTATCAACAAACAGTGTCAAGATAGTCTCCTTACTCAGCAATATAGCAAAGTGAATCACCTTTATGAACATGAAAATTTAGAATGAAACAACAATCAGCAAAACCCAGCAAAAACCCAATCTCATCCAGACTAAACCCTAAATTGTCGTAATATAAACTTCGCAGCAAATGCGAAACAAGAATCGAATATCTTGAAATAATAAGAACGATTAATAATCTAGATAAACATACCTTGTTTAATCACTGTGATGAAATCTAAAAACTTAGAACCAATTGATCGATAGAAGAAAATCACATAATAGGGTTCATTCAATTTTGAAATCAGAATGTGAAAATGCGAGTAACGGTAACAAATTTTTGATTCAGGGTTTTAAAAGACTGCTCACTAGATGTAATGATGATGATAATAGGGAAAGGCGTAAAGAATCGATCTCGCCACCTAAGAAACAAACGGTCAAAAAGAGCGCCCACGTGTCGCTAACTTATGTCACCATATCAGTGTCAATAAGGGACATAAGTCATGCGATATGTTCTTATGTCGCCTCAAATTGGTGAGCGAAAAATCAAGTTATGGGCGACAAAATTTGACTTCGCCATCATGAACTCACGCTTGATGACATTCTTGACGAAAGAACCAAATTCGCCTTAATTTTTGACTCAGGCAAAGTAAACAATCGAAATAACATCAAGTCTCTTTAAGAATGGACAAAAAGTTTAGCAACAAAATATTACTTCGCCACATATAACGAGGTTAGGCAAAATTATGAATCGAAATGAACTTATTGCGCCAAAAGAGAGTCTAGCATGGGCGAAATTTCAGACGACATATCTTTATTTCGCCAACTTAGTATGAACATTAAGCGAAATGTTTTGGCGAAATGAGACAAGTATTACCAAGAATACGTACCTGTGTGGAGAGGTACAAAGGCGATACAAGGTATATCGCTTGAATTCCCTTTGTGATAGGCAAGATGTAAGGCGCAGAGTTTCATTTCTCACCTTTTTTCTGAATCCGTCAGGCGAAATTTTAAGCATACAAAATTACTTTCGCCTGTCCCTTCACGATATCATCTTGGAAAAATTCGACACATCGCCTATTTCCCCAACTCAATTGAGATGAATTCTGTTGATTCTCGCCTCTTAATTAAAGTTTCCTTTTTCAAATTCCCTTGAAAATAATAATCCTTACCAAACAGGAACTTAATTAGTAAAAAGTGTTTACACAATTAAGCAATATGAGTATGAGATCAATTTAAAATTTAATTGTGTAAAAGAATGATTTGTTTAAGGTTGTTAGCATCAACCATGGTAAGTTTGTTTCATGATCTTTCCATCATATCTACAGGATCAAAGATGTATAAAACTTCTCTTATCCTCTAAATATCCCCCCTAGATAATGTTAGAGTCTTTGACCATTGACCACAAAAGAATTAATGGACTTGTTATCAAATAACTTTATGGCTCCAAATGGAGAAACACTCTTTACCTTGAAGGTTCTAGACCAACTAGATTTTAGCTTCCTTAGAAATAGGCTGAGTTTAGTGTTGTACAACAACAGATACTACCCTGGTCTGAACTCTCTCTTAATAATCTTTTTGTCATGATAATTTTTCATTCTCTGCTTGTATATCTCATGATTCCATAGGCTTCCAATTGTCATTCATCCATTTCATCAAGTTGAAGAAGACTTTGTTTACCCGCTTTATCATAGTCCATATTTAACAGTTTCACTGCCCAATATGATTTATGCTCTAACTCCACTGGCATCATTTGCCATAAATCATTTGAAATGGGACATTTAAATAGGAGTTTTGAAAGCTATCCTGTAAGCCCATAGAGCATCATTTAATTTCAAACTCCAATCTTTCCTGGACTCATTTATAGTCTTTTGTAGGATTCTTTTCAATTATCTATTTGATACTTCTACTTGACCATTTGCCTGTGGATAATAAGTTGTGGTGATCTTATGGATTACCCCACACTTTTGAAGTACTTTCTTCAAGAGCTTATTGCAGAAATGAGACCCTCCATCACTGATTAAGACCCTAGGTATGCCAAAATGAGTGAAGATATTCTGCTTTAGCAATTTCTCCACTACCTTTCCATTATTGGTAATGCAAGCAACTGCCTCTACCCATTTGGATAAAGAATCAACCGCCACAAGTATATACTCATACTTGTTTGATGGAGGAAATGATCCCATAAAATCTATACCCCATACATCAAATAGTTTAACTTCTAGGATATAGTTTTGAGTCATTTCTTGCCTCTTCAAAATATTTCCCATTCTTTGGCATCTATCACAATTGGCCACAAATGCATTGGCATCCTTAAAAAGTGAAGGCCAGTAAAATCCACATTCTAGCACCTTAGCCGCAGTCCTTGTTCCAGCAAAATGTCTTGCATATTCTGATGAATGATAGTCCTTGAAGATATCCAGAGTCTCCTCATATGGAATGCACTTTCTTAACACTTGGTCTGCACATCTTCTAAATAGAAATGGCTCATCCCATATATATCTTTTCACTTTATGAAGAAATCTTTTTTGCTGATGACTATTTAATCCTTCAGGTAACACTTTGCATTAAAGAAAGTTAGCATAATCAGCATACCATAGATAAAATGTTAACTCACATAAGAACAACTGCTCATCAAGAAAATATTCATTTATGTCCACTTGAGCTTCTATGTCCTTAATGTGTAGCCTAGAAAGGTGATCAGATACCATATTTTCTGTTTCTTTCTTGTCTTTGATTTCTATGTCAAATTCCTGCAGTAAAAGTACCCATCTTATAAGTCTAGGTTTAGATTCCTTTTTAGCAAAAAGATACCTCAAAGCTGCATGGTTAGTATGAACTACAACTTTAGATCCAAGAATGTAATATCTAAATTTTTCTAAAGCAAATACAACTACTAGTAATTCTTTCTCTGTGGTAGTATAGTTCCTTTGAGCTTCCACCAGAGTTTTACTAGCATAATAGATAACCCTAAACAACCTTTCTCTTTGTTGTCCCAATACAACACCTATAGCAAAATGAGAAGCATCACACATTATTTCAAACTCACAATTTCAGTCAGGTTGAACTATGGTCGGTACTGAGATAAGTTTCTCCTTTAGCTGAGCAAATGCTGCTAAATAGTCATTAGTAAAATCAAATTTCTTCTCTTTTTCTAAAAGTAGACACAGAGGTCTAGAAATTTTAGAAACATTTTTGGTGAATCTTCTATAGAACCCTGCATGTCCCAAGAAACTTCTAATGCCGTTAACATTTGTAGAAGGAGGTAAATTGGCAATCACATTAATTTTAGCTTTGTCTACTTCCAAACCCTTAATAGACACTGTATGGCCTAATACTATACCCTCTCTTACCATGAAATGGCATTTCTCCCAGTTGAGGACCAAATTGGTCTCCTTACAACTCTTAAGCACTTTTTCCAAATTATTCAAACAATCATCAATACCGGTTCCAATGATGGAAAATCATCCATGAAATCCTTTAAAAACATACCAATAAAGTCGGTGAAAATAGCTAACATACACCTTTGGAATGTTTCTGGTGCATTACATAGTCCAAATGGCATTCTGTTACAAGCAAAAGTTACAAAAGGACGTGTAAATGTTGTTTTATGTTGATCACCTGGTGCTATTAGAATTTGATTATATCCAGAATAGCCATTCAAGAAACAGAAATATGGGTGTCCTGCTAACCTGTCTAACATCTCATCTATGAAGAGAAGGGGAAAATGATACTTTCTAGTGGCATCATTCAAAATTCTATAATCTATGCACATTCGCCATACTGTAACTGTTTTAGTTGGGATCAACTCTTTTTTCTCATTCTTTATTATTGTTATCCCTCCCTTTTTATGCACACGTTGCACTAGACTTATCCACTGACTTTCAGAGATAGGAAATATTATACCTACATCAAGGAGTTTCAACATTTCTTTCTTTACAACCTCTTTCATAGTTGGATTCAATCTTCTTCGAGGCTGAATTTTTGGTGTATGCTTTTCTTCCAAGATGATTTTGTGAATGCAAAAAGTTGGATTAATTCCCTTTATGTCAGCAATAGTCCATGCAATTGCCTTTTTGTATTTCCTCACCACTTGAAGAAGCTTCTCTTCCTGTTCACCTGTTAATTCATTTGAAACAATAATTGGTAAGCTTGAATCCTCCGAATTTAGGAAAGCATACCTCAGATGACTAGGGAATGCTTTCAACTCTAGCTTGTGGTAGTTTTTCTATTAAAGGAAGCATTGGTTCAGCTAAAGGATTAATTTCACTGATGTTGAGAACATAATGTGAAGTCATGGACTCCAATTCCCCACTATAAGCACTTTCTTTAGGAATATCCATGTCTACATCATTGATCAAGGCATTGTTTAAAGGATCAGCACTTCTCAGTGTTAAGATTTTATCCATTAATTCTTCATCAGCTGTCAATTGAATGTTCTTTACTTCATTGAAATCATAAGGAAATTTCAATGATTCCAAAAGGCTGAACTTTGCTTGTTCTCCATTTACTCTCAACGTGAGCTCACCATTTGCTACATCAATTAATGCTCTACCTATTCTCAAAAATGGTCTTCCAAGCAGCAATGACACATCCTCATCTACCTCTTTATCTAGTACTACAAAGTCCACAGTAAACATGAATTTATTTACTGTGACAATAACATCTTCCACAACTCCCTTAGCATGGGTGAAAGATCTATCAACAAGTTGAAGCAAGAAATTATCAGGTCTAAAGTGCTCTATTCCCAACCTCTCATAAATGGCCAAAGGCATTAGGTTGATGCTGGCTTCTAAATCGCACAGAGCCCTTCCCTTGAACATATCTCCGATTGTTAGAGGTATAGTGAACTTGCTAGGATCTTTCTCCTTCCTAGGAATTTGATGCTTCACAAGCTGGCTCACACTTCCATTCACATTTATACATCCCACATCGATCAAATTTCTCTTGTTTGATAATAATTCCTTCATGAATTTAGCATGAACAGGAATTTTCTTTAATGATTCAACAAATGGAATGTTGACATGAATCTACTTCATCACATCCAAAAAATTTTCAATTTGTTTATCCAGCTTCTTCCAATTTTCCTTCAGGGGAAAAGGTAATGCAATTTTAACAACCTCCTATTCCTTTCTTGAATTAGCAAAATTGCTTATTTCTTCGCCAACTTCATCATTTTGCACGGGAGATACAAAACTCTTCTTTTCCTTAGAATTCTCAACCTTCTTCCCACTTCTTAATGTAATTGCATTTACTTGTGCCTCTTCTTTGGATTTTTCCTTTCCCTTTGGATTTGGCATAGTAACACTTGGAAGTGAACATTGAGGTCTTTGATTCAAAACTTGTAAAAGTTGCCGTATCTGAGTTTCCAAGTTTTTAATTGAAGAAGAATGGTTGGTAAGAACAGAATCAGTCTTTTCCATGTACTTGATAAGAAGATCATCCATGTTAGGCTTTTTTTGCCCCACCAGCTGTTATTGAGATTGCCCTTGTTGTTAACCAGGCAGAGGGTTTCTTTGATAATAACCCTGATTTTGATAAGGTTGAGTCCTCTGCTGATTATACGGCCTCTATTGGTTTCCCTAATTATTGTTGATAAAGTTAGCTTGTTCCAACTTTTCAGGTTCATCTTCATCATCAGGAAAAGCTGCTTCTTGTGCATAGTATGCCAGAGTTGGTTTCTGCTTTTCTATAGCATTGGCTGAAGTCTTCTTGTTCTTATAGCCCTATTTATTCACTACCATATTATCCATCTTTTTATTCAATGGACCTATCTGTGTTGAAAGTGCATTAAAGGACTCAATTTCATAAACTCCTGACTACTTCTTAGTTGCAGCCTTCTCTCTTTCATTCCACCAAAAATTATTATTTTCCAGTAATTAGATGAAATCATAAGCTTCATCTGGTTCCTTATCCATAATTAATCATTCAGCTGAGGAACCAATGTGCATTTTTATTGGAGGTGGCATAGCACTGTAAAAGGTCATGACAATACTCCAGGCAGCTATACCATGATGTGGACACTTCCAAATCAAGTCCTTAAATCTTTCCCAGCTCTCATAAAGCGATTCTCCTTATATATACTAGAATGAAGAAATCATATTTCTCAATTTGACCATCTTCATAGGAGGAAAATAACAAGCTAGAAATTTCTTGACTACATCTTCCTAACTGTTTATGCACCCTGGCGGTAAATAATACAGCCAAGCGTGTGCCTTATTATTCAATGATGCAAGAAGGTATTCAAGTGTTGATTTGGATCTTCTGCAGCTCCTCCTTCAAATTTTTTTTGCTGAACCATTTGGATGGTTCCAGATCTAAGCTCGAAGTTATCAGTTGTTAGTGCTGGAAGATTGATGGCTTGAGGCATATGCCATCAATAGGTGGAATGGATAATTGAGGCAGAGTCAACCTTTCTACTCCAGGATCTTCTCTTCCATTATTATCATTATTGCGATTGTAGTGTTCTCCAGACATGGTGACTCTAGTAGATTCTGCTCTTGATGCTAATCTGAAGAATGATTTTGATTGTCTAATAATCCTCTCAGGTTCAGGATCAAACTGCAAATCTGGAGTTCCCTTAGATCTTGTCTACATACAGTACACACTTGAACAAAAAAATTTATAGTTGAAAACTAATTTAATAAATCAAGTTACGACAATTCAAAGTAAATCTCAATCTTTAAAAAGAACAATCACCGGCGACGGCGCTAAGAAATTGATGAGGATTATTCTGACATATAAAATAACACACAGAAAACAGAATTCCTATTACTGTATATTGTTGTTTTAAATATATCATCTCCACAAGGATTGTTTGTTAGGAAGAAAGAATTAGATCAAGATTTAGTTCGAATTGTCAAAAGAATTCATTAGTAATAAAATTGTAAAGTTCATAGAATTTGGTTTAAGTTTTTAGACACTTCTGATATTCATCAATCAAAACAAAGGATTCATACTCAGTATTTCAATGATCTCAAAGGAAATTGAATTGATCTGCTAATTTCTGTTGTTATTCATCCTCTTATTTGATAATTCAACTCTAGATCTCAGATTCACAATCTAGATCATCGTCAATGATCTGTTAAAAGATATCTCGATTCAATCTAACATATGTGAGTCACACAATTGCATATATCTTTATACTACAATTCATGTAACTAATAAGCACAATCTGTAGAAAATCAGATCTATTGTCTATCTCTAGTACAATGATCCTCTGTTCTTAGATCTGAAACTCAACTGACATCTCTAGTCTAAATTTAGCAACAAAATAATAAGATTACTTAACTCTCGTTCTTATAATTCAATTGAAACATAAAAACTCAGCAAATCTGATTGTAATTTGAACCAGAATTACACAACTAGATCCACAATTAACCACATATCACAACAAACAAACAGAGCTATTAGCTAACATATCTACTTCGGCATATTCAATTCAACACAAAATCATCATCGATATGCTATAATATCTAAATCTTACAAAAGAAGATAGAAGTTGGACGTTGTCACAGTCTTCACTTCACTATCTTTAAGCTAAATCTCAATGATCATAGATAATAGAGCACAAAAATTCTTCAAGAAACTTCAACGAAATAGAACTCTTAAGAATGAACAGAAAATTCTAGAAATTTTGCTCAGATTAATAAAATATTAAAAGGTCCTCATTGCTTCAACTGAGCCGCTACTTATAGAGTTTGCTCCAGTGGCAATTTTGAAATAAAACTATCAAAGAAACACAAATTGGCGAAGTATCAAATTCCTCATTTATATTGTCTGTTCCTCCGCTTGAACCTAAACGACATTCTAAATAATAACCAAACTTGATCGTCTGTTGACAAGTCTCATAGGCAAAATATATTGATATTCGCCTCCCTCATCATCAAACAACTAGGTGATGTTGCTTCTTCTTGCTTCCCTTGATATCGCCCTTATTTGAACTTTAGGCGAGATAAGTCATTTGTCGCCTCCCACTTTATGTATATTTTAGACGATATTCATCATTTAGCCTTGGTCTATCGTCCGTTTTCACTTCTCCTTAGGCGATATCTTCTTTTGTTACCTGAAGTTTTCGCCTGTATTGGCGACTTGTTACAGGCGAGGATCACATATGTTGCCTTCTACATCTTTTCTTCTAGACAACTTTCATTTGGTTCACTTTTTCTTGTCGTCATCTTCATCGAATGTGCAGGCAATATCCATAGGCGACATATTCTTCTCTTGTAATACTTCGCCGTGATCTTAGACTTTGGACAAAATTCCATTTAGTCCTCCTTTGTTCCAATTTGTACTCTTTTTAGCTTCTTTTCCTGATCTTTTCATCCAAGTCCTTGTCTCAATAAAATCGTCTAGAATTACTCAAAATCCATTCAATATTTCAACTCTTAAACTCAATTTCTACTCATTCAAGCTCATAAAATACACCAAAATATAAGTAAATTCTAGACTTATCACCATTACAGCAGAGCCGAGTATTGGGAACCACAAAAAAAAATTCATACACAAGATAAGAAAATAGAGATAGAAAATAAGACACATGGTTTTTATGTAGAAATCCAAAGCGGGAAAAAAGCACAGCTGTCAGAATGATGAGAGACTAATTCACTATATAACAATAAAGCAATAGTTACAACTAGAATACCACTCTCTCACTCCCCAATCCAATTACATTGGTTATAACCTCACACATAAGCTCTCCTAATACGGCTCTCACATGATAACAAGACTCGATCCTAGAACTCAAGATCTCCATGATTCCCAGAACCCCATCAGGCACCTCCGAAACTTAACCAACTAGATCTACATTGTTCTCTCAGGATATTTAATAATGCATACAATCACCATATTTTTAGCATTTGGTTACTTAGTCACAAAGTAATCCTAAACCATTAAGAAAACATTTTCCTATTTAGGATTCTTAAGGATCCATTTCCTAATTAGAATCCACTTTAGGAAAAACCACTCGTTATCAAATATGACACTTCCAAAATATTCTTCGAGTCTTTTCCTAATTACAAACCAATTATAAATACTGGAGTATACCCGAAGTCTTGTCACAATCCTAACAACAAGTACTACCATGTGAGAGCATAGTAAGAAGTAGATAGTGATGTCGAAAGGCCAATAACAATAATGCGAGGAAATTGAATTTGATAGTAATATGTATTTGCTCTATAAATAGGGAGAGATCGGGTCACTAATTTTGAAAATCATGTACGGATAAACTACAAGATCTTTCACATTTGAGTCTCTTCTTATTTCAATATTGTACAGTTCTCAACAGCCACATCCAATGATTCGGTCGCTAGGAAATCAAACTCTTTGCTAAGGAACTTAAAAACCTTCAATAGAATTGGTATTCCCCGCTGAATGCCTTCATTTTCGCAATGACAAAAAGATATATATTTGTTGTGTAAATGGGAAGAGATTGGGGTTGCTAATTTTGAAAATCATGTGCGAATCGACTAGGGGACCTTTCACATTAGAGTCTCTTCTTTTTTTTCAATCCCGTGCAGTTCTCAGTAGCCACCTACTTTTACGACGAATTGATCGCTAGGAAATCAAACTCCTTGCCAAGGAACCTAATAAAAAAGAAGAGGAAATGATGGCATTGAAAGAACTGCAACGAACCATAAAATGACAATGATACGTGCATAACATGATTGGATAAGAGATTTCATATGTATGCCACGTGTCTAATTTTGAAATCATCTTAACTACATGACCTCTAACCCATTTTGTTTTATATATATATATTCCAAAATTTTGAAAGTTTTACTTTAAAAAACTTTCCCATAAAATAAGGACTTCCTCTTCTTCTCGCAATTAGATACGTTTTAATACCTCATTATTTATTATTAATATTTGAATTTTAAGATCTAGAATTTGAGGTATTTCCCGATTAAGGAAATTTATTATATAAAATTTCTAGTATATAGAAAAAACACTGAGTTAAAGATAATTGTCATAAAATGATTTTGGATGTGAAAGAATAGAGGAGCCACTTATTCCACCCAGTGTTATTTAAATTTTAAATTATATATATGAAATATTATAAATACAAGTTATTTTATAATAGGGTTATTTTCAAAAACCAACCGCAGGTTTGACAAATTAGCCAAAAACCAACAACTTTTTCATTTTTGGCCAAAAACCAACATTCTGACAGTTTCCATACTGATGAACAGTAACCAGTGGTATTTTGGTAATTTTTAAATTTTAAAAAAATAAAAAAAAATTATAAAGCAAAAGAAAAATAAAAAAAAAATTTTAAAAATCGGAAATTACAAAAATACCCTTGGTTACTGTTCATGAACTGACAGATGAACAGTAAAATGGATGGAAACTGTTAGAATGTTGGTTTTTGACCAAAAATGAAAAAGCTGTTGGTTTTTGGCTAATTTGTCAAATTTGCGGTTGGTTTTTGGAAATCTCCCTTTATAATATGTAGTTATATCATTATATTATTATGGTTACATATTTTTAACTTAGTTCTTCAAATATAATTATGTTAATTTAATTGATTATCTTCATTATTTGTTTTTACATAAATAATATATATATACACTATATGAGAAGAAAATTGATATTTATTTTTTGGAATATAATTGGATAAATCATATCTAATATTAATTTCTATTTTTAAATTACTAAAATAAATAAAATATTCATAAGATAAAATTGACTGTAGATTTTAATTTAGAATCAAAATATAAAATTAAATTCACTAACAAAATGAGAATTCAATTTGTTTAATCTTATGATAGATTGATATATGTGAAATATAAAATATAATACTCTATTAAAATTGAAAATCTCTGACCATGTTCAACTTTCTTTATACTTTAAATATATTAAATAACTCATCTACTCTAGGCTAATGGTTGTCTACTTATAAAATTGACTAGAGTCCACGGTAAAATAAAACTTTTGGAACATCCGAAATTCAAACTTTGGAAATTATTATTTATGTCTTATAAATTAAAATCTGTCAAATTTTTCTGTAAAGGTCTATCTACTTCACGTGCTTATGTAAATGAGTTATGTTTTCAAAATCTCACAAAGTCTATTCTCAAAAGCATTTATTGTTGCAGTAATCAAGTACAAAACAAAAAGTTTACTCTAATTTCTGATTTTGGTGTTTATTTTAACACGATGAGAAATTGAAAATTAAAAAATACTAAACAACACAACACAGTATTTACGTGGTTCGATCAAAACAGATCTACTCCACGGGGTGCTCAGTCGCTGATTCTTCTTTCATTCTCAAAGTACAGGTTACAATCAAAGTCATACTACATTGTTTTTCCTCTCTCTTCAAGTTAATAGAAAAAACATACAGATGAAAAAAAACTGCTACAACCATAAAAAAAATTGCTTCATGATTTCAGTTTTTATTATCTAACCGTAGACACCAAGAATATTAATTCTTTCTTTCCACGTCAGCATAAACTTGATCAACCTTCCATCATTGAATCAATACTCAACAACTCTCCACCTTGATTCAATGATAAACAAAAAAAAAAAAAGATTTAGACTGAACACCAATGCCTCAAGGGCCTAGCCATTCTTGAATCCAATCAGTTACAAGCAGTACTCAAACTTACTACTTGGCAGTGGTTTAGTTATCATATCAGAAGGATTATCATCTGTAGAATTTTTCCTCATTTCCACATTTCCTCCTTGCACAACTTCTATGATAAAGTGAAGTTTAATATCCACATGCTTTGTTCTTTCATGGAACACTTGATTTTTACTCAACTGTACTGCACTTTGATTGTCACAATGCACTGCTACAACATCTTGAATAATACTCAATTCCATCAACAAACCATGTAACCACATAGCTTCTTTCACTGCTTCAATCATTGCAATATATTCAGCCTCTGTGGTTGATAATGCAACAACTTTCTGTAAAGAAGCTTTCCAGTTGATTGCAGTTCCAAAACTAGTAAATACATATCCAGTGAGAGACTTTCTGGTGTCTAAACAACCTGCATAATCAGAGTCCACAAAGCCAACAACAATTTCTTTTAATTGTTTTCCAACTTTGTCTCCACCATAAACCAAACCCATGTCAACAGTTCCTTTAATGTACCTTAAAATCCATTTAATTGGTTGCCAATGAATTTTTCATGGATTTGACATAAATCTACTGACCAAACTCACAGCATATGCTAAATCTAGTCTAATACAGACCATAGCATACATGATTGAACCAACAACATTTGCATATGGAACTTTACTCATGTAATCTACTTCAAACTCATTATTCGGGGCTTGATCAACACTTAACTTAAAATGTTGAGCTAGAGAAATTAATACTGGTTTTGAATTCTCCATCCCAAACTTCTTCAGAATTTTATTCAAATAACCTCTCTAATGCAACAATAAAGTACCAATATTTCTATCCCTGTCAATCTCCATCCCCAAAATCTTTTTAGCAGCTTCTAAGTCCTTCATCTCAAACTCACCTTTGAGAAGCTGTTTAACCTTCACAATCTCATCCAGCCTGTTACCTGCTATTAATATATCATCTACGTATAACAGTAAGTAAACAAGATGTGAACCCATGTGTTTGAAGTACACACAACAATCATACTTACTTCTTTGAAAACCAACTTTTGACAGAAACTCATCAAATCTCTTATTCCATTGACGCAGTGATTGTTTGAGTCCGTACAAAGATCTTTTTAACAAGCAGACAAGATTTTCTTTTCCTTTAACCTCAAAACCTTCTGGTTGCTTCGTGAAAATTTGTTCTTCAAGATTCCCATACAAAAAATGCAGTTTTTGCATCCATCTGTTCGAGCTCCAGGTTGTTACTAGCTACAATAGACAACAACAATCTGATTGATCGCTGCTTCATCACAGGAGAAAAAATTTCATTAAAATCTATTCCTTCTTTTTGCGTAAAACCCTTCGCTACCAACCTCGCTTTGAACCGAGCATTTTCAACGTCTTGAATTCCTTCCTTTTTCTTGAATATCCACTTACAGCCAATTAATTTTTGTTTTTTTGGTTTCTCCACCAATACCCAAGTATCATTCTGCTTTAAAGAATTCATTTCTTCTTCCATCGCAGCTAACCAGTCTTTACTATTATTGCTTGCAAGTGCTTCTGCATAATTTCTTGGCTCATGTGTGTCAATTTCTTTAGCAACAGAAAATGCGTAAGCTACCAAATCTACATAACTATATCTCTGAGGTGGTTTGATTGTTCTCCTGGTTCTGTCTCTTGTCAAATTATAATTTTCAAGACCTATTTGATCATTAACATCTTCAATTTCTTGATTTAACCAATCAATTTGCTCAACTCCATCTTCATAATCAAATTTCTTTATTGCATTTGTCTCCACCACAATTTGATGATCTACAGTATTATCAATTGACTCAACAGACACCATATTAGTATTAGTAGTCAAGTTTGCCATAACACTCTCATTAAAAATAACATCTCGACTAATTAATACCTTTTTGAAACCTGATTCCAAACACCAAAGTCTATATCCTTTCACTCATTCTGGATATCCAAGAAACACATAGGCTCCAACTTATCTTGCCTAATATGAGCATAAGCAAGACAACCAAAAACCCGCAATCTATCATATTTTGCAGGTTCACCACACCAAACTTCTTCAAGAGTTTTAAGTCCTAAAGCTGTTGATGGACACCTATTAATCAAATAAGTTGCAGTAGATACAGCTTCAGCCCAAAATATTTTAGGAAGACCAGCACTCAACAACATACATCTGACTCTTTCTAGAATTGTTCTATTGAATCTCTCAGCAAGCCCATTTTGATGTGGTGTCTTAACTAATGTTTTGTGTCTAGCTAAACCTTTCTTTGAACAAAAGTCATCAAAAAAATTAGAGCAGTATTCTAATCCATTGTCAGTTCTCAACCTCTTTATTTTCCTTCCAGTCTGATTTTCAATAAGAATTTTCCAGTTCTTAAACACACCAAAAACTTCATCCTTATTTTTCAAAATAAAAATCCACAGCTTTCTAGAAAAATCATCTACAATGGATAAAAAATACCTGCCACCAGAATGTGATTGAACTATTGAAGGACCCCATAAATCTGAGTGAATATAGTCAAGAGTATTCTTTGTTCTGTGTTGTCCAGCCCCAAACTTGACTCTGTGAGACTTGCCATACACACAATTTTCACAGAACTCCAGATTCTCTATTTTGTCTCCACACAATAATCCTTACTTTGAAAGTTCAATCAATCCTCTTTCACTGACATGACCTAGCCTCCTATGCCAAAGTATTGTCTTATCCAAGATCCCAGTACAAGCATTTCCAGAACCAATAACAGTGCTCCCTTGTAAAGAATATAATCCATTCTTCTTTACCCCTTCCATCAGCACTAAAGAACCTTTCATCACTTTTAAGACTCCATTTTCAGCCTTAAAAATACACCCCTGCTCATCTAACATTCCGAGAGAAATAAGATTTCTCTTTAATTCAAGAATGTATCTTACTCCATGAATAACTCTTTCCATCCCATCAAACATTTTTATTCTAATTGAACCCATTCCCATGACTTTACAAGACTGGTTGTTGCCCAACAAAACCAGTCCTGATTCTTGATATGATAACTCTTCAAACCAAGACTTATTTGGAGTCATACGAAATGTACATCCAGAGTCTAATATCCACTCTTTCTCAGAATCAATGTTTGATACTACAAGAGCTTCAGCAGATTCATATCCTTCAGTTACCACAGCAGCATCTCCAAATTCTTTATTTTTATCTGCAATTGCCTTCAATCTTTTCTGACACAACCTTCTTATGTGACCTTCTTCATGACAATAATAACATTTAATTTTTTTTTCCAGATGAAGAAGCAGTAGATTTTGAACGTGACTTTGATTTTCCCTTATTTTCTCTTTTCTCACTGCGCCCTCTAACAAGTAATCCTTCTCCTGCGTTATTTGCCTTAGCGTCATTTATTTTATTCAACTCCTTTGACCTTAAAGCTGCCTGCACTTCATCAAGAGATAATGATTCTCTTCCATACAAAAGAGTTTCTTTAAAATGTTGATATGACTTTGGTAAGGAACTCAAAAACAACAGTGCTTGATCTTCATTATCAATCACAACATCAATATTCTCAAGATCAAGAATTATTTTGTTAAATTCATCCACTTGTTCATCCACAGGTTTATCATCTTGCATCTTAAAAGAATATAACAATTGTTTCAAGAAAAGTCTGTTTACTAAAGATTTGATCATATATAAACTTTATAGTTTAGACCAAATACTTGCCGCAGATTTTTCCTTTGAAACCTTTCTCAAGACTTTGTCACCCAGAGACAAAATAATTGCACTATGAGCCTTCTCCATTATTTCTTTTTTCTCCTACTCACTCATAGAATCTGGCAATCTTTGTTCTCCCTTCAAAGCCTCGTCCAAACCTGGATGAACCAACAGAGCTCTCATCTTCAATCTCCATAATCCAAAATCATTATGACCAGTAAACTTTGAACCAACAGAGCTCTCATCTTCAATCTCCATAATCCAAAATCATTATGACCAGTAAACTTTTCTACTTCGTACTTAGCCGTTCCCATGCTCTGATACCAATTTGTTGTAGTAATCAAGTACAAAACAAATAGTTTACTCTAATTTTTGATTTTGGTGTTTATTTTAACACAATGAGAAATTGAAAATTAAAAAATACTAAACAACACAACACAGTATTTACGTGGTTCGATCAAAACAGATCTACTCCACGGGGTGCTCAGTCGCTGATTCTTCTTTCATTCTCAAAGTACAGGTTACAATCAAAGTCATACTACATTGTTTTTCCTCTCTCTTCAAGTTTATAGAAAAAACACACAGATGAAAAAAACTGCTACAACCATAAAAAAAAATTGCTTCATGATTTCAGTTTTTATTATCTAACCGTAGACACCAAAAATATTAAGTGCCTGTTTGGTACGGCTTCTTTAAATAGATCTTTAATAATAAATCTTTTAGAAGTAGAGCTTTGAAGAATAAAAGTTCAGGTGTTTGGTTATCAATTAAAAAAGTACTTATCAATTTCAAAGTGTTTGGAAATATCACTTTTAAAAGTATTTTAAGACATTATAATTACTTAAAGGGTATTAGATATAACTATTCACTCAAATTTGTTAATATTGGAATATATTTATTCATTGATTATTATCATATAGGAATTCACAAAATTTGTTTTAAATTTAAATTTTAGTTTAAATTTAAATTCAAATTGAGAGTTGAGTATTGAAATATGAAATAATATCTCCATGTAAAAAATACATGTAGTTACTACATTTTTTTTGTTCGATTTTTTTTACATGAAACCAATTCAAAATATGAATATTATATATTTTTTAAAACTCAATTGAAAAAAAAAATTCAAGTCACAAATATAATAATAATAATAGCAGAGGATAAAGTTTTATAAAATCTTACAAATTTGTTTTATATAGAGATTTCACAAACTTATATAAAAACTTTGATTGTCGATTTAAAATTTTAAATTATCGTAATTTTATATGTCTCAAAATAATATGATTTATATGTAAAGTAAAATAAGGATTCATGAGTTATATATCATATGTTACAAGGGTATAAAAGATATTTTGTATCTTTTTAAAAAAGCTCAAAAAGATCTACTCGAAGAAGCATCAAATTTGTGTTTCTCTCAGTAGATGATTTTCTACTTTTCTAAACCCTCAAAAGATCTACTGCAATTTCTGCCAAACAACCAAAAATAAAAACAAAAGTGCTTTTAGATTTAAAAAAGCACTTTCAGTCAGTAGACAAATCCAACCAACCAGACACTAGTTCTTTCTTTCCACGTCAGCATAAACTTGATCAACCTTCTATCATTGAATCAATACTCAACATTTATAATTATTGAAAAGTCAAATATTTGAAGTGAATCCACTCATAAGTCATAACTTTGAAAAATAAATACAAACCATAAATATAATTCCTAATCTAAACGGATTAAAATAACAATTGTAATGATAATATAAAAGATCTTCATTCTTCAAATTGATTTTTATTGGAAAGATATAAATAAACATTATACCCAAATTATTTATTACTTTTGTATATTATATTATTTTTTAAAATTTGTAATTTTTCAATATTAAAAAAAAGAAACCTTAAAATCATTTTTATTGAAATAATATCTAGCATTGATAGCGAATCACACTTAAGAAAAAATTACCATTTACATAATATAAGTGACTCCAGAAAAATTAAATTAAATAATGTATTGTGATAGACCCATAGTCATTGCATGATACTTTACTCACATACATACACATGCATATGTAAATATGCTTAAAACTATGGGATGATTCTCCCGATAACATTTTGAAAAGAAAAAAATTTGATACCCTGGCATGCCTTTTTAAATATCTATAAAACTTTTGAGTTCTCCTTTCTCATTATTTAAAATTTTAAATTTATTTTTTATGCTATCATATGTTAATTTCAATTATATTACAATATAGAATTTTTATTATTTTTTATGAATACATTTGTTTACTTATAATTAATGGTTGGAAAAAAATCAATAAGATATTTGAAAAAAATCTAGGTCCTCACACCTACCAATAAATACATTCTATAATTAAATCTTACAACAATAATAACTAAATATAAAAATCATTTATATTTTTGATATCTTACAAAAATTATTTTTGAAATAAATTAATTGAAAATTTGAATTTTTGTTAAAATGAATTGTATTATATTTTATATTACAGTAAGTATTATTCATAAATATTTTTTTCCATATATATATTCATTACTTCTCGTTTTAAATGAAAATGACACTATAAACCCTCATAAATGCATTCTCTCTCTTTCTTTTATACTCTAATCTCAACAATAATTACTAATGATAAATAAAGGTGTAATAGGAATTTCATTTAACTTTTTATCTTGAAAATCTAAAACATCACTTATATTGGATAATATCAAACACTCCCAAACATCACTTATTTCGGATCAGAGGGAGTATGTGTCAACTTTGGGTGGATACAAGAATCAAGGAATGTATTTAGTTTTATGTGTAGTGCATTTAATTTTATGTGTTATTACTAAATTGCCCATTATTTAATGTATGAGTTGAAAATATTTCAACTTTAAAGTTATTAAATGTAATATATTTAATGAAGGGTAACAAGGGAAGAAATATAATAAAAACTCATTGAAAAACAAAATTGACACTTAAAATGTAATTTAATTTTTCTTTAAATTTGACATTTATTTCAGAACGGAGGTAGTATATCCTATTTATCCTCTCTACAAAGTTGAAAAACAATTATATGATAAAATTGGTGGTAGATTTAAATTTAAAAACAAAATATAAAATTTAATTCACTAATAAAATAAAAATTCAATTTATTTTCTCTTATGATAAATTTACCAATTTCAATATGTGAAATATTAAAATTAATAAATTATTCTTTTGAAATTGAAATCTCTGACCACAAGCTAGTTTATACTTTAAATATACTAGTATTAAATAACTCATCAACTTCATCTTTAAATTTATTATATCAATTAACCCCAGGTAGCTAGCTGTTGTCTACTTGTTTGTTGCGTACTTATTAAATTAATTAGAGCTCACTATAAAAGTTTTGGAGCATATCAATTCAAACTTTGAAAATTAACAGTAATGTCTCGTAAATTAAAACTTGTGGAACTTTTCTATAAAGGTCTGACTACTTCACGTGCTTTTCTAAAAAATTTATGTTTTCAAAGTTGTCTATAAAAAATTTACTGCTTGATGTGCTTGTATAAATGATTTATGTTTTCAATATTGTTTATAAAGTCTCACTATTTCACGTGCTTGTATAAATGCTTTATGTTTTTAATGTTGTCTATAAAAGTCTCACTACTTCACGTGCTTGTATAAATGATTTATGTTTTCAGGTCTGAAAAAACCTATTTCAAAATAGTTTGTTATTATTGAAAATTTAAAATTTTGAAATAAATCCATCCCTAACATTGAAAAATAAATACAAGCCATAAGTATAATTCACATAATATGAATTGATGAAAATAAAAATACAATAATAATGTAAAACTTCTTGATATTTCTTCTTATGGGTTTTTATTAGAGAGATGTAAATAAATATTCAAATTTATTAGGATAGACAAAATATTTTTGTATTTTTGTATGTCAATATTGTATTTTAAAATTTGTAAATTTTTGCTATTTAAAAAAACACACATATTTTCAATAGTAAATCACTAAAAAAAATAATTTACCATTGACTTCATACAAATAAAATAAAATAATGTATTATGACGGACCCATAATCCTTTCACATGAATACTCTAAATATTCTTAACACTATGGGTGGCTCCTTGTGGTAACATTTTAAAAGCAAAAAAGTTAATTCTCTCACATACCGTTTTCAAATATGTACAAATACATTTGATATTTAAAAAAAAAAAAAAATTATTTCTTAAATACATGGCATAATCAAACCTTACCATGGTAATAAATAAATATAAAAATGGGGCATATTTTGATATCTTAAAAAAAATAGTTTTTAAATAAATGAATTGAAGTTTTATATTTTTATTAAATCGATCCATATTATGATTCAAAATTTAATATTTTATACACTTTCTGTTATAATAAATATTTTTCATATATATATATATATATATATATATATATATATTATTTAATGATACTACATCTCTTTTAACTTCTCTTTCATCCTCATTTAATTTAAAAATATTTATTTCATAATTTCTATATCCTACCTATTCTCTCAACTATAAGCCTATTTAAGGTAAATCTTTTCTAGTTACATAGCCATAAAATAAAAAAAAATAAAAAATAAAAATAAAAAAAAAAGTTGAAAAACAACACAAACTAGCCCTAAGTACACAGTACTTATCAACACCTCCTCTAACCATATATCACCCTCTCAAGAACTCTCCCATAGCTACAGATATGAAGAGGGAAGAGAGTAATAAGAGAGATGTGGAAGTGAAGGAAAACAGCTATTGGAGTATACAGCAAGAGGGTCTATGTGGTAACTCCTTGTGCATTTTTTTTAAATGTTTTTGTTCAGTATGATGATTTTGAATGTGTGTTGAGATTTTATAATTACTTTCAGGTATGAGAGGTGTCGGAAAAAAAGATAACATATCAGCTTCTCTCCCTCAATCTACAGGTTCACTACTCTCAATCCACTCTACTCTCCTCTCCTCAGCACTCTCTTTGACCTTCTCCAGTTCCTTTATTTTCTCCACATTATTGGAATCAACTACCCCTCACCCCTTCTGCCACTTTCATCTTCTTACAATTAGATAGGTTTTTGACTCAACACCTTCATGGAATTGCTATGGAATGACTTTGGTCGACAAAGAAAAAGAAGAATCACTTAGTATTGATGTATCAGTGTACAAAATAATATTATTTAAATTTTGAATAATGTGTATAAAATATTATGGTTATCATTTATTTTATGAAATATGGTTATATTATTGCAGTTTATATATATATATATATATATATATATATATATTAATTTTTACTTTTTAAATATTATTTTCTCATTTCAATTTATTATTTATCCTTTATTATCTATTTTATACTCAAATAAAATTAATTTACACCACATAAAGTGGGAAAAGATTATTTATATTTATCTTTTCAATTGTAATTGGATAAGTCATATTTAATATTAATTTCTTCTATAAATAGAAATAAAATAATAAAGTCATATATTCGATTGTAAATTTTAATTTTGAATAAAAAAATTTAAATTTTATTCACTAATAAATGAGAATTCAATTTATTTTCTATTTCTAAATATTTACCAATTTCAATCTTTGAAATAATAAAATTAATAAATTGTTCTAATAAAATTAAAATATATACATTTTTATTTTCTACATTAAATATATTAAATAATTCATCAAGTTCATCTTTGAATTTATTATATTGTTTTATTGGTTATAATTGAAAAAAAAAAATTAGAACAGACTTTGAAAATTGTACTCAAGTGTAAATTAAAACTTGACTACTTCGCGTATTTGTGTTAATTATTTTATATTTTCCAAGTCAGAAAAATTCTATTTTTAAAAGTATTTTTATTATTGAAAAATCAAACATTTTGAAATGAATCCGCTTTTAAAAATAAAAAAAAAAAACTTAACGATGAAAGATAATATGAAAATCTACCTACTTTCTATGGATGCTTGTTAGAAAAATGTAAATAAAATTTTAAATTTAATAGTAAATCAATAAAAGAATATTTGAGTATTTTTACATATTAGTACTAGCTTTTAACATTTGTAATGTTTTTTTTAGAAAGAAAAAAAAAAAATCTTCTTTACAGTGTGTTTTACCCTTCCATCAAAAGGATGAACCCTTCCATATGATCTTCCTTCCTTATGGGGCTGGCCTATGATTAATGAACATTGGCTTGGGTTACAAAATCCCAATACTCCTGTTAATAATTTTGCGGGCTATTGGAATAATGGTTAATAATTTAGTGGGCTATTGGCCAGTGATAGTGGCTGCATTTGTGCGAAATTATCTTTCTTCCTTCTAGTTTCGTGTTCTCCC
This sequence comes from Cardiospermum halicacabum, assembly GCA_031304145.1. Taxonomy (NCBI): domain Eukaryota; kingdom Viridiplantae; phylum Streptophyta; class Magnoliopsida; order Sapindales; family Sapindaceae; genus Cardiospermum; species Cardiospermum halicacabum. Next base: position 25,989,678 of record CM062393.1, on the reverse strand, counting down.
CTTAAAAGTGCTTTACTCGACCAAGAACATTGTTATATTCATTGGCTTATTGGGCACGGTTCACAAGAGAGCCCATGAACTTTCATTTTCTAGCATTCAAGCAAACTAGTAGCTTGACCAGCCAACTACATACCTACCCTGTTGGGTAGGGTTCAGACACTTTTATTTACAACAACCCCTGCTAAAATCATGTCATATAGAAACCTAATTTCTCTCAAATTGGTAAGATACACATTCTCACCAATGTACTCTCTTTCTTGTACCACTAATTGTTATATCCTCTTTAAATTTTTAGTTTAGCTCTTATAAAACTCCTATTAAGAATAAATAAGAGGATTTTTCACTTGAGCAAGTAGAGACCAATAACTCTAGACGAATTGAAAGCTTAGAATCTATTTAATATAAAATTTAGGAAAAATAATGATTTTGGGACAAAGTATCTATTTTTGGAAAAATTACCATTTCACCACTATTGAGCAAAAAAATTCAAATTTCTAAACTAGTGCCTATTTTTGACGTGAAATGTTAAAATAAAATTTTAAAAATTATTGGTGGTGTCGAAAAGTGAACCAGTCCAAATTGGCCCAATCCAACTCCAAGCCCACAAATGTCTCATGGCATACCCCATCTAATCACTTAATGCACTTCATTAATCATTTTTATGACAAGAATTCATTATCCCTAACAATTCTACATCTTCACTCAACTCTTTCTCAAACCTTAAATATGTAATCTAGTACACTTGAGAAAACCCTAGCCACCATCAATTGTAAACACCACTCAAACCACCCAAAATCACCCCATCTTTCCTATATCATCATTTAAGAAGCTCATTTCTTGGTTTTCTAAAGTACTCAAGTGAGGTAACACTCTAATCTTTCTTTTTTCTTCCAAATCCAAAATGGGTCTTGAAGAATGAATTCTAAGTTTGCTACTTCCATTGTGGGTTGATTATGAAACTAAGTCTAGAGCTTTAGCTTACACCCATGTCTAGAATGATTTTTTTGTCTTAAGAAACTAAGTCAACTAATCGCCCTAAATGCCTTAAGACTTTGTGATATCGCAAATGCGACTCATTGCTGAGATGAAACAATAGGTGCAACAAGTGGTTCAAAGCGAGGTTAATAGGCCGACTAGAATAAAGTGGCCAGTATAGGAAAAGATCTCTAAGATGAAAGTAGAGACCTTCAAGGTGCTACTGGTGATACTCTTGAAGTGGTAGAGAATTCGCTTGCTAATACTGATAGGAAGCTTAGGGAAGCACAATGCACTTTGTAGGAGAAGCTAGTGGGTGTTATCTCCCTTTTTGAAACCGATGCTTACCATTGGTAGAAAGCTAATAGGAATAAAATCAAGGCGGAATTGGTGACCTATGACTTTTTTGTTAAGATGTTCCATAAGAACTTTATGGAAAAGATTTTCATGGAAAAGAGGAGGATCAACTTGTCCATCATAAGTAGAGGATATAAATGTAGTAGATTATAAGTTGGAATTTATCAAGTTGAGTATGTATGGACTAGAGATCATTCCTACTATTAGAGAGAAGTGCCACAAGTTTAAGAAAGGTTAAACTATGCCATTAAGGACACGTTTATCAATTACCGCACTCAAGATTTTAATGATTTGGTAGAAATAACCTAGAGGGTGGAGCAGCATCTTAAGAATAGGCAAGCAATGGCCGAGAGGAAGTTAGACAAAAAGGGTGGCAAAGCCTCTTTTGGCAACCTAAGTAAAAAAGGGAAAGTCAAAAACCCAATGTGGCTCTTTTTCAAGAAGTCAAAGGTTCAATAGTCATGAAATTCGGCCTATAAGAATAGTTACTAGTCAACCTTCTGCTGGTTACTCATATGCTACTATTTTGCCTTGCAGAACTTATGGAAGAACCACTCCGAAGAGTGTCATAGCTTACTTTGAGTGTGGTTCCAAGGACCACCAAGTCTGAAAATGTCCTAGGAATGTTGGAATTTCTAGAGCTACGGTTGTGGAAGTAGCTTCAGTGAAAACAGGTACTCGGTCAGCTCCTACTGTGGTAAGTTGAGCAAAAAGGAATGGAGTAGCTTCTAGAGCAGTTTCTAAAGGGGACACTTATGTTTTAGCTCATACCTATGCTATAAGAGGACGCGATTAGGAGACACCCCAAATGTCATTATTGGTACATACTCTTTCCATGGTACTTTAGTATTTTCATTGATTGACCCGAGTTCGACATTGTCTTATAAGTGTAGTTGTGTATTGATTAATAAGAATTTGAAATCGGGAAAAATGGATTCTGACATTCGAGTGTCAAATCCTCTTAGGAACAATATTATGAATTAGGTATTAAAGAGGGTGACTTTAGTTATATATAAGGAGACCTTCTCACGGGACCTTTTCAAATTGAGGTGCAATGAATTTGAAGTCATATTAAGTATAGATTGGTTATCAGAAAATGAAGTGGTATTGGATTGTAAAGAAAAAAAATTCACTCTTAGGTCACTAGATAGGTTAATGACGGTGATAGGTGACTAGAGGAATTGTCTTGATAGAGTAGTATCGACAGCCTTGGTGGAAGAGATTGATAAGGCAAGATTATGATGGGTTTTTGGTACATATAGTCGATACAAGTAAACCTTTCTTAAAAGTTTGGCAATTTTGGCAGTACAAGATTTTTTGGATCTTTTTTTAGAAGAATTGCTCAGATTGCCACCTAGTAGGGAACTGAAGTTTAAGATTGAATTAGTTCTGGGAGAATGGTGCCGACTAAAATCGAGGAGTTGAAGATTCAACTTTAAGATTTTCTTGACAAGGGTTTTGCTTGAACTAGTGTTTTATCATAGGATATACCGGTATTGTTTGGTAGAAAGAATGATGGGTACTTTTCATTGTGCATAGATTATTGCCAACTGAATAAATTAACTATGAAGAATAAATATCCTCTTCCTCGAATTGATGACTTATTTGATTAACTCTGTGGAGTGGAGTGTTCTCTAAGATTGATATGATGTCCGGGTATCATCAATTGGAAATCAAGAAGTTTGATGTGCGCAAATCGACTTTTAGGACGAGGTATGGCCATTATAAGTTTCTTGTGACGCCGTTTGGGTTAACTAATGTCCCTAAAGTTTTGATGGATCTCATGAAAATGGTGTTTTGGCCCTTTTTGGACCAATTTGTTATAGTGTTTATTGATGATATTCTCGTACTTTCACCAACAATAGAAGAACATAGTAAAAATCTCTTAATTGTGCTCTAAAGGGTAAAAGATGAAAAGTTGTTTGTCAAGTTGTCCAAGTGTGAATTTTGGATTGACGAAGTGGCATTCTTGGATCATGTGATCTCTAGAGAAGTAATTGATCTAGATCTGAAGAAGATTGAGGTGTTTGTTCCATGGAAACCTCCTAAAGATGTGACCGAAGTAAGGAGCAAGTGTTACATATAATCTTTTTTAACTTAGATGGCTAGTATACACGCTTTCTCAAGTGATTTTCATCAATTGCAGGTCTATTCACCAAGTTGTTACACAAGGGAGTGAAATATGAATGGACTAGTAAGTGTTAAGACCCAGAATTTAACCCATCATTGCTTTTTCTCTCTAAAATTGTATTGTTCTAGCATCTCTTGAACTCATCATCTTCTTATTCTTGTATCTCTTAACTCATCATTCTCTTAATCCATACTCTTGTGAATTATGAAAGCTCTCGCTAATTGTGAAAAAGATGGAGGATAAATTTTGAAGATTTTTTTTCAAAACCCTAAATTCTTTTTCATATTTTTTCAAGATTCTAAATTCATTTCGAGAATCTATTTTTATTTTATTCTGTGTAGCACTAGAGATGAAAGTTCTAGCCCGAGAAAAAATGCTTATACCATCAGATTTCAATACACATATAAGTGAGTGTTTCTTAAGTTTAATTGAATTTCATTAGTTTCATCTGAATATTAAATGAATCTTAACTTTTTTTGACACCAAATGAATCTGGCAAAAATAAATAGTGAGGCAATCAATTATCCAAATAATGTTTCTTTTGATTTACGACTAGTTGCAACTAGTATACTTATTGACCATATTCCCTCTCATTTTATTCTATATCCTCATCTTAGCTTAGTCATTTGATTCCTTATCCTCATGCTAGCCCAGTTTCTTTAGCCGCATAGACATGAACCAACTGTACTTAATGAGTCATGTCATCTTCTTCTATTATTATAAGCTTCTCTTATGCCTCATTAGTAAATTTTACATTTTGATTATCAGCGGCCCTCCAATAATTTTATCTTCTATGTATAAAATCTAGTTTTTCTTCATATATTTGTACTTGAAAGTTTTCCCTAAACTTAACAAACTCCACATAAAAATTATACAAATAAATTAAAAACCTTTAAGTAAATAAAATAAAAGTTAATAAAAAAAACACAAAGTTCACAATCCTAGAATGCAGTGTTGAAGAATACTTCAATGTCAAATTTGATCATGCAAGGAATCTGATAATGCAACGTATTTGATAATGTAAGAATTTTGTTATCTTGAATTAAGTTATTTTATTTTGAATAAATCCTTAGGAGTAGCTTTGCTTCTTCTAATTTAGGAGTTGACAGTTATGTTTATAAGCCTATATCTGTGTTTATTAATCTTTTCAGATATACTACTTTCTACATTTGAATAAACATTTTTAGTACATTTTTTGTACTTCTAATATTCAACGAATTTGGTCAAAAACCTAGATTACGAGTGACACCAAACACTAGAGTCGAGAGTAAACGTGAGTTAAGGACAAACATATGAGTGAGTTCAAACACGTAAATTGAGAATTGTTATAAATATGGCTACAATAAATGAAGCAGCTTCAGAAATGATGCAACCTCTCATTCCTATATTTAAAGGATAAAAAATTATTTTTTAGAGCATGCGTAAAGACATGGATAAAATCTCAAGATCTTACGGATTTGGTAGACCAAGAGTGTAACATCCTATATTGAGACCGGGTTTAAAGAGAATTGAATTGCTACCCATATCACCAATGTGCACATTGCTTTTTGGGAGCCCAGAACTTGAGAACACCAAAGTTAAGCGTGCTTGACTTAGAGCAATCTTGGGATCGGTGACCTTCGGGGAAGTTTGTCCAGAAATCATGCTAGTAAGGACAAAACATGCTGGAAAATATAATGGTAGTCTATGGGACTAGTGGTCAGCCTTAAGACCATATATGTGACAAGGTGGCGCCATGCCACATTGCCTAAGGACATCCGGGGGCGGGGGTCGAACGTTTCAAATGGTATTAGAGTAACCCTATAATGGTGAGGTACGTCTATGGACGGAAGAGCCCAAGGCATTCGCCTAGTGAGGGTAAAGATTCTAGAAAGACTGTGGGCACAACGAGGACGTTGTGTCATAATAATATGGATTATGGCATCCCATATTGAGACAGAGTAAAAAAGGAATTGAATTGCTACCCATATCACCAATGTGCACATTATTTTTCGGGATCCCAGAACTTGAGAACTCTAAACTTAAACGTGCTTAACTTAGAGCGATCTTGGGATGGGTGACCTTCCGGAAATTTTTTTCGGTTAGCATGCGAGTGAGGACAAAACATGTTGAAAAACATAATAGTGGTCTGTGGGGTTAATGGTTACCCTTAAGACCGTATATGTGACAAGGTGGCACCCTGCCACTGCGCCTCCGGTCATCCGAGGGCGAGGGCAAGACGTTACAAAGAATATGAAAAAGTTAATGACACAACCAAGTTAAAATAAATTAGGCAACCAAGGTCAATGAAACTCAGAAAAGCAATGCTAAAGCATTAGCAATAATCTAACAAGTAGTACATGATTCAATCATCTCCAAAACGTCAACAGCAACCACCTCAAACCAAGTATGGTCAGTTCTAAAGTCAAAGTTCTAAAGGGACTTAAAAGTAAAAGTAATGAAATTGCAATCTCTTATATATGAATTTGAGACTCTGATGAGGAATAACTGAGAAATGTGTTTAAAATTTCTCTCAATGACAATAAAAATAATCACTCAAATACGAACTTATGGTAAGCAAATTACAGACCCGACAATGGAGAAAGTTCTAAGAAGTCTAATTCTAATTTTGAATAGTCATAAGATTTGAATTGATTCTCCTTTAATGAGTTAATGAGATCACTCCTAGTTCATGAAGTCTTGATCAATTGCTCAACAAAAAATAATAAGGAAAAAAGCATTCTAAGTCAAGGAAACCTCTAATGATTTATCTTCATCATCTAAAGGTCGTGAACGAGGCAATTTCAAAGGACGAGTTAGAGGCAGAGTACACGGTTTGAGTAAAGGACGAGGTCGGAGTGATGAACCATAACAATAAAGTAATGTCTAATGCTATAATTTTCATACCTTTAGTCATATGAAGGCTGATTATTGGTATGATGAGTAAGCAAATTTCATACTAAATATAGAAGATTATGAAAATGAGGAATATTTCAAGCTCTTTTTGACTTAAGAAGATGCATAACACCAGACAAGTAACATATGGTCTATGGATACCGGTTGTTCTAATCATATGACATGTGCAAAAGAGATATTTATATATCTTGATGAAACACAAAATGTGCATGCACTTCTTGGAAATGGCAAAGAGATACATGTTAAGGTAAAAGGAATTATGAAGATTGAGTCTGGTGAAGGTAAAAGATCTTTGTACAACACTCGGTATATACCTGATTTGGGGTATAATCTTCTATCTATTTAACAGTTGATGGCAAGATGCTACATGGTGTTGTTTGACAATGGAATATATATTATCAAAGATAAGAAAATAGACAATAGAATGGTCAAAATTATAATAACACATAATAAAATATTTCATATAGATGTGCAAAAAAAATGAGGCTTTTCTCTTGCAGTTGTTGACAAAGATGATTCTATGTTTTGGCTGCGATAAAATCTACATTAACACTCAAAACCAAATGTTATCCCTTCTCAGCATGATATTGCAGCAAATTCAACCAGGCACACATCATGACACTATAATAACCCCATTGGTATCTGTTGAAATAAGTCATGCCGTTCATTGGGGTCTTTGGCCTTACCCATCTAAAGTCTACTCAGGCTTGCCCTATTTAATAAAAATGTCAGGCTCAAACTTTTTTATAAGCACATTTAATTAAATAGGCCAGACTTCGGGCTGGTAAATAAGCCTATTAGGCCTAATAGGCTAGTTGCCAAATGCTGATCATGTATGATTTTTTTGATATACAAGAGCACCAAAAATTAAGCTGTATGATTTTTTGAATAGAGATTGGGAAAGTTTTTTAGATGATAAAAATAGTATTTTCAACCAATGTGTTTACATTAGGTTCTGGTGTAATTACATGAGATTAAAAATTAAAATAAAAATAAATAAATAAATCATAGTCTTGTCTACAACCGAAGCTGTGTATATGGTAGTTAGTACAGAAACATGCCAAGCCATTTTGCTAAGAAGAGTTTCGGAAGAATTGCAACACAACCAAACTAAAGCAATTGAGATTTTTTGTGAAAATATATCAACCATTTTCATAATGAAGAACCCAGCGATTCACGGTAGAACCAAACACATTATTGACTCAACATTGATTTTTGTGCTTGAGTTGGAGGGTCCTCCTTCCATCCATTAAGTCAAGTAATTTGCTATTCGATTTCACCATATAAGAGAGTTAGTTGGTATAGAAGAAATAATTATGAAGCAATGCAATACTCGCCACTAATTAACATATATTTTGACAAAGTCTTTATCGAGAAGAAATTCTATTACTTTAAATTGTGAATTTCAATTGGATGAGTTAGAATAATTCAAAGTCAAACTTGATATGCAGCAGATCTGTTAATGTAGGAGTTCTATTATCTTGAATTAAGTTATGTCATTTTGAATAATTCCTCAGAAGTAGTTTTGCTTCCTATAATTTATTAGTTAATAGTTATGATTGTAAGCCTATAAAGGTTGTATTTATTGATCTATTTAGATGTACTACTTTATACATTTGAATAAGAATTTTTACCACATTTTTTTGTACTTCTAATATCCAACATGCAAAAATAATGGCAAAATGAATCTTTTCTTTTAGTCTAATCATAATCTTAATCTTGGTTCTTTTCGTCCTTTGCATTCTTAGCTTCCTCATCTACATTACCATTCTATGGTACTCTGAATCCAATCAATGCTTCATTTCTAGATATTCATCAGAAAATAAAAAGAAATATACCTTGATCATCTAATTCTTTGTTTTTCTTCTCTTTCTCATACTTTTAAATCTCCTTAAAATTGATTGATTGTCCTCTCAATACCATGGAAGCTATATTATTTTTCTAGAATTGAACTTACCCATTTATTGTTAATCCTCTAATTTGATAAGTTTATATGATCAAGAAAGAGAAAAAATAAATAATTTCATACTTTCATTGTGATAAAATTCCTATTATAATATAAATAAAAAATAAATAAAATAATATTACAGGTGTGTATAGAAGTTAGATATACACATACTTTGCCATATCATATAAAAGTGTCCTAAAAAAATATATAAAATAGTCGAGTTGAGGTGTTTAATTGGTAAAGACTAGAATATAAAGTTATGTTTGGTTCACTAGTTAGCATTATTATTAGTTTGTATAGCATTAAGTTGCATTGGATAGCTCATGTTATTATATATGGTGTTTCGTAAAAAATAACTGCATTAATCTGTTTTATTTTATCTGACGTTCGATATAAATTTTATATTATATAAATTTAGAAAATATTTAAAACAAACAAATTTAAAATATTTCGGTATATTATATATTAGAGAAAAAAAGTATGCAAGAGTCATATTTGTCTTTAATAATTTTATTATATATACGTTATTTTATAACAATTCAATAGATTGATAATGCTTTGGATATTAAAATCAATATATTTCCTATACTGTTGTTTCATTGCTCAAATTATATATATTAAATATGATATTCAAAATTATAAATACTTTCTCTATACGTTTTTCAATAACCATATTTTTCATATATTATTTTCTAATTTAAATTCATCAATGATAATAAACCATTTATAAAAAAAAATATTCAAATCATAAATATATTTATTTACGTCGAAATCCAATCATAAATATGTTATGTATGTATTCCTCGAGAATTCACATTTAATAAACTGGGGAATCAAATCCTACAATTTTATTGTTTCAAAAAAAATTATTATGGACAAATTATAAAAAAGATTGTTGAAATTATATGGGTAGTTTACACCAAAAGAAAGACTTCTACGTGTCAGAAACACGTGTGAAGTGCAGTTACCATGCCACCAAACATTAATAGAAATAAGGATTCGTGTTTTTGTTTAGTAATATAGAGAACATTCAAAAAATATACACAAAAGAAAAGCACAAACAGAGTGATACTGTGCTTCTAAGAAAACCACTTAAGAATGTGACATAGTTTGGATTGCAGTTAGTTGGTGACTAGTGGAACCATCCAAACGTGATCTTTTCCCGATCAGAAGTTGAACACTAAAGCTTTTTCCTTTTCCTCTCTTCTTCATATGTTTGTTTTACTTGTTTTTTATGAAGAATATTTTGTGTTTTTGTGTTATTGAATAACTACAAATGATAGCATAGCCATTTAGATTACTGTTTACTTCTGGTTGTTGTAATGTCTGGTATTTGTGTTATTGCATGTTGTATTGTCCAGTATTTTTTTTAAATTGAAACTGGATGATTATACTACATGTTGTATTGTCTGGTATTTGTTTTAAATTGAAACTGAATAATTATATTGCATGTTGTATTATCAGGTATTTATTTTAAATTGAAACTAGACGATTATATTGCATGTTGGTCACCATAAACTCTTGAATGGTTTGAGTGTAACAATGCTTGACAACAAATTCTTTAATAATTAATTATGTGATTTTTTTTTTTAAAATTCTTTGTTGAGTTAAAGTATATCATAGTGCATGTCATTGGATTCATTTTTTCGATACGAATCCGATGATATAAAATATGAAAATTTTGAACGAAAACTGAAAAAGTTATAGTCGTCGGAAGTTTTTTAAAAAAACTCATCAGATTAATTACTTTTATTTATTTAAAAGAAATTGGATACGTTTTCAACTTCCACTCGTAGATTCGGAGAGTGCATCTCACCGTCGGCGACCGAATGACGGAAACGGAAAATGGAGGGCACCATTGGAACCTGTACGCCGAGATGAGTCCACAACCATCAGTGCAACAGCCATCGGCAGCCGCGAAGATGGCGCATGAAGTGCACGCGCGGCCTAGACGCGTGAGGCGTTGAGTTCACAGGTAATGGTCATAATCAACGCTGACATGGCCTCTTACGAAGTCGCCACGTCAGCAAAGGGGCTGACTATGTGCACTGGCGTACTAGCAACATGTGGTAGTGTCTTAGCACGCCATGTGTTGCCGACGCGTGAGCGGGCCCTCCGCCCTCTTCCAAATTGACGCCGATGCACCGCTCTTTTCTAGCGACGCGCCACCGTCTCTGGTGACCGGATTTTTAAAAAAAATGGATTAATATTTTTAAATACTTTTATTTTCAATTTTTTATTAATCCATTTTTTTAATTTGTTTATTATGCTTATTTACTATTTGTGTATTAGTAAATGACTTAATTTTATTGCGTGCTTAGGAAATAGTTTATTAACCTTTTTTAAATTATTTTATTGGTATTTATTTAGTATTGTTTGAATACTTATTAGATGTCATATGCATGCATTTATTTAGTTTCTTATCGGATAAATGAATATAGATCATCTTACATGTCTTCGTATTATGTTAATAGTAATGGCTTCTCCATCCAAGAACATTGTCGCTGAACTCAACAAGGGAGACAAGTTGAACAGGGACAATTATGATATCTGGCATCGCAAGATCCAGTATATCCTGGAAGAGAAATAAGCTCTTAAAACACTGACCAAAATAATGATCGAACCGGCACCTAGCACGAGTACTCAAGTTAAGCGAGACATCGAAACTTACCTGGCCTGGAAGCGTAAGAATAGTAAGCGTAAGAACAGTATAGCGAGGATTACTATTCTGTCCAACATGGCTGATGATCTCATGTGCTCGTATGAGGATTTTAACACAACATAGGACATGTGGGTTGCATTGAATGACAAATTTGGTAGGACTTACACCACTAAGCTTTGGCGACTGACTATCAAGTTTGACAATTACCGAAAGCGTAATGATCACTCTATGCTCCAGCATCTCAAAGAGATGGCAAACATGATCCAAGAGTTAAAGTCAGCCACCCATGCCCTATCAGATGAACAGCAAGTACAAGCGGTGGTAAGGTCTCTCCCCATAATGAAAACATCAAGACTTTTGATGACATTTCTCGTCATGTTGAGCTCGAGGACGAGTGCCTGGAGGCGGCCAAATCCTCAGGTCTGCTCTATATGGTTGAATCCAGTGTGCGCAAAGGCACGGGTGCTAAGCGCAAGAGGGGAACAAGGGGCGGAAAGGAAGGGAAGAGTCCAAAAAATCCTAACAAGCCCGGTACCAATAACCCAAAAAAGAAAGTTAGGCGAGGCAAAGGTCAGTAGAGGGACAAAAGTAAGGTCAAGTGTTATAATTGTCACAAGATAGGTCACTTTACTCGTGAATGCACCGAGCCCAAGAAGGAGGTAACCATTTATGATTTTGCCCTAATTAATATTTGTGTTTCTAGCTCTGTTTTTCTTGTTGAGGCTCACCCTATGTGGGTTGTAGACTCCGACGCCACGGACCACGTAGTAAGAGATAGAGGAGCGTTTGTCGTGTATCGTCGAATCCCACGAGGTACTCGATGGATATATGTGGGCAAAAACTCACGCATAGAAGTTAAAGGAATTGGCACTTGTAAACTCAAAATGCAGAGTGACTAGACATTGCTCGTACATGATGTCTTGTTCGCTCCAGAAATTAGGCGCAATCTTGTCTCTATTCTTGTTTTATTGTCTTATGATTATAAGTTTGTATTTTATGTTGCTAGTTTGCAAATATTTTATAATTCTGTCTGTATTAGATTAGGACAACTTATTGATGGATTTGTGGTACTTAATATTGAATGTTATAAAAATCCTTTTTATTTTCCAATGATAGTTTTTCGTTGATTACCTCTTCTAATATGAGTATTTCGACTTGGCATGCTAGACTTGGTCATATAAGACAAGATAAGATGAACAGGTTGGCAAAAGAGCGGATTTTAGGTTCCTCTGATAAGATAGAATTGTCGACCTGTAATCATTGTCTAGCAAGCAAAGCCACTAGAAACCTTTCGGTAAGGCTACTAGGGCTAATTCTCCGTAAGAATTAATTCATTCTAAAATATATGGACACATGAGCGTTAGAGCTAAAAGCGGTGCATCATATTTTATTACCTCTGTAGATGATTTCACTCATTTTGGTCAAGTCTATCTGATCTCCCATAAGTCTGAAGCTTAAGACTGTTTTCAACGATTTTTGGCATTGATGGAGAATCAATTAGATAGAACCGTTAAAGTGTTATGCACTGATCGAAAATGAGAATATCTATCTGATCAGTTTAATACATTGTGTCAAGAGAAAGGTATTGTAAAACAATTAACCATTCCAAGGACTCCTCAACAAAAAGGAGAAACAGAACACTATTAGAGATGGTTAGATCTATGATGACACAAGCCAATCTTCCAATTTCATATTAGGGAGATGCGCTTCTTACTGCTACTAATATATTAAATAAGGTTCCCACCAAATTCGTGACTATAACCCCATATGAAATGTGGACAAGTAGAAAACATGGTCTATCCTACTTGCGACCCTGGGGTGCACTTGTTATGTACATGATCTAACTAGTCCATTTAGAAAATTGGGTGCTAGGGGAAAGAAATGTATTTTCATTCGATACCCTGAGAAATCAAAAAGATATCTACTGATAGGGGAGAACTCAGACGGGACTATATTAGAGATTGAGTCATGAGATGTTGTGTTCTTAGAGATTAAATTCCAACGGAGAGGTGATGTAGAAAGAGAGTCTCATTTATTTGAACAAAATGATTCAGAGGACTTAAACTCCATTCAAAGGGATGTTTCCAATGGGATTGAAAAAGTGCCTGATGAACCTACTCCACAACTTAATTGCAGTGGGAGTAACGTGGTTCCTGATACTTCTGTTCCTGAGACGTCAACTCGAACGAGTAGAAGAATTCGAATTCCCTAGCGATGTTTTGAGATTGAAGGAGAAGCATTTATGTTGGCATCCCATGATGGTGATAAGCCAAAGAATGTAAAAGAAGCTCTCGATTCACCAGTCAAAGATTTATGGATAAAGGCCATGGTAGAGGAAACGGAGTCGATGAAAAGTAACAAGGTCTAGAATTTAGTCGATTTACCGCCAGGTAGAAAAGTCATCGAAAATAAATGGGTCCTTCATGTTAAACGGAAGGCAGATGGCTTGATTGAGAGATATAAGGCAAGGTTACTGGCTAAAGGTTATACTCAACAATAAGATATAGACTATGAAGAGACATTCTCCCCTGTGGTGAGATTTGCTTCAATACGCCTCATATTAGCCGTAGTTGCATATATGGACTTGGAATTACATCAAATGGATGTTAAGACTACTTTCCTCGATGGGGGACTGGAGGAAGAAAATTATATAGAACAGCCTGAAAGTTTCATTACTAAAGGCAAAGAGAGAAAAGTTTGTAAACTCTTGAGGTCCATCTATGGACTCAAACAATCCTCCAATCAATGGTATCTACAATTACATGAATTGACTATGTCATATGGATTTCAAATGATAGAAGGGGGCGATTGTGTTTATTTGAAAAAGTCCAGTGACAATTTCATTTTACTGTCCTTATATGTTGACGATATAGTTCTGGCATGTAATAACAAAACCCTTCTACTTGCCACGAAAGACTAGTTATCAACTGTTTTTTGAAATAAAGGATATGGGTGAGGCTGCCTACATTTTAGGAGTCAAAATATCAAATGATCGAAATCAAAGACTTTTGGCCTTGTCACAAGAGCCATACTACATAAGACCCTTGAGAGGTTCCATATGGCAGATTGCAAGCTGATGGACACACTTATCGCAAAAGGCTAGACTTTGAGTTTAGAAATGTGCCAGAAAACTCCGCAAGAGCAAGAGAAAATATGAATAGTACCATATGCAAATGCCATTGGAAGCTTGATATATGCAATAATGTGTACCAGGCCAGATATCTGTTATGCAGTTGGACTGGTAAGCAGATATCAGTCAAATCCAAGACAGAAACATTGCATAATAATGAAAAGAATCCCAGCTTCTCTAAAGGGTACCGCTGATTATGCTCTGTGTTATCAAGGCACTAATGATTGCTTGGTTAGATACACAGACGCAGATTGGGGTGGCGATTCGGATGAAAGAAAGTTTCTTCTGGATATGCTTTTATTTAAAGTCAAGTAAGTGATTTCCTAGAATAGTAAGAAGCTAACATGCATAGTCTTATCTACCATGGAGCCAAATTTGTTGCCTGCTTAGTGGCTGTGCAAGAAGTTGTTTAGCTGAAAAGGTTTTTAGAAGATTTAAACTTAGATGAGAATGAGCCTGAGCCTATTACTGTGTACTGTGATAGTCAGGAAACAATTGCCTAGACAAGAGATGCTAAGTATCACAATAAGTCTAAACATATAGAGATCAAGTATCACTTTGTCAGAGACATAGTGGCTAAGAAGAATGTAACTATTAGATACATATCAACACATGATATGATTATAGACCTCCTCTCTAAAGCTGTAACTAGAGATGTGTTTGTAAAGCACACTAGGTCATTGCGTCTACATAGGTTGTGAACCTTTTATATTTGTTTTTTTTATCTATGTTCGAATGTGATTCATATTTTCAGTGCTGTTGTTTTTATTATAGCATATATATATATATGGTATGTTTCTTATCATCCGAGAGTATGTTGTCAGGAACTAGAAGCTGGTGAACTTGCACGCACAGCTGCCTTGGTTATCCAAGGATAATGTAGGATGAGACTTGTATATTTCATTTTGTGAATTAGATGTTCCATAACTCAAGACAATGTACAAAAAGTCGCTTTGACATGTTATCAAAATGAGATTCTTCTAAAACATAATGAAGGATCACTTATGAAATTCCAATTTCATAAGACTTAACTAGCCGGATAAAAATTTGGAGTCGCTCAACTTAGATAGTGGAAGCGATCAAGTTTCTAAGATAGCTTGGTGCCATAGTCCGTACAATGAACATAAACTATATATTGACATACGCGTCGTTTTATATGGCAAGGTTCATTGTCGCGCATGTTTTATAATGTGCGCGCTTTTAAGTTGACCTGATGGAAGATAAGTATTGAGTACATCCCAACTTCTTATCGTGTAAGTCCTATCCAATACTGATCCTTAGTATGGTCACTCTATTGTCTGGAGTGTTGGGGTAATGATTGTATCATTAGCATGTGTTTTCTATGACCATGATAATTCGGTCTATATGGCATATTTGTGATGTCGGTTACTTTCATCGTCTTTTGGAATTAGAGTAGATTGAAATACGCTAACTGTATTCACACTTATTACACGCTAGCAAGGAAACTGTGGTTCCTGGAAACACAGTAGTGATTGAGGAATACTCTTAAGGGTTCGACGGGACCGAACGTGTCTGATCTTAATACATGTTTGTAGTCTAGGATTGAAAAAGAATTTTAGTCATGTTTTAACTTTCAGGAAATTGGTTCATTTCTTTTTGGTCACACCGACTATTTGTAAGTATAAAGTCAGTATGTTACCTATTTGTATTAATGGGAGAATGTTGGAATTATATGGATAGTGTACACCCAAAGAAAGACTCTACGTGTCAGAAACACATGTGAAGTGCAGTTACCCAAATATGGATAATTGCCACCAAACATTGATAAAAATAAGGATTAGTGTTTTTGTTTGGTAATACAAAGAACATTCAGAAAATATACACAAAAGAAAAGTACAAACAGAGATACAGTGATTCTGAGAAAACCACTTAAAAATGTGACATAGTCAGGATTGCAGTTAGTTGATAATTAATGGAAATCATCCAAACGTGATCTTTTCCCGGTCAAAAGTTGAACAATAAAGCTTTTCTTTTCCTCTCTTCTTGGTACGTTTATTTTACTTGTTTTATATAAAGAAGATTTTGTGGTTGTGTGTTATATAACAATAGCACTGTCAATATTGGGCCCGTACCCGCGGGGCAGCCCGTACCCGTCCGCCCATTACGGGCACGGGCCTATATTTTATACCCGTGAACAACGGGCTTTTTTTAAACCCGTATTCATTAAAACCCGTAACCGTACAGGTACGGTGCGGGTGACCCGCGGGTAAGCCCATATTTTTTAATTATTTTTTGAATATTAATATTTATAACTAAAAATAAAATAATAGAATACTCACCGAAAGGTAAAATTAGATTTTCAAACCCACTACCCCACAACAAATTAAAACCCTAACTTTTGTCTTTGCGCTCGGTTCGCGATCGTTGCTCTCTCTCGTACTCCAACACTCACGGTGATAATTGGTCTCAACTCTCAACTCGCACGGTTCGCCTTTGTTCCATAGTTTGGTATGTAGTTATTTCCTGATTTTGATTATACGAGTTGATTATGTGGTGAATTCTGGTTGGGTTTGGATATGAAATTTTGGATTTATTTTTATGTTTTTGTGATGTTTTGTTATATGGTGAATTATGGTGGGATCTTGATATGAAAATTTGGAATTTTTATAATTTTTATGTTTCTATGATATTTTGTTATATTAATGAGTTTATAGGTAATGATATGAAAATTTGGAATTTTATAATTTTTATGTTTCTATTATGTTTTGTTTTTTTGGGTAATGAGTTTATGGGGTAATGATATGAAAATTTGGAATTTTTATAATTTTTATGTTTCTATGATGTTTTGTTTTTTTGGGTAATGTTTCTATAATTGTTTATGTGAATTATGGATGTAATATTGATATTTTGGAATTAAGCTGAAGACTTGTAGTTTTAATATCCAATTTTTAGTTTAGTTACAGGGCTTGTCAATTTGTGATTTTTATTTGGGAATTTGTCAATTTATGAATAATGTATATGGAGTTTAAAGCTTCCAATTGATGAATTTTGAATGGTTTGTTGGTAATAATTTTCTTTATATACTTGTTGGTTAATTTATCTTTAGGTTTTATTAAAATTCTTCTCTTTTTCTTATGAAAATTGAATTCCACTAAGATAGTTATATAATTTGCTAAGAATAATTTTAAAAAAAAGTAAAATTTTCTCTAATAAATTAAGCATTGTCAATTTATTTTACATGTCATGTTTTATTTACAGGTATTATTTTATATATTTATAGAATGGAACAACAAAGAATAGAAACAATTGGAGTGGAACCACAAAGTCATCCTATTGACTCTCACGGTGCGGATGGCGCTGGTGGTACTAGTGATAGAAGTAGTGAACAATCAAGAAACCTAACTACTTTCTAATGTTTGGAATTATTTTACTCCTCTAGGAATAATAGATGGAAAGCCTAAGGCAAAATGCAATGCTTGTAATAAAATACAATGGAGGGGGAACAAATTATGGGACCTCGACTTTGACACGTCATCAGAAAACCTATCGAGTTCTAAATGCATCTAAATCGGATCAGCCCCATGTTAACGAGATTCTTGAGTCATATACATCAAAACTTAAGTTCCAAAAGATTGACCAAAAGATTTAGAGAGAAACTAGCTATGGCAATCATTATGCACGATTTGCCCTTTTGTTGAGTATGAAGCTGTTAGGGATCTTTTAGCATATTTACACCCAGATATAAGTTTTGTCACTAGAAATACAATAGGATCTGATGTTTGGAAGTTGTATGAGGTAGAAAAAGAGAAACTAAAGAAGGTGTTAAAGGAGATTCCCGGTAGAGTTTGTCTTACATCTGATGTTTGGACAGCTTGTTCCATTGAGGGTTTATATTTGTGTGACCATTCATTATGTTGACAATGAATGGAAATTGAAGAATAAGATATTGGCCTTTGCTAGCTTTCCTCCACCTCATAGTGGAACACAATTGGCGAATAAAGTTTTTGATATCTTACAGGATTGGGGTGTAGTTGATAAGATATTCTCAATTACTTTGGACAATGCAAATGCAAATGATAATATGCAGGAAAAGTTGAAATATTCATTGTCCAGAAGAAATAAGTTGCCATGTGGGGGAAAATTTTTTCATGTGCGTTGTTGTGCGCATATTCTCAACTTAATTGTTCAAGATGGGTTGCTAAAAGTTAAGGATGCACTACAAAAGATTAGGGAGAGTGTGAAGTATGTGAAAGGGGCTGAATCTCGAAAGAGAAAATTTCAAGAGATGGTCATTGAGGAAGGTATTGAAGGGGGTGTTCACTTGCGTCTTGATGTGTCGACAAGGTGGAATTCTACCTATGTGATGCTTGAGAGTGCATTGAAGTATAGAAATGCATTTGAGTTATTAAGTATGCATGTTGATGACTATAATTCATGCCCTACAAGAGAAGAATGGGAAAGAGGAGAGCTAATATGTGACATATTGAAACCTTTTCATACTATAACCACCTTGATATCGGGCTCTAGTTATCCAACTTCAAATTTGTATTTTCTACAAATTTGGAAGATTGAGAAGCTACTTATTCAATAATGTAGCACAGACCAAGTTATCAAGCAAATGGTTCATATGCAATTGAAGTTCGATAAATATTGGGATGATTATAGTGATATTTTATCAATCAGTGCGGTTTCTAGATCCTAGAATGAAGCTTTCAGTTGGTGAAAGGGTGTTTTGAAGAGATCGAGGATGCAAATGGTGTATTCAATAGGATGGAGAAAATTAGAGCAAATATGAACTTATTGTTTTCTGACTACTCTAATTTATCCCCATCCTCACAACCATGTGTTCCTCCAAAAACAAGACCAGTTGGCAGTGGAGTGCTCATGGCAGGGGCCGATGTAAGTAGTATTATTAATTCAATTATATAATATGTTATTTACTCCATTAAATGATGTTATTAACCTTAACGTATTTTTATTTTTATTTTTTTATCTATAGGATGCTATACGTATTTTAGGCCGTATGAGTGAATCTATTTCTGAAAAAAGTGAATTAGATAGGTATTTGGAAGAACCAACTCTTGAATACGGGCATTTCGCTAGTATGGATGTATTGACATGGTGGAAGGACAATCAATCAAGATTTCCTAATTTGTCTCAAATGGCGAGTGATCTATTAAGCATTCCAATTACTACAGTTGCTTCCGAGTCTGCTTTTAGCATTGGTTCTAGGGTCTTGAACAAATATCGTAGTTCTCTTCTTCCAAAAAATGTGCAAGCCCTAATTTGTTCACGTAATTGGTTGCTTGGCTATATTTCTAATGGTAATATTTTTCTCAATATTTTTATGATAAACATATATTTGTGTCATTTTTATTGATTGATGTTTTCTTTTTGCAGATGATGATTGTGTTGAGAATGAGATGCTAGTTAATGAAACATTATCAAGAGGAGATTCCAATAATGTTGTTAATGATTTCGAAGAAGAATGATTGGCTTGGCAAATTTAGACTATATGGTCATTGAATTATTAAGTACTAGTACTCCGTTATTAGTTTTTATTTTGGATCAATTGATTTTGTTGATGAAGTAATGCGATGTCAAGATAATTATTATAAATTTGAATTGTTGTTTGATGAATGATTTTGCAATGTTTGATGAAGAAATTTATAAATTATTATACCTGTGTTGGATTAGCGACATGTGAAACAGGTTTACAAAGGAACTACGGACGTCGGAGTTGATTTTCTTTTCATGGCTTTAATATAGTGATATTTGTTTTGTTTTGTGTTTCCCAACCACAAAGAGAGTGGTTTAACTTTGTTTTGTCTGTTCTACAACCACACAAGTGGATTAATTTTCTTTTATTAATTTTTAGATTAGAAATTATTTTAACTAAGTCCAGAATATTACATCTATATCTATGTATATCGACAACACGGGCTTTAACCGTGCCCGCCCGCGAACCGCACGGGTCTCAATTATTGATCCGTCTGAATGCTGGCTTTTTCAATCCCGTGACCGTGTAAACCCGTACCCGTGCGGGTACGGACGGACGGGCCACGGGCTGGCCCGTCTGACAGTGCTGTATAACAACTACAGAGATATATTATTTGGACATTTCTTTATTAATTTAAATTTATATAAAAATTAAAATAAAAAAGATGTGTTATTGAAATTATAAAAAAGAAAAATTAGATTTAGATTTTGAAAAAGATTTATATATATATATATATATATATATATATATATATTCTAGAACAGTGACACCTCAATTATTGACCCAGTGACCATTTGTTCTTTGCTTCCATTTAAAAAACTCCAATTAGGTGGGTTACAAGCAATTTCCTCACTCGATTGGCTTTGTCTTTTTTATCTGCAAATTGCTGCTATTATTTTTTTATTTTCTCGAAGACACTGTTGTCTTTAAATGAGTTGGATTGGAACATGGTTTTGTAGTATAACAATCCCATAGTAAGCAGCCATGTTTGGGGTACTGACTCAGTCAATCTAAATTTAAAATATTCATATTTTATCATTTTGCACTGATGCATCGTAAGTATCAAATTCACACCCACCGTATCCTGTAGTCACGGTTTTAGATCTCGAGTATCTCTCCCTAGAGTATAAATTATCATTTCAATTATCTTTGGCTATCCTTTATAATTCTCATTATATTATATTATATTATATATATATATAAATTTTATAGATATTTTTAATTTTGATTTAATTTTTTAATATAGATCAGTTTTATTAGAAATATTTCGTAGTAGTAAAACTATTATGTGTGGTCTGTAATTAAATAAAAACATGAAATAATATATAGGAGAAGTAAAAAAAACTAACCAACCTCTTATCATGGTTCAGTTTCGACACGAAACCTATAAAAACCGCTTAAACTTAAAAAATTTCTATGTATCCAAAACTCTCATATTCAAAATTTGAAAATTTGTGCTAAGAAATTTTGAATGCGAAAATAAATATTTATAGGCAATTCATCCATCATGGTTGTTATAGTTTTGCATGAAATGAGAAGATAATGACAAATGGGCGGTAATAATTTTGCATGATTCTGTAAGTAACTTAATGCGTGATTTTAAGAGAAATGAAATATGAACAACCACAGGAAAAGATTAAGTGGAGGTTAAACAAGAAGATGAAAATGAAAGTTACGTAACATGGTTCCTAAAATATAGGACCACTTTCCATTATCCAACTTTCTACCGCTTGATTGTATATTTTCACCTTAAAACTATAAACCTTTATTCTTTAAGAAAACAAAAGGCACGAATCATGGCGACATTCCTCTTAGTACTTAAGTAGTATCTTCCATATATTACAATATACTAAACTTTTCAACCTTTTTCTCAATGAATAAACCCAATTTCTATTTTAAGTCCAAATTTTATTGATATTTTTTCAAATAAATAAAATATACACAACAAATACGAAAAATATCTACTTCATAGAGTTTCACTAGAACATAATGGAACCAAGTATAATGTCTGGTCCCCGCCCCCGGATAAACCCGAAGTGCGGTGACAGGGCGCCACGTCGTTCATAATTGGTCTTTAAGACTGACCACTAGCCCCACAAACCACCATTATGCTTTCCAGCATGCTTTATCCTCACTCGCATGTTTTTTGAAAAACTTCCCGGAAGGTCACCCATCCCAAGATTGCTCCAAGCCAAGCATGCTTAACTTTGGAATTCTCAAGTCCTAAGCTTCCGAAAAATAATATACACATTGGTGATATGGGTAGCAATTCAATTCCTTTTAATCATGTCTCAATACGGGGCGTTACACCAATTCCCATAGTGACAACATGATCCTTAAATCTTTGTGGTGTCATTCCTTTAGTCAATGGATTAGCTAACATGAACTATATTTTAATGTACTAGATGACCACTTTCTTATCTTTAGCATGTTCCCTTATGGCCTAATACTCCGTGTTAATATATTTGCTTTGCCTTCCACTCTTATTATTTTTAGCCATATAGACTATAGTTAAATTATCGTAACACATCATTAATGGCTATTTTATACATATAATTGACAAGTCTAAGCCCCTCGATGAAACTCTTCAACCAACACTGAACAAACTCAACTTTCATAGTAGAAGTAATAGTCAAAGTCTGTTTGGCACTTCTCCATGAAATGACTCCACTAGCTAACGTGAAAATATAACTTGATGTTGATTTTTGAGAATCAATGCATCCGGTGAAATCTGAATCCAAGTAGCTAACCATTTTCAAATCATCTAATGTTTTGTATTGATAAGTCTAGAATTTACCTATATTTTTTCTTTTTTTTGTGAGCTTAAATGTAAAGGAATTGATCTTAAAAGATGAAAAAGTTGAATATATTTCTAGTGATTTTAGACTTTTATCTCTGAGACATGGACCTGGATGAAAATATTTGGAAAGGAGCTAACAATTGCAATTTTCAAAAGAAAGAATGACCATTTAGATTTCATCCAGAGTCGGCAAAGGTGGCGAAATGATTGGTGATCGCCTGCAAACATCGATAGCAGTTGAAAGAAAAATGCCATGAAATAGGGTGACATAATAACGATCTCGCCTTGAAGACTAAAGTTCATGAGGCGAGTTACTTTTATGCGTCGCCACTATTGGTAGAATCTTGAGGCGCTAAAAGAAGAATTTTACCAGATTTTGAGGCGATACCGGAGGCAACAAATGATTACGTCGCCATGATCTAATTGTTGAAAGACGACACTTGCATTATATCGCCTAGGATGTTTACAATGGAAAAATGCTCTGGCGAGGAAAGCTTAAATCGCCTAAGCATCAGGCGACATATAAGGGTTATATTGAGAACATTTTGCCTCTGAAGAGTTATAGCTTGGCGAACGAGACAAGCGAGATTGCTGGAAGTCGTTGAGTTCAGGCGAAGGAACAGGCCACATAAATGAAGGAATTTGTTACTTCGCCAATATGTGTTTCTTTGTTGTTTTTATTTCAAAATTGCCACTGAGCAAAACTCTATAAATAGGAGCTCAGATGAAGCAATAGAAATCTTTTGTTAAACCTTTTGACATTCTGTTATTCTTAGATAAAAAAATTCTAGATTCTTCTATACGCTTTATTCAATATTCTCAGAGAAGTTTCTTGAAGAAGTTTTGTATTCTGTTTCTTGTGATCATTGAGATTTAGCTTGAAGGTAGCGAAGCAACAACTGTGACAGAGTCTAGCTTTTATCTTCTTTGGTAAGATTTAGATCTTAGAGCATATTGATGATGGTTTGTGCTTTGATTGAATATGTTGAAGTAGATATGCTAAGCTAAAAGCTCTTTTCATTTGCTAACTTCTGTTGTTGATCATCATTCTGATTGTATGATTCTTGTTCAAACATAGTCAATTTTACTTGAATTTCAAGAGCTTATTGAATTACAAGAACGAGAGTTACGTAATCTTGTTGATTTGAAGCTAGATTTAGACTAGAGGTGGCGATCAGGTTCCAGATCTAAGAACAGAGGATCATAGATCTAGAGATAGACTACAGATCTAGTTTTCTACAGATTATGCTTAACAGTTATATATGTTGTAGTATAGAGATATATGCAACTGTATAATTGAGATCTATTAATTTAAATCGAGAGATCTTTTAATAGATCACTGATGATGATCTAGAAAGTAAAACTATGATTTAGAGTTAAAGTGTACATAAGAAGTTAATTGGTAGTAGAGATTACCAGATCAGATTATTCATTGTTGAGATCATTTGCAGAATAGAATACCGATTTATGTTTTAATTGAAAGAATGTCATTAGTGTCTATAATTCACATCAATTCTATGATTTCTATGATTCGATTTGTAAATAGATTCTTTTAACAATTCAGTTTAGATATTAATCTCAATCTTGCTTCTTAGCTGACAATCCATGTGGAGACGATATCTTAAATACTACATTAGACGTTGATAGGAGTTCTATTTAGTTATAGTGATTTTACATGTCAGAAAAATCCTCATCAATTTTTTGGCGCCGTTGTCGAGGATTTTTTTTTTTTTAAGATAAAGATTTATATTGAATTGTGCTAACTTGATTTATTAAGTTCTTTTTCAACTTTAAAATTGTTTGTTCAAGTGTGTAGTGTATGCAGACAAGAGTTAAAGGAACTCAAGACTTGCAGTTTGATCCTGAGCCGGAAAGGATTATTAGGCAATCTAGATCACAGACGAGATCAACAGCTAGAACTGAGTCGAGAGTTATAATGTCAGGAGAACGCTACAACCGAAATAATGAAAATGATGGAAGAGTAGACCCTGAAAGGATGACTCTTCGTCAACATTCCACACCATCAGTTGATGGCATGCCACAAGCCATCAACCTTCCAGCAACAATAACTGATAATTTAGGGCTTAGATCAAGACTCATCCAAATGGTTCAATAGAAAAAATTTGGAGGAGGAGTCAGTGAGGACCCCAATCAACATCTTAACACTTTCCTGCATCTGTGTAGTACATTCAGGCACAATGGAGTATCTGAGGATGCAGTGAAGCTTCGACTATTTCCCTTCTCAGTAAGTAACAAAGCTCATGCCTTGTTATACTCTTTGCCACCAGGTTGCATCAATAGTTGGAAATACCTAGTCAAGAAGTTTTTAGCTCGTTACTTTCCTCCCATGAAGATGGTGAAACTGAGAAACAGGATTTCTTCTTTCCAGCATTTGGATGGAGAGTCATTGTATGAGAGCTGGGAGAGGTTTAAAGATTTGATTAGGAGATATCCGCGTCATGGTATAGCATCTTGGAGTATTGTGATGACTTTTTACAACGCTATGCCTCCTCAGATCAAAATGCACATTGATTCCTCAGCTGGAGGATCAATCATGGATAAGGAACCAGAAGATGCTCATGATTTCATCAAATTGCTTGCGAATGATGATTTTGGTTGGAATGAAAGGGATAAGGCTACAACTAAGAAGCAGTCAGGAGTTTATGAGCTAGAGTCTTTCAATGTGTTATCTGCACAGATAGCACTTTTGAATAAAAATATGGACAACATGGCAGTGAATAAGGGCCATCAAAAGAAGACTTCAGTTAATTCTGTTGAAAAATAGAAACCAACTCTGGCGAACTATGCACAAGAGGCAACATTTGTTGATGATGAAAAAGAGCCTTAGGAGTTTGAACAAGTAAGTTATGTGAACAATAATTATGGAAACCATAGAGTAATTATAAAAACCAGCAGAGGCCGTACTATCAACAGAGGAATCAACCATATCAAAATCAGGGTTATTACTAAAGGAATCTTCAACCTGGTTACCAACAACAAGGACGGTCTCAGTATCAGCCAATGGGGCAAAAGAAGCCTAGTATGGAGGATCTTGTCATCAAGTACATGGAAAAAAATGACTCTTTTCTCACTTATCATACCACTTCCATTAAAAACTTGGAAACTCAAATGGGGCAACTCATGCAAGTTTTGAACCAAAGACCCCAAGGATCACTTCCAAGTGACACTGTGCCAAATTCTAAAGGAAAGGAAAAATCCAAGGAGGAAGCACAAGTGCATGCAATCACATTAAGAAGTAGGAAACAGCTGGAAAACTCTAAGGCAAAGAAGAGTTTTGTACCTCCTATACAAGATAAGAAAACTGAAGGAATTAGCAACTCTACTAATAAGCCACAGGAGGCTGTAAAGATTGCTTTACCTTTTCCTCAGAGAGAAAACAGGAAGCTGGATAAGCAGCTTGAAAGATTTTCGGACATGATGAAACAAATCCATGTCAACATCCCATTTCTAGAGGCATTGAAGCAAATGCTTGTCTAAGTTAAGTTCATGAAGGAATTATTGTCAAATAGGAGGAATTTAGCTGATGTGGGATGTATCAATGTAAATAAAAGCGTGAGTCAACTTGTCAAGTACCAGATTCCCAAAAAGGAGACGGATCCTGGCAAGTTAACCATACATTTAACCATAGGCGACAGGTTCAAAGGGAGAGCTCTCTGTGATTTAGGAGCCAGTATAAACTTGATGCCTTTGGCCGTCTATGAAATGTTGGAGATAGGACATTTCAGACCTGACAATGTTCTATTACAGCTTACTGATAGATCTTTCCCTCATGCCAAAGGAGTTGTGGAAGATGTGATAGTCATAGTGAATAAGTTCATGTTTGCTGTAGACTTTGTAGTACTTGACATGGAAGTAGATGAGGATGTGCCATTGTAACTTGCGCGACCATTTTTGAGAACTGGAAGGGCTTTAATTGATGTAGCAAATGGTGAGCTCACGTTAAGAGTAAATGGAGAAGAAGTCAAGTTCAGTTTATTGGAATCATTGAAATTCCCTTATGATTTCAATGAAGTAAAAAGTGTGCAACTAGCTGCTGATGAAGAGCAGATGGACAAATTTTCGACACTAAGAAGCGAAGATCCACTAAACAATGTTTTAATAAATGATGTGGATATGGATATACCTGAAGAAAGCGCTTATAGTGGAGAGTTAGAGTCCATGACTTCATATTTTGTATTTAAGATCAGTGACATACAACCATCTACTTAACCAATGCTTCCTTCCATAGAGAAACCACCACAACTAGAGCTGAAGGCGCTTCTAAGTCATCTCAGGTATGCATTTCTTAACCCTGAGGGTTCTAGTTTACCCATTGTGGTATCAAATGATTTGATAGATGAGCAAGAGGAAAGCCTTTTTACAAGTGGTGAGGAGACACAAGAAAGCCATTGCATAGACTATAGCAGACATTAAAGGAATCAACCCCACTTTCTGTACTCATAAAATCATCTTGGAGTATAAGCATACACCCAAGATCCAACCTCAGAGAAGATTGAACCCAACTATGAAGGAGGTTATGAAGAATGAGGTGTTGAAACTCCTTGATGCAGGTATTATTTTTCCAATTTCAGATTGTTAATGGGTTAGTCCAGTGCAGTGTATACCAAAGAAGGGAGGGATTACTGTTATTAAAAATGAAAAGAATGAATTGATCCCTACTAGAACTGTTACAGGCTAGCGAATGTGTATAGATTATAGGACTTTAAATGATGCCACTAGAAAGGATCATTTTCCCCTTCCCTTCATTGATGAAATGTTAGATAGGTTAGCAGGACATCCATACTTTTTCTTTTTGGATGGTTATTCTGGATATAATAATATTCTCATAGCACGTGGTGATTACCATAAACCAACTTTTACTTGTCCTTTTGGAACATTTGCTTACAACAGAATGTCATTTGGACTCTGTAATGCACCAGGTACTTTTCAAAGGTGTATGCTAGCTATTTTCACATATTTTATTGGTATGTTTTTAAAGGTTTTCATGGATGATTTTTCCATTATTGGAGATAGTTTTGATGATTGCTTGAATAATCTAGAGAAAGTGCTTAAGAGATGTGAGGAGACTAACTTGGTCCTCAAATGGGAAAAATGCCATTTTATGGTAAGACAGAGTATAGTTTTAGGCCATAAGGTGTTTGCTGAGGGATTAGAAGTGGACAGGGCTAAAATAGATGTGATAGCCAACTTACCTCCTCCTGCTAATGTTAAAGGCATTAGAAGTTTCTTGGGACATGCTGGGTTCTACAGGAGATTCATAAAAGATTTTTCAAAAATTTCTAGACCCCTGTGTGTTGCTAGAAAAAGAAAAGAAATTTGATTTTACTGATGATTGTTTGAAAGCGTTTGTGCAGCTGAAGGAAAAGCTTGTCTCAGCACCAATCATAACTCCACCTATTGGAATTGTGATTTTGAAATTATGTGTGATGCTTCTGATTTTGCTGTAGGTGCAGTGTTGGGACAAAGGAGAGAAAGTTTTTTCAGAGTCATTTACTATGCTAGTAAAATATTGGTGGAAGCTCAAAGAAATTATACCACCACAGAAAAAGAATTACTAGCAGTTGTCTTTGAATTGGATAAGTTTAGATCATCCATATTAGGATCTAAAGTCATCATTCATACTGATCATGCAGCATTGAGATACTTATTTGCTAAGAAAGAATCCAAACCAAGATTAACTAGATGGGTGCTTTTGCTGCAAAAGTTTGATATTGAAATCAAGGACAAAAAAGGGTCTGAAAATGTGGTAGCTGATCACCTTTCAAGATTGCACATCAAGGACATGGAAGCTCAAGTGGATATAAATGAACACTTTCTAGATGAGCAATTGTTCTTATGTGAGGTGACATTCTATCCATGGTATGCTGATTATTCAAATTATCTATCATGTAAAGTGTTACCTGAAGGGCTAAATAGTCATCAAAAGAAAAGATTTCTTCATGAGGTCAAGAGTTACATTTGGGATGAGCCTTTTCTGTTCAGAAGATGTGCAAATCAAGTGTTAAGAAGATGCATCCCATATGAAGAAACGTTTGATATTCTCAAGCACTGTCATTCCTCAGAATATGCAGGGCATTTTGCTGGAACAAGAACAGCATCAAAAATTTTGGAATGTGGCTTTTATTGGCCATCAATTTTTAAGGATGCTCATGCATTTGTGGTCAATTGTGATAGATGCCAAAGAATGGGGAATATTTCAAAAAGACAAGAAATGGCACAGAATTATATCCTAGAAGTTGAATTGTTTGATCTATGGGGGATAGATTTCATGGGACCATTTCCTCCATCAAACAAGTATGAATATATACTTGTAGCTATGGACTATGTATCCAAATGGGTAGAGGCTGTTGCTTGTATTACAAATGATGGTAAAGTAGTGAAGAAATTTCTTCAAAAGAATATCTTCACTCGTTTTGGCATACCCAGGGTACTCATTAGTGATAGGGGATCTCATTTTTGCGATAAGCTATTGGAAAAAGTGCTTAAAAATATAGAGTGATCCAAAAAGTTATTATAGCTTATCATCCACAAGAAAATGATCAAGTGGAGGTTTCCAACAGAGAATTGAAAAGAATCCTGCAAAAGACTGTGAACGAGTCCAGGAAAGATTGGAGCTATAAATTAGATGATGCTCTGTGGGCTTATAAAACAACTCTCAAGACTCCTATTGGAATGTCCCCATTTCAAATGGTTTATGGCAAGGGATGCCATCTGCCAGTAGAATTAGAGCACAAATCTTATTGGGCAGTAAAACTATTGAAAATGGACTCTATCAAAGTAGGAAAACAAAGGCTTCTACAGCTTGATAAAATGGATGAATGACATTTAGAAGCCTATGAGAATCATGAAATGTATAAGCAAAAAATGAAAAACTTTCATGATAAGAAGATTGTCAAGTGAGAGTTTAAACCTGGACAATATGTGTTGCTCTACAACACCAAACTTAGCATATTTTCAGGAAAACTGGAATCTAGATGGTCTGGTCTATTTAGAGTAAAGAGTGTTTCCCCATATGGAGTTGTAGAATTGTTTGACAATAAGTCTATTTATTCTTTTGTTGTGAATAGACAGAGACTTAAACACTACCTAGGGGAGACATCTAGAGGACAAGAGATATTCTATATATCTCACACCCTGTAGATATGATGAAAAATTCATAACGGACTTACCATGGTCGATGCTAACGACCTTAAACAAAGCATACCCTTACACCTAAAAGGGCCAGCTATATCAGAGTAATTATTAAATTTTTATATTGGAATTATGTTATAATTTCTTAATTGTGTAAATTCTTGATTAACCAAGTTTAGGTTGTGAAAAGGTATTGACATATTCAGATGAACTTGAAGGTTGGATTAAGAGGCGAGTTGTCATTCTTATTGCTACATTTTTCGCCTAAGTTGTTTTATAGTTGGCGATGAGCAATTTTATTTTGCCTTTGAACAAGAAGGAGATGGAGAAATCTTTGAACATCGCCACATATTGTCGCTTGTCATGCTTTCGAAATGGCGAAAAGTGTGAAATGTCGCCTTTATGTCTCATCTTGTGTAAGGAAAGTTGAGGCGAATTTTCAAATATCGCTTCTATATCTCACCAATCAGGTATGCTTTCTGGCGCTTTGACTTTATTTCGCCAATATTACTTCGCCTCAGAGAAATTACACTGGGCGAGGTATGATTTTCTCGCCTTAAGCATTGCCTTTTTACAGACGTTTGTGGCGAAATCTTTTTATTCAGCCTCTAATATTAAACCTCAATACTTTGTTTAGGCAAAATTTTCTTATCACTCACCTTTGTCATCAAATTTTAGGTGAAACACCAGTATTGTCACCCACCTTATATCGCGAGAATTTTGAAGTGAAAATTAAATTTAGCGACACGTAGGCATTCTCAAAAGTGATCGTTGTGACACGAGGCAAGGCTATTTCTTTTCGCCTTCTGCCTATCTCTCATCATTGTGCCTATTTCACGAGCCTTTAAATACTCAATTCATTTTTATCGTTACTATTACTTGCATTCTGAGTTTTCATTTCACAAAAACCCTAATTTGCGAATCTCACGTTTTACTTTCAAGTTTGAATCTACACAATACTAAATCGAAGTATGTTTTTCTCAGCTCTCATAAAGTGAGTACCTGCTTATAGCTAGTCTGTGTTGTTATGATGATTGCGATGATTAGGGTATAGATTAAGCTAGGTTTAACGATAATAATGGTGTGATTTGTATGGGTCTTATGAGGAAGGTGTCTATTGGTTGCTAAATACTCCATTTTGAGAGATTCATTACAATACACTGTCATTTGATCAGAATTGTTGCTGCTGCTGTATATTAGGTTGTTAAGTTCTTGCAAATTGATACAAGTTAGAGTTGTTGATTTTATTTTTGTCATCTTGCAGACTAATGGCAAAAAGGAAGAGTGACAGTACTCCTAGCCCATCTAAGAAGAGCAAGAAGGTGAAGACCTCGGCCAGGCCGAAGATCTATGATGAACAGAATTACAATGTCAGAGTAATTCTGCCTTCTTCTCTAAAGGCTAAGGACAAGACCCCTCTACTTCAAATGCTGATAAGGGGAGGAAATCTGGCAAGACATTGAATAAGAAGTCTGTAGGGTTAGCTTCTGTTAAGAGAACTAGGCAGATGGGGGTACAGATTGGGTCTTCAACGTCTACTGAAAGAAAGACCAGTATGGACTATACACCTAAGACCCCTTCTACACCAACTGCTGAAAGAGGGGATTTGTCAATTGGAAAAGCAGCACTTGTGTTTGGAGTCAGTAAGAAAAGTAAAAAGGTGAGGGTTAGTTCACCTGAGTCATCAAGAATCAATCAAAAGCTAAAACCTCATTGCAGAAGGATAACCTGCAATTTTGGCAGAAGAGAGCTATCATGTTAGATGATCTTGAAGTTAGATGTTTTAGACACTATCTTTGGGCTTCGGGTATGAAACAGTTAGTGGAGCAACCTAAAAAGGCAAATGCAACATTAGTAGAAGAATTCTACAATGAAGCTTCAGAAGAATTGGATACACCTTTTGGCATTAGGGGTGTACAAGTGGATATATCAGTACAGAGCATCTGTACTTACTACAGATTGATGGAAGCTGAGCCATAAGGAGCTAGAGAGATGGATGCTGCTGAAGTAACTGTGGATGAGTTGAGAAGTCTAAGAAGATTCCCAAATCCTTCCAAAGAAGCAGAATATGATGAGTTGGCTAGTGAATTGGATATTCACTCAGCCATTTGTCTGAACTGGTTAAGAGATAATGTGATGCCTAGATGCAAGGGCAGTCGGTTCACAGTCGATGAAAAGAGGTTTTTAAGAGACTTTAACCAGGCCAAATTCATTCATTTGGGTTAGTTGATTTACTAAACAACTTGAAAAATGAGAAATCCAGGCAGCACACTCTCTATTTTCCATCTCTCATCACTGGATTGTTAGAGAGGTGTGGAGTGAAGAGTAATAAAAAGGATGTATTGTTGGCTGATTCAAAGCCACACACTGGGGAGCTTGAGTTGAGAATTTGGGAGAGTAGAGGAGGCAAGGACAATTCTTGTCCTGAGGCAGTTGACAAAGTGATAGAGCTAAAAGCAGGAAGAGATGCTAAGAGAAATACTGCTAAGAAGAATAAATTTTCTTCTTCTATTCTAGCACTAAAACCAGCACCTGAAATTATTCAACCTTCTGTTCCAGGTCCAAATAGAAGAAATGGAAGAAAGCTGAGACTGTCTCTAGAGATGAGTTAGTGTAGGATTTGGTGGAAAGAAAAGTTGAAGAAAAATTGCTCAATTCTTCAAAACCATTTCTACTCCATAAGAATTCATAAGAATGTGGGAATTACATAGGACAAAGCAGAATGCTTCTCAAGTTGCTTTTGTTAAATTCACAAAAGGAATTTCGATTAGAGAACCAACATTGTTGGAGAAAACTATGGAAGATCAAGAGAATCCACAATTTGTACTAGAAGATTTAATGGATAGTCAGCTTGAGATTCATGATCGATCATTTGAAGAAATTAGTACTAGACAAAATTTAGATGAATAATTTGACTTAGCATCAGAATTGGTAGTAAGTCAAATTACAGAGGCTGATGAAAAGAGTTTGAATAATGGTAAATCAATAGTATTAGAGCCTATGGCTGTGGAAGCTGAAAATGCTGACTCTTCAGATTGTGAGGAGATTGATACTGCAGAGATTGAAAAACAAATTATATTGTTGGCTTTTTATGCTGCAGCTACAGATAAGCCAATATCAATTCAGGAAGCTGGTGAGGGATCAAATTCTCAGTTGAAAGAAGATGATTAGCAAGTTGAGGAAGGCCAGTCAGATAAGAATGAGGAGGAGACAACTAAAATACTATGCATTTCAACTTGTCAAATTCCTGACAATTTCAAACTTATCAATTGTACAACTGCGATTTTACCACAGATCACTGAAGAGTACATTCCAAGATTACATATTTTGCATCTTGAGATTCAAAGAATGGTGAATATGGCAAGGTTGGGATTATTCTCTCATGGCACATCATTGGAGCAATCTGATGATTCCATGGCTTTAGTTTCTTTTCAATAAATTGAGCCTATCTCTATCAGCCCAATCATTGAGGACATTGATTATACTTCTGAATCTGAGGTTGATGTTGGTTCTAACTGTAGCTCTTTGGATAGTGAGTATAATTTCATTGTCATGGATGAAGAGTATGCCAAAGAAGTTACTGAAAGAACCACTTGGAAATGGTCACATTTTCTTGCTCCTGTTTTTGTCGGTGATGATAGTGATGAAGATACCAGTCCCATCTTAGAGGTTTCTCCAAGTACAGTGGAAATGGATTTTCAGACTTCTACAACAGAGATCAGCTCCATTTTTATTTGGGATTGGAAGTTTAACAAATCTCCATGGAATAAGGCTACTGCTTTGGTGGTTTCAAACAAATTCAGAACTAATTTTTTCTTGCAGGTGAGGTAGTTTATCAATCGAACTTACATCTTAGTGATTCCTCCTTCTATGGGCAGAAAGCGAAAGATTTTGGCTTTGGAACCTGAAGAAATTAGTGATCATGAAAATGTTGTACCACCAGCTGTTGAGAACATACCCACTTCCAGGAAAAAGTTTACTAGAAAGAAAGTTGTTGTCAAAGAGCCTACACAAGAAACTCCAAGGAGAATTACGAGGTCTGCTGTAGCTCAGTCTTCAGAAGATGCTATTATTAGAAGTGTAGTCTTGGATGAATTGAAGCTGAAAAAGAAAATTTCAAGTAATTCTAAAGTTGTACCCATTTCTCAATCTGTTACTAGACCTGATAATAAGAGATTAAATCTCGCAAACAAGACCCACAACTTCCTCCAAATCATGATCCATCCTTAGAAGATTGTTAATTACTTGGTTTTCTATTGTATTTTGAACTTTGTTAATATTAACTTATATTTTTTTTATGAGTCAGTACAACAGTAATGTGATTTTCTTCTATAGTAATCTTTATTTTCTTTTTGATGTTTAGTAAAGAGTAATGTGAATGGGTTATAAGTCTTTATTTTCGTTTGTTTACAAGAGTAATGTGATTGTTGCTTACAAACTGTGCAGACAGTTTTCAGATTTAAAGTTGCGGGTCTTTCCTTCTCTAACAAGTGTACATTGTTGCTACAGGGACAGTCACCAATGTTCTTATCATTTGTCACCTTGAGTTTTTTCAATTTACAGGTTATTCTGCAGAAAGTTCAATAGACCATTGTGATTAAAGCGAGATAAGACTCATGTCGCCAACAATTTCGCCTTACCTTAGGCTGAATTCTTATCTATCGCTTGAAAGGGTAAGACTACTGGTATGATATAGGGCGATACCTATGGCAATACTTATTTCTTTTCGCCTTGCAATTTGACTTTCTTAATAGCGATATTTTTGTTTGTTCTGATTATTTTGCCTTCAGATTTTGCATTTGGCCATGACATTTCGCTTATATGTCACTTGATATGGCAACATATGCGATATTTCGCCTGTTTTTGTCGCAACAGTTGGCGATATTGATGTTTGTCGCCAGATTTTTTTTAATGATTTCACCTAACTTGCATGTTTTTTGTGTTTTACTTTGGGCGACATAGTAACTGTTAGTGGCGACATCCAGGTACATTTTAAACTCTCTATTTTACTATCCCTTTCCTCATTCTATTCTTTTATGTTCTCTTCATCAGTGAGGACACTGATTTCTTTTAAGTTGGGGGTGGGGTAGCAATCACATTGCTGGAGTTATATGAATATATTAGGAATATAGTTTTTATTTGTTTAGTTTTAGTCTACAACATTTTATAGTTTTAATTGTATTTTTTAGGTCATTATAGGTCTGAGTGCATGATTGAGCTTACATTGTTTATAATTCAAAGCGATTCAGTTTTTCATAAAATTGGGTTTCAAGCAGTTTTTTATGGGCAATTTTTGATAAATTTCTTTGAACACTGATGATAATTCTAGTCAAATTTGAAGTGTGAATAAGTTGATCAGTTTTGATAAGGAAAGAGTGGAGAAAACCTTGGGTGGTGTGGTATGTGAGGTTTGAGCTTCATTTTGTACTTTTTATTTATGAGAGGGGTTATTTTTATTCTTTTCCTTATTAAACACATTATCTGATCAGTTTTTTTTGTTCTATTAGAATCAGGACCTTCATAGGTTTGATTTGAATTTCTCATACATTCCTCAAGTGCACAGGGCATTGGTCGGGCAAAGTTCTGTTTTAAATCTGCCAAGGAACATGATCTGATTTGAGAGAGTGGGTGAAACTACTAAAAAGTCTTTGCCCGCTTAATATAACCAGACCTTGATATCTTGTGAGGTAAACTACTTTGTTTCCATTCTCATTTAAAACATTTTCTTTGGTCCCTAATCCAGTCAAAACTATAAAGATGGAGATATAATCTTAATCCTACCCTTTGGACTTACCAGTAAATTTGGGGATGGAAAGAATATGAAGTGAGGATTTGCTAAAAGAGTGTTTCTGAAAAATCAAAAGTAAAATTGCTTTGTAAAAAAAATGCTTTAGCTATTGTAAAAAAAATAATAATAAATAAAAAATAAAAAAATTAAAAAGAGAGAGAGAGAGAAAGAGAGGTATTATGAATAAAGTGTCAGTGAGAGGGAAACACTAAAGGTTGAAAAGTAGAGGGAATGAGAGGAATTTAGTGGTAAGTCCAATTTTTGAATCCCTTAAAGAAATTCCCTTTCTTTCATGAGCTAACTTGACCCCATTTTCCCTTTATAAGCAAATCAGAGATTCTAAGGTAGAGAATTAGACAGTTCTGACCTTAGGAACCACTAAGTGCTGTGTAGTGTATGAATGAAGTTCAATGATCGAGAGGTCCTTAAAATTTTCTTCATACGTGCTTGTGAAACACTAGAATCACATTTGCCTTAGTACTAACTCTGATTCTTAAAGTGACTAGTGTGTTGTGTGAGTAACCTTTAGGATTCTGAGTGATCAAACATCTATGAGAGACTACAGTGAGGAAGTAGTTTCAAAACTCTAATACTTGGATTTTCTCAGATACTTTGCAACATGAAGAAAATGACAAGTTTTGAGTTAGTTGATTTGAAATTTTGAAAGAAGAGCTGGTCACTGTTTGGAAATTTTCAAAACATTTTGATGAGTTGCTTTGAATTATGATAAAGTTTGCACTAATTGTTGTCTCAGTAGATTTTGCCTGGGTTAGTTTTCTTGATGACAAGCAAATGGCTAAGTTCAGGGTAATTGATAAGTCTAGAATTTACCTATATTTTAGTATGTTTTATTAGCTTAAATGTAAAGGAACTGAGCTTAAAAGATGAAAAGGTTGAATACATTTCTAGTGATTTTAGACTTTTATCTCTCAGACAGGGACTTGGATGAAAATATTTGGAAAGGAGCTAACAATTTCAATTTTCAGAAGAAAGAATGACCATTTAGATTTCATCCAGAATCGGCAAAGGTGGCAAAATGATTGGTGATCGCCTGCAAATATAGCTAGCAGTTGAAAGAAAAAGGCGGTGAGATAGGGCGACGTAATAATGATCTCGCCTTGAAGACTAAAGTTCATGAGGCGAGTTACTTTTATGCGTCGCCACTATTGGTAGAATCTTGAGGCGCTAAAAGAAGAATTTCGCCAGATTTTGAGTAGATATCGGAGGCAACAAATGAGTACGTCGCCATGATCTAATTGTTGAAAGGCGACATTTTCATTATATCGCCTAAGATGTTTACAATGGAAAAATAGTCTATCGAGGAAAGCTTAAATTGCCTAAGAATCAGGCGACATATAAGGGTTATTTGAGAATATTTCGCCTCTGAAGAGTTACAGCTTGGCGATCGAGACAAGCGAGATTGCTGGAAGTTGTTGAGTTCAGGCGAAGGAACAGGCGACATAAATGAAGGAAGCTGCTACTTCGCCAATTTGTGTTTCTTTGGTGTTTTTATTTCAAAATTGCGACTGAGCAAAACTCTATAAATAGGAGCTCAGATGAAGCAATAGAAATCTTTTGTTGAACCTTTTGACATTCTATTATTCTTAGAGAAAAAATTCTAGATTCTTCTATACGCTTTATTCAATATTCTCAAAGAAGTTCCTCTTATTCAATTCGCAATACTCTTTCAGCCAATTTACACACGTTTCCGGCATTAGTTGGTATTAGAGCTCTGGTTGCTTTGACTCGATGGCTGAACAGAACCGCAGAGGTCGTGGTGGAATGCGAGGTCGTGGTCGGGGGCGTGGAGTCGTTCCTGAAGTAGACGAATCACCGCATCACAAAGACCCACGAGACGTGGAAATTGAAGAACATAGACAGCGGATCAGGGATTTGGAACGACAACTCGCGTAGGTAGGGTTGGACATTCAATCCGAAGATGAGGAATCTGATGCAACATCCGAATACGAGGAGGAAGACGTCAACCCATTTGGGGTTCGAAACTAGGGGTGAAATCGGAGGATGCAACCTGGACATTGGTCACCTGTTCAGAATTTTGGAATGAAGATCGAGATTCCTGAGTTTGAAGGTAAGACTCATCCTGATGAGTTTATCGATTGGTTGCGCATTATGGAGAGGGTTTTTGATATTAAGGACTTCACTGAGGAAGAGGGTTGAAATTGTGGCAATTAAGTTGCGATAACATGCCTCGATTTGGTGGAACAAGATGAAGAAATTGCTATAAAGAAAGTTCTTACCTTATCATTACCGGCAAGAGGCGTTTATCGAGTATCACAATGTCAAGCAACGTAATTCGACAGTGGAGGAGTATACCGAGGAGTTTGATCGGTTGCGGATGCATTGTGATGTGGATGATGAAGAAGAGCAGGCTGTGGCTCAGTTTTTGGCTGGTCTACGAATAGACATTTCTGACGTTGTCCATTTACAACAGTATTGGACGTATGAGGATGTCTGTTGATTGGCCTTAAAGGTGGAGTCCCAATGAAAAAGAACAGGCAGTGCATCTAAATTTCAGAATCGATGGTCTAGTAAAGGTTTTCGAGGGAAAGGTGAGAGTTCCGCGATAAAATCGACACTAATCGCAGTTAAGGGTGCGAGCTCTGAACATGTAGCAAAAGGGGAACAAAGAAACACGGGAACTAGCAGGGGAGGGACTGCTGCTAAGCATTGTTTCAAGTGTCAGGGGTTGGGACACTTTGCTGCAGATTGTCCTAATCGTCAGATTATGACGTTGGTCGAGAATCCAAACTATGACGGGGAACCAACTTATGACGAATCTGATGGTGAACCAAAGGACGCGGGGCCAGAATAGGACAAAGTGATTTATGCAGATTCTGGTGAGTCTTTAGTCCTTCATCGAGTTTTAAATATTGCTGTTACGGAAGATGAGTCGTGACTTAAGCATAATATCTTTCATACTAAGTGCACTAGTGGTGGAAAAGTATGTACCGTGATCATAGATGGGGGAAGTTGCGAGAATGTAGTTTCCGCTACTATGGTGGAGAAGTTGAGGCTGAAAACAGAGAACCACCCTCGACCGTATAAGCTATTATGGCTTAAAAAGGGGAGCGAGGTGAAAGTTAGTAAGAAATGTCTTATGCAGTTTTCGATTGGCGAGAAATATGCTGATAAGGTGTGGTGTGATGTGATTCCAATGGACGCCTACCATATCTTGTTGGGAAGGCCATGACAATTCGACAGAAAAATACAGCATGATGGGTTTAGAAATACCTACAGTTTCAAGAATGATGATAAAGTTATTACTCTGGGCCCTACCGATTTGAGAAAAGAAGTGCAGAATAATTTGTTGTCCAGATCAGAATTCTGGAAGGAGGCAGTGCGTGCACCTGAACTTTTTGTTGTTGTAGTGGTGGAGCCAAATACTGCGGGTCCTGAAGTCCCTTCACAAGTCTGGCCCTTGCTTGAGGAGTTTGTTGACGTTGTACCGGAGGAGTTGCCGCCCAGGTTGCCACCAATGAGAGACATTCAGCATCATATCGACTTTATCCCAAGAGCTGTTATTCCTAATAAGGCAGCGTACAGAATGAGCCCTAAGGAATATGAAAAGCTATAGCGACAAGTGCAGGAGTTGCTGGAAAAAGGTACGATCAGGGAGAGTATGAGTCCTTGTGCAATGCCAACATTATTAGTCCCTAAGAAAGATGAAATGT
The DNA here is from genome assembly GCA_031304145.1 of Cardiospermum halicacabum. Classification (NCBI taxonomy): domain Eukaryota; kingdom Viridiplantae; phylum Streptophyta; class Magnoliopsida; order Sapindales; family Sapindaceae; genus Cardiospermum; species Cardiospermum halicacabum. The sequence goes on along the minus strand of CM062393.1, from coordinate 25,950,687 downwards.
GGAGAATGTGTAGATAGCAGAGCTGTCAATAAAATTACAATCAAGTATCGTCTTCCCATTCCGCGATTTGACGATTTGATTGATCAGTTACATGGGGCTACTGTCTTTTCGAAGATAGACTTGGGAAGCGGGTATCATCAAATCAGAATGCGAACTAGAGATGAGTGGAAAACGACATTCAAGACTAGAGATGGCCTGTGCGAGTGGATGGTGATGCCATTCAGATTGTCTAACACGTCGAGCACTTTTATGAGGCTGATGAATCAGGTTTTCCGTTCTTTTATTGGCCAATTCATTTTCGTACATTTTCATGATATTCTAGTTTATAGTGCTTCGATTGAGACGCATTTGCAGCATCTACGAGAAGTGTTTGAGGCCTTAAGGGAGCAGAAGTTATATGTCAATCTGAAGAAGTGTCACTTTTTAACTAATCATGTGACTTTTTTGGGATATATAATATTGCAGGAAGGCATTCAAATAGACCCGAGGAAGATTGAGGCCATTACAAGTTGGGGAACTCCGAAAAATATCCATGAGGTAGGCAGCTTTCATGCGTTAGCATCTTTTTATCGGAGGTTTGTCCGAGATTTCAGCACTATCATTGCACCTCTTACGGATTGTCTAAAGGGGGTAAGTTTACGTGGACCAAAGAGGCAAAAACGGCATTCCTATTGCTGAAAAAGAAGATAATTGAAGCCTCGATTTTGGTTCTTCCTGATTTTCATGAGGTTTTTGAAGTATATTGTGATGCTTCGGGCGTGGGTATTAGAGGTGTACTAAGTCAAAAAAATAAACTAGTGGCATTTTTCAGTGAGAAGTTGAATGAAATAAAGAAGAAGTATTCGACATATGGTAGAGAATTCTATGCCATAGTGCGGAGCTTAGAGCATTGGCGTCACTATCTTGTTGAATGAAGCCCTGAAATACATTAATGCGTAGCAGAAACTGAATGCTAGGCATGCGAAGTGGGTGGAGCTGCTTTAGGTTTTCAGTTTCGTAATTAAGAATAAAGCTGGAGTGATGAACAAGGTGGCAGATGCATTGAGCAGAAAACATTCCTTGTTATTTACAATGCAGGTGAAAGTTTAAGGCTTTGACTCTTTCAAGGAATTATATATTGATGATCCGTATTTCGGAGACATCTGGAATAAGTGTCAAACAGGTCCGTTCCAACAGTTTTTGTTAGTGGCTGATTTTCTCTTCAAGGGAAACAGGTTGTGTATTCCTAAGTATTCTTTAAGGGAGTCCATTATTACTGAGAGTCATGCAGGGGGCCTAGTTGGACACTTTGGAACTGACAAGACGATGGCCTTGATGTGTGAGCACTTCTACTGGCCTCGAATGGAGCGTGATGTGGCACGTTTTGTGGAGAAGTGCCAAGTATATCACCTGGCCAAAATGAAGGGTACTAATGCTGGATTGTAAATGCCTTTACTTGTTCTACATGCACCGTGGGAAGATGTCAGTCTTGATTTTGTGTTGGGGTTTCCGAGGACACAGCGGAATAAAGATTCCATAATGGTAGTGGTCGACAAATTCTCCAAGATGGCCCACTTTCTTCCCTGCAACAAGACCTTTGATGCTTCGCAGGTTGCTCGTTTATTTTTGCAGGAGATTGTCAAGCTGCATGGAGTCTCTAAAACTATGACCTCAGATCGTGATGTGAAGTTTGTAAGTCACTTTTGGCGTACTCTGTGGCGGCATATGGGAACCTAGTTGCAATTTAGCTCATCTCATCATCCCCAGACCGATGGGTAAACAAAAGTTGTCAACCGAAGCTTGGGGAATTTACTGCGAAGTCTAGTTGGTGATAATCCACGACAGTGGGACGTGGTGCTACCTCAGGCAGAGTTTGCTTATAACCGGTCACAGAACCGAACAACGGGCAAGAGTCATTTCGAGATAGTCTACGGGCGTAATCCAATTACTCCTCTAGATCTCGCACCTTTACCCTTAGTCAAGTAGTTTAGTTCTGACGCAGATGAACACGCAAAACGGATTAAGGAGCTGCATTCCGAAATTCATGACAGGATTACTAAGCAGAACATGAAGTACAAACAGAGAGTGGATATACGACGGAAAAGAGTGGTCTTTAAAGAGGGTGATCTCGTGTGGATTCACCTCAGAAAGAAACGATTCCCAGCTGGCAGGTTTGGCAAATTACATCCTCAAGCTGATGGTCAATTCAAGGTTCTAGAGCGAATAAATGACAATGCGTACAAGATCAAGCTATCGGGTAAGTACAATGTATCAGGGACTTTTAATGTAGCAGATTTATCGCCTTATCATACAGACGAAGAAGAACTTTAAGAGCATGTTATTGGTGAAGATGAATTAGATTCGAGGACGAATCTTCTTTCTAATAGGGGAGAATATGATGCACCGAGTTTTCGGCATTGATTTTGGTATGGAATTTAGGGTCCAAATTTGACTGGTTGAAGCGAAACGGCGATCTGAATCAAACACATCGCCTTTGGCGATGATTTATGATGAATTTTGGCGTTTTGGGATCGTTTAGAGAGGTTTTTCGAACTTTTATTATTTTTAAGATTTTTTCATAATTTCGAAATTGTTTTGTTAAGGCTAAGAGTAACACCTTATAAAATGAGTGTTTAGGGTTTTTAAGAGGTAGACTTGATATTATATTTTTCAGTAAATTAATTGAGCGAACGAATTATTCCTCTTATTCAATTCGCAATACTCTTTCAATTGATTTACACACGTTTCCGACATAAGAACACCAAATATAAAAATACTTTTTATACCTAACTTTAATGGTAAGGTACGAAGTTTTATAAAATTTATACCTTCCAAAAAAATAAAGTATAAATAATACTCTTTATTCATGAAATTTTGGGCTGGTATCAATTTTTATAAAACTTATATTTTAACCCAAAAAATTAGACATAAATAATAAATTTTATATCTGAATTTAAAAGGAAAATATAAAATTTTATTAAATTTATATTTTAATAAATAATATTTTTATATCCTATTCAAAAATTTAGTTATTAAATATTAAATATAATATCTCAAATTTATTGTAATATATATATATAATAAATTATTTTAAAATATAGTAGAATGTCATCATTTTCTTTTCAAATTTAGATTTTTCTATAATAATTTTAAATTGATGAGTTAACAAGAATAAATTGAAAATTCAAGGTTATCCTCTCTATATCTATTCAAACAACTTTCTCGAAAGTGTAAACAGGCTGCATACGTGAATTATCACCATCACATCTTTCTAGACTAATTACAACGAACACACATCACTTTCAAAAAAAGAAAACTACTAGTAGTAGTATTTGTTTATTTATGTATCTGTGTTGATTGCGGGCCCTCCATCCAACCTTCCATTTTCTTCCTCGAAGTAACCTCAAATGAGCACATCTACACCTCTTCACTCTATTAAACCCTTAATCATTCTCAATACACTATGCAGGTGAATACTATATCTAGTAGAAGCTCATAGTCCAACATCCCTTTTTCCTCCATTGTTGATCATGTAAGTGATGATGATTAATTCTTCAAATGCCACTCTATATATATATATATTATTAATGTTAATGTTCATATGTTATGAATCTATCAGGTCTGACAATGAACAGATATCCAGATACGGAAAATATAAGAGTAGATGCGTGAAGCTGTTTAGTTTGATAAATGAAGTATTAGCTGAGATAAGGGAGGAAGAAGCCAAGATCCGTTGGCCAGAAGAAAATGGCTTAATATTCCTTCTATGGATAATTTCACTCATCATCGACCCTCTGCTTTTCTACATCCCTGCCATCAATTACGACAAAAAATCAGTTGTTTTCGATAGAACCAAGTCTTTTCCCTTATACATAACCTATATATTACTCTGTTTGGTTATCAACTACGTCTACTATGCGAACTTTAAGAAACAAGGGTCCGGAGTATCCTTCAAATCCTTTTTTATCTACATACCTGTCTCCCTGCCTGTCTATTCGGTAAGTTCTCTCAAATTTCCGTTTCTAGCCCCCAACTTTTCGAATTTTGCTATTGACCTCGCTTTGAATGGTGTAGCTGTCGATGATGATTTCATTAACTCTTCAGACGAGCAAAATTGGTGTGCCTTCAACGTTGTCGATTTTCACACCGATACTATTGCTGTTGTATTTGGTGAGGATTTTCATGATTTACAGACTCTATGTGTTATCGGTGCGAAGGAAGTCATCTGGTCTCAAAATTGCAATCAATTTTGTGCTCTTCTTATATGGAGGACATGTAAGTCAAAGCTTTTCCGTTGATTTTTTGTTTTTTTAAATAAATTTATTTTGAAATAAACGAAATTAATTTTCGTACTGTTTTATTTTGTTTTATTGTCACTAAATAATAAATTGGGGTTATTTCCAAAAACCTCCAAATTTTTTCAAACGTTTGATTTTAAACATTCGGTTTTGAAACTTTTGGAAAACCACTCAAAAATTTAAAATCAACTAATGGTTTTTGTTTTTGAGGTGTTTTTGTTGTGGTGGGAGTGGTTTTGAGAAATTATAATCTTTTAATTATTTTAAATTAATTTTACAAATTTATTTAATAGTTTCAAATTTTATGATTTATATTTTATTTTCTTAAAAAATGGTTTATAATTTTTAGCAATTTTTTATTTTTTATATTTAATTTTACTATATAACGACTCAAAATTATGCATTTTAATTATTATATGTTAACATTTAATGAAATAATATATTTCTTTTAATTTTTATAAGTAAAAATGTATTATTATAATTTGTATTTTTTAATACTATAATTGAATACTAATAATATTATAGGTATTTTTAAAATAAAAATATTGTAGATGGACTTGAAATTTACTTGTGAAACTCTATTTTGAATAAATGTGTTTAATTCAATATGCTTCTGCATTTTGAAATTTTTATGCATAATAGATTAAAAAAAAAAACAATTTTTTTTATCTAAGTTTTTTATAACTTTGGTTGGATAGTACAAAATGATTTTATGTAATTACTTAATTTCTAGAAGATAACAAACTATAATTTAAAAATTATTAAATCTACATTTTCTATTATAATTGATTAAATTAAAATTTTTCTGACAAATTTTAAAAAAAATAAACAATTTTTTTAAAATTATTAAATCTTAATATTTTTAATTTATTAAATATAAAAATTAAAAGTAAAAAATTATTAAACTATAAAGAATACAAAACAAAAAAAAAATTAAAAATTCTTAAAACTATTAAAAAAAACTTTTCCAAAAACTATAAATACAACTCAACATTATTAAAAATCATTAAATAAAAAAATTTATAAAATATTTCTCAAAATACATACTTATTAAAAATTATTTAAATTATGTATTATTTGGTTGAATTTAAATAATATTAAAAATATAAATTAAAAAATATTAAACCAAAAGAATTTTTCAAAACCACTCTAAAAAATTCAAAATCAATCCAAAAACTAAAATCATTAGTTGTTTTCAAATTTGGAGGTTGTTTTTCAAAAGTTTTCAAAACCAGGTGTTTAAAATCAAACATTTGAAAAAGTGGGTGTTTTTTGGAAATAACCCTGATAAATCGTATGTGGTGAGATTAGAAAAAATAATAAATAATTATTTTTTTAAATATTAATTAAGAAATTTGAAAAATAATAAATAATTTCCATTCATTATGTAACTGAAAATGGTATTTTTTAAATAAAAATTAGAATTTTAGAAATTTAAATATATAATAAGTATTAAAAAATTCTATTAGGAGAATTTTTTTTTTAAAATCAGAAAATGCAAACTTAGATAATACTATTTTAATTTAATTTTAAAAATTAAATTTAAAATTATAAAATATCAATTTACTTTACATTATTTTTTAAAAGGAAACATATTTTTCTTATTTTTTCTACTTTCAAAGATTTTATTCAATTTAAGTATTATTGGTTTTAGAATTTTTAAATATATATTTAGAAATTAAAAAAAAGAAGTAAAAACCTTAATTATAAAGTTAGATTTGTCATCTTCATCATTCTCTACCACTATAATAACAAAAAATTAAAGTACTTTTAATTATTTTAATAAAAATTATTTAATTTTACGATGTAACTTTTAAATTTAAAATTTACATAATAAAAAGTAGGGAATAATAAAATATATTTTAAAAAACAGAGACAACCTTTTCTAGAAAGTAATGGTACATCAAACAAAACTAGTTGGGATTTAATAAAGAATTTAATCTTATACTGTATTATTATTGGTGTAGTTATTTGGAGGGTTGTGGTACTTCTTTGCTGTGTTTGAAAATATGCATTGTTGGAACATCGCTTGCAAAAGTAGCAGTGGTTGTCACTATAAAAATCGACGTTTCACGGTTAATTCAGGGGACTACAGCTTTTTTGATGATATGTGTTCCAACACAACACAACAAGGGTCCTTTGAATTTGGACTCTTTCAAGAAGCTATTAAGTCGCATATAATTGAAACATCGCATCTGGGGAAGAAACTCTTGTATTGTTTCAGATGGGGCATCCAGAATATTAGGTAAGAAGTAATAAAATAAAATTATTTATTTCACTTTTAAAATAAAATTATTTATTTCACTTAAATTTGTGGTGAATTTTAAATTAATTTATTGAAAATAAAATAAGTTTACTTTTTATTTTCATGAAATAAATTTTTTATTTATAAATTAACTATATATTATTGTTATATACTCCTTCCGTATTTTATTAGTTGCCACAGTAGTGTCTTGGTTTACATTTTGTGACTTATGTATTAGAAAAAATATAATCGAGTGGGATCTTATTTTATTCGTTTTAATGTCTATATTTTAAATATAAAATTATCATAATTTTTTGTCGTTTGTAATTAAAGATATTTTTCGTTAAAATTATGTATTGACAAATGTGCACTAATGTGGCAGCATTTTGGGACGGTAAAATTTATATTTTTTCAAAAATTAAAATAATTAAAATGATATTTGAGGATAATAGAAAAAGTTTAGATAATATTCACATTATATATATATATATATATATTTTATAATGCTTTATGAAAATTATTTTTATTAAATGAAAATTGTTTCTTCCTTATAAATAATTTGAATAATAATTTAAAATTTAAAAAATAAATTATTTAAATAATTTTAATTTATTTTCAAGTGCCCAACTGCTTAATATTTTAAGTAGTAATGTAAAATCACATGTTTTCAAATGTTATTTTTTATATTAATTTTGATAAAATTTTAAATTAATTCACTGAGAATAAAATTATTATATTTTTTTATTTTTACAAATGAATGTTTATCTACCATTTAACAATCATGTTTTTATTGGATGATATTTATATATAATAATTGTTTCTAAAATTTAAAATGATTAGGATAATATTCAATAAAAAAAAATGACATTTCATTTCTTGATAATATTCTATGGAAATTATTTTTATAAATTCTAATAAATAATTTAAATAGTATTTTAAAAAAAATTAATAATTATAATTTATTTTAAGTGCTTGATTACTTTTTATTTTATTAGTGACCGTATATTATATTTTTAGTTTAGTTTTATATATTTTTTTTTAAAATTCCTTTTCAAAACATGTATCTCTATTTTACGTGTTTCAGCGGATTTGGTCAAAACCTTGAGGTAAGCCGGAACAATTTGGAGAACATATTTGTTATTTTGATGGCGGTGTACGGCATAGTAACATTTACCTTTTTCATAGGAAATATGCAGGTATGCATTATTATACTCTAACTTTCACATTGGAGTTCCATTTTATTTTATTATATAATTCTCAATCAATTTTTTGAAATATAAAACAGAATCTCATGATGTCGCCAACTAGCAAATCGAATCAGGAAAGAATGGGGAGGTGGAGCCGAAGAAGTCTACTAAAGTGGTCTCCTTTTAAAGAATTGTCCAAAGAGAATCAACATTTAATTGTTAAAACTTGTCGACAACACAAGTGGCCACAACGAGGAGCTGTTAATCTTCAAAATTTGTTGACTAATCTTCCTACCGATGTTGCCAGAGATATAAATCGTATATTTTGCTCACAGCTGTTGATAGGGGTAAGTCTGATGCATTATTAATATTTGGTTTAAAAAATATAAATAAATAGTAGAATATTACATATTATAAAAATATTATATTTTTTAAATTTTTATTTTGTTACTATATGGGTTTGTAGCTACCTATTTGATTAAAAATCAAATTTTATATTAACAACTTAAAGAATTTTATTAGATGAGAGCAATTTTTTTTATTAGTGGCGAGTTTTCAATTAACTATCCACACATTGCTAACAGAAAAAATTACAAATCTATTTTTATTCAATTTTAATATTACAAAAAAGCTAATAAAAGATTTAATAAAAATACTCTTGTGAACTTTTTTTATTTTATTTTTTATTATTTTTTATATATTTTAAACATTTATCTTTTATATTTTAATTTAATACTATAAAAATGTTAATTTTAATATTATTTTAATTCATTATAGGTAATCAGAAGTTTTAATTATTATTTTTTTTTTCTGTTTAATAAATATTATATTATATTTTAAAATTAATTGATGACTATATTATTATAAAATTTTAATTAATTTAAAAAATATTTAATGATAAAATAAAATAATATAAATTAAATTATAAGAAAAAATAAATTGTTTTCATAACATAACATTTTATTTCTAATTGTTATCTCAATCGCTAATTCAATAATTAACCGCAAAAATACTCTTTTATCTTCCTTCTCAATATTTTTATTAAATGTATATAAAATAAAACTATGAGTGAAAATTTGAATTAAAAAAATGGAGGGAAGAAGCATATATAGGAAATATAACCTTTAAAATTAAAAATAAAAATAAAAATAAAAAATAAAGTGTGAAAAATAACATTAATTCAACCTTCTCTCCTGTTGACTTTAATTAATTTTTTTCCCACTCTTTATTAGACAGCAGTATTCAAAAGATGGAGTACTGAATGGATAAACCAACTATGTGATCAGGCGGAGCCAGTTATCTACGAAAGTGGTGATTTAATTGCGGAAATTGGTAGTCCCATCGACGAAATACTTCTAGTATTGGAAGGAAAGCTACAGATGAAATCAAATATAAAACACCCCTGATAGACCATTAATCAATTATGGTGGAGAAGGTATGATTTTTGGAGTAGAGCTTATTGCTGAGTTTCAAAGGGATCCCAATTCATCTCAATTACCTACATCATCAGAAACTGTCAAAATAATCAAAGAAGTTCATGGTTTTGCTATCGTGCTTGAGGACCTACAAAATATGATTAGGGCACACCAGGCTTCTTTGTCATCACAAACAATCTGAAGCATGTTATGTCTGACCATTTGTAAATATTTCCTTTACTTTTTCTATTAACATAAGGAGAGTGATGATAACGGTTGGTAATTTCTTCTAAATTCAAGAGTTGGGTCGATGATGAATGGGAGATTATTTCACTTTTTTTAAAAATATTGTTTTTATTATTTGGTTTAATTTTATTATTTTACAATATTATAGAATTTCTATCCCATGCAATTATATGTTATTTAATTATTCTTAATTATATATTGTTATTAAAATGAGATATCATTAAGAGCATCTCTAGTGTACGTAAAATAATGTGGCGCTGGAGGTCCCGGATACTAATGTGCATTGATACCTAATGTACAAAATTTTTATTGGTAGACTGTGTAATTTAAAAATGATCACTGTATATCATTTTATTCATTTATTTTGATAAAAAATAGTTAAAATTTAATTAAAATTAAACTATTCAATTATAAATATGGATAATAACAAAAGAAATTTGTAATACATTAAAATTCTAATAAAATAATATAAAAAGTTGAGTCAGTGTGTCTACTTAACCGTCTAAATAATAAATTGTATCATTGGAGCTCTACTTTTTAAAATATTTTCCACATTACTGATGTGGGGTAGAGAAATTCTAAATTAACATGCTGCTGGAGATGCTCTAATATGGATAAACTAGCATATGTTATACTTCTTAATAGGTTTCAGTAATAGTTTTTATTAGCTTGTAAATATCGGAGATGACTAAAATAAATATGTGGATGCATATTAGGAATAGGTTCTTTGGATGATCTCCAATGAGATTACATAGATGAATCACATAATACCATTGTTTAATTTTATAATAGCACTAGGTGCAAGTATCTTTAAATCAGAGGTCTTCAAAGTATCCTATGTATTGCATCTCATTTCTTGTAAAACTTAGTGAATTTACTCATGGTAATCATTGGATGCAGCACAAACGGCTTAGGAATAATTGAGTGACCAATAAAGAATTTATCCCTCCTCATGATAGGAGGGATAACGCAATGTTTCTTTTTAAGAAACTTTATGTTGGATTTTATGGGTCTCGTCCTCGGCCAGAGCCCGGGTGAGGATCCACCCAAGAAGCCTAGCCACTTTGTAATTAGTGGACGGTTTCCCACTATCCACTCTTCCTTAATTATACCAACTCCAACGCAGATGCTCTATATCTTCAATTCAAATATGCATGCATAGATGTCTACAAGTGATGATTATAATATATTAATATAAAACAAAATGAAGCTATTACAGCGGTGCTCCAATTCTGAAGCTTACTGTAGCGATCTCTGTCTTGACTTCAGTGTCTGGTTGATAATTGTGCTTAGATACCTATGCTAAGTGAAAGGACAAGTAGAGATTGAAAATTTGGAGCAACGTTGGAGATGGTCTTATAGAGGAGCGGATAAAGAGTCAATTGATTTCATATTTGAATCAAACTAAAACTCGTTTAGTAAGTGATCAACACACAATCATAGAATGCAAATTTCAGAGAAAAAAAAAAGAAAAAGGAAAAGGAAAAAATGGTTTTTTTTTTTTCTCTCTCTCGATTCTCTTTTGACCAAAAGGAAAGATGGACGTCCATCTAAGCAGTGAATTGAGTCAAATTGTTCGTATTTTGAACTTGGCATCCGGTCCATCAATTGAATAGTAACATATCCCTTACTCCTATTTAATTATTCCGCTGCTATTAGTATGCATATAAGATATGCATATTATTGTTTCACATTGGTATCAGAGCCAAGTTTAACTATTTGTTGGTATATTTTGATTGTTATAAATGTTTTTCTGTTCATTAAAATGTTGAATGAGTATATTTTGATCACTGTTTTATGGTCGTCAAGAAATTCTAAAATTTTTACCATTGAGTTCGTTTAAAAAAAATTCAACGATATCTTATTTAAAAATTTGAGAAAACAATTTTAAAATTTAGTTTTTGAAAATTCATATTGATAACTGGCTTTGTTTTAAAAATTTCATAACATATTTGAAAAAAAAAACCACTCGTAGCATCAAATTTTGGTTTACGAACTTCTTTTTTGAAATCTATTTTACAAAAATCTAAACCATCGACAGAATTCGGTTCACCATAAGGCTACGCATGTAGCGTCAAACCCCCACCCTAGTAGGCCCGAGGTGCGGAGCTCGAGGCGCCACATTAATGGGTGGATACCCATGTACCCACCTTATGCTTATTAACACATTTACCACATCAATCCACTATTATAATTTCCTTTAGTAAAAATAATTCAAAATACTTCACTTAAAATTGAAATCAAGTATAAGTATGATTTACAACTATTTCATAACAACCCAAACTCAATCCTAAATACAATATATTAAGTTTGGAGTTCAACTCCTTACTTAGACAAAATTTAGTAAGGATTTGACAAAAATTAAATAAGTCATATGTTCACAAATATTAAGAAAAATCAATGCTTCATGAATGGTATACCCCAGGGGATCCAGACCCGATCATATATAGTCCGATCGACCACCTGAACAAATATTTCATATAGAGAAAAGAAAAATAAAGAAAAGAAAAATGACAACGAAGGAAGGGTTAGGTTATCAGATGCCTAGTTTGCACTTCCATACCCTAACAAAGACACACAAATATGCAATTGAACTTACCGTCACATGAAAGCACACAAACATGGCATCTCTAGCGGAACATAGCTAATATTCCCTTGAAACACGGAAGTCATCCAATAAACACAAGTCCTGTATCAATACAATCATATATTGATGCTTAAGTTATTTAATTATGTCTATTAGTTATAGCTCATAATCCATTTAATCCCAATTTAGGAAAAATAAACTATTTCAATAGATTACTTGCATGTCCATGATTCGAAATGAAAATTCAAAAAATATTCATAATAGTGTTCTAGTGGTGATTCAGGGGTAAAACTATAATATAAAAATAATTTTGATAGTTAAAAGTAACAAAAAATGTAAATTTGATAAAAATTTTCAGTAGGCATCAGTTTGTGACAAAGTGACTCAGTTCGCGATAATGTGGCAACGGACTCAATTCGCGACAAGTGAAATGGACGCAATTCGCGACAATGTGACAATGGACTCAATTAGCGATAATATGACAATGGACTCAATTCGCGACAATGTGACTCAGTTTGCGACACGCGATCCTCTTGTGGGTTTAATTCCAGAATGCTATTAGATTGTACATGTAACTAGCGACTCCCATATGACTCACGATTGACCACATTTTTACCAAACAATGTAGACAAACTTGACAAATTTATGAATGCCATGTTTTAATGCATTCATGCATGACAAAACTCTAGAAGAAAATACCAAAAATTTTCGAATTACCACTGGGCATACTTTTTGGGTTTAAACATCATTTCGAATCAATCAAGCACAACATCTCCACAATACTCACAAGTATTCATGTTATTAACACAATCACAACCAAAAATTTATTTTCATATTACCAAGTGACTTTCAATCCAATTATATCAATGTATACTTTAATAATCACAACCACACCACAGTTCACTTCATTCTTGCATAAAAAAAATCCTAACACCAATAGTCAAAATTGGAATTTGTGGACTAAATCCACACTATGAGGTTTAAATACCCGGTCTTTGATTCGAAGCTCCTATGGAGGCACTAGTCCTGGTCTTTTTAATCTCATGATCACTATGGAGTCCTTAGACTCGATCTTTTGATGTTGTCGCATCCTATGGAGGCCGAAACCCTGGTCTTTGGACAATATAAGTCCATATGGCTAAATTAGCCAAAACCATATAATTCATCAAGTGGCGAAGTATACTTCTAGACTTCCGTAAGGCATGACTCTATATTGAATTATGTAAATTCTAGATTTAAGGGCATTATTACGCCATTCATCATATGGCTTACAATCATTCCATTTTATCCATTCAAACAAACACAAAGGTTCCAAATCCATCCAAAGTGGATTACTATTCTATGTAAACACAAAGTGGATTACTATTCTATGTCAACACTCATTTAGCCAAGTTTACATATGTTATCCATTGTCAACACTCATTTAGCCAAGTTTACATGTGTTATCCATTTATTAAAACTAAGGTTGTCCAAACCAACAATTACTAACAATTTGCCTTAAGTTCATTTAGTAGGCATGATTTTATCAATCACTACAAACATACAATCATCAAGGCATAATGTAGGCATGTTAATCACACTATTATGGCAACAAACAACAACCAATAACACATAATCATTGAGGGTGTAAAACAAAAATGCAAATCTTTCTCCCAAGCCGTGATTAGCTAGGACTCCCCTTCTTGGTGTTCACCACTACTTTGGTTGCCTATTAACACATCAATAGGAACCAGTTTAACATTTAACCCAAACCAAATCACAACTTAAGTCTACCTACAACTTAGTGTAACCATTGAGATTTCTAAGGCTAGCTGACATTATCAAGACCAAAGGAAAGCATTCTAAATTATTTATTGATCACATCAACAAAATCGAAACATGATAAAACACCATGATTTTTGGATTTGGATAGTTAGGGTTTTGAAAAACTTACCTTAGAGCTTTAAATGATAGATTGAAGCCTTAATGAAGTTCAGTCCACACTTATTGCTCTTCTTAGGTATAGGTGAGAGCAACAAATGAGTTGTTGAAGAGTAAAGGAAACATTGTTGAAAAATTTGTTTAAAGGGTTTGAGAGAAAAAGGAATCTGTTGAAGAGGGTAGAAGAAATGAGAGGGTGAAGAAAAAAAGAGGAAGATAGGGTGTTTTATTGGTGGGATTAGAGTTGATTTTGGGTCTAATTCTCATTTGGGCACAAATCCGTTCATGAAGCCCAACTCCCATTTCCTTTCAATTTTAAAATCTTGACTCTTTCCGTTTTTTTGGTTTTCAAAATCTTCTAGTATTTTCGTTTCAAAATCTCTCTCAAAATCCATAATTATTTTAAAATCACTATTTTGTTTCCAAAAATCAATAATTAAAACATGATTTATGCAAAAATTCCAATTTTGACCCTAGACTTTCATTTCGGTCTTATATCCCTAATCTCAATATGCTCTATCTAAAAGTGCTTCCGAATTTCCTATTTGGATTTTCGAAAGTTTTATTTTACTTTATTTTTAAGACAAAGAAATAATGAAAAACTTTAGGCCCATTTTTCGAATGTTACAACGCATGTGCCATACCCATTGGTGAGGCACGTTAGACGCATGGCTCAAGTGCAAGCCCAGTCAGTGATGATTCATGCCACATCAGTACTGACTGTGTTGTATCAATAGTGCCACATCAGCAAGCGCTGCCAGCAGACTATCCAAGTTAGCCACACACGAGGCTGAAAAAAATACTCGATCCGTCCAAACCCGGTCTAACCCGATATTTTTAAAACGGATTTGGATTAAAAAAAATATGCTGGAACAGATCTGAAGCAAAAAAAGCTAATCCACTTGGGTCATCGGGTCAAAATTAGGTCAAGGACCTTAAAATCTAGTATGATCTAATGACTCAATACTTTATATAAATAAATATAATTATAATATTATATTATTACATTATTGTTATTATATATATATATACTCTATATAGTATTAAATTATTATTATGTTATTTTTACTTTTATATTTTATGATATTAAAAAAACTAAAAAATAACTTAATTATCTAAGGAAAAAAAAATACATCTCCGACGTTCGATGTTGTTAACTTGCTAGTGATGTAAGGCTATCTCCAACCAAGCCTCCATATACTAAATTAGAGGTCCAACCATCTCCAACCAAGCCTCCATTTCCCAACTTCCAATAAAGTCTTTGGAGTTTTAATATATTTTAATATCATGTAACTCCATATATGACATTCACTTTATGGAACTCCAAATTTCACTTTTTCCAATCATAGTATAATCATTACATTTCATTTTAACCCCAAAATTATCAATATTTATACTCACACCCTTTATTCTTTAAGGATTTTTTAATTATCGATGGAATTTTTTTAAAAAAAAAAATTAATTAAAAAAATATATTGTTAGAAGGGATTTAAAATATTCTTCAATTTGAGTCCAATATTGATATTAGTCATTAAAATATACAATATAATTAATTATAATAATTATTTAATTTTATTTAATTGTGATAAAATATGCATTTATTTTTTTACTATTACTATTATTTATGAAAGATGATAAGTTATGTACGTGAAATCCTATCAAATTCTTATTTTGGAATATCTATTATTATAATTTTATTTTATTATAATAATACAATATTTAAAATAATATAAAATGAAAATAAATAAATATATCACACAAATTTTTAAATAGATTTAAAAATTGACAAAGTCATAAATAGGCCTCATTAAAACCTTGAATAACCAAGGGAAAAGAATACCCCCAAAATAAGAAATATGAAAAAAAAAACATAATAATAAAATAAAATGAAAAAACAAATCAACTAAAAATCATCGTCATTCTCTTGGTACTCATTGTGCTGTTGCGTGGAAGTATTAGATGATCCAAGTAATTGTTGGAATTAATTCAAACACTTTAAATAAATATTTAGACTAAGTCAATTAAATTTAGAATCTAATAAGATTTAGAATTATTTATAGGGATTTTATTTGTTAATCTGTTTTCAAGTTTTTAAACCTTTAGTGTAAATCTATAAATACATATGTCAATGGAATAAATCTGTGAGCAATAAAAACGTAGTTATTTCTTTATTGGTTTTCTCTAAAAAAAATTCAACATGGTATCAGAGCCCTAGATCCTTCTTTCTTAGAAGAATAATGACGTCAAATCATTCTCGTCCTCCACCAAACTTCGATGGTCAAAACTACCATATATGGGTTGTGAAGATGAAAGCTTATTTAATGGGTATGAGTTTGTGGCAATGGGTAGAAAGTGAACGAGTTCTGTCTGTTCTTGGAAATAATCCTACTTTGAATCAAATTAGGATTCATGAAGAAGAAAGTTCAAAGCTCCCAGAGCTTTATCAATAATATATTCGGCAGTTTCAGAATCTGTTTTCACAAAAATAATGAATTGTGAAACACCAAAAATTGCTTGGGATATGTTGAAAGAGTGCTACCAAGGGAACGCAGGATCAAAGAAGATGAAAATTCTGACTCTCAAAAGAGATTTTGAGATTTTAAATATGAATGAAAAAGAAACTATTCAACAATATTACGATAGGTTGATGATAGTGATAAATAAAATCAGATTGTTGGGGGAAAACCTACTTGATAGTAAGATTGTTGAAAAGTTATTTATCAGTTTGCCTAAAAAATTTGAGGAAAAACTTTCATCTTTGGAGGATTTTAGAGATATTTCTGAAATATCATTGTCAAAACTAATTAATGCTTTGCAGACACAGGAACAAAAGAGAGCGATGAGAACTACAGAAAGTGAAAGAGTGGTCGAAGAAGCTCTACTAGTTAGATCATCAAAGGGAAAAGAATGTAGCCATTGCAAGAAACCTGGTCATGAAGAAAAAGACTGTTGGTATAAAGGTAAACCACAGTGTTTTCAATGCAAAAAGTTCGGTCATATATAGAAAAACTGTAGAGATAATTTGTGAATTTGGTTCTAGAGAAAACTGGTGAAGAAGAAACACTTTTTTGAAGAATGAAGAGAAAGTGCTCCTGTGAAAGGTTGATGAGGAATTTTCTGCCACATAAAATCACAATAACTAAACAGAACTCCTATTAACGTCTAATGTAGTATTTTAGATATCGTCTCCACAGGGATTGTTAGCTAAGAAGCAGAATTGAGATCACAATTTAAAATGAATTGCTAAAAGAATCTATATACAAATCAAATTATAAGAATCATAGAATTGTTGTGTTTTATAGACGCTAATGACATTCATTAAATTTAAACATGAGTTAGTACTCTGTTATGCAAATGATCTCAACTGTAATGAGCTGATCTACTAATCTCTATTATCTAATATCTTCTAATGCATTATTCAACTTGTAATCATAGGTTTACACTCTAGATCATCATTAGTGATCTATTAGAAGATCTCTCGATTCAATCTAACAGATCTCAATTATACAGATGCATATATCTTTATACTACAATCTATATAACTAATAAGCACAATCTGTAGAAAATTAGATCTATTGTCTATCTCTAGAACAACGATCCTCTGTTCTTATATCTGAAACTTAATTGCCATCTCTGGTCTAATCAAGCTTCAAAACAACAAAATTACGTAACTCTCGTCCTTGTAATTCAATGAATGCATGAAAATTGAGTAAATCTAACCAAAATCGAAACAAGAATCATACAATCAGAATGATAATCAACAACAGATTTCAGCAAATCAACAGAGCTTTTAGCCTAGCATATCTACTTCAACATATTCAATCAAAACACAAAATCATCATCAATATGCTTTAATATCTAAATCTTACCGAGGAAGATAGAAGCTAGACTCTATCATAGTTGTTGCTTCACTATCTTCAAGCTAAATCTCTATGATCACAGAAAACAGAGTGCAAAACTTCCTCAAGAAACTTCTCTGAGATATTGAATAAAGCGTGTAAAAGAATCTAGAATTTTTCTCTAAAATAATAGAATGTCAAAAGGTTCTTATTGCTTCATCTGAGCTCCTATTTATAGAGTTTTGCTCATATTTATAGAGTTTTGCTCAGTGGCAATTTTGAAATAAAATCATCAAAAGAAACATAAATTGGCGAAGTAACAATTTTTCCAATTTATGTTGTATGTTCCTTCGCCTGAACTCAAACGACTTTCACATATATCGCTGACTTATTCGTCATGCAACACTTCTTCATAGGCGAAATGTTCTTGTTATCTCCACTTTATGTCGCTTGATGCTTAGATGAACTAATCTTTTCTCGCCAATTCAATCTTCATTAAAACATTCTAGGCGATATTACTTTTATGTCGCCTTCAATATTACTCATCTTTGGGCGACATTCAATTGCATAGCCTCAGCTATCGCCTGTATCATGGCGAGGTTCATCCTTTAGCGCCTAGAGGTGTTGCCAAGAATGGCGACTTATGAAGGCAAGGAGACTTTAACTCGCCTCATGTAACTTTGGTCTCAAAGCGAAGTCTTTTATATTTCGCCTTCATCTTTCAGCAAGTGGCAATATACTTAGGCGATATCTTCTTCTAGCATCAACATTTCGCCATTTCTATAGACATTGGATGAAATTCTATTTGGTCCTTCTTTCTTCTGATTTTTGCATGTTTTTAGCTTATTTTCCAAATCTTCTCATCCAAGTCCCTCTTTAAGAAATAATAGTCTAGAATCACTAGAAATCCATTCAATATCTCATCTTTTAAACTCAATTTCTTTACATTTAAGTTCATAAAATATACTAAAATATAGGTAAATTTTAGACTTATCAAAGGTTGGTGAGACAGTGCAGCAACAGTTGGTGAGACAGTGCATCAATGGTGTGAAGAGAGGGTGCTTCAATATATGATAAGAAGGTGCATCAAATCGTGTTTGAATTAAGAGGGGATGTTGGAATTAATTCAAACACTTTAAATAAATATCTAGACTAAGTCAATTAAATTTAAAATCTGATTAGATTTAGAATTATTTATAGTGATTTTATTTGTTAATCTGTTTTCAAGTTTTTAAACCTTTTGTGTAAATCTATAAATATATATGTCAATGGAATAAATCTGTTAGCAATAAAAATGTATTTATTTCATTATTGGTTTTCTCTCTGAAAATTCAACAGTAACTCATATTGCTCTTGAACTCTTTTTGCACAAATTCTAATTTGTTCATTTCGAAAAATCTCACAAGTAGTGAGATCTTCTATGGATCCTAGATTTGTAGATAAAACCTTGTTCTCTCACGCCTTACTCTTGGTGTTATTCTCTTCGATTCATTTTCAGCTCGTAATACTTGGAGATCATAATTTTGCTGCAATAAATGTTGTCCATGTTGTGCAATCCAATTAATTTCTTTAAGCAATCCAATTAATTCCTTATTTTCTTTTTTCATTAACTTGAAATGTTGAAAAAATTCGTCACTTTGTTTATTTTTCATTCTTCGTTTGTCTCTTCTAGTTGGACGATTGGTAGGATTAGTAGAGCTAATGGAATCTTCATTTTCAAACTCTTCATTTAGATCAAAAGAAAATGATGACATACCTTGTTGTTTTAAAGTGGTTGAATCATATTCAAACCCTTCATTTTGATTATTTCTCTTCCGACTACTTGGACTATTATTTCCAACGTCAACATATTTCTCTGTATCTTTAAGAAGTGGCCACACATGGTCAAATTTAAATCCTCTATTAAATTTAGAATCTTGTGCAAGCAATGTTTTTGCTTTATTTAACTACGCATTTCAACGAGAGATACCAAGTTAAAAACACACAAATAATGAAATCACATTGAAAACATCGCGTATTTAAAGAATCATAAATAAAATTTAGTAAATACTCACTTTACCTTGTTCAGAAGCACCACTAGGTCTTTAGTTTTCAACTTGTCTAATACATCCCCTCAACTTTGCAATTGATGCTGTAATTACTTGCATTCGAGATTGTAGTGATCTTATTAGCCGAATATTGTCCTATGTGGTGGCAATGCTTTATGATATTCGGTTTCAATACGTGTTCAAAAGGTTTCAAAAGATTGATTTGTACCAATGACCGGATTTTGAGAAATGTCTAGATATATATGACAAATGAGTTGATCTTCTTCAATTGAATAAGAAACACTACGCATAGTATGGTTTGATTTGCTATCACCATTGTTATTGTCTTGTGTTGACATTTTTTTAAGGATGTGGTATTTTTGAAAAAGTTTCAAAATATAAAGTGGTTTGAGATGTCTACAACTTGTTGAGAATCAATACTATTTGTAGACTTTAAAAGTGTGAAATTTAAGGTAAAGTGTAAAGAATAAAATTTCACCTAATAATATCAAAATAAATAAAATTGATCCATTTATTTGTATAAAGTTAATATTAAAGGTTAATATATTATTTTATCTAGGATTTAATTTGAAACTAAAATATGCACGTAATTTTCTGTTTTTCACTTAACACATATTTGCATAGTTAATTGAATGTATGTAATATCTAATTTAAATGGTATAATAGTTATTTTTCTTAATTGTTTATTTACTCATTTTGTTAAAATCACATGACTCATGCCACTCATTGTCTTGTTCTAGTTGATTCAATTAAAACTTTACATACATGAGATATGAAAAATTATTTTTTATAAGTGTAATAATTATTTTTTTTTCTTATTGTTTATTGGCTCTTTTATGAAAAACATTACTCACTATATGTAGAGTTTTCCACATTGGTAAGAAACAAAACTTCACATGCATGTTAAAAGAGTGTTCACGTTGGAAAGGAGAATAAAACTTCACATGCATGTTAAAAGACTATTTACATTGGAAAGGAGAAGAAAACTTCACATGCATGTTAAAAGCTGATTTACTTTGTAAAGGGGAAGAAAACTTCACATGCATTATATTGGAAAGGGAAGTTTGACTTAAAAACTTCTTATAGCTTCACATGCATGTGGTAAGAAAATCTAACATTATTGTCATGACCCATTGTCTCAGTATATTAGAATCAACTTCTTACAGATTTACGTGCATGTGGTAAGAAATATGACATTATTGTCATGAGTGTAGTAATTGTTTTTCCTTGTATATTGACTCATAAAAAATTAATTGAGATCGTAAGAAATAAAGCATGTTGAAATCACTTTTGTCTTATTATATTGGAATTACTTTAGTTAGAATTAAGTCAATCTTCACATGCATGTGGTAAGAAATCTAACACTATTGTCATTAGATCTAACATTATTGTCATGACCATTGTCTCAGTATACTAAAATCAACTTTTTACAGCTTTACATGCATGTGGTAAGAAATATGACACTATTGTCATGAGTGTAGTAATTATTTTTCCTTGTATATTGACTCATAAAAAATTTAATTGATATCGTAAGAAATAAAGCATGTTGAAATCACTTTTGTCTTATTATATTGGAATCACTTTTGTTAGAATAAAGTCAAGCTTCACATGCATGTGGTAAGAAATCTAATACTATTGTCATAAGATCTAACACTATTGTCATGACCCGTTGTCTCAGTATATTAGAATCAACTTCTTACAGCTTTACATGCATATGGTAAGAAATATGACACTATTGTCATGAGTGTAATAATTATTTTTCCTTGTATATTGATTCGTAAAAAAAATTAAGTGAGATTGTAAGAAATAAAGCATGTTGAAATCACTTTTGTCTTATTATATTGGAATCACTTTTGTTAGAATCTAGTCAAGCTTCACATGCATGTGGTAGGAAAATCTAAAATTTCACACACACACAGACACACACACACACACATATATATATATATATATATATTCACATTAAAATATAAATTCCGATAGGCTATAATTCTGAAAATTGAAATGTAGAAGTTTAATTGGTTACGTATATATTCTACATCATTTCATACAAACACTTGAATTATTATAGTTGGTCATAATAAAATAATATTTTTAGTACATGTTTATATATATATATATATACCATAATCATAATCACTTCACACATAATATCATCTATTACTTTCTCTCAAAGTTTCCATAAAAGAAATACCATGTCTTCTTCTTCATATTCATCTCAATCTTTTAACACTGAAGATGAATTTGATCTCACTTCATCTATTGAAGCATATAATCATCTTAACCATGTGCAACAAGCAACACTATCTTAAATTCAAGCCAATAATAATCTACTCATGTCTCACTATTCAAATGAAATAAAAAACAACCAACTAAAACATGGAGGCTCCGTTCCAGGACATCAAGTTATTAACCGTGGTCGATTACAAGCTAATTGTATTTTATGGAATGATTACTTCAAAGAAAATTCAATCTATAATGATAACTCATTTCGCAGAAGATTTTGAATGAGTAAGAGGTTGTTTCTTCATATTGCCGATGTTGTGAAATCTCATGACCCCT
This sequence comes from Cardiospermum halicacabum, assembly GCA_031304145.1. Classification (NCBI taxonomy): domain Eukaryota; kingdom Viridiplantae; phylum Streptophyta; class Magnoliopsida; order Sapindales; family Sapindaceae; genus Cardiospermum; species Cardiospermum halicacabum. The sequence continues at coordinate 25,928,361 of CM062393.1, read as the reverse complement.
ACTTTCAACTACAACGTGATGGACTTGGTAAAGTTGGATTGTCAAGTTTGCAAAAAATAATAGTTGTATTTCGAATGTAAACATACGGTGTTCCAACAGATTCCACCGATAAGTATATCAAAATTAGAGAATCTATTGCAATTGAAAGTCTGAAGAGATTTTGTTGAGCTATGGTGGAAATCTTTGGAGAGCATTATCTTACAGCCCCTAATGCCTCTGATATAGCAAGGTTGTTACATATAGGTGAGCAATGTGGTTTTCTAGGTATGTTAGAAAGTCTCGATTGCATGAATTGGGAGTGGAAGAACTGTCCAACAGGTTAGCTAGGCCAATATAGTGGTCGTAGTGGATCTCCAACAATTATTTTAGAGGCGGTTGCGGATTATGATCTATGGATATGGCATGCTTATTTTGGTTTGTCAGGCTCGAATAATGATATTAATGTACTAGAAGCATATCATTTATGTGCCAACCTTGTTGTAGGTATAGCTCCTGAAGCTCATTACTCAATTCAAGGAAAAGATTATAAAACAAGTTATTATTTAGCTGATGACATATATCCCAAATGGTCAGCACTCGTTCAAACTATTCATGATCCTCGGGGTCCGAAAAAAATTCTTTGCAATGAAATAAGAAGATCGTTGGAAGGATGTAGAATGTGCATTTGGAGTCCTCCAATCACGGTTTGTGATAATCAAAGGACCAGCACGTTTTTTGAACAAACGAGTTTCGCATGATATAATGACTACAAGTATCATAATGTATAATATGATAATAGAATATGAACGTGATGTAGAAGTGAATACCAACCATGGAGTGAAAGGTCATCACCTGATAATTTGCTTAGTAGAGAAACAACTGACTTTCAACAATTTCTTGCTCAGCACAGGAAAATCAAAGACAAAGAAGTACATCTAGCTCTTCGTAATGCATTGATTGAACACTTCTGGGAGCAATACGAAAATTATGAAAATTAAATATTGCTTTTGTATTGATATCTGTGTTTGTTTCATTGAAAAATTAAATTATTCTCCATAGGTGAGGGTTTTTATTTTAATATAATTATTTTCACATATCAATTTTATTATTCGAATATTTATTTCTTTTTTTAAATCCTAACATATTTGTGAAGAATGATAAGTTTATATATGTGAACTACTATCAAATTAAGTTATTAATTAAAATAATACTCTTTAATAATATGAAATAAATAAACTTCATTATAACCTTGAAATAGTCCATGGAAAAAAATATATCAAATATGAAAATAAATTAAATCAAAAATAATAATTTTTTCTTTTTAAAAAAAATAATTATATTAAATATATATATATAATGGATTAAATTAAATAATCAAATTTATAAGAATAATCTATATGTAAAAATATAGAGCTATAATTTATTATTTTAAATTTCTATTAGTTAAAATACCTTAATTAATTTCTACCATTTAAAAATTTTATTTAATATTTAGTCCTTATAAAATAAAATAATCAAAATTTCCATTATTACTCTATATTGGAGTTCACATACCAAAATTTTTAGAGTTTCAAAAAGTTAAAAAGATTCCACTTAAAGCTCCATGATGGAGGCTTAAAATGGAGTGTGATTGGAGATAACCTAAGTCTCTTTGTCGCTTTTTTTTTTCATAATTTTGTATCGTTCCACTTTTTTTTTCCTCCATTTCTCATCTTTTTAGGACATTAAAATATTACGTAGTTTTAGTCTTTTCACACATGATGTATTTTTCATCTTTTTGTATGATATTAAGCTAATATGTGTTGTTCACGTTATTTCTTTTATTTGGTTCAACTTTCCAGTGATCAAATATTGTTGTATAAGTGACGGTTAATTGTGATTTTCATTGACAAAAGAGATAGAAGTCTACCAACGAGCTTTCTCAATTTTTAAAGTTTTTAAATTTTTTTACTTCATATTGTATAAGCATGTTTGAATGTATATTCAATTTTAGTTTAGTTTATGGGTTTCAAACATAAATAGAATCAACTATATGAAATTAATCATTTATACGATTGATTAGTGATAAAGTAAATTATCGTTTTGGTTATTAGAGGTGAAATTATTTTTAAAATTTTCTATTTTTTTATGAAATTATGTTAAGTTTGTTACTAAACTAATTTATTTGTACTTAATGATATGCAATTCTTTTTAAAATGTTTTATAGATTAGGAATAAGGGTCTCAAGAGCTCATAAACTTGACTACATTTTTCATGTTAGTCTTTCAACTTCACAAATGGTCAATTTAACCCACTAACTTCCAATTTTTGGGTCAATTAAGCCTTTTTTTTTTTATGTGGATGACTTAGTTGAAATTTTAAATTTAACATTTTTTGCTCCCAGACCAGCCTCCACATTAGCGAAAAGGGCTTAATTTCCCCACCATTTAGAACTTGAGGGGTTAAATCGACCATTCATGAGATTTAAAGACTGACTTGAAATATATAGTCATGTTCGGGGCTTCTAAGACCCTAATGCATATGGATTATTTTATTTACTATAATTTAGTTGTTAAAAAATTTAACTAGCAATGTCGATTGAGACCATTTTTAACAATTGTCTTCCACATATTCTTAAATAGTAATTAGTGTGTGGCATTTGTATCTAAATTATATAAGGATGTTAGTTTTTTTTTTCTTTTTTACTAATACTCATAACATATATGGATTTTATAAATTTATGAATGATGTTGACCTATTTTTGTTTGTCTTATATTAGATTTAGCAATTTATGAATTTACATACATGCTATGTTTGTTTACAATCTATACCAATACTCTCACATATATTTTTCTTAATATGTTTGTATTTTCTTTAGAGGTTCATACTTTTAAATCATTTACATAAATAACTTGTAGGTGAAGACATGAATAATGTAAATTATCAAGTGGTAGATAATTGAACATTGAATGACCAAGAAGCTTCAAAACTCAGATTTGAAGTATGGAAGCACTGCACAAGAGAAAAAATGGTTAAGAGATTAAAGCAATACGTAAATATTACAAATCTCAACTAAATGGGGTCCAAATGATGGCACAAATCACCTTAAAAACCATCTTAAGAGATGTACAAAGTCCAAATTTATTCAAAGAGATTACAAAAATATAGATTAGCACAATTAACTGATGGTGGAGGGAATATTTTGATGGGGCCAAAGGCTTTTAATCAAAATGTAGCAAAATATAATATTGCACATATGATCATAATGCTTGAATATCCATTGAATATGGTTAAACATGATGAGTTTAGAGATCTTTTGACATATTCACAATCATCCTTAACGTCAATTTCAAGAAATACGATAAAGAATCTTTCAAGTATATAAAAAGGAGAAAATAAAGACTGGAGTATTACTCCACTCAAGTTAATCTAAAGTTACTTTGGCTACCAACTTATGGACTGCTAGTAGTAAAAGAAAGGGTTACATGGCAGTGACGACACACTTTATTGATGATGAATGACATTTATAAAGTAGAATTTTATGATATAATCATTTGAGTTTATTTATAATTTGGTTAATGAAACTTAATCATTTCATACGCACACTCTTACAAATTTGGTTTTTGAATTGAATTAATATATTACAGGTTCATATATGCTCTATGTTGTGCAGCATTGTATATATGCATGATGGAATCGATCTTGATCATTGGTTGAGTGCTCTATTGATAATTGTAGCACAACTGATAAGATAATTAATTTAATATTAGAGAAACTAAATAAGGATGATTGGTTGCTTAATGGAATATTATTCCATATGCTTGCACGTAAAATGAATATGATTGTGAATAAAGGTTTAGTAGGGATTAAATTAATAAAATAAGTGGAACCATTACTTTTTGGATAGATTCACTTAAGAAAACGGAGAAGTTTGTTGAGACAGCTAAACAAATTAACATTTGTTGCAAAAAAATATGTTGACTCTTGATTTAAGACAAGATGGAATTCCACTTATCTTATGCTCTCTACTGAATTGAAATATAAAGTCGTATTTCCTTGATTAACTGCTCGGGAGAGGAATTATAAAGTTGTAATGCTTGAAAAAGATTGGGAGCTAGCTACTTTACTTGAAGATCATTTGAAGAAAATTTACAAATAAACTGAAAAGTTTTCTGGTACACAATATCTAACAAGTAATATTTTCTTTGTTGAAATTTGTGGAATTAGATTGTCATTAATTGGTTGGCTTGAGTGTGATAGTAAGGTTATTTGTCGTATACCAAAATGATTGCAAAATTTGATGAGTATTGGAGGATTCTTCACGAAGTAATGACAATAGCAATAATTTTGGACCCACATTATAAGGTTAATTTGCTTAGGTACTTTTTTGTTTTAAATTTATTTGATTTTTTATGAGGGAGAACTTCATATCACGCAAGTTATTACTGGATGTCGTGATTCGGCAGATGAGTATGAGCAGAATGCTAAGGAAATGAAGTATCTTCTAGTTCTTTCAATTCATTTTTAAGTTAATCTTTTTCTTACGACCCAAGTAAAAGTGAATGCTCTCATATGGATAAATTTTGTGATTATGTTGATCAACAAGATGTAGTTTATAAGTCAAAGATTGATACTTTAAAAGGCTTCTTCCAAGTTCAAAAAACTTAGATTTACTTACATGGTGGAAGCAAAATGGAAATAAATATCCTACTTTAGCTGCGGTGGCTAGAGATGTCTTTGCGATTCTAGTTTCAACTATTGCTTCTGAATCTGCTTTTAGTACTAGTGGTAGGATGGTTAGTGCACATAGAAGTAGCTTACACTCTAAAACATTATAAGCACTTATATGTGAAGAAAGTTGGTTGCACTCTCAAAGACAAGGTACACAAATTATTATTATTATTATTATTATTATTATTATTATTATTATTATTATTATTACTTTATTATGAAATTGGAATTCATTAAATGTTGATTAATATGTTTTACTTATTAATGGAAAAGTATATATTCAACAACACTACAAGGTCAATTGGTTAAAGTAGATAGTGATGGAGATGGTGAAGAGGTAAATTATTGAAATTTAATAAATACTTCAATTTAACAAGCATAATTTGTATTTACAATGTAATGAGTTTTTCTTTACAGATGTGTGTTTGAATGCATACATTTTGTTAACAATGATTTTGGACATTTCTTTTTTTTTTTTTTTTCTTTCTATGCATCCCAATTAAAAGTAATGAGGTATTGTAAGGTAAATTTTTAAAATTATATCTTACACTTGTAATTTTATTTGTGTGTATCACTAATTTTATAACTTGTGATTTTTTTTTGTTAATAGGTCTTTGCTTAGAGAACGGATTTTGAACGAACTAGATTTTGAATGTAGAACTTTGATTAGTGATGTTGATATATGGAATTTTAATATGTAATTTCAAATTACATATTTATTATATATTTTATAGAATTTTTTTATGGGATTCTATAATACTTATGTTGGTGAATATTTTAAACATATTTGAAGTTGCAAAGTTGTTGGAAAATATTGATAGCTTATGATGTATTATATGTGGTATTATTGAAAAATTATAAAGTCTAATGAGTAATCGGATCAAAAGGATTGGGTGGGTTAATGCATGATCTATTTGGGTTTGGGTTTGAAGCTAAATGTGAAAACCCGTTCAGATATCGGATCGGGTTTGGATTAACTTAGAAAATAAAAGGGTCAGTATAGGGTGGGATTGATCTGGTCCACTTCGACTATTACCACACCTAAGTACACGTGGCAACACTTGGACGCGCAATGTATGTGTGAGCCCTTAAAAAATTTGATTTTTCAAAAATAATTTTTCTTGTATTCAATTTTTTTACAGAAAATAATTAATTATGTTTTAATTATTTTTATTGACTTTAAATTAATTTTTTATTAATTTATTATCATGTGCATACACATGTTATTGCTTGTGCTTTTGTGTTTTTTTTGGCACATATATGGATTCTTAATGACTCGGGTTTTATGTGCATGAGATAGAATGGGTATTGTATTATGAGGCATCACGGTACTATTAAGAGCAGCTCACTCAAGCACTTATATATGATCCTCCTCCAGGCATGGTTTTCCATAGGCTCTACATCATCATCCAACACCTCTTGAGCAACATGACGGAAATCCCAAGCAACATCTGGCAGCTTCCAACAAGCATCCTTCTTCCTCTCTAGTCCTACAACCTAAGGATGATGACGAGGTTGCAGAAGTCATTCATGTCTCCAACGCTCCAAAGATTGTTAACACATTATCCAATGACGAGGAAGATCATGACCACGTGAAAAAAAAAAAGGGACGCTTGTATGGAGGTTGACTAAGAAGATGAAGATGAATTAACTAACAATCCTAGTGATGTCACCTATTCTTTAGGGTACCCCCCTTCTACCTGAGGAATAAGATGCACTTGTTTATTCGCATGTACCTCAGTCTGATCAAACAACTATGGGGGAGCCTCTTATATATTATGATTTTGAGTATTTTAGATAGGCAAATCTAGAGGCGGACCTAGAAGAACCTTATTTTGATTATGATTATTTTGGACATATAGGTCCAAATGGAATTATGAGGAAGACTTAGAGGAAGATTTAGCTGAAGAAGATAACCTTGAGCAATAGACAAGATGAAGAGCTTGGGCAGTAGTAGCTTATTAATGATTCTATTTGTTTTTATTCTGTCACATTCATGACATACATCATAGGTCATCCAATTATTTATTTATGATTTGTTTATAGATTCTTGTGATTTTTATGATGATTAATTTATTCTTTTTTTATACATGAATTGATGCATATTGGTAAATGGTATTAGTTTATTCTTTTTTTGACATGTTGATGAATTTATAGGATAGGGATGATGATTAGATAGCTTGGCTATTTTCTCCAAGTCCCCCCTTTGATTGATTCATTATGTTTTTGACATTTTTTATTGTTGCAGTATAAATTTTACAAGATGAATATACTGGACTTGAACATTGATGGTCTCTAAGGTTTTGTTATGTGTGTTTCCAATAATGGCTTTTACTTCTAAATCTGTAATCGCTGAGTTAAGCAAAGGTGAGAAGTTGAATAGTGACATTTATGACATTTGGCATCGAAAGATTCAATGCATTCTCGAGGAGGTTCTCAAGACTCTGACAAACACCATGATAGAGCCTGAATGCAGCACCTCGGTAAGCAAATGGTGACACAGACACTTATTTATCCTAGAAGCATAAAAACAACATTGTGCAGATTACTATATTTTCTAGTATGACCGATGATCTCATGTATGCGTATGAGAATTATGATACGGTTTAGGATATATAGGTTGCTCTAAATGACAAGTACGGTGGAATGTCTACAATGAAGCTAAGATGGCCGACTATTAAGTTCGACACATACCGGATATAGAATGATTAGACAATATGTCAACATCTCAGGGAGATGACGAATATGATCCGGGAGTTAAAGTTAGTCAGCCATGTCCTTACACATGAGCAACAGTCTAAGCGGTTATAGGTTCCTCCCAATAGCTAAGAAAATATGAAGGTAAACATGACACGTAATGATAAAATCAAAATATTTTAATGGTATCATTCGTCATGTTGAGCTCGAGGATGAGCGTTTGGAAGTGGCAAATCCTCGAGGCAACTTTATATGGCGAAATGCAGCATACACAAGAACATATGTGTTAAGCACAAGAAAAGAAATAAAGGCAACCAAAAAGGGGAGGGTGTTAAGAACCTTAATTAGTCTGGGACATAGTAACTAGCATAAGAAGGTAAAGTGTGGAGACGGTCAGAATAGAGACAAGAGCAAAGTCAAATGCTACAATTGTGAAAAGATGGGACTTTATTCTTCTTACTTGATTTGGAAACACTTCATATATCTGTCTTTTTTATATTGATAGGATAAGAATTATATATTAAGCTTTTAAACTTTTTTTTCGAGTAATTCCTTTAAGTATGTTTTGTAAAACTTGTTGATATTTTTATGTTAGGGCTTTTATGCCTTTATAGTATAAATGCTAATTTGGCACTAAATTTGCAAATTCTTTTCCTGTTGTTCTTGTTGTTAAACAAGTTGTTTCATGTTCAGATTTAGTAGGACATGAATTATTTTGCTGATATAATTCCATACTAACAATAGGTCCTAAACAATCCAATTTAGTTTTGTATTCAATTTTAAGTTGGGTACTAACACCAGCTAAATAAACACCAAATTATATTCACCGATTATAGCAACTAAATAATCCATCTCAGAAGGAACAAAGCTCATTTTATAGCAATTAAACAACGCAATGTCAAAAGGAACAAAGTTAAATTCACAACAAATGTAGATAAACACATAGCCAAATAAAACAATACGATTGACCAAACTTCATCACATTGCTAACACAAGCATACTTTAGTACAAACTTCAAGATATAGTAGCAAAATACTAACTAAAATGTTTCATGTTTATCTTATCACTACTGGCATAACTGCAATTGAACTACTACCATTATTGACAATAAATTATGCTAAACTAACAACAAAATAAAGCAAATAAAGCCTATTATTACACCAACAACTTTCTTCATAAAGCTTATTCTTTATGATATCTCCTATTCCAATTATTTCACCATAGTTAGTAGCCCTCAAATGACTCTTCTTACTTGATTTGAAAATACATTATCGTACCACCTAAAGAAATCACATTCTCCTACACCCTAGACCAATGGCAAATCACCAATCAAACTAGTAAATTCAATGAGTAATGCTAACTAAATTGACTGTAAACAAGAAAACACTTAAATGTGAACACACATGTGAATAAGTTAGAGACATCCTCCTATAATTTACTTATGTCCATGACGTCCTCATCATAACCTTTCTTCAACAACCACACATACAAATATCCATCTACGACTTAAATCTTAACATGCAAAAAAAAGATAAACTTGATATGGAATTTGGAAAAAGAACAGAGTGAAATAATTATCTTTTGAATCAAAATATAACAACAAAAATATTGATTTCATATATGGGAAAAAATTTACTAACATAGATCGATTTCACAAATGGCTTACATTGACTGAAATGGGAGTTCTATAGGTAAGCCCCTACCTAAGATATGATATAATGCAAATTTAGACTTTCATGCGCTTAATATACAAATGAATCCATGTGTCGTGCCAGCTCAGTCAAAAGGGGCGGGCTGGTAATAAAAAAATCAAATTGATGGGGCTAAATGGTAGGAGTCAAAGTAAAAGGGGATAAACGGGAGAGAGAGAGAGACAAGTATAGAGGACTACATGTCATTTATCCTTTTGAAAACTAGGTTAAATTTATTATATTTATGTGTTTGCGGGTCACATATGTGTGATTATAGAGCATACAACTGTGATCGCGAATAACAAATTTACGAATCAACCTATTTTTTAAAACATAAAGTTTGGGAAAGCTTATTTTGAAACTTTTTTCCAAAACTAGCCTATTTTTGAAAATTTTTTAAAGTATATAAATTTAAGGAAAATTTTCAAAATATGAGTCAAATAATTAAGTTTATAAACTAAAAAAAAAAACTTTACATTTTAAAAATGAGGGAATTTTCAAAATATGAGCTAATTAAACTTTAGTATATATATATATATATATATAAAAGCCAACAAACTTTACATTTCAAAATAAATTTTTTAAAGTTTTAATTTTATAAAATGAGCATTCTTGACATTTTTATCCTTGCCACGAATTTATAAAGTCCGCCATGGAGTTCCTTCACGACCCGTGACAGACCTTACTTATTCATGATGAAGACCACAAAGTAATGAAGGTTCATTTTATGAAATTGAAAGTTTGCAAAATTTATTTTTCAAAGATAAAGTTTATGTGGCTCATTAACTTAATTAATATTTTTAAATGGCTTAAAGTGAAATTTTCCTTAAAATAAATATTTTAAAGTTTAAATTTCACAAAATGAGTCATCATGACATTTTGTACTCGTAACGGATCAATGAATTTTGTCTTGGAGGTCCTTCACGACTTGTGAAGAGGTTATTCATGACCAAAGATGGATTTTACTGATCCGTGATAAGGGCAATTAAGTCATGAAGCCTATTTTGTGAAATTAAAACTTTGAAAAGTTTGTTTTTGAGGAAAAAAATTTATATTTGACTCATTAACTTAATTAAAATTTAAAATGACTAAAAGTGAAACTTTCCCTGAATTTAAATCAAACTTTATAAGACATAAAAAAATATATAAAAATTATTTTTCATTAAAGGGTAGAAGATTAAGAAATTTTCAAAATTGCACCCATTTTTTTAAAAATAATCCAAATTTACACCTGCTTTTAAAAAATTTTTGAAACCAGGCCCAAATATAATCAAAAGCGGTATTGAAGTTAGGGATGACAATTTTTTGCCTGCCCGCAGACCCGCCCTGCCGCGGCCTGCCCCATGTATTAAATGGGTCAGAAACTTGTCGCTCTGCCCCGCTTAAGTCCAAGTCTTGACTGTCCCCCGCCCTACCTTGTCCTGCACCTGCCCTGTCCCACCCCGCCCTATTAATTTTTAGAAAAATATACTTTTATAATATTTTAATTTTTTTCTTAATTAATTTAATAACTAAGTTTCTATATATATTTAAAAAAATTCAATATTAAATATAATATTAGCCAGTATAGAGGATCAAATAGTAATTCACCATGTATATGTAGGTTTGTCAAACAATCTTTTTTTTTCTATTTTTTTTTTCTGTTTTTGTTTCTAATCAGTATCTCCCCAGCTATTCCAAAAACCCACTTTATCCATTACTATATTTTAAAATTTTTATCTTAATCAATCAATCATACACTTTTCTGGCGATCGTTCAACTTTTCGGGTTTTCGCAATCAGGGTTTCGAATTTAAAAAGGGGTAGTTGAATTCACCATATTTGAGTACGAATTATAGTTTTTTTTAACTGACTTGATGTTTGGTTATATTAGGTTCAGACTTCAATCGCAATTAAAGTTTATCACAGGAGTTGATTGCAGCACAGTTCATTATTTCGATTAGATTGTCTATTGAGGTAAGCAATCTAATAATCCCTAGTTAGCTAATTTGAAATCAATTTGTGATTCTATGTATTATAGGTATTAGAAATAAAAAATTTGTGTTAGTATACTATCTGAATTTTGTTTTGTGTCTATTATTATGTAAAAGGTGTAGCTTAGGGTTTTTCATGGATTTTTGTGTCATGAATAACATGTTTCTTACAAATTGTTTGATTTTATATTTATTATTACGTAACAGATGGATTTTGGGTATTTGTGTGAATTTTTGTGTCAATCACATATTTTTTTTTTATAAATTGAATTTTCTTATTATTATATTAATGGCGGAATTGGGTATTTGCATTGATTTTTGAGTAATTCACATGTTTCTTATTAATTGAATTTACTTTTGATATTGATTATTATATAAAAGATGGAATTTGGGGTGTTTACATGGACTTTTGTGTTATTGTGAATCACATGCTTTTCATAAATTGATTTTTCTTTTATAATGTAAAAGGTGGAGTTGGGTGTTCGCATGGATTTTTGAGTAAATCATGTTTCTTATAAATTGAATTTACTTGTTGATATCGAGTATTACATAAAAGATAGAGTTTTAGTGTTTGCATGGATCTCTGTTTATCATGAATTACATGCTTAATTTGCGTTATGTCAGAATTTATTTTATTTTTGTGCTTATGTCTTGACTAGGGCATGAACATCTAATTTTCTCATAAAATATTCATATGATTTTTATGTTCTGATATATTTTCAACTAACTAATAACACTACTTGAATCATTAAAAAAGAAAAAATAAAGGCTTAAAAAGCTTATCCTTATTTGTTCTTTATAATTATATTTTCAACCATTAACATGTGATGTGTCTCAATTTTTTAACTTGTGATATATTTTAAGTTTTTAAGAAGTTATTAATGCATATAAAGTAACAACTATATAATACAAACTACTACATCATACATATTGATTATATGATTCCTTTTTTTTATAGCAATGACTGGAAATTCAAGTCCAGATCTACCATTAAGTCCATCTCCAATTATATCTCTAGCTTTAATTTCAAATGAAGAGTCTTCAATTCCAATTTTAATTGGAGAGGCAAGTCCAGCTACAACATCTAAAACTTAACGGTCTGACCCAACTTCTTCCTCTAAGGTCCCTGCTCCCAATCTCATTGTCCTTGAGACTATAGGAGTTTCTACCATTGAGAATGAAAACATTGAAGAAGAAAACCCTTGGGCAAAAGTCAGTGCTGAGGTATGGAAGCATTATGATTGTAAGGTAATAAAGGGAAGGAAAGTAGCAACATGCTTATATTGCAAAGAGAGGATGTTTGGCAATCCGAGGAAAGGGACGACTCACTTAAGGAAGCATTTTGAAAGATGTAAGAAGAAGAAAAATATGGATATAAGGCAACAAGTACTTCAAGCTAGTTTCAATAAGAATAAATTTGAGCTTTCTAATTTTAGCTTTAGTCAAGAGGTATCCCGTAAAGAGCTTGCAATGGCAATTATAGAGCATGAGTATCCTTTGACGATGGTTAATCATTAGAGATTTAAGAGGTTTTGCAAAAGTTTGAATGCTAGCTTCAAGATGGTGTCGAGGAACACTATAAAAGATGATTGCTTAGGAATTTATGAGAAGGAGAAGAAAGGTTTGATGGTGGCAATAGAAAAGAATGAAGGTCGAGTGGCAATTACAATAGATATGTGGACAACATCTCATCAAAGAAAAGAATTTATGGCTGTCAGTGCTCACTATATAGATAAACATTGGAAGCTTCAAAGCCGTATTATTAGGGGCATGAGTTACTTTTTGAAATTTCATATTATAATAGCTTAAAAATTCTTTAAATGTGATAATAAAATGTCTTATAACTTAATTAGTTTTATTTATTTATTTTGTAGATTTATTCATGTGTTTTGTCCTCATACTAGTGAAGTTCTTTGTGAGGCTTTGATACAATGCTTACTTGACTGGAACATTGATAACAAGATATCAATTATCATGGTGGATAATTGCTCCTCTAATGATTCCATGATGAGGATGATTGTGGACAAGCTACCCTTAGACTATCTTTTGCTAAATGGTCGTATTATTCATATGTGGTGTTCGGCATATATTCTGAACTTGGTAGTGAATAAAGGCTTACAAGTCATTGGAAAGGTGGTCGAGAATATAAGAGAAAGCGTTTCTTATTGGACTCACACACCAAAAAGATGAGAGAAGTTTGAAGAGACAACTCGTCAACTTCGTATTTCACTTGATTGTGATACTCGTTAGAACTCAACTTATCTAATGTTGCTAACAGCCTTAGATTATAAGGACATTTCCTTTTGTTTGAAGCAACGTGACTCTAACTATAAATCTATGCCATCTGATCTTGATTGGAATATGACTAGGGAGATATGCACTCGATTAAAGGTGTTTTATAATACCACTGAGTTTTTTTCTGGCACCAAATATCCAACCGCTAATCTATATAATCCAAAGATTTGTGATATTAGGTTTTCTTTAGGTCAATGGATGAGTTGTGGTGTTGATATTATTGAGTCTATGGCTGCTGAAATAATGAATAAGTTTGACAAATACCAGTTTATTTTGCATGGTGTCATGGGATTGCCACTATTCTTGATCCTAGGTATAAAATTGTCTCGGTGAAATTCTATTTTAATAAGATTTATGGTGAAAATGTAGAATTTGAGGTAGAGAGAATAAAGATTTTGTTTCATCAATTAGTTGAGCAATATGAGTAAAATGAACGAATGAAGGGAGATAATTGTAGGAACTATGGAGAGGCTTTCTTAGAGCCAACTGATCTTGAGTTTGAGCAATTCGCTTCATTGAAAAGAAAAGTTTCTAGGTCGGACTTGGATCTCTACTTGGAAGAGGATACTTTACCAAGAACTTCAGATTTTGATATGCACACAAGATTGGCTATCAAAGAAAGGTAATAATTCTTATTGTCTTGATAATGTCATCTTAGTTCATATTCTAAATTAAAACTTTTCTAACATTGAATGCTTATATATGCGTTGTTATTATTATTATTATTATTTTAAATATAGGACAATCAGTAGGAGTGGTAGATCCTACACATGCTACGATTTTATATGATTTAGATGATGATAAGAATGAGTAATGGTATGTAATTTTAAAAATAGTTATTTTTTATTTAAAAAATAAAACAAAAACATATAAAACATATTATTTTAATTTGTTGAATTATTTGTGCATGCTACAATCATTTTTAGATGAATTAAATGAAGATCGAAGAATTATTGAGGCAGGAGAAAGGATTAAATGATATGTTCTAGTAGTTTTATTTGAAAAATTATTTTTTTTTACTTTTTTTTTAAAGTTTGAAATATTATCTCCAACTAATCGTACTTAATTTTATTGTATAAAATTGTATGATGTTTTGAAATTAGAATTTATGTAGTTGTTTTATTTCTTTTACTTTATTATATCAAACTTGATTGGGTAGGGCAGGGTAATGCAGGTCCCGTAGGGCAGGTCGCAGGTCCAAGATTCTTGCCCCGCACCATAGGGAAGGGCAGGTCACATGTTTGGGAGGCAAGGCAGGTCCAATATCTTCATGACCTGCCCCAACTTGCCCCATTGTCATCCCTAATTGAAGTTAAATGTTAGCAAAGTTAGGAGCTTGTGAGGATATTTATATTATTTTTAAAAGATCAAATTCTTTAAATTTTAAAACGAAATAACAAATTAGGCAATGACACGTGGATCTACGAGGTGAAACGATGGTGTGTTGAAGAAGATTTGTTAGTATGCGCGTCAAACGTATCTCGCTATATGTCTTCTCTCTCAACAAAACCATTCACTGATTGCTGTTAATCCATCCACTGAATCCAGTTTGACAATACGTAATCGGGTTTTAGAGGTATAATTGTTGTTTTCTTCATAACTGTTATCTTGCAAAGGGGATTTCATCCATCTATCAATGCTCTCATCAGCAATTATTTATGTTTAATGGTTTTTTTTAGTCGAGTACATGGTATTCTTTTTGAGTAATTGTATAGGTTGTTTTTGAGTTCGTGTGTACATGATGTATGAGTT
Organism: Cardiospermum halicacabum; assembly: GCA_031304145.1. NCBI lineage: Eukaryota > Viridiplantae > Streptophyta > Magnoliopsida > Sapindales > Sapindaceae > Cardiospermum > Cardiospermum halicacabum. The sequence continues at coordinate 25,913,265 of CM062393.1, read as the reverse complement.
GTATTTGAGTCCAGTGTGTTTATTATGTGATTTGAATTATGGGGTTTGAAAGTCAGTGTGTTGTTTGTTTGGTTTTGATGTTTTGTGTGATGGTGTTAAGTTTTACTATATTGAGTGCGTTGGTAACTTTTTGAGAGGTTTGTGCTTGATTCGATTCAAGAGTGTGTTGTACATTATCTTTTAGTTTTATGTTTGACTCAATGAGTACAATTCTATTAGGTATTTTTAGGGTTTGGAGAATATGATTATTATTAGGGTTTCTTTTCTATAGATATCTTATTGGCTTTCTGTTCATCTTATTGAAGATATATGATTTGCTGAAGGTAAATAATTCTCTTGAGCTTCAATTCAAACTGAAAATGATTGGGTATATATTTTTTTTCATTCTTTTGAATATAGAATAAATTCTTTTGATTACAGATATACTTAATTAATTCTTTTATATACACATGATATATATTGATTTTTTAAGTTGGTTTGCTTGTATGCATCCTTTTTATATTGTTAGGGTTTACAATGTATGACTTTATTAGGGTTTTTTTATGGTTATCTTACTGGTTGTCTATTTATCTTGTTGACATATATATGATTTGCTAAGGGTGGGTAATTCTCAGTTGAGCTCGGGTTTGGAAATTATTAGGTGTGTGTATATATATATATATTCATTCGTTGATTATAAAATAAATGATATTTTGATGTTTTAATTCAAGTTTTGTCTATATTTTGGTATGGTTTATTACTAAATGTTATCTAACTAGCTATTTGTTGTTGTTTTTTCTTTACAATTTTAGGATTTGCTAAAGGTTGTTTCTTTTTTGGTTGGGCGCGGTTGGAAATTGGGAAGCACTAGGTATTATGATGTTTTCACTTTTTGTTTTTCTTATTATTTTTAGGTTATACATTTTCATGTATAAAATGGTTGATGCTGGTGATTGAAACATATAAATATGTTTACTATGTTTGTGTTTATAACTAAGCACAAGTTAAAAGTTGCAATATTTAATTGATTGTTTTATATGCATAGGGAAAAGACAATGGTATTCCTCTTGACCCCTGGTGAGCTTGCAGAGAACCTAACAATATAGCCATCTATAGTTTTTGATGCTGATTATATAGTTGATGAACAATATGCAAGTGATGAGAGTGAAACAATAGAATAACTTGATATTTCTCTTAATGAAATCTAGGAAGAAATAGTTAGAATTGTTGAAGAAGGAAAAGATAAAGAGGCTACTATGCATAGTGAATTAAGGAACAACAAAGGTAGCCAACAAATTGAGGATAGGAATAGAGATGGGAAGATAGATGATAGTATACATGGGAAACAAATTGTTGGTGTGTGTGGAAAACTAATTGAAGGTGAAAATAGTCCTATTAGCGAGGGTAATCATCCTGGAATGGATGAGACTGCAAATTCTAGTGAAAAAACAATATTAAAAATATTTGGAAGAGGTATGGAGGGATTCTAGATTAATATTTTTCAGATGATGAAGCTTACTTACCGGTGCTAGATAATAAAAAAAAAAGTTATAGGACAGGCCCTTGATGATATTGTTAGGCAATACCCTTTTAAGCAAGCTAAATTGCCCGGGTTAAAGTTTTATATGGGGTCAGGAATATGATACTCTTGCTAGCGTAAGATCCGGTCTCATAGAATATGCAATCCAAGATGCTATTTCATCTACTAAGAAAAAGAATAATGGAGATAAAATTATTTGGCTTTGTAAGGGGGATAAGTGTCCCTGGAAGATACATCTATCAAAGGTAGGGGGTGGGCCTACTGTGAAGATTAAGAAATTGGGTGAAAATCATCTTTGCCATAGGAGTGGTAGGAATGGAGAATCAAAATTCAAATGGATTGCATATTAGTTTGAAAACCTAATCAAAACTAACCCTGATATACACATTAATGTTCTTAGAGTCATTCTTCAAGAGCGTTTTAGGGTGCAGGTGACTGATAAGAGGTTATATGAGGCTAGGATGAGGGCTCTGAATATCTTAGCTAAGGAGCATTATGAGATTTTCAAAATAATTAGGACGTATGCAAATATTATTATGCTTACACACCTTGGTTCTAGAGCTGTGATATGCATCGAACTTTACCTAGTTTTTCAAAGGATGTTTGTGTGCTTTCAAGCAAAGAGAGTTGGCTTTAAGGAAGGTTGTAGACGCTTTCTTGGGATAGATGGAACTTAGCTTAAGACTACATTAAGGGGCTGTCTTCTTACTGCTTTGTCAATAGATGCCAACAATGGCTTATTCTCTATAGCTGCAACAATATGTGGGGGTGAGAATGATGATAGTTAGGAGGGGTTCCTTAAAAACCGGAAGGCATTTCTTGACTTGGCGCCAGAGGATCCAATCTACATTATGAGTGATCGACATCGACATGGCTCTATTTTGAGAGGAGTTGCAAAAATCTGGCTTGAAGCAAGCCATAGGTAATATAACATTAAAATTGATATTTGTTTCTTTTATTTATTTTCTCTTTTGTTTTAATTTATTTTATGTAAATAGATTTTGTGCCAAACATGTTGTTGTGAACTTTAGAAAATATTGGTCACACAAATGCCTACAAGCCTTATTCTGGAAAGCTTCCAGGAGCAGCAATCCTCTGAGTTTCAAAATGGCAATGGATGAATTGGGCAACTTGGATTCTAAAGCTAGATAGTGGCTAGAGGAAATTCCAGTTCAAAATTGGGCACCGTTTGCATTTAATCCTAGGATCAAATGTGAACACATAACTAATAATATGACGGAGCCTTATAAAAATGTAATGAAGGATGGAAGGATTGCGACCTTTTTGGGTTTAATGGAATAGTTTCGCCTAATGAATATGGAGACGATTTGCACCAAGTCTAAGAGTGCTCTAACATGGGATGGTGAGATACCACCATCCAACAAAAAGATTAAACAGCGTTCCGGTGATGGGCGTGACTTGAACATAGTAGCCGCTGGCAATGAGGAGTATGCGATAAATTGATTGAAAGGAAATAGGAAGTATGTAGTTAAAATGAAGAACCAATATTGTTGTTGTGGGTTTTATGAATTAAATGGGACTCCTTGTGTTCATGGTATTGCCTGTCTAGGTAATGAATATTGTTTTGCTACTTTGTCTTGGATTTACATTCATGAAATGTGTTATTCTAATTTATATTTTCATGTTTAAATATTGCAGTGTCAAATAATGAAAGTATGAATTTGAAGGATATCATTGCTGCCACTGTACATCCCTTACTAAAGAAAACCGCTTACATGAAGACATCGAACATCATTCAACCAATTCCTGAATAGTTACATTGGGCTCATCATAGTAAGGATGAACTACTACCCCTATCTTACAAGAATGGTGTTGGGAGGCCAAATAAAAAATGAATGAGAGAAGAAGGCGAAGAACCATCCACTGCAAGGGTAGACCAGATCACCTTCAAGGTCTGTAAAAATGTTGGACACAATAAACGAACATGTCCAAAGATGAAAGGTCAACCGAAATAAAAGATCACCAGGAAAAAGCTAAAGAAAAAGGAACCAAAGAAGAAACATGTATGTAACATAATCTTGAATTTATGAATTTAATTGTTTAACATATTTACTTTAATAATTATTTAATTATAATATTTGCAGGAAACAAGCAATGCAAATCCATCTCAACAAGAAAAGCAAGTATGTAACAAAACCAAATATTTTACCAGTTCAATTGTCTAACATTCTTATATAATTATTTATGTTCTAATATTTGCAGGAAATAATAAATGAATATCTAGCTCAACAATAAAATGCTCCAAAGAAGAATCAAGAAAAGGTAAAGATATATACCCATTATTTTTTTTATAGTTTATATTACACAAATAAATTTAATGTAATATTATTTTGCTTGCTTCAAGCAGAAAAAACAGAAAATCTCTTTACAAGGCTTTTCAATTAGTAAACCAATCGCTCTTATTTTAAGTTCCTCACATACCGACACAGAGAATGGAAAGAAACCATTGGTTATCCAATCTGAACCAACAAAGAAACCATTGCGATACATCACAAAGGTAACTAACTATATCCACATATAATTTATCATTATAGTATTGAGAAATATTTACTTTTTTTTTTACTAATTTTGAAAATTTTATATAAAAAATCAGGAATATATGGACTTGAGCAATGGTGGATCACAAATACCAGCTTTCCACGTCAATTTGGACTTTAACTGTGGATTCAACTATGTTTTAGTTTTGTTGAAAATATTAGTCAATGGATTATACTTTTATTTTGTTGGTGTTGTTGTTCTACTGCTATTTGATATATTTATGATTCAAGGGTTGATGACCAATATAGTCTAAACTGTTTATTTACATCATGTTTCGAACATAACCGGTTGAATTAAGGATGTTTATTATTATAAGTAGGTTCATTTGTTTATCTATATTAAAATACTTTTTATTTATTTTTTCCTCGTAAATATGCTTTCTATTTTTGCTTAAGACTATATCAATTAAGGATTTTAAATAAAATTTTAATTTAGGGGTATTTTTGTAATTCTATAATTGGTGGGATGATTTGGTTGGAATTCAACCCATTATATTAAAAACTATAAGTAAGGATAATGTGGTAATTTAATATCAAAACCAGATTTTCACAACGTAAAACAACTTTACATAGTAAAAACCACTACGTAGTTTAAATTTGGGTCTGGTTTCACAATTTTTTAAAAAACGGGTGTAAATTCGGATTATTTTTATAAATTGGGGGAGTTACGAAATTACCCTAAGATAATATATGTATAAATATTTTAAATTAATAAAATATACAAAAACTAAAAAAATCAAATAACTTCTTTTATTTAAGAAGATTTAATATTTAAATCTACAAATTTGATCAAATTAAACATTAGTGAAAAAATATGCAATTTTGAATAGTCTATTTTTGACTTCCAATTTTTGGAAGCTGTTACCAACAGTGTTTGAATAACTGTTAAAAGAAATTCTGATCTTTCAAAACTTTTTTTCAAGAAAGTAAGAAATATTAATTTCGTATAATGAAATGGTTTATTCTATAGCCAGATGTAGGAATGAGAAAAAAAATGTGAATATATAAACTGAATCATGCCGAAGGTATTCGGTTCAATCCCTGACATATTTTCCTGAGTGTTCGGTATTCAATGGACCCGAATATCCAAGATTGGGTGTTTGACTCGATCCATAACATGTTTTTTTTTAGTGTTTGGTATTCAGTGGACTCCAACATTCAAAGTAGGGTGTTTGGCTTGATTTTTGAAAAAAAAAAAAAACTGAACCGAATACCTAAACATGTTTTAAAAAAAATTATGTATATTTTTATTTTATTTAAAGTTCAAACATCTAAAATAAAATCTTCGTATTCGATTTAATTTTAATTTATACTTGTTTATGTACTAGTTCTTATTCTACATTTGAATCAATTTTGTTATAAATATTAATTTATTTATTTATAAGTTGTGAAATCTAAGTTATCAAAATGAAACACTCAATAACCTAACTAAACCAAACATGTTATAAGATGTTCAGTTCACTACAAAGTATTTGGGTGTTCAAAAACACACGGAATCGAGCATTTAATTTACCTGGTTATGTTCGAATCTATTCGAAACCGAACCGAACATATAATTAACCACTGATAATTAAAGATAAAAAGTAGGAGCAATTCGAATAAATTTCAAATTTTAAATTTAAAATAAAAGAGGAATAAAATCAACATTTTACTATTATAAAAAATAATTATTCGAGACTGAGAAGCAACCAAAGACACCCGAGGAGCTATTTGAACTCTGCTTATCAGTCTGGGCCAACACCTCTCCCAAATGACACTCATTTTCTCCATATCTAACCTGAACGCATCCAAGTCGAATTGAACGGCTCATTGGTGGAACTGCGCTCCGGTGAGGAAAATGCAAATAAATAAATAAACAAAGAGGAAATTATTCAAAATGGGCCTTGTAAAGTTTGAATTAATTTTTTAGGCCCATTTTCAAAATCTTTCAAATATAATTTTTGTAAACTTTGCTTTGCACCCAATAGGTTGTGCTTCCTATTATACCCTTTGTTTGAATAATAATTTTAAAAATGCCATTACAACAAATCAGATGATTTATTTTGGGAGTTAAATTACTTATATACCCTCCTACTAACAAAACCGTTGATTTGAAACAAATCAAATTAATTTCAACCTAATCAAACTGGTTCACTGACTATCTTGAACTCTGAAACTGTTTCACAAACCTGTGACACTGCGCAACCTCTTCTATCGCACGTATTTGAACTCTGTGACAGATCACATTGAGTTGCAGTTGCTGTTTCGGTTTGTTTGAGTTGCAGTTCCTTTTCCATTAATATTCGTCTGAGCAAGCATTATGGGTTCTGGTCGGTTGATTTCGGCATGGTTGAAGCAAGTTTATTGAGAGTTGTAGTCTATTCTGAAATTAGGATTGTGGATTGTCGTCTTCGTTGCTGTTTGTTTTTGTAATCTGTATTGTCGGTACCATTCTGCTCGAATTTAAAAGTTCAAACAAAGCAAATTGTTGGTTTTGCGGAAGGCTCTTATTTTCAAGCAAATGTTCTGAGCGCAGAGTTATTAGGATGGGCGAGTCATCGAACTCAACTGAGGTAAGTTCGTCTATCATTTTCGCATGTACTGTCCTGTTATAATTTTCATTCCTCTAATCATGCATGTACTGTATTGTTGGTATGTATAGTTTGTTTACCGTGCTTAAACCCTAATTTGTTCAACATCTAATCTTGTGATTCATTCAATTTGTGTTATAGCATTCAGATGGTAGAGTATGATGATGTTGTTTTTTATGGTATATGTTTATGTTGTTAATTGAAGTATGTTGTTCTTTGATGAATCGTGTGTGTATAAGTTGAATGTTATTATTGTTTGTGTTTTTCAATCTCGTTGATAAAGGGTATTTTTCTCAGTTGATAGGGTCTGTTATTATTCTGACGTGAAATATTGTTGCAATCTTGTTAATGTGATCTGCAATTCTTAATTGTTAGGTTTTAAAATACAGAAGAAGTTGAAGGAAACAAGTAACACAGCAGCGTGTCAATAACCTCCCGATTTGTCATTTTGGCTTTGGCTTCATGAAACTGGCAGGAATGATAAACTACTTAGGGAGTCTATTGAGAGTGGGCCATTCAGACAGTTCTACAAATGCGCAAGTAGGATGGATTTCAAGTCCATTTGTTTCCCTAGAAATGGGGTTCTGAGGGTCCTTGGTGCGGAGGTCACCTTACTCGGTGTTAAGGATGATGAGATGTGCTTTGTTTCTACCGGAGCTTTACACCGTTTCGGTAAACAGGAATTTGCTCTAGTGACAGGGCTTAAGTTTGGAGCATCTTATATAAATGTAAAAGTTTTAGAGAATGAGCCTCTAAATGGGAAAAACATAGTTGCCAGGTTGTTCCCTGATGCTAAGAGATTCCATGTATGCGGATTGGATGTACAAAAACTACTGGACAACCAGTTGAGGAGGTTAGATGCAGAGGACGTGGAGAAGTTGTACCTTGTCCTGGTGGTGTTACTTTCTTTTGGGCCAGTCAATGACCAAGGTCATTAGTAATTTCATTTGGCATTTGGTAGATGATCTAGAAAGATTTAAAGCATTTCCCTGGGGTTCGTATGTATACACGAAGACGGTTAAAGATTTTAAATCCAAGCTGGGCGGTACCTTCTTCAATAATCCTATTCGAGGCGTTCATTTGTATGGTTTCCCCTTAGCTTTTGTGGTAAGTGCTTAATTTCCTTTAACTGAATACGAATACAATGTTTTACTGTATTTTCAGGCTGATTTTGGTAATATTGAAATGACTGAGTGCAGTGGTGGATGGTTGAGTGCTTCCCTGATGTGCGGGCGGCATCTAGAGTAATGAAGCTCGAGCGGGACGAAGATGATGAAAGTCTGTACCCAATATGTGTTAAGTGGAATTTTGAAGATAACTCTAGCAAGCGGTTTGACTTAATTTTGCAGGTATTTTAAAGTAATGTTTGTTTAAATATATTCTGAAGTGGTGTCAGTTATATTAGATGTGACGTTAGAATATTCTGATTTTAATAAGTTCTATATATTACTTTAGGTACCCAGTGAAACGAATTTAGTCCCTTTTGAAGCAGAAATGAATTCTTGGTATTTCAAATATTGTGATTTTGAAGTGGAGATGAGTGATTCAAAGAGGGAAGATTCGGAAGCCGATTCAGAAATGAATATGCAAGAATATATAATCAAGACAAGGGAGAAGAAAAGCTCAGGAAGTCATGACAGAAAGGGGGCAGATAAAATTTTGGGTGAGCTTAAAAGGAATATTGAAGACTTAGTTCAATGGCGTAGGGAAATGGATGAATGGCGACGAGAGGTCGAAGATCTCCTGAAAGCTAGATGTAATGACATTCAACCAAATGCTGATGTAAAGTCGAATAGGGTCTCTGTTAGACCAATAACTATTAAAGAAGTTAGTATTAAGAAGAATACGCCAAAAATGGATCGCAAGAAACGCAAAGCTCCAGATGGGGGGACTGTACTCGCGACGTTGGTTAAGACAAGGAAAATGGTTCGGAATGAGTTGAAAAAAGCAGATATTGGAAAAGCAACACCTGCAGTTGTTGATGAGGCTTCAATTAAGGAAGTAAAAGTGGATGAGAAGGTTTCTGAAATTATTAGCACATTACCTAGAACGCAGGAAGTAAATGTTTCTCCGAGTAAGCCTAGATTTGAGTACAGACTCGGACGATGGCAAGGAAAGAAAAAATTTCAGACTGTAACATTGAGGAAAACAATGGAAAAGGAAAAGACGATCAATTGAAGAATGTTGCAGTCCTAGATAAGGAAACTGATGAGAAAGATGTGGATGACCAGGTAAAGAATGACCTAGCTATCGCGAAGGTTCTTTCTGGTTTGGCAGGTGATGTTGGGGAATCTGAAGAAATTGATACTGACACGTTACTCGCCCAAGCTTCTGCAATTCATGAACCTCATAAGTGCCAGAACATAAGAGGCCAATTCTAAATGACTCATCTACTTCCTGCTTGCCATTACTTGATAAGAGCTTAAGACCGAAACAACTATCCACCAAGGCAGATGGTCTGGACGAATGGCTCAATGCAGAAGGAGAGCTATTGTACGTGTTATATTCTTGCTTTTGTTATATTTCGTTAAGGTTGCAATAGTTTTATTAATTCTGATAGGTTTACATAATTGCTCGATCTTGCTTCAAATATATTGAAGTGACCTCACATTTGCAGATTAAATTATTTTAATTAAATCATTACATTGTTGCAGCCGATTTGTCGATCATCATCCCTACAAGAACACTATCGTACTTGAAATTCTCAGTTGTACAATGTGGTTTTAATGAGAGTTGATCAACATCTTTATGCACTACATTAAAAAGCTTCACTCTGGTGTTAAGAACCAGAAAGTGGGTGTCCTAAGCTCATTTTTCTACTCAGCTTTATCTTATCAGTATAAGGAAGCATTAAAGAAGAATGAAGGACTGAAGGGTTTGTTTGTGCTAGATTTCTGGATTAAAATCATAAGTGGACAGGCCCTGGAAGATTTTAACTGCTCTTCTTGGTGGGAATTGGATACGGTAAGCTGTAGGATTCTTCAAAAATATATATATAACAGAAAAAACTATACTTTTACTGATAGTTTTTAAATCATTTGCTATAGATTTACTTCCCTACCCATCTATATGACACGCATTGGGCAATAGTCGTTTTGGATTTAACGAAACAGGAGATATGGGTGGTAGACTCCAGGTGCAACAAGTGTGGCAATGATCAACAAAGTTGGGAACTCTTGGCTAATCAATTCAAGTGTGTAGCATACACCATCCCACAAATCCTGTCTATGTCCAAGTTCTACAGTCATAAACCTCCTGTTTTAGACACGGAGTAGAGAGTGCACCTCCCATCCTATAATTGTGTTCCCTGTCAGCCTGATAGGTATGCTTTGGAATTCTTTTAAAATCTTTACTAGTTTGGTTTTACATATATTGCTGAAGTTAACTGTAATTGGTATATTTCAGCCATGCATGCGGGGCATATATCTATGTTGGTATTGAAGATATTCTACTTGGAAGGAAGAAGTGGTGTGTTAACCGGGAAAAAGGTTGGCCTAAGTTAATGAGGCAGCATATTTCAAATGTTATATTCCAAGCTACTAAGTACGGTTCTTAGCTTTTTACACCTAGTAATGTTATTTCTTGTGCTGGATATGTATTCTGAACTAAAATGATGTTATGAATTCTGTAATCAACGTTCATACTTGATTGGTATTCTGGACCAAAATAATTTAATGGATTCTGGATTGGTTATATGGAATTTCTTTGCATCAGAAATTTTTGAGGTGAGATATTTTTTCTTCTATTAAGATATTAGTTGCTTGTCAGGGAAGTTACCTCCATTTCTTTGCATCATAATTGTTTGAGGTGAGATATTATTTCTTCTATTAAGATATTAGTTGCTTGTCAGGGAAGTTACCTCCATTTCTTTGCATCAGAATTGTTTGAGGTGAGATATTATTTCTTCTTTGAAGATATTAGTTGCTTGTCAGGGCAGTTACCTCCATTTCTTTGCATCAGAATTGTTTGAGGTGAGATATTATATGTATAAAATATAATATAGTAACTCTATATAGGAAACACATTATATCCCCTATATTAGGTTAATTAACATTTAGATTTAAATTACTGTCCTTCTGCATTTTTTATTAGGTTAATTAACATAATGATTAATTACTGTCCTTATGCATTTTTTATTAGGTTAATTAACAAGGAGATATTAGTTGCTTCCCTGGATTAATGCATTTTTTATTGTGTTTTGGATGGTAAATCAGAATAATTTGATATGCGGTCAGAATATTATATTTAAAGCTCCGAAAAATGAACAGACCATCAAATCTCTGAACCAGATCCTTACGGCTTCCACCAGACTTTTCATTTCCTAGATTTGTGATGTCCTATCAATAGCCCTTCTTTTAAAAAAAACACTCATTAAACTAACCCACCTCTCTTCCTATATCTAACCCAAACTGTAACCTATGTAGTTAATTTATTTGGAGGGTTTGCAGCAGAGAAAATGGAGAGAACAATGAAAGCAAAAATGGCGACTTCTTCTCTCTGCATCACTGATGTCTTACCACCAGAGGTAATGGCTCAGATCGTGGTGACGGTGGGGCGAGCTTCCATTTGCGACCTCTTCAACCTAACCAGTGCTTCGAAGCTCCTCCATGAACTTGGGGACGATTATCAGGTGATGAAAGACGTAAATCTGTAGGACTTCGCTTACGGCCATTGGGGAGTTAACCCACAGAAAGAGGAGTTCCTTGTCAAGTGTTTGGAGAAAGGTAACCTAGACGCCATGTTCATAGTTGGGTTCACCAAGGTATTCGCTAGAATGGATAAGACTTCCGATCTCCAACTGCTATACAAAGGGGCTTTGCAAGGAAACAATCCTGCCTGTTATTTGTTCGCTCTACTCCTTCTATGTGTCGATGTCGAGAGGCTCAGGGACAAGGGCAAAGATATTCTGTCTACTTTTTCAGTAAGCGAGCTGTTGTACTGTCGCCAGAGGGTAAGTCGTCTAACAAGGGGTTGTTTCATCAGAGTAAGTCTAAGGGTTGGAAATGCTAACTTAGGTGATCACAGCACTTGTGGGCTGAGCAACTCTATCTCTCATTGGGATGGGGGACCAATTGGATGTGAATGTAACTGGTTCTACCCTGAGCTTCTGTATTTGGTACGAGAGATAAATTAGCACGTAGTTTGTCTGTTTATTAAGTCCTTTTGGGGTTGAAAATTATATCTTGTGGTCTCTTGTGGTGTCCTCGGTTTAAATATTGTATTTGTTCAGGAACCAATTTTGTAAGAATGTGTAGATAATAACAGCTATTGAATAATAATATAAACGACAGCAAAAATGGCTATCCTAAATCCTGAATACGCTACCCAATGTCAAATCAGACATTCTAATGCTTAATCAAAAATTAATGATCTACAATCAATGGCCATTAAATTCTAACATACCTGGCATATGCAACAACATGGAAACAAGGGAATTGATCAAGCTGCCATAATCCTTATGAACATGTTTTTCCCTCCACATTGACAATTCCATCTCCTTTATCGCCATTCCTGACTTGATACTTGGCTGCCTCTGTGATTGGGAATACCTTACATTTGTCAGCATCTGCCATCATCTTCTGAATTTTGTCAACTAATGCGGACGTGATTGAAGACTGAAGTTTCTTTCCAGCCTCATATCGAGCACTAAACCATCTCTGTGTCATACCCCTTAAGAATTCATGGGCGGCAGTTATAGGCAAACGGCGAGCTAGTAGAATTGCAGAATTAACGGACTCAGCTATGTTGGTCGTCAAGATGTTATATCTTCTTCTAGGGCAATAAGATTTTGCCCACTTCATTTTCCCAAGCAGGGTGAGTTCACGATGCAAATTGGGACAAGCAACCTCAATACCATCCAATAACCTATCACATTTCGCTGTAGAGTGGGTATACACAGCTCTAGCAAATGCTTGTTCAATGTCTGCCCTACGACTAAAAAACTTTATCAGATTTTTCTTCAAATGGTAGTAGCAAGCCACATAAGGAACATTGGGAAAGACAACACGAACTGCCTGAGGTATGCTTTTCCCACGATCAGTGACTAGAACTAAGTTTTCTCTAACACCAATCGCCCTGCGCAATCTCTGCAAAAACCATGTCCAAGAAGCTTCTGACTCCTTTGGGGCAAAACCAAAAGCAATAGGAAATAGAAAATCTGAGCCGTCCATACTAATAGCAACAAAAATTATACTAACTGACTTTCCTTTTCATGTGCGTAGCATCCATACACACAACTGGACGTATATACTTCTGGAATCCATCAATACACTGTCTTAGGCTGAAGAAGGAATACAAAAAATTACCATTTGCGGATGTTTGCATATCAATAACACTGCCAGGATTTGTTTCCAACAAAATTTTCATATAAGATGGGAGCAACTGCCATGAATCTTCATGGGTCCTATAAGCAAGATCTTTGGCAAATTGAAGCGACCGCCAAGCCTTACTGTAAAGTAACTTTACAGCATACCGTGCTCTAATTTCACTCATTATATTGTTGGCTGAAAATTTGGCCTCCGACAGTCGATTAGCAAATATGTGCCCGATCACTTTATAGCCTGCTTGCCGCCTTTCTGCTTTGTCGGGATAGTGTAGACAGGTGCATGATGGCACAAAGTCTGTGACGTGCCATATAGGAAATTCCTTCTTGCATCTTCTCGCCCGGAATGCAAACTTACAGCCCTTATTAATACACTCAACCTCATACCTCCTGCTATTTGAATTGGGAGTACATAAAGACAGCTTATTTTCGAGACCATACTTGAAAATTGCAATCTTCATTTCCTCCTTATTGTTGAATACAGAGCTTTTCATCAAGCCGGAATAATGGTAGCCAGCATGTAGAGAATATATTTGCTGGTCAACAAAATTATTCTTATCCATTCTAAGAAGCTGATATACTCCTACCTCTTTCTCCTGCCCAATATGAGACTCTGATGCACAAGCAGCTTCTCTCTCCAAATCACTCATATAACATTCCTCTACATCATCATTTACAAAACAATCACCCTGCTCATCATTAACATAGCCTTCATTCTATTCTTCATTTGCTACGTCATACGCAGGTTCTACATCAGAACATTCTGCACCTAATAAAAATTCCGGATCAACATTGCCATTTAAATCATCAAGCAACTTAGGGTCAGTGAAATCACCATCCTGGCGGAGAACATTACCAGACCCGGCAACCAAATCTTCTGTCCCTCTGCAAGAGATTTCCATACTCCTACCTGTGCACTGCTGAATTAAACCAGCATCTGTAGTACAAACATTCTCTCCACCTTCTCTATATATAATTCCAACGGGTCCTCGTATTCACTCGCAAATCTAAGATCCCTGTTATCCCGAATTGGCAACCTACGTGTCGGACATCCAGCTTTGGTATATAAAAAAAAAATAATATCTACACTATCCTTCGGTATCCCTTTTTTTGAATAAATTCTCTCCATCACCTCCTCATAAGTCGTGCTTCCTTCAAAAACCTCCATGCCTGTGTCACCATATACATATGAACTACCATCCCAGACGGAATCATAGTTGATAATAGCTTTGAAGGACCCCATCCAACTGAAATAATAATGAAAAACAGAAACTAGTAAACAACGATGTAAATATATATGCTATCAGAAAAAATTGAACTTTAATCACAATTTTCTGATACCGTATCAGAAACTAATAAGTGCAGGACATTAAGTTTGACAGCAGATTAATGACACAATTGTTCACACAAAGTTATATACAGACATACCTACAGAAGACTAACATTGAACCTAAACTAAATTCTCTATCTAAAAATGAAATGCGTTCATATCAGAAAGTTTTGATCTCTGCTCAAAAACCAGCTAAAACTACCATTCACAACCAAAACATCATCCCAACAACTTGTAATAATCACTACAGTCATTATCAATGTCTAAACAGTATATTAGAGATTAAAATCAAACCAAAATTGATTAGTTACAGAAGATTTATAGCAGCATTACACATAGCAGAAATAAACAAGCACCATATAGTAGACTGCAAAAGCTGATAATTGACAAATGGACTACAGGAACCTGGGTTTCAACATCAAAAGCGGATAATTGACAAATGGAGAAAACGATATCAAATATCAAACATGCTAATATGAACTGACACCAGCAACTAATGTCCATTCAGATTGACTCCCACCATAACAATGACTAAACAAAATTTACAAGTACAATTAAGCTAAACGCGGTTCTTTTACATCAAATAAGGTTTCAGTCGAACACTTACATTAGAAATTAAATCCTCCACTGATAAGGTTGAGTTTCCCTTGCTCGTTTTACATTTTCTGCAGAAATTACTATCTCCAACCAACCCAATATCTTAATTCCACCAGCTTACCGACACAGAATGAGCAAGTTTTTCTCTCTAATATCACCGATTTCGATGGCCAGGTTCTGTTACCGCAACGGGAAATTGACGAAATTTAGAATCCAAATCAGCGATAGTAGGGGAGACTCGAGATTACTTCATGGGTTTTGAAGAAATCAAACAATCAGCGAGGAAAAGGATAACTCTACCAGGATGAGGAAGATAACCTCGAAGAGGAGAATGAACAACATGACGAGAAAATCGATGATGATAGTTTTGCTTCAAACCGGTTTCAGCAAATCTAAACCGGGTCTCACATGGTAAGGGTATTTTAGGAAAAACATTTTCTGATAATTGCAAATAATAACCAAAATATTATTTTCAATTTATTTTAAAATAAAAGGGCAAAATAGGTACCACATAGAGTGAAATACAAAGTTTGGGAGACTCATTCTGATGTAATTTGAAAATGGGCCTATAAATTTAATTCAAACTTTCTAGGGCCCAAAAATAAAAAGAGACCATATATATATATATATATATATATATATATATATATATATATATATATATGTGATGGAGGGAAAACAGAGGAGGCTGAAACCAAAGGCTAAAGAGGGTTTTCCATTTATCTGAAGTTACCCTCCCTCACTCCCCCCTAAGAACAAGAAGAAGAAACACTGGTCGGCTTCCTTTTATGGCGCGTCTTCTTTTGAGGCCTTCTTATCTTCATATTCGCACACTCATGGCTTCCCGCTCTCTCACCACTTCCTTGCCTTCTTTCTTTTCCAAACCCAGGTTAACATTCTCTCTCGTTCTCTCCCGTACATTTCTGAATACGTAACTTCTAACGTTGTCTCTTTACAGGACATTCTTGCCACTGAGGAAGGTTTCCACGCAAGTTTTGATTCGAAAGCGTGTGGTTCCTCCAATGGCATTCACGTCTTCCTCTAACTCTAGTATCATGACCGAGGCCTTTAAAGAAAGCCCTAGCTCCAATACTTATGGCTCTGAGCAAATTCAGGTACTCCTTCATTCCTAATTTGTGGATTATTGCTGTAGCCTGTTTGGGACTCTGAGGTTCTATTTATGAGGATGTATAGGTACTTGAAGGTTTAGAGGCTGTTAGGAAAAGACCAGCCATGTATATTGGAAGTACAGGACCTCGTGGCTTGCATCATTTGGTATCTGTTATTGTCTATCTTTATCGCGTTTTGCACTCACCTCAGTGGGAAACCAACCTTGCTTAGCCCTTTTTGTTCTCTCCTTAGGTTTATGAAATATTGGATAATGCTGTTGATGAGGCACAAGCAGGGCATGCAACAGAGATACAAGTTGCTTTGCTACAAGATAATTCTGTGAGCATCACTGACAATGGTCGAGGGGTATGTAATATATTTTCATTTCTCTGAGTTACTAAACATTTGGTGGATGTGGATTCTTTGTTTTGGTTTGTACTGAATGTAGACTTAATATTAAGTGTGCTGGTATGTCACATGTGGTCTTATTTTCTTATCTCATGTCTATGGGTTTAAATTTGTATGTTTACTGCTACTTATGTTGTTGTCTTTGTAAGAGGAATTTAATGATTGTAAAATCATGATCTGCACTGTATTGCTACAACGTAATTTTATCTGTAATCTTACATTGCAATTCTCCTGCCAAAATCTTAATGTTCTTATTAGTTGAATAATTTGGGCCTGTCTATGTTTGAGTCTCAAAATTAATGTGTCTAACACATAAAATTATATTTTATTTTATTTGTATTTTTTTATTTAGAAACAATGGGAAATCCTCTCAAATATCTTTATTTACTGAGAAGCTCTGTGAATGTTTTTTTTTGTTTTAACAACCTTTGCTAGTACTACTTATCTTTATTGTTTCGTGCACATTATTCATATGGGCAATATTGCTTGCTTGTGTTACATCATGCTTTGATCTCACTTGCAATATCTTTGTTCTTTAACTTAAATTGCAGATTCCAATTGATTTGCATCCAGTCACAAATAAATCTGCCTTGGAGACTGTGTTGACGGTATTGTTGCTAAATTACTATTTCTTTTTTAGTATTCAAAGCTTTTCACTATCTGAACTTCACAACTGATTATTTCAATCATAGCCATTGGGCCGGACTGTTCTTAAATTTCTATTTTCTGTTTTCTGCATAATTTGCTTCAAATGTATCACCTTCTACAATTAAATTGATGAAGCTTGTTAAGGTGTCAGTGAAGTACATTTTATCCTTTTCTTCTTTTATAAATTGGGATCACATAACTACATTGGACAAGTTGTACTCTTAACAGTTTAATATTGCATAAACAAGGGGTAAGGCTGTAGACTATGTTACTTTGTAGGTGCTTTTTCTCCTATGTATTATTTCTTCTTTTGAGTTTTATAATTCTATTGATCTTTAGATGATTAGGTTTTCATGCTATTCCTTATGTTTACACAATTGGAAATTGCAACCTTATCAAATATGATAATACAAAAAACAAATGTACTGCCGTTTAGAAATTAAAAAAAAGAAGAAAAACGTAGTAGTTGGAGAAGTAGTTAAACAGAAGCACATGAAACAAATATTTTAAATTTCTTTTAAAAATTTTATTTTTGATGGTTTGAGTTCAGTTGTTGGCAAATCTTAGTGGCAGCGACCACTTGAGTGCTGTTTATTTTGGGGAAAAACTGATTGAATTGTTCGGTACGATGGCATCCTTCTATAGTTAGTTTCTGGTATATGGATGACAAACTGAAGATAATCCATTGTGCTAGCTGTTGATTTCTGGTAAAATCAATAAAAGCACTTACATTGACTCCCCTGCTTATAGTCAATGACACTGAAAGACTTAATTGAGTTGCAAGAAGAAAAGATTCAAATGAATTGAATGTATTTTGTGTTTATCAAAGCTAAACTTATGTGAGGTATAGAATGCTCTTGCATCTTCTCAAAAGTTTCACTACCTAATTAACTTCCTAATTTATTTTGATTTTGATTCTTATGAATATGGAAATAAGGTTAAAGTGATCTATTCTTAATTTACAGGTATTACATGCTGGAGGAAAATTTGGAGGTTCTAGCAGTGGTTATAGTGTATCTGGCGGCCTACATGGAGTTGGTTTATCGGTTGTTAATGCATTGTCGGAGGTGTGCATTATATGGCTGTGAATTAATTTCTCTTGTTTGTAATGATGTATAGATGAACTTCATTCGTCATGTATTCATACCTAATTGTCTGGACTTTCTAGTTCTTTTTGGCCTATAGGGTAGGTTAAGTTTTGGTCACATTAACAATATTGAGGTTTGTTATTAGTTTGACAGTAGATTTCAATGCTTGGCATTCTTGGAAGTGATATCTAGTGAAAAAGTGTGATAAGGATATCTGAGTGTCAGGGAAATTAGTGATTTGCATCTCCAGACCTATGTAAACATGTGTTAAGATGATGAATTTTTAGCTACTGCAATGAACACATCTGTAAATTTGTAGGGACTAAAATCTTAACCTACAATGGAACCATTTGACTATTTAAAATTGTGGATTTTCTATAGCTACAATGATGATTTATTCATTTAGTTGTATAAGATCATTTCAAATGTTTTGCTCTTTCTGTTTTTTCTTTGTGCTGGGTGCTATTACCTAAACTTAATTTCTGTGCATTTATCATGAATTATTTTGTAGGCATTAGAAGTTACAGTTTGGCGTGACGGAATGGAATACCAGCAGAAATATTCACGCGGGAGACCTGTATCCAAGTTGACACATCATGTGCTTCCAGCTGATTCAAAAGATAGGCAGGGTACACGTATCAGATTTTGGCCTGATGGACAAGGTTTTCCGTACTTTTCTAGCTTATATACCTTAGTTCCAAATTCATGATCATTGATTCAATTTGGTAACCTACAATTTCTCTCTATTCTTATCTGTCTTCCAGTTTTTACCACCGCTATTCAGTTTGACTACAATACAATAGCTGGAAGAATTAGGGAGCTTGCTTTTCTAAATCCTAAGGTAGAGATGCTCTGCTTCTCACAAGTTATAACCTTCTCATTTTTAGTGACTGTTTCCAGCAGAAAGTACAATCTCTTGTCCTTGATGACTTCAATGCATTAGCGCACAATGTTGATGATTTAGCCTACTGTTGGCTATTTCAAAAATTGTTGATTCAGATAGTTAGTAGATGAGCGGTTGCTAAACTTAAGTATTTTTTCATGTTGATGAAGCTCGACTATTCTAATATTTTCGTATTTTAGTGGCTGTATAAATGCCTAAGTTTTGGTGCAATGTAATATATATTTTTTTTCCTTGACCCTTGCAGCTTTCTATCACTCTTAAGAAGGAGGACATTGATCCAGAGAAAAGCCAATATAATGAATATTTCTATGCTGGGGGAATAGTGGAATACGTGAAATGGCTAAATGTTGATAAGGTGTGATTTCTTTGATTCTAACCTTAGTGGTAATTATATGGTTATACATTGGTGAACTGTTATCTATTTATTTTTTCGACAGAAATGGGACTTAGCAATGAAGATTATCTAATTTCCTCAATGTTGTCAAAATGGTGCCACAGCCTAAAAACCTAATTCTAGGCCCTTTTGTTTTTTGTTTTGTTTTGTTTTTTTTTTTTTTTTTTAATTTTAAAATTTTTTTTTTTAAAAATTTAATTTAATTTAATTTTTCATCTAGGCTAATGCTAGGATGCCTAGGTAGTGAGTTTTTTTTGCCGCCTAGGAGCACTATAACGCGTAGATTGCTAATGATTTTGGAGACTTGGCTTGACAGTTCTGTCAATAATAAGTCATTGTAGCCCAAATTGGTGTTTACTACAGCCCTGGTCTTACCAGAATGATGTCTACCTGAGCTGGTGTTGGTAATTTAAAGCATAAGGAGTGTGGCAGCTAGGTGTAGTTTGGTAGTTAACTGGAAGCATAGTATGCATTACTATTGTTTTCTAATTTGATTCTTAATTTATATAATTATTTTATTGTATGTGACTAACATTTTCTCTTCTAATCCAGAAACCACTTCATGATGTCGTGGGCTTTAGAAAAGAAGTTGATGGAATCACAATTGATATAGCTCTCCAATGGTAAGTCTTTTGATCAGCCACTTAATATAGTTCTGGTTCAGCTGTTCTTTCTCATATCAATTCTACCTTTTCTCTAGAATGTTATTGTAAACAACTTTAAACATGCTTGGCAAATGATTACTGAAGCAAACAAGATTGCTGTGCCAGCTTGTAAAAAATGTGAATTGGAAACCTTTTTTACCTACCTTATGTTTTATAGATGCTATGGATTCCTTTTTATTTTATTTTTTCAGAGATCCATGTATTGAAGTCATTTCACTAGTTCATGTATTTCTTTATTAGGTGTTCGGATGCATATTCAGATACGATGCTGGGATATGCTAATAGCATACGTACTATTGACGGTGGCACACATATAGATGGTGTTAAGGCTTCACTGACGAGAACCCTTAATAATCTTGGGAAGAAATCAAAAGTTGTCAAGGTTTGTATGTCTAATTGCCTAACTGGGCTTTCTTTTTTCAAGTTTATCATGCACCTTTATTCAGTATTCTTTATCGTTGCGTTTTTATTTGTGGTGGCTGGGTTTAAAATTACAAATTATGACACTGAACTTGATCTTCTATTGTGGACTTTGAGAATTTGAGCAAGGAACTGAAAAAACTAATTCTTCCACCTTCATAGATTTTTGGGAATAAAATCTCAAAAACAATGCAATTAAGTTGGATATAAGTTGTTCTGGTTAAAATCAGCTCAAGTGAATAGACATGGATCTTGACTTTGGATCATACACTTCTTTCTTGTAGAATTTGATATAACAACTTAATTTTGCCCTTATTCGTCTGCTTAATGTAGAAAGCTTTTGAAAGACTAATAGAATAAGTTTGATATAGACTTGAACTCCCTAATATAAGGAGTTAATTTTTATCTACTAGCTTAACTAACAAACTGCATACAATACATACCAAGGTGACCTTAAACTAAGAGATAAGGATGATAATGGAGATACTTATCTCTGATAGCAACTTATATTTTAAACTAACACCACCCTTTCTCCAGCCTGGACATAGATATTGATTAGGCTTGGCTTGGACATCACACACATTAAGGCTTGATCTTGACAATACCTCTGTAAATGTCTACATCTTGATTTGTTGGAACACACAATTGGTAAATGCCTGTATTTTTCAACACACTTTGTTCATTCACGATGAAACAGATCGATCATCATACATATGGAATATTGATTATCACATAGTAGCTTCACAAACGTTGTTACTTTATTCAATCTTATTAGCCGTAGACCTTCACCTAAATTTAGAATTTGTATTACTTTCTGGGATCACAAATTTG
The DNA here is from genome assembly GCA_031304145.1 of Cardiospermum halicacabum. NCBI lineage: Eukaryota > Viridiplantae > Streptophyta > Magnoliopsida > Sapindales > Sapindaceae > Cardiospermum > Cardiospermum halicacabum. The sequence continues at coordinate 25,891,901 of CM062393.1, read as the reverse complement.
CTTCATAGAAGGTGTGTAGGCTGGTTTATTGTGGCTTTAAAGCTAGAAATAGTCAAAAGCTTAAGAAAAAAAGTTTGAAATTTTAAGTAAAAGCTGTTCACGATATATTTGAAGGAAAATATTAGAAGTAGCATTATTTAAAGGCATAATTAGAATTAAAAATGAAAAGGAAAAAATCTCATGAAAATTTGAAATAATCTCCAAAAAAACTAGCTTTTCATTTGACTTAAATTTGTTCACTAAAACAAGCTAGCTTAAAATTTAAGAGTTTTATATTACATTGTGTGTGGTCTAGCTTCTTCTAGTAAGGAGAAAGAGAAGCTAAAAATACATCATCAATATCAAGAAGGCCTTAATCCCTAACCAGTTGAGGTCGGCTGTGTATAAATTCTAAATTCTCTAATAGTGAACCTCAATAAAAGAAAAGGAAGTAGTTAGTACAAGCCTTAGAAACTTTCATGGACAAGAATTTTACGTTTCCAATCGAGTCTTTTATGCACCAAATGGACCTAAATATCTAAGGCACATAAATCCCTAGCAACTACCTCCTTCCAAGTAGACTTAGGTCTTCCTCGACCCTCTACAAATATTCACATTTACGCACTGCAGCATGAGGAGATCTCCTTAAAACATGCCTGAACCATTTGAGTCTATCTTCTCTTATTTTTTCGCTAAACTAAAAAGAAGTTAATAATAATTTTTTTTTTTTTTTTTTTAAAAAAAGGCTAGGCCAAACACCATCTTACTCTTTTAGCTCCCAAGATTTTCTCAAATGAATGCACAGGAGCAAGTAGTTAATCTCCCTATATAAATTCTGAGGTGGTTCAGTCTTTTTTTTGAAACTGTATCAGGAGTCATTTAGGTACTACTACCATATTTTGTTAATTTCTGATCAACTGTACTTACAGGTCGGGCATAAATAGTGTTAATACACTAATAAGAATATGTCGAAGACCTAAATTTAGGGATTTGATAACTAGTTGAAACTCCTTAATTTGACCGACAAATAAAGCAATACCTCTGACTTGGACAGCAAGTAATATCGGATTTGACCTAACTTCAGTCACAAGAAACCTAAATTCACCCCTAACAACCTTCACATGCGATAGCTTTGAATTTGGTCACCTTAATTAGAGCTCACTAATTCTCTAGAGCTTAAGTTATTAGTCTTTCCCCTAGCCCCAGCACTTGGTAGTTAGCTTAGAAGTCGAAAAGATAATCTAAAGTCAAGGTAGTTAGACGTTCTTTTAGCCCAAGAACTTGGTTATTGGCCGAGTAGCTGAGAGATAAATAGAGATACACTCTTAAACTTTATTGATATCTGGATTGAATTCCGCATAACTACACAAATTAGCCTTTAGACTAGGCTATCTATCATCCAACAAATAAGAAAAACCTAAACAAATACAAATAGAAAAACTAATGAAAGTAAAATAACTAAAACAAAACCTAATGGGAATTGAATTATTTTCCAACCCTAAATCATTAAAAGTAATAATCAAGCCCTAATAATTAAGTTCTTATCAGAATATGTGGGCATTAATGTGATGAGTGGATAAAAATAATGCAGGTTTCTTTAAGTAATAAATCTAGTGTATACTTCCTTTATGACACTAAATTTACCCTTCAAGATGGTGCTACATTCCTAGAAACTATTTAAAGATTCTTAGTCATTGATCTTGCTCTAGAGCGGGGTATCCTTTCATCGTACCACTTCTTCTTGTTCCCGATCTCGTACCACTTCTTGTTCCCGATCTCAAAATGCATTATTCTTATCTTATTCTTTCGATGCAGCTGCCGATCTAAATTTGATGTGGCAGAAGGACTAGCGTAATATTCAACTCTTTGATCTTACTTTCAAATTGGTTTTGTACCCTACTCTGAATTTTCTTGAAATGTTTAGTACGTATTTTCCACGCACAAGAAATATCCATGTTAGCCTAGTATAATTGTGTAGAAAATAATCAAACTACTTTCTCAAAACATTTGACAGTCACCACACATATGGTTATGTAGCATTGTAAATAGTTGAAGTTTGATAATGTAGAGAAAGATAGGTATTTCTTGCTGTGTTTTACACATTTGACATAATATCACAGTGGACAGCATCCATCCTTTTTTTTTTTTAAAAAAAAATAGGCTATTCAGTCCCTATTTTCTCCATTGATATGACTACCTATCTAACCAACTAGACCTTTCATTTGAAAAGACTGTTTACCTGAAGGAGATTTTGCTTCGAATAAATAAATAAATAAATCACTCTTAGCATTGCTAATCATCTTCTGGTTTTGAGCTTTGAAACAGACAAAGAATCACATGTGAACTTGGTGCTATATCATGTCTTCTGTAATCTTACTTATTGATAGTAGTAAGTTATAATCTGTATTAGATACAAACAACACTGTTTAACACTGTTTCTGACACAAACTCAGGTGATATTCTGTCCATGAATAGTAAGAATACCATATGCTCTTGACACATATCTTCTTTACAAAGTTTAAAAGTTAATGAATAAAGTTCTATCATCTGTCAAGTGATCGGAAGCTCCGAACTCCATCATCCATGTCCACAGAGCATGACAAACTTCACCTTTCGATGTTACGCTTCTGTTCCGTACCGCATTAAAAGTTGTTTAATTTGATTTGGGCCATAAAACTCAGCAATTTTGAATTTCTTTAGCAGAAGCTGTTAAATAAGAGTCGTTTGTCACCCAGACTTGCTTAGCTTAGGTCTCCTCTAGTTAGCGGGTTTTCCATGTACTCCGGCAACGGTCTCAGTTATTTTATGTATTCTCCTGCAAAAATCACAGTGACCTCTATTTCTAGTTATTTTAAAGTCCTCCTGTGACAACCAAAACTGACCATTTCTACTCTCGGTCTACCTCTTCCTAGCATCACCAACTTCCTACTTTCTTCCGTTCTTCCCTTTGCATAAACAATTCTAGTTTAGGAATTGGTCACCCAGAATACAACCCCTTACTTGAGCCATAGAGGAACTGAATGGCTTTCTGAATGAATTGAATTCCCTATGTAGATTCCATCTTTTGCACCCTTACATGCTATATTCATAAAGGTTTAATTACTGTTAGTTTTAATCACTGGAGTCTGGTAGTCTGTCTTAGTCATGCCCCCTTGTGCAAAACCATGAATGACTCATTCACTGCTGAGGATTTCCGCCCTGTCAGCATTCGAGTAGGACTGATCTGTCCATATTTGATCTGCTATTCTGAATAATGTATGATTAGCTCTATCATATAATGTCCTGGAATTAGTGAACCATGACATAACCATATGATTAACAGTCTCCCGGTTATAGATAGGTTTGGTTTTCCTTAGGTTGTGAGCAGTACCATCAATGTATTTTATATTTCCTCTGCTATTGATGAACATTTTTATTGATTCTTTGTGGACAGTATATTTAATTATTCCCATTGTGTTAGTGGCCTGTTATGAGAATGTTTGTTTTTGGCAATATTACTACCTCCACTATTTAAGAATTTGAAGCAGGAAACTGCATTAGGTGAGAATATCCATTTTATTATTAGGTCACCAAGGGTTTCTGCTGTGATACCATGGAGAATGAAAGTATACAGAATATCCATTTTTCTGGGTGTTTTTTTATTATTATTTTTTTTGTTGTATATATATATATATGTATGTATATTAATATTAATACATTCTTCGGAAGATATATAGGAAATAACATCTTAACCTAATAGAGTTTAATTAGTAAAGGAGTCACAACTTGTTACTTTAGTAGAATCCCTAATTAGTCAATTAAGGTTTCTTAGATCCTTATAACTTCTCCCATATATTCTATTATTAATCTCCTTAGAAATGGGTTATTAACTTAAAAGTTCCTAAAGTATTGTGTAACTAATAATGACAACTTATGTAAATATTACAGTAAACAATAATTCAATGACTTCTGACTGTTGGATTCATTGTTGCCATATTGACCTCCTTAAGCTACCAGTGCCAAGCTTTCTATGCCTGCACTATCACTTCCAGGCTTGTTTATTGTGTAACTGTCCATTATTACTCTTTTGTGACTCTCTTTCAACTTGATATTTTGCTAACGCATCTGGAACTTTAGAAATTGGTCATATAGATGTAGTCTCCATGAACATCAAGTTTCTTGTTTAAGCCAGAAAGGAACTTAAAGATTTGTTTCTTCTCAATGATTTCTCAATGATTTTCTTCAACTTCGGCACATGTCCTTCAATTCAGTGTTTTCAAATGCATCTAACTGCTGCCAGTAGTGGGTTATGGTATTGTAATATTGAGTCACCTACATCTCTCCTTATCATTAGCCATGAACGATTCCTCAAAATTTAATGTCTCAACCTTAGTGTCACTGTTTGAGAACTCTCCTGAGTTGCTTCCCATATTTGAGCAGACTTTGTTGCATTAACTGCAGTTTGTTGACTTTGGGTTTGATGCAAGTGATGGTCAATATTTCTTAGTAAATGTTTGAGTCTTTTAAAGTTTTAATTATTACTAATAATTGTTATCTAGTGAACTTCAAGAGTCATCTAGATAGTTATAAGGTTATTTGAAAGTCATCAATCCTAGTCCTATATATTAAGAGTCATGGAAGTCTTTTGGGTCAAATCTTGGATATCAATATTGAGTTCAGTCTTTATCTATTTATAAAGGTGTTTTCTTGATTTCCCCTTAAAGAAATCTTGACTCCGACGGTGTTTGGAGTTATTTCTAAACCTTAGGGTTTATCCATTTACATCAATTGGTATCAGAGCCTAAAGTGGATTCGTGAATGTTGCGAATCAATGGCGGGAGAGAATTCATCAGTGGTGAATAGACCAACCAGGGAGGAGTTTGCTGGTTTACAACAACAAATTCAATAGTTGTGCACGAGATTGGAACAAGCAGGAATCTTTGGCGAGGCTAACAACAATAATAGAAGACGAGAGGAGCAACCTTTCCGGACATATCGACGGAGGAATCGTGAGCGGCAGCCCACTCCTTCTGAATCATCATGGATCCTTTCAAAATCGCAACATGGATCGGGATCGGGATCCGCGAGTTAAAGTGGATATTCCTGATTTTAGCGGTGAAGAGCAACCAGAAGAAGTTTTAGATTGGCTGAATGAAGTTGAGAGGATATTTGAATTCCTTGACCTTTCGGAGCACAAAAAGGTCAAGTTGGTAGCTATAAAGTTGAAGGGTTATGCATCATCATGGTGGGAGCAGGTGCAGATGACTAGACTTCAGTCTGGAAAAGAAAAAATTCAGAGTTGGACAAAGATGCAGCGACTCATGCGCAACCAATTTCTGCCATTGAACTATGAAGGAATTATGTTCCAACAATATCAATCTCTTCAGCAGGGATCACGTGGTGTACGTGAATACATTAATGAATTCTACAAGATGCGGACTAGAGTAAGATTGGCGGAGACAGAAGTCCAGGTGATCCATCGCTACTTTATGGGATTGAAGCCACACATAAGAAATTTGGTGGAGCTGCAGCCTTGTTGGACACTCGCTAATGTTGTCCAGTTGGCTTTAAAAATTGAAAATCAATCTCAGCGTGCCAACAATCAACCACAGCAGAGCAGTAGAGGACTTATCCTGAATCCAGTCGAAGAGACAGCAAGCAAAAGACAACAGTAATGGCTGATGAAACTCAAAATAAGTTATCAGCTAACTTCCAAAGTCGCAACCAAGGGCCAGCTCGTGCGACAGGAGGAGATGGTGCTCGCAAGAATAATAGGTGGGCGAATTATGGCAAGACAGTTTGCTTTAAGTGTGGAAAGAAGGGCATAAATCTTCTGAGTGCAGAAAACAAGCTAATAGCTTGTTGGTGAATGAAAGAGATGATGCAACCAATGATGAGGAATTTGATAGGGAAAATCAGGGTGATGAAGGATTGTTGGACTTCACAGAAGATGAAGTGATTTTTGAAGATCGGGATCTACCAAATTTGGTTGTAAGGCGGATGATGTCTCCAAAAGTTCCAAAAGATGATTGGCGAAGGAACAACATATTCAAAACTAAGTGTTCCTCTAATGGACGTCTTTGCAATGTTATTGTAGATGGTGGAAGTTGCGAAAATTTGGTGGCTAAAGAGATGGTAACCAAACTGAATTTGAAGGTTATACCACATCCGAGGCCATATCAGATTGCTTGGTTTAAAAAGGGTGGTGAAGTAGAAGTGACGCAACAGTGTAAAGTTCCCTTTTCAATTGGGAAACATTATTCTGATGAAGTATTGTGTGACGTGGTGGATATGGAAGCTTGTCACTTGCTTTGGGGAGACCTTGGCAATTTGACAACAAAATTACCATCATGGAGAAAAGAATATTTATGCTTTCTACAAAAATGGGCGGAAGATTGTTTTAGCATCATTGGGAGACTGTGAAGATAAGGGAAGGCAAGAGGAAAACTCATTTCTAAGCCCACGATGCTTCCTAAATGAGGTTGAAAATAGTGGAGTTGCATTTGTGCTTATGGCGAAAGAAGTGGTAGAGCATGAAAAGAGTATGGCACCAGAAATTAAGGAGCTGTTGGCTGATTTTCAAAAGGTATCTCTTAATGAATTACCAAATGGATTACCTCCAAAGAGGGATGTTCAACATCACATAGACCTTGTACCGGGAGCGAGCTTACCAAATTTGCCACATTACCGAATGCATCCCAAAGAGTATGAAGAGCTTCAGAGGCAAATTGATGACTTATTGAGGAAGGGGTTCATAAGAGAATCAATGAGTCCTTGTGCAATTCCAACTCCACTATTTTTCATTTTTAGGAAGCATGGACTAACATGTCAATTACCATTGAAGGCTTTGAAGCTGCTCAATAGGAGGCATGCACAATTTGCCAATAGGAGCTGCTCAATAGGAGGCATGCACGATGGATCGTGTTCTTGCAGAGGTTCACCTTTGTCATAAAGCACAAGCCGGGGATAAACAATAAAGCTGCAGATGCTCTTAGTCGAAGGACCATGTTATTGACTAACATGTCAATTACCATTGAAGGCTTTGAAGCTTTTAAGGATCTCTATCCAAATGATCCCTTCTTTGGTTCCATTTGGAAGAGTTGTGTTGACAGCCTAGTTGGAGTCTACTTATTGCATAATGGTTTCCTTTTTAAAGGAAATCAACTTTGTGTTCCAGACTTTCGCTGAAGGAAAAGATTATGCAAGACATGCATGGCGGAGGTTTGGGAGGTCACTTTGGACAAGATAAGACATATGCGGTTATTGAAGAAAAATTCTTTTGGCCTAAGATGAGGAGGGATGTATGTCGCTTTGTTAAAAGGTGCCAAGTATGTCAAGAATCAAAATGGAAGGTACAAAATACTGGTTTGTACACCCCGCTGCCAGTTCCTAAAGCTCCTTGGGAGGATGTGAGCATGGACTTTATAGTGGGACTGCCAAGAAGCCAAAGAGGTATGGATTCAATTTTTGTAGTTGTAGATAGATTCTCAAAAATGGCACATTTTATTTGCTGTAGAGAGACGATGGATGCATCAAACATTGCAAATCTGTATTTTCGAGAGGTGGTACGCTTGCATGGAGTACCAAAATCAATCACTTCAGATCGGGATTCAAAGTTCTTATCACATTTTTGGAGGACATTATGGAAGAAGATGAGGACAAAGCTATAGTACAGTACTTCATATCATCCACAAGCTGATGGGCAGACAGAAGTTGTTAATAGGAGCTTGGGCAATTTATTGAGGTGTTTGGTTGGGGACAACCCAAAGCAGTGGGAATGTGTAGTAGCACAAGCAGAGTTCGCCTATAATTACACCAAAAATCGAACAACTGGCAGAACTCCATTTGAGATTGTTTATGGTAAGCAGCCTATGCATTTTTATGATCTTATGCCATTACCAAATAATGGGAAGACTAGTTTGAAAGGAGAAGACATGGCTGTCACCATGAAAGAGTTACATGAAGAGATAAGGGCGAAAATTGAAGAGTCCAATACAAAGTATAAGGAAGGTGATATGGTCATGGTGTACTTGCGAAAGGAGAGATTTCCGGCTGGCACCTATTCAAAGCTAAGCAAGAAGAAAATAGGGCCATACAAGATAGTCAAGAAGATTGGGGAGAATGCTTATGTTGTGGATCTGCCAAAGCACATGGGAATTGATCCAACATTTAATGTGGCAGATTTAAATCCCTATGCAGGTGGAGAAGAAGTTGAAGAAACTACTGTTAAGACTTGAGGACAAGTTCTTCAAAGGAGAGGAGAATGATGCAAGCGCTGGTCAATATTCCTTAGTAAATGTTTGAGTCTTTTAAAGTTTTAATTATCACTAATAATTGTTATCTAGTGAACCTCAAGAGTCATCTAGATAATTATAAGGTTATTTGAAAGTCATCAATCTTAGTCCTATATATTAAGAGTCATGTAAGTCTTTTGGGTCAGATCTTGGATATCAATATTAAGTTCAGTCTTTATCTATTCCTAAAGGTGTTTTCTTGATTTCCCCTTAAAGAAATCTTGACTCCGACGGTGTTTGGAGTTATTTCTAAACCTTAGGGTTTATCCATTTACATCAGGGTTGCATTAAATAGATGAGCCATGACGTAACCATATTGTTTTCAGTGTTCTGTTTCTTGTCAAGTAGTGGTTTGCAATCACTGTAGAGGTAGTTTGCCTTACCTTTTCCAGTAAATCATCTGTCAGTAGGTAATTTCTTTCACTCAACTGGGGAATTGTAATTGATAGGTTTGGGACAGTATTTGACATTTTAAGTTGGCTATCTTCTCCTTGAGTACTTAGTGGCGGTTGCTTGGTTGGTGAGGTGCTAGAGACTGGTGATGAGGTCATATACCTTATTTAGTCATAAAAGATAAGTTCTGTACCATGCAGATCATGGTGCCTGAACTTAGTCTCCATCTCCTTATATCCTCTACTTAACATAGAAGGCAGTCATAGGACCCACAGAATAAGTTTTATTCAGAACCAGACTCCTTGATATAAGGAGTTTATTATTATCCAGTAGCTAAAGTAACTAGCTATGAGTCTACTAATACTTCTACTATAGATTTTCTTAACATAAACTACTTAAATACAATGATATAGTAACAGATGTACCTATAATGACAAATATTTTTATCTAACATGTTTAGTCAAATTTCAGTTGCTAATGATTGTGTTTAAAGTTCGGTAGGTGTTAAACCGTAATTGCAGAATGAACCATGCAGCTTCTCTATTTCTTATGCTTTTTATTCTAGATTGCTGAGGAAGATTGCTTATGTGCACAAAAGATTTAAACAAAGATTAACAGAAATAATTAATCCAATGTGTCTCCAGATTATTATGAGATTTACTGAGTCGTATTCTAAAGTGAGTACATTATTTTAATAGAATTTTTGGATTGTATTACAATACTATGGGATTTGGTTTGGTTATTGGAGATGTAAATGAGAACTTGGAAGGCTTGGCACACTAGTCAGTTTTCTTACATTGATAGATTTTGTTTTATAGGAAAAGGATATCAATTTAAGTGGCGAACATGTTAGGGAGGGATTGACTTGCATAATCTCTGTGAAAGTTCCAAATCCAGAGTTTGAAGGACAGACAAAGGTACTTTCTGTTAATTTATATATTTTTCTTTTGTAGCTAATTTTTTTGTTACCAATTCTTTCGCCACCTATTAATTTTGGCAACTAGTTCTGTATTTTGTTTATGTCAATCTTGGCTGACTTTACTTTGGATCACTGAAAGACAAGGTTGGGAAATCCAGAGGTACGGAAGGTGGTTGATCAATCTGTTCAAGAGTTTTTGACTGAATACTTGGAGTTGCATCCAGATGTACTTGATTCAATCCTATCTAAGTCTCTCAGTGCCCTCAAGGTTTTTTTCTAACATCTTTAAATTGGTGGTCATGATATATTGTGAAGTTGCCAAGTTCAATGATCTCACAATGTTGCTTACAACTAGCCTTGAACTTTGAGAGTATTTTTGCATGTACAATTCTTCCCATGTTAGGCAGCTCTGGCAGCCAAGAGAGCAAGGGACTTGGTGAGACAGAAAAGTGTCTTGAGATCATCTTCTCTTCCTGGAAAATTGGCTGATTGTTCGTCAACAAATCCTGAAGAATCAGGTAACATGTGCTATGCCTTTATTTTTCAGCAAAAGATGCTATTGAAATTATATAACTGATGTTGTAAATTGAAATTTTTATTCTTTATTACTTTTATTGTTCTTGGTTGTTATGATTCTTGTTCTTGGCTGTTACCGTAATTGGTTGCTATTGTTATTATTTTTTATCTATTTTCCAATTTCTTTAGAACACTCTATGACATCAATGCGGAGTAGGGCAGCTTTATTGCCTCACTTGTTTTCATTTTGTTTTGAATGTCATTCATGCATGGAATAACATGATAGTTTTGTATATATCGAATGTAAGATTAGACTAACAACTAATGGAATGAAAGGATGTAGCTTGCATTTCAAGTAGCGTTTACAAGCTATAGTGAGGTGTTTTGAGGGCCTCCCTCTCCTGCCTGAGGCTCAACAAGGTCTCAACAAAATCAAGTCTGCTTTAATTCTATGACAACCCTTGTTTATTTACTGAGCCGTACACAGTATACTCACAAAGCACTTCTTTTGACGGAGAATATTCTAACAGACCCCTATTTCTCTCTCTCTCCCTGGCAGCTGGCAATGCCTTTATCAGCTTCTGACCTACCTATATTTTGTCTTATGGCCTCCTACTCCTCCTCTCATACACTCTGGTAATTGGAGAACTAACATAATACAATGCAATAAATTCCGTTAAATCTGTAATTATAGATAAAGATCAGCATTATGATGAAGGCTCAATTTAAACACTCTATAATTGTTGCTGAGTGAGAGCATTGAGTGGCACTACTAAGTACGTTCTTAGGATAGTGAGACTTGTATAGGTTGTGCATTCACTTCTCATTAGTTATCTTATGTCAGTTTCTTCTAATGAGGGACTTTTGATTAAGTTGATTAATATTTTAAAGTGTATTTTTTCAATTTATTTGTTAAAAGTAAATTTATTGAGGTTGGAGTTACGGAAGCAGAAAATAAAATTCCTGGTTTGTTCATTGTTGTATTATAGTGGTGGTACTTGTTTGAAGGTGCCTAGCTAATAGAATAAGACAAGTTAAAAGTGCGAAAAATTGGTAACTACAATTCAATCGGGTCAATTTTTTTCCCCCTCTTCTAGAATGATTTTCTTGATTAAAAGAAATTTTTTTATTTTCTAGTTTTTATTTTTAATTGGTAATGCCCACTGAATTGGAATTAGGACTTTTATTTCTTGTTAGAAAGCAACTGAAACTGTCTATTAAATATGAAAATTCTTCAATACAATTAAACTATTGAAAATAATTGTCTTCTTGGTGTGCAAGTTTATAGTGTATTAATGAATGTATATCTATTTTTCTTTTGCCAACTTATTTCTTATCCATTTTGAAGTAATAAGAATATCTCATTATCACCTACGGTAAGCTTATTTTGTGTGAATGGATGGTGTTATTTGTGATTTGTTTGATAACATTATGTTGATGCTAAACTTGTTTATAATGTAGATCTATTAACTGCACTGAAAGTTTTACTACAGTTGGCTTTATTTTATTTTCAAACAACTGTAACCATTTTATCAATTTTCTTCTTTTTTTTGGCATTTTGATCCTTTTGCATCTCTTTGATACTGGTAACAGTTTAAACTTTTGTATGGAGAGAAGTCAATTATAAATCATCCATTTAAATACTATTTGCAGAGATTTTTATTGTGGAAGGAGACTCCGCTGGTGGAAGTGCGAAACAAGGCCGCGACAGACGATTTCAGGTACTCTAGAGCTAGTAAATTTTATTCTTTTTTAAATTTTTATTTATTATTATTATTATTTTGCGGTTTTACCTCTTACATATTTAAATTTATTAGATTATTTTTATAATTCCATTTAGATTTAATTCCAGTGTGCTTTGGAGTAAAAATAAATAAATAAATAAAATGAGAGGTAAAAGATAAAATGTTTTATTGGCAACAAAACTAGATAATAGATAATGCAAAGAGGGTTGAGAGGTCATTCATTATAAATTTAATATACGTTTTAACAATGTTCATTAATTATTGAGTGCTGTGTTATGATTAAATTCATGTGTTTATCCATTGATGAGTTCTTGTTGGAGTTTGGAGTTGTATAAGATGTTTTAGGTGATGGAAATGTGTTTGTCCAGGCTATTCTCCCATTGAGAGGTAAAATTTTGAATGTTGAAAGAAAGGATGAAGCAGCTATGTACAAGAATGAAGAAATTCAGAATCTAATCCGTGCACTTGGACTTGGAGTAAAGGTATGATCATAGCTTGCTTATTTGTATAGATTGTTTTATTGTTATTTTTATTTTCCGAGTTAGTTTTTATACATTGCACAATAAATTTTATTTTCAGGGAGAAGATTTTAGAAAAGAAGCATTGCGATATCATAAAATCATCATCTTAACTGATGCAGATGTAGATGGTGCTCATATCCGAACTCTACTTTTGACATTTTTCTACAGATATCAGGTAGATGTTGCAAACAATCCTCTTACAATATAAAGAGGAAAGAATAAAAAATAAAAGAAATGTTTAAATTTTGTTATTTTTGAGAGATTTGTTTATCTTACTTATTTAATTATCTAACTTTACACTTAATCTAAGATATTTTATTCATGATTTTAGTCAAATCATTGTTTAATAAATTTAGAATGGAAAAACAAAAGACTGAAAAAATAAATATACAAATTTTGTTAAAGACATGATTAAAAAGAAAAAAATTATAATAATAATAATAACTTACATGAATGTACCTTAAATTTTGGAAGTTAAATTGTTGCAGTTGTTATTTACAGAAAGCCTTATTTGATGAAGGATGCATTTATGTTGGTGTCCCTCCACTTTACAAGGTTAGTATTTGGCTTCCATGAATATATTATTGATTCTTTAGCAAACAAATTTGTGTACTATATTTGTTTACTGAAAGCAAACAAATTGTGTACTATATTTGTTCTACCGAAATTACTAGGTCGAGAGAGGCAAGCAAGTGCATTACTGCTATGATGATAAGGACTTGAAGAAGCTCCAGGACTCCTTACCATCTAATGCTTCATTCAACATCCAGAGATTCAAAGGTACAGTAAACAATGCACTGATCCCTGTGTGCCTTACTATGTCCTAATGTGAGAGTTGATTTGTGAATTTTAAAATGAGAGATTCATCCAAATTGGTATGTCCTATATATTTCTTGAAAGTCAGCTAATGTGATGGTTCTGTACTTTGTTTTAATTAAGGTTTGGGAGAGATGATGCCTGAACAATTATGGGAAACAACAATGAATCCAGACCAGAGGCTCCTTAAGCAATTAGTGGTCGAGGATGCAGCAGAAGCAAATGTTATTTTTTCATCTCTCATGGGTGCCCGGGTGAGATAATCAATCGCATTGTAGTTAATATGGTGATTTTCAGTTGTATTTATACTTTTTGTTGTTTTTCAGGTAGATACACGGAAGGAGCTCATCCAAAAGTCTGCAAACTTAATCAACATAGAACGACTTGACATTTAGCATTTGAAGAAGATAAGTGAATATACAATTTGATTCCAATTGGTCAGGTTTCCTCTTTTTGGTGCGAAGGCGAGGATGGCCTTTTAAACTGCGGCCCTGTTAGATGTAGTATATTATAATTTGAAAAATGGTAACCTTTTAAATTGTGATTCTGGTAGATGTAGTATATTATAATTTGAAGAATGGTATTAGTTTTAATTGGAGCTGTGTAAGATATAGTATATTATAATTTGAAAAATGGTATTTTTTATGTAGTATAGTTAGTTATACTCTACATTCTCTTACGTACTCTTTATTGTTAATATTTATTCAATACTCTTGTAACTACTATTGTCAATCACTCTGGTTTCTCCATGAACATTGCCATCAATATTTTATTGAGTTAACTACCATACTCATTTGTTCGAGTGGACGGCAACTATTATCAAATAGGTGTAGGTTTTTTTTTTTATTATTTTTTATTTTATTTAAAATTTTTTATATTTAAATTAAGTTTAAATAATAAAAGAATAGGTTATGTCTCTGCTTGATTAATATTTTTTTTAAAAAAAATAAAATATTATATTTATAATAATAGAAAGTATTGGTTCTAAACTGATTGTTTACTATGTGTAAAGGCCTAAATTCCTGAGCTCGGTTCGGATTCGAAGGTCCAAACCCAAAACTTTCAGCAGGCCATAATTCAGACCCAGGTCCAGTCATTTTGAAGGACTGAACCCATACTTCGAAGGACTGGACCCATACTGTTTCGAGAAGCCCATTGGCTCTACATCTTCCGAGGGCAGTCAAAGCTGCCTGCTCACCGAAATCCCGGATCCTGCCTGCTCACCGAAATCCCGGATCCTGCGGAGATCCTTTCGCGAGGATCTAGGCAAGATCCACCCAACAGTTCATTAGCCCTTTATAAATAGAGAATCATTCTTTGAAGAGAGGATATTCTCTTATTTACTAAAACTTTGCCGAAATCAATATTCATAAGCACTCTCGAGTCTCTCGTGTTCAATCACCATTGATCACCCTTCGACGAGCTATTACTGACTTCGGTCACCATCTTGATCTTAATCGAGCGAGCTCAAGACTCCTTCAGGTGTCAGTCAATTCCGAGTCACATCCTTCCGATAGGAACGATTATCAACAGGAAGTTATTATTGCTTTCTTTATTATTCCCTTTATTTCCGGTCACCATCTTGATCTTAATAGCTCAGACGTTTGTGTATTCTTTTGCAGGATCCTTTAACACCTGGAATCGTCCCTCGTTGAATTCAGAACCATCCGGTCCAGCCAGTCCGGATCAACTGTAGTTCCGAACCACTACAGTTTGGCTTCCACCGTGGGGCTGACCACAAGTTTCCTGCAAAACTGACCTCTTTCGCTTTCTAAATTTAAAGCTCTAAATTCAATACCTTTTCCCATGGCTAACGACTTGGCTTTGGAGCAAATGATGCAAGCCATGATGGAGCGTATGCGCCAACTTGAGGAGGAGAATGTCAAAACCAAGATTGTAAACCAGGCGCTCACTCTACACGTGAACAATATGACTCCCAATGGCACTACTTCCATGATAAATGGAGAAAACCCTGCTAATACAGAGGCCAATAGGCTCCTCTTGTTAGAGATTTAAGAGATCAAAAGAGGAATGACAAAAGAAGTTGAAAACTTCCAGGCGGTCAGCAGAACTATTCCTGGTATTCCGACACCTTCGAGCCATCTGTTGTGGACGCCCACATCCTCTCCTCATTTATGGATAGGATCACTATGGTTGAAATGCCAAAAAGGAGCATCCTTCCGACCTTCCATAAGTTCCGAGGGGATTCGGATCCGACAAAGCATGTGACCGAGTACCGGTAGGAGATGCCCCTGATCAACCTTCCGAGCGACACTCGCGAAGCAATAACTTGCAAGACATTCAGCAGTAGTTTAGGCGGTCCATCCCTAACCTGGTTCCTTAACCTTTTGAATAATTCAATTAATTCATTTTCTTAGCTTGTTGCCGATTTTGTTGTCAAATTCTCTAGCCGCAAGCGTTTCAGGTTAACCACGGATCACCTATTTTCCGTGGAAAAGAAAGAAAGTGAAAGCCTCCAAGAGTATGTCTCTCGCTTCACCAACGAATACATCAAAATTCCGGATGTCGTTGAATCGACTGCTGCAACCGGATTTCGTAAGGGCCTGCCCCCATTCTCTCGTCTTTACGAACAGTTGACGGAATGCAAACCTCGAACACTGGAGGAATCCCTCGTAATTGTAACTCGACAAATTAGAAGAAGATCCTGCAAGGGCTGCCATGGCCGAAAATAGAGCCAACGACAAGTCTAAGCGGCGGGCAACAAGCCTCGCAGGGAAGGTTTGAGCCATACAAAAGGCACGACCCTCGCCCTCATTCAGGCCCGTCCGGAACTTTAAGTAGGAATGTCAAAAACAAATCAAAACGATAGGTCCCGGCCTGTGATTTAACCTTGGCAAAAGTAAGGGTTTGGGTCTACCCTTACCCAAACCCTTATTAGACCCTCAAAAATTTTGAGGGTCTAGATCCTACCCTTATCCTTTCTAGAAAGATATGGATAAGGGTAGACCCTTGTCCTCAAAATGAAAGGGTAGACCCTTGTCCTCAAAATGAAAGGGTAGACCCTTACCCTTAGTGAAGCCCTTCGGATTTTGATATTCTTATTAAAATCATTTATATATGAGGATATTTATTTTATTTCAAAATTTAAAAATTCTTTAAATATATTTATTTATTTTATTTTTGTTATTTAGATATTTTATTTTTCAATAGTTTATTTATGTTTTCAAATTTGTATATTTAGCTTAAACATAATATATTTACATATTAGTAAATGCAACATTAAAAAAAAAAACTAAACATTTATTTAAAATACTATTAATATCCAATGGAATAGAATCAAATCGATCAAAGTTTCATTTAAGAATATCAAATTAATTTGATTTAAATTTTAATTTTGGTTCGAGTTAAACATGTTAAAATTAAACTATTTTCAATTTGATTTGATTTTAAGGTATAAAATAAATGAAATCAATTAAATGAAATTTAAAATATACTATTATGATTACTTACAATAAAATAATTAGAAAAAAAATCATCATGGTTTAATGGATAAAAGTTATCCTATTTTATTTTAATTTTTTAAAATTTTATGCATCTTAAATTATATTTATAATTTTAATGGATAAATGTTATTTAAAATTTGAAATTATTCTTAAAAATAATATATTTATTATCAAATTAAATAATAATATTTTAAAAATAGAGGTAATTTTTTAAAAATAATTATAATAAGCATTAATTTTGTAATTCTTTTAGAGAAGTGCATTAACTTTTATTGAGAATTGAAAAAATAGTATTTTAAATGTATTTTTTTTAGTATATTAATTACATTTTTACTTACATCTTAAATTTTCAATGAACAATTAATGCGTTTATCTATATACTTCTTTCTTTTTTCTTTTAAACATTAATAAAATGTATTCATGTATTTTAAATTATTTTTACCATTTTAATAGATAGAGTTATTTCAAAATAACATTATTTTTAAAATAAAACAATAATACACTTATTATAAAATTAAAAGAATAATATTGTAAAGTAAAAAACATAGAATTTAAAAAAATTAGTATTTTTATTTAAAAAATTACATGCATTAATTGTTTATTCTTATATTTTAATGCATTAATTATTTATTTGGTATTGAAAATGCAATATTTTACAATAAAAATTCATTTTAAATGCATTTATTAATTATATTTTTAGTCACTTTTTAAATTTCCAATGAGTAATTAATACATTTTGTCTATATACATACACATATATATTAATTAACAAGATTAATAAAATAATATATAAAAATTTATTAATTCAAGAGAGAAGCATAAATTAATACATTAAACTAATTTTATTAAATTAGATAAAAAAAAAAAGGATAAATGGTAAATATAATATATTTATAGTAGATTTATGATTTGTAAAAAAAATAAAAAATAAAAAATAAAAATAAAAAAAGAAAAAGAAGAAGAAAGAAAGAGGATAGCATTATCTAAATAAAAAGGATTTTTTGTATTAGATTTACCAATAAAAAATAAATAAATAATAGATAAAACAAACAAATGGGATCTTAGTGTAGTTTGGATAAGATATGTTTTAAATGTAAGGATCTAAAGAGGGTAAAATGTAGACCCTAAGTTATACCCTTACCCTACCCTTAAGTATATGGATTTTTTCTAAACGCGGTTGTATATATATATATTTAAATAAATGGGTAGGGTCTTACCCTACCCTTTTTGAGTTGGGTAAGGGTAGGGTCTCAAAAACCCTACCCACTTTGCCAACCTTAACATGGGATCCTCTGTTAAATGGCCCAAACAAATGCGGACTCCCGCACACCAAAGAGATAAAAACAAGTTTTGTCAATTTCACAATAACCATGACCATAAATCGGAGGACTGCGTAGCATTACGGTTTGAGGTAGCCTCCCTACTAAAGAAGGGACGTCTGCGCGAGTTCTTGTCGGAGAAGGGGAAGCAAAATCTCGAAAAGTCCGAAGAGAAACATCATCATGAATCAAAAGCAATCCAAATGCCTAACGAAGCCCAAAAGTCGAATGAATAATTAGAGTTATTCATGGTGGCTCGATGGTGAGCGGAATAACCCAAAGTTCCGTAAAAAGACATGCTCGGGAGCTCGTCGGCATCAATGAAGCTTCCGTCTGGCTAGGTAAAACCCCTCTAACCTATGAACTATCATTTTCTGACCAAGACATGTAGGGACTTGTAGATCCGCATCACGATGCACTAGTCATTACTCTACAAATCGCAAATTGCAAGTTAAAGAGGGTTCTCATCGACAACGGAAGTTCCGCGAATATAATGTTCCTTCTGGCATTCAAGGAGATGCATTTGGACGAATCACTTATAATCCGAGACACCACAACACTCACTGGATTCAGCGGAGAATCCAAGCAAACCATAGGTGAAGTCGTTTTGCCTGTCTTTATAGGTGGCATCAATCTCATGACCAGGTTTTTCATAGTGGATGCGCAATCATCTTATAAATTGATCATGGGAAGACCTTGGATCCACGAGATGAAAGCAGTTCCTTCAAGCTACCATTAAACCCTTCGATTCCCTACCAAATGAGGGATCAAGGAATTCAAAGGCGACCAGAAGGCATTAAGGGAATGCTACCACACCAGCTTCAAGAAAGCGATCGTAGCATAGCAATTACAGAAAGGGGCCCCGCCAAAGGCCGAATTGGAGTTCCGGTGCTAGAACTCCTAGAGGAAGTTCCAATTGACCCGGAGCATTCTAATAGGAAGATTCAGATTGGTTCTGCACTCGACCCGGAACTTAGAGGTAAACTCTTGGCCCTGATTTCGGCTAACCTCGATTGTTTTGCTTGGTCACATGCAGACATGACGGAGATTGACATAGGCATTATCGCCTATAAACTCGGAGTCGATCCTAAGGCAGGGGCAACATACCAACGATTGGTCAACCGAATGTTCTCTGATCAAATCAGGAAGACAATGGAGGTCTATGTAGACAATATAGTTGTGAAGTCACTAAAAGCTGAACAGCATATCGAGCATCTAGAGGAGGCCTTCCAAATTCTAAGGAAACACAACATGAAGCTGAACCCTGCTAAATGCTCATTTGGGGTTGGCTCCGGCCAATTCCTCGGATTCATGGTAACAAAAAGAGGGATAAAAGCCAATCTGAGCCAATTGGATGGTGTCGTCAAGATTCCGATCCCATAAAACAAAAAAGACATCTAACATTTGACCGAAAGAAACGCTGCTCTCAATAGATTTCTTCCGAGGTCATCAGAATATCTCAAACCCCTCTCCCAGTTACTCCTGAAGGGCACAAACGTTGATTGGTCACAGTCATGCGACGAGGCCTTGCGAAGGGTTCAAATTCATCTGGCAAAAGCACCAGTTTTGGCCAAACAAAAACCTGGAGAAACGTTATATGTCTATCTAGCTGTCTCAGAAGCAGCAGTCAACATTGTATTAGTCCGAGAGGAAGGAAAAACTCAGCAACCCATCTACTACACTAGCAAATCCCTCGCAAATGTCGAGACAAGGTATAGTAGTATGGAAAAGCTTGTCTTAGCCTTGGTGTCTGCCTCTCGGAAACTGAGACCATATTTTCAAGCCCATCTGATAACCATAATATTATCCTACCCAATCATGGCCATATTGCACAAACCCGAAGTGTCCGGTTGGATGATGAAATGGGCAGTGGAATTGAGGCAATTTGACATCAGCTATAAACCCCATATTGCTATAAAATCCCAAGCACTGGCGGAATTCGTGGCGGATTTCGCAATTCCTCCCCAAAATATCCTTACCACGGAAAAGAAGTCTGACCAGTGGATACTAGAAATGGATGGAGCAAATAACTAACAAGAAGGCGGTGTGGGGATAGTACTGATATCTCCGAGTGGACAATTATTGGAGCATTCGATGCATTGCGACTTTCAAGTCACCAATAATGAGGCGGAGTACGAATCATTAATTGCTGGGTTAAAATTGGCCCAGAATCTGCACATCTGCAATCAGGTAGTCAAATGCGATTCAAAATTGGTCGTAAACCAAATAATCGGGACTTACCAGGCTAAGGATGATAGGATGAAGGCCTACCTTGAATTGGTTCAAACCCTTCAAAAATCGTTTCCAGAAATAACGTTTGAACAAATTCCAAGGGGGAAATAGCCGTGCGGACGCCCTCACCTCCTATGGTTTGGCAGTCAAGGACCCAGGCAATAGATATGTTCTCCATGGGAATATTGAAACATCCACCATATTGGAGCAATCATCCGATCCTAAAATCCTCTCGGTCAACCAATAAGAAAGCTGGATCAAACAATTCTTGGAATACATTCAGTTCGGACTCCTGCCCCAGGATAAGGTGTCTACTCGGAAAGCGCGGACTTCAGCAGCTAGATTTGCAGTAATCGAAGGAGTACCTTACAGAAGATCCCTCAGCAGCCCCTACCAGTTATGTCTCGACGAAATCGATGCGAAATGAGTCCTCCGAGAACTTCATAATGGTCAAGCCGGAAATCATTCCGAGGGAAAAAACCTGACTTTTAGATGCTTCCGAGCAGGTTACTATTGATCCTCCATGAAAATTGATGCCAGAGAATTAGCTAGAAGATATGAGAATTGCCAAATGTATGGAAATTACATTCACGCGCCCAGCAGAATTTCTACACGAAATTTCCTCTTTATGGCATTCTCTAAATGGGAATGGATATAGTTGGACCGCTTCCACCTGCTTATGGAAAATGTGAAAGGTTCATCCTCCTTGTCACTGATTACTATACCAAGTGGGTAGAACCGAGGCATTCACTAATGTTACCGATCTAGCCGTCAGAAACTTCGTATGGAAACACATCTTATGCCAATTTGGGGTTCCGAATAGAATAGTTACGGACAATGGTTCTTAATTTATCTCGAAGATATTCTAAGATTTCTGCATCGCCTAGAACATCAAATTAAATTTCTCTACTCTTAGATATTTGAAAGAAAACGACCAGACTGAAGCGACAAACAAGACTTTGATGGCAATTCTCAAGAAAAGACTTGGAAGCACAAGGGTGCAAGGGTTCAGGAATTACCTGGCGTTTTATGGTCTTACAGAATAACTCCAAGGATTCCGACCGGTCAAACTCCTTTTTCTCTAATTTTCGGGGTTGAGGTAGTACTTCCTTCCGATGTGGGATTCAGACAGTACGAGCTTCATGATCAGAACCAAGTCATGTTAGACTTTGATCTCGCTACAATCGACGAACTACGAGAAAGTTCCGAGGGGAAAATGGAAAATTACAAAAGGTCCATCGAAAAAGTTTATAACAAATCAGTCCGAATAAGAACATTTTTCGTAGGAGATTGGGTACTTAGAAAAAATTTCAATGTGAACAAATTGGACGAGTCTTGGGAAGGTCTGTACCAAGTCTTATAAATAGTAGGCAAAGGAGCATATCAACTTCAGGACGAGTCAGGTCGAGCAGTCCGGAACACGTTGAATGCAGCCCACCTGAAGAAGTTTCAATTTTAGCCGAGTAATTCCCCATGCATTCTATGGAACCAGGTTCAAACCTCTTAACTAATGCTTTTACATTTAAGTCAACTTTTAATCCTTAATTTGCTTTCAAAATCAATTACTAACTTAAGCATTGGAGGATCCTCAATAAGTTGAGGACCATCCTGACCATTTTCTCGCTTTGTAGTCAGAAGTCAAAGTCCGTTTGGACTATAGTCCCCACAAAGAGACCCCAGGTTTTTCTAAAAACCTTCCTTTAATACCTGCATTTCAATTTTGATTTTTCTTCCGAATCGATTACTGACATAAGCATCGGAGGGTCCTCAATACGTTGAGGACCGCCCTCACACCATTTTAAAATGTCAGGTAGTATGAAACTAAAGGCGTCAAGCCCAAATCAATTCTGAAAAGGAATATCAAACAAAGTTAAGTTCTGCAGTGAGAAATCCAAATATCCGTACTACTTCCGAATCATGCTCTAACCTTAAATGATTGTTTTGCGAGGTGCTTGCTCCAAAACACAAAACAAGAGCATGAAGATCTATCAAGACGAAGAATATACAATAAATTGAGCTCAGATCAAAACCGTCTTGAAGATTCCGCTCGGACACAAAATAAGACCCATAAAGCATACCACCGAGTCAACACTGGTAAAAAGTTGATTTACATATTGTGTACACAATCATCTGAAAGGATAACCAAAGAATGTGTAAAACGTCCGACGGGACATCAATTCTATTATCCAAAAAGGATCCAAATGTTATATCCGAAAGGACTATCATTGTTAAATCAATAAAAGTCGAGTCTCACCTCGGAAAGATAACTTAATTATCCTTTCTATCTTTACTTCATAGTTAAATGCCTTGTTTCTTTATTAGTTTTCCATTTCAAGATGTTTCCGTTCTGATACTTAGAATACTTATGAAAAAAGAATCGAAAAAATAAAAAAAAAATAAAAACTAAAAATTTCATTGATACGGAAGAAAAAGAAGTACAAGTAAAAGGAAAAGAGAAGCCTAAATTGCTAAATCGTCAAGGGCAAATTCGGTCTCAACATCCTGGTACACAGTAGCGGCCTCTGCAGAAGGATGGACAACCGAGATCGACTCCACCTCCACCGCCGCAGAAACTTCCTCCTCGACTCTTTTCTCGGGGGCGGCAGTGTCCTCCCCATCCTTCCTTCCTTCTCCTCCTTCTTCTTCTTCTTCCTCCCTTGCCTCGACATCCATCTCTTCATCTTTTTCCGAGTCGCTATCTTCGGTAGAGCTCGGAATCTGGGCACCCGTAGCCTCCGCAAGTTGAAGCCAATAGTCTAATCTTCTCTCGGCCACAACTTTGGATAAAGTATCCGCTAAGAACTTTTGGTATACTCTACCCTTAGCCTTGACCTTCACCTTGACTTCAATCTGCTTGGCCTTCTCCATCGCCTCGGAGAGACCAATCTCTATCTCGTACATCCGAGAAGTCAAGGACACAACTGTCCCTTTTAGCATAGAAGCCTCTTCCAGGGCCTTCTTTGTCTTCTCCCTCTCGGAGATAAGCTCCTTCTCCTTATCCTGAGCTATCAGTCTTAGGTTGCCCAGCTCGGAAATAGCAGCGTCAAGCTTCAGTTAGACATCTTCCTTGTCCTTCCTTGAAGAGTCCCGTTCAGCATGGCCTTCTTGACAATGGAGACGTGCTGGTCCCATTCTTGGTCAAAAGCATGACCGATCTAAACCAACTGAAAACCAAGATAAAATAAGAATCAAATTCTGAACGGGAAAACCAACATGTGTTAAAAGATCAAATACGGAAACTACCTTGTGGCATGCCAGAAGAAGCTCCTCGACAAGGTGGTTACGCCTGTCATAAAGGAACTTCTAGTCTTCCTCCAAGACTATCCCTTTTAAAGTCTCAAGAGCCGCATTCGACTCCCTAAATAATGAAGTGCTAGCAGACACAATTAACGTCCGAGTCGCAAGCTCGGAATCCTTCTCAATAATTTGGATTTCGAGAGAGGAGCCCCTCTGTTTCTTAGATGAAGGATGATCAGCATCATCCTCTTCACGACGTCGCACCAAAACAATCCCCTTATCCTTACTTAGCTTCCGAGCCGAAATCGGCGCAGCTTTCTCCTTCTCCTTCCCCTTGTTCTTCCTCACCTCGGAAGAACCGCCAATCGTGACACCCTTCGAGCATTAGCCCACCAAGAATTAAAGGGTCGCGGTTCCCTTTGAGCCTTTCTTCCCCTTATTTTTCCGAGGATCTTGGCAAGACATCTTTGGACCTTGGCCTTTCTTTGTAGGATTTGGTAGAACGGGACCAAAAATTGAAGATCTCTGATCTTCGGATCAAGCCTTAAAATCTTATTGATAACAGCCTCGCTGGTCAATCCGCACGGACAGTTGCTCTTTCCTAATTCCATTGCAAGGAACAAATAAACATTCAAGTCAGTTTTCGGAAACAAAAAGCACAAAAAATACAATACAAAGAAACTTTTTCAAATTCGTGCCATCTGGTTGCACTCATACATGGCTCGGGAGTCCACCAAAATGGAATATCTCCATCTTGATCTTCTCTCCAATGACTGGAGACAAAAAAGTACCGTTCCTTCCACCCTTTATCACATATGGAAGGATTCAAAAATACCCGGGCTTGATTCGAGTGACACTGAAGATTCACTCGGCCCCGATCACCGTTGACCTTTTGAACGAAATACGCAAAATACACATCCGCGACCTCACAGTGTCTTCCTTTTTCTTCGGCCATTTCATCAAATGATTGCAAAAGTCTCATCGTATTGTGATTGACTTGGCTCGAAGCAATTTGAAGCCGTTTGCAAAGTCTTCAAAGCATTCCTCCGATCGGGAATTTAAGTCCCATACTTAACAAGATGGTGTACATCGGGGTCCAACCATCCACGACCTAGTCTACCCTTTCGTCATTCTCGGGGGCTTCGATTTCCACATCATCCGGAATCTTGTAAGCCTCCCTTATGGCCTCCATTTGTTCCGGACAGATAATTGAGGGACAGTTTTTTTTTATCCCCTGAGGGCCGAAAGCTGAAGGAAAGACGACCTCTCGGCCGGTTACTTCGTCCACTACTTTAACCATTATCCCAACCGGCCTCGGCTATACCAAACTCTCCATTTGAAATTCGGAGCGGAACTTTGCGATGGTTCTCGAACTCAAATCCAAACTGTTGGATCCCCCCACGGATCCAGAAGTAGATGGACTGCTCTTGTCTCCGGATAGATACTCGCCCATCATCCTTCGGATATGTGATTATGTTGATTCCCTTGACATACTTAATCAGAAAGTTCAACAGTCAGATCTAAAAATTTTTCCGGTTAGCCAGAAAAGTTTTTGTCCAATTGTCACCAGAAAGCAACCAAAAAGGCCGGAAATGGTGTTAAAGGCTTCCAAAACACCAGGAATCACATTCAATCTCATAACCCGACCACGCTCAGCCTCAAATCTCTTCGCCTTCTCTAACGAGCACAAAAACAAAACCATACACTGGCGAAATAAAAAGAAGAAGAGATGTCAACAGGCCTTACCTTGACGAGGGTTGAGAGGACGGTTGACAATGGTCTGGAAAGCACCAAAGCTTCTCTGAAAACCGACCTCTGGGTTTTGAATCTTAGAGGGAGAAGTGAGAGAGAGTGAAACGGTGAAGTGGAAACACACAGACCTATTTATAGGCACGGGTAGTTGAAAAGGCAAAGCGTCCTGAAGAAGCTTCCACACGTGTCACTCTCCTAATAGAGAGTTTTTCTGATGTGACGTATTTGACAAGTGACGTGACATAGTGGATCACAACCATTTCACATTCAGGCTTCATTCATCCGTCCGGAAATCATCCTTACAGATGAATGGGGGAATCTGTAGAGGCCTAAATTCTTGAGCCTTGTTCTAATTCGAAGGCCCAAGCCCAAAACTTTCAACAGGCCATAATGCAGGCCCAGTTATTTCGAAGGACTGGGCCCATATTATTCCGAGAGGCCCATTGGCCCTACATCTTCCAAGGGCAGTCAAAGCTGACCAAGCTGCCTGCTTATTGAAATCCCGGATCCTGCGGAGATCCTTCTGTGAGGATCTCGGCAGGATCCACCCAGCGGTTCATCAGCCCTCTATGAATAGAGGATCATTCTTTGAAGAGAGGACATTCTCTTCTTTACTGAAACTCTGCCAAAATCAATATTCATAAGCACTCTCGAGTCTCTCATGTTCAATCACCACTGATCACCCTCCGGCAAGCTATTATTGACTCCGGTCACCATCTTGATCTTAATCAAGCAAGCCCAAGGCTCCTTTAGGTGTCAATCAATTCCGAGTCACATCCTTCCGATAGGAACCATTATTAACAGGAAGTTATTCTTGTTTTTTTTTTGTTATTCCCTTTATTTCATTCTTTAGAGTCCAAAGTTGACTTGAGCGTCGGAGTGTCTACGGCAGACACCACACCGGTGTCTCCAAATCCGCTCGGATGTTTGTCTATTCTTTTGTAGGATCCTTTAACACCTAGAATCGGCCTTCGCTGAATTCTGAACCATCCGGTCTAGTGAGTCCGGATCAACTGTAGTTCGGAACCACTACACTGTGATTTCAAATATTTAAATGAAAAAAAAAATTGTTAGACACTTTTATTTCTATTTAATAAAGATTACGAGTGTCCAAAAAAATTATACGTACAGGTCACGTTTGGTGCATGGGATTGGACTGAGATTGGACTATTTTTAGTCCTAAGTTAGTCCAATCCCATGCTTGGTAATATTAGGGGATGGGACTAAATAATCCCCTTTTGTAATTTAGTCCCATCTACTTGAGACTATTCAATCCCAATAATTTGGTGGGATTGAGTGAGATTTCTAATTATCATTACTTTTATTTTTTTTAATTATTTTTTTCTTATATAAAATTATTATATATATATATATTAATATTCATATAAATATAAAAAAAAATATAAACAATTAAGATAATAAATATTATATTAAAAAATATTATTTAATTAAAAAATTATAAATATAAATTTAAAAAATATTATTTAATTAAAAATTATAAATAAATTTAAAAAATAATATTTTATTTAATAACAAATAAATAATTATATTAAAAAATAATATTATATTTTATAAAAATAATCCAATCCTATTAGTACACCAAACATGTTACTATACTATTATTAATTCAATCAGGTCTAATTCAATCATCTCTCTTCACAATAGTCCAATCCTTTCCCATGCAATGTCACGCACCAAACGTATCCACAAAATATATGAATGATAGAAAACCCATTCCCCTCGAACTAGTCAGTTACTACCTACAAGCGGCAATTATTCAATTCCTTCATCTCCGACGACCTCAGTCCAGTGTCCAAACCATTGAGAGTCTTCTGACAAACCCATTGAAATCGTCTTCTGAATATCTGAATCCTTCCGCCCTCCGCCGACTCTGTTCCGGCCGATTCTGATCTTCGCCGTTTAATCAGGTGAACACGTGACTCATTTGCTAGTTATTTGTACCCTCCGTTAATATCTTGGATTGGCTGCCTATTTGTTGGATCCTGTTATTGATTGGGAGTTGTTGTTATTGTCGTAGGTATTCCCTTGTATCAGAGGCAATTTGCCATTTAATTTATCCATTCCGGTGGCAGGTTAGCATGTATTTTTGTTAATATTAAATCAGAATCAAATTTCAATTTTCTCTGCTCTCTTCTATTTACCGATTCTCACAGTAACATGTAAACATGTAACATTTCCTAGTTCAGTTCTCTAAATGCTAGAATCTGCTTACAATTTGTTTCCTTAGCTTCAATGGATCTTGAGTTTGTTAATTGCTTCTTAGGCTGTATTTTATTTTTGTTTTAATTATTTGATGTAGTTATTGTCCCTCTCTAGTTCATTGTTATAATCGTTTATCAATTGTTGTTCAATATGCTCTGTTAGAAAGCTGATTGTACTGCAATTTAGTTCTAGAACTTGTGAAAAGACTGGTCAAGTTTATTTGAATTCCAACTAACCTTTTTGAAATTTGTTGCTTGCATGGAAATGGCTTGGATAGTACCTTTGCTGTCTATGGCTAACTCCAACTTAGATTATTGTTTATTCATTTCGATTTAGTTTTTTACAGTGTTAACGTAAAGATTCTGAAACAGAACACTGATAGTGATATCTCACTGCTGCATCTCTTGTGCACATATGCTTTTTTTTTTTTTTTTTTTTTTTTTGGTTTAGTGAGGTTGAATTTGGATTTATGGTGTGAACATGAAAGCTGTATTGGGTATATTATTATACTACTGATGATTGTGGGATGTACATGAAATTGAGTGTACAATATGTTCTGTGTCATGAACAATATGAATAAGAATAAGAAGTTGGTTACCTTAGTTTGTATTGACTCGGTTTTTGTCAGATTTAGTGATTTTTCAGTGGAGTTGGTCTTTAGTGGTAAACAATGAACAAATGTGTCCTGTTCTTGGTGGTTTAATGGAAAAAAATTCTTTGGCTTATGAACAATTTTAACATGCACAGACTTCACTTGCACAAATAGTGATTGATTGTTTATGTTTTATCTTTTAGACCGATAGCTGCTTATAAAGTTTTCTGAAAACTTTCAGGACGATTTGAGGATGACAGTTTTAAAAAGGTATGTGCTGCGATTGTTCATATCATTGAAGTACATCACAGCAAATGTAGTGGATAGAAACAATGGACGGATAGTTGTGACTGCCTCAACAGTTGAACATTCCATAAAGAACTCCCTAGAATGTGGTCGAACTTGCAACGCCAAGGCAGCATCTATTGTGGGAGAGGTGTTGGCCATGAGACTAAAGGTGGAAGGTTTGGAACAGGGACAGGGAAAAGGAATACATGTTGATGTGAACAAAGAAGTTGAGAAGAAAGGGTTTAAGAACCGCACTAAAATATGGGCAATCGTAAATGCTCTTAAGAACAGTGGAGTCAAGCTCATTATCGATGAGAACAATGAAAATACATCAAATCATAGTTACTGATAGGTATGTGCTTCCTTTTTTCTTTCTGATTGTGTGTGGCTTGCAAAATGCATGAATTCATGTACTTAACTAGTCTCCTTGCCTTGTTAGCATATAGTTAGTAAACTCATTGGGGTCTTTTTTTTTGTACTGTTATTGTATTTAATTGAATCAATTGCATAAAGAGTTGAAGAGTTGAAACCAGTTCAGAGCAAGTGATCATACTGTTTACACAGTAACTACGTTGGCTTAATTTTATCTGGAAATCATGCACTCAAATTATAGATTCAATAGTCATGCTTCTCAAAATATAGCATTTATGACATATCACTCACTATTATGGCATATTCAACATTCTTATTACCATTTTCGTTCAACAAAAGTCTTTCTTCTTTAGTAGGTTATGCTTAGCCATATTAATAACATTTCATAGCTTCCAAAACATGGCAACAGATAATAACCAATACTATAGGGTAAAGGAAAGCAAATATTCTGGTTGCTCTCCTCCTTAATTCTTCTCCTATCGATGCCTTAATGTTTGTTCGAATAGAGGGTGTCTGGCAGGAGAGGAGGGACGCGAGAAATTCGTTTGGAGAGGGAGCAGCATGGCTTGCCGGTGGCGAGAAATTCTTTTGGAGAGGGTGCAGCTTGCTGTGGTCAATAATGAAGGCTGGCAGTTGGAATGAAGAGGAAAAGATGACTGCGATGCGGTGGTGCACCTTCAAATTGAGCTCCTGGCTCCGCCAATTGTGTTTGGATAAAGGGAATTGGATGGAAGGAAAGTGTTATTTTTAAAGTCATTGTTTCCCTGTGTTTTTGTTATAGAATGAAATGTTTTGAAATGGGGAGAAAATCAATGGAACGTATAAAAATATTTAAAAATTTTATATTATCCTTAATCCTAGAAGAAAAAGAAAAAATAAATCCAACCCCAATGACTTTATAGCCTGCTTGCCGCCTTTCTGCTTTGTCGGGATAGTGTAGACAGGTGCATGATGGCACAAAGTCTGTGGCGTGCCATATAGGAAATTCCTTCTTGCATCTTCTCGCCCGGAATGCAAACTTACAGCCCTTATTAATACACTCAACCTCATACCTCCTGCTATTTGAATTGGGAGTACATAAAGACAGCTTATTTTCGAGACCATACTTGAAAATTGCAATCTTCATTTCCTCCTTATTGTTGAATACAGAGCTTTTCATCAAGCCGGAATAATGGTAGCCAGCATGTAGAGAATATTTTGCTGGTCAACAAAATTATTCTTATCCATTCTAAGAAGCTGATATACTCTTACCTCTTTCTCCTGCCCAATATGAGACTCTGATGCACAAGCAGCTTCTCTCTCCAAATCACTCATATAACATTCCTCTACATCATCATTTACAAAACAATCACCCTGCTCATCATTAACATAGCCTTCATTCTATTCTTCATTTGCTACGTCATACGCAGGTTCTACATCAGAACATTCTGCACCTAATAAAAATTCCGGATCAACATTGCCATTTAAATCATCAAGCAACTTAGGGTCAGTGAAATCACCATCCTGGCGGAGAACATTACCAGACCCGGCAACCAAATCTTCTGTCCCTCTGCAAGAGATTTCCATACTCCTACCTGTGCACTGCTGAATTAAACCAGCATCTGTAGTACAAACATTCTTCTCCACCTTCTCTATATATAATTCCAACGGGTCCTCGTATTCACTCGCAAATCTAAGATCCCTGTTATCCCGAATTGGCAACCTACGTGTCGGACATCCAGCTTTGGTATATAAAAAAAATAATAAATCTACACTATCCTTCGGTATCCCTTTTTTTGAATAAATTCTCTCCATCACCTCCTCATAAGTCGTGCTTCCTTCAAAAACCTCCATGCCTGTGTCACCATATACATATGAACTACCATCCCAGACGGAATCATAGTTGATAATAGCTTTGAAGGACCCCATCCAACTGAAATAATAATGAAAAACAGAAACTAGTAAACAACGATGTAAATATATATGCTATCAGAAAAAATTGAACTTTAATCACAATTTTCTGATACCGTATCAGAAACTAATAAGTGCAGGACATTAAGTTTGACAGCAATACACAATACAGACACAAAGTTATATACAGAACCTAACAGAAGACTAACATTGAACCTAAACTAAATTCTCTATCTAAAAATGAAATGCGTTCATATCAGAAAGTTTTGATCTCTGCTCAAAAACCAGCTAAAACTACCATTCACAACCAAAACATCATCCCAACAACTTGTAATAATCACTACAGTCATTATCAATGTCTAAACAGTATATTAGAGATTAAAATCAAACCAAAATTGATTAGTTACAGAAGATTTATAGCAGCATTACACATAGCAGAAATAAACAAGCACCATATAGTAGACTGCAAAAGCTGATAATTGACAAATGGACTACAGGAACCTGGGTTTCAACATCAAAAGCGGATAATTGACAAATGGAGAAAACGATATCAAATATCAAACATGCTAATATGAACTGACACCAGCAACTAATGTCCATTCAGATTGACTCCCACCATAACAATGACTAAACAAAATTTACAAGTACAATTAAGCTAAACGCGGTTCTTTTACATCAAATAAGGTTTCAGTCGAACACTTACGTTAGAAATTAAATCCTCCACTGATAAGGTTGAGTTTCCCTTGCTCGTTTTACATTTTCTGCAGAAATTACTATCTCCAACCAACCCAATATCTTAATTCCACCAGCTTACCGACACAGAATGAGCAAGTTTTTCTCTCTAATATCACCGATTTCGATGGCCAGGTTCTGTTACCGCAACGGGAAATTGACGAAATTTAGAATCCAAATCAGCGATAGTAGGGGAGACTCGAGATTACTTCATGGGTTTTGAAGAAATCAAACAATCAGCGAGGAAAAGGATAACTCTACCAGGATGAGGAAGATAACCTCGAAGAGGAGAATGAACAACATGACGAGAAAATCGATGATGATAGTTTTGCTTCAAACCGGTTTCAGCAAATCTAAACCGGGTCTCACATGGTAAGGGTATTTTAGGAAAAACATTTTCTGATAATTGCAAATAATAACCAAAATATTATTTTCAATTTATTTTAAAATAAAAGGGCAAAATAGGTACCACATAGAGTGAAATACAAAGTTTGGGAGACTCATTCTGATGTAATTTGAAAATGGGCCTATAAATTTAATTCAAACTTTCTAGGGCCCAAAAATAAAAAGAGACCATATATATATATATATATATGTGATGGAGGGAAAACAGAGGAGGCTGAAACCAAAGGCTAAAGAGGGTTTTCCATTTATCTGAAGTTACCCTCCCTCACTCCCCCCTAAGAACAAGAAGAAGAAACACTGGTCGGCTTCCTTTTATGGCGCGTCTTCTTTTGAGGCCTTCTTATCTTCATATTCGCACACTCATGGCTTCCCGCTCTCTCACCACTTCCTTGCCTTCTTTCTTTTCCAAACCCAGGTTAACATTCTCTCTCGTTCTCTCCCGTACATTTCTGAATACGTAACTTCTAACGTTGTCTCTTTACAGGACATTCTTGCCACTGAGGAAGGTTTCCACGCAAGTTTTGATTCGAAAGCGTGTGGTTCCTCCAATGGCATTCACGTCTTCCTCTAACTCTAGTATCATGACCGAGGCCTTTAAAGAAAGCCCTAGCTCCAATACTTATGGCTCTGAGCAAATTCAGGTACTCCTTCATTCCTAATTTGTGGATTATTGCTGTAGCCTGTTTGGGACTCTGAGGTTCTATTTATGAGGATGTATAGGTACTTGAAGGTTTAGAGGCTGTTAGGAAAAGACCAGCCATGTATATTGGAAGTACAGGACCTCGTGGCTTGCATCATTTGGTATCTGTTATTGTCTATCTTTATCGCGTTTTGCACTCACCTCAGTGGGAAACCAACCTTGCTTAGCCCTTTTTTGTTCTCTCCTTAGGTTTATGAAATATTGGATAATGCTGTTGATGAGGCACAAGCAGGGCATGCAACAGAGATACAAGTTGCTTTGCTACAAGATAATTCTGTGAGCATCACTGACAATGGTCGAGGGGTATGTAATATATTTTCATTTCTCTGAGTTACTAAACATTTGGTGGATGTGGATTCTTTGTTTTGGTTTGTACTGAATGTAGACTTAATATTAAGTGTGCTGGTATGTCACATGTGGTCTTATTTTCTTATCTCATGTCTATGGGTTTAAATTTGTATGTTTACTGCTACTTATGTTGTTGTCTTTGTAAGAGGAATTTAATGATTGTAAAATCATGATCTGCACTGTATTGCTACAACGTAATTTTATCTGTAATCTTACATTGCAATTCTCCTGCCAAAATCTTAATGTTCTTATTAGTTGAATAATTTGGGCCTGTCTATGTTTGAGTCTCAAAATTAATGTGTCTAACACATAAAATTATATTTTATTTTATTTGTATTTTTTTATTTAGAAACAATGGGAAATCCTCTCAAATATCTTTATTTACTGAGAAGCTCTGTGAATGTTTTTTTTTGTTTTAACAACCTTTGCTAGTACTACTTATCTTATTGTTTCGTGCACATTATTCATATGGGCAATATTGCTTGCTTGTGTTACATCATGCTTTGATCTCACTTGCAATATCTTTGTTCTTTAACTTAAATTGCAGATTCCAATTGATTTGCATCCAGTCACAAATAAATCTGCCTTGGAGACTGTGTTGACGGTATTGTTGCTAAATTACTATTTCTTTTTTAGTATTCAAAGCTTTTCACTATCTGAACTTCACAACTGATTATTTCAATCATAGCCATTGGGCCGGACTGTTCTTAAATTTCTATTTTCTGTTTTCTGCATAATTTGCTTCAAATGTATCACCTTCTACAATTAAATTGATGAAGCTTGTTAAGGTGTCAGTGAAGTACATTTTATCCTTTTCTTCTTTTATAAATTGGGATCACATAACTACATTGGACAAGTTGTACTCTTAACAGTTTAATATTGCATAAACAAGGGGTAAGGCTGTAGACTATGTTACTTTGTAGGTGCTTTTTCTCCTATGTATTATTTCTTCTTTTGAGTTTTATAATTCTATTGATCTTTAGATGATTAGGTTTTCATGCTATTCCTTATGTTTACACAATTGGAAATTGCAACCTTATCAAATATGATAATACAAAAAACAAATGTACTGCCGTTTAGAAATTAAAAAAAAGAGGAAAAACGTAGTAGTTGGAGAAGTAGTTAAACAGAAGCACATGAAACAAATATTTTAAATTTCTTTTAAAAATTTTATTTTTGATGGTTTGAGTTCAGTTGTTGGCAAATCTTAGTGGCAGCGACCACTTGAGTGCTGTTTATTTTGGGGAAAAACTGATTGAATTGTTCAGTACGATGGCATCCTTCTATAGTTAGTTTCTGGTATATGGATGACAAACTGAAGATAATCCATTGTGCTAGCTGTTGATTTCTGGTAAAATCAATAAAAGCACTTACATTGACTCCCCTGCTTATAGTCAATGACACTGAAAGACTTAATTGAGTTGCAAGAAGAAAAGATTCAAATGAATTGAATGTATTTTTGTGTTTATCAAAGCTAAACTTATGTGAGGTATAGAATGCTCTTGCATCTTCTCAAAAGTTTCACTACCTAATTAACTTCCTAATTTATTTTGATTTTGATTCTTATGAATATGGAAATAAGGTTAAAGTGATCTATTCTTAATTTACAGGTATTACATGCTGGAGGAAAATTTGGAGGTTCTAGCAGTGGTTATAGTGTATCTGGCGGCCTACATGGAGTTGGTTTATCGGTTGTTAATGCATTGTCGGAGGTGTGCATTATATGGCTGTGAATTAATTTCTCTTGTTTGTAATGATGTATAGATGAACTTCATTCGTCATGTATTCATACCTAATTGTCTGGACTTTCTAGTTTTTTGGCCTATAGGGTAGGTTAAGTTTTGGTCACATTAACAATATTGAGGTTTGTTATTAGTTTGACAGTAGATTTCAATGCTTGGCATTCTTGGAAGTGATATCTAGTGAAAAAGTGTGATAAGGATATCTGAGTGTCAGGGAAATTAGTGATTTGCATCTCCAGACCTATGTAAACATGTGTTAAGATGATGAATTTTTAGCTACTGCAATGAACACATCTGTAAATTTGTAGGGACTAAAATCTTAACCTACAATGGAACCATTTGACTATTTAAAATTGTGGATTTTCTATAGCTACAATGATGATTTATTCATTTAGTTGTATAAGATCATTTCAAATGTTTTGCTCTTTCTGTTTTTTCTTTGTGCTGGGTGCTATTACCTAAACTTAATTTCTGTGCATTTATCATGAATTATTTTGTAGGCATTAGAAGTTACAGTTTGGCGTGACGGAATGGAATACCAGCAGAAATATTCACGCGGGAGACCTGTATCCAAGTTGACACATCATGTGCTTCCATCTGATTCAAAAGATAGGCAGGGTACACGTATCAGATTTTGGCCTGATGGACAAGGTTTTCCGTACTTTCTAGCTTATATACCTTAGTTCCAAATTCATGATCATTGATTCAATTTGGTAACCTACAATTTCTCTCTATTCTTATCTGTCTTCCAGTTTTTACCACCGCTATTCAGTTTGACTACAATACAATAGCTGGAAGAATTAGGGAGCTTGCTTTTCTAAATCCTAAGGTAGAGATGCTCTGCTTCTCACAAGTTATAACCTTCTCATTTTTAGTGACTGTTTCCAGCAGAAAGTACAATCTCTTGTCCTTGATGACTTCAATGCATTAGCGCACAATGTTGATGATTTAGCCTACTGTTGGCTATTTCAAAAATTGTTGATTCAGATAGTTAGTAGATGAGCGGTTGCTAAACTTAAGTATTTTTTCATGTTGATGAAGCTCGACTATTCTAATATTTTCGTATTTTAGTGGCTGTATAAATGCCTAAGTTTTGGTGCAATGTAATATATATTTTTTTTCCTTTGACCCTTGCAGCTTTCTATCACTCTTAAGAAGGAGGACATTGATCCAGAGAAAAGCCAATATAATGAATATTTCTATGCTGGGGGAATAGTGGAATACGTGAAATGGCTAAATGTTGATAAGGTGTGATTTCTTTGATTCTAACCTTAGTGGTAATTATATGGTTATACATTGGTGAACTGTTATCTATTTATTTTTTCGACAGAAATGGGACTTAGCAATGAAGATTATCTAATTTCCTCAATGTTGTCAAAATGGTGCCACAGCCTAAAAACCTAATTCTAGGCCCTTTTGTTTTTTGTTTTGTTTTGTTTTTTTTTTTTTTCTAATTTAAAATTTTTTTTTTTAAAAATTTAATTTAATTTAATTTTTCATCTAGGCTAATGCTAGGATGCCTAGGTAGTGAGTTTTTTTTGCCGCCTAGGAGCACTATAACGCGTAGATTGCTAATGATTTTGGAGACTTGGCTTGACAGTTCTGTCAATAATAAGTCATTGTAGCCCAAATTGGTGTTTACTACAGCCCTGGTCTTACCAGAATGATGTCTACCTGAGCTGGTGTTGGTAATTTAAAGCATAAGGAGTGTGGCAGCTAGGTGTAGTTTGGTAGTTAACTGGAAGCATAGTATGCATTACTATTTTTCTAATTTGATTCTTAATTTATATAATTATTTTATTGTATGTGACTAACATTTTCTCTTCTAATCCAGAAACCACTTCATGATGTCGTGGGCTTTAGAAAAGAAGTTGATGGAATCACAATTGATATAGCTCTCCAATGGTAAGTCTTTTGATCAGCCACTTAATAGTTCTGGTTCAGCTGTTCTTTCTCATATCAATTCTACCTTTTCTCTAGAATGTTATTGTAAACAACTTTAAACATGCTTGGCAAATGATTACTGAAGCAAACAAGATTGCTGTGCCAGCTTGTAAAAAATGTGAATTGGAAACCTTTTTTACCTACCTTATGTTTTATAGATGCTATGGATTCCTTTTTATTTTATTTTTTCAGAGATCCATGTATTGAAGTCATTTCACTAGTTCATGTATTTCTTTATTAGGTGTTCGGATGCATATTCAGATACGATGCTGGGATATGCTAATAGCATACGTACTATTGACGGTGGCACACATATAGATGGTGTTAAGGCTTCACTGACGAGAACCCTTAATAATCTTGGGAAGAAATCAAAAGTTGTCAAGGTTTGTATGTCTAATTGCCTAACTGGGCTTTCTTTTTTCAAGTTTATCATGCACCTTTATTCAGTATTCTTTATCGTTGCGTTTTTATTTGTGGTGGCTGGGTTTAAAATTACAAATTATGACACTGAACTTGATCTTCTATTGTGGACTTTGAGAATTTGAGCAAGGAACTGAAAAAACTAATTCTTCCACCTTCATAGATTTTTGGGAATAAAATCTCAAAAACAATGCAATTAAGTTGGATAAGTTGTTCTGGTTAAAATCAGCTCAAGTGAATAGACATGGATCTTGACTTTGGATCATA
This sequence comes from Cardiospermum halicacabum, assembly GCA_031304145.1. Taxonomy (NCBI): domain Eukaryota; kingdom Viridiplantae; phylum Streptophyta; class Magnoliopsida; order Sapindales; family Sapindaceae; genus Cardiospermum; species Cardiospermum halicacabum. Next base: position 25,854,812 of record CM062393.1, on the reverse strand, counting down.
CACTTCTTTCTTGTAGAATTTGATATAACAACTTAATTTTGCCCTTATTCGTCTGCTTAATGTAGAAAGCTTTTGAAAGACTAATAGAATAAGTTTGATATAGACTTGAACTCCCTAATATAAGGAGTTAATTTTTATCTACTAGCTTAACTAACAAACTGCATACAATACATACCAAGGTGACCTTAAACTAAGAGATAAGGATGATAATGGAGATACTTATCTCTGATAGCAACTTATATTTTAAACTAACACCACCCTTTCTCCAGCCTGGACATAGATATTGATTAGGCTTGGCTTGGACATCACACACATTAAGGCTTGATCTTGACAATACCTCTGTAAATGTCTACATCTTGATTTGTTGGAACACACAATTGGTAAATGCCTGTATTTTTCAACACACTTTGTTCATTCACGATGAAACAGATCGATCATCATACATATGGAATATTGATTATCACATAGTAGCTTCACAAACGTTGTTACTTTATTCAATCTTATTAGCCGTAGACCTTCACCTAAATTTAGAATTTGTATTACTTTCTGGGATCACAAATTTGCTTCATAGAAGGTGTGTAGGCTGGTTTATTTGTGGCTTTAAAGCTAGAAATAGTCAAAAGCTTAAGAAAAAAGTTTGAAATTTTAAGTAAAAGCTGTTCACGATATATTTGAAGGAAAATATTAGAAGTAGCATTATTTAAAGGCATAATTAGAATTAAAAATGAAAAGGAAAAAATCTCATGAAAATTTGAAATAATCTCCAAAAAACTAGCTTTTCATTTGACTTAAATTTGTTCACTAAAACAAGCTAGCTTAAAATTTAAGAGTTTTATATTACATTGTGTGTGGTCTAGCTTCTTCTAGTAAGGAGAAAGAGAAGCTAAAAATACATCATCAATATCAAGAAGGCCTTAATCCCTAACCAGTTGAGGTCGGCTGTGTATAAATTCTAAATTCTCTAATAGTGAACCTCAATAAAAGAAAAGGAAGTAGTTAGTACAAGCCTTAGAAACTTTCATGGACAAGAATTTTACGTTTCCAATCGAGTCTTTTATGCACCAAATGGACCTAAATATCTAAGGCACATAAATCCCTAGCAACTACCTCCTTCCAAGTAGACTTAGGTCTTCCTCGACCCTCTACAAATATTCACATTTACGCACTGCAGCATGAGGAGATCTCCTTAAAACATGCCTGAACCATTTGAGTCTATCTTCTCTTATTTTTTCGCTAAACTAAAAAGAAGTTAATAATAATTTTTTTTTTTTTTTTAAAAAAAGGCTAGGCCAAACACCATCTTACTCTTTTAGCTCCCAAGATTTTCTCAAATGAATGCACAGGAGCAAGTAGTTAATCTCCCTATATAAATTCTGAGGTGGTTCAGTCTTTTTCTTGAAACTGTATCAGGAGTCATTTAGGTACTACTACCATATTTTGTTAATTTCTGATCAACTGTACTTACAGGTCGGGCATAAATAGTGTTAATACACTAATAAGAATATGTCGAAGACCTAAATTTAGGGATTTGATAACTAGTTGAAACTCCTTAATTTGACCGACAAATAAAGCAATACCTCTGACTTGGACAGCAAGTAATATCGGATTTGACCTAACTTCAGTCACAAGAAACCTAAATTCACCCCTAACAACCTTCACATGCGATAGCTTTGAATTTGGTCACCTTAATTAGAGCTCACTATTCTCTAGAGCTTAAGTTATTAGTCTTTCCCCTAGCCCCAGCACTTGGTAGTTAGCTTAGAAGTCGAAAAGATAATCTAAAGTCAAGGTAGTTAGACGTTCTTTTAGCCCAAGAACTTGGTTATTGGCCGAGTAGCTGAAAGAGATAAATAGAGATACACTCTTAAACTTTATTGATATCTGGATTGAATTCCGCATAACTACACAAATTAGCCTTTAGACTAGGCTATCTATCATCCAACAAATAAGAAAAACCTAAACAAATACAAATAGAAAAACTAATGAAAGTAAAATAACTAAAACAAAACCTAATGGGAATTGAATTATTTTCCAACCCTAATCATTAAAAGTAATAATCAAGCCCTAATAATTAAGTTCTTATCAGAATATGTGGGCATTAATGTGATGAGTGGATAAAAATAATGCAGGTTTCTTTAAGTAATAAATCTAGTGTATACTTCCTTTATGACACTAAATTTACCCTTCAAGATGGTGCTACATTCCTAGAAACTATTTAAAGATTCTTAGTCATTGATCTTGCTCTAGAGCGGGGTATCCTTTCATCGTACCACTTCTTCTTGTTCCCGATCTCGTACCACTTCTTGTTCCCGATCTCAAAATGCATTATTCTTATCTTATCCTTTCGATGCAGCTGCCGATTTAAATTTGATATGACAGAAGGACTAGCGTAATATTCAACTCTTTGATGTGGGCATCAATGTGATGAATGGATGAAACTAATGCAGGTTTCTTTTAGTAATAAATCTAATGTATACTTCCTTTATGACACTAAATTTACCCTTCAAGATGGTGCTACATTCCTAGAAACTATTTAAAGATTCTAAGTCATTGATCTTGCTCTATAGCGGGGTATCCTTTCATCGTACCTCTTCTTCTTGTTCCCGATCTCAAAATGCATTATTCTTATCTTATTCTTTCGATGCAGCTGCCGATCTAAATTTGATGTGGCAGAAGGACTAGCGTAATATTCAACTCTTTGATCTTACTTTCAAATTGGTTTTGTACCCTACTCTGAATTTTCTTGAAATGTTTAGTACGTATTTTCCACGCACAAGAAATATCCATGTTAGCCTAGTATAATTGTGTAGAAAATAATCAAACTACTTTCTCAAAACATTTGACAGTCACCACACATATGGTTATGTAGCATTGTAAATAGTTGAAGTTTGATAATGTAGAGAAAGATAGGTATTTCTTGCTGTGTTTACACATTTGACATAATATCACAGTGGACAGCATCCATCCTTTTTTTTTTTTAAAAAAAAATAGGCTATTCAGTCCCTATTTTCTCCATTGATATGACTACCTATCTAACCAACTAGACCTTTCATTTGAAAAGACTGTTTACCTGAAGGAGATTTTGCTTCGAATAAATAAATAAATAAATCACTCTTAGCATTGCTAATCATCTTCTGGTTTTGTGAGCTTTGAAACAGACAAAGAATCACATGTGAACTTGGTGCTATAATCATGTCTTCTGTAATCTTACTTATTGATAGTAGTAAGTTATAATCTGTATTAGATACAAACAACACTGTTTAACACTGTTTCTGACACAAACTCAGGTGATATTCTGTCCATGAATAGTAAGAATACCATATGCTCTTGACACATATCTTCTTTACAAAGTTTAAAAGTTAATGAATAAAGTTCTATCATCTGTCAAGTGATCGGAAGCTCCGAACTCCATCATCCATGTCCACAGAGCATGACAAACTTCACCTTTCGATGTTACGCTTCTGTTCCGTACCGCATTAAAAGTTGTTTAATTTGATTTGGGCCATAAAACTCAGCAATTTTGAATTTCTTTAGCAGAAGCTGTTAAATAAGAGTCGTTTGTCACCCAACAGACTTGCTTAGCTTAGGTCTCCTCTAGTTAGCGGGTTTTCCATGTACTCCGGCAACGGTCTCAGTTATTTTATGTATTCTCCTGCAAAAATCACAGTGACCTCTATTTCTAGTTATTTTAAAGTCCTCCTGTGACAACCAAAACTGACCATTTCTACTCTCGGTCTACCTCTTCCTAGCATCACCAACTTCCTACTTTCTTCCGTTCTTCCCTTTGCATAAACAATTCTAGTTTAGGAATTGGTCATACCCAGAATACAACCCCTTACTTGAGCCATAGAGGAACTGAATGGCTTTCTGAATGAATTGAATTCCCTATGTAGATTCCATCTTTTGCACCCTTACATGCTATATTCATAAAGGTTTAATTACTGTTAGTTTTAATCACTGGAGTCTGGTAGTCTGTCTTAGTCATGCCCCCTTGTGCAAAACCATGAATGACTCATTCACTGCTGAGGATTTCCGCCCTGTCAGCATTCGAGTAGGACTGATCTGTCCATATTTGATCTGCTATTCTGAATAATGTATGATTAGCTCTATCATATAATGTCCTGGAATTAGTGAACCATGACATAACCATATGATTAACAGTCTCCCGGTTATAGATAGGTTTGGTTTTCCTTAGGTTGTGAGCAGTACCATCAATGTATTTTATATTTCCTCTGCTATTGATGAACATTTTTATTGATTCTTTGTGGACAGTATATTTAATTATTCCCATTGTGTTAGTGGCCTGTTATGAGAATGTTTGTTTTTGGCAATATTACTACCTCCACTATTTAAGAATTTGAAGCAGGAAACTGCATTAGGTGAGAATATCCATTTTATTATTAGGTCACCAAGGGTTTCTGCTGTGATACCATGGAGAATGAAAGTATACAGAATATCCATTTTTCTGGGTGTTTTTTATTATTATTTTTTTTTTGTTGTATATATATATATATATATGTATGTATATATTAATATTAATACATTCTTCGGAAGATATATAGGAAATAACATCTTAACCTAATAGAGTTTAATTAGTAAAGGAGTCACAACTTGTTACTTTAGTAGAATCCCTAATTAGTCATTTAAGGTTTCTTAGATCCTTATAACTTCTCCCATATATTCTATTATTAATCTCCTTAGAAATGGGTTATTAACTTAAAAGTTCCTAAAGTATTGTGTAACTAATAATGACAACTTATGTAAATATTACAGTAAACAATAATTCAATGACTTCTGACTGTTGGATTCATTGTTGCCATATTGACCTCCTTAAGCTACCAGTGCCAAGCTTTCTATGCCTGCACTATCACTTCCAGGCTTGTTTATTGTGTAACTGTCCATTATTACTCTTTTGTGACTCTCTTTCAACTTGATATTTTGCTAACGCATCTGGAACTTTAGAAATTGGTCATATAGATGTAGTCTCCATGAACATCAAGTTTCTTGTTTAAGCCAGAAAGGAACTTAAAGATTTGTTTCTTCTCAATGATTTCTCAATGATTTTCTTCAACTTCGGCACATGTCCTTCAATTCAGTGTTTTCAAATGCATCTAACTGCTGCCAGTAGTGGGTTATGGTATTGTAATATTGAGTCACCTACATCTCTCCTTATCATTAGCCATGAACGATTCCTCAAAATTTAATGTCTCAACCTTAGTGTCACTGTTTGAGAACTCTCCTGAGTTGCTTCCCATATTTGAGCAGACTTTGTTGCATTAACTGCAGTTTGTTGACTTTGGGTTTGATGCAAGTGATGGTCAATATTCCTTAGTAAATGTTTGAGTCTTTTAAAGTTTTAATTATTACTAATAATTGTTATCTAGTGAACTTCAAGAGTCATCTAGATAGTTATAAGGTTATTTGAAAGTCATCAATCCTAGTCCTATATATTAAGAGTCATGGAAGTCTTTTGGGTCAAATCTTGGATATCAATATTGAGTTCAGTCTTTATCTATTTATAAAGGTTTTCTTGATTTCCCCTTAAAGAAATCTTGACTCCGACGGTGTTTGGAGTTATTTCTAAACCTTAGGGTTTATCCATTTACATCAATTGGTATCAGAGCCTAAAGTGGATTCGTGAATGTTGCGAATCAATGGCGGGAGAGAATTCATCAGTGGTGAATAGACCAACCAGGGAGGAGTTTGCTGGTTTACAACAACAAATTCAATAGTTGTGCACGAGATTGGAACAAGCAGGAATCTTTGGCGAGGCTAACAACAATAATAGAAGACGAGAGGAGCAACCTTTCCGGACATATCGACGGAGGAATCGTGAGCGGCAGCCCACTCCTTCTGAATCATCATGGATCCTTTCAAAATCGCAACATGGATCGGGATCGGGATCCGCGAGTTAAAGTGGATATTCCTGATTTTAGCGGTGAAGAGCAACCAGAAGAAGTTTTAGATTGGCTGAATGAAGTTGAGAGGATATTTGAATTCCTTGACCTTTCGGAGCACAAAAAGGTCAAGTTGGTAGCTATAAAGTTGAAGGGTTATGCATCATCATGGTGGGAGCAGGTGCAGATGACTAGACTTCAGTCTGGAAAAGAAAAAATTCAGAGTTGGACAAAGATGCAGCGACTCATGCGCAACCAATTTCTGCCATTGAACTATGAAGGAATTATGTTCCAACAATATCAATCTCTTCAGCAGGGATCACGTGGTGTACGTGAATACATTAATGAATTCTACAAGATGCGGACTAGAGTAAGATTGGCGGAGACAGAAGTCCAGGTGATCCATCGCTACTTTATGGGATTGAAGCCACACATAAGAAATTTGGTGGAGCTGCAGCCTTGTTGGACACTCGCTAATGTTGTCCAGTTGGCTTTAAAAATTGAAAATCAATCTCAGCGTGCCAACAATCAACCACAGCAGAGCAGTAGAGGACTTATCCTGAATCCAGTCGAAGAGACAGCAAGCAAAAGACAACAGTAATGGCTGATGAAACTCAAAATAAGTTATCAGCTAACTTCCAAAGTCGCAACCAAGGGCCAGCTCGTGCGACAGGAGGAGATGGTGCTCGCAAGAATAATAGGTGGGCGAATTATGGCAAGACAGTTTGCTTTAAGTGTGGAAAAGAAGGGCATAAATCTTCTGAGTGCAGAAAACAAGCTAATAGCTTGTTGGTGAATGAAAGAGATGATGCAACCAATGATGAGGAATTTGATAGGGAAAATCAGGGTGATGAAGGATTGTTGGACTTCACAAAAGATGAAGTGATTTTTGAAGATCGGGATCTACCAAATTTGGTTGTAAGGCGGATGATGTGTCTCCAAAAGTTCCAAAAGATGATTGGCGAAGGAACAACATATTCAAAACTAAGTGTTCCTCTAATGGACGTCTTTGCAATGTTATTGTAGATGGTGGAAGTTGCGAAAATTTGGTGGCTAAAGAGATGGTAACCAAACTGAATTTGAAGGTTATACCACATCCGAGGCCATATCAGATTGCTTGGTTTAAAAAGGGTGGTGAAGTAGAAGTGACGCAACAGTGTAAAGTTCCCTTTTCAATTGGGAAACATTATTCTGATGAAGTATTGTGTGACGTGGTGGATATGGAAGCTTGTCACTTGCTTTTGGGGAGACCTTGGCAATTTGACAACAAAATTATCCATCATGGAGAAAAGAATATTTATGCTTTCTACAAAAATGGGCGGAAGATTGTTTTAGCATCATTGGGAGACTGTGAAGATAAGGGAAGGCAAGAGGAGGAAAACTCATTTCTAAGCCCACGATGCTTCCTAAATGAGGTTGAAAATAGTGGAGTTGCATTTGTGCTTATGGCGAAAGAAGTGGTAGAGCATGAAAAGAGTATGGCACCAGAAATTAAGGAGCTGTTGGCTGATTTTCAAAAGGTATTTCTTAATGAATTACCAAATGGATTACCTCCAAAGAGGGATGTTCAACATCACATAGACCTTGTACCGGGAGCGAGCTTACCAAATTTGCCACATTACCGAATGCATCCCAAAGAGTATGAAGAGCTTCAGAGGCAAATTGATGACTTATTGAGGAAGGGGTTCATAAGAGAATCAATGAGTCCTTGTGCAATTCCAACTCCACTATTTTCAACCTCATTTAGGAAGCATGGACTAACATGTCAATTACCATTGAAGGCTTTGAAGCTGCTCAATAGGAGGCATGCACAATTTGCCAATAGGAGCTGCTCAATAGGAGGCATGCACGATGGATCGTGTTCTTGCAGAGGTTCACCTTTGTCATAAAGCACAAGCCGGGGATAAACAATAAAGCTGCAGATGCTCTTAGTCGAAGGACCATGTTATTGACTAACATGTCAATTACCATTGAAGGCTTTGAAGCTTTTAAGGATCTCTATCCAAATGATCCCTTCTTTGGTTCCATTTGGAAGAGTTGTGTTGACAGCCTAGTTGGAGTCTACTTATTGCATAATGGTTTCCTTTTTAAAGGAAATCAACTTTGTGTTCCAGACTGTTCGTTGAAGGAAAAGATTATGCAAGACATGCATGGCGGAGGTTTGGGAGGTCACTTTGGACAAGATAAGACATATGCGGTTATTGAAGAAAAATTCTTTTGGCCTAAGATGAGGAGGGATGTATGTCGCTTTGTTAAAAGGTGCCAAGTATGTCAAGAATCAAAATGGAAGGTACAAAATACTGGTTTGTACACCCCGCTGCCAGTTCCTAAAGCTCCTTGGGAGGATGTGAGCATGGACTTTATAGTGGGACTGCCAAGAAGCCAAAGAGTATGGATTCAATTTTTGTAGTTGTAGATAGATTCTCAAAAATGGCACATTTTATTTGCTGTAGAGAGACGATGGATGCATCAAACATTGCAAATCTGTATTTTCGAGAGGTGGTACGCTTGCATGGAGTACCAAAATCAATCACTTCAGATCGGGATTCAAAGTTCTTATCACATTTTTGGAGGACATTATGGAAGAAGATGAGGACAAAGCTATAGTACAGTACTTCATATCATCCACAAGCTGATGGGCAGACAGAAGTTGTTAATAGGAGCTTGGGCAATTTATTGAGGTGTTTGGTTGGGGACAACCCAAAGCAGTGGGAATGTGTAGTAGCACAAGCAGAGTTCGCCTATAATTACACCAAAAATCGAACAACTGGCAGAACTCCATTTGAGATTGTTTATGGTAAGCAGCCTATGCATTTTTATGATCTTATGCCATTACCAAATAATGGGAAGACTAGTTTGAAAGGAGAAGACATGGCTGTCACCATGAAAGAGTTACATGAAGAGATAAGGGCGAAAATTGAAGAGTCCAATACAAAGTATAAGGAAGGTGATATGGTCATGGTGTACTTGCGAAAGGAGAGATTTCCGGCTGGCACCTATTCAAAGCTAAGCAAGAAGAAAATAGGGCCATACAAGATAGTCAAGAAGATTGGGGAGAATGCTTATGTTGTGGATCTGCCAAAGCACATGGGAATTGATCCAACATTTAATGTGGCAGATTTAAATCCCTATGCAGGTGGAGAAGAAGTTGAAGAAACTACTGTTAAGACTTGAGGACAAGTTCTTCAAAGGAGAGGAGAATGATGCAAGCGCTGGTCAATATTCCTTAGTAAATGTTTGAGTCTTTTAAAGTTTTAATTATCACTAATAATTGTTATCTAGTGAACCTCAAGAGTCATCTAGATAATTATAAGGTTATTTGAAAGTCATCAATCCTAGTCCTATATATTAAGAGTCATGTAAGTCTTTTGGGTCAGATCTTGGATATCAATATTAAGTTCAGTCTTTATCTATTCCTAAAGGTGTTTTCTTGATTTCCCCTTAAAGAAATCTTGACTCCGACGGTGTTTGGAGTTATTTCTAAACCTTAGGGTTTATCCATTTACATCAGGGTTGCATTAAATAGATGAGCCATGACGTAACCATATTGTTTTCAGTGTTCTGTTTCTTGTCAAGTAGTGGTTTGCAATCACTGTAGAGGTAGTTTGCCTTACCTTTTCCAGTAAATCATCTGTCAGTAGGTAATTTCTTTCACTCAACTGGGGAATTGTAATTGATAGGTTTGGGACAGTATTTGACATTTTAAGTTGGCTATCTTCTCCTTGAGTACTTAGTGGCGGTTGCTTGGTTGGTGAGGTGCTAGAGACTGGTGATGAGGTCATATACCTTATTTAGTCATAAAAGATAAGTTCTGTACCATGCAGATCATGGTGCCTGAACTTAGTCTCCATCTCCTTATATCCTCTACTTAACATAGAAGGCAGTCATAGGACCCACAGAATAAGTTTTATTCAGAACCAGACTCCTTGATATAAGGAGTTTATTATTATCCAGTAGCTAAAGTAACTAGCTATGAGTCTACTAATACTTCTACTATAGATTTTCTTAACATAAACTACTTAAATACAATGATATAGTAACAGATGTACCTATAATGACAAATATTTTTATCTAACATGTTTAGTCAAATTTCAGTTGCTAATGATTGTGTTTAAAGTTCGGTAGGTGTTAAACCGTAATTGCAGAATGAACCATGCAGCTTCTCTATTTCTTATGCTTTTTATTCTAGATTGCTGAGGAAGATTGCTTATGTGCACAAAAGATTTAAACAAAGATTAACAGAAATAATTAATCCAATGTGTCTCCAGATTATTATGAGATTTACTGAGTCGTATTCTAAAGTGAGTACATTATTTTAATAGAATTTTTGGATTGTATTACAATACTATGGGATTTGGTTTGGTTATTGGAGATGTAAATGAGAACTTGGAAGGCTTGGCACACTAGTCAGTTTTCTTACATTGATAGATTTTGTTTTATAGGAAAAGGATATCAATTTAAGTGGCGAACATGTTAGGGAGGGATTGACTTGCATAATCTCTGTGAAAGTTCCAAATCCAGAGTTTGAAGGACAGACAAAGGTACTTTCTGTTAATTTATATATTTTTCTTTTGTAGCTAATTTTTTTGTTACCAATTCTTTCGCCACCTATTAATTTTGGCAACTAGTTCTGTATTTTGTTTATGTCAATCTTGGCTGACTTTACTTTGGATCACTGAAAGACAAGGTTGGGAAATCCAGAGGTACGGAAGGTGGTTGATCAATCTGTTCAAGAGTTTTTGACTGAATACTTGGAGTTGCATCCAGATGTACTTGATTCAATCCTATCTAAGTCTCTCAGTGCCCTCAAGGTTTTTTTCTAACATCTTTAAATTGGTGGTCATGATATATTGTGAAGTTGCCAAGTTCAATGATCTCACAATGTTGCTTACAACTAGCCTTGAACTTTGAGAGTATTTTTGCATGTACAATTCTTCCCATGTTAGGCAGCTCTGGCAGCCAAGAGAGCAAGGGACTTGGTGAGACAGAAAAGTGTCTTGAGATCATCTTCTCTTCCTGGAAAATTGGCTGATTGTTCGTCAACAAATCCTGAAGAATCAGGTAACATGTGCTATGCCTTTATTTTTCAGCAAAAGATGCTATTGAAATTATATAACTGATGTTGTAAATTGAAATTTTTATTCTTTATTACTTTTATTGTTCTGGTTGTTATGATTCTTGTTCTTGGCTGTTACCGTAATTGGTTGCTATTGTTATTATTTTTTATCTATTTTCCAATTTCTTTAGAACACTCTATGACATCAATGCGGAGTAGGGCAGCTTTATTGCCTCACTTGTTTTCATTTTGTTTTGAATGTCATTCATGCATGGAATAACATGATAGTTTTGTATATATCGAATGTAAGATTAGACTAACAACTAATGGAATGAAAGGATGTAGCTTGCATTTCAAGTAGCGTTTACAAGCTATAGTGAGGTGTTTTGAGGGCCTCCCTCTCCTGCCTGAGGCTCAACAAGGTCTCAACAAAATCAAGTCTGCTTTAATTCTATGACAACCCTTGTTTATTTACTGAGCCGTACACAGTATACTCACAAAGCACTTCTTTTGACGGAGAATATTCTAACAGACCCCTATTTCTCTCTCTCTCCCTGGCAGCTGGCAATGCCTTTATCAGCTTCTGACCTACCTATATTTTGTCTTATGGCCTCCTACTCCTCCTCTCATACACTCTGGTAATTGGAGAACTAACATAATACAATGCAATAAATTCCGTTAAATCTGTAATTATAGATAAAGATCAGCATTATGATGAAGGCTCAATTTAAACACTCTATAATTGTTGCTGAGTCTGAGAGCATTGAGTGGCACTACTAAGTACGTTCTTAGGATAGTGAGACTTGTATAGGTTGTGCATTCACTTCTCATTAGTTATCTTATGTCAGTTTCTTCTAATGAGGGACTTTTGATTAAGTTGATTAATATTTTAAAGTGTATTTTTTCAATTTATTTGTTAAAAGTAAATTTATTGAGGTTGGAGTTACGGAAGCAGAAAATAAAATTCCTGGTTTGTTCATTGTTGTATTATAGTGGTGGTACTTGTTTGAAGGTGCCTAGCTAATAGAATAAGACAAGTTAAAAGTGCGAAAAATTGGTAACTACAATTCAATCGGGTCAATTTTTTTCCCCCTCTTCTAGAATGATTTTCTTGATTAAAAGAAATTTTTTTATTTTCTAGTTTTTATTTTTAATTGGTAATGCCCACTGAATTGGAATTAGGACTTTTATTTCTTGTTAGAAAGCAACTGAAACTGTCTATTAAATATGAAAATTCTTCAATACAATTAAACTATTGAAAATAATTGTCTTCTTGGTGTGCAAGTTTATAGTGTATTAATGAATGTATATCTATTTTTTCTTTTGCCAACTTATTTCTTATCCATTTTGAAGTAATAAGAATATCTCATTATCACCTACGGTAAGCTTATTTTGTGTGAATGGATGGTGTTATTTGTGATTTGTTTGATAACATTATGTTGATGCTAAACTTGTTTATAATGTAGATCTATTAACTGCACTGAAAGTTTTACTACAGTTGGCTTTATTTTATTTTCAAACAACTGTAACCATTTTATCAATTTTCTTCTTTTTTTTTGGCATTTTGATCCTTTTGCATCTCTTTGATACTGGTAATAGTTTAAACTTTTGTATGGAGAGAAGTCAATTATAAATCATCCATTTAAATACTATTTGCAGAGATTTTTATTGTGGAAGGAGACTCCGCTGGTGGAAGTGCGAAACAAGGCCGCGACAGACGATTTCAGGTACTCTAGAGCTAGTAAATTTTATTCTTTTTTAAATTTTTATTTATTATTATTATTAATTTGCGGTTTTACCTCTTACATATTTAAATTTATTAGATTATTTTTATAATTCCATTTAGATTTAATTCCAGTGTGCTTTGGAGTAAAAATAAATAAATAAATAAAATGAGAGGTAAAAGATAAAATGTTTTATTGACAACAAAACTAGATAATAGATAATGCAAAGAGGGTTGAGAGGTCATTCATTATAAATAAAATCAAATGAATCAGAAACTCCATTGGGGTTGGATTTATTTTTTCTTTTTCTTCTAGAATTAAGGATAATATAAAATTTTTAAATATTTTTATACGTTCCATTGATTTTCTCCCCATTTCAAAACATTTCATTCTAAAACAAAAACACAGGGAAACAATGACTTTAAAAATAACACTTTCCTTCCATCCAATTCCCTTTATCCAAACACAATTGGCGGAGCCAGGAGCTCAATTTGAAGGTGCACCACCGCATCGCAGTCATCTTTTCCTCTTCATTCCAACTGCCAGCCTTCATTATTGACCACAGCAAGCTGCACCCTCTCCAAAAGAATTTCTCGCCGCCGGCAAGCCGTGCTGCTCCATCTCCAAACGAATCCACCCAGCGGTTCATCAGCCCTCTATGAATAGAGGATCATTCTTTGAAGAGAGGACATTCTCTTCTTTACTGAAACTCTGCCAAAATCAATATTCATAAGCACTCTCGAGTCTCTCATGTTCAATCACCACTGATCACCCTCCGGCAAGCTATTATTGACTCCGGTCACCATCTTGATCTTAATCAAGCAAGCCCAAGGCTCCTTTAGGTGTCAATCAATTCCGAGTCACATCCTTCCGATAGGAACCATTATTAACAGGAAGTTATTCTTGCTTTTTTTTTTTTGTTATTCCCTTTATTTCATTCTTTAGAGTCCAAAGTTGACTTGAGCGTCGGAGTGCCTACAGCAGACACCACACCGGTGTCTCCAGATCCGCTCGGATGTTTGTCTATTCTTTTGTAGGATCCTTTAACACCTAGAATCGGCCTTCGCTGAATTCTGAACCATCCGGTCTAGTGAGTCCGGATCAACTGTAGTTCGGAACCACTACACTGTCATTTCAAATATTTAAATGAAAAAAAAAATTGTTAGACACTTTTATTTCTATTTAATAAAGATTACGAGTGTCCAAAAAAATTATACGTACAGGTCACGTTTGGTGACGTTTGGTGCTTGGGATTGGACTGAGATTGGACTATTTTTAGTCCTAAGTTAGTCCAATCCCATGCTTGGTAATATTAGGGGATGGGACTAAATAATCCCCTTTTGTAATTTAGTCCCATCTACTTGAGACTATTCAATCCCAATAATTTGGTGGGATTGAGTGAGATTTCTAATTATCATTACTTTTATTTTTTTTAATTTTTTTTTTCTTATATAAAATTATTATATATATTAATATTCATATAAATATAAAAAAAAATGTAAACAATTAAGATAATAAATATTATATTAAAAAATATTATTTAATTAAAAAATTATAAATATAAATTAAAAAAATATTATTTAATTAAAAATTATAAATAAATTTAAAAAATAATATTTTATTTAATAACAAATAAATAATTATATTAAAAAATAATATTATATTTTATAAAAATAATCCAATCCTATTAGTACACCAAACATGTTACTATACTATTATTAATTCAATCAGGTCTAATTCAATCATCTCTCTTCACAATAGTCCAATCCTTTCCGATGCAATGTCACGCACCAAACGTATCCACAAAATATATGAATGATAGAAAACCCATTCCCCTCGAACTAGTCAGTTACTACCTACAAGCGGCAATTATTCAATTCCTTCATCTATCCGACGACCTCAGTCCAGTGTCCAAACCCATTGAGATCGTCTTCTGACAAACCCATTGAAATCGTCTTCTGAATATCTGAATCCTTCCGCCTCCGCCGACTCTGTTCCGGCCGATTCTGATCTTCGCCGTTTAATCAGGTGAACACGTGACTCATTTGCTAGTTATTTTGTACCCTCCGTTAATATCTTGGATTTTTTGGCTGCCTATTTGTTGGATCCTGTTATTGATTGGGCGTTGTTGTTATTGTCGTAGGTATTCCCTTGTATCAGAGGCAATTTGCCATTTAATTTATCCATTCCGGTGGCAGGTTAGCATGTATTTTTGTTAATATTAAATCAGAATCAAAATTTCAATTTTCTCTGCTCTTTTCTATTTACCGATTCTCACAGTAACATGTAAACATGTAACTCATTTCCTAGTTTCAGTTCTCTAAATGCTAGAATCTGCTTACAATTTGTTTCCTTAGCTTCAATGGATCTTGAGTTTGTTAATTGCTTCTTAGGCTGTATTTTATTTTTGTTTTAATTATTTGATGTAGTTATTGTCCCTCTCTAGTTCATTGTTATAATCGTTTATCAATTGTTGTTCAATATGCTCTGTTAGAAAGCTGATTGTACTGCAATTTAGTTCTAGAACTTGTGAAAAGACTGGTCAAGTTTATTTGAATTCCAACTAACCTTTTTGAAATTTGTTGCTTGCATGGAAATGGCTTGGATAGTACCTTTGCTGTCTATGGCTAACTCCAATTTAGATTATTGTTTATTCATTTCGATTTAGTTTTTTACAGTGTTAACGTAAAGATTCTGAATCTGAAACAGAACACTGATAGTGATATCTCACTGCTGCATCTCTTGTGCACATATGCTGATTTTTTTTTTTTTTTTTTTTTTTTTGGTTTAGTGAGGTTGAATTTGGATTTATGGTGTGAACATGAAAGCTGTATTGGGTATATTATTATACTACTGATGATTGTGGGATGTACATGAAATTGAGTGTACAATATGTTCTGTGTCATGAACAATATGAATAAGAATAAGAAGTTGGTTACCTTAGTTTGTATTGACTCGGTTTTTGTCAGATTTAGTGATTTTTCAGTGGAGTTGGTCTTTAGTGGTAAACAATGAACAAATGTGTCCTGTTCTTGGTGGTTTAATGGAAAAAATTCTTTGGCTTATGAACAATTTTAACATGCACAGACTTCACTTGCACAAATAGTGATTGATTGTTTATGTTTTATCTTTTAGACCGATAGCTGCTTATAAAGTTTTCTGAAAACTTTCAGGACGATTTGAGGATGACAGTTTTAAAAAGGTATGTGCTGCGATTGTTCATATCATTGAAGTACATCACAGCAAATGTAGTGGATAGAAACAATGGACGGATAGTTGTGACTGCCTCAACAGTTGAACATTCCATAAAGAACTCCCTAGAATGTGGTCGAACTTGCAACGCCAAGGCAGCATCTATTGTGGGAGAGGTGTTGGCCATGAGACTAAAGGTGGAAGGTTTGGAACAGGGACAGGGAAGAGGAATACATGTTGATGTGAACAAAGAAGTTGAGAAGAAAGGGTTTAAGAACCGCACTAAAATATGGGCAATCGTAAATGCTCTTAAGAACAGTGGAGTCAAGCTCATTATCGATGAGAACAATGAAAATACATCAAATCATAGTTACTGATAGGTATGTGCTTCCTTTTTTCTTTCTGATTGTGTGTGGCTTGCAAAATGCATGAATTCATGTACTTAACTAGTCTCCTTGCCTTGTTAGCATATAGTTAGTAAACATTGGGGTCTTTTTTTTTGTACTGTTATTGTATTTAATTGAATCAATTGCATAAAGAGTTGAAGAGTTGAAACCAGTTCAGAGCAAGTGATCATACTGTTTACACAGTAACTACGTTGGCTTAATTTTATCTGGAAATCATGCACTCAAATTATAGATTCAATAGTCATGCTTCTCAAAATATAGCATTTATGACATATCACTCACTATTATGGCATATTCAACATTCTTATTACCATTTTCGTTCAACAAAAGTCTTTCTTCTTTAGTAGGTTATGCTTAGCCATATTAATAACATTTCATAGCTTCCAAAACATGGCAACAGATAATAACCAATACTATAGGGTAAAGGAAAGCAAATATTCTGGTTGCTCTCCTCCTTAATTCTTCTCCTATCGATGCCTTAATGTTTGTTCGAATAGAGGGTGTCTGGCAAGAGAGGAGGGACGCGAGAAATTCGTTTGGAGAGGGAGCAGCATGGCTTGCCGGCGGCGAGAAATTCTTTTGGAGAGGGTGCAGCTTGCTGTGGTCAATAATGAAGGCTGGCAGTTGGAATGAAGAGGAAAAGATGACTGCGATGCGGTGGTGCACCTTCAAATTGAGCTCCTGGCTCCGCCAATTGTGTTTGGATAAAGGGAATTGGATGGAAGGAAAGTGTTATTTTTAAAGTCATTGTTTCCCTGTGTTTTTGTTTTAGAATGAAATGTTTTGAAATGGGGAGAAAATCAATGGAACGTATAAAAATATTTAAAAATTTTATATTATCCTTAATCCTAGAAGAAAAAGAAAAAATAAATCCAACCCCAATGGAGTTTCTGATTCATTTGATTTTATTTTTTATTTTTAATATTACTTGCAGATACCTAATGTTTTAATAAATTTATGAAACATTCTTAGAATTTTATTTTTAATATTTTATTATAAAATAATGTAATTATTTTTATGTTTTTATTCCATTTTACAAATTTTTAAATCGGAGAATTTTCTATTTTTTTAAATAAATTTAAAACTGAATGTTTTTCGAATTATTTTAAAATGTGGGCACACTCCGGTTTTTATTTATTTTTATTTTTTTATTATTTTTTTAATTTTATTTTAATTCCATACAATTCCGTTTTTCCCTCCATTACTTATGATCAGTAAGGGATGATTACTTATGATCAGTAAGGGATGATGTTAGGAAATTAGGATAGGGTCGTAGGGTGCGGGACGGATTCCCACTATATGGTACAATATATTTTAAAAGTATTATTATAATTATGTATATATTTTTAATTTTGTTGTAATAAATTATAAATTATTTATAATTAAAATATTCAATTTTTTTTATATTAAACGAATTGTGTTACAATATGGGTGATTTTTTATTATATATTAGATTAATGTTTCGAAAACTTGCAGTAATTAGCTATTAGATTAGTTTTAAAATTAGCTATTAGGTTAATTTTTGAATTGAGTATTTGATATTAGTTTTAGGTTAATTTTTGAATTGAATATTTGATATTAGTTTTAGTTTTTTAATTAACCGTTAGATGAAAAATTGTTAAAAGTTTATAACAAATATAAGTGAATTTAAAACTTGGATATGTAACTAATTATAAATGAAAAACATAATAAATAAAATTATTATTAATATTTGGGTTGAAAGTTATTTTTAAATAATTTCATATATCCTATCTTAAAAGTTAATTGTTACCAAATATGTATTCTTTTACAAAAGTTAATTTTTATTATAAACGACACTTAAAATGTCTTTTCCAAACACTTAATATGATAAATATTTGTATGCCTCCTATCAATTTTGGGCCCGTGCCCGCGGTCAAGCCCGTATCCACCCGCCAGTTACGGACATGGTTCATTTTTTAAACCGCGAAAACTGCGGGTTTTTCTTTGTCCGTGTCCGTTGGAACCCGTGACCACACGATCAAGGTGCGGGTGGCCTGCAGTGAGACCTTTTTTTACATAAAAAATAAATAAATAAAATAACATCGTTAGTTTTTTAATTATGCTACTATTAATTACTTTTTAATGTTATTTGTTCCGCTAGTTTTTGTTTGAAGATACTATTATTGTATTAATTAGTTTTATTTGTTTCTATTATTATATTATTATGTTTTTACATTATTTTCAAATTTTAATTACTTCAATGGGTGTTATAGTCTGAAAATAGAATTGACAACAACAAATTACAAAGTTTAAAAAATATTCGGATAAAAATTTACAGACTTTGACCATGCCCATCTGCACGGTCAGGGTGCGGGCACGGTCAATTTTTCAAGACCAGTTCAAACACAGACTTTTTCAGACCCGTGATCGTAAAAGCCCTTGATCACATGGGCATGGACGGGCGGGCCACGGGCTAGTCCGTTTGACAGTACTACTTGCTATCTAGGAATGAAGTTACAATCTAAATTTTGTTAAGCCTAATTCTCTCCTTCCAAGCTACTGTCAATTTTGGGCCCGTGTCTGCAGTCAGACCCATACCCACCTACCCACCCATTATAGGCACGATCTGTTTTTTCGGACTGCGAAAACTGCGGGCTTTTCTGTGTCTGTGCCCATTAGGACCAGTGACCACACGGTCATAGTGCGAGTGGCCCGCAGTCAGATTTTTTTTTTATTATTATTTTAAATAAAAATTAAAACGACATTGTTAGTTTTTTAATTATCATTTTATTAATTACTTTTAATGTTATTTGTTCGGCTAGTTTTTGTCAGAAGATACTATTCTTGTATTAGTTATTTTTATTTGTTTCTATTATTATGGTTTACTTTACTTTCAAATTCGAATTACTTCAATTGCTGTTATAGTCTAGGAACATTATTGAAGGAAAAAAAATTACAAAATTAAAAAAATACAATGATAAAAATTTACGGGTTGACCATTCTCACCCGCACGGTCAACAGGCAGGCACAGTAAGCTTTTCAAGACCTGTTCAAATACGGACTTTTTCAGGCCAGTGATCGTAAAAACCCGTAACCACATGGACACGGGCTAGCCCGTTTGGTAGTACTACTCGCTACCTATGAAATGAAGTTGCATTCTAAATTTTGCCAAGCCTCTCCCTCTCCGCTACTGTCAATTTTGGGCCCGAGCCCGCGGTCAGCCCCGTACCCACCCGCCTGTTACGGGCACAGTCAATTATTTAGGACCGCAAAAATTGTGGGCTTTTATTTATTCGTGCCCGTTAGGACCCGTGACCACACAGTCACGGTGTGGGTGGCCCGCGGTCAGACCTCTTTTTTTTTTTTATAAGAAAAATTAAAATGACATCGTTAGTTTCTTATTATCCTTTGTATTAGTTACTTTTAATGTTATTTGTTATGCTAGTTTTTGTCTGAAGATACTATTATTGTATTAATTACTTTTATTTATTTCTATTATTATGTTTTTACTTTATTTTTAAATTTTAATTACTTCAATTGGTGTTATAATCTGATAATAAAATTGAAGGAAAAAAAATTACCAAGTTACAAAAAATCACAGATCAAAATTTACGGGCTTTGACCATGCTCGCCCGCTTGGTCAGCCGGCGGGCACGGTCAGCTTTTCAAGACCTGTTCAAACAAGGGCTTTTTCAAGCACGTTATCGTAAAAGCTCGTCATCACTTGGGCCCGGGCAGGAGGGCCACGGGCTAGCCCGTTTGACAGTACAACTCGTCACCAACGAATGAAGTTACAATATAAATTTTACCAAGCCTAATTCTCTCCCTCCTTGCTACTGTGAATTTTGGGCCTGTACCCGCAGTCAGACCCATACCCGTCCGCCCGTTACCGGCATGGTCAATTTGTTTTTTTTGTCCGTGCTTGTTGGGAACCGTGACCACGTGGTCACTAGGCAAATGTTCTTTTTTGTTCCTCTTGATTGGCGGCCTCTCATTTGGGTTTCGCTCCTTCACCAAGAATTCGATTCTGTGACCACGGACTGACTATAGCACCAACAGCTAGCTCGGAAGCTTCCTTTCTCCCAGCAAGTAAGACGAGATCACCACTTCTC